>CM077214.1:10353153-12753153 GCA_039654625.1 Rhinogobio ventralis
TGTGTGTGTGTGTGTGTGTGTGTGTGTGTGGGCCCTGTGCTGTTAAAGGTCATAGTGAGGCAATGTTAGGGCAGGAGTAAGTAAGTGACTCTTTCTGCTACGCTGACTCTGTCATATCCTCTACTGTTCTCCAGACACTCACATTTGACACAACCTCTCTCTCTCTCTCTCTCTCTCTCTCTCACACACACACACACACACAAACACACACACACACACACACCATTTTCTGTGTATGTAAATACTCTTCACTAAATGCAATGCTGTTTAAAGGTGCTGCAAGCAATTTCAGTCGTTTTTGCTAACTTTAACCACACACCCTCTATCTAAAACCCCACCCTTCAAAGAAATGTCAGCAAACTCGATGTCAGCAAACCTGAATGTGCAAAATAATTGACAGGTAGGGAGTGTATATTGGCTAGTATTCTGAAAGCACAGGCTATTCCTCTGACTATTTCAGTGATATTTGTTAGGTAGCAGGGTTCTAGGTATTGTAGCAGAATTCTAGGTATTGTGGGTGGTCAGCATGACATTGCTGTGCAGTTTCTTTCTGGGCGGGCTGCCTTTTTGACGCCCAAGTCTCTGATATTCTGGTCTCCAGATATGGTTCGGATCACCTGTTTTATCGGTGACAATTGTTAGTCTGACAACTTAGATTTGATACCATGGTCCGGTTTCATAGACAGGACTTAGATTAAGCCAGTATTAGGCCTTAGTTCAATTAGGACATTTAAGTAGCTTTTATAAACATGACTTGAAAAAAAAACATTACTGGTGTGTATGTTGAGACAAAACAATGGTACAGACATATTTTTAAGATATGTCAGTGTAAGTTGCTTTCAGTTAAAAGAGCACAAACATGCATTTTAGTCTGGGAGGTTTAAGCTTTGTCTGTGAAACTAGGGGTAAATGTTACAAGCGTGACAGGCTGGAATTTTAGTAACAGCATTTCACATTTCCTAACTGTAATGTCATTCAATTGTATAGCTGTTAATATACCTTTTTGAGCTATTAAAACCTGTTTGTTACTATAAAATGCACTGATAATAATGCAGATTGTGAGCACACTTAAATATAAGCATGGCACTAAACACCAAAATTGTAAACATACTAAGAAACATTAACTGAATAAATTTAGCAAACAAACTCAAAATAAAATGCTCATAACTGATAACAAAAATAAGATGTACATTTATTTAAATTAAAAGTAAATATATAGGATGGTTTAATCATTTCTCTATAAATAAGGTTCTTACTTGTCTTACCTTAAAAAAAAAAAAAACATAATTTTAAGAATATTTTACTATTAAAAAACATTTCCTTTTTTAAAAATGTCTTTTAGTACACAATTACCATCGCACACCTGTAGGTAATAGATAGGTGCGTAGGAAAGAGGATAACCAAATCCAAAAACTTGCTAATGAGATATTCAGTCATTGAGCGTGATTACTAATTAATGGTACTCTTAAATGACTGGTCATGTTACCTTTTTAAATGTGATGGAGTTTGAGTAATATGTACAGGTGCTGGTCATATAATTAGAATATCATCAAAAAGTTGATTTATTTTACTAATTCCATTCAAAAAGTGAAACTTGTATATTATATTCATTCATTACACACAGACTGATATATTTCAAATGTTTATTTATTTTAATTTTGATGATTATAACTGACAACTAAGGAAAATCCCAAATTCAGTATCTTAGAAAATTTTAATACTACTTAAGACCAATACAAAGAAAGGATTTTTAGAAATCTTGGCCAACTGAAAAGTATGAACATGAAAAGTATGAGCATGTACAGCACTTAATACTTAGTTGGGGCTCCTTTTGCCTGAATTACTGCAGCAATGTGGCGTGGCATGGAGTCAATCAGTCTGTGGCACTGCTCAGGTGTTATGAGAGCCCAGGTTGCTCTGATAGTGGCCTTCAGCTCTTCTGCATTGTTGGGTCTTGCATATCGCATCTTCCTCTTCACAATACCCCATAGATTTTCTATGGGGTTAAGGTCAGGCGAGTTTGCTGGCCAATTAAGAACAGGGATACCATGGTCCTTAAACCAGGTACTGGTTGCTTTGGCACTGTGTGCAGGTGCCAAGTCCTGTTGGAAAATGAAATCTGCATCTCCATAAAGTTGGTCAGCAGCAGGAAGCATGAAGTGCTCTAAAACTTCCTGGTATACGGCTGCGTTGACCTTGGACCTCAGAAAACACAGTGGACCAACACCAGCAGATGACATGACAACCCAAACCATCACTGACTGTGGAAACTTTACACTGGACCTCAAGCAACGTGGATTGTGTGCCTCTCCTCTCTTCCTCCAGACTCTGGGACCCTGATTTCCAAAGGAAATGCAAAATTTACTTTCATCAGAGAACATAACTTTGGACCACTCAGCAGCAGTCCAGTCCTTTTTGTCTTTAGCCCAGGCGAGACGCTTCTGACACTGTCTGTTGTTCAAGAGTGGCTTGACACAAGGAATGCAACAGCTGAAACCAGCATAGTGGTTCTTGAAGCACTGACTCCAGCTGCAGTCCACTCTTTGTGAATCTCCCCCACATTTTGAATGGGTTTTGTTTCACAATCCTCTCCAGGATGCGGTTATCCCTATTGCTTGTACACTTTTTTCTACCACATCTTTTCCTTCCCTTCGCCTCTCTATTAATGTGCTTGGACACAGAGCTCTGTGAACAGCCAGCCTCTTTTGCAATGACCTTTTGTGTCTTGCCCTCCTTGTACAAGGTGTCATTGGTAGTCTTTTGGACAACTGTCAAGTCAGCAGTCTTCCCCATGATTGTGTAGCCTACAGAACTAGGCTGAGAGACCATTAAAGGCCTTTGCAGGTGTTTTGAGTTAATTAGCTGATTAGAGTGTGGCACCAGGTGTCTTCAATATTGAACCTTTTCACAATATTCTAATTTTCTGAGATACTGAATTTGGGATTTTCCTTAGTTGTCAGTTATAATCATCAAAATTAAAAGAAATAAACATTTGAAATATATCAGTCTGTGTGTAATGAATGAATATAATATACAAGTTTCACTTTTTGAATGGAATTAGTGAAATAAATCAACTTTTTGATGATATTCTAATTATATGACCAGCACCTGTATATGCCGGTCATGAGACCGAATAAAAAGTTTTTGATATTTTTTGCAAGTATTGATAGTGTGCGGGATTTCCTTTTATTTTTTAAAAATGTCTTTTAAAATTTATTTTACTACAGTATCTTAAAATGTTTCAATAATGTATTTTATAATATGTTTACTGTAAGTGGCAAGGTAAGAGTTAACAGGTTTTACTGAATTTTTACCTTCTTTATCCATTAAAATGACTAACATTTTATTCAGAGTACTTAAGGCCTTTCAATGCATGTTTTGTAAGTATGGAAATCGGTGTGTTGCACCAAAGTTATGTATGTAGTAAAAATAAGGGCACTGCAGTCTGCCTGAAGACCGAAACAATGTATGTTTATAATGAATACAAGTCTTTAATTCAACATATCTGTTCTGCACTTTGAGTAACAACTGTAAAGTGCAGACGAAAGCCAAGAAAACCATATCTGGTGTCAACAAATCTCATGCTGCGTCAATATTTTTCTTATACTTTTTTATCTTATTTCATTCACCTTTTTTTCTTTCCTTTGCCTCCTCTTCTTCTTTTCCCCTGAAATTGATTTCTTCTTGTTTGTCTTGGCAGTAATGAGATCAGCTGTGGGATTACATTTCAATGGCATAGCACCTTCAACCCCAGGCAAATGATTTGTCCAAACTTAATAATAAAACACTTACAATGTATTGTCAGAGGTAAACAGTAGTTGTAATAAAACGTTGCCTGGGGTACAGACGTCTTTTAACTTGTAAAACCCTATTTGGGTTGGCCTACACACCTACTGTAGCCGCACACTGATATGATAAAATGAACTGCATTTAGACGAACGAGGAGTCCAAATCTAAGCATTCTGCTGAGGAGACCCAAATATCTGACCAATGAGACAAACAAACCAATCAAACATTTATTAAGTCTTTTTAACACAAGTGTTTAAAACACTTTCTGTGTGCTGAAACAATCTTTTCTGATGTGTGTTTGCATTGGAAAATGTTATCTACATGCACCTGTAAAATATTAGCTTGTTAGAATTTCATTGTGAAAGAAGCTAACTACACTTAAGCTACACTGTAAACCCTAACGCTCAAAAGCCAACTCAAATGAAAATAGCCAACTTTTTTGAGTATTTAGAACTTAGAATCACACAAAACTGACACATTTTAAGTAATTAAAATTGCACTGAATTGTTTCATTGTTTTGAGTTTTATGAACTCTTATAAAAAAACTTATAAAAAAACCTAAATTAAATTTAACTGAAACTGGGCTGGGATTTCTATTTCCCAGCATGCTTTGCCATGACACTCAAAAAATTAAGTGTAATATTATGTTTTTTTGTGTGTGTGCACTGTCGCCTTTGGCTTGGCTTGCTCAGTTGGGGACACTACATTTTTAAATAAATATCCAAATAAATGTAATTACTAAACTAAATTAACTATGTCAACTACATTCCTTGAATATATATGATAATTGAAATGAGCTGGATGACATCAATGTTTTCTCCAGAGCGGCTGTACAGCCGAATCAAATTCGGTTGCATTATTTTCCTGTTTAACACTGTGAAGCTGCTTTGAAACAATCTGCATTGTAAAAAGCGCTATATAAATAAAGTTGACTTGACTTGACTTGACCTGTGTGCAAGAATAACGTTAGGTGGGAGATTTAGTAGTGTGTAATGTTTTGTTATGCTAGTTTAGAAGAGTTTCTGTTATGTTGGGTTCTTTTCAACGCTATCTCACGACCAATTCGATTTGTACGAGGTGGCTAATTCGTACAACCTCACTTGAATGAATTCGTACGATTTGTATAAACCGCAGTCAAGGGTAGGTTTAAGGGCAGGGTTTAAGGTTAGGTCATTCGTACAAAATCAATTAGTCAAATACTTATGATTTAGCAAAAATCATATCAATTCATACGAGTGAGCTCATACAGATTCTTACAAATTTGTCACCTCTTAAAATATGAATGAATTGCCGTGAGATGTTTTTTTTTTTTGTAGGGTAACCGTGGTGACGAGTGGAGCATGAGCTTAGTTTGAGAACAGAAAAATGCTAAATGTATTATATTGCTGTCCTCATTCAGCAACTGCTATGCTAATGCTACCAAAGCATTGTGTAACCAATTAGCAAGGTAGCATTTATTGAATTAGCTAGTTAAAGCTAGTCAACTACTAAAAATTTGAGATTACATGATATTTTTAAGTTCAATGTATGAATTATATATTTCAAATATTTTAAATTCCGAGCAATTAAAATTTATGATTACAAAACAAAAATCTGCAAGTTCTGCTTACTTAAACTGTAAATTTCTTAACTTGAGGTTTGCCAACTTATTCAGGTTTACGGTGTACTTAAAGGAGCCATATCTTTTTAAAAACTATCCGATGATATCATTGATGTGTATTTTTGTCTGGCACAAAATAATGTATCGCAGGACCCTATTTGGTCACACTTTATATTATGTGTCTAACTAACTAATAATAATAATAATAATTGTTAGGTACAATACTGTTTATGTTGTATTGCTGCTATTGATCTAGGATACGGGTAAGGTTAGGGACAGGTTTTGTGGTATGGTTATGTTTAAGGGTGAGTTAATGTGTAATGGAAGGGTCAATAGTGTAATTAATTATAGATACACAATAAGTGCTTTGTATCAAATTAATAATTTAAGTACAAAGAAGCCAAACATAAAGTGATATGTTTTTTTTTTATTTAATAAATGAAAATAACAACATCAAACTTAAACAGATATATGTATACTAAGTTGAAAACATCACACAGGGATGAATCAGTTGATTTACATGTCTGTGTAATATCATAGCAGATTGAAACAGACCTTTTTAATGCATCTGTTTATGTCAGTTCACTCAGCATGTAAAGCTTTCTGTGTACGCACTTTGACAATAAAAAACAGTGATGCAGCGATTTGTCATGCTACATCATACTGTGAAAACAGCTGAACTATACTGTTACACTACTAAAAATGCAGTAACGTTAGTGTTTCTAATTTCAGTTAGTTATTCTCCAACAGTCTTGCTAAATTCCATTAAATAAAATGATCAAATTCAATCTTTCACAAAATTTGTCATTCTGATGCATTTTGACTCATCCACCTAGACCGTCTAGAGTAGACTGGGACAAAACATTTCTTTGGAAATGGTACTCTGGTACTTTGTACTACCATGTACAGTAAATACAATGAATTATTTAGTACCATGGTATCATTGTAACTGACAATGTGTCAATTGAATGGCTTGCATATGTGTGTGATTCTTTGAGTATGCTTGTGTACATATGCCGGTACCAATTAAGTGCAGAGAAAGTGTTTTTATATGGAGTTTTCAGTAGATTAGTCAAACACCTGTTTGCAGTGACGGAGAACAGCAACCGTTAATAGCCTGTCATAAATCGTTCACTCTATTGTGCTGTCACCAAGTTGCAGTACCACATTTTTGGTGGCCTGGACTTTCAGTTCAACCCAACAGTTTTTGATTAAGAACACTAGGGCAAAGTGTGTTTCAAAGACAGCCTGAAGTGAGCTAAATCTGATAGAACCTTATTTTTATTTTTTTTTAAAGATTAATAAATAAAGCCAACAATGTTTTTAAAGGGTTTTTTTAGGGGTAAGGTAAAGATTAGCCAATAGTCATAATTAGCTTTACATAAAAAAAACTACATTTTGTTCTTATTTATAAAGCTACACTGTAAAAATTGACTGTAAATGTACTGCAAATCTAGTGGGCTGTAGGAGTTTTTACTGTAATCATACAGTACAGAAAAAAGTGTCTATGCATGCTTGTGTCTATATATGCGAAAAGTATACCATCTTACTGAAGTCTTGTTTGAAATCTTCCTATTATTTCATATGAGAAAACATTGTTTCTCACAAAAAGTGTGAATTCAAATATTTCTCTGATTTGAATAACTAACGGGCCTTACACTGCTCTGGGGCTGCTTAAATTTGACTGGTTATATTTTCATGTTAAGCACATTGCGTGAATAACCCATAATGTTGCCTATATATTATTTACATGATTTTTTTCCCCCATGCAGAACACCAGAATTTACTTTCTCTAACATTGTCAGTGTGAAGCGCACTTTTATCAAAACAAATGCTTTTGTCTTTTGAAAGATGCAGAGCATCTGATTCGAGGAAATGAAGTCAGGCAGTCTTAGTAAAAGAGCTATTTAAAAAACAGACGGCCCTCTCCATGTGGTTAACACATAAACACAAAAATCAGCAGCATGCTCTCTTTTGTTTTCATTTTTTGTTTGTTTCAAGTCACACAAAAGAAAATGAACAGGAGGGGAGGAAAAAGGAGAAAAGGCAACACCAGAGATGGGATCAGTTGTGCACGGACTCACCTTTTGGGCCAAGCCCATTTAAAGCTGACACTAAAGAAAGTGAATGAGAGGAAGGGGTGGAGGATGACAGGACGCAGGGGCTGCGCAGACTCTGCCACAGTCTCTGTCTGGTTAATGCGGGTAGGCTGTAATAAAAAGCCACCATGTGCCAATTGAGCTTCCACAATTAACAGATTAGGGTGATAAAGAGGTGCATGACTGCGAGGCAGGGCTGCCCCCCTAGGCCTCAGGGCATCATGGGTAGGGAGTGGGCCGCTCTCCTGATGAGGGGGCCAGATAATCTCCTTCTCTCTCGCTTTCCATCTATTCTTAACCTCTCTCCCCCTCACAACCTTGTGCCCCGAAGCACCTCCGCAAATACCTGCTCAATATTCAAGCGAAAAGTGTGTTCAGGGCAAGTGGCACGTCTGCAAAGGAGAGATACAAAAGCCGGGCGGAAACAAAAAGTGTGACATCTGCTAAAATGATTGCGAGTAAATATGTTTGACAATTATTGTTTACAGTGACAGTGGTAACAGTTCACGAGATCCAACCACATTTCTGTTTGCATTGAGGCAGATGGGCCTACAGCGATTCATTAGCAGCCTGTCAAAAGCTTCATTCCCAACTTACTTTTATTGTGTGGATCTGCTCAACAGTGGGAGGAAGCCGCTTATTTGGCATAATGATCACAATCAATTTGCCTGTTATAAATCACTTGCTTTTCTGTCATTCTTTTTGCTGTCCTTTTTCAATCTTTAGATTTTCTCTTTTCTCTCCCACTCTTTCAAGTCTACCACTGTAAATATTTACTCTTCAGTGATGGTTCCTTGATTTTGTGTCTTTGGGCCGTAAGTTAGAATTTGCTTTTGTGTTACTGAAGGATGACTTTAACATTTGAGAATACTTGGAGAGGGAAACAGCCGTGATGATGTCCCGAGGGAAGCAACAGAATCTTTCAGCAGCCAGATTTTTCCAGAATCGTTCGCAATCAGCCAAGGTTCTGGCTTCTATTGGAATGGTTAGACGCTTTCAGTGTCAAACCTACTTTTTTTCGATAAACCATAATCTATAGATGTAAATCTTTTCTTACTGCAAACAGTATTATGTTGGTCTGCGTTCATGTTCTTGCCTATATCCCATTTCACTATTGATAGTCTACAGGGGCAGGTGCGTGCAGTTATAGACATGCAAAGCACATGGTTTGAATGTGGCACGCAAATATGCCTGGCGTGATCTGACACAAGAAGCTTTGAGAGTCCCAGACCGACAATATTTAGCCACCATCTTTAACACTGTGAAACAAGGACACAAATAGAGACTAATAAATGAGTCCCTCTCCCCTTGAGTCCCCATCACTGCTGATCTGATCCACTCAATCAAATGTGTTAAGTCATAATTAACCCCAGCTCCCGTTGCTCTAATTGAAGACTATTAGATGGCGCGTGATGCCGGCACAAACGGAGGAGGAGACCAACAGCCATTGGATTGGTAAGCAAAGTACAGCGACACCTCACACAGTGAGCAACCAACACTTAATTATCAATGAGCTTTTCTCAGCTCTCTATCCTTCTTTCGTTCTCTGATGCTCTCTCTTTCTCTCTCCTGCTGCTATCGGGCCTCAGGCTCTACAAGTAATGGACTACTTTAATGAAACTTGTGTTAAACACAGTCAAGGATGAGATATTTATTGTGCATTTGATAGCAAACATCAGTGAGGGAAGTGACAGTGCGACTGTCTTTGAAGCTATTTTGATATGTTCACATGATCAGCCATACTTGGTTGTTTATTTGCCCTTTGAAGGTACATATATGACCATTTCTCCACCCAGTTAAGAGCCTGAAGCTGATAAAATAACAAATCACAATTTTAACAAGTAACATACTGTATATGTGACCCTGGACCACAAATATAATGGTCAATTTTTTTAAATTGAAATGTATACATCATCTGAAAGCTGAATAAATAAGCTTTCCATTGATGTATGGTTTGTTAGGATAGGATACAACTATTTGAAGTATACATCTAGGATACAACTATTTGAAAATCTGAGGGTGCAAAAAAATCAAAATATTGAGAAAATCACCTTTAAAGTTGTCCAAATGAAGTCTTTAGCAAGGCATATTACTAATAATATGAATCATATATTTTTTATATATTTATGGTAGGAAATGTACAAAATATCTTCATGGAACATGATCTTTACTTAATATCCTAATGATTTTTGGCATAAAAGAAAAATCATTTTGACTCATACAATGTATTGTTGGCTATTGCCACAAATATACCTGTGCGACTAATGACTGGTTTTGTGGTCCAGGGTCACATATGTTGAATCACAGCCTGCAAGTTACCAATCATTCCCTTGCCACATTTCTGATTAAATGATGGCTCATCAACAAGACTTAAACAAATATGATAAAAAAAATCTAACCATATAAACCAAACCCTATAACTGAAAGAAATTGTTGACATCATATACTTTCTTGAACTCTCCTGAGATGTCTGCAATTCTTTTAGTAATGATAAGAACAATTTCAGTGTTACATGCAGTTCAGGTGATGCAATAGATGAGATGTGGGTTAAATGGGAATTGTTGGGAAACACCTTCACTGACTCAGGATTGTTTCTTATAAGCGTCTTCTGTTCATGCCCTAAAAGAGTTCTGGCAAAATAGCAAGAATTAGAAGAAACACGCTGACATAAAATGAACTTCCAAACGTTTGCTATGTTATTGCCCCACTGCTGTATTTTTGATCCTATGTTCCTATAATTAGTTATCTGAGTAGGTCCCTACTCTCAGGAATCACCCCTAACCAAAATAAAACCCTGATTGTGACCTCACATCTATCTCAAGCAATGGCCTTTTTTTTCTTTTTTTTTTTTTTTTTGCCTGGATCCAGGAACACCACATGAGAAGTAATCTGTTGTAATGCATGATGGAGCATTAAACCACCCTTATTGATAGATTAACATTCCCAGAAGCTGAAATGTTTAAAAGAAATAAATGTGCAAAAGAAATAAAAGGAAAAACATACACTCCCATGTTCTCTCCAAATGCTGAGAGGTCTGATAAAAGAGGAAGAGAAATGGGTCTGGATCTTTTCAGGGTGCTGCAAACTCTCTGGCATTTTTTAGAAGAATTTATTTAAAATCCTGGTGTTTTCTTAAAAAAATATTTTTGTCTTGCGAATCAGTGAGGTACAATCGACCGCATTCAAAAATGATTGGGGATAAAACCTTTAAAGTCTTTTTAACACTGTTTAGCAGCGGGCTATATAGGCTAGTCCCACGAACAGTGTTGACATATACTTGGCGATTCTTTTCAGATGTCGCCAAGTCTTGTAAGTCTTCTCTATCGCATAACATTGTAAAAATGTTAGAAAGATGTCTGTTTCAGCATATTCTGAGAAGGTTTACATTTTGATCATGACCTCTAATTTAATAAGTGCTACTCTTATAGCCTACAACCAGAATTATACAAACATCTTACAACTTACTTCACAATACACAATTATATTAAAGCATGTTTTAAAACGCAATTTCCAAAGGGGTTTCAGTCACAAACAATACATCTTATGTTTTGATTTTAAAAACATAGGAGAAATGTAGAAATGGTGCCATCAATGGACACTGTTTACACCTGGCATTCGTGTCCGTTTCTGGCCATGAAACGGGACGACGCTAGCCGAATCTCAAAAGTGATTCGTTCACTTCAACCAAATTCGGAGTTTTTGAAGTGATTCGGAGTGAAACAACTTGCATGGTTAAGTTTCTGGATTGAATATAAATGCAACTGAAAATATTGCAAGAGCATGTATTAAAACATTTACGGAGCACAACAAATAAAAAAATAATTAAATAAATAAAATTATCTAAACACTCACTTTTCATGTCAGCCAGCATCAGCTCTCAAGCGCGTTTTAAATGACATGACAAATAAACTCGTCTAAAGAGCTTTTTATGATTTAAATTGGTTTAATATATAATGTGCTGAGATAACCTGTTTCGCAGAATGTGTTCTTTTGTTGTATACTTTTCTTTATGCAGTTTTACTTTTTTTTATTTTCTTTTTTTTTGGTCTTGTGTGTGTGCGTGTGAGTGCCTAATTTATAGCGTTCGAAAGGTGAGCAGCAGATGTTGCATTTGACTAATTAGATAATTGGTCAAATGCTCCTGATGGTTTCTTTCTGACAAATTGTCTGGACAATGTAAAATTATATATATATATATATATATATATATATATATATATATATATATATATATATATATATATATATATATATATATTTTAGCACTCGCTAATATATATATATATATATATATATATATATATATATATATATATATATATATATATATATATATATTAACGAGTGCTAAAATAACAATTTCACCAAATCAATTAAATTTAAACAGATCTACTCTAATTTAAACAGATTCGCATATGTGCAGTACCCTCTGTGATGTTTGTATAAATAAATATAACCGGTAGAGGTGCATTAAGCCAAACTGAGTGTTATGTGTATTGTGGGGGGGGGGGGGGGGGTAAGAGAGCAACACAAGTGATCTGGCGAGCCCGTGTGTGTTTAAGTCGTTTATCAGGGTCGGGCACTGGCGCTGCCTGCAGCTATGAGTCGCCTGGAGGAAGATTCAGACCATCATCATCAAACTTCATCATAACAGCACAGCTGCGCTCTGATGGAACAGATAGAGCCACATGAAATAGTGTTCTTCTTTAGTGTGAAATTATCACGTCTATTAATTCAGTCTCTCTCTCTCTCTCTCTCTCTCTCTCTCTCTCTCTTTCTCTCTTGTCCTTCCCCTATCCGTGAAAACATGCGATTCTCAAGCAAATGGGCCGTTTTACTTACTACTTTTTCATCGTTGATTCACAGAAAAAAAGGTTAAAACAGAGTAATATATATATATATATATATATAAACAGCGTTCAACATGTCAGGAAAAACCATCGAAATCATTAGCTACAGTAAACATTGCACATGTATAGTCGTATTATTTAGTAGGCCTGTATATAATGCAGGTAAATAATAGCCTTGTAAAATGTACATGTAAATGTTATCAATTTAAGATCTAATATAAAGTGGGCCCTCATTATTATTATTATTATTGTGGGCAATAGCTTTTATTTTTTTATAAGAATTAGAATCAACAAAAAAGTGTGTCAATTTTGCTGTAGGGGCTACAAGAACAGACTGTTTATTTTTTTATTTTAAGTATTTTTGCCTAAAGGTTGACTTTTATCGGTTACATTTATTGTATAGGCTACTTACTTTACTTATTTTACTTACTTATTTTTCCCATTTTCTGCTCTATTTCTGTTTATACAACGGCACCGCCACTGCATGGCCACCGCATAACCCCTGACCTTCATATGTCCCTTGGAACTTATAGTCATTCACATAAGCCAATACATTTTTAAAACGTCATTATTTTGACCGTCTACATTTCGATTTCTGAAGAACAATATTGCATTGACATGAGATTATTTACTCATGCATGATCATTCGCGACAGAAGAGGTGAATGGCCTATCGGGTGCCAACTGCCAATATTAGGCTATTTTATTCAATTAGTTTTTTGTTTTTCAAAATGTATTGCAATGACTCGTTTGTTCAACCATTCCGTTTAACTAAATATGTCGTTATATCTAAATTAAATATTTTATTCGAGTCAATAATATATAGACTAATAGCCTATATAATATCATTAAAAGGTCAAAGAAATAGCCACTAAACAGAGCGGGCTGATAGTGTCCTCATTTGTCAGATTTGGCTTTTGATAATTTCACAGTTATTTGATCATTTGACTCGTCGATGAAATTGACCCCGTGAGGCATCACTTTGACAGAATACATCCGGATGAGCAACGCTATGAATATAACTCTAACCAACAAGGAAATACAAACAAGCATATGAATAATAAGATGCAATAATGAGACGGCAGGTTCCTTCATACGAAATGTAGCCTACATGCTCTTGGTGAAGCGTGAAGCGGTTTGTTAAATGTTCACATCATTGGCGAGGTTCTGAGGTTTGATAAAAAGAGACAGCCCTCAAAAGCAGTTGATTGAAATGGCGTGTGCCTGGCTGACGGGAGCCAGAGCGGGACAAAGCCCTGCGAAAGCACGGCCACTCCAGCAATTATTCCTGCACGCTGAATTTGGATTAGTGCAATGGAAAGAAGCATATGTTTGGCCCGCGGCGACACTCCCCCCGGCTGGCTTCAGAGAATGAGAGGAGAGAGAGTGAGGCAGAAACTAGAATATCAACTATTTGTAGGAAAAGGGCGAAACATAACAGTCGTGGATGCTTTATTTTGGGGTGCGAATACTATGTGTGAAGACCTTGAATGGGGGTCAGAACGTGTAGTTCGTTTTAGATTTTAATGAATGAAAAACACGACACTTAATTGATAAGTTTCTAAGCTATACGGTTAGCATTGTTCAATTGTCATATTCGTCTTTATTATCTTTTTTTTATTTCGCCCTTCATTTTATTTACTTAGCTTTTATTTTCAATTTCCTTCACTCATAAGGTTATAATTATTAACATGTCTTACGATCAGATATTCAGAAACCAGAAACTAATACACTGATCTGAAGATTCTTGGAACGTCAAGTAAAAAGAACCATATAAGTCAACTCAGTATATGGTTCTTTGCCGAACCTATTTTAAGAGCGTATATTTTAGATTTCTGTTCTGTAAGTACTCTACACCCTTTGGCAATAGTGTAAATGTTAACAATCAAGCAATGAAGCGCTGACTCTGAGAGGGATGGAGGGATGGGGGGGGGAGGATCGTTCTACCCGGACCTTATTCTATATTTAAACGTAACATTTATGCATTTATAGAGGTGTCCCCTTATTTACAATAATCTGTTTTTTCAAAGGCACTTAATGTTATCTAATCGATTACCTTGTGTCTCAAGTAATAATGGGTGATTTGATGAGGCTTCTGACCTCTTTTGACATTATGGGGGCCCGCTGTATTTAGTCGGGAGGGGTCAGTTGAGGGGGTGATGAAGTTACGAGTCCAGCGCAATTAACCATTTTGCGCTCCATTGAAAACTAGAATCACGTCATTCGATTGCGGACGTGTGTCATTTGTCTAGGCGCTTGCGTTTCCCCCCCCCTCCTAAAGCATTCTTAAGTATCAGGGTTTTAGATATGCAATCTGCGTGAAACAATATAGACTATAATAAGACAAAATAACCCTTGTTTGAATCATCGTTTCCATTTGTTTCCTTATGTTTGCTCATACTTATGGTAGTGACAATTTTATAGATCGCTTTGCATCCTCCATCTAATTTCATTTACGAAAGTGAAAATATTACGGCGCATTGAGTTTATTAGGCTAGTAAAAAATAAATTAAAAACTACAATATGCTTTTTTTAAATCAGTTTCGATGTATTCGTTATGCGCTCACAACAAGGTAGCATGATATCAAGTGATATTTTAATACATACCTGGTTTACTGATCGCGCATATCACGCTCTTATGATCATCCTAACTTACTTCGTAGGCCTAGTGATTATTTTACTAGGGCTCAACGGTTACCAAACCAGATCCCTTGATATTACGCTAACTTTCTTTACGGGAGCTGTCAAGTCCAGAGGTGCTGAACTAAGGCCAAAATATTCTTCAGTATCAAGGATTTTGTCTCCCCAGCACGTAGTGCGAAAATGCTGCCAAACGCTATCTGAAGATGAGTTGAATGTTATCAACGAATATGGTAATCAATGAATATGGGGGGAAAGTTATAAAGGCATAACTACATGGATAATAACAAAAATAGCCCATGATGAATGCATGTAATGAGATTATAAAGAGACACTTTGTGTATTCATACGGTTTAGCGAACTGTGCTGCAGATACTTGTGCCTACCAATGGGAAACATATGTGACTGTCATGCTACATCTACAGATAAGGCTATGGAGCAAATTTGAACCTGCCTCTGGAGGAAGATATGACGAAGAGAGATGGAGGCACTCATTTAACACGCTCGCTCAATTAACATTTGTTGATTTCATTTAATTGTATAAAGTATTTATTGTACAATTAATATTGTTATTAAGAATAACATATAAGACTGCAACTAGATTTTTATGATTATCACAGGATGCCCACGAAAGTTCAAAATAAAACGAGTTACAAATAAAGAGTTAAAAGCAAATCCAAACGCGCCTGCGTAAATGTCTATCAAACCCAAACCCTCCTCTACCGACACACTGTGTGCACACATGCATAACAGACTGTGTGTGTGTGTGTGAGAGAGAGAGAGAGAGAGAGAGAGAGAGAGAGAGAGACCTCTTAAATATATATATATATATATATATATATATATAGAGAGAGAGAGAGAGAGAGAGAGAGAGAGAGAGAGTGTACAGGCCTACTATAGGTCTGTATATTCTATTCTATTTTTTAATCGAAATTATTGTGTAAAATTATCTTCAACAAATTAACAATTATTTGGGGAAAATGACATAAAACGACACATGTTAATTATTACAGACAAATTATGTGTAATTGATATAGCTGGTGCGGGAGGTTATGTAGTGAATGAACCGAATTCTGCTGGGTATTGCAGTAAACTCCAATTTCACTAGCCTACTCTGCGTTTTATATATTTTCATTTTGCTGCAAGGCATTGCGTTCAACTAGTTCAACTAAAAAGAAATGGGTAAAAATTTCAACGGACTACGGGCTCTGTGTTGATGTAAATACACGCGATGTGTCATGTTTTTTATAAATTAATGTGAAATAACGCTCATGCTTGTGTGGTGTATATACAAATGCTTTCTTTGCTTAAAAAAATTCGTTGGACCTATAATATACTTAATCAATGACATTAGCATTAATGACACAGATCCACGTGAAGGAATTCCTAATTCCGATGAATACGATTTAACATGATTGTGATTTCCCTTAAAATGACTATTCATGCGCTTTTTTTCTGCGCCTGAACAGGAGGAGCAGCCGGGTATCCTTTCTGGGAGAGCTATTGTGCCCGAGGTTAGAATCCCACACACAATCTGAGAAGCAGCCAACAAAAACAGTCTTGACAGACAATGCCTCGCTTCACCTGCTGCTGCACTGTGCATTGCAATTATGCCAAGGACATGTACAGTTAGGCTCCGTTCATGTTATTTGAAAACAACTGCATCTGAGTCGAACAGACTGTCTGAGCACAGACAGAAAAATGCCGATTTTTTTTTTTTTAAACGAATAGCCATTGGTGAAAATATTGTGCAGGCAGCTCTTTCCTCAGTGCCATGACAGACGTCTTCTGTACATGATCAGAATACATACAGCAAATCCAGCAAGCCCTAATGGAGATTGATTTCCAGGCGCATGCTATCAATAAACAATCAAACTCTATTTGAATCGGAGTTATGCAATGCACAAAATAACCATGCGTGCTCGGGCACGACACTATCTGCAAGTGTAGCCTACCCAATGACTCAACGAAATTGGATGAGTAAAATTATGACATGGATGCTGCTTTTCGTTTTAACGCCTACAATTTCGTTCAAACGAACTGTAAACTGATATCAGCAAACCATGGATTTGCATTATAATGACATAAATATTTATCATAGCACGACTGACAGTGTATTAGGGAAAGTAAGGTGCACGGCGTCTACAAATAAAGGCATGGAAATGGCGACTGCACTAACCTTCAGCTGGATTCTACATCTGACTGATTTAAAGAGCGCTCTAGCTCGAGGGCTAAATCTACACACATTCACTTCAAACACGAAAGAGAATTCATTGTTTTTTTGTGTCATTTGGCTTGGCAAAAAAAGCTCCCTGCCATATTTGAATGATCCTGTACTCTGAACTAAGAGTTGAAAGTAAGTTTTTTTTATTATTATACTTGAGGGAAACAATGGGTTCAACTGCTTATTGCATGGAGCAATCGTCAAGGGAGAGTTAAACTCAATTACAGTAACTGTGCTGAATAGGAGAGAGAGAGAGAGAGAGAGAGAGAGAGAGAGAGAGAGAGAGAGAGAGAGAGAGAGAGAGAGAGAGAAATACATCGCAGCAAGCAGTGAATAAAAAGTAATGAATAAAAATCGACATGAAGCGTATCAAATATTTATTTTTTTTCTGGGCAACAAAGAACTATAATACATTGACAGGCATGGGAGCTATTGCCAGCACAGGTTTTTACAATACAGATAAAACCGCCTCCAATTTAGACAGTGGACGCACAAGATATCAGATGGTCCCAAATGTTGAATTTATTCGAAAGAAAAAAAAAAGAAGAAGAATTCATAAGACAATATCCATTTATTGCTCTTGTGGTGCTTTGAGGGAAGAACAAGAGGTGATTGGCACAACACATAAAAAGCTCGTATAAAAAACAAGAAGATAGAAACACAAAACTAGCATCGGGGTCTCTGCAATGACCTTTTTCGATCTAAAACTGAATGGCATAAGGATAATATATAGAGAAATGGATGTTTATTTCTTTTCAATTTGTTCACTTGCTTCAATGTCGCCTCAACATGCTACAAGAGGGCTGAATTGAAATATCCCAGAGAAGAATTCCCCAAACTTCTGTTTTCTAAGAACCATAAAACCACATGAAGAACTAAGCGAATATTTAAACCCACTAAAACAGGAGGCACCAGATAAATAAAAAAGAAGTTTGAACAGACGTACCATATTTACAATTCCCATTAAATTACACATAAATAAATATATACATACATGAACACAGATTCCCTCATATAACCGTGAATCGTGTTAAAATTCAATGTTCAAGTTGGTCGCTTGGTCGAGTGAAAAGTCAGTTCTTGAAGTCATGGCATGGAGCTGTAGGTTTTTTTTTTCTTTTTTTTTTCTTTTTTTCCAAGTTTATTATTCACAATACTGATAGAAAATCTTCCTCTTTCAGCTTCTTGTTGTCACATGGCTACAATCGTAAATGGGGATACTGAAGGGAAATCGCTGAATTTCAGTCCGTTGAACTCATTCAAAGTGAGTTTATGAAAAGTCCTGCTGTGGCAGATCTGTACTCCTCTCATTGGCACACTGCTTTATTTTGATTTAGAGAAATGCCTTGTCTGCGAATCCCAAAGTGAACTGTTTTATTATTATTATTTAAAAAAAAAAAAAAATCAAAAATATTTCAAAATGTCAAGATCGGGAGATGGTGTGTTCAGTGTTTCATCTGGATCACTAGTGTGTTATATGCAGATTTTGTCATATATCAATTGGGAGGTGGTGATTGGACATCACTTTCTGTGCTTCTCGTCTTTGTCACCCGCTTTCGATCCCGTCTCATTGTGGCTGTTGGGATTGTTGTTCAGGTACATTTTGTCCATGGCTTTAATAGCCTCCGTCAGATAGTTCTGCAGCGCCGTGAGGGCCGCGCACATGGCCGGAGTCCCGAATCCGTGAGAAATAAGACTGAAGTGGGTCAAACAGCTCTGAATCCCTGGCTCGAGAATGGGCTGTGGACGTGAATTCCCCAAGGGCGAGCGGTCTTGAGAGAGCAGGTCCGTGAACTCTTTGCAGATTTGTCTAGAAGGAGACACAATGCAGGATGCGTGTCAGGATGAAGCTAATTACAGCTGAAGGCATGAAGTCAGAAATGTATTAGTAAGACTATGTGCTCCTTATGTGTCCCTTAATCAATGGCACACGTATTCCTTCTGACAGCAGCTCGTTGGGCAGTGTGGAATCAGAGCGATGGACAACTCAAGTTCAGTTTGAAAAGAGTGTCGCTTATACGTCAGTAATACGTCAACCGGACACGTGAGAATTGGATTTCACTTATTAGGCTCCATGACGTCTAAAGAAGAGCGTCGTCTTGTTGATAGCTACTTTTTTGTTTTTCATTATCTTTATATATAAATATATACTTTTTTTTTTATTAAAAGTGGTCCGCATTTTATAGCTTGACTTTATTTAGGCCTATTTATTTTTTATTTCTATAGAAATACAAATTCGTTACATATAGCCTAGCTAGTGCAAATATTTGTGTAGGCCTATTTTACGAAACCACTGGTCTCCAAAAAGCAGACATTGAATCCAGCCCTATTTATTAAAATCTAGCCTATAAAGATATTAGCAGCTCTGTAACAACATCAAACAGAACACGACAATTAACGCGAAAAGACGCAGTCATAAACAGATTAATGCGCGTTGACATCAAAATATAGTTAGAATAGCACTTACTTCGTTGCCAGTAACATGTTTTTTCTTTGGACTTGTTCATTTGGGTCTGAATGCTGTCGGTTCACGTATTCAGCTACCGCCTTGGCTGGAAACTCAGTCTCACATACATAACCGAAATCTCTGGCCAGATGCACAGCTTCACCTAGAAGAAAACAAGAGTCGGTATTTATGTTACTGTAGTAAAATGTAGAATAATTAACATATTTCATAATTGTCATCCAATTAACATTCTCGGCCAATGAGTAGGACATTGCTCTCTATCAATTTTGACATCATTATGCACCTTTATTTTCTAGGTAGTATAATTTTGTCAAATACATGCGTCAGCATGCACATTCCTTCTGCGATTAACAGAACATCAGATAATAATTCCAAAAGATACCATGTCATTGATTCGTGATCCTTCTATCAATATAGAATAATGTTGTATATAGCCTACACGAAAGACATTTCAAACGGCTAAAAGTAAACCTCCTTCTTATACTTTAGCCATGTAAAATAGGTTACTCCGGATAGGTATTTGTGTTTGGTTGATTTTTTTTCTCAAGTCTTTGGTTTAATTTCCTGAAACAGTTGGAATTTTACTGCGAGCCTTCCTGTCATAAGCCTAGAATCCGGAAGAACGCATGCGCCAATTAGCATCAAAGCTCAACTCTACTAAACTGCTTTCCATAAAATGGAGCAGATCATAAACAATAACAGCACTTCAGAAAGCCAATGTCCTCCGACTAAATCAGCGTCTGCTTGCGTGTCCACCACCCCCACCCCCAACCCTTATCTCGCAGGAATCATACATTTCTTCAGGCTCATTACCATACAAGACTAAATTTCAATGAAGCACGATGAATATTACATTCAGTCTTCAGCGGCAATGATTAACAGGAACCAATGAACCGTCTCCAGCTTTCACCTTTAAAACCCATGGCACACCAAATATCACTGCACGGAATAATCACCTCCAACTTTGCAAGCAAAATGGATTTATTCAACAGCAATGGCATCTTCGCAGTGCAACATAATTAACTCATTTATATTTTATAATAGGCTTTCAACCTACAGGTCAACTGCATCAAGCCGACAAGGATAAAATCCCCACATAATAAAAAAATAATAATATTAATAATAATAATACATTGTATACAAATTTTCGGCAGTGCTGCCTTATCCAGCAAATGTACAAAACAAAATGCCATAAAACAACGCTGCTAACATGGCACAAAGTAGGCCCCAAAGACACCCGAATCCACACAATGCTCAAATTTCAAGTGGTCCTGCTAAAAGGAGAGAGACTCCTGTAATCCCACAAAATTCTTTCCGAATTATATATCTTGATTCCGTTGTCTTTTCTTATATCCTTCAGCATTGTTGCTTGCAAGACAAACTCTCTCCATTTCACGGATGAATAAATATGCTGATTTGGAATGAAAGCTGCATTAAGCACCTGCTTTATTAAAAATATATATTCATCAGGAAACTTACCTTCCACCAATGACGTCAGGAGGGTAACGTTGGCAGCTTTGCGTCTCCCTGCTGGTAGATTTAATCCGATTTTATCTAGTTTTTCTCTTAAAGATCTTCCCCCATTCTTAGATTTGGCCCTTTGAAATAAATGACAAAAACAATTAGTACGTGTAGTTATTTATCTTACTGAGATATGCTACATAATTTATATCATTATACATTATACAGCTATATTTACGTATCATTTATATTATAATCTATAATATGCATAGGCTATTTGAGACTGGAGCGCGCATGAACTTCCATAATAATAATTAAAAAATATATAGTCGTGTGTTCCCAAGAGCATTGTTTTTAACAGCTTTTCGAGTAACTTTTTATACTAAAAGCAAGACCTCTACTTTTAAAAACTTTGTTTTAGGGGGATGCGATGGAATGTTTCAAAATTTAAAATCTTTTAAAATAAAGAACAGTTTGTCATATTTGTTACTAACCCACTGTCATCACGTCAGATTTCATTGCCACACTAAGGAAGTGTCCATTAAATCGTCTTTATTAAATACATGACAGCATGTCCTCATTGCATTTGGGTAGGCCACAATATTTTGCCCATGTTGGGGAATGACTTCAAAAGGCTTTAAAAGAAGGAAAGCGCTTGATAATATATAATTACTGATATATGCAATGGATGTCCAGTTTACCTCCTCAAGACCCCGCCGAGCAGGGAAGCGTTCAGGCACTCAGGCGGAGAAAGGCGTCTCTGCACCTCCGCTACTGTGACTTTGTACTTTGACGTTGAGCTGAGAAGAGATAGACGACCCGGAACCGAACAGAACACTTCGTTTGGGTTTACCACACCTCCAAAAAGCCCGTCCTTATTTATCGGGATGGCAGAGACATTGTTGTTCTTGGATATAGAAACAGGACCTTGAAAAAAAGAACATGATTAGGCCCCCCATTCGACATTACAGCATCAACCAAATGGAAAAGATGAATTACTATGCAGCAGGCAGCCTTTGAGTAAGATTAGACATATGCGTTTATATGCACATCATCTCGCACGCCTATGTGGAATCAAAGGCAGTATGGTCTTATCAGAGAGGAAGGAAAATAGATACCACAGCAATAGCTTTTCATTCAGCTTATGAATGTAACTGCTGGAATATGCCCCAAGTAATGAAGTGGCCCAGCCATCAAAATATTTCATATTATATTGCAATAGTGACTCCACACCAAGCTCGGTGAAAATGTCAGTTTAACATGCATGGCATTGCTTCAAATTTTACACCGTTTGGACATCATAAAAACAGCAACTGATAAACGAGAATAATAATAATAATAATAATAATAATAATAATAATAATAATAATAATAACCCAATACTCCCGACAAATATAAATGCGTATTATTTATCTTAATTCAAAATTAGTTTTAAGCATTAAACCACGCCACACAACGCCATGGAATTAAACCCACAAATGCAAAAAGAGTGCTCAGACTCACACACGAGCGCTTACAAATAAGTGTTCCGGCCTAAATCCTGCTGCAGCGCCCGTTGTTACTTTATGTGCTAACCGGAAACAAAAGCACAGGCACTTTTGGATAGATCACTAGTGACATTAATAGCTCAGGGGAGACTAATAGAGACAAGAGGAGTTAAACGAACTCGTGAGATCGCAATTATTACGAGTATGTGCAACGAGTATTTTTTGTGGATTTATGCATGGTGCATCAAATTTAACATGTCAAAGCTTTCACATTGTTAAAGCGAAGAAAACCATATCTCACTGCAGAGCACTTTATGAGAAAACAACTCGATCCAACACTCATGCTCCTTCAGCCCACATTGACCAACTACGACGATCCAAACGAATGAAAGAGGGACTGCAAAAATGCGTTTCTCACATCATCTTTGAACGAGCAAATTTTATTTAAGGCTACCATTTTAAATGTAGTCACAGACTAAGCTAAGCCAAGCACTATCATATTAACACAGACAATGGTGTTCGCTACGGAACACTTTGTTAAAATGGTTTGTGCCTTATCGCCAGGCTATCTCAAGGCCTACAAATTAACCCGATCCGTCTCCCAGCAAGCACGGGTAGACTTTACGAGCGGAGAGCTGCTAGTGGAACCATGCACGTTCGGTATTTGAGAGGAAATTGCTTACCTTTCTTGATTACAGTTTGGTCTGGGATGTGAATTCCTTGATCCTCAACATGCTGAAAAGATCAAAAAGCATATTAATAATCTTCGAAAGTTTGAAACCATTGTACTTTTTTGCAAACGAAATTAAATGCAGCCCAACGAGAGAAAAAAGCACAAACCCTTATAATAATTGTATGACTATACGCACACTATAAACGGTATCTTTAAAGAAATATTTGACCTATACGTCTGTGCGTTTAGCATGCGCTACAGAAATAATGCTTAAACAATGTTGTATTATATCATAAAATATAATAGTAGTAAATATATTTATTTCAATTTTATCTACCAAGAGAATTAACCAGAAAACATGCAGTTGTGATGGAACAGAGAATTTTGTCTAAGCTCGATTCGTCAGGCACACTGCAATCAAATTACTTATGAAAAGGGGGGCAGCCAAGAATCACGTCCAAAAATGACAGACAATATTAATCAAAAAGATCAGCACACCATTCACTTTGTGTTGCTGGGGTGAACAACAGTGAAGAGAAGAAATCCAGTAAATAATGAAAGAAAAATGGGATTTTCTTTATATTATTTTTTAAATTACTCGCGCTGCCGTTGAAAATTTTAATTTTATATAAAAATGTAATTTATTTTCTAAATTGTTTCCTCACAAAACATGGCATGTTCATTATAGGCCTTGAAGGGAAAAAAATATCGATAGTAATTCATCACTGCAAATATGACCTACGTTTAAAAATGTAAAAATTAAAAAGCGCCACATTTTTATAACCAAGTTACTGAGGCAAAAACCGTTGTGTTTTACATTACCATTTATTCAATATAACAACTTCAATAAGATCAACTTAAATATGTGACCTAATATTTGGCTGCCCGAGATTATTAGCACCAGCAGCAAATCTGGATAATGGAGGTTGCATGCTATATTTTCGACTCACCTGAACATCTTCTAACGAGTGAGGTATTCCATGGATAGGGATTGAATCCGTGAGTCCAGTCTCAATGCCGTGACCCGAGGGAAGTAGCACTTCTCTGCGGTACTCTCGGCACAGCTGATGCGGTAACCCGCGGTGCTGGTGCAGCAGGCTGCTCTCCTGACTCTGCCGCTGGCCAGGCCAGCCTGGGTGCTGTGGCTGCGGCTGGGCGTGCAGAGAGTTGATGGAGTACGGGTCGTTAACGTGAGAGTAAGGGTCCTGAGACTGCGGGTAGATGGGCTGGTAGGGTGGCGGAAAGTATGGCGGCTGGAAGTCTGAGTTGGGCGTGTGAGAGAGCGGAGGAGCGCTGGTGTACGGAGACTGGCCCACGCTTCCCAGCTGGGGTAGCCGGGCTGTGCCATTGCTGGTCCCGTCATGGCGATCCTTAGGAGAGAGAGAACGATACAGTGCTATTTTAGTGCTGTTTCATATATATATATATATATTTTTTCTATTTTAATGTTGTTTTTTTGTTTTTGTTTTTGTTTTTTTAGAAAAAAATTATGATAATAGTAACCAGAAGTGATTTGTTATCGCACTTCGGAAGTAATTTGTTTTCAACAGAAATCCGAACAGGCTTTTGATTTCAAGAACAACAATAACAAACAACACTACATTATAATTATAATTATAATTATAGGCTACCCCGACGACTATGAGAATACGTTATTCTACATTAAAAATGCACATCAATAATTTGTCATTCATTTAGCAATTAAACATCCTACTGAAAGGCAAAGAAAAATAACCAGAGCTCACATCAAGTATAAAGTCTTTGTAATAGCATTTGATGCTACCAAGAACAGCTTGCATGATGGAACAGACAAAACGACAGGATAAAAAAAAACAAAAACAAAAACAAAAAAAAATCGGAGAGTAAATGTTGAGCGCAGTCTTCAGATCTTTACTCCCGACAGTCACTCACCATCGCGGAAAAACTGTGCACTAACATCTGCGAAGATTCCCGAGGACTTCAAAAGGCAAGAATTTCAGAGGAACGAAACGAAAACGAACGAGCAAATTAAATCAAGCCAATAATAATTGTAGGGCGATGTGGCGGTGGCCAGCGTTCAAATAAAGCAATAATCCATCACAATCTGGGTAAATTCCCAATGTTCTTCATCTGCTCTTTAGATGCAATGCTTTTCTCTAAAGTTTCTTAGATCCCTTTGGCGTCTCCCGGCTCTGTCAGTGAGCTGTTCCCTCGCTTGAGCTCATGTTAGCACAGATCTTCCTCTTCCCCTGCACTCCTAATAGTAGATATTCATGACTATTAATATTACACGAATACTTAATAAGAGAAGAATGGTCGGAAATCGAGCGTGAAGCGAGGAAGCAACTCAAGGCAGACTGCTCTAAATGACGTCCATTGAATGAGGAATCAGTATATCTAATCAGAGATGAGGAGAGAGAGAGTGAGTGGGAGAGAGAGGGAGAGAGAGACAAAAAGAGGGACATTCTCCTGCGTCTGACGAATCAGAGAGAGGGGGGAACATTTTAAAAGGTTCGAGGGCAAGCAAAAGTGAAAGAAAGACAGAACGAGGGGGAAGAACACAAGGAAGGAAACAATGTGCACCTCTGATTCTGGTGAAAATCCAGCGAGCGCTGAGGGCATCTGGCCTGGCACATTTTTACTGTTCACTGGATGCTCGTCTACCTCATTGTTTTTCACATTAGTCCTCGTCTGTTCGTGCTCCATGGCCCACTAGAATCCCTCACCACGAATTTAACCACGGCCAAGACACATCAACACACGCCGATGCAGCGTAACTCACCGCCAGAGCAAATATCCAACAAACTTTCTGCGTGTATATTCATCCTACACATTTCCCTCTCCGTTTTCATATCACGCGCGATTATTATGAAGCCGAATGTAATTATTTATTATACAATCAACGCTAGTCCACGCGCGGAAAGAAACAAACAAGGACGCGCGGAGTGCAGAGGTTCTTTCCTGATCATGGCGTGTGTGATTCTCCACAAACGAGCGAAAACACGTTTTACTGGCTTCGCCACTCTCCCATAAAAAAACTACTCCCATATATTACTGCATTCGCCACAAACACACCATGCCAAAAACATGACAAACTTTAAAAAATAATTTGACACACAATCATTTTTAAAACGAATTCAACCACGGCAACATTTGATTGTTTACCAAACCTACGTTTCTAGTATCTAGTTTGATTCTTGTCATTTTTTTCATACACACATTTCGATATTATGAATAATCAATTTTTAGTCCTATAGAAATTCTACAGGCAATTAATGGGTGATATGTTTATTATTATTATTCTTATCATTATTGTTGTTTTATTACTATGTTGAAAAACAATTACGTGTTCTGGATCATGCAGTATTTTATTTGTCACTTGTTCTTGTGTTAAATGAAATAGTACACACAGCAAGCCAGTTAAAAAATTTAAATTAAAGCTGACTGACTGAAAAGTTAAACCGTTCAGAACTTTGGTAAATATCATGCAACATTTTGTATTAAACGCCTAGATAAGCCGCTTACCTCGAAGTCTTCATATTTAATATTATCAGTTAATTTCCAAAGCATTTTCATTGGTTGTGGATAGAGTGAAGTGCGCCTTCGCTTGAGTTTGACACAGTGCACAAGGCTTGAGCTGCGCGCTCAGATCTCCCTCTAATGGTGAAAGAGAGAGACTCGAGCACTACTGTAATAACCCTCATTAGCATATCAAGAGACTAAAGCCAATGAATATACACAGGTAGAAACTGCAACGAGAATTCCAGTAAGAATACCTTTACTGAGTTCCATTTGTATTTCAAAAGGGAGCAGTAAATGCATGAGCTGAAATCAGTGCTGAAGGAGGACTTCACCTTTTCATTTAAATGTATTATCCAATTTAATTTATTCAGAGAGGCCAAGAATAACATGAACCAAGAAAATATTTATCTTTCTGTTATAGACCAGATTCTTTGCATACACGCATTTTTCAAGAAGTTCGAAGTGTTCGAATCTACAACCCAAGAGCCGCCTGTAAAATATATATTAAACAATGCCAAACTACTGCAGCATGCACGTGCTTAAGTGGGTAAACCAAACTGCTTCCAGTCTGACAATTGTAAAACTGTTGTTTTAGTCCTATAGTGAGCCTGGGCCTGTAAAATGCTCTCAACACTGTTATGCAAAAAAAAGTCGATTCTTCAGTAGGTATACACCTATTTAGAACGTGTAACGGCGCAATTTGATAAATGTAAATAATTAACACAACAACATGGCTTGTTAAATGTGAATGAGGTCAGGAGACAGGTCGCAGACTCTAAGGCGTTGTCTCTCCCTTATCTCCATTACCATTTTTGGTGGGGTGAGTCCAGTTGTCATTAATGAGAGGCCGAAAGAAACTAAGACACAATGACGATTAAGAGAGGCAGAGAAACGCGCAATAGAAATGGATGGGTGCGCTGCTTTGTTGTTAGCTGCTTATTGATTAGGGGTCCGCATCATTGAAACCAATCGCACAAAAGAAAAGCACAACTAGTTTTCATTCTTTAACACTATTTGGCAATCTTCACTGTGGGAAAAATCCCTATTCACAATGCTCGTGTCTAAATAAACCTAGTCTGTCAGTTATTTATGACGCTATATTCACAAAGTATACGAATCACATTTATTTTTTAATTTTCTCTTTTTTCTTTTCTAAAAAAACTTTTTTTGGTCATAATGGACCACATCGACTTAAGGATCGTGTGTGACAAAATACACATGGGGAAACAGTGGGGGGAAAGTTTATTAAGAAAATAATAAATACATTCAGTCTTTCCCGTTTATGTTATTGGAAATGCAGTGCCTGCACAGAATTAAATTGCAATATCTGAATTGAATTAATACAATTAAACATTTAAAACAGTGAGCAAAATAAAATAGTAGTATCTACAAGCGTAAGATTTCCTTATTTTATGGAACTCTGATCATAAGACTATTTTTTTTTTCACCGTTGTTTCGCCATTGTCTTCACTCCCGCAGTCTGAAATGCAAACATTGCTCCGTGTTCTTTAGCCTACAGCTTTTGTGTGTAGCATTTTATTTACAATGGTTAATGACCAATAGGCCTACTGTCTGAAAAACTTGTTGAAAAAGCTACCGTGGTAAAGACTTAATTCTCACTTAAAGCGTAAAAGCGTGCACCCTCAAATAGGCTACATTAAAAGGAAGAGAACTTACCCAGTCTCCCATTTTGCCCATTAGTGACATCCTTGTGTCTTCTTTCTGAATGTGGTACATCACACCGTTATCTCATTGGGTCTTGTGTCCTTAAGCAAAATTCCACTTTACCTGAACAAAATCTACTCACCTGGCAATAAAAACAGAGGACCACCTCATGGCGCATGCGCTCTGCTACGGGCACGTGTAAGGCAACGACACCTGGAAAAGGTAAAAGCAATGTTTAGAATCCTGCTGCACATTAACAAGGACAGAAAGCAGCAAGAGTGTGACTTTTCCACCTGCTGTTTTAAGTGTCAAATATTAAAACTGAATCTTGCGCAGGCAGCATGCATAAAAATGTATCAGATTATGTATTAGAGTTACAGTATATGCGACATAAGTGTTAGTAGTGTTTTATCATTTAAATTGGATTGAATATATTTCAATACTTAAAGGGCAGCACTGGAATGTTTCGGTTAATTTAACCATAAAAGTAACTAAGCGTAATATAAGATAATACAACAAATAGCCTATATCACCCCTATTACAAATATGACATTCAGGGTGCAAAATTTAGCCCGTAATGTTTTTTTTTTTTTTTTTTTTTTAAACACAGAGCTCCTCGGAGTCGCGCGCGCGCGTGTGTGTGTGAATGAACAAAATATTTTAAAAATAACTATGCGCATCTCGGAGTGACTAATAATGGGCCAGATGAGAAATGAGCCTATATTCAGTATAGGCCTACTGCTGTAGCCTAAATGATGGCACCCCCTGTCGCTTTAGACATGACTTTATTTTGCTGTATTTTAACTTCACACAACAGAAAGACATCTATTAGTAGAAGTATTATTATAACATTAATTATTAAAATAAAGTGAATGAAAAAGAGAAGAAAGTGGACGCGATTAAGTCATTTCAATAGGCGCTATAGTCTGATAATGAAGTGTGGTCAAAGATGTCATTCTGACCTGTTTAAAAGATTAAATAAATAAATAAATAAAATAATAATAACATTATGATACACTTTATGATTACAAAATTTAAACTATATCTAGTAAGATCTGGTGACAACAGATTAGAATAGAAATTGCAGGCCTATAGCCTAATACAAACAGTGTTATGGAAACAAAAATACATAGAATTTTACATTATTGTTTTTGTTGTTGTTGTGGCTCGTCACTGTTATCTATATAGCCAATCAAAACCTCAACTTTTTTCTAAAGAACTAAATGTCTCTCAAAAAGCTCCCTTAAAATGCGGCTTCGTAAAAAAAATAAAAAATAAAAGAATAAATAAATAAATAGGTTTACTGTAGCTTTTCTTTTACACATCTTATACATAGGTTAGTTCTTGATTAATATCAGTATTGACAAGACTACTGTATATTTCATTACAATCAAAGCAGTTTATCTTTTTGTTCCAAGCGTGAAATATGAGAGACATTTTCTAGACTGGAGAATATTGTCAAGTAGTTTCCTTCTAATTCATCTGATGTTCTCTGGCGCCCTCTATTGGACAATAGTCTTCAGAAAATCAGACCTTTCCCTTCCACATTTCCGCCTGTCCATCTTATCGACCAGTTAAAATCCCTTACCCTTAATGACTCGTTTGACCTTCTCTGTTATGACTCCATGAGAGACTAAAAAAGTTATAATTTATCAGAAATTACACGCCTGTCCTGATACCTATTTATGAGCATATGGCTACTTTTAAATAAATATTGAAAATACGTTAAAATAAATAAACAAAATCAAATAAAACATGCAATTGTTCCAATAATTCATTTTTTTATTGTCACAACCAACATGTTATTAAATATGACTACTAAATATGTTTCTCATTTGGTCATCTGGCGCCATCTAACGATGATATTTTAAACTGCAACAAAATTACAATTTGCTTACAGTTTTTATCGATTGTTTACACACATTTTCTGAAAGCATGCCTCATAACTCTACACACAAATCAAAAAACACACACACGATGGGCAAAACCCCTCAATTCTCCTGCAAAATTAAACTTCAAAACATTCAAAACAATGTTATTTCTTCTCAAAATGGTATTTTGTTTTCAAGTGACACACAAACCATCATGTGAATAGACATTTATAAGAACCAGTTGAACACTGATGTGCTCAATGTAAAACACTATGATGAATGGAAAACACTTCTTCTCCATTCATCATAATGCTTTTTTTGGTTCAGTGTTACACTTACTACAGACAGTACATACATAAGTGTGTTGTAAAAGATTTGATAATATTGTTTTTATACTTAGAACACACAAATACACGGTAACAAATATAATTTATTTTTCCCACAAAAACAATTTACGCAGTGTACATCCCAACCAACACAAAGTTGCACTTACAGTGGTCTACATACAAAACAACAGAAGAATTTACTATATACAGTTACAGTAAAAAAAAAAAAAAAACTATGCTGCTCCAAAACAGATGCCCTTTTATGCTAAAGCTCTGTTTGCTAATTGTAAAACTGTGTGACAGAAGTTAAACACAACTAAAACACAGTTGTCATTGTTTACACACGACTCAAAATTGTTCACACTTATTTCTAATGATGTGATCAAACCAATTGTGCGAAATATAGGCCAGTTCAGAGTGCACAGGTGCACTGAATGATGATGCCAACAATAAATGGAAACAGTCTGAGAGGGAGAGGAGGAAGAGTACATGTAAAAGATGGTGGACGAGGAGGAAGAGGCTGAGGATGAGAATGAGGTGTGGAGAATGTTGTCAAGACTGATCTGACACAACAGAGGTTTTTCCCTTTGCCTGGCAAGAGATAACATTGCCTGTGATGTGGACAAAAAAAAGTCCTCAAAAATATTCAATGTAACAATGTACGCAGTGTACATCCCAACCAACACAAAGTTGCACTTACAGTGGTCTACATACAAAACAACAGAAGAATTTACTGTATACAGTTACAGTAAAAAAACTAAAAACTAAAAACTATGCTGCTCCAAAACAGAAGAGCTCACCTGTTGCCCTTTTATGCTAAAGCTCTGTTTGCTAATTGTAAAACTGTGTGACAGGTGTTTGCCCATGTGATGACTTAGTGTGCATATTTGAATGGCAGTGTGTTCCTTGTGAAAACAAAAGATTTTCTGCATGAAAATTGTGCCATATGCAGAGAATTGTGTGTAGTGTTTTGAAAAAAAAGTGTGTTTTAGAACTGCAATTTGAGTGTAAAGCAGGAATTGTGCTTGTAGTTTAGCAGAATTGGTTCAGGGGGTTGGTGCATGAGTTACGTGTAGTGGTCATTGTGTCTCAAGTACCAGTATTTGTGTGTAAACAATTGAGAAAAACTGTAATTACTGTAGATCGCATACATAACCCTTGTATTCGTCTATAAAGGCAGATGATTAAACTGGAAGAAAAATGGGTTATGGGTCATGGGTTATGTCTACATACTTTTAGCTTTAGGAGACTTTGTTGAATACTTATTTAAAACTATAATTTTTTTTTAAAATACACAAATACACAACAGGCAGGTCAATTTTTTTTATTTTTTTTTAACTCAATGCCACAAATTCCAAGCATAATATTTTCCAGTAAAGTAAGCCATATCCTTGCAACTATTAATTTTACTTTTTCTTTCCCAAATCTGTTTTCGGTTACACTTTATTTCAATGGCCCACTTTTAACATTCTAATAAGTGACTTTGCAACATGTCAATTAACTCCCATTAGTATTTGACTGTTAGTAGTCTGTTAGGTTAGAGTTAGGTGTTAGTGTTCGGGTTCAGGTTAGCAGAATAAATTGACATGTAGCTGCAAAGTTACTTAGTAGAATGTCTGTTAGGGAGCATCAAAGTGTTAGCAGATATTAAGCAGACAGTCTACTAATGAGAGTTAGTTGACATGTAGTTGCAAAGTTACTTAGTAGAATGTCTAAAGTGGACCATCGAAATAAAGTGTAACCCTGTTTTCTGTAACAGAGCCAAGGACAAGAGAACAGACCCCTAGATGCTCTGTAGAGGATCAAAAACACAAAATGAAGCAGCATGTGTAACTCCAGAATCTGATCTGATGCTGTTACCGGGAGAGGACGTGTTTGTTAAGTGGCATTGATGTTGGTTGACTAAAGGAAAAGCATTTGGCAGGTGTGTGGGAAAGATTAAATTTCCTGGAGACTTTGGACTGTTTCCAGATTGTTTCACCATGGCAACAATAATGTTCTAACTCTGCTCTGCCATCTAGACCACAAGGAACAGGAACACTGATTGCTGTAGAAATATATTCTTAATTTGTTTATTTGCTTCTACAGCTTTTTAAAATTGCTTAGAGACTAAAAGTGGAACTTGAGGCCCACTTAGAGAAACCATTCACTCATATACCTAATCTTTAGACCAGGTCTGCAAAACTATAAGCACAGCTTTAAACTCAGTTTGCTATTGTAAAACAAACTTTTTGCAAAACTCTAAACACAGTTCCCTACATTAGACACATCACTCAAAACTCACAACTAACAGCTCTCATGTTTCATTTTGAAAACACTGCCATTTACACTTTTTCTCGATTGTTTACACACATTTTCTGAAAGCATGCCTCATACTCTCAGAACTCTACACACAAATAAAAAAACACACACACAATGGGCAAAACCCCTCAATTATCCTGCAAAATTAAACTCTACATTCAAAACAATGTTTTGAATGTAAAAAATGGTAACATTTTTGGGTCAAAAATGGTATTCTCAAACTGGTATTTTGTTTTCAGATGACACACACAAACCATCATATGATTTATCATTTATAAGAACCATTTTATTTTTCCCACAAAAACAATGTACGCAGTCTACATCCCAACCAACACAAAGTTGCACTTACAGTGGTCTACATACAAAACAACAGAAGAATTTACTGTATACAGTTACAGTAAAAAAAATGTATTAAAATAAAAACTATGCTGCTCCAAAACAGAAGAGCTCACCTGTTGCCCTTTTATGCTAAAGCTCTGTTTGCTAATTGTAAAACTGTGTGACAGGTGTTTGCCCATGTGATGAGTTAGTGTGCATATTTGAATGGCAGTGTGTTCCTTGTGAAAATTGTGTGTAGTGTTTTGAAAAAAGTGTGTTTTAGAACTGCAATTTGAGTGTAAAGCAGGAAGTGTGCTTGTAGTTTAGCAGAATTGGTTCAGGGGGTTGGTGCATGAGTTACATGTAGTGGTCATTGTGTCCAGTACCAGTATTTGTGTGTAAACAATTGAGAAAAACTGTAAATGCCACACTCATTTGCTGGTTACCTACAGCCAAGGATCATGTGTGAAAACATTTATACATAAATTGATCACTGAGAAAGCAAAACTCAGTATTTTAAGAAATTATTTTACCCCTTACATTTCTGATAGTGTAAATGAAGTGTTTGCTTTTGAAAGCGATGTCTGTCGTTTTGCATCTTTTGTGTGTGTTTTGTGGTTTTGTGTGTAGAGTTTTGAGAAATTAAACCATAGTTTCAAAAACTGTGTGTAAGCATTTTTGAAAAACTGTAACGAAGTGGTGAAAAACATTGCAATAATTATTAAATTATAGGTCACAATTAGGGTGGATAATAGGGCATGGTCTTTTATCTTCAGCAAAAAACTTTTATATATTTTTTAATAAAAGGAAATAGATAAGATCCAAATAACTGTAGGCTATTACAGTTTTTCTGAATTGCTAAAACACTAAATCCCATTCTCTGAACCAAATATTGAATTGCCTAAACCAATCTGTCGAATAAATCACTGCAAGTTCATGCAGTTAGACACTGTTTGCAAATCTCATGCACTCGTTTTGCAAAACTCTAAACACATTCTCACACATTAAAGCACATATCGCACAGATACATTTGTGTCGCAAAACACTAAACACAAGAGACAGAAGTTAAACACAACTAAAACACAGTTGTCATTGTTTACACACAACGACTCAAAATTGTCCACACTTATTTCTAATGATGTGATCAAACCAATTGTGCGAAATATAGGCCAGTTCAGAGTGCACAGGTGCACTGAATGATGATACCAACAATAAATGGAAACAGTCTGAGAGGGAGAGTCTGTAAAAGTGTTGAAGTGTTCATTACCATAACCTATTCAATACAATCCTGTACTTGCAGTACACAGTATACAATATATTCACCATACTTAGCTTTTGATTACTGTACTTTTTTACATAATTGCAAAATTTTTTTGCTGCATGCAATATAATTTTTTTTTGTTCTGGATGTTGTGTTCTCCATTTTTTGAAGTAGTGTCTAATAATGGAACTGTAGTGCATATATTATTGACTCATGTGTGTATGATCTGAAAGCTTTGTTTGATTTGAGAACAGGTGGAATAGTTTTGAGGTAATTGTTTGATTTTGCCAGAAAAGTCAGGGGTTTTGTGAATGTAGTTTGAAGATTTAGATTTGTGTTTAATGTTGTGAGAAAATGAGTGATGGTTTTAAGAAATGTGTTTTAGCAATTAAGAAAAACTGTAATAAAATGACCGAGGTATCTTAAAGTGTACTTTTCTTTTTTTATCCAACATTTTTCAGCCTATAACCTATAGCCTATGATTAGCCGATAATTCAGCGCATGCTGTTTTAAAGCGAAAATTGTCAAAAGAAATTATTCCATTTGCATCGATATGTAGTATATTGCAGCATTTCACTTTTTACTCTCTAAACAAAGCAAAGCTTTGTATTTACTTTGATAACAGAGACAGAATTTAAAAGTCCTTGCTGCCAGAGAGAAATTATTAAAACGATGATCAAAACAATTAGTCTATCAAACAAGAAAAAAAAAAGTTTTGGATTAAAATGTTCAAATTGTTCCACAGTATTTTTTTTTTGTTGTTGTTGGGAGAAAGGTCGTGCACATTTTTCCAAGCAATTAAAGATTTTTGGTGAACTTTAGAGAAACATGGGCAATTTAGAAAGTTTGAAGTAAACTTCATTTCCCATAAGTCCACTTCAGAAACGTTGACGGATGTGCGTCAGATGCGTAGGTTTTCATTGGCGTTGAAGTTTGTCAGTCATGATGACGTCATAAGGAACTTTAAGCAATTGAGTCGACCACCACACGCGTCACCAGGCAAGGACATCAGGCAAAACAGACTTAGGCAGCGAGTATTAACATGAATAATTATATTGCAGTGCTGTAATTTATATATAACGTTATATATATATATATATATATATATATATAGAGAGAGAGAGAGAGAGAGAGAGAGAGAGACAGAGAGACAGAGAGACAGAGAGACAGACACCATTACATATTTTGAATAAACTGTCAGTCTCTGCTGATATGATATACACATGCGGTTTATGAACCAGTCATGCACTTATCTCTCTCTCTCTCTGTGTGTGTGTCTGTGTGCGCGCGCAAATTGCAGTGTGCTTGAGTCAGCTGTACAATAATCTAGCCATGAATTCTACTGCAGTTGTCGTTTTTAAACAGGTGCGCGTTTACAAGGCACACACTGGCTGTAAACTGTCTGTGTTTGAAATGTTTCTGTATGTGTGTTCAGGTATTAATGATGGCGGTGGACTGGGCTGGTTATGGATACGCAGCACTAGTAGCATCTGGAGGAGTCATAGGATATGTCAAAGCAGGTAATGATAAAGCTCAAGAGGTTACCATGTAAATTAGGCTTCATTAGAGGCCAAACTGGTTTGCTGGTCAATAGCTTGTCATTGGTTAGCTGGTTTTAGAAGGGTTTGGGGCACTTGTCAGCTCGTCAGACTGGGTAACTGGTCAAGACTGTCCAGTTAAACCAGCCAAACTGCAGCTTGATCGTATTTTATGGTATGCATCGCCTTTGGTTTTGATAAAACGTATATAACTTTTTTTTCTCCCTCACACAAATTGTATATACCCCTATATTCTTAATTCTTTCTATGTCACAGCATAGGACACATTTCAGTAAAAAAAAAAAAAAAAAACTTGACAAAGTTAGTGACCCCTTATATTTTCTCAAATATCAGACTTCACACTACATAACAATATGCAGTGTTTTTTTTTTTTAAAAAGGTATTTAAAAAAAAAAAATTTTTTAACTGCTTATATTTCAACTACCCTATTACGCTGTTTATTACTGTTAGGCTGCTTTGAACCCATATCTATTGTATAAAGCACTATATAAGTAAGTGACTTGACGACGTCTAAATGCTAAAAAAAACTCAAGTCACTTCATACAATTTATACCATTCATCAGCGTTTTAGTATACTTTGTTTTAATTCCCTTTTCCTGCAGGCAGTGTCCCGTCCCTGGCAGCAGGACTACTCTTTGGGGGTTTGGCTGGTTTCGGTGCTTACCAGACATCACAAGATCCCAAAAATATTTGGGTGTCTTTAGGTTTGTATTTTTTTCAGGGCAGCAATTATTATTGTTTTTGCAGTCAGAAAGTGATCTAGAAGCAGTATATGTGATTGTTTTTATAAAATTAAGTAATAGTGATGTTGAATTACACCATCTGTCATCAATGTTTATCTCTCTCAGCTGCATCCGGAACACTTGCTGCTATCATGGGGAAGAGATTCTATAACTCACGCAAAATCATTCCAGCTGGTCTCATTGCTGGAGCGAGGTATCTAACACATAACACACATTTGTCTAATACAGGGATTCACAAAATTTTTGTCAGCCAAACCCCTTTGAAATTTTAAGTTAATATTGCAGTCATTTAATGGCATATGCGCATGTAATCAGAATATTTCATGTTTGAGTATTTTCACTTTAAAACTATTTAGTTTTATTATTATTATTATTTTTTTACATTTTCATGATTCAAAACCCTGGTCTAAAACCTACATTATTTCTGTTTTTGGCTGTTAGTAAAATAACATTTAACTGAATTAACATAATGACAGAATTTTCTGTTTTGGCTAAACTAGTGCTTTAAATGTTCCTTGCAGTGTCTTGATGCTGGGAAAACTTGGAGCTGGAATGCTACAGAAACCTCAGCAATCATGATACCTAAACAGAAATCACTGTCTGCTTTCATTCAAATGTAGTCATTCTTGCAGAACAACATGTAATTATAGCTCATTGTCATAATGGGTATTTTGTATAAAATGTACAATAACAAATTGTTGTAAGGTGAATTTCTGAATTAAAGACTTGTTAAAAACATGCCCATTTTATGCTTATAAAATACTTACAAAACATTTATTGATCTGAGTTCAGTCCAACCCAATAAATGCTATCTACAGTATATGTTCATGTGATAATTCTCAGTACTGATTACAGAAAAAAAATTAAACAAGGGATGCTAACATCAATGATACAAGAAAATAAAAAAATAACACTGCCTTCCAGCATGAATCACATTAATGCATAAAATGAAAACAAGAATATATTTAAAAACTACATACTATAAAAAATGTCAAAAGGGTTACAAAAAATAGATGTAATATGTGGAATATAGATCTTCGCATTTCATTGTAAAAGGATTACAGGCATTGGATGCATAAACTGAACAAAACTGAAAGTTAAAGATGATCATGTTAAGTTTTTTAACAGCCATTGTTCACAGATTCTTGCCTTTATTGAACAATTAAGCAGCCATGGATTTTTACAGTATTCACGAGTGTTGAAACAGGCTTTAGTCCTCACGGCAGCTGTAGATCGCATGAGATGTACTAGCGATGGCTTCCATATTTTGCAGCCCAGTCAACCCGCCCATGCACTGGCTGAACCGGTGGAGCGCGAGCGATGAGATTGGCAGAGTTTTTGCCTAGAGCTGAGTAACTCGTTCCTTTGAGTTGGGTTCGGTCTGCTCTCCTTTTCCATCCATCATAATCTGATGAATCAACAAAACCAAAGTTAAAGCTACTATAGGAGAATAACATAATGAAGAGGCAGAGTCCAAAATTAACACTTGCCAAGTGCCAAACGAAAGTAAAAACTGTATTTGGTAAATAAAACCAGTTGGCCAGTAACTTCAACATCACATGGCTTACAATGTAAAAACGACGTCTGGTGCAAGTAATTCAAATCAAAGACATGCATACCTTCTAGCGACTTATGTGGAGTATTCCTTGCTTTTGTAAAATGGTAATATAAGGGGGAGGGAACATTCTAATGCAGCTTAACATTGTTGTGACAGCTGCAGTTTCACCGAGAGGCGCAGACTAACAACTTTTATATGATGCTGTAAGTGACAACGAACAAAAAAAAATATTTAAAAAAATATATAAAAATAAACCTGGCAGGCGACCTTAATTTTGGACCCTAAGAAGAGGTATTGACTAAGACAACTATTGTTCTGAGCTTTTACCTTCAGAGATCTCATGGACTGAAATTGAAGAGGAAGGTTTGGACTTTGAAGGTTTAGCTTTGCCTTTTTTAGCGTCAGCAGTGGCAGAGAGATCAACTAAGAGCAGATATAAATGAGTTGAGAGAGACAGACAGAGAGAGTGAATGAATAGATGAATGAAGAAAGATACAACAGATCTTAAAACAGCTCTAGAAACAGATGTGTAGAACAATATAAAGCAAACACGTAGTTTTTTAAAGAGCAAGAACACAAAAAAAGAAAGAAAAGCTTGAAAGCTCTAGGAGGAGTTCAAAATTTTGGGGCTCAGAAGAATAATAGTAAGTATAAAGGTAAAGCGTGTAGATTTTGTGGCATTAAGTGTCACCAAATAGATTTTAAACAAGACTGGGACAAACAGATAGACCATTACCATTAAGCCTCAAACCATTAAGCCATTATCTGAGGCAATGTTGCCATGTCAGACTAGTAATACATAGCATGTATAGGATGGTGGGGGAAGGCTGATTTCATCATGAATATTAATGTGCCTTCTACTATTGTTTTGGAAATTTTCTGGTTGGTCGGGCTGCTCAAACAAACAGAGCAATGTTTTAATAGTGCCATTGTTTAAGAAAGTGTAAACAGAAGAAAATATTTTACTTAATTATACACTTCGGGCCCTATTTTAACGATCTAAGCACATGGTCTAAAGCGCACGGCGCAAGTGCACTTAGGGCATGTCCGAATCCACTTTTGCTAGTTTAACAACAGAAAAAATGGTCGGCGTGCCCAGCACATGGTGTCTCCTATTCCCTTTAAAAGCCAGTTGCGCTTGCAACATGGCATATTCGCTTTTTACATGGCGGAATATAGACACCCTCAACCTGACAAGTCATTTTAAATACATGTGTGTATTGCCACGATTGGTTAAATAAGTAGCCAATTTCATTAGTCATTACTGCAAACGGGTAATTCTGATACATGCAATGACTATCCATTATGACGTGGCCATTTTTATCTTTATGTACACAATAATAATCTTTTACATTGTAATCCTTTTATTTTTAATATTTGGCATGTTTGTGTGCTGAGTGTACGTGCGTTGTGCACCCGCCTATAGGCGCATATTACTAACGCACCCTTTAAATAACAAAAAAAAATACTGCGCTATTGAGTTTAGACCAGTTTTTTGTTGGTCAATGGCACAGTCTATTTCAGTTGCCTACAATGCGCCTGAACACACCTCGTTTTCAGACAAGCACGCCAATGGGCACACAAATCGGCGCAAATGCATTTGCTATTTAAACAACGTGGTGCAGGATGTAAAAATGATAACTGCGTCGGGCTGAAACGAGCAAAAAACAGGGCCTTCACTGGGCTCCAGACTAACTTTTTGCCTTGGTTGCACTGGTGCGCCTAACTTTTTATTTAGGTGCACCAGCACAAAATTTAGGTGCACCCAAATTTTCAAGGTCACCTTTTTAATCCTGGTCCGTATACATTCATATATACACTCACCTAAAGGATTATTAGGAACACCTGTTAAATTTCTCATTAATGCAATTATCTAATCAACCAATCACATGGCAGTTGCTTCAATGCATTTAGGGGTGTGGTCCTGGTCAAGACAATCTCCTGAACTCCAAACTGAATGTCAGAATGGGAAAGAAAGGTGATTTAAGCAATTTTGAGCGTGGCATGGTTGTTGGTGCCAGACGGGCCGGTCTGAGTATTTCACAATCTGCTCAGTTACTGGGATTTTCATGCACAACCATTTCTAGAGTTTACAAAGAATGGTGTGAAAAGGGAAAAACATCCAGTATGCGGCAGTCCTGTGGGCGAAAATGCCTTGTTGATGCTAGAGGTCAGAGGAAAATGGGCCGACTGATTCAAGCTGATAGAAGAGCAACTTTGACTGAAATAACCACTCGTTACAACCGAGGTATGCAGCAAAGCATTTGTGAAGCCACAACAGGCGGATGGGCTACAACAGCAGAAGTCCCCACTGGGTACCATCTCCACTACAAATAGGAAAAAGGGGCTACAATTTGCACAAGCTCACCAAAATTGGACAGTTGAAGACTGGAAAAATGTTGCCTGGTCTGATGAGTCTCGATTTCTGTTGAGACATTCAGATGGTAGAGTCAGAATTTGGCGTAAACAGAATGAGAACATGGATCCATCATGCCTTGTTACCACTGTGCAGGCTGGTGGTGGTGTAATGGTGTGGGGGATGTTTTCTTGGCACACTTTAGGCCCCTTAGTGCCAATTGGGCATCGTTTAAATGCCACGGCCTACCTGAGCATTGTTTCTGACCATGTCCATCTCTTTATGACCACCATGTACCCATCCTCTGATGGCTACTTCCAGCAGGATAATGCACCATGTCACAAAGCTCCAATCATTTCAAATTGGTTTCTTGAACATGACAATGAGTTCACTGTACTAAAATGGCCCCCACAGTCACCAGATCTCAACCCAATAGAGCATCTTTGGGATGTGGTGGAACGGGAGCTTCGTGCCCTGGATGTGCATCCCACAAATCTCCATCAACTGCAAGATGCTATCCTATCAATATGGGCCAACATTTCTAAAGAATGCTTTCAGCACCTTGTTGAATCAATGCCACGTAGAATTAAGGCAGTTCTGAAGGCGAAAGGGGGTCAAACACAGTATTAGTATGGTGTTCCTAATAATCCTTTAGGTGAGTGTATTATGTAAATGATTTTAAACAAGAATAAGGTGTAGGTAAATACTTTGAAGCACAATTATACTGTATATAAAAATAATGTACCTATAAAAAATGTTTAAAGTGCTTCACTGAGCTGCCAAATTTTATTTTAAGCAAAATAAAACATTTCAAAATAGAAAGTGCTTCCCTGAACAGAGACCTAACATTTCATGGCTCAAAGTCTTAGCGGTCCCCCGTTGTTGTTGATCCGCTTACAAATGCACTGTTCCCTGCCATGCTCTGGCCATTCTTTACAATAAATGCAGTGCATTACGCTACCTTCATAATTTCTAAAAAGCTATCAACTCAGTTCATCACGATCTCACCAAGCTCCATTATCAATGAAAATGACTGCACAACGAATCTTTCACATTGTCTACACTTTTTTTGTTATAATCAGAGAATTTGCCAGCATACAGGATTCAGCACTCAGCAAAAACTCTGACGTTTTGAGCGGTGAGTGGATTCTATCTTAAATGCATCTGTTTGGCCATTGCGTTCTAGAAATAAACACAATATTGGCTACATTGCACAATGCAGCAAAACATGTTATAAACAGAAACTCTGCCTATGCTTGCGCCTGTAAATCGTTTTTATTTTGTTTAGTTGCAACATGTTCTTGTTGCTTTTGTGCAATAGATGAATAACATTGATTATCTGGTGCTCAGGTCACAATTTCAAATCACACAGCACGGAGCAGTGTAGGCCTACAAGAATATCTGGACCACAGCCAATCAGAGGCAAAGACCCGCCCCATCTGTGTCTCTGATTGGTTTAGACCACGATATGATCCAACCATGAGTGTGAGTTCCGTCAAAGGAGAACAAACGTTTCGTTCGTGGCGAGGCAGCGGATGCGAGGACGTTAGGTGCACCGGTGCGACCAAGGAAAAATTTTAGTCGCACCCTTACAAATTGTGGTCACATGTGCGACCAAATTGCGCGCACTCTAGAGCCCTGCCTCAACCTTTAAATTCAATATCAGTATTGCGAAGCCAACATAATTATATCAATATATGCAGGCCATGTAGAAAAGCATAAAAATCGTGATTCCACAATGATGTCAGTCTTAACATACACAAAGTCAAAACATGGAGAGAAGTAAATTATTAGATATTGAATTGTAAAACTGAACACTTACTTGCATGCTGGTGTCCGAGAGGGGCGAGCTGAATCCTTTGTCCTACGGATCCCACTTCCTTCTTCTGGAAAGAAGGCATGTATCCTCCAGAGAGATTGTACGTGGTCGTTACAAAGTTTCCTGTGAGCAAAGGCCACAACTTAGGAGTCAATAAACAGCTAAACAAACAATCAAACAAGTGTTTGGTTCTCTATATTTTTGCAAAATATAGCTGCTTAAGAGGTGTGTTAAAACTACTCATTCTACCAAAGGTCAGTATTAAGTAATCAATTTCCTCAATGACTGGACTATTTTTCTTGAAATGTCTTTCAGACAAGTACAACCCAGACCAAAATCCATGATAATGTGGTGAAAAGCAGAACAGCACTGTTGCTTTATGTACCTTTGACCTGTTCATTTTGCTCTAGTGTCCTTTCTTTTGCTTTATCTGTGGCTTTACTGCTGCTTTCCTCTGAATCCATGTAGGGAGAAACGATGGACATTACAGTAAAAGTAGACTTAGAATAACATGAAGCCGGGTTGTGCAAAATTCAGAATTTTTTTTCATGTCAGTTCTTAAAGGAACACACCGACTTTTTGGTTCCTTTAAAGTCCAAAATTTTAATTAAAATGATCTAGCTGCTGAATTTGAAATGGAAGGTTAAAAATTTAGAAATTGCAATTCAAAGAAATTCAAAACATACACATTCAACATTCAACTAAAGAATTTAATTAACCATTTCTGTTCAAGTTCTGTTACAAAACATAAATAATTGTATTCATAATTTTAACCAATTATGCCTTGATATGTAAAATATTTTTTCTTAAATGCTTTAACAATTCTTTAAAGTCCTATTCTGTCAAAACAATTATACAGCCATGAAACAGATTTTGCCAAATGTCTACCACATCATTTTTATAGGCATTTCTATATTTTTTTATAGGTATCTTTTTATCTAATTATATGTTGTGTTGTTGATGGGTAATGCATAAAACAAAAATGTATAATTTCTACAGTTACAAATCAAAACTACACTGCACACTGTTTTCCATTTTAATTCTACTTTATTCATTTCAATTTTGAATTACAAATCTGCATCCTGTTTGCCATGTTAATTCAAATTCAGTTATTTAAATTACATTTTTTAATTTAAAAGGCATTGTCAATTAAATTCTGAATGATGCACAAAACAGTAGTGAGACAGTGGGACAGTTAAGAATATGACTGGATGAACACTATGTGGGGTCTCATAATTCTAAGTTAGGCAAATAAGAAAGAATACTAGGCTAAAACTACCAAGCTATGGGCTAAGGGAGTTTTAAAAGTTGGCTGCTACAATGCCTCATTTACTTATCCTAGAATGCATAAAGGAGGACTCATCGTCTTAAAACTATGATAAAAAATAACATTTGTTTATTCAATGTTTCACTTATTCTTAAAAAAAAAAAAAAAAACTGTTTCTGATCCTCATCAATCATATTTATTGGTCAAAGGATGAGACAATTTTAAAGGTTTCAACCCCAAGGTTGCATACATAAAGGCAGTAAAATGTCCTTTATTTACTCAATCACCTTCTACAAGAAATATCAGGAGTGAAAATTTAGACTACAGCATTCTTTATGCCTGCTACAGACTGAGATTTCGCAATCCTATAAGATCACTACAAATTACACTGTACGTGACATGAATCTAATAAATTCAACGACTATACGATGAATAAAACGTCATCAGCATGCGCTAGTGGTAAACAAATAGAGCAAGATGAATCACACTTTTTTGTGGGTTTTATTGTGCACTGAAAAAAGGAAGCGAAGGAGAAGAATATGGACGCAGTCATTGTTAGGGAAAAGAGGCCAACTTGGCATGCCAATTTTGTAAATGGAGCTTGAGGTAAGCATTTTTAAGTTTTAGCGCCATCTCGCGTTGATCAGTATGTCATTTCATGTTGCATTTTCATTGGCAAGTCAGTAGATGTAGGTCGTAGCAGCAAACACTGTTTGAAAATTATTGCAGGCTATCTTTGGTCACAAGACCGTGACAACAGCCGTCTTTGAACCGCTCTCATTATACATCATAGGACCACCATTTAGGAGACACGACCACAGACCACGATTTGTCTGGGACAGCCTAAAATCATACAACGTGTACCGGGCATTACAGTATTTCTAAATTAGCTTTGAATTTGTTCAATTGCATTTTAAAAATAATAAATTAAAATTTTCAAAATTGTTAAGTTTTATTGAACAAATAAAAGTGAACAAATGTAGTGAACAAATAAACACATTGGATAAATTAAAACATTTGTGTATCATCAATTATTTTAATTAACAAGAAATGTATTAATTTTAAGCAAACCAATAAATACAGTAGTTAATTTTGACCCAATTTATGCATTTTTGCGTGTTTTCAAGTTGTCATTTTATTCCATAAGGAATATCTTTAGATCTAAGTGATGGATTATGGTAAGTTTGGGCTCTTTTTAATCATGAGAATCTGCTGTAAATAATGCTGTGCCATCATGAAGTTAAATGCAAAAACGTGACATAAATGCTGCATCCGTATATATTATTTACATATGGGTCTGGGGGGGGCTTCATGTGCAAAACTTGCTCAAGTTTAGTCAAAGCCCAAAACAATTATGTTTGTGATATTCTACTCCGTAGGACCTTTCAAATGACATATGACACATGACTATCTGAGCTGTATGATGTTTTTGACATAGTTGTTCAGTACATAGTTAAAAAAAAAAAAGTTTCATAAATTATGCAAACTTTTTATTTACCAGCAAATAACTCAGCACTACTTAGGAGTTAATCAAATTGGCTAGATGCATTATAAAGTTCGGACTCTAAAGGCCCTATCATACACCCGGCAAAATGCGTCGCTAGGCGCAATGTAAGTGTTTTTTGCTAGTTTCAGCCCGGGTGCACCGACCATTTTTCACGTCGTTAAACTAGCAAAAGTGGATTCGGACCGCTAAGTGCACTTGCGCAGTGAACTTTAGACCATGTGCTTAGATCGTTAAAATAGGGCCCTAAGCTTTGTGTCGATCAAGGCAGTAGTTTTGAAAAATATGATTATTCTTTTTTTTTTTGCTAGGTGGCGCCCGCCGATGGTTCACTCCAGTTTAGAGCGACTCAGCACTCGTTCAGATTTGATCAAAATGGTTATGTGCATTAATGGTTGCTTAGTAATTTGATTATGAATTTTTTCGTGAGGTGGGGGGTTACACTTTAGGTTTAAAGGGTTAAAAGTCCTCAAGCACTATGTCTTAAAATGAATGCAAATTAATTTGTGTAGAGAAAATTGTGTATTGCGTATTGTTGAAGTCTTAGCTTTAATTCACGTATGATAAGAGGTGTGTGGCTGTGTGCTCACCTGGGCTGATTCTAGACACTGACGCTCCTCCAATGGGTGCGAGAGGTTTGTTCATAAGAGCTGAGGTGTCCCACAAATCTTGATGAGACTCCTTGTTGCTCAGAGATGGTGTGTTCTTGCTTATTAACCCTAAGATTGACAGAATCAATGAGTAAAAACTCTGACTAATTTAAGCAAAATAGCCAAAAAGGGTGTTCACATACAAAGCAATTTGCTGCATGAAAGAAATATTTATTTACAATTCCTTAGTTTTTAATGATTTATGTCTCAACAAAGTCGATGTGGCTCAACAAAGTTGACAAAAGTAAACCTTCAGGCAAATGATATGAAGATTGTATTGACAGTCGCCACATCACATGTGATATGTCTCCTGCAAGATACTCCACACACTGCATTCCAAATTATATGTACACGCAGCAGGGTTTCTGCAGGTTTTTTGAAGGTAAATTTAAGACCTTTTTAAGACCAATTAAAGAAAATTGAAAGAATAAATTGAAGGGAACATAACACGTCAATATGTTCTCTAAATGTAACTGTCTAAGCAACAATGAGTTATATTAGTGACACTTACAATTTCCAACATATCTCCATAACTTTTTAATTATTTTTGTTTTTTTTTACAAAAAATTGCTTAAAGTTTGAGATAAGAAATCTTGGGAAATCTTGTGATTTTATGATTGAAACAAGAACAAATATCTGCCAACAGGTTCATAAAAATCAACTTCAAATGTTAGTAATTTTCATACCTAGTGACAGATATTTGTTCTTGTTTTAAGCAAAAACAAAATTTTGTTCAATTTCTCAGAAAATAATAAAAAAGAACATTTTCTGCAGTGCATGCAATTTGATTTTGCAATTAAATTTAGAGCCCTAGAGTTTTATTTATTTGTTTTATAGTTTATTCTGTTCTGTTTATTTTTCTGGACTCTGCTTTAATGGTTGGATTAAATTTTACTGACTTTCATTCATCTTCGGAACACAAATGAAGATATTTTTTGATGAAATCGGAAAGATTTCTGTCCCTCCATTGACAGTCTAAGCAACCTCCACTTTGAAGCTTCAAAAAGTTCATAAAGAGATCGTAAAAATAATTCATATGAATCAAGCAGTTTATTCCAAATTTTCTGAAGAGACTCGATCACTTTATATGAAGAACGAAAGTCTTACGGGTTTGGAACGACATTAGGGTGAGTAAACGTGAACGATTTTGGTGAACGATCCCTTTAAGTGTTCTGATCTACTTTTGATTTATTCATCCAAAATTTGACAAATTCCGTGACATTCTGCATTATACAGTAAATTCCATTTTTATAAATGGATTCTGCAATTCCGTCCATGTTTCCTGCATCGCAGAAATCATGGGGCCCTAATTTAATGCAATGATACTGAATTTAAGACTTTCTGATCCAATTTAGAGGCCTTAAATTGTGAAACGTCAAATTAAGACTTTTTAAGACTTTTTTTAAGACCCGCAGAAACCCTGACGCAGGGTTATTCATTTTAAAGATGTGTGGAAAGCTGTGTCAGGAATTGCATTGTGCTTGGGTTTTATATGCATTTACAATCATTCATCTTATGATGTTCATGATATGATGTATTGTGCACCGCTGCAATTTATACACAAAAGATCAATTACCACACATGAAGGGACTAAATCAAACTGAAATCTTACCTGGCAGGTATCTGGACTGGCGCAGGTAATGTTGTCTGGCTGAAGAGGTGCTATGGTGACTAGAGTCTGGTTGGTTCAGTCTGCTGGTGTTCGGTAACTTGGTTACAGTGCTAAATGTGTAAAGGGGTTTTGGGTCCTTGGGCCTAGTTTTTCATAGCATAAAAGAAGGAAAGATTAAAATCTGAAATGAAATTGGAATGGAAAGTGCAATAGAGAAACATAAAAGCCCTGTTCCCAAACCTAGTCAGCATCCATGATACTAGATATTATTTGTAGGTTTCATAGGCACGTTCCCAACACAGACTGCTAAAAAGGTAGGCAGCAACATTATGTAGCTTTATAAAAAAACTTAATTATGGACAAAATGTAAGGTAGCAGGTCCCAGAATATTTTTATCTATTCAAAAATGGTGGAATGCGGAGTCAAAAGAAAAGTGTTTCTTTTTAATACTAAAACATAAAAATAGTTTAACCTAACACACATTGTTAGCAACATGCTAATAACAAACATAACCCCATGAAGAGCATTTCAAATTATATGGTTCCATTTCAGTTTGGATGCTGTGTTAGTAGGTCAGTAGACAGCAAGGCTGCTCACTAGGTTTCAGAATAGTGTGCTCATTGACTATAGATAAAATCATTGTAAAAACTGCTGATATTAATCTTTAAATATAGCGATCATACTGTGGAGTAGGTTTCTCCTCCTCAAGGCCTTTGCTGGGTTTTTTAGAGAGGGAAGCTGCAGTATCAGAACAATCAGACTCATCCCAGCTGTCTGAGGGTTTCATGTTTGTCTGTCCCCACCTTCTCCGACCATTCTTCAGTCCGATCAAACTGTTCTCACCCCCGACCACCTCATGTTAGAAACACAAAGCATCATTCTGCTGATGTTCATATGGGTATTCAAATGCAATAGAGAATAGTTTTTTTTTTTAATCACAATTTTATTTTGTCAAGAAAGGTAGAAATGGCTCTTGGACATTAAGTAACAGACTGTACCTCAACATACCATTAGTACTGTTATTAAAGGTATAGTTCACCCAAAAATAAAAATTATCCCATAATTTACTCACCCTCAAGCCATCCCAGGTATATATGACATTCTTCTTTCAGACGAATACAATCAGAGTTATATTAAAATATGTCCTGACTAATCCAAGCTTTATAATGAATGGCAACCCAAAAAAGTGCATCCATCCAAAGTGCTCCAGGGAGTTAATAAAGGCCTTCTGAAGTGAATCAATGGGTTTGTGTAAGAAAAATATCCATATTTGAAAAACTTTATAAACTAAAATACCTAGCTTCCGGCAGACCGCCTTCCATATTCAACTTAAGAAAAAAGTGTAACGCCTCTCGCAGTTCAAAATGCTTACGCTACGTCTGACATTATCGTCGCGCCAGTTTAGCTTTTTTCGTAAGTTGAATACGGAAGGCGGTCAACTTTATAACATGTTAAATATGGATATCTTTCTTAGAAAAACCCATCGATTGCCTTCAGAAGGCCTGAAAGAAGAATTCGTCTGAAAGAAGAATGTCATATAAACCTAGGATGGCTTGAGGGTGAGTAAATCATGGGGTAATTTTAATTTTTTGGGTGAACTATCCCTTTAAAGTATAACAGTCTTTTTTATGCTTATGTACTGAAACTGACATTACTACAGAAAATTATTTTACCCATCATACAGTTGCATGGACTTCTGGTTATGGTTTATAGCCGCTTTTCCACTGTCGGGCTGAACGGTTCTCATTGTGTAACCGTTCTATTCCGTGCCATTCCAGGCCAGCTGGTACGGTTCTGGTTTCATTTTCCACTGTGGGGCTGATAACGGCCGCTCTTTGGAATGTAATACAAAAGCGTCAGTCGTTGCCTTGGCAACAAAACGGTTTACTGATAATATGAGATGTAAATATCGACCGCATTATGGAGGATGATCAGATATTTCTTTTAATTTTATTACTAATTTGTGTTTACATCGCTCAAATAGAGCGCTTAGCCAGCTACAGAGAAACAGGTAGCCAGGCAACGGACAAGTGACCAATCCTGAGTGGCGACTTCACTTCACAGATTCTACCAGCACGATTCAGCAAGGTTAGACAACTGTGCCGAGAATTCTGGGCCGAAAATGGTTTGTAATCTTGCCGTGCCGTACCAGGCTCAAGTGGAAACACAACTGGAACTGTTCCTTACCATTCCAAGAACCGTTCGGCCCGACGGTGGAAAAGCGGTTTATGTGTTACTGATGTAATTCCTGTAAAAAAGGAAAAAGGGCTGTATAGAAAATTGCCTGTGTTCAACGTCCCTTTATGGTGTCCTCACGTGGGTACCAAAGAGTAACTGGGTTTTCTTTGTTTTGGGATTTTTTTTTGCTAATCATGACATGAGTTGATTGGATATACAGTAACTTTGCTAAGACAGGGTTGGTACGTGTTTCTATTACAATAGTCTCATACAAAATGTATTGGTGATATGGTTACACTACAAGACAAAGATTTTTTTTTTTATGTTTTGAAAGAAGTCTCTTTTGCTCAACAAGGCTGCATTTATTTGATTTAAAAGTACTATAAAATAGTAATATTGTGAAATCTTTTAACAAATGTATTCTTATGAAATCCTTCAGAAATCCTTCTAATATGATTACGTTTAATAAAAACATTTAAAAAACTAAATTATTCTAACTATTGATCTGTACAAACTTTTGTAAATGTTGACAACTTGACAATTAGTTGCCTATTTTCAACATTCATTCATGGTATAGTTTACCACTGGCCCATTGATTTCCACTGTTTTTATTAAAGATTGCGAGGGCACATAATAATAAAATATATATATATATAAAATGTATAATAAATATTGCAATATTCCATAAAAAAATAAGGATTGCCTACTTTGATTTCATGGTGACTAAATTTATTATAGAGGTTTTGTACCTTTTGTGTGTATGAAGCGAGAGGGTCTGCCTGAGAGAGAGACTGAGGCAGAGGAATCTGCTGCAGTGGCTGATGGGAGTTTCTACTTTGGCCTTTAGTCTTTGATGGCAGCACTGGTTCTGAGACAGACTGCAGCTCTGATCTGGGTTCACTGGGCAGGACTGTCTTTATCTGAGCCTTCCGTACATCGGGGGTCATGGGACGGGGACCCAGAACTTGTCCCACTTGAAAGTAGGGGTATCTGAGTGCCTGAAATCATGTTTAGAAACAATTACCTGAACATTAATACTGTCTACATAAGAAGATTCAAAAATGATGTTTGTTCATGTCTAAAATGAAGTCAATTGATAATATATCCTTTCAAGACCGTTTGTGTTATTTCACAATTTGGCTTGGTGAAGCAAACCTATCTGAGTTCTATTCCACCCCCCTCCTCCATTGCTTACAAGTCTCTGTACATATTTATATTCATTAGATGTTATTACAAGGGTCACTGTTTAGATACTTTAATACTAGTGACATCTGTTTACCACCATAGCTAGCCAGGGCCGGCCCAATCCTTTATGGGGCCCTAAGAAGAATTTTATTTGGGGGCCCCTTCAGTGCTACCAATACGATTGACTATTGTCAATGCTTGACTATTCGCACACTATAAATCTAACACACCCACTATCAATTGTATTAGTTGTGGCTGTGTTGCTTACATGTCTGCCTGCCATGATTTTACCCTTATATGGTTTTTAATTGTAACAGTAGCAAACCCATTAGAGTGGTTAATTTATTTAATATTCAAACTCTTAAAGTACTAAGTGGCATACTTTATGTAGTGTACTGAAAAGTAGCTAAATAAACAAGCAGACTATGCATTTACTGTAAACAAGTTAACCACTTGAATTGCTTTTGGTTACACATGCAAAAGTGCAGAACAATCAACTACAAATAACTTGGGGGGAGGGGGGGGTCTAATGCTATTTCATGCATTCTGACTTATTTACACTGTTAAAGAGTTGGATTCTCATGCTAAAAAAATTGTGTTTTTGGTTGTGAGGGAAAGATAACCTTGTTCAGCTTCCCAAAAGTGTTAATGAAACAGTGGATGCAGTTTGTTTTTACAGAGCAGCAACGGAGTTCTGCCAGTGTGTGTGAAACAGTAGGCATTTTTTGTTTTGGTGTGTGTGTGTGTGTGTGTGTGTTAGGGCTGGACGATTAATCGAAAAGTAATCGAAATCGAAATTCAGAACCTCTAACCGACGTAATTTTCCCATGTCGGTTATTTCGTTTTTTAATCCTGTTAATACTTTCCCCTTAAAACAAGTCACGTGACTCAGCCCCGTCAGAGAGACAGTGTGACTAATTCACACACGCAGTCTCTCATTAATGCATTCAAATAACTACTCTCACGGTGCTAATTTATTTAAAAATAAATATCTCACCTTTAATAGTCAAGCATATTTACAGCACAAACCGGCAATTAATCAAGGTTTTGATTTTAGGTAATATCGTCCAGCCCTAGTGTGTGAGTGTGTGACTCTTTTGCTACGCCCACTGCACGCCTCCACGAGTTCGGCTGTTTTCGGAAAGAATCGGTACAGCTTATCTGTCTTTTATAAATATGATAAAACTAAGATTCTTCAGAGATATGAAGGATGCAATACTACTCTATGAGTACTCAAGATTAACATGAGATTGATGGGGACCAGCAACTGTTTGGTTAACCACATTCTTCAAAATATCTTTAAAGCACATGCAAATAATGAACTTTTGTGATTGCAAATTAGTGCAGTGTCCCATTAAATCTACCGCTGCGTTAAAGGAGTAGTTCACTTTAAAATGAAAATTACCCCATGATTTACTCACCCTCAAGCCATCCTAGGTATATGACATTCTTCTTTCTGATGAACACAATCTGAGTTATATTAATAAATATCCTGACGCTTCAAAGCTTCATAAATGGTAGTCACAGGGTCCATTGAGTTTGAAGCTCAAAAAAGCACATCCATCCATAATAAACGTACTCCACACAGCTCCGGGGGATTAATAAAGGCCTTCTGAACCGAATCAATGGGGTTTTGTTAGAAAAATATATGTAAAGTAAAATATCTAGCTTCCGCCAGACCGCGTTCTGTGCTGTGTGGAGTATGTTTATTATGGATGGATGTGCTTTTTTGAGCTTCAAACTCAATGGACCCTGTCACTGCCATTATAAAGCTTGGAAGTGTCAGGATATTTATTAATATAACTCAGATTGTGTTAATCAGAAATAAGACAGTCATATACACCTAGGATGGCTTGAGGGTGAGTAAATCATGGGGTAATTTTGACATTGGGGTAATGAGTGAACTACTCCTTTAACATGTGATGTGAATGTACGTCGAGTTGTACAGTATTGGGATGGAGGCGCCAGAACTGCAACTGATAGAATGTGTGCTGTAAAAATCAAGCTGTCATTTTATGTGCTCTTGGGGGCCTCCTTGTGGTGGCGGGCCCCTAAGCAGCTGCTTAGTTCGCTTAATGGGGGGGGAGGTAACAGATAACAAAGCTAGGTAACAGATTTGATTTGCCATTTTATATGCAAACAATGTGAAATGTTTGCTGTGGAAAGAAGCATTATACTATTATAAGTAGATAAGCATGTAATATTTCTACATCATTAATATGGGTTGACTGCAACTTTTTTCAGGTAGCATACATAACTACAATCTGTCCAAGAGTCTACATGAACACATACACATGTACCTTTGCAGCAGAGGGTCTTTTCTTTGGGTCCCAATGGAGGAAGTCTCTCATGAGGTCTAAAGCCTCATTGGTGGCGTTGGGGATCAGAGTTTTTAGTGGTGTAGGAACACATTGGGGGAATCGGAAGTTCATGGCAGAAGCTAGCTGATAACCCTCCGGCCAGTCTGACTGCAAGGAAAAATAATCAATGTTTACTATATCAGGCATTTTTTATCTATTTACCCATGAAACTAAATATTTTAATAGAGATGAATTAAATCCAACATATCATAAACTGATCACAGACAATAACCGCTGGCTTGCTTAGTTGGGGACACTTAATATTCAACAATATTACTGATCTGCCTGCATTGACACCAACTGAACTAAGCTGGACGATGACATCACTGTTTTCTCTAGAGCTGCTGTATAGATAAATGAACTACAGTAAATTAATAAGTAATGATTTTTACAATGGAAATGAATTAACACTGAACTTACTTAAGTTGGACAGTGACACTATTTTCTTCTAGAGCTGCTGTACAGCCAAAACAAACTTTGTAAGTAAATACATTTTATTTATAAAGCACATTTAAACACAGCAAAGCTGACCAAAGTACTGAACAAAGTAAGAGAAATAGAAAAACAGAATAAAACCAAATAGAAGATAAATAAAACTAAAATTACAAAACTAAAATTGTTGAGAGAAGAGATGCGTCAGCCTCTTTTTAAAAATGATAAGAGAAGGTGCACTTTGTTGCACCTGTTATCACTGTAAAGCTATTTGAATTTGTATTGTAAAAATGCTATATAAATAAAGGTGACTTGACTTGACTATTAAAGTCACATTTAGCTTAACCTCACATATGAAGGATGCCTAGAGGTCAGTCTCTACAGGCCTAAAATCTTATGCCACACAAGCAAATTTTTCAGTGTTTTTTTTTTCAGTTTTCAGTTGTAAGACTCATTTATATAGTCGTTGGAGAATCAGAGGACTTAACTCTGAATTAATGGCCTAACCGACTTGCTTGAAATTATCATTCAGTCACTGGGGCTGACTCATGATCGTGACCAATTAGCTTTTTCTCACACAGAAAGACTGTCAAATCACTGTCCTCAAAATCAAGTCTGCTAGTGTGACGACACCTTAAGCTGCTGTGACTGCTCCAAATTCCCTGATAAAGTTGGTACATCTTCACATGTGATCATACCTTCTTTACTGTACCAAGGACCTGGCAGATCTTGAAGATCTCATCCACTTCACTGTTGCCAGGAAACAGAGGTCGTAGTGTGTAGAGTTCAGCCATAATGCAGCCTACTGCCCAGATGTCTATGGGTGAACTATACACTGGTGACCTCAACAGCACCTCTGGAGCTCGATACCTGAACACAAACACGAGAGAGAGCTTTGAAATGTTCAGCCAGTAGGGGAATCTGCACACGCTCAGTTTTACTTTGAATAATTTTGATAGAACTTTTAAGCTCTCTATTTTGTCTCTAGGTTGTTGGTTGAAAGTATTGCAGATGCCATCACTGTAATTAGCAGGCAAAATTTATAACAAATTATTTACAAACAAATATGTTCCTCAAATATCAAAGCTGTCCTTGACTCTCATAATTTTTATCCCACTTTTGACATTTGCTAGAAACACATACTACACCTGACAGTCAGAAGAATTAGCACCAGATAAAATGCACATACACTCACCTAAAGGATTATTAGGAACACCTGTTCAATTTCTCATTAATGCAATTATCTAATCAACCAATCACATGGCAGTTGCTTCAATGCATTTAGGGGTGTGGTCCTGGACAAGACAATCTCCTGAACTCCAAACTGAATGTCAGAATGGGAAAGAAAGGTGATTTAAGCAATTTTGAGCGTGGCATGGTTGTTGGTGCCAGACGGGCCGGTCTGAGTATTTCACAATCTGCTCAGTTACTGGGATTTTCACGCACAACCATTTCTAGAGTTTACAAAGAATGGTGTGAAAAGGGAAAAACATCCAGTATGCGGCAGTCCTGTGGGCGAAAATGCCTTGTTGATGCTAGAGGTCAGAGGAGAATGGGCCGACTGATTCAAGCTGATAGAAGAGCAACTTTGACTGAAATAACCACTCGTTACAACCGAGGTATGCAGCAAAGCATTTGTGAAGCCACAACACGCACAACCTTGAGGTGGATGGGCTACAACAGCAGAAGACCCCACCGGGTACCACTCATCTCCACTACAAATAGAAAAAAGAGGCTACAATTTGCACGAGCTCACCAAAATTGGACAGTTGAAGACTGGAAAAATGTTGCCTGGTCTGATGAGTCTCGATTTCTGTTGAGACATTCAGATGGTAGAGTCAGAATTTGGCGTAAACAGAATGAGAACATGGATCCATCATGCCTTGTTACCACTGTGCAGGCTGGTGGTAGTGGTGTAATGGTGTGGGGGATGTTTTCTTGGCACACTTTAGGCCCCTTAGTGCCAATTGGGCATCGTTTAAATGCCACGGCCTACCTGAGCATTGTTTCTGACCATGTCCATCCCTTTATGACCACCATGTACCCATCCTCTGATGGCTACTTCCAGCAGGATAATGCACCATGTCACAAAGCCCGAATCATTTCAAATTGGTTTCTTGAACATGACAATGAGTTCACTGTACTAAAATGGCCCCCACAGTCACCAGATCTCAACCCAATAGAGCATCTTTGGGATGTGGTGGAACGGGAGCTTCGTGCCCTGGATGTGCATCCCACAAATCTCCATCAACTGCAAGATGCTATCCTATCAATATGGGCCAACATTTCTAAAGAACGCTTTCAGCACCTTGTTGAATCAATGCCACGTAGAATTAAGGCAGTTCTGAAGGCGAAAGGGGGTCAAACACAGTATTAGTATGGTGTTCCTAATAATCCTTTAGGTGAGTGTATATTGCTTTCACTAAAAGAATTGGCATATTTGTATTTTAAAATTACACAATTGCCCTCCCCTAACATCATGGCCATGTCTTAATACACAATTTTCCCAGCAAAGCATTTGCTTAGTTTTGCTTTGGTTTATGTTGTTGTGCATTTTTCAGGTTGTAAAAACGCATATTTGTTGAAAAAAATGTTTTGCAATAAAAATAAAAAAAATCCAATCCTCAGCCCTCCTAAATAGTGAAAATAGCCCCTTTCACATAAATTACCGGTAAATTACCAGTAATAGATCATGTGTGAACAGGACCTTTTAAGGGAAGTAAGGGAAGTTGTAACATTACCAGTAAATTACCGGTAATGTGTGTTGTTTGAACACGGAATGAAGATTACCGGTATATTCACGTATGGAATCATAACGCGCTAACTTGAGAAGTCTGCTTTGGGCCAATTATAAAGACTTATGAAGATGACGTGATTACTCCACGCTGTTTACAGTAAGGTTTTTAATAGTTTTCTCTATTTGAATATGTGCTAAATGATCATCTTTGACCGTTGCGCCACATCGCACAGCTTTTTCAACGTGTCGCGCTCGAGACCCAGCCTTCTTTTCCATTCATCAGCGTTGCGGCTCTGCAGTTGGATACTATTACGCGAGTCTCATGTTTTTAAGAGCAAACACGCGTTCTGTTTGATCATATGTTATGCCTGTCACTCGGACGTCAAAAAGATGTTGTCAAATTGAACAGATAGTGAAACTAAAGCACTTCTCCTTATCCGTTATTATGCTGTTGATGTGTGAATGGTCTCTTACTGGTAAAAAGCCAGAATGCTTATTGTGTATTTACCAGTAAAGTCATTTTGGTTATTTTTTGGTAATTTACCGGTATTGCTGTGTGAAAGGGGCTAATGTGATGTCCTATTAAACTATTTTATACACTTACCATCGTGTTGAAACGTAGTCTGTGTAAGGAGGCCTAGAGCGGATCTCTCGAGCCAGTCCGAAGTCAGCAATTTTCACCAGTTCTGGACCCATACACAGCAAATTCTCTGGTTTCATATCCCGGTGAAAAAATCCTACAGGTTCATGCCAAAGAGATAGTAAATGTCAACATGCAGATTAGAAAGCATCTTTATCTGTATTGTTTGCACCCAAATACAGAGATATGGAGCCTATATAACACCATTAAAGCTTTTTTAAAGATTTTAAGTAACAAATACCATATTAAACTTGGATTGTGTACATTGTGGAAAATTAACACCCATTACTAGTCAAATCCAGGTATTTTTTGGCAGTGGCTGGTATTTTTCCTTACCTGCCAGACACTGTGGCTGTCAACCTGTTAGACACTCGTCTTGTTAAAAAGATGACCAGCTCCATATAAAACGTTTCGGATTATGAATATAAGCTTGGTCATGCCCTATTAGCGTCCTAGGACGCAGTGCGAGTTCCCATTGGAAAGGGTACTGCTTTAATTAAGCTACTGATATGAGTGTTCATCTTGTGAGAATGTGTACAACATTTTAAACAGATTTTTCAAAAATACTTTTCATATCTTTAAGATATATCCTATCTTAAGGTAAAGCCTCTGTGTCTGGTGGGTGAAAAGGTTCATTTCCCACCCTGACAGTGGGTGTACAATAACTTTTTTTTAAAGAAACATGCCAGATTTAACTATTTAAAATGTACTAATTAGAAGGACTAATTAGAGTTCATAAGGGTGTTAAAGCTCCTTAAAGCATTAGAGAAGAACAAATGAAAGTGTATAGAAAGAGGAAATCTTACCATGTTTGTGCACAAATGCCAAACCAGAGATAACTTGAAACATGATGTTCCTTATTTCATTCTCAGTAAACATCTTATTTTCCCTGATGTCAGAGAATTTTACATACAAAAGACAGAGGAGAAAAGAAAAAAAAGAAACAGAGGCAGAGGATAAGAGAGGACAGTATTTCATCTACAAGATGTGTGAGACTCAATGGTTTTCTGTTTGGTTACAGCTCTTGGGAAAATAGTATAAGCTGAGAAAGCTACCACTGAAGACGTATTAGCTTCTTCTAAGAGATCATATCATGGAAAAAAAAAAACGATTTTAAGAGGTCGTTGTACTATGAAAACAGACTGCAACTTGCAGAACTCAAAATGTCCTCCACAGTACAAAAAAAGAGTATTTATTGAAACTAAGCTAGAAAATGCCTTCCCACACCTTTCTGATGTCAGAAACTTGAAACATTAACATATGATTAACATATAACATACGTCAACAACACCTTTTTAAAGTTCCAAAATTAAATTCATCAATTCAAGGTAAAGTAATGAGGGCAAGATAAATGTTAGAAGAACTAGAAGAACACTAGAAGTTCTAGGGAATAACAATGTGTAAAAAGTGGTCAAATCTGTCAAACAGCTGTTTCTGGCTATGATAAGAAACTGCTGCTTATCATATCCTTCTGATCAGTATCAACATTAAAGCTAATTCACACTGCAACAGACACTGACCAAAAACATATGGAATATGTTCAGTCGGCGAAAACAGCCAACCAATGGCAAAAGACACTGGTCCAACAAAACTGGACGAAAGGGTGCGTTGCCATTGGTCAACGTCTGTCAGTCCAGTGTGAATTAGCCTTTAGAAAGGAGTAGATAAAATTAATGTTTAATAAGATCCATTTTCGTTTTATCTTAACAGTTTAAAAGGCACATTTCAGCGACAACTGTGAACTGAAAACTATGCTGAACTCAACACAAATCTGCTGAACTCACATCTTGCGAGTAAGTGCTGTTAACCATTTCACATGGCAAGTGGTTAGCCAATCATAAGGCACCAACATAAAATAAAAATATTTTAATAAACATGATATGACCCCTTCTACTGCTTATAATACAACGTGTCTGATGGGAAGTCATGGGCATTTCAGATTTTACAGGATTTAGTTTTACATTTTGGCAGCAGCTGAGATACTCACACATCCTGTCACCACAGAGATACAGTCAAGAACAACTGAGTCTTTAGCAGAAACAGTCCCAAGATTCAGTCTGTAGTAGGTCTATCTGATACTGGACTAAGACTCAGTTGTTCTGGTTTGTTGGACATGAATATGAAGGCCCTGTGACCTACCATGCTTATGAATAAATGATAGTCCCTGCAATATCTGAAAGCTTATATTCCTGATGACTGACTCTGGGAACAATTTGGTTCTGGAGATAGAGAATCAGCACAGCTGTCAATCAATCAATGTGCTGTTTATCAGCCACAATGACCATTTTAAATTATTGTGACCAAGGTTAAGTTTGACTTCATTTGTATATCAAAGGCATCATGGGCACTTAATAACTGGAAATGGTAGATGAAATATGGAATCTCTTCATACCTGTCTTTCATGAGCTGGTAGAGGTTTTCTTTCATGTATTCAAAGACAAAATACAAGTGATCGTTCTCTCGTATCACCTCTTTTAACTTCACCACATTAGCATGATTCAGTTTCTTCAGTGACTGAAACAAAAACAAAGAAAACCAGCAGAAACACTATGAACATCCAGATTTAACAGTTTAACAGTGTCCTAACCAGCACATCAGCAATACAGGCCTTGCGACAAGGTATTTTATTTTTTGGAATGCTTTCTATTTCTTCAATGTCACAGCTGAGACCAAAAATAAATGTAAAAAAAAAACTGTGTGTCTAATAACAATGATTATGTGCTTTGTATAATCTTAAAAATATTTAATTTAAGTTTGAATATTATTGTGCGTGATGTTAAAGGTAAATGTCCTGGCTCTTCCATTATAATCGCAGTGAATGGCAGCCCAAAATTTGAAGCCCAAAAAAGTGTATCCATCCATTATAATCCACATGACTCCAGGGGGTTAATAAAGGCCTTCTGAAGCATTGCAGTTTTTTGGTCTTCAAATTTTGGGCTGCCATTATAATGAAAGAGCCAGGACATATTTTAATATAGGCCTAACTCTGATTGTATTCGTCTGAAAGAAGAATGTCATATACACCTATGATGGCTTGAGGGTGAGTAAATCATGGGGTAATTTTCATTTTTGGGTGAATTATCCCTTTAACACCCATCATGAAAGTGACAATGGATAACATACATCAGGTCTTGAAAATAAAAAAGAAAGAACTTTCAAACTGTGAATTTATGTGAACAAACAAGTGTATTCCAAGTGTAAACAAGTAAGTAAAATTTTGTATAAATTTGATTATTTACGAGCGTGAGAACACTTGTAAAGCCTGCCCACAGTCTCTTCTGATTGGCTGTGATTTGTGACTGATTTTGTCATGTCTAGTAGCCTTGTCACATCTGGTGTGGACATATTGCTTGTCGCGTTATGTCTAGTTAGGGCACAGTGTAAATTCTAAACATCTGATGACAATTTTTATTTTTTGGATGAATTATTCCTGAATTTGTGTTCTCTGAATTCATACCTTGACCTCTCTCAGATTCATGCACTCTTCCCAAGAGTAGAACTTCCTCTTCATTCTGTAAGAAACACAATGACAGATCTCATCTCCATAGTTTCATTGCCAACAAACGGTTTGTCAATCATCAGAATCTACCACCCCATTATTAATGTAACAATGCTAATATACCTTTACAAGTGATTTCATCAGGTGTGTTCATGATTACATAGAATCACTTTTTTCTTTTTTCTTCTTAGAAAAAAGAAACTAAAGAAAGTCTAGAAATCTTATTATCATTATAATAGCACCTCTTCAGCAGCTGATATACAGGACTGAATGAGATCTGAGCCTGAAAGTCCACTTGAAATTATGTAAGAGAGAGCAGTGTTGATACTGAGGCGGGCTTGGCCACTTTCACCGCTTTCACTGTCATCCAGGTATCAATTTACATAGTGACCGCCTGTTCCTGCACAGTTACTACACCTAAGAGAGGCATTTATAATTCACATCACCTGCCCCCATTCAATGAGCAGATGCATGTGTTTGGTGAACCTGAACTTTTCCCATAGGAAAGCCTGGGTGAGGCAGGTTTATGACACTTACTAAAAGAGAAAATGCGCAAAGAACGCAATATTAACATTGTAACATACTGCAGATGCAGTTTTGGTTTGTTTGTGTGTCCGATTTTTCTAATGTCAAGAGTTTGAGGAATGCTAAAATAAGCTTAAGGGTGAAACATACAAACTCAAGAGGGTGATTAATATTAAACACTTTAAATACAATAAACCATAGACATGGTTCTTACTACTAAACAGAATAAACGTTTTTACTGTCTGAGAGACAATCTATCCCTCTCTCTTCAGAATAGGTGCAAGACTAAATTACATCTAGTATACTCTTATAAGTTCATATTGATTCATGAGTGAATCATTTTCAATGAGAAAAAAATGTTAAACAGGACTTGAATTTATACATCAGGAATTGACGATGTAGAAGAGAGGGCACTGGAGTGTCAGTCAAAATGAAAAGACATTTTACTGGCAGAGCAAGCTATTACATTTTGATGAAAGATTATGATTTATTTGGAACGGTGTGCACCAATAAACGTGTTTTAGGAAAGTAAATGTGGTTAATTCTGATTTCATGTTGACCTCAAATACTTCATACTTAGCTAAACTGCCTTTGAGAAGCAGAAGAGCATCAGATCTGCATGTGTCTGAAGCCTGATCAATGCTGCCTTCATAGGAAAGCATTAAGACATGTCCAAATCAAATGCTTGCATAACATCTTGTCTAACAAGATGCAACATAAGGCAACATAGATGCTTCCTTCATTGCCTATGATATCCCACAACCATGTGTGTGCAGTTTTGGTGGCTGATGGAATAGTTTATATTAATTAAATCATATTTTCACTAATAGGCTGGGAAGAAAAACAGATGCTTTCAGTTTTGGACACAGCTTAATTGTTTGACGCACCTCTTGATGGCCACTAGCTCTCCAGACTCATTGCTTTTTCCCATCAGAACACTGCCGTAGGTCCCATCGCCCAGCTGTTTGAATGTTGTGTAACGGTTCATCTTCACCTTCACCCAGAGAAACAGTACTGACGGTCTCTCCTCACAGATCACCTGGTCATACCTGTCCTGTAGATGAGCTTAAGAGAAGTCAAGCAGTGAACACCACTCCATCCCACTGTTGGCACTGAAAACAAATAAAGAAAATAGAAGATAGCTGTTTACTGTGTCTACTGAGTAAAAGCCATGTATCATGTTGCATAAATCTAATTTATTGACATTAATCTATGCTTCAAGAAATTACTGATAGCAAATTAATTTGAAGAACTATTACTGGTGTATGTGCACAGTTTGTATATAGTTTAGTTTATTATTAGTACTTGACGCATAACGCATCCATGGACCTTTTTTAAACATTTCAACATCTGTCTGAAACTGAAGTTCCGACCGACTTTACTACCGTGTAGAAATGGCTATCAAACAAGTTATGACATTTTGATCCCAAAGAGGAATACAATGTATTAAAAAAATTATGAATTGTTCACAATAATGGCAACAACATGCATGAAAATAAATCGGGTCAATTTTGATTTCATGACTACTTTAAAATTGATATGAATGTATAAAGCGTATTACAGTCAAACCAAAATTTATTCAGACACCAGATATAATTTTTTACTAGTGTGTGCAGGACACTATAGTTCATTTATGTAAGTGAGGATAGCAAAATAATGTAATCTGTGACATATTATACCTAAAAATTCTTCATAGAGTGGATTACCAGTAAAACTGATAAAAATTTGGGACCAAAATTATTCAGACACTTTGACCTGACCATGTTTTGCTTAAGTGTTTTCTCTTTAATTGCTAATGCGACCTTTTACAACACAGACTGATTAAGCATAAATACATTTTAAGCGAAATTAAGCATTGCTTGGTAATTGGTTGACCTAAATTGGTATTATCTAATTGTGTACTTAAATTTAACAGCTGACAGCTGATTGGTTGATTGTAATTGATTACATACCTTTCTATCAAAGTTATCTTACATTATCAAGATTAATTTGTTCTGACAGTTTAACTCTGTGTTCTTGTCATATTGTATTACTATTTTCTAAACTATAGTGAATAAACTGTGATAATGAAAGAACATTTTAAAGGTATCTAAATAAATTTTGGTTTGACTGTATCTTAGGTCCTGTAACTGATCATGACATATTTTAGGTTTTCATCATTTGCCTTTTATTAAATATTCCTCGTAGTTTCTTAATATGAAAGCTGCATGAGTTATAGCAAATTAGTAAAATGCCGTCTAAAATATTTTAAAATAGAGTACAGCATGTTAAACCAAAGGACATCAACTATCAATGTCCATTTCCAATTTAATGAGATCTCTAAAAGGAGATACTATACTCCAATCAAACATTTACAAATAAAACTTGTCTGTGAGCGCAGTGAACCTTCTCAGTGTTGTATTTTGGCCTTCGACTGGTTATTTGAGAAATGCCATCTCATGTGTTCCTGCATTATTGCTGCATGGGACAGAATACTACAGCAACTGAACACATACCTGATAAAGAGGTTATTGCTAAATTACATCAATTTATTCAATCATTGCTCCTGTAAATTTACATTGTTCTGTTAGCATGATAGAAGACCATGTTAAACATTTATTTTTTTAAAGTGGACTGCAGTCTTGTGGGTCAAATGAGTCAGCCAGGCTACAGATTACACGTCGTGAGATCTCAATAGAATCTTGCATCATGGTCACACTTTAGAGACTAGAGGTGCTCCCCAACCATCAGATAGCAGCCAATGGGATTTGCAGGCTGAGAAAAGATCTCTCCAAGGTTCCTGCATGTTTTTTTTTTGTTTTTGTGTGTGTGGGTGTGAGTGTGTGTGTCATATAGTAATGAGTAATAATCGAGAACTCCACAAGAGACAAAGCTGCCCAATTACTGCAAACATGCGACTGATGCTGATATCTTTCTTTGTTCTGCAAAGACATACAGTAGAAGGTAAATCTGCTCTGTAAAAACAACTGCATACAAATGGAGTGAGCCTCACAAAAAAATGTCCAGGTCAATTTTAACCCACAAATAATAATAATAATAATTAAAGAGTCCATTACAATTCATGACAGCACATTCCTCCCAAACTCTCTGTACCGCCCATGATGCAATTTTTATGGTAATTATCATTATTCTAAACAGGAACTTTTATTTAGATTCACAGGATTTCTTTTTTTGTGTGTGCTCACGCGTTACAATTTCAGTTTTCTGTATACATTTCCTTTTCTGTATACATTTCCTTTTCTGCCATTCCCCTATGATAAAAACAAGCGTATGCACGAATTAATAAAAATCTATTTGCTCTAAATTTGGCTTTCGTTAGGGCAATATACCTCTAATATCACAGCCTTATGTCCCCTTTAAAGCATTCTCTGTGACGGCCGAGAAACTGTGCCATGAAAGGGGCTGATGGCGCAATACGGCTGTGTGCATTGTCCTATTTGCCAAGTCCAAGGGTCCATAAAAAGGCTGATACAGTAAATAGTCCTTAAAATTTGGATTTTGTTAGGGCAGTGCGTCATATTTCAAGGCCTTATGTCCACTTTAATGAACTCCGTGGTGGCCGAGAAACCGTGCCGCAAAAAAGGCTCATTGTGCATTGGCATATGCCAAGTTTAAAAGTTCATAAAAAACATTGGTACAGTGAAAAATAACAAAAATGTGGATTTCGTAGGGCAGTATATTTATATTGTCCCATATAAAAGTATGGGTAACACTTTACAATAAGGTTCATTAGTTAACATTAGTTATCTACATTAGTTAACATGAACTAATAATGAACTGCATTTATTTATCTTTGTTAATGTTAATTTCAACATTTACTAATACTTTATTAAAATCTTGTTAACATTAGTTAATGCACTGTGAACTAACATGAACAAACAATGAACAGTTGGATTTTTATTAACTAACGTTAACACAGATGAACAAAATACAGTAACTAATGTACTGCTCATGGTTAGTTCATGTTAGTTAATACATTAACTGATGTTAACTAATGAAACCTTATTGTAAAGTGTTACCAAGTATTGGAACAGTAGCCTAAAATGTATTCAAATTTCCTGTTTCACAAGATCAAAACCCCCTTTATTATTATTAACCACTTTGTCGGATTTAACGCATCCATACAGGTGACAGAGAAATGCTTATTTTCTTTATTCAATTCTAACAGCGCTAATTGCGAGTAGGGTTATGTTTTCAGAAACGTTTCAAAATTTTTGGAAACTTTCCAGGATTTTTGGGAAACATTCCAGGATTTTTTTGGAAACTTTTGGAAGATATAGATAAATTTATCAGAAATGTTCAGCCCCTTTGCAACCCTGATTGCGAGCAGAGCCATATACATAAAGGGCTTTAAATATAAAGGAGAGTTTCACACTTCAAACGAATAAAGCTGAATTGATCCTTGTACTAGACAAACTACTCTAACGGAATTCAAAATTTGAGCACTTTTTATCAGCCCAATGCAGCCGTACTGCGCCATCAGCCCATTCCACAGCCCATTTTCCATGTTGTTTTACGATCGCCACAGAGGTTTTACGCATCGTTCAAGGACACATAAGGCCATGATATTAGAGGTATCAATGAACTTGGCTTTATGGACCCTTGAACTTGGCAAATAGGACAATGCACACAGCCGTATTGCGCCATCAGCCCATTTCACAGCGTGGTTTCTCGGCCACAGATAGACATAGATGGCCTATACTGCCCTAACGCAAGCCAAATTTTGAGCAAATACAGCTTTATTAACTCATATGCATGCATACTCTTATTTTTTTCTTCATAGGAAAATGGCAGTGACTCACAAATGAAATAGGTTATAGTAGGCTATACATAAACCGAAAATTGTAACGTGTGAGCGCACAAAAAATATTTGAGTTTTTCTGTGGGAATTCATCCAGTATGGCCAGGCACTGGCAATCTCTGTTCCAGTTTAACCCAAAGGTGTTTGATGGGGTTGAGGTCAGGGCTCTGTGTGGGCCAGTTAATTTATTCACACCAAACTCATCCAACCATGTTTTTATTGACCTTGCTTTGTGGAAGTATAGCATTGTCCAAAATGTCTTGGCATGCTGAAGCATTACGATTTCATATCAATGGAAGTAAGGGGCCAAGCCCAACTCCTGAAAAACCAACCAAACTATACCAAACTATACAGATGGCACAATGCAGGCAGGTAACGTTCTTCTGGCATCCACCAAACCCAGAGTCACCTATCAGACAGAGAAGTGTGATTCGTCACTCCACAGAACATATTTCCACTGCTCCAGAGTCCAGTGGCGGTGTGCTTTACACCACTCCATCTGATGCTTGGCATTGTACTTGGTGATGTGAGGCTTGCATGCAGCTGCTCGGCCATGGAAACCCATTCCATAAAGCTCCACACAGTTTGTATGCTGATAATAATGCCAGTGGACGTTTGGAACACTTCAGCTATTAAGTCAGAGCGTTGGTGACTTTTATGCACCATGCACCTCAACACTCAGTAATGTAAATTGGGGAAGAAAAAGTGTTCAAATTATCTTGAAAACAATGTCACAATCCAAAAAAAAATCTTTTTTGAGAACACAAAAAGTATTCTCGTCACTTCATAAAATTAAGGGTGAACCACTGGAGTCACATGGACTATTTTAACGATGTCTTTACTACCTTTCTGGGGCTTGAAAGTAGTAATTAAATTGCTGCCTATGGGGGGGGGGTCAGAGAGCTCTCGGATTTCATCACAAATATCTTAATTTGTGTTCCGAAGATGAACAAAGGTCTTACGGGTTTGGAACGACATGAGGGTGAGTAATTAATGACAGAATTTTTATTTTTGGGTGAACCCTTTAATGTAATGTAAATATGTACTTTAAAAAACGTAATGAGATTGACTCTAATGCTTTTGACCGGCGCAGGGCAAGACTATATATAATGTACTTTAGAGTATGGCTAAAGAACATTTAAATTAAATAAATTCATCAGGCCGATTATATAACATAATTCAGGTCTATCCATCCTGCTAAAAATAACTGTAAACAGCACACAGAAAAAAAACTAACAGCTAACATCATCAGATAGATCTTAAAATGCTCATACATTATAAATATACCCAAATACATGAGGCCAAACATTAATGGTGTTCTGTGTGTGAAACAGGTACAGGTTCACAAAACAGATCTCTGTCAGTAATCTGGTTTAAGAGGTATTACGGGATCTACAGGACACATGGAGTTAAAATGCTCTTCAAGGTCACTCAATAAGCTAAACACGTGTGAATTAACTTTGGGGGAACAGAAAATCATCCTATAACCATAAAATGTAAATAGAAACATGACTGTACGAGTGTCCCGTGAATGCGTTTAAACATAACCAGCATACTCTGTCAACCCTTAACGTTATTTATTAGTATTGCAATATAAAGACGTTTAAAGAGCCATTAGCTTTGCTTCATTCATTATCATTCACCATTATTAATCTGAAATGTGTTTTCATTTGATTCTTGTGGGCTGACTGTGTTACATGTTTTGCTCATTCGCATGATCTTCCGCGCAGCTCTGCTCCGTAAACTCACCCGTTGTGATGGCACTCCTCCCTGTTAGTCGTTGCCTGTGTGTGTAGATATGGCAGATGTGTTTAAAAGAGATACAATGTGAGTTTATCTCTCTGTTAAAGAGGTGTGATCCATCCTCACCCTGGCAACCGACATTCGCGACAGCCAACAACAACATAGAGCCAGCCGGAAGTCTGGAGTCACATGGATGCGCAAAGGTTCATGGGGCTTGTTGTTCAAAAGAGCGGATTTTGTTCAGTTATTTTGTAATTACGTGGGAATTAAAGGAAATGAAGAAGCGAAGAAGAAACTGAAGTATGAATAGAAACTGAAGTATCTTATTGCAAGACAGATCAGTCAATAATAAAGCAAAATATGTTTCCAAAGAAATGTTCATATAACATGACAGAAGTAGCCTAGCCTATAATATGTTTCTTACAATAGCCCAATGAGTGCTGGAATATAACAAACATAAAGAATAACGAGAATATTAAAGAGGTAACCTATTATTATACAGCCTAAAGACGAGGAAAAGAGAGAGAGAGAGAGAGAGAGAGAGAGAGAGAGAGAGAGAGTATATGTGTATAATCAAAATAAAAAGGAGGAATTTAGTTCTTTGTAAATGCCCATAGTTCTGAAAGCTTTACGATTTGAAAGTCCTTTTTATTTAAAAATAAATCATGATGTCAGTTTCCGTTGAGGCCGTTTACATGTGTTAATGTAAAACTTTCGAATGTAAAAAGAAAACCATATATTTTCTCTGTTAATTTAAATTCCACTTAACATAACAAATAAACCTTCAATATTATTACTATTATCAATGCAAAAATATGTTTCTAGCTATATATTTTTTTCTATTGTTGGTTGTCATTCTGTTATATTAGTTATTATCACATCTGCATGTTCATCAATAAAATAAAAATAAAAAACCTCACGACCGACAGGCTATGTCAAATGAATACTTGCTTTGGATTGGAGGGGTGGGACGCCGGTCTACATTAGCTCACTCTGATTGGATGAAAAGTAGATTACGTCTTGGTGAGCCACCTCCAATGAAATCAGCTAGCTCGCGAGCGACTTGTCGGATCCGGTGTCCCCCGTTCTGATTCAAGTTATCATAGCAGCGATTTAAAGAGAAGAATGAATGTTTATTATGATGTTTTCACAGAGGCACTGATCAGTCGAGGTTTCATGCGAGTCATTTTACACGTTACTGTCCTCCATCCTCTCTACAAGATGCCGAATCCGAATTATCTTATTTGCCACTGGCCGATAATTTGTTGTGCATTTAATTTGTTGAACCTCAGTTCTGCTGACTTTCATAAATTCACGTTTTTCATGCAACTCAACAACATTCTATTTCATATAATCCTAATCTTGTCGTGTTTATTAAAATGGATTAATAAGGAAAGGATCAATTTTGGTAAAGTTCATCAAAGCCAATAAAACATTTAATATGCAGTCAGATTCACGTTTGTGAGGTTTTATATAGTCTGTCACTGGTAAAATATCAGCATAGACTATATGACAAAAATAAAGTATTCTTGCTGCGCCTACGGTGTAGCTGTAACTGTTTGACCGACAGGTGGCGCAATCTGCTTACTCAGCTACAGATCTTTGCGAGTTAAGCTGGAAAGAAAGTTTGACATCAGTTGGAGAATAAGACTTTACTTATTTATTTCCACCCATTCTCTGCACTCTCCCTGTTAATACCTATCACCATCACTTTTATTATAAGGGTAGAAAGGAGCTAAATTAGATTTTTTTTTTGGTTTGTTTTTTTTATGGTTCCAGTACGACTTAAATAAAAAATATTGTTCTTTTTATTGAAAATGGAGAAACATAATTTGTGTAAAAGGAAATGCTAAAAAGAAATAATTTACATAACTGTTGTCTCAAAATATAGGCGATTACTTAAGGAGTTTATCATTAGCTAACATAAACCCACAATATTTTAAAATCTAGATTAAATTAGATCAAAATCAATCTTAAACCATGACCTCATAGACCTCATATAATTTTTGAATGTAGTACTTTTTGTTGATATTTGGTGTTTTAGAAGGGAAAGAAAATCAAAAGAACCTTTTACATGGGGATTTCTATAGTGTACCCTTCTTAATATATGTATTCTGCCTTAATATTGCATATTAAGTTAATTTCAACAAATACAACAATTATGTTAGAAGTGGCTCAAATTAAAAACCTTATAGCCTACATAGTATAAATGTCAGAAAAATGTTTTTAGCACATTTTAAAAGTAAAAGACCTTACAACAGTTCTGTCTTTGTGTGTGTGTGTGCGTGTATGTGTTTTCATAGTCAAAGTACACAGATTGAAGGCCCTGCAAGAGAGTCAAGCACTCTTAACAGTCACAGAGGTCAGAGTGCTGTCCCACAGCGGAAGTGCTGCTGAGTGTTTATACCAAAATGAGATGAATATGAGCAGGTGAAAGCCAGTGGGCCATACTGTTTGATACAGGCATATGAAGGTCAGGCTGGATGGGCAGTGAGGTAGTTAAAGATGTCATATGTCAACATGATGGTAGTTACTGTTCTTTGTTTTTGCACTTTAATCGGAAGGGCTTTGTGCGGCTTAGGTCTCACCCAAAACAAAACACACCCTAATAGTAACATTAACTACAGCCAGTACTACAAGGGTTTTCATTTTGTATAAGCCAACAAAGCAGCGGTGATTTCCTGTTTTATAATTTCACTATAATATATTTTTTTACAATTCTATTATTACTAAAAACTATTATTTAGATAGTTATTATACCCAATATTTCTCAGTGAATATTTCTAAATACGCTTAGCATTAAATCAACAAAAATTAAATGTTTAAAAGGTGAGGAACAAATAAATCTGAACTGAAAGATATGATAAATATGTTGATTGTTGACTAAGATTATTTCTCATTTAGTTTACCTGCTCTTCAATCTGAGGCTTCTATAATTTGGCAATCCTGGGTTAGTGATACAGAGAATAAAAACATATTTAAAAAATCCATAGCTTAATCTGTTTTGTCTTAATGCAAGAGTAATCCATCTGTCACTGAGAAGTTCAACATGATTTGGTTTGCATTGGAATTCATTAAGCATCACCGTAAAGGGGGTATATCCTGCAGATGTCTGGGTTAAGTTTCATAGGGGTGTACTTTATTCTGCCACCTCCATTTCCACATTCAGTGTTGGATCCACACACACACAATGACCTGATGTTGACATTTGTGCTACCTTCCATACCTTCCATTCATATGGCATGCATTTTTCATTTGTCACTGTAATATGAATATTGGATTTGTTTTATTCAGTTTTCCAGTTTACTCTTGACAACAGCACAAAACCACAGCAGGGACTGATTTATTTATTAATTTTTTTAATGCAGATCTTTTTTCTTAAAAAGTCAAGTAACTCTTTCACTTGAAACAAAAAATGATATGCGCCCTCCATGTGAAACCAATGAAGTGTTGACATGTGGGATTTGCTGCTGTCTGTGCTACGCAGGTAGACTGTATTTAATACTAGTAATTTCAGTAAGGGATTACGATTTAAGAACTTTCAGACAAACTGAATTTGGTTTGATTTATTTATTCATTTTATATTTAGTTTGAATAGAGCACTTAGAATAATGTAGTAACAACTCGAGCAAGAAAAACAGCGTTTTGGTTTGGATCTAAATGTACATATCTTCAGGCTTGGAGTTGTCCACATTTGTTGTGTAAACACAAATGTGCACAGTGTGTCATTTTACTACATAGATGACATGATCCTCTTGATGTTCATGAGATGAATTCAGTTGGTAACTACATTACTGATCAAAAGTTCTGAAACATGCTGGATTTTGGCCCTTTGATGATAATATATTGAATTTTCTGGGCTATTGATGATTTCCGCTATTCCGCAACCAGACTGAATGTTTTACAAATTACATAAATTTTTAACAATTTGATTAGACATGTGATTGTGACAAGTAGTCTTTTTGGATTTGACAGTTTATTTGGGGGGTGGGGGGGGCGGTGACGTATCTACACACATGATATTTTTGTTTTATAACATGCTTAAAAGCATAATACATCTATTAATTCAAAGAAATACTCGCCTCAGTAAATAACAGTTTCCCAGATTGGATTGGTTCCTTAAGCAGACTGCATGATCTGTTTATAGGGAGCAGTAGCCCTGACTTGAGGTGTCTGGGAGCCTTAGGTAAGAGGTAAGAGGGTGTGACTGGAAGTGAAGTGAAAGTATATGACATTTAAGTTATAAGGGGACACACACTGAAGTAATGTACAGTAAAGCGTTCTTCAAGTCACCTTGATTTATATAGTGCTTTATACAATGCCGATTGTTTCAAAGCAGCTTTACAGTGATTACAGGAAAATAATGCAACAGAATTAGATTAGGCTGTACAGCCGCTCTGGAGAAAACAGTGATATCATCCAGCTCAGTTCAGTAATCATATAGTGTCAATGCGGGCAGATCAGTAACATAGTTGAATATTTAGTGTCCCCAACTAAGCAAGCCAAAAGCCAAAGGCAACAGAGGCGACGGTGGCAAGGAACCAAAACTCCATCAGGTGGCATAATGGAGAAAAAAACCTTGGGAGAAACCAGGCTCAGTCGGGGTGCCAGTTCTCCTCTGGCCAACGAACAAACAGTGTATGATTATGATTCAGGCAACATTACAGGTCAGAAGTCATATTAGATCGGAATATTCCGAATATTTGTCCAGTTCCATCTGATTGAAAATCGGAGTCCTTTGAGGATATTGTGTCGATGGGCTGTCACAGAGGAGAGTCTAGTTGACACGGTCTCTGCAGACACTTCAGGGCTGCGTTGGTCGTGTCTAGCGCAGGTCCACCATCTGATCTGATCTGGATACGGCCCGGATCTGGCTGACTGCAGTAAACCTCGGGATAAACAGAGAGACTAACATTAGCATAAATGCCATTCTTTTTATGATGTAACGAGTACATCAGGTGTTATTGGAAGTGTTCCCGGTTCCGGCAGACCTAGTTAATGCAGCCTAAAACAATCATTTAACTGATTTGAATAATATAAATTGATAATGTTCTATGTGTATGCCATAGTAAAGAGATGTGTTTTTAGTTTAGATTTAAACTGACAGAGTGTGTCTGCTTCCTGAACAATGCTAGCAAGACTGTTCCAGAGTTTAGGTGCTAAATAGGAAAAGGATCGACCGCCTGCAGTTGATTTTGATATTCTAGGTATTATCAACTGGCCAGAGTTTTGAGACCGCAATAGACGTGGTGGAGTAATGCGTTAGGAGCTCGCTCAAGTACTAGGGAGCCAAACCATTTAGTGCTTTGTAAGTAATTAGCAAGATTTTAAAATGTATACAATGTTTAATAGGGAGCCAGTGCAGTGTTGACAGAACCAGGATAATATGGTCATACTTCCTGGTTAAGAAGTCTTCAAACTGAATGGAAATTGTTTATTAAACTCTGCTAAAAAAGGGAATTACTGATGACTTGACTATGATGGTAAATGTATGTAAAACAAAGAAAAAAAATGTTTTTCACTGAAATAACAGTAATATGGTTTCTGATGGCTGTTCACAAAAAGAAATAAGAGATCTAAAAAAAGAAATAGGAAGAATTTTCACTTTAAACTTTCAGTCTGTAAAATACTGCTATGCAGTGTATCGATTATATAGATTTATATAGACAATCAGATCCACTTGCACTTCAACAATACAGACTTTCCATGTACTATTTTCAAATCATCACCACATCATAAATCAAACAGCACCCCTAACCTTTGACCCCCCCAAAAACACACCTGACTGCGCTACACCTGACAGCCAGGTGTGCCTGTTCATGTTGAGTTTTGCACTGTCCATCGATTATGTGAGTGTGAGTGGGTGTGATGTGTGTTTATAGTACGCATCAGATTACAAAGAGCAGAATTAGGTGCCGTTGACTGCACTCAGCCTTGTTGGGCTCATAGTTTGCACTAAATACTTTCCCCTGTATGTTTATGTTAGGCAGCTCCTGCTTGTTGTTCTTTGTTCCCCCTCATTACCCTAGAACTCCAAACACCAGCGCAGCCTGAAGGCAGGGGCACACACTGGAGGTCAGTACAGAGGGGCATTTTATCACTGAAACCCATTTTTAAAAAGTTATGTTTGGACGGTAAACCAAGTGTTTTGAAAAACAAAGATACAGGCAGGGAATTTTCAATTGACTTTTAAATTATCAGGATTTCTGAATCTTGTCAGAATCTGTTATTCTGCTGTTAAAGTGGAAGTGCCATTTTCATGTATACAAGTGCTGGTCATATAATTAGAATATCATCAAAAAGTTGATTTATTTCACTAATTCCGTTCAAAAAGTAAAACTTGTATATTATATTCATTCATTACACACAGACTGATATATTTCAAATGTTTATTTATTTAAATTTTGAAGATTATAACTGACAACTAAGGAAAATCTCAAATTCAGTATCTCAGAAAATTAGAATATTACTTAAGACCAATACAAAGAAATTATTTTTAGAAATCTTGGCCAACTGAAAAATATGAACATGAAAAGTATGAGCATGTACAGCACTCAATACTTAGTTGGGGCTCCTTTTGCCTGAATTACTGCAGCAATGCGGCATGGAGTCGATCAGTCTGTGGCACTGCTCAGGTGTTATGAGAGCCCAGGTTGCTCTGATAGTGGCCTTCAGCTCTTCTGCATTGTTGGGTCTTGCATATCGCATCTTCCTCTTCACAATACTCCATGGGGTTAAGGTTAGGCGAGTTTGCTGGCCAATTAAGAACAGGGATACCATGGTCCTTAAACCAGGTACTGGTTGCTTTGGCACTGTGTGCAGGTGCCAAGTCCTGTTGGAAAATGAAATCTGCATCTCCATAAAGTTGGTCAGCAGCAGGAAGCATGAAGTGCTCTAAAACTTCCTGGTATACGGCTGCGTTGACCTTGGACCTCAGAAAACACAGTGGACCAACACCAGCAGATGACATGGCACCCCAAACCATCACTGACTGTGGAAACTTTACACTGGACCTCAAGCAACGTCGATTGTGTGCCTCTCCTCTCTTCCTCCAGACTCTGGGACCCTGATTTCCAAAGGAAATGCAAAATTTACTTTCATCAGAGAACATAACTTTGGACCACTCAGCAGCAGTCCAGTCCTTTTTGTCTTTAGCCCAGGCGAGACGCTTCTGACGCTGTCTGTTGTTCAAGAGTGGCTTGACACAAGGAATGCGACAGCTGAAACCAGCATAGTGGTTCTTAAAGCACTGACTCCAGCTGCAGTCCACTCTTTGTGAATCTCCCCCACATTTTTGAATGGGTTTTGTTTCACAATCCTCTCCAGGGTGCGGTTATCCCTATTGCTTGTACACTTTTTTCTACCACATCTTTTCCTTCCCTTCGCCTCTCTATTAATGTGCTTGGACACAGAGCTCTGTGAACAGCCAGCCTCTTTTGCAATGACCTTTTGTGTCTTGCCCTCCTTGTGCAAGGTGTCAAATGGTCGTCTTTCGGACAACTGTCAAGTCAGCAGTCTTCCCCATGATTGTGTAGCCTACAGAACTAGACTGAGAGACCATTTAAACGCCTTTGCAGGTGTTTTGAGTTAATAAGCTGATTAGAGTGTGGCACCAGGTGTCTTCAATATTGAACCCTTTCACAATATTCTAATTTTCTGAGATACTGAATTCGGGATTTTCCTTAGTTCATCAAAATTAAAAGAAATAAACATTTGAAATATATCAGTCTGTGTGTAATGAATGAATATAATATACAAGTTTCACTTTTTGAACGGAATTAGTGAAATAAATCAACTTTTTGATGATATTCTAATTATATGACCAGCACCTGTATTTGTTGATAATTATTTTCTGTGAAACTGCCAAATTTGCCTTTTTCCCTGCAATTTCTGTTTAAACACTGTGACATTTTCACAAAGTATTTTGTTGACCACCATGTTTATACATGTAATGGCAAAACACATTGTAAATATAAACAATATTTTAATTCTGTTATAGGACAAAACCAGATTTTAGTGTTTAATTTATTGATTGGTTGATTGATTGTCACTAATTGCACAAGAATACTTTCTGTAAATAACAGGCCGACCTCACGGCAATTCGTACATATTTTACGAGGTGGCTAATTCGACCTCACTCGTACGAATTTGTAGGATTTGTCTAAACCCCAGTGATGGGTCGGTTTAGGGGCGGGGTTAGAGGTCTTACAAATTCGTAAGATTTTTGCTAAATTGTACTTATTTGACGAGTTGCCCAATTTGTACGAATGACCTCCCCCTAACCCCACCCCTAAACCTACCCATCACTGGGGTTTAGACAAATTGTACAAATTTGTATGAGTGAGGTCGTACAAATTCATACAAATTAGCCATCTCGTAAAAAACGTACTAATTGGTCATAAGATAGCGTTGTAAATAACCGTTAGCTGTCCTTGTTATGTTCATTAAAACATTTGGAATAAACCGTTTTGTTTTTTAAACAGAATTGATCTATTCATATATCTTATATGAATTCCAAACTTACTGTGACAGGATTAGTTTTAGGGGTATTTATTGAGATTAACAAAGGCTGCTCATTTGAAAATTTAATTGGCCCTTGAAAACCCATATTGGTTGACCACTAATCAGAATTGGAGGGGCTCTGATACTGAGGTGGGAAAATATAATTTCTTTAGCAGTAACCTAAAAGTTTAGCAGTAACCTAAAAAAATTTTTTTTAAAAATGGCACCATCTAATGGAGTCACCCCCAACCCCCCCCACCACCCCTAAAATGTTCTATACCTGTTCAGCAGCATCACAGTATAGTCCACTTTCATCAGTACAGAAGACAATAATATCAACTGAAATGCTTATCAGCTTCTGAAGTACAGCATTACTGTGGACTCATCAAAGGACTAGAGGCTACAATCGGGGCCCCGTATCTCTGACAATCAGAGATCTCTCTACTCAAACAGAGACTGACATGTGCAAAGGCTCACGCAAGAAAACATGGTTATGAAAATTAGCTGTTTTGAAAAATTAAGAGAACAACAAGGCAGATAAAACGTGATCATTGAAAACATGTACATGTTGTACATGGTGCGTTGTTCTAATCTGTTTTTTGTCAGCGAGAATAGAATATAAACACAAGAAAATGTAAATGCTGCTTACCTTCTGAACAGTCACCACCACAATTGCTATGTGGTTGCTAAATTGTCCTGATTGTTTTAACTGCATTGCATAATGTACTAAATTTAACATTTAATAGTTTAATACTTAGCCCTAGCCCTAAGTATGAGCAATAGTAATAATGCTGTTTGACTTTTTAAATTATAGAATAAAATAAACAATGTCAAACCTTTATAACTACATATAATTTATAAATGCAAGTTCTAAAAATAAATAAATAAATAAAAACTTTTACAATAAATAGTTTAATATCATTGAACGTTGTGATGTTTATGCGGCAGCAGCTCTTATCGGTTCTTTTCCTAATGGCCCCTATGGCTCCAGGACTTAGTATATGACCAGATGAGACTCCTATCTCTGTACGCTCCAACTACGTCAGGACAGATCTATTACACAATCAATTGTTTGATCACCTTCTCTCTCATCTGTGAAGAGCTAATCAGTGCATCTCTTTTTACACACAAATGCTTTCTTTTCTACATAGAAATAAATCACTATATCAGTGTAATGTGATCACATTTCCAAACGTCAATTTTTTTTCCCTCAGAAACTCCAATCATGGGAAGAAAGAAAGAGAGAAAACCATCCTGCCCCTGCTGCGCCTCAGATGTGGCTTCTAGCTAATGGCTGTTTTGCTAGTAATGCCACTTGGTGATGATCAAAAACAGAAGGGCAAAAAACAGGAGAAGGAGGTAGAGTGAGGGAGAGGGAGAGAAAAGGCAAATAGCCTGATGAAATCCAGGGTTCAGGAGAGGCAGCTGGCAGATTGCTTATCATTGGAGATGCACAATATCCTGACTATAAGATGACTATCAGGAAGGCGGTGGCTTAGCCAGCAGATTCATGCCTCTTTAAGAAGACAGTACATTTTTGGCTTTCTCTTCCTGCTGAGATAAGGATTCTCACGGAAAGGTGTCCTCTTCAGTCTTATCTCAACTCAAGCAAGCTCAGAACTGAGTCGTTTTTGAGAAGTCCTGCTTAATTACTAGGACACAGATAATAGGCCAGTTGTACGCTATGAAGAAGAAGAAGAAGAAGAAAAAAACACATATGCTGCATTGTGAAATAACAGTTAATAGCTGCATTTGATTTCAATGATCACCATTACGATTAGTGTCCTTTTGGATAAGAATTGAATCTTATTTGATTTTAATTAATTTCTCCTAACTTGTACTGTAATAAAGAGCTTTATGACTGTGTCAGGACTATGTTTAGTTGGCTTTTTGTGCCCATATGTTTGTTTCTTGTGTCTCAGTTCAGTCTTGATTTAGTCCTAGTTTCCTTAAGGGGCTTTCACACCGGAGGAACCTTTTCATAATTCCTAGAACTATTGGCGGAAGTGCCCGGATTTTGGTGTGTTCGCACCATAGGCTGTAAAAAAAGGTTTGCACCACAGGAACTAGGAACAATTTAGTTCTTTTGGGGGAACTAATTTAGCTCCTACTTCAGAGTAGGGTCTAACCCAGCACAACAGGAACTGCCAGTGATGTAAGTGTATGCTGAAAGCACGCAAAACACCAGCACACGACAAAAAGCCTACACACAGATTACAGCCTATATATTTACTCCAGAAACTAACTCTACGAACATGGAAAACAGTGATAGATGGACCTCTCAATATTTACACCAAAGAGAAAGTCCAACGCAACTTTGAGGGTACCAAGCAAAACATGATTATGTATTTCTGCTCAGCTAGCAACATTGGTCATCAACCACACGGCAAACGCTAATTTTGAGTTCTATCTAATAATGTACTAGACAGGACTGTTAATCAGACCGTAAACTAATGAAGACAGAGAATGTGAGAGCTGTGTGCTTAACAATTGTGGTGGTAAAAAAAGGTCTGCCATGCCATCAAAATAAAAGTCACAACAACAAGCGTGGCTTACGTCACTTCAGACTGGTGGTGCGAATGCAACCAGGAAAATGGCCCTAGGAAAACTTTAAGTTCTCGGGGGAACTATCCGGTGCGAAAGCCCATTAAGCCGCGTTTCCACCGAAATTACTCAGAACAATTTGTCCCAGAAACTTTTTCCCCCCAGATCTGTTGCTGTCTGCGTTTCCATCGCGGTCTAAAGTACAGTAAAGATTAGGCAAATTAGACTGGTGACATAGGACTTTCCAGTTCCAGATTTCGTCCGCCGCATATAAGCTTAATAAAGCCTGAACCTTGACATCAGTCTACTGGTCATATTTTTTAAACTCCATTGTTGATTCAAATAGCAAACAACTCTTACTGCATGCACCGCAACAGAATTAAAAAAAATGGTGGTTGAAATAAAATGCTGCATGGAGTCAACCAATCAAAATGCTGCGTGAACTCAACCAATCAGCATGTTCAGCGCCCAAGTTGTTGTCTGTGACTTTAGTAGAAACAAACTGCTTTTTTTAATTATTATTATTCTAAAAAAAAAAAAATGTTTTATTACAGTTAATGTGTTAATATAAAATATATTACTGTAATATTGTTGCATCCATGTTATAAAAGCAATAAGTCACACGAGTCTGTGTTAAATTCACTTTGCCAGGGTTAAGGGGGTTTTAGGCATGACAAAAAAAAAAACATCTCTTACCGGTAAGAAAAACAGTACTGTACGGCCATAATCTATGGCAAAATGTATAATAAAAATTAATTTAAAATATACATTTTAAAAAGTTTTCGGTAACACTTTATTTTACAGTGTCATTGTTACAAATGTTACATGTAGTTACTATAGTAATAACTATAAATTATGCATAATTACATGCAACTAACCCTAAACCAAACCAAACCCTAATCCTAACCCTACAGTAAGTACATGTAGTTACTTAATAGTACTCAGTACTTAAATGTATAATTACAGTGTAACAAAGACCTTAAAACCAAGTTTTGCAGTGCATGTGACACAGTGTTTAATAGATTCTACTTTTTGAAAATGTATGTGCATTATTGAGCATGAAAAAGCTTGATATTCATAGATAAGGTAGAATTCATCTTATACTGTAGCAGGTCAAGGGCACATTGACAGGATACAATCCTAGGTCACCTCTATCTGCCACTGAACCTGCAACCACTGTGCCCACATTCCTAACCACTGGGCAACCACCACCACATCATACATCCTGTGGAGAAACGCATGTAAGCTTTAAGCGTATGGGCTCAAAACACAGCCTTGTGGTGCTACCTCTTTATTCATGAGGGCAGTTACCTGCATAATAACAAAATCATGCAATGGACAAAATTACACTGTCAATACTGCCTCTTTGTTGGTACAGTTAGTACAGAGATATATTTAATCTCAGCCAGTAAAGAGGCCAAAAGGTTCTCACTGTAATTTCCAAAGGCATTATACACTCACCTAAAAGATTATTAGGAACACCTGTTCAATTTCTCATTAATGCAATTATCTAATCAACCAATCACATGGCAGTTGCTTCAATGCATTTAGGGATGTGGTCCTGGTCAAGACAATCTCCTGAACTCCAAACTGAATGTCAGAATGGGAAAGAAAAGTGATTTAAGCAATTTTGAGCGTGGCATGGTTGTTGGTGCCAGACGGGCCGGTCCGAGTATTCCACAATCTGCTCAGTTACTGGGATTTTCACGCACAACCATTTCTAGAGTTTACAAAGAATGGTGTGAAAAGGGAAAAACATCCAGTATGCGGCAGTCCTGTGGGCGAAAATGCCTTGTTGATGCTAGAGGTCAGAGGAGAATGGGCCGACTGATTCAAGCTGATAGAAGAGCAACTTTGACTGAAATAACCACTCGTTACAACCGAGGTATGCAGCAAAGCATTTGTGAAGCCACAACACGCACAACCTTGAGGCGGATGGGCTACAACAGCAGAAGACCCCACCGGGTACTACTCATCTCCACTACAAATAGGAAAAAGAGGCTACAATTTGCACAAGCTCACCAAAATTGGACAGTTGAAGACTGGAAAAATGTTGCCTGGTCTGATGAGTCTCGATTTCTGTTTAGACATTCAGATGGTAGAGTCAGAATTTGGCGTAGACAAAATGAGAACATGGATCCATCATGCCTTGTTACCACTGTGCAGGCTGGTGGTGGTGGTGTAATGGTGTGGGGGATGTTTTCTTGGCACACTTTGGGCCCCTTAGTGCCAATTGGGCATCGTTTAAATGCCACGGCCTACCTGAGCATTGTTTCTGACCATGTCCATCCCTTTATGACCACCATGTACCCATCCTCTGATGGATACTTCCAGCAGGATAATGCACCATGTCACAAAGCTCCAATCATTTCAAATTGGTTTCTTGAACATGACAATGAGTACACTGTACTAAAATGGCCCCCACAGTCACCAGATCTCAACCCAATAGAGCATCTTTGGGATGTGGTGGAACGGGAGCTTCGTGCCCTGGATGTGCATCCCACAAATCTCCATCAACTGCAAGATGCTATCCTATCAATATGGGCCAACATTTCTAAAGAATGCTTTCAGCACCTTGTTGAATCAATGCCACGTAGAATTAAGACAGTTCTGAAGGCGAAAGGGGGTCAAACACAGTATTAGTATGGTGTTTCTAATAATCCTTTAGGTGAGTGTATTTAGTTGTGTCCCATGTTGTTCTCCTTTCACTAATCATTTGCTAAAAAAAACTTTTTTTGTACTATATTCTTAGAAAGAAGTGTTTCACTCTTTTGGTTTGTTTTGTAAACTAAAAACCCATTAAAAATATCTTTAAGATGTTCTCACAAAACTGAAAGATATATTCTTTATCTATATATCATCTTGCTTTTTTTATTTTTTTTATTAACCAGTTTAACACCGTTTCCAGCAGCCTAGAGATCATTGCACACTGGAAGAGTATGTGCATGAAGTGATATGCTCAGAAATGTTTACTATGAATGCATGAGTCGCTGATGCCGAACTGTTCAGGTTAGACTCACTGAAATGTCTTTAATCTTCCCGACAAGGCCGAAAACCATTGCCAGTTCACACTCAAGATCTCTGATCTGCACGTAGACATTACTGACGCTTATCGGCCATATGCCAATAAGCAGCCAAGAAAACTCCTGTTCATGCAGGTAACTTTGATAAAGTATCAGCATTTCCACATCATCTAAACAAGAGAGCATGTTTTGTGAATCATTGATGTCTGGAGATTGCAAAGAATGTAACTGTATACAATGACCAGACACATAAACTAGGAAGGCTTAAAATACGATGGCATCCATTTTGCTCATCTTTGTGAAGCTGTGCTCATAATTTTGCATTGTATGCCTCAACAGATGTTCTAAGCATTGTGCTCAATCTGTTCATCTGGCATTGGGTTACAAAGAGACTGGTGGGATGTTTTGGCACAATTTTCAGGTCGGCTTGCTGTCTGTCTGGAACGCAGCCAGTTTCTTCTGTTGTTCAAGGTGCTGATGACAAACGTTATACCTAAGACAGTGCAAGTTACCAAGAATGATTAATATGCCGGCACTAAAACATGTCAGAATTGGCATTGTGCAATCCACCAACGAGTAAATAAGCCCACTCTGTCAGCGTTGCAGGGCTTCTTTCTAGTTTACATATTTGAATGAATTGTCTTGTATGTCACATGTCTGGTGGATACCATCCCTCGATTTTTATCCCTGCTTTCAATCTCAGAGTTCACCCGCAGGTCTCCAAGCGTCTAACATTTCCTGTAAAGTATAGCTGTATCATTAGAAACATTCTATCTGATATTTTCAAAAGCAGCAATAAAAATACATTCAAATAACAAACAATAACAGACAGTCTTATTTAATTAAATAATATTTTAGGAAACACTTTATTTTACACTGTCCTTGTTACACATACACATACATATACTGTACTTACTATAGTACAAGCAACTAACCCTGAACCAAACCCTAACCCTATAGTAAGTAATATTAATTAGTGCTTATTGGTGTAATTACACAAGGACACCTTCAAATAATGTGTAACTGAAGCTATTATTTTTTCCCCCACACAAAACACCAAATCAACATAAAGCATACAAAATGCCACTAAGTAAGGGATAATGTACATTGCCTCTTATTACATAGCTACTTACAAAATAGATATACTTAAAATATTGCTTAGAAGTAATATATGAAGTGTGAAATGTTAGGAAAGACATTAAACTAGTTCAGCTAGTTAATGTAGGGAATAACTTGTTTGTAGCAACAACCAATTGTAAAGTTTAGCCCTCATTATACAAAAATATTTGATTGCAGAATTCTTCCAATAACCAACCAGAGAGCTAACTGTTGTTACTAGTAAACTGTTTTGTATTTTCTAGTAGCCTACCTCAACATTGTGTCCTAACCAGATGCTATTGTATAAAGCAACAAGCTATAATAAGCATCAGAGTTTTTGTTCTAACCAGCCATTAAGTTTGGATAGACTAATTGCTTGCTGCTAGAATCCTGTCTCATCACACCTAGTTAGGACAGACTACTACAGTATTTTGTACATTTATTTGTATCTCCAAGCAGTGATCTAACAAATACCTTTCAAAGGTGAAAAACAAGTTGAGTCATTGGTTGGTTTTGAATCCCACTGGAAAACCTATCAGAACTCTTTATCAAAAAATTTACGTTTCCCATAATAGCTCTTTGATGATTTCAGCCCAAACGCCACCTAAAACAATGTTCTATACCAGGTTATGTTTGATTCAGATATGGAGATTAAAAGCAGAATGTTTGTGGTTCAAAGGTAAGGTTGTGCAAACTTTTCTTGGGCAGAGTAAGAATGCATGCATGAAGATTTCACAGTGGTTGCTTTTCAGCTATCAGCTACACTTATGCATGGATGACATTAGGAGATGCCTTTCTGACAGTTATTATTTTTTTATTATGAATACTGTTGCATTCAATATATCATCAGACCAATTACAGTCTAAAAAAAAATCAACCAAGCATGAATTGGTTGTTCGCTGTATTGCGGTAATTATTTTTGTATTTTTATATTTTAATTGTTATTCATGATCAGGTGTTAGGTTGTTTATTGACACTAGGTTGATAGCTCCATGTGACTTGTTGTTGATGGTATATTTCTGCAAACTGTAGTGGTTAGTTTAGTGCAGGTATGAGGGATATAAAGTGATGTGATGTGGTGTGTGATGTGGACTGCTGCCCGCTGGAGCAGTGCTCATTAATATTTGAGGCCATGTTGTTTTGACTGCTCTTCTGGTGTTGAACAGAAATACTTTTAGATTTTGGCATAAATTCTGGTCCACCGCAGCTTATTTTGGTCATTAACCACCGCCCGCAATATGAATAATAAGTATTCCAGCTGCACTTTGGCAACACACACACAATAACATATCTCCCTGCATGAGAAGACTTTACCATACAGGTGCTGGTCATATAATTATAATATCATCAAAAAGTTGATTTTATTTCACTAATTCCATTCAAAAAGTGAAACTTGTATATTATATTCATTCATTACACACAGACTGATATATTTCAAATGTTTATTTCTTTTAATTTTGATGATTATAACTGACAACTAAGGAAAATCCCAAATTCATTATCTCAGAAAATTAGAATATTGTGAAAACGTTCAATATTGAAGACACCTGGTGCCACTAACTCAAAACACCTGCAAAGGCCTTTAAATGGTCTCTCAGTCTAGTTCTGTAGGCTACACAATCATGGGGAAGACTGCTGACTTGACAGTTGTCCGAAAGACGACCATTTGACACCTTGCACAAGGAGGGCAAGACACAAAAGGTCATTGCAAAAGAGGCTGGCTGTTCACAGAGCTCTGTGTCCAAGCACATTAATAGAGAGGCGAAGGGAAGGAAAAGATGTGGTAGAAAAAAGTGTACAAGCAATAGGGATAACCGCACCCTGGAGAGAATTGTGAAACAAAACCCATTCAAAAATGTGGGGGAGATTCACAAAGAGTGGACTGCAGCTGGAGTCAGTGCTTCAAGAACCACTATGCTGGTTTCAGCTGTCGCATTCCTTGTGTCAAGCCACTCTTGAACAACAGACAGCGTCAGAAGCGTCTCGCCTGGGCTAAAGACAAAAAGGACTGGACTGCTGCTGAGTGGTCCAAAGTTATGTTCTCTGATGAAAGTAAATTTAGCATTTCCTTTGGAAATCAGGGTCCCAGAGTCTGGAGGAAGAGAGGAGAGGCACACAATCCACGTTGCTTGAGGTCCAGTGTAAAGTTTCCACAGTCAGTGATGGTTTGGGGTGCCATGTCATCTGCTGGTGTTGGTCCACTGTGTTTTCTGAGGTCCAAGGTCAACGCAGCCGTATACCAGGAAGTTTTAGAGCACTTCATGCTTCCTGCTGCTGACCAACTTTATGGAGATGCAGATTTCATTTTCCAACAGGACTTGGCACCTGCACACAGTGCCAAAGCAGCCAGTACCTGGTTTAAGGACCATGGTATCCCTAGTCTTAATTGGCCAGCAAACTCGCCTGACCTTAACCCCATAGAAAATCTATGGGGTATTGTGAAGAGGACGATGCGATATGCCAGACCCAACAATGCAAAAGAGCTGAAGGCCACTATCAGAGCAACCTGGGCTTTCATAACACCTGAGCAGTGCCACAGACTGATCGACTCCATGCCACGCCGCATTGCTGCAGTAATTCAGGCAAAAGGAGCCCCAACTAAGTATTGAGTGCTGTACATGCTCATACTTTTCATGTTCATACTTTTCAGTTGGCCAAGATTTCTAAAAATCCTTTCTTTGTATTTGTCTTAAGTAATATTCAAATTTTCTGAGATACTGAACTTGGGATTGTCCTTAGTTGTCAGTTATAATCATCAAAATTAAAAGAAATAAACATTTGAAATATATCAGTCTGTGTGTAATGAATGAATATAATATACAAGTGTCACTTTTTGAATGGAATTAGTGAAATAAATAAACATTTTGATGATATTCTAATTATATGACCAGCACCTGTAGAACATGTTTTAGGGCTGGACAATATGTCGATATAAAGCGATGATTTAAGTGATCCTCCGTATTTAGGTCTAGCTATATTGTATTCACAATGTTGTCTAGCACATATATGAGTGCCACACTGACTCGGGTACGCGACTGAGCATTGAAGGATATTAAAATACGAATCGTATAATATGATCGGTTGTCTTAAATAAAAAATAGCCAATTGTCAAAGAGTGTCCAAAAGTAATTAGCAGTCATAACAATGTTGAGAAATATAGGTTATGGCTTTCATTTTCAATTAATAACATCTGTTATTTCAGGCAGAATCCCTATTTAGTAATTCCATTTTTATGATTATGATGTATATTGTTTTATATTTTGGTTGAAAATTACTATATTGTGGTAAAGACTTTGGTCATATCGCTTACCTTAAAGTTGTTTAAATTGGCAGTTGCTAGAAAGTAGTGTTAATTTTTTTTAACGGAATCTATGATGAAAAATGTTTATTGCTAAACTTTTTTTTCCATGACTAATGCCCAGTAAAAATACAACAGACGAAAGAGGACCAATCATAGTGATTTATGTGGTCGAGGCTACTGAACGGTGGTCCTATTTCATACAGTGAGAGAGGTTCAAAAACGTCTGTTGCAACCAAAGATAGCATGCGATAATTAGGCACTTGGCAAGGCACTTAAAAGAGCCATTGCTGACTAACGCTAGAGGCTGCAGTCTTTAGCCTCGCCCCCATGTCATTCCAAATATGACTTTCTTCTGTTGAACATAAAAGAAGATACACAATATTGCCAAAAGGACATCTGCCTGTTCACTGGTGCGCAGTCATGTTGGAACAGGAAGGGGCCATCCCCAAACTGTCTTTGTGAAGAAATGCCCAAAATGTCTTGGTATGCTGAAGCATTAAAAGTTCCTTTCACTGGAACTAAGGGGCCAAGCCCAACCCCTGAAAAACAACCCCTCACCATAATCCCCCCTCCACCAAACTTTACACAATGCACAATGCAGTCAGGCAAGTAAAGTTCTCCTGGCAACCACCAAACCCAGACTCGCCCATCGGATTGCCAGACAGAGAAGCGTGATTCAATACTCCAGAGAACATGTCTCCACTGCTCTAGAGTCCAGTGGTGGCGTGCTTTACACCACTACATCCGACGCTTTGCATTGCACTTGGTGATGTAAGGCTTGGATGCCGCTGCTCAGCCATGGAAACCCATTCCATGAAGCTCTCTACGCACTGTTCTTGAGCTAATCTGAAGGCCACACGAAGTTTGGAGGTCTGTAGCTATTGACTCTGCAGAAAGTTGGCGACTTCAAAGCAGCTTCACAGTGTTAACAGGAAAATAATGCAACAGAATTTGTTTCGACTGTACAGCCGCTCAGGAGAAAACGGTGATGTCATCCAGCTCATTTCAACTAACATATAGTGTCAATGCGGGCAGATCAGTAATATAGTTGAATATATATAGAGTCCCCAAGAATTACTGAAAGTCAGTGTAACAGTTCTTTGTTCAGGGAAGAAGGAGGTGGGAACCGGCGAACATTTAAAAGACTTTAATCAAATCAATAAACAAACTGAAAGTAAAACGCAGGCAGCCCCTCACGGACGGCTGCCGCACAAAACATAAACAAAACATAACATAAAATCCAGGCCTGGTCCTCTCTCATCCTTCACTGTCGTTGCTCCTCCTTTTTTCACCCTAGCTCCTTTGTGAGACACGAGACCATTGCGGCGCGCAGGTGGCGCTCATTATCACTCACCACCGGCCTCGCCCCATTCTCATGGTCCCTCGGCTTCATCCTGGTTGCCACAGTCAGTTTTACTGGGTCTTGTATGTAACTAAAATGATTTGAAGTTAATTTATTTATTTGACAAGTAATCTTGTATTGTAGTGTGATAATGAGCAGTGATGACAACACACTTTTTATATCTAGGCACTGCTGCATCTGTTTTTGCTCACCAGCCACTGTGGCTGGTTTTCCAAAGTTACTAACAAGTACATGTGTATATAGTTGAATTGGTTATTTCTTTTGTCTTAATGGTTTGTCTGCCCTCGGTGGATAAGTTTATGTGTCTTGTTATGAGCAGATTTTTCACACCTGTGGACCGGACGAGTGTGGATATAAGGAGCCTCCTCGCTACATCAAGACCGGCGGGACTTGTGCGGTGTGCTAGTTGTGCTCAGTGTTTCCCTGTTCTGTTCTGATTTGTTTATCCTTTTCCCCCCATTTTGTGTTAAGATTATTGTTCGTGAATAAAACCCCTATTGGATCGAGCCTTCTGTGTTGACCCTCTTTGTGTTACGGTGGTGGCCATAAGATAATTGGGGGCTTGTCCAAAATTATTGTGTTTTTCGTGTGAAAGTAACTGGTGGTCCCATGTGAGTATTTACCCTATTTTTTTTTTTGTCGTTGGGTGGGTTAGTACCTGCCATTTTGTTATTTTGCCTTTGTTATTTTTAGTGGTTATATGGAGTGGAGGTACGCTTCAGTTCACCTGCTGCTGATCTTGTCAATTGGATCAGTGCGCAGGTGTTCAAGATTTCAGCATTTAAAGTTGCCTCGATCCCCTAACACCACTGAAGACTAGGGTATAAAATTAATGTGTAAATAGGGTAAATGAAAGTGTTGTGGGATCTCTTTTAGTTATATTAATGATTTTGAAGTTAAAATTCGTATAATGGCCAAATTTAGCTACTTCGTATTGTAGTTTAATTGGGTGAATTGATTATTTTCGGTGAGAGCAAGTTAACGTTTTAATTTATTTTTTGTATAATTATTGGAAAAAAAGGGACCGTTTTTTATTTTTGAAAGTAATTCGAATTGTGCAAATGGCATCAGTAGTGGATGTTTTTCGGGAGTCTCCATCTGAAGAACTGCTCTTGTCGTATACAAAAGAGTAGTTATTACAAATTGCAGATTCGTATAGTGTAGAAATAGCTCCTAGGCATAAAAGTTTAAAAGAAACTTTGCGTAATGTCCTGAAAGGCAGTCTTATTGAGTTGGGTGTTTTAGCAATGCCTTTAGAAAATTCTAGTGTGGTAGAAGAGGTGCCTGAAGCTTCAAAGAATTGGCACTGAGAGAAAAGCAAATAGAGTTAGAAAACGCAAAGTTAGAGTTAAGAAAGCGTGAATTGGACCATCAGTTTGCTTTGAAGTGGATGGAGTTAGAGATGAAAAGTAAAGCTGCTGTCGCTGCCTCTAGTGAATTTGATGTCGGCCGAAACCGCAGGATGGTTCCTCCTTTCTGTGAAAAGGACGTTGAAACGTATTTTTGTCATTTCGAGAGAGTTGCTGTTTCCTTAAGGTGGCCCGAAAATGTTTGGTCATTGTTACTGCAATGTGTGATTACTGGTAGGGCACAAGAAGCCTATGCAGCGTTATCTATAGAAGATTCTGCAGGTTACAAGGTAGTGAAAGCTGCTATATTAAAGGCCTATGAATTAGTTCCAGAGGCGTATAGACACCGTTTCAGACATTCTTTGAAGCCTTTCGGTCAGACCTATGTTGAGTTTGCCCGAGAGACAGAAATATTGTTTGATCGTTGGTGCGCGTCTCAAAAAGTGGAAACTAAGGAGCAAATGAGACAGCTAATGTTGGTGGAAGAATTTAAGAATTGCTTACCTGTTGTTCTTTCTACCTATATAAATGAACAGAAGGCCGATACACTTCACAAAGCCGCTATCTTAGCTGATGATTTTATGATAACGCATAAGGTCGCGTTTAAAGAAAAATCGTGGGCTACCTCTCCTGGTCCACCTGTTTCGCTCTCTCGAAACCACTCAATAGTAGGTCTAGTGCTTCACTTGCTGATAGAGTCTGTTTTTATTGTAAGACATCTGGTCATTTGACTGCAAACTGTCCTGTTCTTGAAAGGAAGTCTAATCCAAAGTCAGTGGGGTTGATTTTGGGTGACTTCTATTCGAAAACTGACTGTGAATGTATTATTCACCCTGATAAGTCTGGATATGAACCCTTCCTGCATAGTGGAACTGTGTCAGTTCCTGGATTGGGTGAGTTTGTACTTGTTCTTATTATCCGTAATTCTGGTGCCGCTCTATCATTTATTTTAGAGGGAGTACTGTCGTTATCTGAGGAGACCGCCACTGGTAGTACTGCTTTAGTCCAAGGTTTTGAAATGGGAATTATGGAGGTTCTGTTACACAGAGTTCACCTGAAGTCTGAATTAGTGAGGGGTGAGGTGGTTGTGGGTGTTTGACCATCTCTTCCAATTCCTGATGTAACCTTCGTTTTAGGAAACTATTTAGCTGGAGGTAGTGTGTGGAGTTGTTTTAATGTGCCACCTGAAGTTGTATCTGTGCCGTTCGTTGCTACGGGTGATGACTGTGTTCTGAAGTATCCTGAGGTTTTTTCAGCGTGCGTGGTTACACACTCTATGGTTAATTCTGCTGATGCTTTTATGCATTAAGTGCACTGTCACGCATCCGACCATTGAAATGACGTCTTGGGGCTTAACAAATTGGTAAGAGGAATCGTAAGAGGAATCGTCTGTAGCAGGCATAAGACGAGATGAGATGACACCAACGTCATTAAACAATAACTGTGACTATATCAGCATGCAGTATCGTTGATGAAAAAAGATGAGACTAAATGTAGTTGAAAAAAAATAAAAGCGTGACCAAAATCACACTTTATTTTTGTTATGGGCAGATGGGTGAATTTAGCATTTTCCGATGTTTCAGTGTGGACGAGAAACTTTTGAAAAACACTTGAAAACGCTAGTGTGGACGTAGATCGTTTTGAAACGAAAATGCTGTTTTCAAAAATATCTGGATTAATGTAGACATAGCCTTAATCTTTGCAATCTGGCACGTACTCTCTCTACCCTGCGGAAGAAGCACACAAATGATCTGAAAAATAAGACAAACAAATAAATTGGAGTTATAAGTTGGAGTTACAATCGAACATATTTCGCCAGTGTTGTTCTCTCTCCACTGGCTCCCAGTTAAATATCGTATTGAGTTGTAAACACTATTGTTTGCTTATAAGGGTTTGCATGGACTGGCTCCTCCATACATCTATGATCTCCTTTCATTCCACCGTAATGCTTCCAGAAAACTCAGGTGAACCAGTAGTTTACAGTTGACTGTTCAAAACTGTTTAAAATTGAAAGAAGACCGTGCCTTTCACTGGCTGCTCCACAGCTTTGGAACAATCTGCCATTTTACATAAAGACTGCACCAACATACATTGATTTTAAATCTTTGCTTATTTACTCTTGCGTATAGTCATAAGTAGGTCCAGTGGTATAAATTGTAGTGTATTGTTTATTGGTTTGTTTTATGTTTACTTATTAGGGTACTTGTTTACACTTGTGTACAGCACTTTGACCAACAGTTGTTGTTTTTAAATGTGCTCTATAAATAAATATGACTGACTGACTGACTGAGTTTAGCAATCTCCATTTGAGATATTCTGCTTAAATGAAAGTGTCATCCAGAGCCTCTTGTGCCGTTTGCTGTGACTAAATCTGTGATCAAACATTCTCAGTGATGAACTGTAATAAATCCAAACATGGATTTTTGGACTGAGAAAAAAAATCAGAATTGTGACTTTATATCACGCAATTGTGAGTTTATATCTCAGAATTCTGACTTTATAACTCGCAATTGTGAGAAAAAAAGTCAGAATTGTGACTTTATATCACGCAATTGTGAGTTTATATCTCATAAAATGTACATATTTACATAATGACAAGCGTAATCTACCAAATTAGCGTCTGGTTTAAGACATGCTTTTTTTGGGCTGTAAATAATGTAATAATAACGAGCACAAACCTTAGTAAATCACCTTGCGTGATTTATTTAAATACACTCCTCCCGAGTGTGCTCGTTGTACCATGGTGTTGAACTATTTTCTTTAATCTTCTTTAAGCGCAGAGGAGCAACTGTGTCTGAAGTGCTGGAAAAGAGAGAGTCAATAGTTTCTGTTGCAACATTGAGTTCTTCTAAGCTATCTGGGATGCTGAGGAGATTAAACTGATCAGGAAGATTATTTATAAAGCAATCTTTAGTGGTAGGCGTAATAGTTCTACCATATTTGTAACAAGGAGTGGGCTTTGCAGCCTTGGCTAAATGGAGTATACACAAGATTAGATAATGATCTGAGATGTCATCGCTCTGCTGCAGAATTTCAACAGCCTCAACATTGATTCCATGTTCCATGTGATTCCATTACGACAATGAGTGGGTCCTGCCACGTGTTGCCTAACTCCAACAGAGTTTAGAATGTCTCTAAATGCCAATCCCAATGCATCTTTTTCATTATCTACATGGATATTAAAATCACCAACCATTAGGACTTTATCTGCAGCCAGTACTAACTCTGATAGAAAATTAGCAAATTCTTTAATAAAGTCTGTATGGTGCCCTGGTAGCCTGTATACAGTAGCCAGCACAAAAGTCATATGGGATTTGTTATTTACACTAGCTAATGTTACATTAAGCACTAGAACTTCTAAGGAATTATATTTGAAACTAGACTTCTCAGTAATACTCAAGATATGATTATAAATTACAGCAACCCCTCCCCTTATGCCTTTCAGACGAGGCTCGTGTTTATAACAATAATCTTGGTGGGTAGATTCATTTAAAGTAATGTAATCGTCAGGTTTTAGCCAGTTTTCTGTCAAACACAGCATATCAAGGTTATGATCTGTAATCATATCATTAACAATAAATGTTTTTGAGGAAAGGGATCGAATATTTAGCAACCCGATCTTTATCATTTGTTCATCTGTATTATATCTGTTTTTTTATCAATACAATTTTTACCCTTAAATGGGTTTGAGAGTTTTTTGTATTTACTAATTCGGGTAACAGACACAGTCTCTATGTGATAATATCTAGGTGAAAGAGTCTCTATGTGTTGGGATTTATCTGTTTTCTTTGAAATGAGACAGCTTACAGATGGTCGGTTAAGCCAGTCCGTCTGCTTCCTGACCTGTGCCCCAGTTAGTAATGGTTCAACTCTAAGACTATGTGCCAAATTACTGGAGAGAAGTGCGGCCCCACTCCAGGAGGTATGAATACCATCTCTTTTTAACAGGTCAGGTCTGCCCCAAAAGCTTTTCTAATCATCTATAAACTCTGTTATTCTGCGGACAGCACTTAGACAGCCAGCCATTGATGATGATAGTCTGCTAAGTATCTCATCACTCCGACGAACAGGAAGGGGGCCAGAACAAAATATATCAGCTGACATTGTACTTGCGAGTTCACACACCTCTTTAATGTTAATTTTAGTGACCTTCGACTGGCAAAGTCGAACATCATTAGTGCCAACATGAATAATAATCTTAGAGAATTTACTATTAGCATTAGCCAGCACTTTTAAATTTTCTTTGATGTCAGGCGCTCTGGCTCCCGGTAAACATATGACTATGGTGGCTGGTGTCTCTATTTTCACATTCTGTGAAATGGAATCGCCAATAACTAGGTCACTTTCTACAGGATTCTCAGTGGGTGCATCACTGAGTGGGTAGAACCTGTCTGATGTTCTAATCGGAATGGAAGAGCTGTGTTTTGTCCCACGACAATGCCGTCTCACAGTTACCCAGTTGCTCGAGCTCTACTGCCAGAACCGAGCAATGTTCAGAGATCACTAAGCTAGTCGCATCCAAAGCAGTGTCTAAATCCCTTGCATTCTCACTATCCTCAATTAAAGTTTGGATGCGTGTCTCTAATTCTGAAATCTTCTCCGTCAGCCTGACTATCTCCCTGCATTTATCACATGTGTAGTCCTCACCGCTGACAGAGAAGGCTATACTTAGCATGTGACAGGCAGTGCAAGTGACAATAACAGGAGAAGATAACATGACTCACTGTGTTTGTTGAATTATCTAACTCACCACAATTGTTTGATGGGCTCGTAGAAGACACAAGCGTGCGCGAAAAAAAGGACGGTAAGCGCGGATGATTCAGCCGGACTGTGAGACCACACACTTGTTGATTGTAGGAATGATTTCACAGTGACACGAAATCTCTCAGAGACTCGCAAGATAAAACGAGACTTGGGAAGTAAAACAAATGGAGGACAATCAACATTGTCAGCTGGCTCTTCTGTTTAACAGTGAAAAACAAAATAGAAAAAACGGTAACACTTTAGATTACAGCCTGGAAAGTATTGCGTAAGTAAAGCAAATTTACAGCATAACTTTTGGTAATTATAGTGTAACTATAAAGTACGTACGTGTAGGTATAAGAGAACAATATGTAGCCTAATATTTGTGGAATAAAGCGGTAACTATCAGGAAAATTTAAAAATCATTTAAACTGTAAGTAATTTTTAATTAAGGGGTAATTATCCATGTGGTTACAGGGAAAGTGGTGAAAAACAACTTTCAAAACAGATTTACAACACTTATTCATTTCTCTTGCTTGGCTTCATCCTCCTCTTGTTCCTCTTCTTTTTTGTTATTGCCACAGATCAATTTAAGAAGGAATCCTATGTCTCTAGCTATTCTGTATTATGTATTAAAAGAAAATACAGTAAACCCAGAAATGTCCTCAGTTCCTAAAAGTTGAAGCATCAAACAGCACATACAGCAATAACTACAGTAATCCATACGATCCCAATGGATGAATCAATGTCTTCTGAAGTGAAACGATAAGTGTAATACCAATATTTAAAAATTTTTAAACTGTAGACTGTCGCTTTCGACCAACAGTCTCCTGTATCATGCACATGCATGAGAAGGTTAGTTCACGCTTGACGTAACTTGAAGCGTGACGTGAGCGCGCCAAGAAACTCTGGTCACGCTGATGTCGGATGCCATCTGTTTTTATTTTATTTTATTTTTTTAATTAATGCTCACAACAGTATATATGATAAAAGCAAAGAGAAACAAACAAAACTAGAAGACAGAGATGCCAGTTCAGAACGTCATGAAAGCTTGAAGCTTCTTTACTCATGCACGCGCTGGTAACAGTTGGTCGGATGTTATTTGAAATCAAAAGTTTATTTTTAAAAAATTATAAACGAATAAGGAGTGTCGTAAATCTGTTTTGAATCAAGTTGTTTTTCAAATAAATGTTTCCGAGTGATATCAGATTTTGTACATGTTTTATATTGTACTTACCCTGTAACTACATGAAACAAGAGGGTAACAAACACCACTTCAATTTACAGATTCACACTTACCCTCTAACTACATGAAACAAGAGGGGGACAAACACCACTTTAATTTACAGCCCGCAGATTCATACTTACCCTGTAACTACATGAAACAAGAGGGGAACAAACACCACTTTAATTTACAGCCCGCAGATTCACACTTACCCTGTAACTACATGGATAATTACCTCTTAATTAAAAAATGTTTACAGTATAAATAATTAATTAATTATTTTCCTGATTTTCCTGTATTATATTCCTTATTATAATTTTCCTGATAGTTACCCCTTTATTCCCCATATATTACATATTGTTCCCTTATACCTACACATACTTACTTTATAGTTACAATAAAATTACTGAAAGCCTTTCCGGGCTGTAATCTAAAGCGTTACCGAAAAAACTAATTTGGGTGATCTTCTTTCTCAATACTCTACTTTCGTGGCATGTTTGTGGCTGCCAAGTTTCAGCTATAGAAGCACGCAACATCGGTAGGTGACGCTTGCTTGCTCTCATTGGCTATCGTAGCAAAACAGAGTGATCTCTGGTGAGAACTTAACAAATATTTAATTACTACAGTAGTACACACAACACACGTATTTACACACAAACCGACCAGCAACCGCAACTTTCAGACGCCATCTTTCTTTTTCTAGCTCAACTGTCACTGAATGGAACGCACAGGATTGTGGGATATCAAAGGCAGCAAAGGATATGTGCTGCCTTCAAAAATCGATCAGATGAAGGTCTCTTAGGAGGCAGGAAGTAAAGGTAACATTGGATTCGGACGTACATTGATGCCTTCCTACTTTGCAATGTGTCCTCCGAAGGCAGCATTTTCCAGGGGTGCTTCTCAATATCCCTCCTTGTTTCCTCGCTCCTCCGTCCTCCATCCTATGACCCGGAAACTGATCGAGCTCAGCCATCTTGTAGGACATCTCAACTCTCTAATTGCACTGTGAGGAGGTGAGGATCGAGGAGTGAGGAGGCTTCCTGAGGAGTCATGAGCGAGGATACACAGGTGTATCCTTTGCGGAAGTGTTTTATCAATTAAACGTGATGCACATATAAATTCTTCTCCCCCTTCACATCTTGCCACAGTTTATTAATTATTGTTATTATAATTATGATTATTGTTTACATGTACAAGACAATGTATGTCAAATTACAACAACTGTAGTAGGATAGTTGCAGAATTATATCAAAGCACAAGTAAATGAAAGAAAATTAAACAAACTGTAATACTATACAACTGTAACAATTCACCAGTGTGAGTGCCCCTGATCACCACCAGAGGGCACTCCAACCCGGACTGTCATTCCATCATAGACTACATCACCCATAATCCTTTGCCCGGACTCATCAGCACTCACTGTTTACACCTGTGTCTCATTTACCTTATTACCTCTGCCTATATCTAGCCTGTTCACCCTGTCATTCTATGCTAAGTCTTGTTTTATTGTTACACTGCACTTCTGTTAGTTAGTTGTTAGTTGGTTTTATTTATCCCCGTAGGGAAAGTGCATATGCAGCATACTCACATGCAGCAGACATTTAAAATTTCACAATTGGCATATACAAACATAATTTAAAACAAATCAATCTAATTTAAAATTTAAGATAAGATAAGATGACCAGACCAGCTGGCCATCAGTCAACACTAGAAGATGAATTTAAAAATCTGATTGCTTGGGGAATAAAAGATAGTTTGGACCTGTTTTTCATGCATCTGGGAACACAATACCATCGTCCAGATGGCAGAAGTTTAAAAGCATAATGTAAGGGATGCCTCTTATCATGCACAATAATGTTGGCTTTATTCAGCACTCTCACTTTGCATATGCTCTCTATACTTGTCAATGAGATGCCCAACAGTTTGCTTGACAATGTCACTACCTTCCGTAATGATTTCTTCTGAGCCTCTGAAGCATTAACGTACCAGCAACTCACACAGAATGTCATAATGCTTTCAATAAAAGCACCATAAAACAACAAAAGCAGTCTGCTATGGACATTAAAAGACAATAATTTCTTTAAGAAATACAACCTCTGTTGTAACTTCTTACCTACATACTCAGTCCACTCATTCCATTTTAGCTTATGGTCCAAAACTATGCCAAGGTATTTGTAGTGTGTTACTAATTGTATTTGTTTACCATTTATTAATGTAGGATGGGTTATATCTTGTTCTCTCCCTCTAAAATCAATAACCATCTCCTTAGTTTTGGAGGCATTTAAGAGGAGACTTGATTTTTCACACCAATTTAAAAAGAAATCCAAGACAGGTCCATGCTCTTCCTCCCCATCATGTGGAAGGCTCACTAAAGCAGTATCATCTGCGTACTTATATCATTTCACTTTCATTTCGAGGAAAGGAAACTTGGATGCACAAATAAGAATTAAAAACCCTGTTTTCAGACACAGCCAAAGGCAAACATAAACTAAACAGGGAAGGGGAAGCAATGATACAAGGAGAACAGAAAATACACTTCAAAATAAGAGTCCACAACAAAGAACCAAGATACAGGGATTGTGACATTTTTACTGATGTGTCTGAAATTATATGTGATTTTTTTTTTTTACATTCTATCTTGAGAATGTGGTAAGGTTGAGACCCCAAATATTGCATTCTGATTCTGACACCAATAAAACACCATGGAGCTCTGCTACTGGGTCCTCCTTTGTTCCTGTTACTCTTCCTACTTGCAAAAATATCATCAAACATTTAAGACACATTATCTGTCCTCATGATGTTATGCCTGCTTGCTTTTTAAACTTTGTAAACTAGAGGCTGAGCACTGAAATTAACTGTATTAACAAATTATTTATACTGCAAGTATTTTTTAATTAAGGGGTAATTATCCATGTAATTACAGGGTAAGTATGAATCTACGGGCTGTAAATTAAAGTGGTGCTTGTTCCCCTCTTGTTTCATGTAGTTACAGTGTAAGTATGAATCTGCAAGCTATAAATTAAAGTGGTGTTTGTTACCCTCTTGTTTCATTTAGTTACAGGATAAGTATGAATCTACGGGCTGTAAATTAAAGTGGTGCTTGTTCCCCTCTTGTTTCATGTAGTTACAGGGTAAGTACAATAAAAACACGTACACAATCTGATATCACTCGGAAATCTTTATTTGAAAAACAACTTATTGTTTTTCTTGCTTGGCTTCTCCTCTTCTTGTTCATCTTCTTATTCGTTCTTGCCACAGAATCTTAAGAAGGAATCATGTCTCTAGCTATTCTGTAGCTATATTATGTATTTAAAGAAAATACAGTGCATGCAGAAATGTCCTAACCGTTTACTCATCTTTCACCATCATGCCATCAGAGATGTATACGACTTTCTTTCGTCAGTTGAACACAGAAAAATAAATAATCTCTGATAATGAAAACTCATTTGGGTTCCTAAAAATGGAAGCATCAAACAGCCCATACAGCAATAACTACAGCAATCCATACGATCCCAATTGATGAATCAATGTCTTCTGAAGTGAAACGTTAAGTGTTTGTAAGAAAAATACCAATATATATAAAAAAAACATAGCTTCCAACCAGCAGTCATCTGCGTGAATAGCTGACTGGTCACGCGGATGTCGGATGTCGGATGTCGGATGCCGTCTGTTTTTATTTTTATTTTTTTCAATTAATGCTCACAACAGTAAGCAAACAATAACATAATATATGATAATAGCAATGAGAAACAAACAAGACTAAAAGACAGAGACGCCAGAGAGACAGAGTTGCCACTTGCGCGAGAGCGTCATGAAAGCTTGAAGCTTCTTTAATCATGCACACGCTGGTAACAGTTGGTCGAATGTGAAAAGATTAGTAAATTATGAGATCATTTCTGGATGTACTTTTTCTTTTAATAAATAATAATACAGAATATCAAAAGATGCTCTTAAGACCCATCAGTGGAAATACATCTATCTGGAATGGAGTAAGACCGGTGGTAGGTTGATGCAGGGAGTTCTGTGCGTACTCGGCCCAACCCGGGAACTGGTTCCAGGAGTCCTGGTGGCCGTGACAAAAGGTACGGAGGAAGCGACCGATTTCCTGTATCTTCCTCTCCGTCTGCCTGTTCGTTTGTGGATGGTACCCAGAGGAGAGGCTGACGGTCACACCTAGGAGTGAAAAGAAGGCCTTCCAAACCCGGGAGATGAATTGAGGTCCTCTATCAGACACGATATCCTCAGGGATTCCGTAGTAACGGAATATCTTGTTAAACATAAGTTCGGCAGTTTCCATGGCAGTGGGTAGTCCTTCCAACGGAATCAGGTGACATGACTTGGAGAATCTGTCAATGACTACGAGGATACTTGTACAGTTGTTAGAAACTGGAAGGTTGGTGATGAAATCAACTCCTAGGTGTGACCAGGGTCGATTGGGAACGGGCAGAGGATAGAGCTTACCGGAGGGAAGATGTCGAGGGCTCTTTGAGATGGCGCATTCCTTGCAACCTCTCACGTACCTTCTGACGTCAGATGCCATGTTCGGCCACCAGACGCGCTCAGAAGCAGTGACGTGTGGGACGTGTGGATGAGGGGAGTGCGCCGTGTCCATGGGATATACAGCCAACCTGGTGGGCAACCCGGCGGAGTGTTGGTGGAGACATTGGAGGAGGGCAATGTTTCCTCCGACCAGGTGATGGGATTCACGAACAGCTTTTCTGGAAGAATGGGTTCAGACTCCTTGGAATTCTCTTCGGGGTTGTAGAGGCGGGAAAGAGCATCTGCCTTTACATTCTTTGGGCCAGGAAGATAAGAAATGGTAAAGTTGAACCGTGTGAAGAACAATGCCCAGCAGGCCTGACGGGGATTAAGCCGTTTGGCATCTCTGAGGTATTCGAGGTTCTTATGGTCTGTGAGAACTAGGAATGGATGTTGAGAACCCTCCAACCAATGCCTCCACTCATCCAGGGCCATCTTGATGGCGAGAAGCTCCCGGTTACCGATATCATAATTTACCTCCGCCGGGTTGAGTTTGCGGGAGAAGAAGGCACATGGGTGGAGTCTACTCTGGTTGCCCTGCTGCTGTGACAAAACAGCTCCCACTCCTGTGGTGGAAGCGTCTACCTCGACGACGAATGGCTTAGTTGGATCTGGATGCACGAGGAGGGGAGCAGAGGTGAAAGCTTCTTTCAGTGTTTCAAAGGCATGAGTGGCAGCGGGATTCCAGGACAGAGACTTGAGATTATTTCGTAGGAGATGAGTGAGGGGACATGAGATGATACTGTAGTCTTGGATGAAACAGCGGTAAAAGTTTGCAAATCCTAGAAATCTCTGGAGTTCTTTGATGGTTGATGGTGTGGGCCAGTTCCTGATGGCCTCCACCTTCCCCTCGTCCATCCGAGTGCCACTGCTGTCGATGTTATACCCAAGGAACTGCACTGAGGGCTGATGGAAGGAGCACTTTTCGGCCTTGAGGTATAGCTGGAACTCCCTCAGGCGTTGCAGGACCTCCACAACGTGGTGGCGATGTTCGGCCATACTCCGGGAGTAAATCAGGATGTCATCTATGTACACCAATACAGAACTGTGGAGGAACTCCCGGAGCACCTCATGTATGAAGTCCTGGAATACGAAGGGGGCGTTGACCAGTCCATAGGGCATGACCAGGGAATTCATAGTGTCCAGTAGGGGTCACGAAGGCTGTCTTCCACTCGTCCCCCTCACGTATCTGGATGAGGTTGTATGCTACTTTGGAACAATCATTGGGATATAAGTGCGGTTGCATCTCCAGGACCAGCGAACACTGTAGAATAAATCCGTTGCAATCCTCCGCCGAACCAGAGAAGGGCGCCGGTTGGGCCATGGGACTGGCGTGGATGGGTGGCGAAGGAGAGGTGACGGTGTTTGCGGAAGTGATCGCTGGTGAAGGTGCTGGTGAAATGGATGGCAGTGCTCAGCGGACAGCGTCCACGGGCTCTTGAAAGGGATCCGGGGTGCTCATTCTGGTGCTCAGCGGTTGTGCAGGTGAGTGAGATGGAAGTTCGTGGTCGTCTGATGAAGATATCTGAATGATCAGTCTTTGTACTTGCAGATGTAGCCGGGTGGTGACAGAACTGGATTGAGGAAGACACTGGAGAATCACACAGGACGAGGGAACACAATGGAGACTTGGAAGAACTCAGGAGGCGGGTAAGGATTGTAGAAGTCTGTGAGGTAAGCATGGAGGTAAGTATCTACGTGCTAACGAGACCGGACAGTGACTGAGTGTGAGAGAGTGTCTTTTGTGCTGTGGGTGATTGCTGTGCTGATGGGATGCAGGTGATCGTGATTAGTACTCTGGTGAAGGTGTGCGCTGTGATTGGATGACGTGGGAGCCTGATGTGTCTGTGACAGTCAGATTTTGTACGTGTTTTTTATTGTAGGCTACTTACCCTGTAACTACATGAAACTATTAACAGCCCGCAGATTCATACTTACCCTGTAATTACATGAAATAACAAGCACCACTTACCCTGTAACTGTAACCTTAATTAAAAATACTTTCAGTAAATAATTTGTTGATTTTCCTGACAGTTACCCCTTTAATCCCCAAAAATTACATATTGTTCCCTTATAACTACACGTACTTACTTTATAGTTACACTATAATTACTGAAAGTTACGCTTTAGTTACACAATACTTTCCAGGCTGTAATCTAAAGCGTTACCGATCCTCGTTTATCCCGTCTAGCTCGTAGCCATGATTGGATTAGTCAGCGTTTGAATGTCTTTATTCTTTCATTTCATTACGTTTTCCCTAGAATTTTGTAATAAATATATATTTTTGCAACCTTATCTATGTTGTGATCGCCCGTTTTGTTGCAGTCACGAGCCGAACTGTAACAGCTCATCCGCTAGTGTCGATGTTCCTGGCAGAGGCAGGACCCATGTTTCGCCCAGGACAAAGAGTGTGGCTCTCTACCCGAGATTTTCCCCTGCGGGTGGAATCCCGTAAGCTGGCTCCATGATACATTGGCCCCTTTAAGATCCTCAGAAAGATTAACCTAGTTGTCTTTCGACTCCTTCTACCCAGGTCTATGAATATTCACCCCACTTTCCATCCCCTTCTACATGGGACTATGTTCAAATGACAGCTTCACACTCGTCTGGATTTGTTGAAACTGTCTTTTTAATCGTCTGGATTTGTTGAAACAGTTTTTTTAAGCGCAACAACACCTTCAGATGGAACAATGTCTAAAAGCAAAACGTTGTTCCAGACCTGGAGACAAAGTGCTTGCTCGTACCTATGGGAAAGGTGTCAAATGGCTACCAGCAGTAGTGATTGCACAAACTGGGTCTTACACTGTCAAACTTTCTGATGGTCATCTCACCTGGAAAAGTCATGTTGACCAGTTACTAGCTGCAAATTCATGTGACAACTTGGGTGACGATAGATCCTTACCTGGAAATTGCTCCAGAATGCCATCCACACCAACCCTCGAGAATGCACTGAATGAGACTCTGCCAAGTCAGGTGAAAGAGACTGTCCCATGTACAAGTCAGTCAGTGCCCTTGGCATACCAACCCCCTGCGAAAGAGACTGTAACTGTGAATATACCTACAGTTCGGCCATATCCTAAGGGAGAATGCTGGCCTCCAAATAGACTAACACTCTAGTTAGTGACAAACCCAACTAGAGGGATTAATTGCAGAATAATCCCTGGGGTTATGTCCTGGAATAGACATAGTCTACCCTCTTTCCCTAGTTAGGTAAGAAAAAAACAATGTTATCTTCTGAATAATGTATGTTTGCATATGCATCTGAAGCTTAAAAGAAAATGTTACTGTTGAAGTAATGTATATTTTCTTTACTACAAATTTTGAAGGGAGGAATATGTTGTGTATTTACGAAATGTGAATGAACCCTTCTGTGTTTCCTGATATGTGATTGTTACAAAAATGGCATAGCATTTGGAGTAGTGCCATTCTGAAATTTAAAAAAAGAACAGCAAGCAGTAAGCTTATACTTACTTCCGCCTCTCGTGTATTTCTTAGAAAATATAAAGGAAATAGCATTATTGCTTTGTAAAAGTTTTATCATTGATTTATTTGTCTTCTCTTATTCTATGTACTGCACCTGTTCAACCCATAGTTGTTTTTAAACACACTTTATAAATAAAGAAAGAAAGAAAGAAAGAATGATTGGTTCCTATCTGATGCCAAACTTGATACCAGCTCACACCAGGGCAAATGAGAGGCCGACACACATGCCCTTATGCCCTTGCTCACATTCCGATGATTTGATATTGATAATAAGTCTTGAATGGACTGAACTGTGTTTGCCAGCTCAGCTACTTGATGGGCCAACATAACTGAGGGGGTTTGCTTCCTTGCTTCCTTCAGCTCTACTGGCCACACATTTGCTACACACTTGCAATGCCGTTCTTGAAATTCAGAATCCAATTTAGCCAGTCGAAGCTATCTCACCACCAAGGACATTTAACTACACTCAGGGCATGGATCTACTAAAGCCTCTCTGAGGTGATCAATGCCTAAGCAAGTGGGACATTGAATAGGGGCATTCATAAGATCTATTGGACCTGAGCAAAGAGAGCATGAGTCTGCCATAACTTTCCACACCAGAATATTAAAAGCAGAGAAATGACAGCATTGAAGAATAAGGCATTACAGTTGTTGCTACAGTAACCCCCCTATAACTGAATGTCGCCCTGGTTTACCAGTGTAGCGAGTTAGCTCAAAGGGGAAATATTCATATTTATTCATAACTCATTATGATTATTCGTTATGAATAATTATGAATATTTTAATCAGTTAATGAGATTAACATGATGTAGCTACATTAAAATTACAATCAATCAACCAGTTTATCCTGTGAACCCTCAGTATTGATTATTAATTAATTCTAAGAGAAGGGTATTTTTCATGGCAACAGAAAAATAATTCTTCATTAGCATTTACAGTGCTTAGAGCATGTAACAAAATCGATAATTTAAGTGACAATTTATTTGCAGGCAGGGAGTCAGAACCAAACATGTATTGTGCACAAGTTTTATTAACTATATCACAAACACAACTAATCTGACAAAAACGCATACACACAAATCACACATACATAGGGTAGAATGGAAAGTGAAAGTGACTGGAAAACCGGATCAGAACAAAGGAATGAAGCTATAGAAAAAAGAGTCTAACACCTGGGAGAACCATCAGTTATGACTGCAAGCTGCTTTGTTTGAACAAAGGGGTTCACAGCTTTAACGATCTAAATGATCTGTATACGATTTAATGACCTGTAAACGATTTAACGATCTGTATATCGTATGTTACTTGCATTTGCCTGAGCGATTCAAGAACATCCGGACATAATGTCGCAGGAGAAAGTCTTGATAGTTCGGTTCGATGGTGTTGCAGTTGCAATCAATTCCTTCCGTGTTGAGGGAAGAAGATATGATGAACTTGCATGGTTAGTTCAACTTCATCATGGTCGAGGAAGCTGCACATGGCTTGATGCATGTGTAGCCAGCCTGGCTGGCTTGGCCAGGTAGGAGCCAGCAGATGCCGTGTGACGGTCGTAGATGCCAGAGAGAAGAGCTACATCTTTTTAGAGGGCCTTTTTTTAACCTCTGAGGATAGCCTCTCCTCCTAGGGGTCAGTGAGCCAATTGTACATAGGCTTTCGGAGGTAAAGTTTTACAATCTTTTGTCTTCTAGAAAGGCTTTTGGATATGTAATTTAATTGGGTGCTAAAGAGAAGAACCTTCAAGATTTTTATAATACTAATGTGGCTCAAATGGAAAATGACATTTGGAGTTCGTAGAGACCAAACATGCCATACACATGATTTTCGTTAACCATGCAGTTCTGAAACATAAATCCAACAGAGATTGAATTAATTCATAGACCAAACCCTATAAAAGAAAAATCATGAGATGGATATATGTTTATATATTTCTCAAGTGGTCATATATAGGCTATATGGGTTTAAGGTTTATGGTTTATTTGTCCTTTTCAAAAAGAATTAAGTGAGAGTCGCAAATTTCTTCTGGTCATAAACCTTATTAGTCTCCATGTGTCCTGTAACCAGAGGCCAGGTGTTTGCTGCACTGGGGTTGTTAGTTGCAGTTTGGGGGATGGTTCACAAACCTTTGTTGGTAGAGTGAGTTGGCTGGATTATTCATTAAATATAATGAATATATAATTGTGTCTGATTTGTCTTAGTCGTTACACCAGGGAGCATTCGGTTAAAAAGTAGTCATCTAAAGACAACAGGCAATACTAAACACAGTGTTGATAGAACCCTGGTTAACCACTAAGTTCACGTAACACTCTCATCTCAGTAGTAGTAATCGATTCCAATGAAACCCTGGATAACCCATGGGTATCTAAATCTGATGAATAAGTCCAATGAACGAAAAATCCAAAAAAGCTGTGCACTCTTGAGCTTTGACGTGAACAGAACGGATATAGCTTCAGACACATTAATGGTCAGGGTCACGGAAGACAAATCAATGCAGGATTCTATATAAGACGTACAAGACGCGACTTATGTTTGACCATCCCTGGCGGTCTGGAACAGTGTTGAGTTAGTTCAATGTTAATTCAGTTCAGTTCAATAACAGTGTAGATGTTGCATAATTTGTGAATTATGAAACAATATCAAATCAGCTATAAAGCAGCTCTACAGAAGACAATAGTGTCTTCATCCAGCTCAATTCAGGTTTGATGTCAGTGCAGTCAAATCACTAATATTACTGTATATTAAGTGTCTTTTAAACCCCAACTAACCATGCCAAAGGTGACAGTGGAACCAAAGGAACCCAAACTCCATCCGGTGACAGAAATAGAGAGAAATCTTACAGAGAAAACATTTTATTTTAGTTGTGTTCAACAACCAGTGTTGAGACCCATGAGGTCCCATGATCATTTGGATTAATTTGTTGTCTTAAATAAATCGCCCCGTTTTTTTTTTGTCAGAAACCTGATACAATTACATAAAAGTTATATCATCGAATATCGACTTGACCACAATTATTGCTTATCCGTACAATCAACCACAGTCTATGTTTTATGTGCTGTGTAAGGGTGGGTGAATTTGAAATGCAATTTATGGAAAATTAATTTGAATGGTGGGTGAATAGCACATGTAATGCTGAAAAACTCAGCAAAACATATTGAAATATACAGTTCTATTTAGGATATTTAGTTTACTTGCTACTAAATGCCTCAACCAAAAACAAAAAACTATCTTTCAAAGATCTGATGCCTTTTATACAAATCTTGTTCTTTCTCAATGCATCAACATGATATTTTGGGTTGATTGGATTTTTTTATACATCCTCACAGACCACCAGTGTTTTACAAATTCTAGTTAATGGGTTAACCTGTGTGAGTGCTGCAAACTAAGGGCCATAAGAATGGTGTTTCTGTATTACTCCATGAGCTCATGACTGCTGCTGATATAGGGATTACCTTGTACTGTTGTCATATCCCACTTAGTTCATAGACTTATAGTCAAACACACACTCATATACACATGCTCTTTCTGTCTGTGCGACATACAGTCTCCTCACTCAAAGCCTCTTTCAGCACCTACGCAGCATTAAACTCAACATTACTGGGAAGCATTACAACTTCTCCTGTGTGTACATGTCCCCAAGATCTATGGTTGATTCTGATGCTCAAAATACATTGCATTTCTTCCATGCTCTTTATACAATAATAAAAAGTACAATAATATCCAAAAACATCATTTTTTCTTCTTTTTAGGGTCGCTATGTTGAAGTTATGTTTACAATTGCAGCTAAGAATGTGCACTACTAAGAATGTGAATCAAAGCTAAGAATGTGCACTACAAGTCAAAATTTGGGATGCACCTACAATGTAAAAAAAAAATAGTGTAATTTTAACTGTAAAATATTGTAAAAACGTCACAGAAAAAAAAAAATAGGTTAACAATAATCTCCCATACTATATACAGGGAAAAATTGTAAAAGATCTAACCGGACATTTCATGTAATTTTACAGTAAAATGTTGTTAATTGTACAGTTTTTAGAAGTAAAAAAGAACAAATCAACATACAATTTACAGTGAAAAACTGTAAACGGACATTCCCAGAATTTCCTATGTGACACTTCACATTTTTAAGGCATTTTGTTTAAATAATCATGTTTCTTAATAGTTTTTGTTATCAGTTATGTACATTTGGGTTGTTTTGTTTTTACATGAATGACTCTGCGCACGTTCTATATACTAGTATATACTTCTGTCTGTGAAAAAGCTACTTGTGATGAATTTATTCATGATTCTTCATGTGGCATCTTCTTTTACCACCTGCATTATTATGGTGGTTGTCAGTATATGTTAAAGGTACAAAACAGATTTTAGTAGCAGTGTGCATTGTTGAATTTAAATTAAAAAAAATCTTGTTTGTAAATTACAGCTTTATACTGTAAAATGTACAGGTTGTTCATGTTTACATTTTTACTGCATTTTTTTTTTTTAAATAAAAGATGAAATATTTCCTGTCGCCTTTTTTACTGTTTTACTCTTTACATTTTTACTGCATTAAAAAAAAAAAAAAAAAAAGATAAAAGATTTCCTGTCGCCTTTGGCTTGGCTTGCTCAGTTGGGGACACTAAATTTTCAAATAAATATCCAAATAAATTTAATTACTAAACTAAATTAACTATGTCAACTACATTACTTGAATATATATGATAATTGAAATGAGCTGGATGACATCACCGTTTTCTCCAGAGCGGCTGTACAGCCGAATCAAATTCGGTTGCATTATTTTCCTGTTTAACACTGTGAAGCTGCTTTGAAACAATCTGCATTGTAAAAAGCGTTATATAAATAAAGTTGACTTGACTTGACTTCTAATGAGCTTTTGCCTCTTGCAGTTGTGGCATATGTGTGAATATGATGTACACCGCTTTCAAGTAAAGTACAGAAGTGCAGCTGTTTTCTCTGCATTGTTCTGCCCTTAAGAATGGGTGACTGAATATTGTATCAAAATACAATATTCATGTAAATATCAACTACACATGAGGAAGAAACGTTGCACATCAACCATGGTTCCCGCACCAAAGATCAAGCAAAAGTGAGTAAAGTACGGGTCGTTGCTTTACAAAAATCCGTTAGCACCATGTTTTAGTACAGAGACAAAACATGGCTGATGTACTTTGCTCTCTCTATGAACCAGGAAGCTACTATGTATATGGCTTCAAGAACGATAAGAGCAATGAGGAGAAAGAGAGAAAAAGCAGAAAAAAACTTTAAGGGAGAGGGAAGTGTTTGAGAGGTGCCGTGACACACACCTGCTTAGCTTCTCATTTTACCAAAGTGATGTCTGTAACCTGCTGACTCGGTAAGGTTCAGTTCTCTCAGGGGTCGTGTATGAGTAATCACCATGTATGTGCTGAGAGAGTTGGAGTGCTGAAAAGTTGCACAGGCTTCATACACTCATTCCAGCTGCAAGAAGCAATTGTGACTACAGTGGTCGTAATATGACAAATATAAGTGTGTATTGGTGAAGTAATTGAAGTCTGTATCTATATCAGGAACTGCATTTTTTAAATTATGGGAAATATATCTTTACCAACTACAAACCAGCCAGCCCCTACTGGGTGATAACTTACTGTAGAAATTGGCAACCCTGTTACCTATTCTGATGTATTTTAATTTCCCTAAAACTTAGGATTTTGTTAATGTGTTTATTTTGATTTTTTTTTAAGTTTATTGAAGTTTCTGAGGTTGATGATCCTTATGGATCCTTAATATTCAACTATATTACTGATCCGCCCACATTGACACTATATGATAATTGAACTGAGCTGGATGACATCACTGTTTTCTCCAGAGCAGCTGTACAGCCGAATCAAATTCTGTTGCATTATTTTCCTCTTAACACTGTGAAGCTGCTTTGAAACAATCTGCATTATAAAAAGCGCTATAAATAAAGTCAAGTCAAGTCACCTTTATTTATATAGCGCTTTTTACAATGCTGAAAAATAACAGACATTTGACTTGACAGACACACTCCTTCACACCGAGTACTGATCACAAACACCTGCACCTCATCTGCTTGTCTTTGTCCGGTCTCGTTAGCATCAAGTGCTTACCTGCATGCTCACCTTAAGGACTACCAAACTCTACTTACCTGTCTCCTGTGTTTCCATCGTGTTCCTTCGTCTTGTGTTGATCCTCCCAGAAGTCTCCTTCGTTCCAGTCTGTCTCCAGCCTGTTTCACCTGCAAGTACAAAGACTGTATCACTCAGTATTCCTCATCAGAACCTTGCTTATTCCAAGCTCACTCACCTGCACTGCCGTCATCTCTTCTGGTTGTTCAAATAAACATCAGTTACCTGTATCTCTTGCCTCTGTCCCTTCTGTGTTATAACAGTTAAAATCAGAAACTACAGTTTTTATTCATTCACTGCAATAACCTTGTATATTGCAAACAAAAATAATTTAAAAAAAAATACTGTCTATTGTAATAATAAATATTGTCACAGAAAAGTGTAAAATCAACCAATCAATCCAATCTGTCTATGAGTTTGCCATCTCAGATGGAGACTAGGGTGACAGCTAGTATAACAAGGTCCAAGATCACATGATAGTATAACTGAATGTCAGTTATGTGTGTTTTGTTGTTTAAATGTTCTGTTATCCTATGCTATTCTGCATATACTGTAGAAGTTCAGTTCCTCTTTTATTAACCAATTATACCCTTATTGACTCTTAATGTCATGATAACAATCAATTGATTTTGTATTACAGTTTTTAATTTGTTGAATAAACATAAAAAATGCACACATTTTTATAAAACATACATTATTTAGTTTATCCATGCAATTGTTATGCTTTATCATGCTTAAAACTAATTCTTATTTGTAACAGCATGATGGAGATTTCTGTATGCATGTGCTCTGTTACCACAGCACCAAAACACATCTGTTATGAATTCTGAGCTTCACTCTATGCAGGTGATTCACCTGTGTGACATGACAGTGTAGCTACTGTAAACTCTACATATAAATATCAAAGGGCACAATTTCAAAAGCACTCAACAGTAGTTTGACCTGGGTCAAGGACATCTAGGCAGCTATAGACAGTTCCTCCAGTATTCTGCGGGTAATTTTAGACACATATTTAGTATTAGCTGTAAAGTTGCATTAAAAAATTATATTAAAAAATAAGCAAAATAAGTGGTGATTCTTGAAAAGACATTTGTCAAGATAGTGCTATTGTCCAGGAAATAGTTATATTTTTTGTTTTTGTAAAACTTAACATTTACATTTTTTCACATACATCTAATCATTCAGACGCTTCTATTGTTCTCCTCATTTGTAAGTTAAAGCTACTTACAAATGAGGAGAACAATAGAATCAGTCAAGCTAACAATATATACAACTACACATACTGTATATATATATATATATATATATATATATATCTTGAAAATGGCTGAAGACTCCGTCCATCTGAGCTGCAGCTGATATGTATCTTAATCATCTCTTTTTGACACATTTTTGACAAAAAAATAAGGAGATTGATTATTATATTTTATTTTTCTTAGGTATTTATTAGAATTCATAAAATCGCAAATCAGACAGAAAATCTTAACAGGAATACATTTGAATAGGCAGAGCAAGTACATTTCTCACTGAATAACAGCCACCAATATGCAATATACAATTACACACTTCATTATGAATGATTTTTTTTCCCACCTATACGGCAGCTATTGTCAGCAGAGGAAGGGTTTTTGGTTCACTGATAGCCAGTTATGTAGATGTGAACAAAGTTTACTTTTCCAGGGGATGTGCAAGACAGTTTTAGCTGTCAAAACCTGTTCAAAATTAGTCACTTCGGCATGACTGATGGGGTGAAATATGCTTCAGTGTGTGTGGCTGCTGCTCTGATTCATGCCTCACTTCAAAAGTAATTATAGATCATACTGAAACTAGTGATACCATCTGATGACTGCTCTCTGCTACACACATGTAAAATGGAGCAGATCATGTGTACCTGATGCTCAGATATGGAAATACATTCCCTCACGTCCTTATTCAAGAGCATTTTAATCTATTTGATAAATTTTTTCTTTTATTCTAAGCTAAGTATGTTCTCTTTTGGGCCGTTTTCAGATTGTAGGCCTATAAGAAATTAGCACTTACACTTGGAGAACATGCAAACTCCACCCAGAAAGGCCTCCTGGTTCAGCCGGACTCGAACCTGGGACCTTTTTGAGCCGTGCCGTCCCAGCTCAAAAATGTATTTATTTATTTATTGTAAATTTTCATAGCTCTAAAAATGTCAGTAAGACATTTTTACCCATACAAAGTGCAGATGGTATTGCAGTGTCTGTTTCTTCTATAGTTACTTCTGTAGATGACATCAGCGATGAATGCTGATATTTTTGGAATGTCAGTGTCAGGTCCATTTGGTAAACACAGAATCTGAAACATTGGTGGGGATTAGGGATTAGTTTAGTCATTTGGAACTGAGGGTATTGTTTACATACCCTGTTACACTTCAGCCAGTATTTAGACTGACTTTGGCTACACTTGCGGGGGCTGAGGACCTGCCCTTCAAAGATGTTTGAATTTATGCTATTACTATACTATACTATTCTTTGTTTCTTTTCTTCTTTCTTTAGCAAATTTGCTAAAATTCCAAAAAATTTTAAAAATGTTTTATTTCATAATTTCTTTTGCATTACACAATAAAGTGTAGTTATTGTAACAGTTATGTTTAGTTAGTTTCATTTTCATGGACTTTTAGTTTGTTTATCTTCAGTTTCCTGTTTCCTTTGTTCTAATTTCCAGCTATTATCGGTTTTCATGGTGATTAATTTAACAAGCTGTCTGCGTTCAGTTCATTATCATTGTATATTTAAGTTCCTCAGTTTGTTTCCTTCATTGTCCAGTATTGTTTTTGTCTATGTGCTGTTTTGTTTGCTATCACCTTTGGATCTACCTGCTTTACTTTATTAAAGACTGTTGCTACTTAATCCTTCTTCGTCTTCCTCGGATCTAAGTGTGACAGTTATAACTATCAAATAATGAGAACAGGTTTTGTATCTGTTTATTATACAAATTTAGAATGCATGCAGATCAACAAGGTTGTTTACACCGCACTCTCTTGTCTCATATATTAACTCGTTTTGGTGTGTTAATCTTTTTAATTACTTAAAAAATTTAACTGTAATTTGCACTCAGAATTAATTTTATTTTTTAAGCGGAAAAGTACAAACGTCTAGTCTCTCAGGCCTTTCAACAATGCTGAATTCTGAGTTTGAATCAGTTTATTTTTTGTTTTACACAAATGTAGAAAAAATGTAGTTCGTTAAAGCATAATTTTCCGTTACATTGAAGCAGTGACCTCTTGTGTCTTTGTGCAGCGAGTGAAAACATCTCAGAAGTAAGACCCTGCTGAGCAGGTCTATCAGGCAGACCCCTCCGTCTCTTGCTGGGATTCTGATGATGTGAGCTGTGACATGGATGAGTCCCAGTGTGTATAGGTGCTAATCTGCACAAGGTAAAGAGAGGTGTGTGTGTGTGTGTGTGGTCCTGGTAAACCCCACAAAGATGGCAATATCGAAACTCCTTGTCCTTGTGGGGACATTTTTTGCTCCCCATGAATAAACCAGCTTCATACAAAGTGAAATTTCTTGAAAATGTGAAAATGCAGAAAGTGTTCTGTGATGGGTAGTTTTAGGGTTATAGGAAATAATTAACTTTTTGTACAGTAAAAGAAAAAATCATTATGCTTATTGAAAGTCCCCATAAAACATGGAAATCCAACATGTGTTTGTGTGTGTGTGGTCCTGGTAAACCCTACATTAGTTTTTGATATCAGTGTTGGTGTGTGTATGTATACAGATTTGAATGCTTAAATATAGGTTTAGTATGTTAACATTTATATTTCACCCTCGATAGTTAAACCCTGTCATTAGGGAAAATGCATAGGAGTCCTTCAGTTTTAACTGAAGGAAAATATTGTTTTTGGCACTTTAATGGGGTCTGGTCCAATGACATTTGCTAGTTAAAGCTGTTATATACATTTGTTTATTGCCAGTACAGCAGTAACCTTTTTAACAGTTTTTAATTAGCATAGCATTATGGCACTGTTTCCTGAGAGTTACCCATTTGTGATATGTTTCTTTTTTTTTAAACAATCTCCTTTTATTAGGATCATGTTTCATGTACTTTTCTAATGTACAATGTGCTAAGATATGTAGTGATATTATATAATTTACACATTGACTTTGTCTCTTAATTTATATGCTAAAAAAATTGTACCCCTGAGCAATGTTGGGGATAACGCATTACAAGTAACTTGAGTTACGTAATCAGATTACTTTTTTCAAGTAACTAGTAAAGCAACGCATTACTTTTAAAATTTACAACAAAATATCTGTGTTACTTTGTCAAATAAGTAACGCAAGTTACTTTGTTTTCACATTTAGTGACTGACCCCAATGTTGAGAAAAATCGTACGTGCAGTGGCGTTGTGTGCGCTGTGTGAACATGATGCTTTTGTAGTTCTAGACTAAATGTGAGCATGCATTTACTCTTATTATATAGAGATAAACTATTATTTATCTCACTTGCACAAAAAAGATTCAGCATTCCTCAAAATGAATCAAATCAGCCAAATGCAAAATCAGAATAATATGCAGACATCCAATAATTAAAAGTTAAATAAAAAAATATTTTCATGCATTTAATCTCACTTTATTGACCAATGTACTTGCTGCTGACCTTCGACAATTCAGTTAAACCATAAGCCATAAAAATTACTTTAGATTTTTAGTTTTTATTGGTGAAGTAAGTGTAAGCGATCCAGAATGGCAGCATAGCTGAAAGGTTTGTTTGAGCTGCGCCCTCTACTGTAAAGGCATGAATTTGCATTTCCTTCAGCCTGAGGCTTATTATTTCAATTTTAGTGTGTGAAAAGGTCTTTACTTTTGCACAAAAAATAGAACTTTTGTATTATATTAAAAACAAACAAACACACAAACAAGCCCAGTTGAGAAAAAGTAACGCAAAAGTAACTTAATGCATTACTTTTCTTAAAAAGTAACTAAGTAACGCAATTAGTTACTTTTTAAAGGAGTAACGCAATATTGTAATGCATTACTTTTCAAAGTAACTTTCCCCAACACTGCCCCTGAGTGTGGTACTGTGATTGATAATTTGACTTTTTAGTTCTGAGGGTGAAAGTGTGACTTTGGTGTCTTTGTAGTTACAGTGGCCTCAATCATATGGACATGGTATTTTTGACATTTTGCGACGGTTACACTTAATTAATGTTATGTTCCTTGTCTTCCAATCACACACATTTCAGCACCAATCAGTAGCCTATCTCATACTATGGAATAAAGACTAACCTGTTGTTATGCAGCCGTTCATAGCAATTAAACAGTTTCTTTGGGCTGGCATTCCATTTGCTAGCATTCCTTCTATGGTTCATTGCTAAGGACAAAAAAACAGTATCCATCAGTAAGACAGCTTCCTCTGAAACTCATCAGATCTGATGTACGGTGTAAGAAATGTCACACGTCCTGTTTGTCCCATGTGATCCTCAAAATGATGGATTCTGGCACATTCACAAAGCAACAAGAGTTTTCTCAAGGTTCTATGCATTTGTGAAAGCTGTGAAACAAAGATTCTCTTTATAATGGGAAAAATGTCATAATCCTTGCATTAATTTTTTGCCTGGAATGCAAATATGACTAAGAGTAAAATTAATTGTACAGTTTTAAAGACAGGAACAGGATTTAATTATATGAGAATGCCAAAACTACAGCTTTCAAAATTTTCTTGCATTTATTAGAGAAATGTTTAGATAAAGAACTTTTAAGATCTTCCAAACAAACCCTTCCATGTGCATACTGCGTATTAGACAAATGCTTTTCCTTTTAATACCCTTATGTTAGAAACTTGTGAAAAGGTTTTAAAACTCACTGGGTCAAAAAGGTGGATGTGTGCACTTTCAAAGGGCTACAGCACATAGTAGCACTCCAGCCGCTGACCTGATTGAGACAGAGAGGTTGAGACACAAAGAACAAAAAGAGTTGATGCATGCTCTCATGAGTTCGTGAGCACCAGACTGCAGGTGGAGAGTATGAGGAGCATGAGACCTAATGGCTGATATAAAGGAACAATGGAGACAGTAAGAGGTCATTACTCAGACTGTCATAGCACATACCACCTGCGCTCTCTCCTGCTAATGCTTTAGACAGACAGATGAGAGCACGAGAGAGAGAGAGAGAGAGAGAGAGAGAGAGAGAGAGAGAGAGAGAGAGAGAGAGAGAGAGAGAGAGAGAGAGAGAGAGAGAGAGAGAGAGAGAGACTGCCATTGTGACTGTCAGACTTCATGGTAAACTAAGATATTGATACAATTGATGTGAAAGTAATATACGTTTATTTAATAATTGGTGTAATGTTTAATTTAAATGTAAACGAGGACTAAACACTATAAAATTCTAAAGGAAAAGCATGAGTTTCAAAGTTATTACACTGAAGTTTTTTTTTTCATTTCTTAAAAAAATAACAACCCATAATTGCTGTATTCAGTGTAATTTGACCATGAAACGGGAAGGGCATCTGCTTGTAATTAACAAAAAAATGTGATTGAAAATTCATATTTATATCTACTCATGTTTTCAATTGATTACGAATAGAAGAAGAAACTTCAACCATTATTGACAGGTCAGGATAATGAAATTTCTTAGGGCATTGCCACATATTTTTAAGATTTTCACAGAATAATTACATTACTGTTGGAAAAAATATAGTAGGGTTTTTTTTATTTTTTTATCTAAAGCAATATACAAGTTAGACATTTAATCATGATTTTCTGAAAATCAAACCCATGACTTCAACATTTTCAGCACCATGCACTACCAGTTGAGCTGCATTTAAAACAACCGTGTACAATATCTCTTTTAAAGTAAGTGCTCTAAAAGTTCAGCTCCAGTCTGATCTTGGCTCTTAAGTTTCAAACATTTACTGCAGTCTTGTACACTCACCTAAAGGATTATTAGGAACACCATACTAATACTGTGTTTGACCCCCTTTCGCCTTCAGAACTGCCTTAATTCTACGTGGCATTGATTCCACAAGGTGCTGAAAGCATTCTTTAGAAATGTTGGCCCATATTGATAGGATAGCATCTTGCAGTTGATGGAGATTTGTGGGATGCACATCTAGGGCACGAAGCTCCCGTTCCACCACATCCCAAAGATGCTCTATTGGGTTGAGATCTGGTGACTGTGGGGGCCATTTTAGTACTGTGAACTCATTGTCATGGCAAGAAACCAATTTGAAATGATTCGAGCTTTGTGACATGGTGCATTATCCTGCTGGAAGTAGCCATCAGAGGATGGGTACATGGTGGTCATAAAGGGATGGACATGGTCAGAAACAATGCTCAGGTAGGCCGTGGCATTTAAACGATGCCCAATTGGCACTAAGGGGCCTAAAGTGTGCCAAGAAAACATCCCCCACACCATTACACCACCACCACCAGCCTGCACAGTGGTAACAAGGCATGATGGATCCATGTTCTCATTCTGTTTACGCCAAATTCTGACTCTACCATCTGAATGTCTCAACAAAAATCGAGACTCATCAGACCAGGCAACATTTTTCCAGTCTTCAACTGTCCAATTTTGGTGAGCTTGTGCAAATTGTAGCCTCTTTTTCCTATTTGTAGTGGAGATGAGTGGTACCCGGTGGGGTCTTCTGCTGTTGTAGCCCATCCGCCTCAAGGTTGTGCGTGTTGTGGCTTCACAAATGCTTTGCTGCATACCTCGGTTGTAACGAGTGGTTATTTCAGTCAAAGTTGCTCTTCTATCAGCTTGAATCAGTCGGCCCATTCTCCTCTGACCTCTAGCATCAACAAGGCATTTTTGCCCACAGGACTGCCGCATACTGGATGTTTTTCCCTTTTCACACCATTCTTTGTAAACTCTAGAAATCGTTGTGCGTGAAAATCCCAGTAACTGAGCAGATTGTGAAATACTCAGACCGGCCCGTCTGGCACCAACAACCATGCCACGCTCAAAATTGCCTAAATCACCTTTCTTTCCCATTCTGACATTCAGTTTGGAGTTCAGGAGATTGTCTTGACCAGGACCACACCCCTAAATGCAGTGAAGCAACTGCCATGTGATTGGTTGATTAGATAATTGCATTAATGAGAAATTGAACAGGTGTTCCTAATAATCCTTTTCGGTGAGTGTATATCTGAAAAGCACCAAAGCAGAAATGGGTGTCATATGCAATTGAGTCCAAAGCCCAGCGTGTCTCTGATCACTCAGGGATGTGGTGCCACTGGTAAATGTGTCTTTGAAGTCCTCTATGGTTCCAGAGATTATCATGCAGCTGCTTTGAGTCTGGCCTATCTCTCATTCACTGTTTGTAAACATCACCGCTTGAAGTTAGCAGCAGATCATGATGGCTAGAGCAGAAATATAAGGGTGACAAAGATGTAGAGTAACACCAACATTCATCCATTGAGTGGCTATGGATTTTTCATTATTTTTATTAAAAAAAATGTAAACATTTGGCTTGCCTATTTGTGACAAAGAGGGCTAAACATTTGCTCATTTTCAGCATCATACAACAAGCCAATCTTCAGTGATATGGCTCTTTTTTTGTTACAAATATTCTTCTCTCTCTTCAGATACAAATGTATAAGCCATTAGCAGGTTCATTCCTTGAAATGTGTAAACACAGTTGAACTGTTTAGATACACTCAAAAAATATTTTAGCCTGTTTTTAAGATTTACGAATTTCAATTCTTCATGTAAATTATTTGAATAATCCTTACATATTATTTATATTATGGTTTAAGAATTTTAAATTAGTAAAAAAACTAGAGTTTAATAAAACATTTTGTATAAATCTTAATGGAACAAGGGAACGGACCATTTCAGTTTGATTCATATTCATGAAAAATGAAAAATGAAATAAAAATGTGTTTGTTTTTCAGTTTGTTGGAATTTTGCTATAAAATTTACATTCGTAAATCTTAAAAAAGGATTCTTTTTTGTTTATCATGTTTATGTTAGTTTACAGTGCATTAACTAATAGTAACATATATAATGTTTGATTTTAAAAATGTATTAGTGAATGTTGAGATTAGCATTAACTAAGATTTAAAAAGGCTGTAGAATTATTGTTCATTGTTCAAGATAACTTAACAAATGAAACCTTATTCGGTAAGTGTTACCGAAATCTGTTTAAAAGCAGACATTATGCAATTCCGTTTGGTGGAGCTCTGGAGAATAAAAAAATGTTGTTTCCTAGATAAATAACGAATAAAATATAAATAAAATATGAAATGAAAATTAGTTCATTTTTAATCACAATATTACATTGAGTGAACACAGGGTGAACTTTTACTATTAAAAGAAGTTCTGTTTTCTAAAAAATATTCCAAGATTTATGTAATTTTCATGTAACTTCATGCAATTTTCATAAAATTACAAATTGGTTTTTCAGCATTTTAGGTTTCATTTTCTTATTATTTTGTAAATAATCTGAGTTTGCCCAAAGAGTATTTATCAAAGTTTGATGTTTGCATTGAAATACTTCCTAATTTATAACAAAAGAATATTATTTTAAAAAGTTACAGGGTTCAAAAGTTACAGCATAACTGGAATGACCCAGGTAGCAGTTTATATATTTTTGACTTGGACTGCAAAAGAATCATAGGGGCATAGATGAATGTATAGGGGCATAGATGAGAAATCAAAGTTTGTATTTTTTTTCTCAAGAACAATTACAATGTCTGACTAATGATTTGTTTGTTTAGTTTTTTCCATGCAAGCAGACACACTAATCAAACACACACAATTATTTACACACCAAATCACGACCGATGACTGGATAATACACGAATAAATACATCATTTGCAAAGGCTAAATAGAACATATGAAAACAAAGCTTAAGTGTGCGTTAGTTCATTCATGTGTGTTTGTCTGTTACAAAGTGGCTGTGAGGAGAGATGCTGTCAGCAGCAGGTATTACAGCCTCTCTTACCCGCTCTTATTGCCTGTTCACAGTCTCCTTGTCTTTATATTTCTGTGTTGTCTTTTTTTGCTGGTCTGTTATGCTGTCAGATATTTTATCTGTCTTTTTAATTGTATCTCTTTTTCTCTGTCTAGTGGAGTGTGGAGTAGTTGGAGGTCTGTAGCCTGTCAGGGCACCTCTCTCATTCAAAGCAGCCGATTAATTGTTTGTGATTATCCTTGATCCCTTTTTGACAGCGGAATATTCTTTGCTGTATTCTGTCAGTTTATGAAGAGTGTGTTCTCTTTCTTTCAGATGACTTAAAAGCTCTCAGTCACAAAGCCCATGATTATATGCTTTACATCATGTTTTTGATTTCCTACAGAGACATGAACATAAAGCAGTATCTTTGAGAAGTGGCCACTGAGTCAAAGCTAAAAGCTATTAGAATTTTTCTGTTTTGTCAATCCCACATGAGATGGTGTATTATGATTTTATTATGATTATTTAATTCCCCTCGTAACAAGATAAAGTGTCTTTCTCCTGTTGTAGATAACAATATGTCTGTTCTAGAATAAGTATCACACTGCGCATGCCCTCAGTTTTGTTAAAGAGATCATTTTAATGAACATCAAATAAACAAATTCCAAAACTCCTACCTAAATTCTCATTTGACACAGTTTTTATTTATTTCGAGGACAACAGCTAATAACCAATCATGGTTTTAAAACACATTACTTGAATATATGGAAATGTACTCAACACTGATGTCAGTGTATTAAATCAATATGCATCAAAAGTTTACACAAAAATCCACCAGCTATCTACAATCACTTTACAACTAAGGACATTTAAACAGCTCAAATACTGAATATAAATAACAACACATTTCTATATACTTGCTCTGATTTTCTTGGGGTTTTTGTACCCCATCTGTTTGTCTGCAGTCCTTCAGTATTCCCCACTGTCGTACCTGAAAGGATGCGACATTCGTTCAGGGTAACTGTTTGAGCTGTAGCTGCTGTAGCGATAGCCCTCAAAGTTTTCAGACCTCTCAATTTTGGCTGGGAGCGTGTCCTGGTATGACAGAGCAGATTTGATCACTCCCGAATCCTCTGGCATCTTCAGATCCGAGTAAGAATTGGGAGAGGACTCTTCCAAGATTGAGTTACAGTTAGAAAGGCCTTTCACATCATAGATATTCTCTCCATACTTGACAACAGACGGCTTGGGGCATGGCTGGTAGGACACTTTTGTGGTTGTGGTTATTATGGTCTGCAGCGCTGCTGGGGTAGCAGGGGCAGGTCCCGTGTACCTACATGGGTAATCACTGTTGTAGTAGTGGTGGTTGGCATTAGTTGGCAGTTGAGTGTAGTCTCCTCTCTCCCCATAGGCACCTTTACTAAGAATTTGCTTCCAGCCATGATGCTTTCCTGTAGTTTCTGCGTAGCTCCGCTCATGGCTGCCTAAAGGACTTGTGCAATGAGACACCCCACTTAGGCTAGGCCCCGACTTATTGGGTTCTGTCTCAGTTTGTGGGCTAGAAGGATCCTTATAAAGTGTTGTTGGATAAGGCCCTGAGCCAAGGTATCCTGGGACTGCAAAGTCATACCCACAAGGAGGGCGAGTCATATACAGACGGTGGTTGGTAGGCTTCTGCAGTGGGCTTGGTGATTCTGCCATGGCTGCTGTTGTGTGTGTGTCATAAGGAAACTTGTAGGGCTCTGGGTTCTGGAACGGAGGATAGTGTTGGGTCTGTATTGGGAAGTTGGACTCTGCAATGATGCTGAAGCGCTCCGGACCATCCATGGTGAGCTGGTGGATATTTGGGAAGGCCATGTCAGGGTAACGCCCAGGCTGGTGACAGAAAATCAAATGTAAGTTTTCTGCTATTGGCCCTTTATATGGAGATCTTCCTGAAAGAGTTTAACATCTCTATTCACCTAATCCCCTCAAAATGATAAAAAAAATAATAATAATTTTAAAACGTAACAGTTTGTATCAATTATCTCAAAAAGAGTTATGACATTGATTGCTCAGAAAGTTAAGTTAAGATTACTCAGAAAAGTACTTAAAATTAAGTCGCTCCAACTACTTGAGTTGTATCCAATTAATCTTATGTATTTCAGTTCAAATCCACAGCTATAATAGCACATGCTTACTTTAACTTATTTAACATGTATATTTAATGAGCAAGTAAGATATTACTTGTCACTGGCATTAACACAGTAAATGTAGTGTTTATCTTCGTGTAGTCTACTCTTCAGCACAATGGTAACCAAAAAACTTCAACATTACAGAAACTCTTTTAAATGTCAAACTTAACAGCATTGAACATGACTTTACTTTCACTAAAAAACTTTTTTTTTTTTATTTAAACTTTTATTCTCCTTATCCAGTCCTATGAAAAGCATGCTGGGAACAAGAAATCAGAAAAATAGATTCCTGAAGTAATTAAGACAATTTCATTAAGACACTACAACTTAATTTAAAAAAATCTATTAGTGCAGAAATTTGCGAAATTTGAGGTTAAATATTAAATTGATGTAATGATCAACATTATTTTGTCAACAGAAAACAAAATAATGTTTGCAACTTAAAAGGTTTAAACCCTTCTAATATGTTGCATCATCTCATGAATAATCATAACAAAAGGTATAATACATTATAATACTTTCTACTATAATACTATAATACCTTCTTGTAACATTTATAGCTATACCCCCAGTTTCACAGACAAGGCTTAAGCCTATTCCCACACTAAAAGGCATGTTCGAGCTGTTTTAACTAAAAGCAACTTGCACTGACATATCTTAAAATATGTCACTGCCATTGTTTTGTCTTAATATGTAATGTTTTTTTCTCTCTCTCTGTTTATAAAATGTTTTTAAAAGCTATGTTCTAATTGAACTAAGACCTAAACCTGGCTTAATATAAACCCTGTCTGTAAAACCAGGCCATAAATATATTGTAAGTAAACTAGTTTAAGCTCAATGGTAACCATTTTACAGCTGAAACAATGCAATATAGTTTTGTTGATATTACAAAAAAAAAAGTTCAAAGCAAATGTGTTATATAACTCATTCATGATATTTGGCTGTTTAAAGAAAACTTTACTTATGTTACTTAAAGCAGACAAAGGACACTTATAAATACTTTGACCACAATTTAAAGCCTTTTGGGTGTTTACAAGATTTTGCATTTGTCACGTTACAGTAAAAGACCAATTATAAGATATAGTATGATACTGTGCATATCTTAATATCAAGATATGAGACATACAACACATTATATGGTATATAATGCATAACTATGGAACCTATAATCCATTGCATCTTGCAATACAACTAATAATACTGTGTTCATATATAAGTATATTTTCAGTCTTAACCTATACCTGGAATTTTGTGTATTTGAGATTAACTTTTAAGTGTCACAGATTTTATGAATATGTGTGTTACCTCTGGCTCCACCAGTCTTCTTTTCTGTGAAAAGTGTGGTGAAGACATTCTTCTCTTCACTGCACTTCTTCTTGCCTCTGTTTCAGACTTACTCTCTGGTCTGGGGTGGTCATGTACTCCTTTAGCCTTAAAACAGACATAGAGGGAATTGAACATATCACAATAATATTCATAACTATTTAAATACTTAACTACATTTAAATATAATACACAGTTATGTTAAACAGTGACATCAATATATGCAATTAAAGCTGATGATTGTCATTTTAAAGTATGTATTATAATTTGTAAACTGTATAAGGAGTAGTTTACTTATGTTACCTTATTTCTGCCTGATCTGATTCTTCAAAAAACTACTTTTGTTGGTATACTGTTTATTCAGTCATACAAAATTGTATATTTTGACTTTTAATACGTTAAATTAGATGTAATTTCTACAATGTAATTTGCAAATTAAACAATCATTTTATTTTTTTTAAATAATAATTTTGGTATTATTTTTTTTTTTTAGAAATACACCAAACCAATATCTAAACTATAATAATAATAATAATAATAATAATAATAATAATAATAATAATAAATGTCTTCACAGTCAAACTCACCTGGAAAAAAATGGATTTCCCATCTACTCTCCAAAAATTTGTTACTGGATAGCCACTGTGACCTCGGCACGGAATCAACTCGAGAGCTGAGTTACAGTTCGGACAAAGCTTTTCTGCAAAGGTACATTACGAATACATAGTTTACTGAGCCTTTTACAAAGATACCAACAACCCATTTTAATTAGCTATTTTGAAGAAATTCTCATGTGCAGCTTTATCTATTGACATGATTCACAAGTCAGCATAAACAAGAGGTCAAGTGTTCTTTGACTGAGCTAAAGAGTCATGGTCATGAGTGAGAGGGTCAGGCTTTCAACTATTAGAACAGAGTAATTCAGTGACCCAGAGTGGACGTGAAATGTGAGTCTATTGAGGTGCAAATGTAGTAAGGTCTATTAACAGTGGTCACTGCGCTAAAGACTACACTACTAAATAAACGTACCTAAAAAGTTCACAGCCTAATGCCATAAGAGAATATTTTTAAGTTACAGTGGTACAGTATAGATGTTAGAAAACCATATGCACTGGTGCTTCAAAGAAAACAGATGTCAACTTTTGTTAGGCTGTTTCCACATAACCATATAACCAAAAACCAACTATAAAAATCTAGAGGAAAAAAAAGATTTCTGATAAGAAAGCGATTATTTGCGGTTGAGACATTTCAAAGGTATTTCAAACTACGCGCTACAACAAGCCTGTTTTGTAAAATATGTCTGTCCTTTCTTATCAGATTCGTTTCTGACACGATTAACTCGTTTAGTAGATGCTGCTTGTTTGAGGGGGAAAAATGCTCCTGAACATACTCTGCTGTTTCTGCCGTGCTTTATCACAGATGGCCGGTCTTAGCTGAAGTTTGGACCCGTCTGGGAGAGAGCAGTTTCGTGAACACACCACCACACCAAGACAGGACTTCTTCAGGATCTGACAGTTATGATTGTTAGTGTTCCTCATGGCCCATCCGCTCAGGTGTCTTTGTGCGTTCTTATCTTCACTGCTGTAGATATAACGCACATATCCATCTGTCCACTCCTGGAACGCATCATACTGCTTCGTGTCCTGGAAAAATGACAATAAATATAAAAAAATATTATTATTCATTCGTATTTAATTTGCAAGAGGACATATAATGTATTTCCGATTATTGGACCGACACCGAAACTATAAATATTTTTTTTTGTATTTAAACACTGGGATACGAAAGAAAGGGTATTCCAAAAGAAATTGAAAACTTCCGCTCTGCCTACAAATGCATAAAATGTTAAATATTTAGGCCTACCTGTGGAAGCTTGGGGTCGTTTATATCCCAAGTCAACTTCATCCCGAATGAACACACGCAATCTGAGCTGTCAAACTGATCTGAGGATTTGGACATGATGTGAGTCAACTCCGGATCATAGCAACCATAAGGATCAAAAATCAGCTTGGAGTCTAGATCAGTTTACAAAATGGATCATACATAACGTCCTTTAGACCTTTACTTCCAGAAAGCGTCTTTATTTTCTCCTGTAAAATCCACGTTTATGTGAGTCCGTCCAGGTGCACTTCACACAGGTAATGATATCAGGTAAATGCTGCTGTGTCTATGTAAAGAAGGAGGATGGGCTTACACACACAGAGAGACACTCACTACCTCAAATACTGCGTGCTTTCACTTTACATGATCCGTGCGTTTCACCTCCACTAACGAGTCCATTCGCAACAAAACCAACGAAAGCTCAATATTTGACTACGGGGGGAAATAGCACAACTCGTGTTAAATCAATTTTCCTTACACATCCCAGATTTTATCTCTACGTTTACAGTTTTAAGGGGAAAATGACAGCCTCTTTTAAACGTGAACCCGACGGTGTGGTATTTCACGCGCAGTCAGCGAAATTTATGCAAGCGACGTTTACTGGGACTGAGCCGAGGCTGATGGTCACAGAACAGGACTGGTCCAGTTGGTGAGGTAATGTGATCTACTGCAGGTCATTAGCTGTTGTGTGTAAACGAAAAGCCGCACTGCTGACACAACACGGACCGGTCGTTAACACAACAAACACAACGCAGCTCATAAACACGCACCTTTTCTATGTATCCATTGGCGATCACTGATGTCATTGAAATATAAGTGATTTTCAGGTGATATGCTACATAGCCTAAACCCCGGACACGAACTTTAAATGAATGCAGCTGCTTTTTCTGTTTGTAAATAATAATAATAATAATAATAATAATATCAAGACTGTTGTTCATAAGACTTAATTACATGATTCTTAATTACAAGATTCTTGTAATTAAGTAGGGCTAATCTATTATCAATCAACTTGGCACATCAATAATCTCTTTTTAAATATTCCAAAATATAACTGAACTGTAAAATATTATCACATTGATGTGATAACAGCAAGCGAGTCTCCTGCTAAACACATAGCCTATATCTGACGTCTAAAATGGCATACAAGAATGCAAGAAAGAAACCATTTACATATATTTTAGTTATATGTGCATTTTCCACTGCATGGGCCAAATGTAGGCTAACCGTCCTTCTTCAATCCGTTGTTGTGCTTTTGTCAATATAGGCTATTCCAGTTGAAATCGTCATTTAGAATAAAGTTATTTTACAAATTGTCTTAATTCTTCACCAACAAGAATGAGCTTTTCTTAAGATAATTATAATAGTCATTAATTCATGCATAATAATTATAAAGGCAAGCTGTTTTACATTAATTTCATATTCGCTATAATATTAACAGGAAACTCATCACTCGCGTGCAAGTAGCCTACCTGTTAAACATCTCTAAGAAACTATTGCAGCCTATATTTTTCCCATTTTTTGTATTGTTGCTTTGTTCATTCTGTCCTGCATTACTGTGTTGTCATTCTAGGGAGACCAGCGCAAGGCTACTGTGCTTATCATATCATTGCTGTTTTGTTCTCTCTTTTGTCATCACTGGCTGCAGAATAAATAAATGCAAAGGAGCAATACAGTTGGCAAAGGCAAAAAATCGTAGATGTAATTTGCACAACAAAAATGCAGATAGGGGATTATTTTAGTCACACTTCACGTTTGCAAGCATATGTGTGTGTTGTCCTGGTAAACCTATGTCCCCACAAGGAAAGAAATACCAGAATGTTTTATCCTTGAGGGTACATTTGTGGTCCCCATGAGGAAAACAGCTTATATAATCACGCTGTTTTTTCTTTGTTTTTTTTGTGTGTTTTTTTTGTTTGTTTTTCAATGTAAGAATGCAGAATGATTTCTGTGAGAGTTGTGTTAAGGGTTAGGGTTAGTAGGGCTGTAGAATATACGATTTGTACAGAATAAAAATCATGTCTATGTAAAGTCCCATGAAACGCGCGCGCGCGTGTGTATGCATTTTCATATGAAGACAAATAGTAAATCAAACATTGGTAATTATTTAACAAATTGCATTTTACTTCTAGGCTAATCATAATTTCATCTTAATTCCATGTTATGATATAACCCGAAGCCAAGTCGGTGGTATAGGCTAGTCTACGTCTACAAGTCAATACAAAGCGCAAATGACGGGAATTTACATAGGCTATCCTTTGGTGAAGACTTGGCTAATGAATATGATTATGTTACCGTGCAGTTGGTCTATGATTTTCTGAAAAGGTGCGGTGAGCTGGACAACTTACTAATCCTACTAAACTATACGATAAGAAAAACTTTTTTTTTCTTTTTTCTATAGTGTTTTTAATTCGTTTAATTCAAGTCAGAACAGTGTAATGATAACATAGCAATAAATAAATAAATGAATAAATACAATTTCATGGCAATCTTGTTTCCTAATACAAGCGGAGAAATGCAGGCAGTGGTCAGTGATGGCCCTTGCTGTCTGTCACAAAGATTCAAAGTTCAATTTTATACTCGCAATAGTCGCATACATGCAAAACGTTTAGCCTACATAGGTTCTGCAGTTTGGCACAAAATAGTTAAATATCTAACGTTTAAAATTTCGCTGACAAGTAAATTACAAGTTGGTGTATTTATGCATACTTTGTGTAAAAACTACAATGATGTATAATGACGTTTTCACAGATTTCACAACATGCTACTTAATATTCATAAGGCAAGACATGTCGAAAAGACTGCCCCCAGCTCCCACGCTGCAATGTTTTAATGCACTGTCTCTCAGACCTTCTTAAATCCAATAAAGAAAACAAACATTGTCTATAGAGTGTTTCAGTAAATATCAATAATGTCATAAATAAATAGTTGGTAACTGAGAGTTCACGCCTGCTGAGTTCATACATCATTCCTTTAGAGCCTAATTAAAAGCCACGTGTGTTTAATTAGATAGTCTACAGTCCGAGGAGCTCGCCTGCCTGTGCATCATGAGTGTGAGTTCTTCTCTGGAGGTTTATTTTATAGCGGTCTATTATTATTTATTTGAAGATATATCCTCTAGAGCTACACAGACTAATAAAATCTTGATTGATTATGTAAGCATATTAGCAGCTATATGCACTCATATAATTGTACTTTCATTTGGAGCACAACCAATCAAAACTATTGAGTTTGTTATTGTTGTTTTTAGTTGCTATCCCATACATTTCATCCAGTGCTTCTCTTAATTGTACAGTTTGCAAGTAGATTCCATGATGCCTTTGTTCAAAACAACGTTAGCATGGCTATTATGATACTTATTGAAGAAAAATCTTCCGTATCCTTGACCGATCGACTGGACGAAGTTATCATCAAGGCAGGTTTTGAATTAGCTTTTTCTGAATTTTAAAATATGTAGCCTATTGCAATTTTGTAAGATTCTCCGCTGCAGAAGTGGACATTTCTTACCGATGTAAATTATTATTACTCTTCTTTAGGAGCTGCATAAAAACGAACATAATAATGTTTCCTTAATATTACAAGCAATTGAACATCTGATCAGTAAGGATAAGGACATCATCCAGAAACTTGTTCATCACGGCTTGGTTGTGAAGATAAGCATTTATTTAATTCTGAATAACATTAAACGTCTAAATACTGGTCAATAACCTATGATAATTTATCATGTGCTTGTTTTTGTTTTGTTTTTTACATGTTGAATTGGTTTGAGATGGCGTCAGAGTATCTTAAAGAACAGCACAAACCACCAAGGGACGCCATGAAACTCATGGAGGTTTTCTACGAGGTTGCAATGGTAATACATTTTCTGTCTGTAACCTCGCATTATTATATTTTAATATAAAATGTTTATTTGTTATATTTGAAATCACCAAGGCTATACACTAATTTCGAAGACTTTTTTTTTAGAGTCTGTGTCAGATCACCATTGCAGGTGACCAATTTTTGCTCGTTGTATAGTTGTGCTAATTGTAGTAATAATGATATTAATAATAATAATAATAAACCCGGTATTGTTGGAAGGCAGCAATAAGATCCTGGATATATTTCTGCTGCGGTTTGGAGCTGTTGTTTTGGATTATGAAGTGCCTTTCGGTCTGCGTCTAGAGGTAATTGTCATGAAGCTATTGGTAATAATGACTGGCTAAAACATGTATACTGTAAAATAATTTGACATTATTTTTATTCAGGCCATCAGGACCATCAACTCTATGTTGGACAGCAGTCCCAAAGACATAAGGAAGAAACTCTGCCAGTCAGATGACCATACCGGGCTCTTGTAAGTCGTCAACCAGCATGCATTGACTTTAAATAGAGAGTATGGTTGTTACACTAAATACAAATAGTTCTAGTTATCGTTCTAAGCTCTACATGGTATAAAATATCAACTGCAAAACGTTTTTCGCGTTAAACACAAAACGCACAATGCACATCATAGTAGAAAAACGGTAGGCTACTCTGCAGGGACGTTGGAGCGCTCATGTAACTCATACAGTATGTGCACGTTGAAAGGCTGCGCTCTAGTGGACAACAGATTGCTCTACACTACAACAACACAGACTAGAGTTTCCATTAAGAAAAGAAAAGGAGCACATTTCTTTGCAAACACTTTTGCCTTGTCATTGCTTACAGAGAAGACTTGGCAAAAGCGCTGACAGACATTGGTGGTAAGTCATCAATTTGTAAACGATTTAATTTTATGAAACATTGGCACAATGTTCACATTGTAATATATAATGCTGTCACCAGATTATGAAATGCAGGTGGCCATCTCTGAAGCACTCTGCAGGATGACACCAAGGAAACTAAGAGAAGACTTTGCTGGCAAATGGTTCAGTTTCAGAAGCTTTGCTTCAGCTTTTACTTCAATTCGTGACAAAGATTTTGAAACTGTATGTTTAAGCACTTATTTTTTACTGCTCAAAGTACCATAGAATCACTAAGCACAGGTATTGAAGTTCTTCTATTTTTCTTTTATTTAAAGGACTGTAGGACATTTCTGAATGAACTCAATAGTTATTTTGGGAACTCAAGAAGGTATATTTGAGAGTTTATTATTATTATTATTATTATTATTATTATTATGTTATGTTGTATCTTTATCCAGTCACTTGTATCCATAAAGTTTTGACACATTTTCATGATCCTGTTCCTCTGTCTTAGAGTCTTCTCATTCCCTTGTATTCAGGCATTTCTTGATTCAGCTGAGGTAAGCATGAATTGTTTCCCTACCTTTTTCATTCAGATTTTACATGCATCTTGTATTTTCTCCCATCACCCAGTATTTTTTTTAATTTATTTATTTTTTAAGCTCTTCAAGCCTGAAGATGAGTTTCTAAAAGAGTTTTGGGTGGATTTCAACATTGGAACGTCCACCATTAGTTTCTTTGTAAATGACCCACAGGTGTGTCCAAAATATGCTTTAGTGCAAAAAGGTTTTTAATAAATTAGTAGTGTAACTAAACTGAGCTTTCATTTGTGGTAGAACACACTGTGGGAGCTGATTCACCTGCCTAAAGATGTTGTGAGCATGTATGATCTTCAAGGTGGGTTTAATACCAACCACAAGCTTTTCTTATTCATTAAAAAAAAAAAATCATGGCCTTCCTTATTAAAACTAAACACAAACCTGAAGCAGATTAATGTGATTGGAATTGATTTTAAATTCCACAAATATTTGGTGCTCAGATTATTAATCTTATGCCTTCAAATTATTTTTTTTCTTTTACTGCTTTAGAGCGTGATGATCAGAAGATATTGGTTGTTCACATGAGTACCCCAATCTCTCACGGAGAGATCACTGGCAAAATGGTCAAAATTATCTTTAGTTCAGAGCACAACATCCAAACAGCCCTGACAAGAGTGTTTGCAGAGAAAACACAGCCTGCCTCAGCCTCAAAGGTATTGGCATGTTATACAGTACTGTTTTCAAAGAGTCATAGTCAAATGTGTAAATATGATTCACATACTGTATATACCAGGCAATTGTTATAAATGTATGTTTTTTTTTTAGGACACTCTGCAATCAGGGGATGCCGTGACCATGATAGAAGGCACAACGCACCTTACACTTCTATTTGAAGTTAATTTACATTGTTCCAGATTTATAAATATGAAATGTCATCCTGTACAGGACCCCAGCATGAACAAACAGTGAAGCTGCAGAAATTTTCCAGGCATGTTTTTCTAACTCTGAAAAATGTATGTAAAGCCCAGTGTTTACATTTGAGAGCGCAGAAGGCATCTTGATTTCTGCATTTGATTTCATTTGACAAATTAGTATCTGATTTCAGAGTAAGTTTCTCTCATGAAAATATTTTTCTTCCCTAGTTCACCTGCTGGAGAAACTAAAGGCATCCATCAGGTAGCTAGATAATTCAGACATAATTCAGCAAAATTAAGGAAGTTGCATATGTGAACGGTTGTATGGGCACCCAGTTTCACCAACTACTAGTTATTTTTCAGCTTTCCCTTCTTTTGAGTGGACCAAGCAGGTATTCAATATCAAAGTAAGCCTGCTTATTCCTGGATAAATGCACTCCCTGAAAGAGAACAGTGGTTTTATGCTTTTCTTTCTTTGGTGAGTGAAGAGTCAAAGGAATTCCAGGCCAAGACATCTTTCACTTTAAGGATCATTCAGATTCAGAGGTATGTGTGTATGTTGTGGTTTGACCTACATTTATGAGGACCCAAAATCTTATTGTGGTGTGTGTTAACATTTCAGGCCACACCCCTTACATTGAGGACATACCAATGTCCTCATATTTCAAATTGCTAAAAAAATCCTAAACTTTTTTTTTTTTCTTAATGTAAAAATGCAGAACGTTTTCTTAATTTATAATTAACTCAGACAAGCTCAGTGCAGTTTTTCATTACATCTATGGAATGTCCTCATAATGTTAGGTGTACCAAAGTACAGCCATGGCCAAAAGTATTGGCAGTGACAAATTTTGTTTTGCAAAGTTTGCTGCTTCAGTTGTCGTGGTGTTAATTCACATCGTTTCTGGATTATTGTGCAGAGTGATCAGATGAATTTTAAATTATTGCAAACATTTTTTTTTTTTTTTTCTGGCACAAAATGATCAGCTGTCATCTTTTCACCAATCATATCATCAGCACATGGGAAAAGTGTGAACAAGTAATAGTCAGGTGAAATCATTCTGATTGGATAAGAGCAGACCAGTTGTTATAAAAGGAGGGAAAAATGCTTCCAGTTCTTGTGTTAGCAATGGTTACTTCTAAAGAAATGTGTGTAGCCATCATCATTTTTGCATCAAAATGGCCTCACATGCAAGGAAATTGCTACAAAGAATATTGCACCTGAAAAAAATGTATCATATCAAGAACTTCAAGGAGGGAGGTTCAATTGCAGTGAAGAAGGCTTCAAAATGTCCCAGTGTGTCCAGCAAGCACCAGGACTTTCTCCTGCTGAGAAGTCCGCTATGGAATTGTATCACCACGAGTGCAGAGCTTGCTTAATATCGGCAGCAGGTTGGTTGGCCTGGTGTCCAGAAGTACAGTGAAGAAGCCACTTCAAAAACATCAAGGACAGACTGAAATTATGCAGGAAGTACAAGGATCGGTACGGAGTCCCTAAAGGGACTTAGTGGAAAAAATTTGGGATGTGAGGACAAAATATTTTTCCAAATCTTTTGCATTTTCTCGCAAAACCTGCTGTGAGTTCGGAGTGTAAACACTTTGTTTAATGTCCCGCTGGCATTTTCAAACAGCTCAGTAGGCTACATTAACAGTGGAGCAGTTCATAGTTTTATTTTGTGTGCTTCTTCAAGGAGTTCAGTAAAGTTGGCAATATATTCACAGATTCAAACTTCTCGGATCAATAACTTGTGAGCTAAACCTTGTTAAACCACAAATGACACCTTTTTAATGTAGAAAACGAGACTTATAATGTAAATAGATCTCTATGAGCAGGCGGCTGAGAGAGTTGTTAATGTAGCCTACTGAGCTGTTTGAAACAATGCCAGCGGGACATTAAACCGGATGTTTACACTCCCAACTCACAGCAGGTTTTGAGAGCGAATGCAAACATTTTTTGCGAGGTAACGTTTTTTTTTTTTTCACCACCATGTCCCGATTCGATTGTTAGAAGAAAAGGTGAACACTACCATGAGTCCTGTGTCGTGCCAACATTGAAGCATCCTGAGACCATCCATGTGTGTGGGTTTTCTTTTCATCCAAGGGAGTGTGCTCACAATTCTGCCCAAAAACATTGCCATAAAGAATGGTATCAACTGAAAGCGCATCCAGTATGATGGAGCACCATGTCATAAGGCAAGATAATGAAGTGGCTTAGAGATCATTACATTGACTTTTTTTTTTTAATCTGTGGCCAGGCAACTTCCTCGATCTTAATCCCATAGAGAACCTGTGGTCAATCCTTAAAAGGTGAGTGGACAAGCAGAAGAACAGATCACCATCAGTCAGGATTAAATGCTGACTTTTTGCACACCTGAATGTTTTTGCCAACAAAAGCCTTTAAAGCCTATGAAATGCTTATTTTCCAGCATACAATAGAAACGTGAAAAAAAGAATCTACAAATACTGAAGCAGCAAACTGTCACTTTGACACAAAATTGTCACTGCCAACCCATCCCCCCACCCCCCATTTTGGAAGCTAACTGACAATAAAAAATGACAATAGAATAGGAAAAGTAATAATGTCAAAAGGCCAAGTGATTGTAGTTTTCTGGCATATGAGTAGGTATGTATATGGCTGCCCCAGGTGATCCTTGAGGTGTCTCAATGTCTGAGTGGTACTTTTGACACAGAACGATCAGGGAAGTCACAAGACAAGAAGCCAAAGACTTTAACGTTCATGACTGCTTTAAGGAGGTACCAGGTCAGTGGAGTGCAGTGATGCATATCAGATCCTACTGTCCAGTGTTTTACTATTTTAGTATTAATTTCTTGACAAAATCTTGGGCTTCTGGGTAAGTTTGTTCATTTTTTTTCTTTAACTTTAACTTCTTTAACTTGGTCTGGCCAGTGCCACTCAAATGGCTGTTGAAAATGAGCAACTTCTAAAATGTAATTTTGAAGTTTCAAGACCCATTTCCAACCATAATGGATACATTTTTCTCAGTTTTGAAATTTAAGATTAAGTTGAGATTTTGGCTTTTTTGTTTAGGTTGAACGTTCCAAGACTGTATTGTTCTGTCAAACACCATCTTCTAATGGGTAAGTGACATCTCTGTATGGTCTGATGCTCATCCAATATTGAAATCAGCAGATGAAATGCAGGAGTGTTACATTACAACAAAATGTACTGCTGTAAATTTACTATAGTTTCACAAAAATATGCTTTTTTTTTTTCATCAGGTCTACAAAATCCCTCCCTGACACTCTGGGTAGAACTCCTGTAAAGGTTAGCCAGAATATGTAAAGGCCCCAATATTTGTATAAATTGGTCATTTTATACATGTTAGACATTGGTGCATTCAGAATGTTCTAGTTTGCCTAATCTAGTTTTCTAATAAACCTGGCATTGTATACTGTTGGCTCTGTGGCACATTGCTTATTCCTCTCTATTGGAAGCGGCTTTGAATAAGTCTACAAAATCCATAAATTAAATGTAAAATGTGGTTGATTTGCAGAAGAAAATAAGGGTGATGCATTCAGATGAAGGGTTTCTCCGCAAGGACACTCCACATGCTGACTACAGCAGGAGAAAGCCCAGATCAAAGGGCAAACTCAGAGGTATCATTCCTCATCCTGCAAGACTACATCACTTTATAAATCATTCATATGTGCTGCAACCTAACTTGTTTTTTTTTGTTTTTTTTTCTTGCGTAGTTCTTCCTCTTTCTTCACCCAGCAGTAATGAGGAATTGTCCAAGGTAGAATATAACTTTTCAGAAGATTTGCACTAGAAACAGAATTTTAATTTATGCAGGGCATAAAAATGTGGGTATTTGTATATTTTTTTCTAGTATTCAACACCCAAACAAAGACCTAAAGTGACAAGTGAAGACTGGCAGTCTCAAGTCAAACTAGAGAGATCAATGAACAAAGAATTGTCTTTACTTAAAGAGACCACTGCTGATTCAGGTCAGTATGATTGCATCTCCGAGAGGCCAATCTCAGATCGCTTATTCTAATCTAAATGTCCTGACATTGTGGTTTCTTTTCAAGGTTTTCAGAACAAGTCTGTTTCTGAAACCAGTTTACAAGCAGAAGAACTTGATAATCTTATTGAAGAGGTACAAATTGATTTCATTAAGTTGTGCTTTTAATGCATATGTATCTTATAAATAAATATATAAATAAATAAATATTGTCTTAGGAGCACTGTTTGGATAAAGAAACACCACTTCCCCAAAGAACTGAAGCACTTGAATCATCAGGTGAGTACCTACACCCCCCTCCCCAAACACACACTTTTCAGCATAAGATGTTCATAATAAAATCCCTAAAAGATTTCAGCAATCTGTAACAATTTTGGTGGTAATAGAGGACACGCATGTGCCACACAGAGCTGTATGTGGGTCTGAAAGGGGACAAGCAGCTGCCCAGACAACCAACATTCCAACCTAGAAGACTTTTCCTGTCTAGCCCACTAGAGGATGCTGCAGGTAAATGCGTTCAGTCTTTAACATCTTCTAGAGGAACGGATACATTTATGCTGAAAGCACATTATGAAAAACTTGACCCTTAAGCTTTCCAACGCATATGGGAATATTTCACTTATCGATTTAACTAGACTTTTATCTGAAAAGTACGCTGGTGCTGAAGAGTAGTACCTCTGTAAATGTGTGACATGAATATCATCATATGCAGCTTACCGTTATGGATTTGGCAGACATTTATCCAAAGCAACTTAAACCGCATTTATGGTATACATTTGATCAGGTCATGCGTTCCCTGGGGATCAAACCCATGACATTGGCAATGTTAGCGCAAGAACTAAAGGAATGCTGCACGAACAGTGCCAGATGAGATACACATACAGTAAAAGTTGGTAACAATTTATATTGATAGTTCGCTTTAGAGAGTTTACTTTTACTAGCTAAAAGTAGTGTTGTTGTTTTTTTACTGCATGTAAACTACCAGTCATTAGAGCATTAAAAACACTTTATTCTAATGGACCCCCAACAGACATTCTACTGACTATAAGCTACTTTGCAAGTACATGTCAAATAATTCTACATCAACACAAACCTTAAGCCTATTAATACTGTAATGAAAGTTAGTTGGTGTAGTTGCAAAGTTACTTCTAGTTAGTAGAAGGTCTTAAGTAAACTATCAAAATAGTGTAACCTAAAAGTTTAATACTTAAGAGTTCAGGGTTTGTTCAAATCACTAGTGATGCTTAACTTCAATCTCCTTTGTTCAACTTTTCTTTTTTCTCAACTTTTTTTTTTTTTTTTTGCTCGCTCAAGTTTTGCTTTTTCACTCCAGTCTTTGCTCGATGGTTTTTCTGCTTGAAAGAAGGATGAAAAGCAGCCATTGTGTGCTGCTGCTCACTGGCAAACAAGTGACCTGAATGCCAAATGAATGACTCCCTCTCTTCCTCTCCCTCCCTCTCTCTCTCTCTCCGTCTCTGTCTGTGTGTATAGAGCGAATAACTGAAGTATTGATGGAAGATGAGGAGTCTGAGGAAGAGTTGGGTACAGGTGTCAGAGCTGCATTTAATTCATTTAAGACTCAGTTGAGAGCACACTTTTCTGTGAGTACAAAAACTGCAAAAACTTTCTACTTCCATATACTTTATTAGCATTAATTTTACCAAAACTTGTTTGTTTAATTAAAGAATTTAATTTATCCAAAGGTGAAAATTGTGATAATCAAAAAATCTTTTTGAATTAAATAAAATAAAAGGAGATAGTTGGCAGCTATATCTGAGCAGCTGTTCAATTAGTAGAAGCGAATGGGTGCAGTCAAACTTCCAAAAGCACAAAAAACCCATAAGAGACCTATGTACTATATTCCAAGTTTTCTTAAACTGATAGCTTCAGTTTACTGAAAATGTCTGCATATTCAACCTTGGTTATGACATGATATGTGATAAGTATTTTCAATGCACTGTGACTTTTGGCCAGTTCATAATTGTATGGCTTACCCCTCACCCCCCATTTTGGCATTAATGACATACCCAAAGTTATTAATATGGAGATATACACCGATCAAGCATAACATTGACATGTTAAGTGAATAACACTGATTATCTCTTCATCACAGCAACTGTTAGTGGGTGGGATATATTAGGAAGCAAGTGAACATTTTGTCCTCAAAATTGATGTGTTAGAAGCAGGGAAAATTTGAGTAAGGATTTGAGCGAGTTTGACAAGGGCCAAATTGTGATGGCTAGATGACTGGGTCAGAGCATCTCCAAAACTGCAGCTCTTGTGGGGTGTTCCCGGTCTGCAGTGGTCAGTATCTATCAAAAGTGGTCCAAGGAAGGAACAGTGGTGAACTGGCGACAGGGTCATGGGCGGCCAAGGCTCATTGATGCACATGGGGAGCAAAGGCTGGCCTGTGTGGTCCGATCAAACAGACAGGCTATTGTAGCTCAGATTACTTTAGTTAATGCTGGTTCTGATAGAAAGGTGTCAGAATACACAGTGCATTGCAGTTTGTTGCATATGGGGCTGCATAGCCACAAACCAGTCAGGGTGCCCATGCTGACCCCTGTCCACCACCGAAAGCGCCAACAGTGGGCACGTGAGCATGTGAGAAGGTGGCCTGGTCTGATGAACCACTTTTTCTTTTACATCCCGTGGATGGCCAGGTGCGTGTGCATCACTTACCTGAGGAACACACAGCACCAGGATGCACTATGGGAAGAAGGCAAGCCGGCGAAGGCAGTGTGATGCTTTGGGCAATGTTCTGCTGGGAAACCTTGGGTCCTGCCATCCATGTGGACATTACTTTGACACGTACCACCTACCTAAGCATTGTTGCAGACCATGTACACCCTTTCATGGAAACGGTATTCCTTGTTGGCTGTGGCCTCTTTCAGGATAATGCTCCCTGCCACAAAGCAAATATGTTTCAGGAATGGTTTGAGGTGTTGACTTGGCCTCCAAATTCCCCAGATCTCAATGCAATCGATCATCTGTGGGATGTGCTGAACAAGTGCTGAACATGGAGGCCCCACCTTACAACTTACAGGACTTCGAGGATCTGCTGCTAACATCTTGGTGCCAGATACCACAGCACTCCGTCACACTTTCCATGCATCGTCGGGTCAGGGCTGTTTTGGCAGCAAAAGGGGGGCCAAAACAATATTAGGAAGGTGGTCATAATGTTATGTCTGACTGGTGTATAAGCTCAAACATAAAAAAACTAAAATAAAAAATTTTAAGAATATAATTTTTAAATTTATAACAATAAAAATGGGGAAACTCTGAAATATTGAAGCGCTTTATTAAAAACGACCATAACAGTGCAGCGCTCTGCACACGCTCATTGGCTGGGCTGTGGGAACGGCATGAACCTATAGCAATGCGGCGTATCTGCGCAAACCAACCATCAAGAGGGCAGAGCCCGCCAAAATGGGCAGGCCATCTGCCTATATAAGCGGCTTGTTTCACCATAGCATTTAGATTTGTTCTCCTTCCGTGATGATCATCTTCTGTGCTGATTCTCCTGCAAGAGAGCCTTTTCGCCGTCGGAATAAGCCCAGCAGCAGAACAAGCTGAATCTTCTCTGCAGCAGAATTCAGTGGCAGGCAGCCCCTCTGTTTAGCGTGCTCTCAGCTGTTCACCGTTCCCCTGCAGCCATCCAGCGCGCGCTCCTAAAAAGCAAATTTTCAAAAGAGCAATTTTCTCAGTCGATGACCCTGCAGGGTACAGTATGAGGGACATTTTGGGTGAACTAGCCCCTGACTTTAGTCAGCAGGAAATTCTTTTCTTTGGGATCCAGAGCAGGTATAAGAAGATTGAAGCCAGATCACTGCAATCTTTAACGGACTGTCAGAGAAATGTGACCTCTCTCTTGGTTTCTCTGCTGTCTACGAGCTGGAATGGACAGCAAACTGTTCCACGTCCTTTCAAAAGCCGTCGAAGAGCTCTGCCTAGTCTGGCCTCCACCACAAGAGCCCACACAAAGCTGCCTTGATGAGTGGTTCCTGCCGGAGCATCAGCAGGCCCCTCGCCAGCGACTTGTGCAGTTCTTTCCAGAGGTTCACAATGAGCAGATGAAGTCACCCCTATTCAGCCTGCCTCCGCACTTCCGCCTCTGCCGCCCTCACCACCATTGATGGCGCAGAGGAAAAAGGCTTCGAAAAACAGCCTCCTCTGGAGGAAGCTGTGGCTGTGCACCTTTGCCCACCCACTCTCATTGGATGGATGGCCAAAGTGGTTCACCCATCCAAACCATGCAAGGTCACTTCAGCTCTCGCCGGCCGAGCCTACGCATCTGCTGGCCAAGCTGCCTCCGCCCTTCACACCATGGCTGTTCACCAGGTGTTCAGTGTTCCTCTGGTCTATGGATGAGTCTGGACCAGACCCAGCCGTTTTTCATGACCTACGCAGTGCCACCAACCTTGCCCTGCGCGCCATGAAAACCACCGCCCAGGCTATAGGAAAAGCCATGGCCAGCCTAGTGGTGCTTGAGTGCCACCTTTGGCTCAATCTCACAGAGATCAAGGATGCAGTCAAGACTGCCTTCCTCGACTCCCCGGTTTCCACCACTGGTCCCATAGCGTCTAGCCTCATTCCCGTTATTCTCAGGGAACCGAGGTTACGTCAGTAACCAAGTATCATTTTATTAGCAGCTGCTTTCACGTGTTGAAACGTTTCTTTGGTTCATTCTTCATAGAGCACTGGACGAGGAAAATCTGATGCAAATCAGAAAAAAGAACAGACTTCAGATTGCATAATTTGGGGGTTAATGAATAGAAATGGTATTCTGTATGACAAAATATTTTGCAAACATGTGATGATCTATATTTCTCCAAATATGCGCACTTTTGAACTAAGAGCCCTAACGGACACCGTCTAGGACATTTGTGAACACAAATAAAATGCATTAGATGTGAGTGAATTCATATGAGTAATGATATTCTATTCAAAATATACAAAATTACAGATCGATTGTTTATGCACTGCTGACATAAATTTAAAAATGTCTGTCACAGCAACCTAGTTTTATCATAAACAGTGGTCAAATATTGAAGCTGGAGTCTTTAATCTTTCTAATGATACTCAGTTTGTCCAGATAAAGTAAGAGTGTGATGTTTTAATGTTCAGTAACAACAAAATCTGGGGCCATCAGTGATCATTGAACGTTAAGGGGTTAACTTCACAATTTGTGCATGTTTGTCATTTTTGGACCTTGTCAGTACATTTTGTTCTATTAAATAAGCCATACAGGTATATGCATGTACAGTTACAGTATGAGGGACTTTAGTCAGCAGGAAATTCTTTTCTTTGGGATCCAGAGCAGGTATAAGAAGATAGAAGCCAGATCACTGCAATCTTTAACGGACTGTCAGAGAAATGTGACCTCTCTCTTGGGAACTGTACACAATCAAAGGTACAGAGCACAAAACACAGCATTAGAATGCAACCGGTTCTTTTTTCCTGCTTTGTCTATGAACCATGTCTAAAAATATAATCACCAGTTAAGCAGATAAAATAACACTTCTCATTTTTAATCTAAATGGTTATTATAGCTGAGCTGCAGTAAATGAACCATGCTTCTCTGCATGTAGGTTGGTGCATTTGGAGCAGTTCCAGAACTCAGTGGTGCAGCAGTTGGAATGTTTGGAGCAGGACTGTCTGTCTCTCAAAACCATTGAGAAGGAGACTGTGGTCTGTCTTAGTTTCTCAATACAATGGGCACATTTTCATATAAAGTAGATTTGTCAAAGGCAAACTGAAATGTTTATATACTCGGCAAAAAAAGAAACCTCTTCCCACTTATAGGTAAATATTTGTATGAACATAAAAAGATTCAACAACTGAGACATAAACTAAACAAGTTTCACAGACACTTGACAAACAGAAATTAAATAACGAGTCCCTGGAGGGGGAGGGGCATTATCAAAAGTAGTAGTCTGTATCTGCTGTGACCAACAGCTGCTTTAAGTATTACTGAGCAATAGCATCTCTTCCTCATGGACTACACTAGATTTTGCTAGTTCTTGCTGTGAGATTTTACTCCACTCTTCCACTTGCAAGTTCTCGAACATGTCTTGGGGACATATGGCTACATGTGGTTTGACACTGCAATCAGCTGTCCTTTCTGTCTCCCTGTAGCATGGTCTTATAGACGTCTTACATTACGGACATTGCAGTTTATTGCTTTTGATGTTTTTCAGAGTCAGTAGAGAGGTCTCTTTATGGCTTGTTTCCACTGAGCGTTGCGGTACGGTTCGTTATAAAAGTACAGTACGATTCGGGACCGTAAACCCTGATCCGGCTTGCATTTCCACCGCCAACAGTACGCTTATCATAGGTGTGGTGTAGCAATCGAGGTCATTCTCGCACAAAGAAGAAAGCAACACAGTAAACGACAATGGACCACATACAGCAGATCTTGTTCTTGCTTCTCGGCATGTGGCTGTTTTCACAAGACACGCTTTGTTTGAGCCAAGGCTGCAAGGAAAAACACAGCTGCAAAAGCACACGCAAATGCCGATTCTAGCTCCACCCTTTAGTACCGGACTACTGCGCTAGGTACCCCAACGGAAGGGTGCCAAAAAAGTGGTACGCTATGGTTCGGAATTAGGGTACCATTCACAACTTCTGTTGCGTATAGTACTGAACCATTAGTGTCCTAAGTTATTGTAACCGTGACCCTAATTGTCTACTACCTGTAAACTGTTAGTGTCTTAAGGACTGTTTTACAGGTGCATGTGCAGTAAATGTTTATCGAACAAGCAATAAAAACTTGTTTAAACCCTTTCCAATAAAGTTCTGTAAAGCTTATTTGGATTTTTACAAAATTCTTTAAAATACAGTATCCCGAAAAAGGGACATTTCTTTTTTTGCTGAGTTTATGGTCACCTGAACAAAGCATTTAATAGCAGAAGTCTGTTGATGAAGTGCTGTTCTTTGTCGTCATACACTCTTGGTCTTGTTTTAGAATTTCTGGCAGTCGGAGTCTGACACAGTTCGGGCATTCTGTGATGGACAGCAGAAGAGGTAGAAAAGTCTATGCCTACTTTATCGTGTGCTTGACAAAACGAACAAGCTGTTTTGGTCACACTTTATATTAGGTGTATCTAATATGTACTTGCATCAAAAAATAAGTACATTGTGTTCATGTACACTTTTGCTGCTACTGAGGTGGGATACGGGTAATGTTAGGGACAGGTTTAATGGTGTGGGTAGGTTTAAGGGTGTATAAAGAGGTAGGGGAAGGGTCAACAGTGTAATTATAGATGTAATTACTGACATTAATTACAGATTACATGCAGGTTTTTTTTTTTTTTTTTTTTTTTTAAATATAAGTACAATGTAAAAACTAAGTGCATTGTATCAAATAATTAACTACCATGTACTAACATTTAAATTAAAACACCTAATATAAAGTGGGACTGTTTTTGTCTGTAAATTGGGAGAAGGGTTTTTTTTCATGTGACCAATGCAAATTCTTAAAAGAGCTGCTGATCTCCCATGGCAGGTTGGATTCTCTCCTAATCCCTCATGCGAGTGCTGAAGAGACATTTAGTCTATCAGCGAGAAGTGATGTCAAAATTACTGTGGTAAGTGGTTTGTCATTATAGCTTTTGTTTGCCAGCAATATGTTTAGACTTTTTTTTTTTTTTACAGGGCAAGAATATCTGACTTTTATTTATAATGTTTAATTATTTAATTGCAAGCTAATTAATTACTACTTTAAGTCATCTGAATTTTCATCTTCTCCAGCCAGCCTCTCCTCGAGGACAATCATCCATTGTTGCCCTATCTGGGACCACCACCGCAGATCCCTCATAGGACTTTACACTTAACTCTTTTTCTTTCATATTCCTTTATTTTGTCTGTCTGAAACATCTACTCCTAATTAAAACAATTTGATTCTAAGTGTATTATATAATAAACATCACACAACATCATTGATACTTCAAGTGCTTTATTTAGTTTGTTAGTATGAAGACAATCATTAAGGTTTCATATGTGCTCTATTTAAAAAAAAAAAAAAATTTAAAATAAAAAGAGGAAAAAAAGGAACAAAAAATGACAGGTTTGCACCAAAGACAGAGTTGTGTCTTTGGGTCATCTATACATGCTAATCTACTTTTAAAATGTGACAATTAACATTTAACAGTTAAAATGTACAATCTTTATCTTCTGGTAAAAGAAATTAAAAATACTGACGCCTGTATTCATGACAGTCCAATAAAATGCACTTTAGACTGTGTGTTTGTTGCTTGTAGCACCTGCTAAGATCAGCAATAAGATGTAGCAGAACATGGTTCATGGCTGTGGCATTAATAAAGAGGTTATTCACAGTTTAAACAAAGGACATTACCCTTTGATCCCATCAGCATCCTGTTGCAATAGGATATACAAAATTGCATTTGTCAAACAATTTCATGGTGTCTTTAACACAAAGTCCAAAAAAAATTCACATAGCGTTTATCATGAAACTTGACATCTGTACACAACAATCCATGTCTGGCTGTTAATAAAGAATGGAAAAGGTGTCTTAGTGCTACTTTATGGTGTATATAAGATCCTTCATACCAATATATTCAATTACACTAAACCATTGTATCAGCAGATCAGATAAAGGATTGTAGCCTATGGTGTAGTGATTTAGGGAAAAATTACAGAATATTTCCTTGCCATTAGAGATAAAATAAAGTAGATACTGTACTCCATAACAGAGGCATTTATTCTGAACAAAATTATTGTACAGCATTCAGATAGCTCAGTTATGAGACTTGAGTGGAACATATGTAAAACAGAGATACAAAAATTTCTATTCTAATTTTAAAAATTGCAGTTTGATTATCAGATGATTGGCTGCTATTACGCTAATATTCAGCATGAATATTATTATATGAACTGGGCTGAGACGATCCATTCTATTGGTCATGTCGTGGCATCACTGCAGCTTCTGTTTGGAGTTGACTCCGTTGAGAGAGAATGAAAGGCCATTCAAATGATTTTTAAATTCTCCAACCTTAGCCATTCTGCCACCCTCCAGCCTTCTCTTTTTGTATGTCTGCAGAGAACAGCCATTTATTGCTTAACAATTGATAAGACTGGAAGCATGAGAGCACACATACATTACTAAGCATGGCCCAAATCACCAGATGGTATCATTTAATGCAGAGCGAATTAAAATTAATGATCTAACCAATTTCACAATTTTTTACTAGCAAGTGGCATTGTCACAAACTTCACAGGCACCATTAGGCCATGCCCCCATGACCGACAATATATAGATTCAATATATGCAGTATTCAGTATTGCCAAGTCACCCTTGCCATCAAGTTCGTCAGAGGCTGGGTAGGGTAAAAAATCCTTTTGTCAGGCTTGGTCTGAAGAGAATTTTTACCTTTTTTGCCATTTATCACTGGTACTGTCACCAAACTCTCAGGCCACAGTAATGATGACCACCATATATTTTTTTTAATATGCCTAACCAGGGGTGGACGACTTCTTTTGAAAGACAACTGGAGGTTTATTTTTTGTAATTCCAGAATTAATATAAGTAAAACAAGAATAATGATTTTTTGCTTAACATATTTTTATCATTTAAAAATAATAATAAAGATGCCTGTGACACATAGACATACACTGGGGCCAAAGCCACATGTCTTACAAGTCTTTTGAGGATGATATAACAAAAAAGGTTCCTGCAAGGTTTTTTCTCTGACAAGTGCCTTTTCCAAAAATGGCCACTTGGAGCTCCAAAGTGCCCCTTGGTAACGTCTAGGTTACTAATGTAACCCCTGTTCTCTGAAGGAGGGAACAGAGACATTATGTCAGAACTGAATTGACGAATTAGGACCTCGCCCAATCACTATTGAGAGGTAACAGAACAAGCCAATGCACACTGGCGAGTGCGATTTGCATCGCAAGTCGCTCCCCCCAATTCCAGGTATATAAGGTAGTGTGTGAATACATTAACTTTTCTGCTGAGCAGCCGAGACAGGGTCCTGGCTCTGCCAGCGGAGGTACAGGAGTTGTGGCAATGGGACTTAATGTCTCCCTTCCCTCCTTCAGGGAATTAATTACATCAGAACTGAACTGAATTGGGATCCCTATGGAAGACACCACAACTACTGCTGCCCCTTCCAGTGCTTCGAGCAAGCCATCTAATCCCCCTACACCTGTTGGGGCGGAAGGGACAGGGCTGTCCACAGAGAATGTCAATCACTGACATTCAGTTTTAACCCTGTACAGTGAGACTATTGGATAACACTGAAAAAGCGTGCCCATTCCACTGGAAAGGGACGCTGCGGAGACCACATCCTACCCATAGGGAGGTGACGTGGAGTTGCATGGACTGACCATCAGGACAGTGCTACATATGGAAGATCTCTGTGGTAGATCCTGCCTTGTGCAGGGGTGGAGTCAATAAGGGAAGGGAATGCCGCAGCAAGTGAGACACCGAGCCGTCATTCCCGCATATTATCTGTTTTTACACAACACCAGCTCCACTCTGAGATTGTAGAATCTTGCGAATGTGTTGGGTGTCGCCCAGCGCGCAGCTCTGCATATGTCTGCCAGAGAGGTGCTGTGCACCAATGCCCAGGAGGAAACAACACTCTGAGTGAGCTCTCACTCCGAGGGGGCACGGCTCGTCTTGGGATTGGTACGCCAAGACGATGCAGACAATAGGACTCCACCTCTTTCGAGATATCTTAGTCTTGATCTCAACATCACGATGGTCATCTTCCCACAGTGGGTGCATGACTCATCAACGAACACCACCTCAGCGTGCTAATGGCCTAGACGCGTAAGGCAGAGATCATGGCTGTCAGACGGGGCCAGGAAACGACCGGATGATCCAGAAACACATGGGTGGAATGAAATCTTTAAAAAGACGCAACGTCACACCCGTGTTTACTCTTTTAGGGAAAATTACTCTTTCGAATTGCTCTTTTCGGGGAAGCAGCTTATAATGCAAATCTCACTCACCAATGTGCATTGGCTTGTTCTGTTACACTCAAAGGTGATTGGGCTCTCAGACGAGAAAACCAATTCGTCAGTTCAGTTCTGACGTAACATTGAATGTGACTGATAGGGAACAAAATTATCTGAGGGCTAAAGAATGCTGTTATAATTACTTTTACATGTGCCACATATAATAAATCATTCTTTAAAAAATGTAAAATAATTAACATTTCATGTTAAAAGTTGGTGTTCATTGGATTCATCTTGCGATCGTCATTAACAAAGGTATGAAGTCCCGTTTTATTTTGCATGTTGTCATTTGTACTCCTGACACAGATTACAATATTACTGTTGCTGGAGCATCTATATAGTAAAACAGGCACCGTAGATTGAAACTGAACCCTTAGAACTTTCAGAATATGCATAATTTGTTAACATCCTTAATATTTCTAGACTGTAGTCTGAATAGTAAATGTATACTATGGTAAACAAAGTGACATCAAGCCCATGGTCGGGTCAGTGCGTCTCAAGCGCACCGCCCCAGTGACTTTTTTTTTTTTTAGCGTGACCCTCGAGGGCCACTGTCCTGCAGAGTTTAGCTCTGGCCCTATTCAAACACACCTGCCTGTAGCTTTCAAGTAATTGTAAAGACTCTAATCCAACACACCTTAAAAATCTAATCAGTTGGATTCTAAACTCTGCAGAATAGTGGACTTTGAGGGCCAGTTTATATTTCCTGAAGAATAGGTCAAAAATTTAAAATCCATTTGGTTTTTTTTTCAGTAAGGTCAAAAGATAATCTGACCCAATTTTGAAGAGTAGACTAAATTTGTAGAAGTTCTCACCTGCATGTAGAAGTTGACAAACAGGACGACAAGTGTGCACATGTAGAAGGTCTGAAATTTCAGACAGCCCAGAGGGTAGCCACAAGGAACGACCCATGCACTTACTGTGTGTGTTATAGTCAATACAAACTGAACCTGAGAAAAAGAACAGAACATTACTGGGAGACAATCATCTTTTAACACATGAAATACAACAAAAAGAACCAAACAGAGTAGGAAAGAAAGTTCATTCAAGAGTGCTATTAGTATACTTCTATAGATAAGTATACTTTGTCTACTTTTTATGTACTTCTCAGAAATAAAATGTATGTACTTCTCTATACACAAGTATACTTGACTTATCCTGACAGAAAAGTCTAAATATATTTGGCCTATACTTGTATTCAATATTTTAATATTAATAATAATAATAATTTGTTACATTTATATAGCGCTTTTCTGGGTACTCAAAGCGCTTTAAATATAGAAGGGGGGAATCTCCTCAACCACCACCAATGTGGCAGCCATATTGTGCCAGAATGCACAGAGTGATGAAGCCAATCAGTATATGGGGATTATATGGCCATGATGGACAGAGGTCAATGGGCAATTTGTCCAGGATGCCTGGGTTACACCCCTACTCTTTTTCTGAAGGACATCCTGGGATTGTTTATGACCACAGAGAGTCAGGACCTCGGTTTAACGTCTCATCCGAAGGATCGAGACACTGTATACTTAAAAACATAATTAGGTATTCTAAGGATACTTGGCTTGTAGTTGTTTGCTCTTTTGATTGAGTAGACTATTAAATAAATTTTTCCTCAAAGTTTTACATACTGTCATATAAACTTGTATTGTTTGAAAATATTGATTTATAAAGAAAACATGTTCCTAATTCAGAATATGACAGTTTTTGTGTAGTGTACATAGGAATTTACTTCAAATCTACCTAACACTTTCCCCGCCATTGACAACATATGAAGGGTATGTCTGCAGTCCACAGTACTTTAAACCATGCCCCTGCAAGTTACGACTATTACTACAAGTTATGCCTCCCGTGAATAAACAAGCTGAATGTCATTGACTAAAACAATCTTTTAAAATAAATTATTTTGTTTTATGTATGAAAGGTTTGTCAGGCTATAACTTCTTTTGCTTTCTAATACAAACTGTGAAATATGAAATAACTATTATTAGAACATAAAATTATACAATCATATTAATAAAGACTCATGGTAATTATGGCTAAAAACCTACCCCAAACTCTAAACCTTACCATAAACCCACACCTTCCATAAAATTCAAATTGACTCTAGAGTCTCATAACTAAAATACTTAAAAAACTGAGAAAAACAAACAGGATGACTTACTGTTGTTATAAGATCTGTATGCCTTATTACTAGGTGGCAATAGCTTAAGCGAGGAAAGTGATGAAGAAGAGCAGACTAGTGATGACATCAGCAATTCCAGAGGGAAGGGCTCTGATGACATACCGAATTTCATTGTAGGGGGCGTAACATGTAGTAGGGGTGTGGTTTGTAGTACTGTGGGACGCAGTCAAACACACTTGGAATTTTCATTATAAGGTTATAAGGTAGGGGGTACTATTAAGCATCTTCTGTGTACAGAATCAAAACACAGGCGAAGAAGAAGCAGAAACAAGCGATAAAATCCTTGCTTATACACATGTAAGTAAATGGTATTCATTACTATAGACTTTCGCACAAGTTTAAATGAAATTCAGTGACATCAAGGCTGTAATGTGTTTGGTTATCAAGGCACACGTGATCCAAGTTAGCCATTACACTTTCTCCAATGGTAGAGCCACGAACCCTTGAATCTCGCAATAATAAAGCCATACCTGACTTTGGAACGCAGCAAAATATGAAACTTTTCACATGAGCTTGCGTGTCTGGTCTGACGCATTTGCATGCGCATAAATGAAAGTCAATGGACTGAAAAGTGTACTGTGACCACCCCTTAACGTTACTGAAAGAAATGTCATCCCAGGAAGAGAATATGCTGGCATTTGCTGGAAACTAAAAAATAAACGCTGGCAGGGAAAGAGTACAGTTAAAGGTAAATTTCAAGTATAAAAATTAATACCTAAATAGGAACATAGTAGTATACTTCAAGTGAAAAAAATATAATATATAAATAGTAAACTATGGCCTGGTTTTATAGACCTTAGATTAAGCCAGGATTAGACCTTAGTTCAATTAGGACATTTAAGTAGCTTTTATAAATGTGCCTTAGAAAAACACATTACCAGTGTGCCTCTTGGGAAAAAAAAAATGGCAGTGAGATATTTTAAGATATGTCAGTGCAAGTTGCTTTCAGTTAAAACAGCGCAAACATGCATTTTAGTGTGGGACTAGGTTTAAGGCGTGCCTTTGAAACCAGGGGTAAAAGTATTATGTTAAGTTAACTTAATGAAAACTTACAATATTTTCAGTATAAAACTACTAAACTAGTATTTTACTGAGAGTATACGTCAAAGTGTACTTCTATAAACTAAATCTGCTATTTATCTAGTAAACTTTCAGTATTCCTATAAATTCAATTGTAGTATAGTTGCAGTACAACCGAAAACCATAATTGTAAACTACTTTTATACACTTTCCCCCAGTTTCACAGACAAAGCTTAGCTGTTTGTTTGTTTTTTCTAAGGCATGTTTATAAAAGATACTTAAATTGAACTAAACCTAATCCTGACTTAATCTAAGCCCTGTCTGTGAAACCAAGCCTAAAAGTATTGAAATAGTACACTTACAATTATACTACTAGTACATTGATATTAGTATACTTACTACTTTAAATTATACTTAAAATATACTTAAACTTTAAGTATACTTAATAAAATGAACTAAAAAGTATAGTTATTTTTCTGTAAGGGAGAATGGCAGAGGGAAGGTCTCATAAATTCTGTAAGCATGAAAATGTGAAGGGAAATGGAAATGTAAGAGCAGAGTGTAGTTGTATAGAGAGTTTGCACACTGACCAGCTGAGCCTGGGTGAGGTAGCGTTTCCACCACAGATATTTGAGCATGGATGGGATGGTTGACAGACCATAGTAAGAATACATGAGGATATGGATGAAGCTGTTTAGCATCGGTCCAAAGAAACCTGGACAAAGATTTTGCATTATACAGCTTGAACTGAATCATCATGCCACTTGATAACAAACAAGATTATGTGTAAAAAATAAACATATTATATATAAACAAATTTATTTGACATATTGTCAAATATATATTCAATAATGTTATATGTATGTTCCCTGTTGTAGTGGTAGAAAAGTTCCCTGTATAGTTTGTTATCATGGTTTCCTTGGCCAGTTTTGTAGTCCCTTTGTTGATTGGGTTTCTTTGATATCCCCCTAGGTGTGCCTTGTTTACTTGTTACCCTCGTTAGCCCTGGGTGTACTGCATGTATAGCTCTTGTGTTTTCCATGTTGTTTGTCAGGTCGTGTCCTTCTACGGCTGTGATGTTGGTGTTCTCAGTTCAGTCTACTTGTGTTTTGTTTATCAGTTTTTAAGTTATTTGTATTTAGTTAAACCTTCTGCATATTCATCCAACCCTCCCCCGACTCTGTCTCTGTAATGGCATTTGTCCAACAGTAAACTCAAAGTTGTATTATATCTTCACAATTTGAATTCTCTCTCTCTCTCTCTCTCTATATATATATATATATATATATATATAAGAGAGCGGGGCACAACCTAACGCGGGGTTAGTTGTAACACACATGGTTTAACACTTTCCACACAAGCCAGGATGACGAAACTTTAAGTGTATTTACTAGTTGTCATATCAACACTATATAGAGAAAAAATATAGTTAAATAAAATATATTTATTTAGCCATAGCAAAAGTACATTTCTTACTTGCATTAATGTTTCATCTCTGTTTTTTGTGTTTATTTAAAATAAGACAAATCTGATATTATTGTAATCTTATATCTGTTATTTAAGAGTTGAGATAATTATTTAATGCTGATCTAACCAGCAGAAGACACAAGCTGGGTTTAAATCCCAGTTGCTTCAGTTGGGGCATGTTGTAACACTCCGTTACATAGTGCCCCTATTAGAAATATGCTATTATATTCTGTACTTTTATGAATTCTATTGAGAAACCATGAAAAAGAGGTGAATAATGACTGAGAGTCAATGTTCAGAAATGCTTAATTATTATTGTTTTTAACTATGCTGTATAGCTGTGTTTTGAGGTGTTTGTTGTCAAACTCAAAAATTAGTTTATTCTTAATAATTAAAAAATGACATTTATTTTAATTCGAAAAAGTTAATAATTGTATTTTATTGACAAAATATTTTAATTTGTCATGGACATTTTTTTTATTATATCAGGTAACATTTTAAGCTGCCATAAGGTCATGTTACAATGTACCCCTCACATGTTACAATGTACCCCACCTATGGGGCATGTTGTCACATTTCACTTCCATTCTTTCGGGGTAAACCAAGAAAAAAGTATACACTGTATTAATGAAACAAAATCACATTATTGTACTAGACATGTGCAATTAATGTGGGAAAAAATAAATACTCTGAACCCCAAGTGGATTTACGCAAACTGAGAAAGTCAAAAAGCGTTAGGTTATGCCCCTCTCACCCATATATATATATATATATATATACACTGATCAGGCATAACATTATGTTGGTCCCGCTTTTGCTGCCAAAACCCCTGACCCCAGCCCAGCCCTGAAGGTGTGCTATGGTATCTGGCACCAAGATGTTAGCAGCAGATCCTTTAACATCCTACAGATGCTCAATTGGATTAAGATCTGGGGAATTTAGAGACCAAGTCAACACCTCAAACTCGTTGTTGTGCTCCTCAAACCATTCCTGAACCATTTTTGCTTTGTGGCAGGGCGCATTATCCTGCTGAAAGAGGCCACAGCCACCAGGGAATACCGTTTCAATGAAAGGGTGTACATGGTCTGCAACAATGCTTAGGTAGGTGGTACGTGTCAAAGTAACATCCACATGGATGGCAGACCCAAGATTTCCCAGCAGAACATTGCCCAAAGCATCACACTACCTCAGTCAACTTACCTTCTTCCTATAGTGCATCCTGGCGCCATGTGTTCCCCAGGTAAGTGACACACACGCACACGGCCACGTGATGTAAAAGAAAACGTGATTCATCAGACCAGGCCACCTTCTTTAATTGCTCTGTGGTCCAGTTCTGATGCTCACATGCCCACTGTTAGTGCTTTCGGCGTCTTGCCATCACAATTTTGTCCTTGTCAAACTCAAATCCTTATGCTTGCCCATTTTACCTGCTTCTAACACATCAACTTTGAGGGCAAAATGTTCACTTGCTGCCTAATATATCCCACCCACTAACAAGTGCCATGATGAAGTGTTGTTCACTTCACCTGTCAGTGGTCATAATGTTATGCCTGATCGGTGTATATACATTCATACAGCGTGTAATATTATAAATCTACATAATAATAATAATAATAATAATAATGTTGTCATCTACATTATTATATGCTGGCTATTGTTAAAACATAAAGCTAAGCCTAAGAACATCATCTTAAAATGATAATAAAACATTACACATTTCCTCACACCCGTTCTGTCTCTTAAACCTGTGACCTTTTATTGATGTAACTTTGTCCTTCAGGCTCACTTACTCTGTCCACAGGGTATCCAGTTGAGGACACACCACCAGATGTTAAACATAGAAGCATGATGATACACATGCAGGAAACTGATCTGGCTGTTTTTCTTCCTTAGTACAATGAAGACTGTGTCCAGGAATTCAATCAGCTTGGAGAAATAGTACCACCAAAGTACTTTTGCTACCTATCCATATAAAACATGTAAAATATTTTGCTGCAAGTTAAATGTAATAAGATAATATTTTCACACATCAGATTACAAAACTAATGACCCTACAGTAGTGTTAATGGGTAACACTTTAGAATACTGATCCATCATTAATGAATAACTACACAGGAACAAATGAGTAATGTATTATTAACACTCTAGTAACTACTATTAACTAACAAGAAACTCTGATTAATAAATTAGTAAGTAATAGTGCTTAGTCGAATGTGGTAGTTCACTATTAGTTAACCAATAACTACTATTTTTTATAACTCCCTGAGGACTACTAAGAACTACTATATACAGGTTCATAATTAACATGAATAATGCATAATGTATAATTAATTCTAAAGTGAAGGTAATGGTAACCCACTAGTAATGACTTAAGTGTTACTACATCCTACATGAATTACTAATTATTTGGATCAGTATTCTAAAGTGAAAAACATGATAACTCTCTGTAATTACTAAGTCATTGTAAACTTTTGAGTTTTTGTAAGGTTTTGGATAGTAACACTTAAGTAATTACTAGTGGGTTACCATGATCTTCACTTTAGAATACTGATCCAAATAACTAGTAATTCCTATAGAAGTATGTGGTAACACTTGAATCATTACTATTCAAAACCTTACAAAAATGTCAAAATGACTTCAGTAATTTCTAGAGAGCTATCATGCTTTTCACTTTAGAATACTGATCCAAATAATTAGTAGTTCCTTCTGTATGATTCAATAATACCTGAGTCATTACTAGTGGGTTACCATTACCTTCACTTTAGAATTAATTATACATTATGCATTATTCACATTAATTATAAACCTGTATATAGTAGTTCTTAGTAGTCCTCTGGGAGAAGTGAAAAAATAATAGTTATTGATTAACTAATGGTGCACTACCACATTCAACTAAGCACTATTACTTACTAATTTATTAACTTGTTAGTTAATAGTAGTTACTAGATTGTTAATAATGCATCATTTGCATCAACAAATACACCTCATTTGTTCCTGTGTAGTTATTAATTAATGATGGATCAGTATTCTAAGTGTTACTTGTTAATGCAATTATGTGGCAGAATGTGATCATAATGTTGTTTGAGGTATGCCTTAAATAGTATTCAAGCACAACTGTACATATTTGCAGACAGACAGACAGACAGACAGACAACCAGCAGCAGAAAGGAATCACAGGAAGTACTGTTTTTCTTACCCTGATATCTGCTTCACCAGCTTCATGCAATGCCTGACACTGAAGACGGTAACCTGCAGACCAGACTGCTGATATCAGCTACCAAACACATGAAACATAGTGTTAGGTAAGAACAGCTTAAAGGACAATGGACACCAGCAGTTGGGCACCTGTATTGCTGCTGTACATGTAAACATACATACTCACTAAACATAGCGTACACTCACTTACCTCAACCAGCATGTAGAAAGACAACACAGTAATAGAGAAGTTGTACAGCAGTAAAACATTTTTCAGTGAGTATGCTGGTCTGTTTTTCATGTATTTTGTTCCCAGGTAGATTGTTAGGAGGTAGGTGATGGTGAGTAAGAACGTTGGTGTGTAGGAATCCAGCAGGAGCCATCCTCTCACGCGAGTATCTGACATCAAACACACATGTCACATACTGTATACTGCAAATGGTTGACTGGGTAAGGTACATTTCAAGCATCTTTTTAAAACTCACTTCAAATTCTTGTAATAACTTTGGCTGAACTTTTTTTACACAGCCGTGCCATTTTGAAATCAAAAGTAAGCTTGAGGTGAAAAAAAAAACTTGAAGGTCAGTGATATCATTTGGCAGAGGATGGACCAAATACTGAATAAAACTAGACTGTTGTGAGATTTTTTTTTTCTCTTAAAAAAATAATGACTAACATCTGGAGAAATTTCATATAATCTGTAAAATGATCATTTTTAAATTGTAACTTCACAACGCATAGAAAAGACTCAAATTATTTTTAATTATTGTTTTTTAGATGATCACATTCCAGTAGCCTACTCGTCATATTGGCATTTATTTTGAGTGACTGTTTATTTGTCCATTGGTATGTCAGTGTATAAGAAACAATAATACCTGCCTTATCTAATGTAGCAAAATAAAAAAAACGTATAATTAAGTTATTAAACTTACTTGCGATCTTAACTTATTTTATTATATTTTATATTCCTTGGTGTATGTGTGCCATTTACTTAAAAACAATTACATTTAGAGCAGTGGTTCTTAACCTTATTGACTTCAAGCCCCCACATTGTCCACAATAATATTTGAATATTAAAGTCAGCATGAAATTTTAATTTCTATTTCCTAAATGCAGGAGCCTCTGGTTATCTTAAGGCACCCCTGGCTTCATCACACAGTAAATACATTTTTTAAAAATGGTGTTGATTACAATTGTGTTGATAAGAGTAAACTAAACACTATACACTATAATTATACGCCTTCTGGTAATGCATGGTTTTGGTGAGTGCTTTGTAATTTGTCTTCACAATAAATAGTTTGAGAAGCAATTCAGTTGCAAATGAGACAAAACACAGATTCAGAACGCTCCACAAATGCAAATTTGTACAGACAGACCACAAAGAACGATACTCCTCGTCTTTTTTTTTCTTTTCCTTTTTCTTTTAGGCATTTTCATCTAGGCTAAACACTGCAAACAGATAGCGGCTATGTAGTTTATTGATTTACATTATGAAAACGGGAAAAACCCTTAAGAAGCTTCTCTCAAAAGTTAAAATGTGAAAAAGTGAAATTCCTAATATTAATTCCAATAATTTCAAATTATGTTAATTTTTACTTTGTATTGTAGCACATTCAGAGGTTGCACAGGACGCATTTATTCACCAACCATGATCACAAACAAAATGGTCAAGAATCATGTTACAATTTGTCACAGAGAAGGTTCGCCCTGAATATATAGCAGCAAATCGCACACACGGTATGACAACTTCAACATACAACATGTTGGTTGGTGTTGTCAGATCATTAGTGCTTTTTTTGCAATGCACAGAGAGTGTGTGCCCATGGTTTCCATATTGATAATATTAAGTAAACTACTGGGCAGAAAGCAGGATTTATACATCTGGCAACCCCAAGCAGGAAAGATAGGCTTGTTACCAATGCAAGATAACGGAACCAAAGTCCCTTTAAGGCAAGTCATTTCACTAGGCTGCCAAGCTATTTCAGTCATGCAAGTACAGCTCCTATCTCTTTGAATGGGGAAACATCGAATTCTCCAAAGCTGTTCACCAAGCATACGATTAAATTTCATATTTGAAATCACAATTTTTTTTTTTTTTATGCTCAAATAAAATTAAAAAAGCGTATTTTTTTCAGGCTAGACTAGCCAATGCGCATGCACAATGACTACCAATTAGCGATTGGCTTTTTTATTTAGAAGGCGGAGCTATACCGCCATATTGCCTGTTATACTTTCTCCCATTCTTAAGTAATATGAGTGCACTATCTTTTGTATATCTAAAGTATTTGATAGGACAAAGACCCCTATATTTTATTCTTTTTCATTTGTTACACTCGGATGTATGTCACAACACTTAAACTTAAAAAAAAATATTTTTTAAATATTTTTTACTCTACTCAATAAACTATTTTACAGCTTGTCATAACTAAAACATTTATATTTGTCATAAAGGTTACTTCAAAAGAACCTGGTTCCTTAAAAGGATACAAACAATGGTTGAGGGGGTACATTAAAATAAGAAACATCTTGATTTTTTTTGTTAGTTGTTTTAGCTTATTTTAAAGCTTAAACAAAGTTGTTTTGTCTTATTTGAAATCCTTTTAAGTCATCTTGAGGCCCCCTTGGAAGTATGCTGAAGCCCCATAGTGGCTTGAGAACCTCTGAGTTAACACCAATCAGGATTGATTCAGTGGAAAAAAAAAAAGGTTTGGCGTAGATTTGATTTTGACATCGGTGGGCACATAAAATCATAACTAAAAGCAGAACCCCTGCACTTTTTTTTTTTGTTGACTACAATTTGATATCTAAAGCCCAACCAACTCATAAATCATAGACCTAACATAATTTTCATTATGTGAACGAATAACTTTAGCTACAATTTAGCGTTTTGTACTTTATGGTAGAATATCTAAACCAGCATACATTCATAACAGAAAAAAAACCTTTAAGGGACATTAAGGTTTGTACTGTTATAAGTTATAGTTAATGGTGACAAGAAGACTTATCAAAGACTTAACTAAGAGCTGCACGATTAATCGATAAAATATCTCTATTCAAACACCCACGCAATCTTTTTTTCAATCAAGTGTGCTATTAGTATACTTCTTTTAAATTAAAAATAAGAAAGTATACTTTCAGTCTACTTTTTATATACTTTACTTATTCAGTATTTACAGTATTCAGAAATATACTTTATGTATATATTATTAAATATATCTAAAATTGCACTTAAGTATAATTGACTTATACTGCCAGAAAGGTCTAAGTATATTTGGACTTCTTTTTTTTTTTTTTTTCTCCTCCCAAGGCCAGCTATGTCATGTAATCCAGTGAGATTTCTCAACAGTACACATTTAATTAATTTCATACATGAAAGTGAATATAGTTTCTATTTAATTTAAATATAAGTAAAGCTACCTCCTAATCTTTATTGCACATGCTCCGAACCTGAACCAAACATGACATACTGGTACAGTGTTGTACAAAGTACTCTAGTTATCTGAGTGCTATTAGTAATACAAGTAGTATTGTGAAACAACAGAGATTCTAACCAAACTGATTATGGGCTATTTCACACGATCTGAATCAAAGTAAACTAGTTGCTTAAAAGCACAAAGTTAATGTGTCAATTGTGAAGCCACAACACGCACAACCTTGAGGCGGATGGGCTACAACAGCAGAAGACCCCACCGGGTACCACTCATCTCCACTACAAATAGGAAAAAAAGGCTACAATTTGCACCAGCTCACCAAAATTGGACAGTTGAAGACTGGAAAAATGTTGCCTGCCCCCTTAGTGCCAATTGGGCATCATTTAAATGCCACGGCCTACCTGAGCATTGTTTCTGACCATGTCCATCCCTTTATGACCACCATGTACCCATCCTCTGATGGCTACTTCCAGCAGGATAATGCACCATGTCACAAAGCTCGAATCATTTCAAATTGGTTTCTTGAACATGACAATGAGTTCACTGTACTAAAATGGCCCCCACAGTCACCAGATCTCAACCCAATAGAGCATCTTTGGGATGTGGTGGAACGGGAGCTTCGTGCCCTGGATGTGCAACCCACAAATCTCCATCAACTGCAAGATGCTATCCTATCAATATGGGCCAACATTTCTAAAGAATGCTTTCAGCACCTTGTTGAATCAATGCCACGTAGAATTAAGGCAGTTCTGAAGGCTAAAGGGGGTCAAACACAGTATTAGTATGGTGTTCCTAATAATCCTTTAGGTGAGTGTATATATATATATATATATATATATATATATATATATATATATATATATATTAGTTAAATTATATTATATTCATTATAAAGAAAAAATATTTATTATGCACATGCAGGGTTATAGTTAGGTAAATATGTGCTTCTGGATCTCTTATCTCAGAGAGAAAATAAAAATATCAGCTATATGAAGTTCATAAGCTTACATGATAAAATATTGGCAATGCATATGTAACTCTCCGTCGTGTATTTATTTGCCAAACGACCTTCATTTTCTTCAAATCTGACACTTGTTGAGAGTTCCGGGTAAGCGGATCCACAGCAGCTTTGGCGCCTACGTTCTGTGTTATGTATCGTCATCATTGTCCCGTGTTCTCATTGGTTTGCTGGCATGGAGGATTACATGTGCAGGGAAAGCTGTCCACGAATCGCTCGCCCAAGCTGAAATGTGCTATTACTGCCAGATCTCGATCAACGAAAATTACATTGTATTTGATACAAAACTAAATAGACTAAATCAAGTGAAAAAAGGTCATAAATTAAACTTTTCAAAGTATTTAGTTTTCTCCATAAGGAAATTTATTTTTAATGAAAACTTATAAACTGTTAAAGACTGTTTGTCATTATTTCAGCATTTTTAAAGAACATTTATATATTTTTATTACACTTACATTTATTCTAATTATATTTTACTTATATTTTACTTGTAATAGGCTACTAATATTGATTATTTTATACTTGTTTTAAACTCTTAATAAAAATACACTTCTGGCATACATTTAAATTGACACCTGCCATGGTGTTTCTTATTTGTCGTCGCTGATTTAGATGCATGTCCTCTGCTAATGTGCCGGTGAAGTAGCTAGCCAAGTTTCTTTGACATTAGTGCCACCTAGCCGAATTACAAAAATACAGCATATTTTGTCGCTTTCGTGTCGCACCGGACTCAACTCAAACACACAACTCAACAGCTTTTATGGGTCCTTGTGAATGCATCAACAGGTAAATGTAGGCTACTTTAAATAAAAGGTCAAACATATTAGGAATACTTTAGCTGTGTTGCTATGTGTCATGAGAGTAAGCAACTAGTAGCTAACACTCTGTATATAGCGAACGCAAAACCCAATCTATGTATCTGCACCAGGTGCATTTTTGACATAACACACACCCAGCATACCCAGTTAAAAAAAGTCACCGCTCGTAACTGATATATGAGTATTATCACACGAGTAGCAGTGCGATATGGCTGTATATCAGCATGGTGTGATTCGGCCGTAGGTAATCACAGCATGCTGATAAACAGCCATAACTGTTTATACAACAGTTCGACAGCACAAGTTTGTAAATAAATAATAAACAAAGAAGTGTCTTTAAAAACATTATTTTGTGCAGAACTACTTCCTTCCGCCACGGATTCAAATCTCAAATTGACAGATTAACAGTTAAGCCTCCGTCACTAATTCTAAAACGTCACTTTAAACTAGTAACGCAGGAACGTTGAGTTGCTTTATTGAAGCTTATTGTATTATGCAGATTATTATGGCATTATGAGAGAGAGATCAAATAAACAAGTGTATTAACTGCATCTGATATAGTATTCATTCTTCAGGTCAGTGTCCATAATATTATATCCATTATAAAAAAATCAGTTTGAACGTCCGCTGAGGAAAGCGATATCTTTGTCTTTGTCCTTTTAAAAGATTTTCCAAGACAGCGCTAAAACAACTTTCTGGTTTACAACAAGTCACTCATGAAGATAGTCTTTGCTGCCATCTAGTGATGTAATAATGTAACTGTCACTGAATTTGAAATTACAATCACTAATGGACCCTTTCTCAATACTAAATACGGCATATTATTTTTATAAAATAATATTTTTTGAACAATAATATTTAAATTAACAATAATAGCAGCTCTAGTAGGCCCTAAAGAATTTAAGATAAACATAGCCTAAATATAAAGTTATGAAACTTAATTTTGCCCTTAACCCAAATCAGTTTGCTCTGGAACAAGTAATAGATTAATAAAATCAAAAATTGCCCTTTTGATAAACCCCAAATTAATTATATCTCATGTTTATCCACTATCTACATACAGGAAGAGTCAGTGGCAAATTCCTGAAGGATGGCCGAGATGAAGCTTGTTCTCGGCGGATAAATGAGTGCTGAATGGCCACTGAAGGCCTGGAGCTCGCATCTGCGAAAGCTTTTTTAAATGTGAAACAGGTACTATGTTTATATATGAGTCACATATTTGAGTTCTAAATAACTACATTCTCGCCTAAAAACTCTTAAAACTACATTTCATGACACAATAACAGTAGTATTTGTAAAATTATGGAGGTTTGCTCATCTGCCATGCCATGAGTGATACGGTTAGAGTGCTGATATGTTGGGGGTCAGAAATCACGCAATTACTAAATAATTACTAAATAAACTACAAAATGTTAAGTTATCTAATATATGCACGGAATTGATTCTTACAGCGCTGCACGAGCTCGCAGCGGCATCGACTGCTTGTTAGCCAGGGTTCAAAGTGCAAGAAAAATCTGTGCTGAAACAGTGCTACTCGTCAGTTGCCCGGTAACCTTATTATGAATGGATGGATTTGAGAATGTGATATGGTTTAGTGTCAATATCTTATCTGACGTGCTGCATGTTTTGGACAGAGTACAGCATAGCTTTCAGTTTCTCAGTATATGCTTCTCTGCAAGTGTTACATGTTTGAGTCGCTCAAAATTATAATTTGGGAACGCAATATGTGTCAAACATCTTCCCATATTCATAATGAAAATCATTTATAAATCTATTGTTGTCAACAAAAAGAAGCACTAAGGTCTTCCTGCTTGTTTCTGCCTAAATAAAAGCTCTGTTTAATGTTTTAATTAAATTTTAAAAAATTTCTCTTCTGCTCACCAAGGCTGCATTTATTTGATCAAAAATACAGTAAAAAGTTATATTGTGAAATATTATTGCAATGTAAAACAGCTGTTTTCTATGTGAATATATAGTAAAGTGTAATTTATTCCTGTGATCAAAGCTGAATTTTCTCCAGTCTGAATTAACTTTGAGTCTTCAGTCACATGATCCTTCAGAAATCATTCTAATATGATGATTTGCTGCTCAACAAACATTTCTGATTATTATCAGTGTTGAAAATTAAGTTGTGTAAAAAATTTTTTAGGATTCTTTAAAAGCTTTCTATTTCAGATAAATGCTGTTCTTTTGAACCTTCTATTCATCAAATAATCCTGGGGGAAAATTGTGAGCATATTTAGCATAAGAGACTTCATTTTTAAAAATTGTACATATCCCAGTCTGAACTGTAGTACTGTAAGACTTTGAATATTAAAGTGCAAATTAACACCTGACCACTCTTGTGGGTTTGCTAATGTTACAATTAAAAACCGTATAAAGGTAAAAACATGACAGGCAGACATGATGTAAGCAACACAGCTACAACTAATAAAATTTATAATGGGTGTGCGAATTATCAATAATTGACAATAGTCAATCGTATTGGTGTCACCGAGGGGCCCCCAAATAAAATTTAGCTTAGGGCCCCATAAAGGCTTGGGCCGGCCCTGCATAGACGCACACACCCAAAGCACATGCATACAGAGAGGCACATTTCAGACAGTGCGCGAACATCCCTTTCTTAATTCCTTTAAATCCCTGCGCCTAAACAGACACATAAACACAAAATAAACACTTTATTTGTAACTGTTATATTGCATTTATATGCTTCAAATTATTGTACTTGTGAGTATGGGGTCTCTGCGGAACAAAACTGGGCATTTCTAAATTTGTGGGTGTTTATAAATCATGCAGTGCAAATGATGCCCTTCACCTGATGACCCCAGTTGGTCAGCAAAGTGACCAACTATTTAAATATTGAGCAGCAAGCTCATTGGCTACAGTTGCGACAGGAACCAATCAGCTTGTACCGTGTAGTTAATGATGTAATTATCAGCAGGTTGTAATTTATAGCAAGAGATAAGGGGTAGTGCCAGGCCCGGATTAAGAACACGTAGGGCCCTGGGGCTATAACAAACCCAAGGGCCCCCATAGTAGCCAATCTTGGTGCCACAACATTTTCTACCACAGAAATAATTAGTATTTTTTTAAAAACTAAATCTTCAAAGCACAGAGATACACTGAGTATATACTGTCTGAATATTACATTTTAATATTAAGTAGGCCTATATATAAATATTCTAGGCTGCAACACATTAGCAGCATAAATGCATTAACTCCAGATATGAGGTCAAAGCAAACAGGTTTCCAGAAACAGCAACAACTTTTGAGCATGCAACTGCCTTAAGGAGTTTTAAAACCAGTGAGGTCCCAAATGTGAGCTATTTTGGGGGGTTTGGGGGGCTTTTGATTTTTTTTTAAATTTTGATTTCTCTGATCTATATATGTGCAAAGATGTTTGAAGGATAAAAAAATTATAATAATAGCTTTCAAAACCATGTTAGTGGGCAGTAGATTATCTGTCATACCTGCTCTCTCCTCATTTCATCACTCTCTCATTTCTATCACTCTACTCATTTCCATCAGTCTTTCACTCTTTCTTTTTCTCTCAGTCTCCTTCTCTTGCCCTATCTCTTCCCCTCCTAAAGCTGAGCTCTGGCTGATAGTCTTTTCATTGTTTAACATTTCTATACTAAAACAGCTGTCAAATATGAAATGTTTAGTTTAGCTACTTACATCTCGCACCGTGTACTGAAGCGTCGCGTGACTCGTGCTGCGAAATGCGAATTTGCACTCAACAGCTTCTGTGAACATAAAGCCCGCCTACTTTAAATTGATTGGTCATCTCAAATATTTTGACATTGACAAGCGGTGACAGACTGCAGACAGGGCAGCTCAGATAAGAACATATCCTTGCAGCACTAAAGTAGTGTTAATACTCTATTAGTCAACTATTGTACAACCTTTTATTATATACACCTCGGAAAAATACAGAGGTCCGGACCTCGGTGACCTCATAGCTGGCTATGGCCATGATTACAGTCGTGTAGGCAGCCTATATTTTACCTCAACACTTCACTTTACATGGTCGGAGCTATTCAGTCTGGGTTCAGCTAGTTTCGCCACAGAGCCTTTACTGTACACATGATGTTGTGCTTGTATTAAATTCAAATGGACAAACCAACTGCCTGGCGCTCGTTATCACTTCAATAGAGCGGCGAAGAGACGGTCCAGCTGCACTCCCAGCACTCCAGTAAATAACAGCACTTAATATGTGGGGGCATGGTGGGGTTTGGCGAGCGGCCCACCAGGAAAAGTTCAGGTGCTCCCGATCGACTGTCAATCATTTCCTCTGCCAATCACAGGCCCCCTCCGTGCTCGGGCCCTGGGGCTTCAGCCCCACCTAGCCCTTATGTTAATCCGGCCCTGGGTAGTGGCTTTATTGCGTCAGATATATGCAACTTTGCTCACAGCTGAATAGTTGTCAGTAATGAGTCCATAAAGTGAAGCAATGCTCTTTCTATTTCTAACCTAATATGTTTATTGCTTTAAATTTTAGAGTTAAGCAACATTGGACTTTGAATCGTATTTTAGTATGCTACTAGCTTTTTATCTTTAGAGTTGCATAATTGTTTGTCACATCTGTCTGAGTTATCAATGAGTGTTTCAAGATCACTGAATCATTACATTAGTCAAAAATTGTAAGCACCTATCTGATTAAAGCATGCATATTCGAGGAGACTAGAACTGATCAGAAAATTAGCACAAACAGAACAAATTTAAACAGACTTAAACACACCAATGTGGACATCAATTACTAAATAGTTCTTTAAAGGAATCATCGGATGCCCCTTTTCCATAAGTTAGTATGATTATTTAGGGTCTTCATGTAAAGCTGTCTGCCTCCTGTCTGCCTGTCGCAGTGTTTGCAGCTCTGTACAGCTTTGGTTTTGAATCTCTATTTGATATCTTTTCTTGTTGTTTATACTGCTAAATATAACTTACTCATCATCATATATTGTTTAATATTGCCTATCACGTTAAAATTTACATTGTTAGCTTTTAATTTAAATCACTATCACAACGTGTTAGCATTTCACAACGCGTTAGCATTTCACTAGCCTGTTAGCCTGCCATTTGTGCATCCGGGTTTCCTGTTTTTGTCTCTCGTGCCTTTACTAGTCCATCAAACAACTGTGGTAAGTTGGATTAATCAACAAATACGGTAAGCCATGTCTTCTCCTTTTATTGTCACCTGCACTACATGTTTCATGTTTAGTATATCTGTCTCTGTTGGTGAACAGGGCTTCACATGTGATAAATGTAAGGAGATAGTCAGACTGACGGAGAAGATTTCAGAATTAGAGACACGCATCCAGACTTTATTTGAGAGTAGTGAGAACAAAACAGCTTTAGACACTGCTTTGGATGCGACTAGCTTAGTGAAATCTGTACATTGTTCGGTTCCGGCTGTAGAGCCCGTGCAGCAGGGCAACTGGGTGACGGTGAGACGGCATAGTCGCGGATCAAAAAAACAGGTTCTCCCCACTCAGTGATGCACCCACTGAGAATCCTGTTGAAAGTGCCCTAGTTATTGGTGATTCTATTACACGGAACGTGAAAATAGAGACACCAGTCACCATAGTCACATGTTTACCGGGAGCCAGAGCGCCTGACATCAAAGCAAATTTAAAAGTGCTGGCTAATGCTAATCGTAAATTCTCTAAGATTATTATTCATGTCGGCACAAATGATGTTCGTCTTCGCCAGTCGGAGATCACCAAAATTAACATTAAAGAGGTGTGTGAACTCGCAAGTACGATGGCAAATCGGATTTTTTGCTCTGGTCCCCTCCCCATTAAAAGGAGTGATGAGATACTTAGCAGACTATCATCACTCAATGGCTGGTTGTCTAAGTGGTGTCCGCAAAATAACATAGAGTTCATAGACAATTGGAAAAGCTTTTGGGGCAGACCTGACCTGTTGAAAAGAGATGGTATCCATCCCTCCTGGGGTGGTGCCGCTCTTCTTTCTAGTCATTTGGCACATAGTCTTAAAGCTAAACCTTGACTAACTAGGACCCAGGTCAGGAAGCAGACGGACTGGCTTACCCGACCGTCTGCTAGCTGTCTCGCGTCACAGAAGTCAGATAAATCCCAGCACATAGAGACTCTTTCACCTAGATATTATCACATAGAGACTGTGTCTGTTCCACAAATTAGTAAATACAAAAAACCACCAAAACTATTCAACGGTAAAAATGTAATTGATGTCCAACAAATAAACAACAGATATAATACAGTTGAACAAATGATAAAGCTCGGGCTGCTGAATATTCGATCCCTTTCCTCTAAAACGCTTATTGTTAATGATATGATTACAGATAATAATCTAGATGTGCTGTGTTTGACAGAAACCTGGCTAAAACCTGACGACTACATTACTTTAAATGAGTCCACCCCACAAGATTATTGTTATAAATACGAACCGCATCTGAAAGGTAAAGGGGGAGGTGTTGCTGTAATTTATAATAATATCTTCAGTATTACTCAGAAGTCTAGTTTCAAATATAATTATTTTGAAGTTTTGGTGCTTTACGTAACGTTATGAGGTGAAATTGATAAATCCTGTTTAACATTTGTGTTGGCTACTGTATATAGGCCACCAGGGCACAATACACACTTTATCAGAGAATTTGCTGATTTTTTATCAGAGTTAGTACTGGCTACAGATAAAGTCCTAATTGTTGGTGATTTTAATATCCATGTAGACAATGAAAAAGACGCATTGGGATAGGCATTTAGAGACATTCTAAACTCTATTGGAGTTAGGCAACACGTATCAGGACCCACTCATCGCCGTAATCATACTCTAGACCTAATATTGTCACATGGAATAAATGTTGATGCTGTTGAAATTCTGCAGCAGAGCGATGACATCTCAGATCATTACCTAGTATCATGTATACTTAATTTAGCAAAGGCTGCAAAGCCATCCCCTCGCTTCAAATAGGGCAGGACTATCACTGCTGAGACTAAAGATTTCTTTATAAATAAACTTCCTCATCAGTTTCATCTCCTCAGCATCCCAGATAGCCCAGAGGAACTTGATGTTGCAACAGAAACTACTGACTCTCTCTTTTCCAGCACTTTAGACACAGTTGCTCCTCTGCGCTTAAAGAAGATTAAAGAGAATAGTCCAACGCCGTGGTACAACGAGCACACCCGGGCCCTTAAAACAGCAGCCAGAAAAATGAAGCGCAGCTGGAAGAAAACAAAACTGGAAGTTTTTCGCATTTCGTGGAAAGAGAGCATGATTTCATACAGAAAGGCCGTAAAAACTGCTAGATCTGCTTATTTCTCGACTCTCTTAGAAGAAAACAAACACAACCCTAGGTATTTATTCGATACAGTGGCTAAATTAACCAAAAATAAAGCTTCAACTTCTGATGTCTGCCAACAGCACAGCAGTAATGACTTTATGAACTTCTTTACTTGTAAGATTGATAATATTAGGAAAAAAATTATAACCATGCAGCCGTCTACTACTGTATCACATCAGACAGAGCATTGTAGTGTCACTGAGGAAAAATTACATTCATTCACTGCTATAGGAGAAGAAGAATTGGCTAAACTCGTTAAATCATCTAAATCAACAACATGTATGCTCGACCCTATACCGACTAAACTACTAAAAGAGATGCTTCCAGAGGTCATAGATCCTCTTCTTAATATCATTAATTCATCCTTGACATTAGGATATGTACCGAAAACTTTTAAGTTGGCTATTATTAAACCACGTATTAAAAAAACGCAACTTGACCCTACAGAATTAGTCAATTACAGGCCAATCTCAAATCTACCCTTTCTGTCAAAAATACTAGAAAAGGCAGTGTCCTCACAATTATGCTCTTTTTTAGAAAAAAATGGTATCTGTGAGGTTTTCCAGTCAGGATTTAGACCACATCATAGTACTGAGACTGCTCTCATTAGAGTTACAAATTATTTACTCTTATCATCCGATCGTGGTTGTATCTCTCTGTTAGTGTTACTCGATCTTAGCGCTGCATTCAATACCATCGACCACAACATTCTTTTGAATAGACTCGAAAATTATGTTGGCATTAGTGGAATTGCATTGGCATGGTTTAAATCATACTTATCTGACCGTTTTCAGTTTGTAGCAGTAAATGAAGAGATGTCACACCGATCACAAGTTCAATATGGAGTACCGCAGGGCTCAGTGCTAGGACCGTTGCTTTTCACCCTGTACATGCTACCACTGGGAGATATCATTAGGAAGCATGGCGTTAGTTTTCATTGTTATGCTGACGATACTCAGCTCTATATTTCTTCACGCCCTGACGAAACTTACCAATTCACAAGATTAACGGAATGCATAGCTGATATAAAAAATTGGATGACTAGTAATTTCCTGCAACTTAATTCAGAAAAAACTGAATTTTTAATTATTGGACAAAAAAACTCCACATGTAGTAACCTAGAATACTGTCTAACACTTGATGGCTGCTCTGTCAAGTCCTCGTCGTCAGTTAGGAACCTGGGTGTGCTCTTTGATACCAATCTCTCATTTGAAAGCCACGGTTCTAGCATCTGTAAAACTGCATTCTACCATCTTAAAAATATATCTAAATTACGGCATATGCTTTCAATGCAAAACGCTGAACAGGTAGTTCATGCATTCATGACCTCAAGGCTAGATTATTGTAATGCTCTACTGGGTGGTTGCCCCACTCGCTTAATAAATAAACTGCAGCTGGTCCAAAACGCAGCAGCTCGAGTTCTTACTAGAACCAGGAAGTATGACCATATTAGCCCGGTTCTGTCAACACTGCACTGGCTCCCTATTAAACATCGCATACATTTTAAAATCTTGCTAATTACTTACAAAGCACTAAATGGTTTAGCTCCCCAGTACTTGAGCGAGCTCTTAACGCATTATACTCCATTACGTCTATTGCGGTCTCAAAACTCTAGCCAGTTGATAATACCTAGAATATCAAAATCAACTGCCGGCGGTCGATCCTTTTCCTATTTAGCACCCAAACTCTGGAACAGCCTTCCTAGCATTGTTCGGGAAGCAGACACACTCTGTCAGTTTAAATCTAGACTAAAAACGCATCTCTTTACTATGGCATACACGTAAAACATTTTTAATTTATATTTTATTCAAATTGTTAGGCTGCATTAACTAGGTCAGCCGGAACCGGGAACACTTCCCATAACACCTGATGTACTCGTTACATCATAAGAGGAATGGCATCTACGCTAATGTTAGTCTCTCTGTTTATCCCGAGGTTTACTGCAGTCAGCCGGATCCGGGCCGTATCCAGATCAGATGGTGGACCAGCGCCCAGACATTACCAACGCATCCCTGAAGTGTCTGCAGAGACAGTGTCAATTAGTCTACCCTCTGAAATTGCTCATCAACATGGCATCCTCAATGGATCCATCTCCAGCGTGATGACTCCGATATTTCGAATATATCCCTATTTAATAATTGTTTAATCGACACGCCATCCTCAATAAACCCGGCGTGATGCCTCCGATCTTTCGAATAATCCGATCTAATATTACTTCTGACCTATAAGGCTGCCAAAATAATAAACATACACTGTTTGTTAATTGGCCAGAGGAGAACTGGCACCTCGACTGAGCCTGGTTTCTCCCAAGGTTTATTTTTCTCCATTAGGACACCTGATGGAGTTTTGGTTCCTTGCCACTGTCGCCTCTGGCTTGCTCAGTTGGGGACACTAAATTTTCAAATAAATATCCAAATAAATTTAATTACTAAACTAAATTATATCAACTACATTACTTGAATATATATGATAATTGAAATGAGCTGATGACATCACCGTTTTCTCCAGAGCGGCTGTACAGCCGAATCAAATTCTGTTAATTATTTTCCTGTTTAACACTGTGAAGCTGCTTTGAAACAATCTGCATTGTAAAAAGCGCTATATAAATAAAGTTGACTTGACTTGACTTGACTTAAAGTCTGTAACATACTTGGGTTAAAATTCCTCAATATTTGTGAAAAACAACTCCCTTTTTACCACCTCAAAAACAGCTCTGTTCACAGCAACCTGTTTCAGTGCATGTCTCTTTAAATGATAATGAGCTAATGCTCACCCCACACCTCTCTGCCGTGGGGCATCTAGACACTTGAAGTGCTGCCTCGGACAGTGTACAACTGGCATACAACTGGCACTGGAAATATGCTAATATGGGACAGTCCGTCAGCGGTTTCTGATCAGTTCTAGTCTCCTCAAATACCTGCTTTAATCAAATAGGTGCTTTACATTTTTGATAACTCATAAAGATGTGACAAACAATTATGCAACCCTAAAGATAAAAAGCTATTAGCATACTAAAATACGATTCAAAGTCTGATGTTGCTTACCTCTAAAATTTAAAGCAATAAACATATTAAGTCACTTTGTGGACCATTACTGATAGCTATTCAGCTGTGAGCAAAGTTGCATATATCTGACGCAATAAAGCCACTACCCCTTATCAGAAAATTAAAACAGCTTGATTATTAAGAGGCTTTTTGAGGATAAAAAAAAAGGAGTGAATGGATTTTTATCATTGTAGGGTGGTTGTGTCCACACACTGCAAAGACACATTTATATGCAAACACCATATAAAAGTGAAATTTGCATCCGATGACCCCTTTAATTGCCAGAATAATCTGGGGCTGTATTCACAAAACATTTTATTTTACTACTAAGAGTTCTCCCAAATAACAGTAAAAGTTCTTAAGTAAGAGTTTTCTCTTAAAACCTACTCACAAAGCTGCTGAGACCAACTTTTACTAAGGAATAGAGAGAAGTCTTAAGCTAAGAGAGAGGGTGGGTTGACCTCGTTGCTATGGATGATGTCAACACACTTACCAACTATGCAGACTGTGATTGGCGAGGGGTTTCTGTCAGTGATTTAATCATAGAAATATTGTAGAATGAGGTATAATGTTGCCATATTCAAATAAAGATAAATAAAAAGTAGGCTGTGTCGCTAATTAAACAAGTATATGTTCAGTTAATTGTCAGCCTCTTACATGTCTGCATCTTGAGAGATTGCATCTCGACAAATTATGTTCTATAAACAAAGTTCGGGAGGAGCACTATCTAATCAGCTCAAGAGGAGGCATATATACAGTGTACACAGCCGACTCTACCTCTGCATCCCTCCACCACCCCGACTCCTCACTCTCGGCCCAGCCGGGGATATGGTGAAGTACTCTGGGTTTGGACTACTTTTCGAGCTCGGAGCCCTCAATCCCCTCGGACAGTACAGCAAATAGGCTTAGACTTGAGAAAACAACTGCCACAGGTAATCAGAAATTATTATCTTTTTTATTTATTTATGTATTAAAGATTTATTTTTGGCATTTTTGCCTTTTATTATAATAGGACAGTGAGTAGACAGGAAGCGAAGTGGGAGAAAGAAAAGGGAGAAAGGTCCACGAGCGGAACTCGACATCAGGTCACCGAGCTGCCCACAAGGCTATCAGCACCGACAATGGGAATTTATTTTCAACTTGACTGCAATGTTTTATTCTCCATTATTCAATGCATTTTGCATGTACATAAATAAACCTTTATGTTATGTCATCACAGTTTAAAATCTATAAATAAAAATATTTATTGCATTTATGAAGAAAAGGCTCAGCACCCAAGGCTCTATCGACTATTGCCTTAATGGTGTACAGTGTCTTTGGGCAGATTGCTAAGGTGGATTGCCATTGCCAACAGCCATTAGGATTGTTTGTGATTTGGTCTTAGTGACATATGAGTCCTCTTGAGATAACTGTCTATTTAAGCAGATATACAGTATTTGTCTATATTTGTCATTTAAAAAGGGAAAGCGAAACTAAGACTGCAGGTATACAAACCATAAACAAAGCAGCGCGTGCTTACTGTTTTGAATATCAATCATGCTGATCACGTTCTTTATTCCACTCCGCTCATGTTATTATGAAAATATTTGCGCAGTGTTGCTCAGGTAAGATGACGTAAAATTATAACAGCCTTCTGTTTGTTCAGTTTTGACTTACTTGCTCGCTTGCATCACTTTTGCTCTTATTCTCGTGCACTGACTCGTTCACTAAGCTGAACAGCTAATCAGAGTTCTCTCTCTCACGGACGGCCCGACGTCGATTCTACATGTTGAACTAGAGCCAACAGTGCAGAACACACCGGAAAAACTAAATCGGCCGACGCTTAAAAACGGCCTGACGTTGTTCGACCGTCGGCTTGGTTTGTCCCTGGCTTTAGAGCAAAACTTTGAGTCCTAAAAATAGGACTGACACACCCATTATTTTTTTAAGAGTTTCTCCTAAATCTTGAAGTTAGGAGCTACTTTTAGCCTTAAGGCGCGAGGACGATCCGTTTAGATCTGCTCTGAAGTATAGATCTGTATAGCCTTGGTGGTTCCAGGAAGATTTGTCTGCAAGGGTACTGTTTAAACACACAGTTACCTGACAAATATTTTTAAAGTTAGCCCTGGAGTTAGGCCAGGAAGATTTGTCTGCAGATTTGTGGGTACTGTTTAAACGCACAGTTACCTGACAAATATTTTTAAACAGAAATCCCTCTGGCACAATGACGATCCGTTTAGCTCTGCTCTGACGGATAGATCCATATAGCCCTGGTGGTTCCAGGAAGATTTGTCTGCAAGGGTACTGTTTAAACAAACAGTTACCTGACAAATATTAAAGCTGCAAGCAGCGATGAAAGGGCCCTCGCACCCAGGAGCACCGCCACCCGGTGGCCTCAGGAAAACAGCCAATAGTGGGCGACATGTATTTAAGTGGGTAAATATAGGAGAAATATGGCAAAGTCACTTCAATGTGCCACACTTCCTGCTGCCAGCAGGTGGCGCTTTGACTATAACCGAATATTGGCATGTAGAGGTCTTCAGGCCTGGACAATTATCAAACATATGAAGTTAGGGGCAGATTGGACATTGTATGCCTGAGTTACAACAGCTTCCTGTGTCATGGCGAAACATCAGACTTTGACAGGCCGCCACGGACATGCCCTTCAGCAAAAACTCAAGATCTTCACAATTTAACATCACCAAGACCTTAAGATTAGACTGACCAAACATGATGTTGTTCTGGTTAAATCTCAATGAGGATACTCATAACAGTGTAAAACATGGCATTTCCTATTGCCCACAGGTGGCGCTATGACTGTAACTGAATATTGGCATGTAGATGTGTTCAGGCCAGGACTCTAATAAAACATGTGAAGTTTGGGGCAGATCGGAAATTGTATGTCCGAGTTACAACAACTTCTTGTTTCATGGCGAAACATCGAAATTTGTCAGGCCGGCACGGGCACGCCCTTCAGGGAAAACTTAAGATCTTCACAATTTAACATCACAAAGGTCTTTAGATTAGACTGTGCAAATATGATGTTGATCTGATTAAATCTCTAGGAGGAGTTCGTTAAAGTACACCATCTGGAAATGGCAAAATTTGCAACAATTTTGCAAAGAAAATTCAAAATATCTCACTTCCTGTTGGTTTTCGTACCAGGAAACTTTTTTGTAGGTATTGGGCTGTTACATGTGTCTACCGAATTTCATACCTGTACGTGAAACATAGCGGGAGGGGCACTTCGTTGAAATGTTGTAGGTGGCGCTATCGAGCAATTTTGCCATGCCTAATTCTGAAACCCGTATCAGACGTAAATTTTCACCACTTTTGACGCGTGTGCAAAGTTTTGTGAGTTTTCAAGCATGTTTAGGCCATCAAAAATCTGATTCATTTGGGAGAAGAATAATAATAGGCTGAGCAATTCCAATAGGGTCCTCACACCATCGGTGCTCGGGCCCTAATAAACAGTAAAATCACGAACCTGACTCTCCATTTTCTTCCACTCCAGATAGGGGTGATTCAGGTTATATATTTTTGTTTATTTTCTTATGAATATTTTAATTCCATTTCTGTGTAAAGCTCTTTGAATTGCCATTGTGTATGAAATGTGCTATATACATAAACTTGTCTTGCCTTGCCTTAAGATGTTTTGTGAAAGTAAATACATTGCAATACACTGTACAGTAATATGTCTTATTCAGCAGACACAATGTAGGAATGGTTAGCTGGGTCTAAAGAGTATGGTAAGACCCTTACAAAAATAAGTATACTTCAAGTTCATTTTATTAAGTATACTTAAAGTATACTTAAAATACCCTTGAACTTTACTTATGTAGTAAGTATACTAATATCAATGTATTAGAAGTAAGTACTTAGAAGTACTTGTAAGTGTACTGTTTCCTTACTACTTGGGACTACATTGGCCCACTTTTTAGTGTATAAAAGTATAGTGTTTATTAGGTATATTTTTAAGTGTAACAGTAGTAAACTTTGAGTATACAACTAGTTTACATCTAAGTTTTTTTGTTTGTACTGCAACTATACTAAAGGTGAACTTAAAGGTATACTGATAGTTTATTAGTCAAATACTTGTACATTTGTTAGTTTATGAAGTTTATTTGTTTGGTTTTTTTTAGCACTTTGAAGTATACTCTCAGTAAACTACTAGTTTAGTAGTTTTATACTGCAAGTATACTTGTAAGTAAACATATCATCATATTTATAGTTTACTATTTATATATTATTTTTGCACTTTATGGGCCAGATTTACTAAACAGGGCAAATTAGCATAAGAGCGCAATTCATTTATACGATTCATTTAAATACTCTCCTCCATAAAATTTTGTGTCTGAAAGGGAAACTCCTACAAATGCATAGGCAATAAGGTCAGCCGCAAAAATAACTGTCCACGACTTGCGTGTTTAGTAGTTTTTTAACGGCAAAAGAGGGTTTGCGCTGGTGCAAACTGTTAGTAAATCTGGCTCTAAGTATACTACTATGTTCCTATTTAGGTATACATTTTTTATACTTAAAATATACCTCTCTGTACTTTAACACTTTCCATTTTAAAAACATTTTATTCTAGCTTTATGGATCCTTTATTATCAACACTTGAATGTAGGTACGTTTCACCTTTGAAGGGCAGGCATATCAGTACAATTTCCTCCCTTTCGGGTTCTCCCTGTCTCCTCGTGCCTTTACCAAAGTCACAGAGGTTTCCTTTGCCTCCTTAAATGAAGTGGGTATTCGCATCCTTGAAAACATTCCGGGCGACCTCAATCGCACAGCGGATTTCACTCTTGCTACGCTCTGAGGAGAGTGGAGACTCCAACCCCAGATGGTCCAGCTGATTTAGAGTAAATTCGGCGAAGCACAGGTAGACCTGGTCACCTCTCAAGAATCCTGTCCTCTGTGGCCAACCTCTGCATGGATGCACTGGCACACAGCTGGCACGGGGACCCAAGCAAGCAGAGGCGTCATGCCCATTCAAACATGCCCCCCTCAAATTTTTGAGCCAAATGGATTTGAATGCAGCTTCCAGAAAACAAGAAATAATATTTTTTACATAAGATAATTAAGCTTTCGAAGTGTACGATCACATCGGTGTGATTAGAACGTTCAGTGCGTCACGTCATCAACTGCTAAGTTCAAATATGCATTTGCGCTTTTGCTGCTGCTGAGCCAAAGATAGACGCGCTCAGGGGTAGCGCTCGTCATATATGACAACTGTTCAGTGTTTTCAAAGATATAGGGCCCTATTATACACCTGGCTCAATGCAATGCCAGGCGTGTATATGCGCATATAGGCGGGTGCACAATGCACATACACACTGCACATACACCACAACTGGCTTTTAAAGGGAATGGGAGATGAAACTCTGATTGGTTTATTGCACGTTACACCCAAAACACACCCATTACTCATTGAGATACTAGGTACAACCCTTTTGGACCATGCACCTGGTGCACCGACCGTTTTTTCCGTCGTTAAACTAGCAAAAGTGGATTCGGACACGCCCTAAGTGCACCTGCACCATGCGCTTCAGACCATGCGCTCAGATCGTTAAAAATAGGGCCCATAATGTTTATTTTATGTTTCTGTCTGACATTTAAATACAGATAAGTACTAGCAAAAACATTCATAGTTTGTAAAGTATACACTGATGTCTATGGAAGCGGCAATAATCCTTTCAAGTCTATAATTTGACAACGTGTTTTTTTATATCATATTCTACACATTGCGTAGGTAAATATAAAGTTTAATTTAATCTTAGAATATTATAGGTACAAAATTAATAGTGCCCCAAAGTTGTAGAATTTCTTAGTTTTGAAGCTATACGTCACAAAACCAAACACACGATTGCGACGCCAGGCGCGTATATGCGCATATAGGCGGGTGCACAACACACATACACTCTGCTTATTACACACACCAGGACGCACAGCAGCACACAAACACTGCTGTGTTTCCAGCAAACTCTGCCTGGAAAGGCACTTATCTTACAGTTGATGAGTTCAATGGAGGAACTCGTTACCAGACCTATTACCAGTGGCATGCCAGTTTCTGTGGCAGTCTCTTCCCTAGTAGGTGGAGCACATCACAGAGACTTTCCTATGTAGTACTTCCCATCAGTAAGTCCATAGGATGTATTTCCACCTTTACCTCCCTCCTGGGTAGGATGTTGTCTCAGAAGTTTTCCTTTCTCAAAAGAGGAGAAAAGGAGAATGCTTCCTAACCTTAACAACCAGGCATGCTCGGCTGTCAAAACGTAACTGTTTTGAGATTCATAGAAAAGGCTATGTACAGCTGAGGAGACTTCTTCCCATTGTAATAGTAAGTTTCCCTGAGGCGAAAGCTTGGTCATTGGAAAGGTTGCGAGAAGGTGAAGTGCACTTGTTACTTGAAGTGTACTTGTAGCGTACACTTGTCAGCATTTGCACTACCATGAACTTGTGACACCCCAGAGGAAAAATGTATTGCTCAGTGGTTGCTTTTCCTAAGCTCAAGAGCCTTAGTTGTAATTCTCAAATCTCTCATTTTAGTATCAACAGCATTTCAGATGTTTCTCCTAAAATTTCTTAGGATAAATAAAAGTAGACACAAATGAGACATGAGAAATATTTAAGAGAAAAAGAGTCAAAACTGTTGTTGTTGTTGTTTATAATTAAAAAATTGTCTTGTACAACCCATTTTGCATGCATGTAAACATAGGTCATGGTGTCCTCTATTAAATCATTGTGCAACAAAACACTGTTTACTACACTAAACAACTTCAAATATGACAATGCATGTACTGTGTTTGATTGAAATGGTGTGGATTAATAAACTGAAGCCAGAGTAAAGAAAAAAAGTGATCTCTTTCACATCTCAAATGTTTCTCTAGACATAAATGAGGTTACATTAACATCAAATTGAGACTTTTACTTGAGTCTCCTGCTTCTCACACTTATATCCTGAGACAAAAAAAAATCTAACACTCTCACAATGGTCTCCTTTAAAGTTTAGAAGAGATCTCTGCAACATCACACACTGTGCTCAGATTTTTAACTAAAGACTCCGGGGGTCTCATATTTGTCTCCTCATAAGCTTCAGAAGGGATCTCAGCAACATCACACACTATGCTCAGATTTTTCTCCTTAGCTAGACTCAGGAGCTCTCACATTTGTCTCCTCTAAAATTTAGAAGAGATCTCAACAACTTTACAAATCAAATGTCTCAGTATGAACTCAAAGATTTTTATTATATAATATGTATTAATAATCCAAATGGTCAAGGATTGAGTTGTAAGCCTTTAATGTGCCTTTCAGCAAAGAAAGCTCCAGGGTTATTGTTCCTGTAGTAAGACTTTTGTAAGTCAGTTTTTAAAAATCAAGGGTAACACTTTAGAATAATGGACCGTCATTAATAAGTAACTATGCAGGAAGTAATGCAGGACTAATGAGTAGTACTGCATTAACACTTCAGGCCACGTAGTCAAGCTCTGCTATCAGCTGACCAGCTGATTGGCTGAATTCAAAGACCGCCCATATCAGCTGATCCGATTCCTATGCACTCAATTGGCAACTCTCAAACAGGGCGCCTTACTTATGCACAGCTTAAGTTTAGTCTGCCTGCTTGGCTGCTTCCACTGAACACTGCTTTGCAATCAAGATAAGGGAATCTCATCAGTCTTTCCTATGCTATATCACTATGCGTTTGTGTGGTCTGCTTTATCAATTCATTATGAATAACCATACACGAGGCTCTTCAAAGTGAAATTGGCTTTCGCTTTTGTATTCGCATATCAAACTACAGCTACGGCAATTCCTAGGTTTGCTCAATTGAGTGAAATGAGTCATGTGTTGGCTAATGATTCGATTTTGCAATGTGAGCATTATCATAATTTAAAATGCAAACAATGTATTCACTATTTACATACGAAGTACGCAAGAAGCTGCAATTTCAGCAGAATTATATCAGGGCATATACTATTTAATAACTATGGGAGGAACAGTGATTATGATAATGTCGGATACTTTATCGTCAGCTTTTTATTAGACTTCACTGCTGTCACGTAAGATGATAATTATTTCAATTCACTCAGAGTGTGCCAAGGCAGTTCAAGGTAGGCTATTTCTCAACGTAAGCAAGAGCACACCAGTTGATGCTGTAATTATATCATTTTAGAAAACGTTTCACTGGGTTTTTGTGTCTTGGGCTCTGGAAAACGTTGGGTGTTCCGGTTGCGGCATGTTTTGCAGCGATGGGCCGATCATCATATAATAACTATTTACTCTGCTACACACCATGTGTCTCCAGATGCATGTGTATTATTTCACTAAATGAAAGAAAACTTGAGATAACTGTACGGTACTAAACTACATGGTACTATTCACAATGGCACAAGTGATAACATCAAAATACAAAAGGGTTAAAAGTACAAACCTCTTTCTCCAAATAGGCTGTCCACTATAGAATTCAACAGCCTGTCAAATGTTTCAAAGTGGTTCTGAAATACAAGAAAAGAGCAGAAAAAAAATAAGTGAGATTTTCTCTTGAAGATGTATTGAGAATGCAGATGTCTGCTCAGGTCTCAGTGACCTCCCATTCCCCACTGACCTATGTGCCCGACATAGCAACACATACACAATCAGATTACATAGTTTGCTTGCTTTGGTAAAAATGATCCCATATGAATGCAGACAAATCAATAAACATTATACCATAAACCATAAGTCACCTGCTCAGAAGATAATATGATATATAATGGCACTATAGATTTTACACACATGCATGAGTTATGAATGTAGACTATACAGATTTTGACCCCCATTCTTCAACCCAAGTGCCTAAACAAAAGGTTTTTCCTCTAATAAACAAATATGGTTTTGAATGCATCCTCTGGCTTGTATTTCTATTTAATCAGCAGAAAGAGCTGAAATGAAATGCAAACTCTCTCTGTAATAAAACGACAACAGTGTCCTCTCTCATTTTAGAGGTCATTGCTTCTCTCTCTGCCTTTCACTCTCTCTGTTTGGATCTGGTTAAGTGGTCACTCAAATAGTAACTCAAATTTGTTTAGAGAAACCATTTAACAACACCTTGATGATTTTCCGTCTCACTTACAAAACCCTGTTATATTTACACAAGAGAAGTAAAAAAAATAAAAAATAATGTGATCAAGAAAAACAGTACATGAATAAGCATTTATTATGCAAAAAACACGATTTCCAAATAATAATAATAATAATAAAGTGGTAGCATGACTGTGTCTTAACTACTAGTAACTTGTCAAACTACAGTTTCATAGTAGCTTCTCCAACACTGGAAACACATGACTATGAAAACCAATGGCACAGTGGAACTAATCAAACAAGAACCAATAACACTACAGAACTGATAACAACATAAGACAATGAACCAATGAGAAGATGACACATTCTAAGAAACAACATGGCAGGATCACATGAGGGGCAAGGGAATTACTTGACATGGAACCAGGAAATGTGACTATGACAAATTCCAAAATAAAAGATAAAACATGAACATGAAACCAAACGAAAAACAGATGTGACAATTACATTATAAAGGTACAATTCATTATTATTATTTATATTAGTATTATTAGTATTATTATTGCTACATTAATGTCAGTTAATTAAATATATGTTTACTCTAAATTTCCAATCTGTAAAATTTTAAATTGAAAAGTTCTGGCAAAAAGTTGACTCTTTTTTTTTTACCATAAATTTCACTTTTTTTAAAAGGTTAAGTATGTAGTGTTAGCAACACTATAGTGAAACCTATACACTGCTGTCTGTCTCATTAAACTTAATCACACAACAAAAGACAAAGAGTAAATCACTTACTGCTCTTGACTGAATCACATTTGTATCTTTAATAAGAATCAGTTTATATTTGATTCATACAGTGAAGACTAAGCAGTGTTTTAGTAATACACTTGATTATTCAATGTCTGCAGTATTTCTTTCTAGATGTTAAATAAACCTACTGTAGCTGAAAGTTTATTTTATTTAATCTTTTCTCTATTGTATTTTTCCTACTGTTTATAATTTTCTTCTTTGTTCTTATTTTTAATAACAAAAATAAAATAAAATAAAAATAGCTATATCGAGATCTATAACATTATCGTGAAATAAAATTTCTCATAAGAAATAAGATTTTGGTCATATCGCCCACCCTTACTTTTTTACTTCTATAACTGAAGCTGAATGTCTTTTCCCATGTAATGCATCAGTCATGGTCCCACAGTGGCTAAACACCCTCTGGCTCAGTAGCCATGCCCCACATTCTCACTATAGGTTAAGCTGGAAAGAGATAGATGGATCTGAGCGGACGGATCTTGATGGTGCCTGGAGGGCTCACCAAGTGTGCCACGTACATCCTAAAAAGTTAAGCCAAAGCCCCCCTGGTGGCTGGTGATAATTTTTTTTTCAAAAGATAAGTTTCTGTCGTTTTAGGTAGTTCTTATCATGTGGTCCTATGTTCAAGTGTTTTTCCAATAAGTTTGGTTTTAGTTAGTTATTTGATGCTATAAAAATGGGGTTGTAACATCATGATTGACAGCTGTGCTTGTGATGAGTCTGCGGGTGTTTCTTAAACGGAAGGCTGCATCCTACCGAGACTGTGTCCTTCCTAGTCCAGTCCTTCAGAGGCTTGCAGGCTAGTGTCCTCCTCAGCAATTAAATGCTAGAATGAGATGGTACTGAGATGCTAGAATAGAAAGTGTGCATGGCTACGTCACACATGTTGTGGCTTACATCATTGTCAGTTTAGTGTTAGTGATTAATTTACAGCAAAACAAAAGATAACATCTATGCTTTCATGTCTGAAAACATTATTTTTGTCTTACAGCTTAGTACCAACTCGTTTTCCGTCAGTTTATTTTTTGTGAATTTAAGGATACATCTGATGCATTCTTCAAAACAGGCCGAATGAAGGACGCGAAATGAAGGCTACCCTCCAAGGATCCTTCAAACTGAGTTGGCCTTCACCAACGTTTGATGATGTGGCAGCCGATATATGCGGCCTTCATAGGATGCAGCCTTCCTTTTGAAAAACACCCTGTGGGAGCGGGAGTATGGGCAGGACCTTGATACCACAGCTCCACCTCATGATCAGTACTGTGCAGACTTTGGCTCTGAATGATGTAATCGGCAAAGACTGTTTCTGGGATATTTTAGCTTAATTTTTCTACAGTGGAAGGAAGTGGAGACACGTATTTTTATAGTCTATGGTTTACAATTTTTGGGGAGATAAACACATGAATGGCATACCAATAGTAGTCAATGAACAATAAACTGGATTATGTATTTTAACATAAAAATCTTACATACTTAATCCTTTAAATGTCACGCAAGTTTAAAGGGTTAGTTCACCCAAAAAATGAAAACTCTGTCATTAATTACTTACCCTTATGTCGTTCCAAATCCGCAACACCTTTGTTCATCTTTGGAACATATATTAAGATATTTTTTATGAAATCTGAGAGCTCTCTGAGCCACCCATAGACAGCAACTTCATTGCAATCATTGGCCATTGGCCGACGCTATTCACATGAGCATATCGTGGTGATGCATGCATGTGATGCTGACGCAGGAGCTAAGCAATGGTGAGCTGCCGTTCTGCCGTAGACCCACTCAGTGAGACTATTGGATAACACTAGTAAAGCGTGTCCTTTCCACTGGAAAAGGAACTCTGCGGAACCCAGATCATGCCCTCAGGGAGGTAATTTACACACAGGGACAAACTCACTAGGGCCGTACTACATATGGAATGTCTCTGCAGTGTCTCCAGCCTAGCTAGGGGGGGATGCACACCTGGCAGAGAAGACAGAGCGGACTCTGCCAAGAGAAAGACACGGGCTTCCGATTAGGAGTTAAACTGTGGAAGAATACACATATGACCTCCTCAGAGTCTCTACATATGGAAACCCAGCCTAGGTGGCGCAGGGCACAAGGCACAAGAATCGCATAGCCAAGTCTAATGGTACGAATGAGCCTGAGGAGCGCTAACCAGGCCCCCAGAAACCACACCAATGGGGTCAAAGGAACCACAGACGTACCCGCGGTGGGGCAGCGAGATGGAACACAGGGACCCAACTCGGGAGGCTCCAGGGCAGCCCAAAGTGGGGTCTGAGTGTGCACTGTAACACTTACCTGGTTCCACGGCTGGGAAAAGGGTGCGTGAGAAGGCTTGGTTGCGACCACCCACTGCTGCACGCTGGCGATAGGAGTCTCCAGTCTCAACATGCTTGCAATGTGGTAGAGGGGTGAGGGGTTGGTTCCTCGCCCTCACCGTAATCCTCAGGTCACCCAAGTTATTCACCAAAGTAGCCCCTCCCTGGTGGCCACCAGAAGAGGAACTATACCAGGGAACAGCCACATGAACCACCCACAAACGCAGTCTCAGCATGCTTACGCCCAGGCCGCCAATGAGGATAGGAAACGACCTCATCCAGAAACACACAGGTGGAATGACATCTTTAAAAATATTTTTTTTAAGGGAAATTAGCTCTCTTTTTAGTGCTGAAGCGCAGAGGGGAAATGGCCGCGGCAACACTGGTAGGAAATAGTGCAGTCTGCAGTGTGCACTCAATCTCATTGAAGACACACTTACAAAGGCTGACTGAACAGCAAACTCAGTGAAGGTGCCCTCCACTCAATAGCTGTGAAAACAGCTGTTCTTGTAGTTCTCTCAAAGATTGCAATCGAGATTGCTCTCTTAGAAGATCAGAAGAGCAGAAACACATTAACCGCTCAGCCCCGAAGCAAAAAGCTGAATATGCGATGCACCTGCTTCCTATTTATGCCCGCACTATGGGGCAGAGCATCAGATGCAATGCTCGCATGCCAATGTGCATTGGCTCGTTTAGTTACACTCAAAGTAGATTGGTCTCTCTAGTGAGATTCACATTACGTCAGTCATCGACGCAACGTCGAACATGACTGACTGAAAGTGAACACTTTTTTACTTTCTCAGTTTGTGTAAATCCACTTGGGGTTCAGAGTATTTTTTTTCCACAGTATTTTTTTTGCAATTATGTGGTCTTGTTTCATTATTACATTGTATACTTTTTTCTTTATTTTCCCCAAAAGAATTGACTAGAAATGTGACAACATGCCATATAGGTGGGACACATTGTAACATTACGATATGACGATATAAATTGTTATATAAAAATGTTATTGAGATATAAAATGTTAACTGATCTAATAAAAAAAAAAAGCAAGACAAATTATAATATTTTGTCAATCAAATTCAATTATTAAATTTTTCATATAGAATAATGCCGTTTTTTTAATAATTAAAAATAAACTACTTTTGTAGTTTGACAATGAACACACAGCAAATCACAGCTATACAGAATAGTTTAAAACATAGTTAGAACAATGTGAACAAATATGAAGAAACACATTCATTCATGCATTCTGAAAAACACAGAGATGAGCACAATACACGCCTCCCCTCCCTCCACACACAGCTCTTACTGGACAGGACACAAATAGATGAGCCAGAATGCTTCAAATTCTTGAAATAATAATTTCTAAACATTGAACATTGACTCACAGTCTTTATTCACCTGTTTCTCATGGTTTCTCAAAAAAAAATTCATAAAAGTAATTAATGTAAATAAATTATATTCGCTAACGTCATAAAACAGCATACTGTAGTTCAACGTGGGGCACATTGCAGTATTACAATGTGCAATTTAAGTTTAATTTAAACCCAGTGTCTTTTAAGCATTAAAGAAATATTTAAACTGCTAAATAACAGACTGAAGAATAAAATAATAACAGATTTGTCTTGATTTAAATAAACACTAAACTGAGATGAACGTTGAGACGTTAGGTTGTGAATTTGATCAGAGTTGAAGCTAAACTCTGCAGGAACGTGGATCTCAAGGGGAAGAGTTTCCCATTCCTGCTCTAACCCCAACCCCACCCCAAAACATAACCCTCTTTCTGCATTTTTACATTTTTAATAAAACATTATTTAGCCATATGTATTACATGGACAGCTGGATGTTCTCATAATTTCAACATTTATACATACTATATTATTAGTACTATACTATTAAAAAAACCATACTATACTATAAAAATAATAAAGTTTATTAAGCTATCTTTCAAAATATATATTAAAAATGTTCTGTTTCCAACATGATGCAATTATGGTTCATATCTTTCATATAGCTAAGTGAGTATTTTTTAAATGCATTGATACCGTAGAAATTTCAAGCAGACTGTAGCATGTTGTATGCAATATGCGTGTTATTTAAATTGTGTTTTTAACTATACTGTTAATTATTACGCGGTTATATGCAGTATTTTCATGAAGTGACACTCTATTATGTAAGTACTTTATATATACTACATTTATGCCCTTATTTGAATGATCAAGAAGCACTTCACATAGAGTGAATTCAGGTTGATTGGGACACTTTTTCCAACTCATCTCAATGGCAAAAAGTGTCCCAATCACCCTGAATTCACCCTACAGCTCATTGGAGTTATCAGCAGCTGTCACAGTAATATAAGGATAGCATGTGGAGTTTTTCGGGTCATTTGGATTGGTCCAAGGTTACCCTGACATCAAACCTTTGAAGCATGGCTTCCTCAGCAGAGAGTGAGTGGTTCAGTGTATAGAATTTAAATACCACATCATGAGCAATGAGAACAGTACTTGTGAGAAGAGGTTATTTCTGATATAGAAAGTGCATACAAAATATCACTGCACTGAAAAATGTGCAGTTGTTAACTTATTATTAGGCCTATACTATTTATATTTCTCCTATTGGTGTTTTTCTTTAACTTGAATAAACAATCAATTTAGATGTTAATGGAAGCATAAATTAACATGAAGCACATTTGTTAGTTTACCTGACAGAACTTTTTACAGCGTGAATTTACAGTTTAACTGTATTCATCATTTGAATAAAGTCCAGTCCTAAAGTTTCTATTAGTTTCTATTTAGTTGTAAACGATAAATGCATAAAAACCTGCATAATAAACGTAGAGAGATAAAAGTGATTTTAGGTTTGGGTGTGATTTTTACTAAAGTAGCAACTAGTAGAAGATATCTTCATCACTCAGCATCCAACGGGATTCTAATGTTCTCATCAATGAGAAAATCCCACGCAAAAACATGTATTACAAGTGAACATGGCGGTCCTTACCATATCTACTAGTTCCGTTAAACAATACGGGACAGCTGGAAACTGTAGACCGATCGGGGCCGCCTGCTCCTCTGCTGTGGAATGAATGAATTAAAAACGAACGAATGCGCGTCCGATCCCGAAAGCGCTGGATAGTGACGCGAGATGGCGCGGTGATGCCAAAAGAGTAACGGAAGTGAGGATGACCAATAGGGGCTCACGTCTTGGCTGTTACGATAGCATGGACTATCAGATGACGGGTTCACATTGTGAACCAAGGCAACCCTGCGAGGGCCCACATGGAGTCAGAAAAGAACCCAGTCACCTGCAAAAGATTCCAAACGTTAGTTAACGCTGTAACGTGATTAATTTAACGAAAGAAAAAAAAATGATGTGATTACATGCGCAAAAATCTCTCGCTCTATTTTTTTTCTGACACATTATTTTCATAGATTTTTAATAACCACTCCCTCACTTTGTTCACAACTCTCTCCTTGTGTGTCCTTTTCCCAGTGAGTGATAGTGGGATGCATCACGTATACTGTAAATACCCGCAAATGTACATTTGCATAGGCCTATGAAAATTCTCTCAGATGCAGTTCAGATCTACACAGCCAAATACCCCTGCAGTGCCCCTAGTACTGAGAATAGGGCAATACATGTTTGCATAGACTGAAACGCAAATAGAAAGTTACCCATCCAAAGGCCAGTGTTTGACAGCGACATGCATGCCTCTGTGAAATCTCTGGAAATTTGGCGTAATTCAATTAATTACATTTTACAACAATTTCTGCAACACACCATGTACACAACAGCCTAGTGGAGTGGATGCAGCACACAAAAGCAAAAGTTCTTCATCTTACCAGCCATTGCTATTTGTAGTCATTCTAGTTGGTGTATTTTATGAAGAAAAAAACTTTTAGGCACTAAAATACCCTTTATACCCTTTTTAGGTATAAATCTTTAACGAATAAATATAGCCTACACACCTTAATACATGTTAGACATAGCTATATACCAGTTTATGCTAACATTTTTTTAATTAAATCTTGATTTCTTTCTTGACTTTCTTTTTTTTAAAGGATAGTCCACCCCCAAATTCTGTCATCATTTGCTCTTTACTCACCATCATTTCGTTCCCTTTTTTGTCCCTCCCTGTTATACTCATATGTGTAAATTGCTGCCATCTAGTGTACATAGGAGGTTACAACGATACAGATAGGTGATGTCAGTGGGTGCTTTTCATTTCTTAACTGTGCATCCTCATTTCCTTTTCCTCGATTCTCAGCTCCACCCCCCAATGCGAGAGAAGGATACTTGTCGAAAAACCTAAAGTACGTATAAATTCTCCTCCCCCTTCACATCTGTCACAATCATTTTAAAGTTATGTTTTACCTTTATTGAGTTTGTTATTAACTTCATATTATTCTTTATTTTTGTTCCTTAAAAGTATATGGGCCTCAAACTGTAGCAGATACCCTAAAACTTGGCAAGTTGGTCCCAAATGTGCACCACTACTCTGGCGCACATATACACATCCATCTAACACTAGGTGACAGTATAATAAAGTAAGTTACATTTTTCTTTACATCTCCACAGCCATATGGGCTAGAATCAAAATTATTGTATTGCTGAATCCTAGATCAAGCCCTGTTTAGCATTTCTGTCTACAGTTTTCCATCATACTGAGTTAAAAACATACTTTTCTTCTTTTAAGTCACCAGGCCCAACTGAGGGGACACAAATCACATCTGAGGGGGCAATGCCCCCTTTTCCCCCTTTCGTGGACCACATGTTTATTTTAAGGTTTCAGACATTTAAAATACATATAAGAACTAGCACCAAAAAAACAAAAACAAAAAAACAATTATAGTTTGTTAAATACACACTGATGTCTATGGAATTCACAGGTTGTTTGCGATCTTTTGGATCATCAAACAGGTAAAGTGAGAGAGCCATTGGGTACCACAATGTGTTTTATATTTAACAAGGGATGAGGGTGGGCAGGGTCTGCTGCATCTAGAAAGTGTCAACACAGCTTTTAGATTACAGTTTATTCAAAAAATGTTGTATGGTCAAAGTAATGCATGGACAGCAGTAATAAGTCTTATTTTGGAAAAAGTGGGAGTACGTAAAAATCTGTTTTGGATTAAATGTGAAACGGGAGACATAAAAAGTCTTCCCTCATACTATTGCAGTGTTCTTAAGGCTTGGTCATTAACTGTAAGAACTATGTCTATGCCATCACTTCATTGGTTACTTGAAGAACATTTAGTCAAAGGTGCAAGGCTGGATGATGCTGGACAGATAATGCCTGGAATGACAAAAGTTTTAATAACAGCAAAAATTATTACTTTGTGACAACTGATAGGAGTTGCTGGAAATTACTTTGAAAATGTGAAAGCCATGGTGCAGTGTTTGGGACTCAAATCACAGAGGATAGTGGATTTTTTTTCTGGGCAATATAAAATAACTTTTAAATGATGAAGACAATTTTTAAATTAGGACTTTTTATAGTGAACTATTCACACCTGAAGAAAGTGACATTTTACAAACATTTACAGAAGAGGAATATTCTCATCAATTACTTGCGTTTAAAAGTTTTGAAGGGTTGGATTTTTGTGCTATAAGTAGTAAAAAGTTGTATGAATTAAAGTATTGAACAAAGAAAAAATGAAAGTGCGGGTAGAAACGCCATGGGATTTGGGAATTTGCAGTGGAGGATACTGCGCGGTATTGTTGCTGTAGATGTATTTGTTAGCATAATTAATTTGTCAGTTGATAGTAAATGTACTTTTTGTGAACAGAGGGAAACAATTTTTCAGTGTTTTGTACACTGTGACAGGCTTAAAAGTCTATTTTTGACACTTAATTTTATGATTGTGAATTTTAAGGTAATTTTTTCTAAGGTTGGTTTCATTTTTGGTTTTAGGTTTGGAAAGAAAAAGAGAAAGAAAGGACAACTTATTAACTTTGTTATTGGAAAAGCAAAACTTGCTATTTATTTGACAAGAAAGGAAAGAATGGAAGGTGAAATTGTTTGGGATGTAGTACAAGTTTTTAAGAGCCTATTAAAGTAAGAATTAAGTTTGATTTTCTGTTTTAATAAAAATATAAAGGATATTAAAGAATTTGAAAATGTATGGGTGTAACAATTCACCAGTGTGAGTGCCCCTGATCACCACCAGAGGGCACTCCAACCCAGACTGTCATTCCATCATAAACTACATCACCCATAATCCTTTGCCTGGACTCATCAGCACTCACTGTTTACACCTGTGTCTCACTTACCTTATTACCTCTGCCTATATCTAGCCTGTTCACCCTGTCATTCTTTGTTAAGTCTTGTTTAGTGTTACACTGTTTTTCTGAGCGTTTTCCCTGGTTTCATCTCTCTTGGTTTGTTGGATTTCTTGCCTGTTTCCTGGATTACCCTTTTGCCTCTTTCTCCTGCCTTGTTTGCCTGTTTGGACTGCCTACCTGTGGTTTGACCTTGCCTGTACTTTTGACTACGATTGTGGATTACCCTTCATTAAAGCTGCATTTGTGTTCTCTACCTATTCTTTTTGTGTCCCTCAGAGCAGTACGTAACAATGGGATTATAAAGATTTTTATTTTATTTTTGCTAAATGTCTTGAGTGAAGTGTATGTTTGTTAACTGTTTTTAAATGGTTCAGAATAAAGTGTTATAAAATCTCTCTCTCTCACTCACACTCACACAATATTCTACATAATACAGTAAACTTCAATGAACAATATCAATGAGAACAAACATATGTTTACATTTCTAAGAGTGGTTGCTCAGGGTGTTGTGTAGTGATGCACAGAAATGATGGGTGAAGCGGTCATAATGTTTTATTGTGAATAAAACACCAATCAGAACCAAGGACTGGAACTAACTGTTTTATAAATCAGGATATAGTTATTTTTGCTTGATATCAAAATGTTTGATATCATTAAAATCTCATAATTTTTATCACCATTTTCAATATTTAAACTAATACTAGCCTAAAAAACTCTCAAGCTTACTGAAGACAAGTAAACTGTGATAAATGAAACAGACTTGAAAAACTTCAAGCACTAGAAATAAGAAATACTACATAAAATGTATAAAGTAATCAAATGTATATAAAAAAAATAATGCCTTTACTGTGTAAATTAAATATACATGTATTCTTATTACAGTTACAAAAGTGATTCAGTCAAGAGCAGTGAGAGATTTTCTCTTTTTTTGTTGTTTGATTAGCATTAATATTGACAGCAGTTAAATTTGGATGCTGTCTTTTTAAAGCCGAAAGTATATTTCATTCACAGTCGAACACACAGCCTTGCAAAGTATACTTGTTTTGTACTCTTCTGATAATAAAATTTGCATCACGCACACTGTACACTGACCCTCACATATGCATAAAAAGTGAAGTATACTTTGGCCTTAAGACCGACTGCACTGATCCATTATACTCGTGCATTATCTTTCTCAACTGATTATGTTCACTTAAAGGTGCGGTATGTAGGATTGACAGCTAGTGGTCGAAATAGGTACAGCAGTCCAAATTCAAAATATTGGAGATCGTTGTTTGCCCCACCCCCTCCTCCTCAAACTCGACGCTCACGCGGGTTGCCAGGCCAGCACAAGGACATGCAACAGGAGTTGCAAAAACGCTGTGTTTTCCACCAACTGGCAACCTGTGGTGTCGAAATACTATTAGGTAAACTGGCAGCGTGCGTTATTACAGACCAAAACAAAAACAGACATTCTGACACGGAATGCACATTTCAAAGTAGAATAACTGGCTGTAGCATTGTTTTTCAGAGAAACAAGTAGGTGGATGTTGCATGTTTCCTAAATATCTGCAAACATATTATGGTATTTTTATGCTTTAGTAAAGTGAAAAACTTACATACAGCACCTTTAAGACATAAATTACTGTGTTTACTTGCAAATACATTGTCACTTTGACACAGGTATGTGTATTTAAACATTCAAGCCCAATTAGGCAGCAAAAAGCACTCAGTTCAGTTCTCACGTGCTTTATAAGCAGCGGCTTTATGTGTGGGCATCTCTCAGACAGCGCATGCATATTCCGAAATTAGTTCTCTTTGGCTGCTAATTGCGCTTCAACGGTTTAAAATCACTTGTTTTTAAACCACAATGCTTAAAAATGCATGTAAACAATAAGCTTTCATGACTACGCATCATTGCAATGTCACGTGAGTGTACCGCATTAGAGATCATAGCCCAAAATCTCTACCAGTTGACAAATTTCTACTGGCTAATCGTGTCAACTGGTATATCTAACTGCACATCACATTTTTTTAATTATTGGTACTGCTTGCAATCGTAATGCAACGGACCGGTCTACGGGACATAAATTAAGCCTTTGCGCACCGGAGTAGAGCGGGCAAATTATTTCTACGCACACTGCAATGATCAAAATATGACGTCACACTCTGCGCATGTTTTAAAAAACATAATTCAGCATATAAACACTTTTTTAATAGCCCACCTAAAGTGTTTATTACAAATAACTAAATTTTTAAAAATAACAAAAATTTGTGTTACATTTACAATCCTTTGAAAACAGTTGGTGCTGCAGCCCCCCCAGCCAAGTCCTTCAGGTTTATTTAAAAAACTACAGGTATGTTTTTTGGAGCAGGGTTGGAACTACACTCTATAGGACTGTGGCCCTAAACTCTGAATAAACTCTGAACTCAGAATAAACTCTGAATAAACGCACTTTGATCCGCAGTGCTTTGCCTCTCTGTTTATTTCTGCATTCCAAAAAGATACCTGTAAGGCCATTCTTACTTCAACATGGATTATGAAACAAAACAACAACAATAAAAATTATTTTAGCATTGTTAGCAGTCATAAATGCAAATTTAAAAGGAAGGTAAAATTGCCCTCAGATGTTGGCAATGATAAACATCCCAGCAGGCTTAAGTCAAGGAGCCCTGACCGAACTTGACATTAATTTATCAGCAGCCATGACCAAAAATATTGCCAATGACAAATATGAAAAACTTTACTAGATTTGCAATGAGATTTGTGATGTTGAAACACGTCACAGTCTGTGAAAAGGGTCCATGATCTCCGAGCCACATTATCACTATAATTGTAACTTGGTGCTCCATTATGCTGGAAAATGCATGGATCATCACAAAATTGCTCCTGGATTGTTGGGAGAAGCTGTTCCTGCAGGATGTTTTGATATATCTTAATTCATGGCAGTTTTTTGGCCAGAATTTTGAGAGAACCCACTCAAAAAAAGCAACTCCACACATGGATGGTCTCAGGATGCTTCACTGTTGGCACGACACAGGACTCATGGTAGTGTTTACCTTTTTTCTCCAGACAATTGCTTTTTCAGATGTCCCAAAGAGTCGGAAGAGGGATTAATCAGAGAAAATAACTTTGCACTTCTGCTGTCCAATCCTTGAACTCAAAAACTGCCATAAATATATTTTTTTAATATTATATCATAATTTGACAGCAGGTATATTAGGTATATACCCGCTGTCATTTTAAGAGCTGACACAGATCCATTATACTGCTACACATGCATTTTTAATCTCAACTGTTTACATTCACTTAAAACCTAACTGACTGAGTTTATGTGAATACTCTCCAAGACCGGCATTTTTACATTCTTTTGTATGTATTTGACTGTTCAAGCACAATAAGCAGAGAAAACAAACTCAAGGTGGCTTTTAAGTATAAATCAAAATCCACAACTTAATAAAAATAAGTATTTATGTCTAAAAACACTAGAGAATTTATAAACCACTTTATATAGAGTTATATAGGAATCTAGTGGTTACACCAGGGCATTACATCCATTTTTTTAGATTAACAATTAAAGATTTATGCATTTTAATGGCTAAAAACTCCTGATGGAGTTTTGGTTCCTTGCTACTGTCGCCTCTGGCTTGCTCAGTTGGGGACACTAAATTTTCAAATAAATATCCAAATAAATTTAATTACTAAACTAAATTATATCAACTACATTACTTGAATATATATGATAATGGAAATGAGCTGATGACATCACCGTTTTCTCCAGAGCGGCTGTACAGCCGAATCAAATTCTGTTAATTATTTTCCTGTTTAACACTGTGAAGCTGCTTTGAAACAATCTGCATTGTAAAAAGCGCTATATAAATAAAGTTGACTTGACTTGACTTGACTTAAAAAATCTACAGTAGTAGCATAAACTTTCATCACATTGAAAACATATATATTGTCACATGTCTGTCTGTCTTCATGTTGTGCTTTGATTCAGTCACATGTTCCTTTGTTCATTTTCCCGCCACTCCTGTGTTTCCTTGGTTACCCTCTTTAGTTTAGTTCTGTTTAGCTGTGTATAGTTAATTAGTCTCATTAGTCCTCTGTTTGCCATGTATAAATGCCCTGAGTTTCAGTCTGTTCTTTGTCTTGTGTTGATGTTGATAAGTGCGGTTAAGGTATTGTGGTTTGTTCAGTTTTCGCATACGTGTCTCCTTGGTTTTTTTCTTCTATTAAAAAAAACTGTTAATGTATCTCCTGAGTCGTGCGCTTTATAACAGCCACATCCACAGTGACAGAACACAAGACCAAACAGCAAGATGAATTTCACGGCACTGCCTATGACATTGGTCTCAGTGTCTCCAAATTCCATTGCGGCAGGAACTCTGAATACACTCTGCTTAACATTCAGCAGAATGGAAGGCCTTTGGAGGAGTATGTGGAGCAGTTCCTGTCCCATCTGGTGAGCTGAGGTGATACTATGATTAATGCCTGCTTCCGGATGGGACTGGATGATTTTTCGATTCCTGTCTCCTGGTGATTGTTATAGGTCCGTAGCGGACTTTATTAACAATGTCCTCGATTTATGTGGTTCAGATTTCCTTGTTGATGTAGTTAAAGAGGATCGTCGTTCAGTTCCTATCCGGAAGCATGTGATCGCTCCAGCTCACCCCAAGCCAGTACCCTCCACATGCCTTTCCAAGGGTCGCCTCCCCTCCTGGCCACCCGTGTTTCCAAGGGTCATGTCTCGGAAACATGTCTCCAACAGCCGGGATCCTGCGTTTACATCGGTCTGGGCAACTTTGAAATCAGCTTCCCTTCCCAGGTCCTCAGCCCCAAGACCCAATTTAACCTTCAGCCCAGAGAAAGTGGCGTCCCCTGTCTCCGTCCAGAGCCCGCGACCAGAGTCCCGAGAGGGCTCCAGCCCGCGACCAGAGTCCCGAGAGGGCTCCAGCACTGCCAAGTCAAATGGTCACAGGGTCTCCTGTCCACAACCATGGTCTCCCGAGCTCCCGGTGCCTCCATATATACCTTGTTTGTTTGTTTTTTTTGTTTTGTTTTTTTACTGTATTGTGGCTGAAATGTTAATCTTATTTCACACATTTGCAAAAATGTGCTCTGTGTTATAGACGCACTAGTTCACATACATACATTCATACATACATACATACACTCACCTAAAGGATTATTAGGAACACCTGTTCAATTTCTCATTAATGCAATTATCTAATCAACCAATCACATGGCAGTTGCTTCAATGCATTTAGGGGTGTGGTCCTGGTCAAGACAATCTCCTGAACTCCAAACTGAATGTCAGAATGGGAAAGAAAGGTGATTTAAGCAATTTTGAGCGTGGCATGGTTGTTGGTGCCAGATGGGCCGGTCTGAGTATTTCACAATCTGCTCAGTTACTGGGATTTTCACGCACAACCATTTCTAGAGTTTACAAAGAATGGTGTGAAAAGGGAAAAACATCCAGTATGCGGCAGTCCTGTGGGCCAAAATGCCTTGTTGATGCTAGAGGTCAGAGGAGAATGGGCCGACTGATTCAAGCTGATAGAAGAGCAACTTTGACTGAAATAACCACTCGTTACAACCGAGGTATGCAGCAAAGCATTTGTGAAGCCACAACACGCACAACCTTGAGGCGGATGGGCTACAACAGCAGAAGACCCCACCGGGTACCACTCATCTCCACTACAAATAGGAAAAAGAGGCTACAATTTGCACAAGCTCACCAAAATTGGACAGTTGAAGACTGGAAAAATGTTGCCTGGTCTGATGAGTCTGGATTTCTGTTGAGACATTCAGATGGTAGAGTCAGAATTTGGCGTAAACAGAATGAGAACATGGATCCATCATGCCTTGTTACCACTGTGCAGGCTGGTGGTGGTGGTGTAATGGTGTGGGGGATGTTTTCTTGGCACACTTTAGGCCCCTTAGTGCCAATTGGGCATCGTTTAAATGCCACGGCCTACCTGAGCATTGTTTCTGACCATGTCCATCCCTTTATGACCACCATGTACCCATCCTCTGATGGCTACTTCCAGCAGGATAATGCACCATGTCACAAAGCTTGAATCATTTCAAATTGGTTTCTTGAACATGACAATGAGTTCACTGTACTAAAATGGCCCCCACAGTCACCAGATCTCAAGCCAATAGAGCATCTTTGGGATGTGGTGGAACGGGAGCTTCGTGCCCTGGATGTGCATCCCACAAATCTCCATCAACTGCAAGATGCTATCCTATCAATATGGGCCAACATTTCTAAAGAATGCTTTCAGCACCTTGTTGAATCAATGCCACGTAGAATTAAGGCAGTTCTGAAGGCGAAAGGGGGTCAAACACAGTATTAGTATGGTGTTCCTAATAATCCTTTAGGTGAGTGTATAGAATAACCAGGTGGGAGTATAGTCTTATTTATGAACCAGGTTGGATAAGTCCTTGAGAACTTGAGAAGAGTCTTAAAGATAAAACTCTTGGTTAATTTTACCTACAGCCACCAAACTCGGTACATATATTGTTCTCATCGAGCCGGACAACTTTATAATTTACAGTTATTAGCTCCGACCAACAGGAAGTGAGATATTTTGATTTGAATGTGGAATTTTTTAATAAACACGCTCTGAGTTTTTATAAACTACTCGTAGGAGATGCATGGAATCGACACTAGACTCGGTTAACATGAAACAAAGACATTGAACATGCTATATTGCAAACGATTATAGGATATCTCAAACGGTACTGCTATGGCGAGGAATTAAATAAGAACAAAAAGGGAAACAGAAATTCTCATATCTTGTAAAATCATTGTTTGATTTAAATTAAATTAAGATTGTATGTTTGGTTATTTAACCTGGATGAGTTTAAAATTAATGTACTATTTTTCAGATCACTATATTTATTTTATTTAATATATTTAATCTGAATCTCTCTCTCTCTCTCTCTCTCTCTCTGTCTGCCCTACCCTCAATCACCAAAAGGGAGGAGTATTGTTTTAATTTTAAAGAGGGTTGGGTAAATCCTTTAGAAAGGTGCTTTGAAGTGTAAACTGTTGCAACTCTTCTAAGTTGTCTTTAAAATTAAATACTTATTTGGATATAAATTTATACGATTTATACGATAAATAATTAGTTTAATAAATGTGTTAATACAAATATAAAAAGACCTTTAGATAAATACTAAAGTCAACTTGGTCAACATGAAACAAAGATATGGAAGATGCTAAATTGCGAACAGATATCAGATATCTCAAACAGTGTTGCCATGGCGAGGGATTAAAGTAATGACAAAAAGGGAAACAGGAGGAGTCTCATTTCGTCTAAAATCATTGTTTGATTTAAATTAAATTATGATTGTATGTTTGGTTATTGACCCTGAATGAATTTTAAAATGAATGTACTTTATTTTTTGGTCAATATATTGGTTTTCTTTAACATTTTGTATTTGAAGATTATTCTTGACACTAAAAAATATTCTTTGAATTATACATAATTTATTTCTATAAAAAAAAATACTAACATTAGAAAAAAATTTCACATTTGAGTTTCTTTTTCAAACTATGAAACTTTCTCCCACCGTTTAGATTTTATTATTATTTTTTGTTTAAAATCTTGTTCAATCTGAATCTCACTCTCCCTATCTCTGTCCTTCCCCTCCCCCCTTACTCTCTCTCTCTCTCTCTCTCTCTCACTCTGTGTGTGTGTGTGTGTGTGGGGGGGGGGGGGGGTCTCTCTCTCTCTCACTCTGTGTGTGTGTGTCACTTTCTCTCTTTATGGTGATAATTTATCCCTTTCATATCATAACCTATCACAAATAACTATTACTTTAGTGTGAAAAATAAGTAAAAAAAAAAAAAAAAAAACTATACAAATACCTTGAATTAAATACTGGCCTTCTGGACTTACAACATTTTGAGCTGCAAAAGATAACTTTGCACATATTTTAAAGTTACCTATTATATCCTATGACATTAAAAATAATCTATATTTAAATGGCATCATGGGTGTGACTTGTGGTCATAGTGGCACCAGCTGCTGCGGTAAATGTGGCATATTCCAGCGATTTTAAAATACTCTCCTGTTTAAATGCATATTGCCTGTCGTGCACAGTTGCTCTGAAGCCACTGGGGTCGAGGTGCCACCGGTTTGGGCCCGTCATCGCTGCTTGCAGCTTTAATATTTTGTATACCTTTCAGGTATTTTTGGGGCCCTTAACGTGCTCAAAAACTCTTGAAACTTTGCACACGTGTCGGAATGCGCGGCCATCAGGGCCGGGCCAAAGCTGGTACCCGGGCGTGGTTGGGGGGCTCGACAGCGCCCCCTTAAGTGGGGTCTGAAAACTTGGTCCATATATCAAACACACTTGCACGTACATGCATGAAACTCGGTACACATATAGACCTCATCGGGCCGAACAACTTCCGTGCTCTAAGTCATACGTCATTCCAACAGGAAGTCAGCTATTATGGGTTGTTCGGAAAACACATGCTCTGGAATTTTATATACTCCTCCTAGGCAAATAACCCACCTAACTCGTTCAGCGTGATGTCAAGACATTGAGGATGCTAAACTGCGAGGGGATTTTTGATATCTCTAATAGTTTGTCCGTGGCGTTGAAACGAATTTATGGCGAGAAAAGGGAAACAGGATGTGTGTTATAACTTCTGCAAACATTGACTGATTTTGGTGAAACTTCAGCAGTGTGTTCGTTGTAAGAGGCCGATCACATGGATATGACTTTTGTGAGTCAAAGTTATAGTGCAACCAACTGGCAGCAGGAAGTGTGTCACTTTCATGGCCATATTCAGATAAAATGATGGACGCACAGGTAGATCTATTTGCCTCCCACGACTCTTCCCACTGCCGCCTGTTTTACTCCCTGACCGAGGGAACCCTCGGCACGGATGCACTGGTGCACAGCTGGCCGCGGGGCCTCCGCAAATATGTGTTCCCCCCAGTGAGCCTTCTTGCACAGACACTGTGCAAGATCAGAGAGGACAAGAAGCAGGTCCTTTTGGTTGCCCCATATTGGCCCGGCCGGACCTGGTTCTCCAAACTCATACTCCTTGCGACAGCCCCTCCCTGGTCGATTCCTCTGAGGAAGGACCTCCTTTCTCAGAAACGGGGCACCCTCTGGCACCCGCGTCCCGCTCTCTGGAACCTGCACGTGTGGGTCCTCAGGTGGTGGCTACCATCACTTCCGCTAGGGCCTTGTCTACCAGACATGCCTATGCGTTGAAGTGGAACCTCTTTGTCACCTGGTGCTCTTCTCGCCGAGAAGACCCCTGGAAATGCCCAATCGGGTCCGCGCTCTCGTTTCTCCAAGAAGGATTGGAACGAAGGCTGTCTCCTTCCACCCTGAAGGTCTATGTGGCCGCTATCTCAGCCTACCACGACCTCGTGGAGACAGCACGACCTGGTCATCAGGTTCCTGAAGGGGGCAAGAAGACTAAATCCTCCTCGCGCTCCCCTCGTACCCTCTTGGGACCTCGCAGTGGTCTTATCAGCCCTGCAGAGAGATCCCTTTGAGCCTTTGCGATCAGTCGAGCTTAAGTTCCTGTCTATGAAGACAGCGCTTCTGATCGCTTTGGCCTCCATCAAGGGGACCTGCAGGCATTTTCGGTTGACGAAGCGTGCCTGGAATTCGGGCCGGCTGATTCTCACGTGATCCTGAGACCCCGGCCTGGATATGTGCCCAAGGTTCCCACCACTCCGTTCAGGGACCAGTAGTTAATCCTGCAAGCACTGCCTTTGGAGGAGGCAGACCCAGCCTTGGCACTGCTCTGTCCAGTACGCGCCCTCAGTGCTTACATAAACAGAACGCAGTGTTTCAGGACCTCAGACCAGCTCTTTGTCTGTCATGGTGGGAAGCTGAAGCCAAAGACTCTCTCCAAGCAAAGGTTGTCGCACTGGATAGTGGACGCCATTGTCTTGGCTTACCAGACGCAGGGTCGTCCATGCCCCCTAGGGGTGAAGGCACACTCCACCAGGAGTGTGGCCTCCTCTTGGGCTCTAGCGCATGGTGCCTCGCTGACAAACATCTGCAGAGCTGCAGGCTGGGCGACACCCAACACATTCACCAGGTTTTATAACCTCCGAGTGGAGCCAGTGTCCTCTCATGTACTCGCCTCAAGTAGTGGCCGGTAACTGGACTGTCTCAGGTGTCTTCGCTTGCTCGCCATTCCACTCCACGGACTAGATACGTGCAATATTTCCTGAAGCCCTGAGTTCCTCCAGCACTGTTGATGCCGACACCAGAGTGCATGCCCGGATGGTCAGCCCTTGTGTTAGGCTAGGTGCCGCCATGTGCATAGTTCCCCCGTTGGGCAACCCCCACATGTGTATTTCCACTGTAAGCCTCTCTGAGCATGTGTCTTTCCCTTGGCAAGCCTTGCCACTCCTGGGGGTAAAATTATTCCACCTTCGGCTGGTTACCCCAGAGTTCTTCTATATGCAGACCCTCCGCGGGTCATATGTGTATTCTTAAGTCCTCCCTGCGAGCGGGCACTTGGTGCATGTTTCCACGTGGAATATACTTCCCAGTGTACCTTGGTATTCCTGTGTTAAGTAGGAGACATTGCCAGCGTACTTCCTTATATACCCACGAGGTGGGGCGGAGTTACACTATGCAAATTCTGCAGGCCCATGGCATTGCATCGCCATTGGGCGTTTTCTAAGATCTCAAAGATGATAGGCTTCTAAGCGAAACCCCCATTCGTCAGTCACTGACGTAATGTCTCCGTTCCCTCCTCAGGGAACAAAGGTTACATACGTAACTGAGATGTTTTCCCCCCAGGAAACAAGACTAAATACATATGTAATTTTTCTTATGTAGAAAATGCATATTGATTTAAGAATCTTTAGATATTTTGACTGGAAATTAAAAGACAAAAGATAAGCATTTTTTGCAGTGCAGGTATTTACTGCAAATATTTTCATCAAGAGGACACCATCAAAATTACAAAAATAGTATCCTATAGATGAGAAGGCTGCAATAATTTGTAGGGAGTAGGAGATGTCAGGAGAGTATTTTTTTGCTTGCCACATGCATATTTATTTGAGCAGTACCATGTTTTAATGATAGTTTTCTATCATAATATCAGGGATGCAGAGCATATTAGTAAGGTCGCTGTATGCAGAGAGGTAAGGAAAGTTTGCCTCACTCTCACATGAGCTCTTTCTGAATATGTTTGTGTTGTTTCCTGGGTACAAACCCATGAGAGCATCAAAGAGGAGTTTCACATTATTGCAGGTCAGTGGTATAGAAATAAGGTTAAATGACGTTCACTTGATATGTTGTTGCAACCTCTGGATGTAACCTAATAATTAGAATTTTCTTTAGGATTTCCAATGTGGTTGGATGCACTTGATAGGCATATTCCCATCGCACCTTCCGAAAGTGAAACGGATTACTATATGGAATGGAAGAATACCAGATGGAAGGGTAGTCTGAAATATATGCCATACACCACAGGTGTTAAAAAAAACACAAATTATTAATTTATTTGGTCATCTTTATTTGCTAAATACAAAAGCAACAGTTATTTATTTTTTCCTGTTGGATTTTAATATTCTTCCTCCATCTCCTCTTCTTCTGTCAGTGGTGGTGGTGCAGGTCCTCCCATCATTTTGTGAGCCTCTGCCTTCTTGCTATTGGCTGAGTAGATGTCAAATGTTAATTGCATTACCCTAATTCACAAATGTAACAGGTTGGATTAGAGAACATTATGTGAAAAGAGCATTAGACTATGAAGAAAAAGCTGCTGCACATTGAAATAGACACTGAATGACATTTATTTAATATGTCAAATGTTTGTAAAGTCATGAATCCTACACCCATGAACCTTTTATGCTTAAAGGTTTACCTGATTGAATTGTTTTTATACTTCATTTTTAGCTGCTACCACATTCTTTTTTCTTCTTTTTTTGCCCGTGGGATACCATGAAAATGAATATTAGTTCAATAACCTACTGTTCTGCCAGTTTTCACCTCTGATATTATAACAATGATTAAGAATTAAACTTAGGTTTGACCCGGAAGTATGGGGACGTCTTTCTGTTGGGTGTTTCTGTTTCTGTTGCCATGGTGAATCATAATTTCGGAGCTCCATTGATCATGGCTTTTCATAGTCGTGGTGCACGTGCTTAACTCAGAGTCAGTATACTCAGAGTTGTTTGAACTAACTCAGTTCAGCTGTTCTGAAACCCAAAACTCAGAGTTTCCCATCTCAGCGTAAGTCAACTCAGAGTTCAAGTTTAAAAAAGAGTTGGTTGAACCTCCTTATTGAAACGGGCCCCTGTTCTCTTTTGACCTTGAAAACACAAAATACCACCCTGGCATACATTAAGACTACAGTGAAATATATAATTAATATTAATAATAAATATTAATGTTCTCAAAGGTATTTTTTTATATAAATAACAGGTTGGGGCAAGATGTCACATGATTTATGTTTTAATTTAATATTTAGTTTTTCATAACTGATGCGTAATGGCAGGTTCTGATAGTGACAACTTACCAATATAGTAGTAACAACTTAACAATAACCCATATAGTGCGACAGCAAGCCCTGCTATCACGCTCAGCATGTTTTAGATTAACTGTATCTTCTTCCTGGGCAATAACTGTGAAAAAACAATGGTTCAATACCTTTTTTTCCAATACAGAAATTGACATCTGCCCTGAGAAATGTGCACTAGAGTAAAAGTGTTACAGTTAACCTAGTTTTCCCCCATATATGTGTACAGTTTTTGTAATGCTGTTGAGAAAAGAATGAAAAACATGTTGCTTTTTGTTTTTGGAAACATCAGTAATGTAGAAAGAAAGAAATATAGAATAAAAATGGAATGGTTATATATTGCATTTTTGTAATGTTTTGTTGCGTCGTGAAGTAGCTGGCGAAGAGATTCTGTAAAACTCACCTCAATGACGCCTTTAATGATGAATGATTGCATAAGCTTAAAATGCAGTGATGTAGTGGGGATATGAGAGGCTGACCTAGGATCAGCAGGTTGAGTGTGGAGTGTCACTTCCTGTAAGTGCAGGGGGAGGCAGTGCTGAGTTAAAGACACACAAACACAGACACATTACAGCAAAATAGCGAGAGGAAAGAGAGAGAGAGAGAGAGAGAGAGAGAGAGAGAGAGAGAGAGAGAGAGAGAGAGAGAGAGAGATGATCTGAGCTTCAGTCGCTTCATGTCTGATTTTAAAAACATTGATCATGAATATATCGAGGAGATCCGACTGAATCTGTCGCTCGGGTGTGTGAAGGGGTCAAAGCGAAACCTTTTTTTCCTTGGCGCACGGATTTCTCGCTCTATTTATCAGCCTGACACGTTTTAAATCATTATAGGAGATATCTGATATATTATTATTATTTATTGTGTGTTTGAGGAGTAAGAGGCTTTTGAACATGGGATGTTTGGGCAACAGCAAGACAGAAGATCAGCGCATCGACGAGAAGGCGCAACGAGAGGCGAATAAAAAGATCGAGAAACAGTTACAGAAAGAGAGACAGGCGTATAAAGCCACACACCGCCTGCTCTTATTAGGTAAGATAGGAATCTATAACTGATACATTAATAACAAATGTATATGTGTCAGCATAATCTGATCAAAGATATGGATATATCTTCATCATCATCATCATCATCATGGATGGATCATTTCTTCATGGCCCTGTAAAGACTCATATTTAGGCTATGTATCATCTCATGACTTTTCTCTATGATTTTAAGGCGCTGGGGAATCCGGGAAGAGCACTATAGTCAAACAGATGCGGATCCTGCACGTCAACGGCTTTAACGCAGAGTGAGTGTGTGATTATTTAGCGTTATTTACTGACACTGGGCCTTTACTGTGTTTATTATTACGGATGCGGCATCCATGTATGTTGAGGGTGTTAGAATGTTGACGGGCTTCAGATGTAGCTACGCCTCTGCGTCCGGTGCGTTTTTATGGCTGTCGCTAAACCTAGTGAGCTGCCTACCTAGACAGCATTTTTGAGCATCATAGGCGTGTGCAGCATTTTTGGGCCTTATTTTGGTCATCATAGACGCATGCAACATTTCCGAGTCTCAAATTTGAGCGCCCACCTATACAGCATTTTGGGATACTATATGTGTGTGCAGCATTTTTCAGCATCATTTTTTTGGGACTGCGTACAGACAACATTTTTTGGCGCATGCAGCATTTTTGGATACAATTTTTTATCTGTTTACCTAGACAGTATCTTTGGGCTTTATCTCATGGCAAATAAAACAGTTAGATAATAACTTGATTGATTAAGAGTTATGTGCTGTTTCAATGTTTACTACCAGGATGAGGTCACTGTGTGCAGAATGTGCTCTGTTGTGGCTTATGACTGCTTATAATCACAGTTTGGACTTTGATAAGGCCCACCTTTGAGTAATATTACAGTCACATTCCTAATTTATGGAGAATTATTATGACACTCCTAATTTTGAGATTAGCCCTATGTCATACATTCTTTAATGACAGTTTCCTCCTATTTTCTTCCTCTTCTGCTCAGAGAAAAGAAGCAAAAAATTTTGGATATCCGGAAAAATGTTAAGGATGCCATTGTGGTAAGTAATTTTTGTGAATAAAAATTGCGTCCAATTTAATGACTTTGTTTTGTCTCTAGCAGTTTTGTCTAGCTGATTAGTTTGGTTTGCTTTTACATCTCTGTTTCTATTTTCCAGACGATAATATCTGCCATGAGCACCTTAACACCCCCTGTGTCAATCGCCAACCCGTCCAACCAACCTAGAGCAGAGTACATAAAAAGTATAGCTCCACTCTCAGACTTTGACTACACAGAGGTAAGACACTACATCCAAATCTGTTACAGCACTAAGCGGAAGACATAAAAAGTAATTTTTTAAATGGGAAATTGATGTCACATTGTTGGACAGAAACCTAGATGATTGGTTACACTGAAAGGGGATCTTATAGTCTAATGACATTATAACCAGGCTAATTTTGGGCCTAGTTATTATTGAAATGTTGGTTTTTGAGTTGATTAGATGGTAGACGTACAGCATTATTTATTTACTCTAGTAACATAGAACCTCTGCCATAGATTCGTATGTCCTTTGTCAATGTCTGCTCAAGGGAGATGGCATAGATGTTGTCATTCAATGTTATAAGTTTGTTTGTAAAAGTGCTTTAATGCTTGTAAAAGTCTCCTACTAACTCTAAAAGCATATTTTTTTTCAATAGTTTGACTTTCAACAACTGTCCAACTGAAATATAAATTATGATCAGCTACAGTAGATATTATATGTATTGTGGAACACAGGGTTAAGGGTTAGTTCACATAATAATAAAAATTCTAAATTAAATAATTTACTTTATGTCATGTCGTTCTAAGCCCATAAGACTTTCGTTTATTTTTGGAACACAAATGAAGATATTTTTAACATTCTCTCATTTATTTGTTAATCCATTGAAAGTCCACACAGGCAAAACTTTCACACATTAAAAGACATCCACATGAGTAAAGCGGTTTAATCCAATGAGGTTTGTTCTCGTTGACAAGCCAGCATGGTTGAGTCTCCAGAAGACTTTTGTTAAACTGCTTGAATCATATGGATTACTTTTACAATGTCTTTTTGTATTTTTGATGCATGGACATTTTGTTTGCATGGACTTTCAATGGATGGATGGACATAGCTAATGTATATAGTTATGACTCAAGGAAGTTCTGTAAATGTAAGTACAATGTAAAAACATGTACACAATAAGTGCATTGCATCAAATGATGAATTTAAATGTTAGTACATAGTAGTTAAGGCCACCTAATATAAAGTGGGTCCAAAGGATGTTATTAAGCTTAAAATGAAGTGGCTTCATTCATAATGTATTACTGCCTCAAATGTCTACTATTTTTATAAAATGGCTATTATATAATTAAAAATATTAAGACATTTTGGCAACTCTGCATAGAGCATGAGAACTATCTATTTTATAATATTGTATTTTCATTTAAAGGACCTTAATGCATTAAACGTGAATACAAATTTCAGAAGAACAGCCCTAACATTACCACATTACCCATAACATTACAGTGTTACCCAAATAAAATATTGTTCATTTTATTCAGAAGAGGTAAATCATTATCTATAGGGAGATGTTTGTGTCACTATCAAACCATGTGGCAAACCTTACATTTTGTTTGTGGTTTGTTTAGGATTGGAGGCCTGGTTATAGAGTCTAACTGTCTTCATGACCTCACTCCTGTTTGCCTCTGGTCAAATGCAATAAGACCATTTTGCTCTGAACAGTTTCCATATTTGTCTCATGAACCTCAAAGCAAATATGTCCTCTTATTTGCAAATGTGTTCATTCAAATGGTTGTAGACTCAGTGATGTGGTGTACAAATAAACACTCATGTTATGATGATTCAATTATTTATAAACAGATCTAGTGTAAATGTTGATATTTATGCAAACATTTACAGAAATGTTAGCATTATTTAAGTGTCTATCTCTTACAGTTATCCACAAAGGATTGTCAGACACCATGAGGGGGAAAAAAACAAAAAACTTGCCAGTATTAGGTCTTGGCAATATATCAAATATTCACAATACACTGTAGGCCTATTCGATAATGCTGGTGAAATTACATTATGCAGTGTTGTGAATATTGTAATGGTTTTAATGCTTTCTATTTGACAATTACGTTTCCTAAAGATCATATCATTAGAATAGTTGGTCACAATTTATATTAGGCATCTTTACCTACAAAGTACTTGCACCAAAAAACAAACTACTTACAGTGTTCATGTTGTATTGTAAAACACTTTTGCTGTTATTGAGGTGGGATATGGATAGTATAAAAGTGCCCCTATTATGGATTTTTGAAAATTACCTTTCATGTAGTGTGTAACATAGTTCTAAGTGAATGAAAACATCCTGCAAAGTTTTAAATCTGAAATACTACTGTAAATCAGCTGTGGGCTGCAGTATTACCTAAATCTGTGTCTATTACTGCAGATTGTCTGTAATTCTTACTACTTTGTAAAGATAAAGGATGGAGCAAGATTTGTTTCGCAAACTTTAATGTTACATCAGTCTTTCACGTTAGGGCTGGGCTAACATATGCACTGTTATTGATACAGTTCCCACATGTGCACCGCAATAAATTAGAAATACACACACAAACACACACTTGTTGATGGACGCACACTTGTTAATGCTGATGGTGAGGAATTACAGTTGAAACATTTCATAATGTACCTCAAACTGAGTAGCATCACTGAGAAAAGTCCTGCTCAAGGTTTGGGTTGAATAACTAGTTCTTCAAATGTTTCATCATCGATTCGGACTAGTGCTGGGATCCGGACGGAGCTGGAGTTCCGTTATGGTAATGGGCGTTTGTTTCCGAAATACGTGCTGTATGCGGTAGACCAATCACAACACACTGGGCCATCTGACCAATCAGAGCAGAGTAGGCTTGCGGAAAGTAGGGATTTAGAGAGACTGATTCATCCAACAAGTCGTTTGAGAATCATTGAACACTGTGGTGATGTGCAATGTATATTATGAGAAAATGAAACTGTTTTTTGATCTTTGATGCATGTAAACCTGTTGTTGGAGACCTCCAAAACTAAATTAGGAAATTTTAAAATAGCATAATAGGGGCACTTTAAGGACAGGTTTGGTCGTATGTTAGTTTTAAATGTGCAGTATGCGATCTCCCTTAATTGCTGTTGAACACTGTTGATATTTGAAATTCCCAGTGCTGTTATACTCTAAATTATCATATACATATTGTACTGCTGCTTGGTCAATCAAATTGGAGGACCAGAACTAATTTATGAAGTGAAAAAATATTATCATTCTTTAATTGTCAGTTTTGTGTTCATTAGTGAAAAAACATTAGTGAAATTATTTAACTGGATGATCTGCCTGTATTTTTACCGTAGTTCACTTTTGAATGTTTTGAATCTACCTGTTAGCAATGGTGGTTGAGATCGTCATTTTAATTAATTTCTGAATGATTTAATGATACAAGCAAATACAAAAGTATACTGTATGAATGGCCCAGTCATATCATCCTATAACACGTTTAAAGGCAAAACATTTTTCTTATGGAATGGAGAATATTTTGAATGTAAGAACAGATGTACACAGTCAAAGATTTGAATAGTGAAAGATAGTGAAAGATTTTAATAGTGAAAGAGCACTATTTAATGCAGAAGGCATGTTTCAGCTATCGCTTGTGATAAGTTATGGATGATTTCTAAATAGTTGCTTCTTTCAGAGCCAAAATAGTTTGTATTTAGTAACTAGTGCTACAGGGGAGATGGCATGAGTGTGCACAGCCACGTGTGTGTGTGTGTGTGTGTGTGTATGTGTTTGCTGCTGTTACCTAATTAAAATCTCTTTCTATTGAGTCGCAGAGAGCGGTTGGGCTGTCATGAGTTTTATAAGGCTGATTCGATCAGAGTTCAAAGTGGCAGCCAGCTGACAGAGGACACACACAGAGCTCTCTTTAACATTATTAGACTCTTTTTCTCGGCTGTTTTGTGCAAGATGATGCTGATTATGTCATTGGTACAGATGTTAAACAGCAGTGAGTTCATAAGGGCTGTAAACATTGGGCCTCATTCATGAAACTTTTGTAAATATGAGTAAATTCTGAGTAATTCCAGAGAACTCTCTTCTGGATTCACAAATTCTTGGTAAACATCAGATTTGATAGTTAAACGTGTGTATATCCAATCATTCGTAAATAGGGTGCTCGTGCAAGTGCATTCATAATTAGCATGATCCCCATCTATGAATTACAAATGCATACATGTACAAGTACATGTCCAGGAACACTGTGAAAACACCTGGACTCCCTTCTCAAGTTTGGCTCCAGTATATAACATAAATGTAAAGTAGACTAATTGGCCATTTGTCTTACAAAAAATATTCAGTTAAAGGCTGTCCACCTAAGCGCTTTTAGACAGCTGAAAATGCCCAGCTTGGGGCGCTTAAGAGTGCTGGAGGCGCAGCATTTTTCCAGCTGAGAAGCTTTGGTTGCTATGATTATTGGTTGACCGATATTGATTGTGGCTGATGGCCGATCTAAAACTGATATGTTTATAATTTATATTTATTTTAATATTTTATAATTTTGAAATAAAAAAGTAGAAAATTAATAAAAAAACAAATGTGTAAAAAAAACAGACTTACACTTTATTGATTCAGCATTTTGATTCTGAAATCCTATTACAGTATTTTTCACAAATAAATATATTGTTAAAAAGGAAGAAAAGGAAGTAAACACTGTAATCAACAGGGCACTCAGTAATCTGGTATGTTTGTGCACACTGGGAATCATATTTTTTCAAATAAAGACAAATGTAACACTAATTTTACATACAGCACATGACATGACAGAGGGGGCAACTGGATATAGCACAGCTTAGTTTGAAATCAAGGTTTTAAAGTTTGTTGTATCTGATTTCACAGATAGTTTGTTTTATAAACAATTAGTGAATATAAAAATGCAGTAATACTAGCAATATTAACTTTGGTTATTAACTTATTAACGTAGGTTGGTCGGTGTGTTATTTGTCCCGCCCCTCCTCCGCTGTGATTGGACGGCTGGGTAAAAAGTGACAGTTAAGTGCGCTGTGTTTACCCAGAGTTTCTTTGCGCACACAAAAAATGACAAGTGAAATTCATGCTTGCGTAGTCTTCATAAAATCCATTCTGGACGATCCTCTTATTCGTTAACATTGTCCGGGGCCTGAATTGGTTTGAAATTGATGCAATTCTTAATATTTACACCAGAGAAGAACTCGCAGTTATGGAGCGCAAAGCGCTGCCAATCACAACACACTGGGCCAGCTAACCAATCACAGCACATTTCGTATTTCGTTAGGAGGGGCTTCATCAAAAACAGCGTGTTCGAGCCAGACTGGGGAGAGAGGTGCTGTAATAATGTGAAATATGTGAAAAATAATGCATTTATTTGAACAATCAAGCACGAAAACATATTCTAGTACACCCCAAAAACAAAATCAAGACTTTGGAAAAGGGCATAATAGGACCCCTTAAACATGGATGAACATCTGAAAGAATGTTGAAAGGTACAGTACAACTTATTGAAACGTATCATATCTTGTGTAATTGTTCAATCAGTGTTTCAACGGCAGAAAGACATCGATAAAACAGCTTGTAAGCAATATGTCATGTAGCATTTTCCTCAGGCAAGTCATTTAGTGTCCACAGCTTGTTAGTTCACTAGAGAAATGAACTCTTTCGCTAAATATATGCACTATATTAGCCTATATATTCATTATATTCTACTTAACCTGTTAGTGATGTCTTGATTATTTAATGTATTTTTAAATAAATCTGTCATGAAAATGACAGCCACTGTGTAAATGATTATATTTAAAAAATGAGTTGGAGTAAAACATAATTTTATAATTAAATTTGGAAGTTAATGCAAAAACTGCCTTATGTGCAGTTTACATGTTTGCATACAATTTGTTATTTGAGTATTAGTTCTGGTTGGTATTATTATATCTAAAAATCAATATAGCAACTGAATTTAGGCTAATAGTTTGGGCTCTGTTGTTAACCTTTAATATTATATTAATGTGCAAGTAAGGGCTCCTTATATAGTTTACAGTATTAGCAAAGATATTTTTTTATCCTTAAGAAACTTTTAATTATAATTTTTTCACAATTTCTTCAGTAAATTACTGTTTAATAAAAAAAGAAGCAATTTTATGTTTAGTTTTCTCCCCCCTGCTGTGCTGAACCATGACTTTAAAACCGAGGTACGTACCAAACCGTATAATAGGCAAACAAACTCATTAAATATTATTATGTTACATAGTGTTATCAAAATGCAATGTCATCAGTTTGCCTAAAAGAACACAACACTTTTGGATGTTTTACACAACTTTTCACGTAGTAGGGAACAGGTGTAAATGTCTTTCATATCAACTAACATTTTGAAAATACGAACACTTTCTTGAATCCGAAAAATGTATGTCAGATTGGCTTTACGAACGATTTACATAAAAATGATTCTGCTTGTGTTTCATGAATGAGGCCCATTGTGTGTTATTAAAGAGAAAATAATTTTTTTAACGAAATATTCAAATACATTTTCAACTATATTACTGATCTGCCCACATGGTCACTATATGATAATTGAAATGAGCTGGATAACATCAAAGTTTCTCCAGAGCGGCTGTACAGCCGAATCAAATTCTGTTGCATTATTTTCCTGTTTAACACTGTGAAGCTGCTTTGAAACAATCAGCATTGTAAAAAGCGCTATATAAATAAAGGTGACTTGACTTGACTTGAGAAAGACAGTTCTGCTCTTAAATGTCTAAATCTTGTTCGATTTGCAAATGAAAGTTTTTTTGAGGTGTGTATATGAGTTGATATGATGGGGTTTGTGCATGTGTGTGTGTTTGGGCCGCAGTGCTGTCTCCATTAATTAGGCTCTTTATGTAATGGTATATTGATTTTTGTTAGTAAACATGCTGATCAAGCGCTGGGCAGATAAGAGCAGAGGGGGTTCTCCATCCTTCTGAACCAAAGCATGTGTCTGCCAGAAGAGAAAATTCTCAGTGAGGGCGGAATAAAATATAGGGAAAGAACTTTATCATGATAAAGAATCTTAAGCTAAAAGAGAGGCAGTGCATTGTGATATTTTCATACTGTCATACATTCTGCAACAGTAAAACTGGACAGAAGGAGAGTGACAGAGACTAATTACTTAATATATTTACAGATTTTTTTTTGTACTGTAGAATATAAATAACAGGTTCTAAAAAATGCCTGTAAATCTAGAATAAACTTGTTAGATCTACATGTTGTGTATTTGCAAAGAACTTAAAGAGATAGTTGACCCAAAAATGAAAATTCTGTCATAATTTACTCACCTTCAAGTTGTTCCAAACCTGTATGTATTTCTTTCTTCTGTTCAAGACAAAAGAAGATATTTTGAAGAATGTTGGTAACCAAACATTTTGATGGTCCTTCCTATGGAAGTCAATGGGGCCCATCAACTGTTTGGTTACACATATTCTTCAAAATATATTTTTTGTGTTCAGCAGAAGAATGAAATTAGTGTTTCAGTATTTTCTTGTTTTTGTTTTGTTGGCTAGCAGTTTGTAAAACAACTGGAAGTGTTCAGTAAAAGCGCTGTCGATTAGTGGAGATTGTCAATATGGCAGCATCTCAAAGTTTGGATAATTTAACACTTTGGCTTGGCATTAATTTCATTCCTATGGAATGCTGTTGTGTTGAGAAATGTATTATTGCAGTTGCTTCAGTAGTTGGACACTGGCATTTTGTCTTCAGCTAGGATGAACTACGATATAGTGATATTTTTGAGATAATGTGGAAAAAGTTAATGAGATTGTAGTGAAAGGTATTGTTGTTAATAATGTGTTTACCCTGGTAATGCCTTTGGTCCAGCAGGCCAAAAAGATTATGCTTTCAAATGTATCACCTTTTATCAGAGAGGATATAATTGAAAGAGACAGTACACACGAGGGGCAGACAAGTGCAGACATGAATGAGGAACAGATCTAGTGTTGCCCAAAAATGTAGGCATAGTAGTAGTAATGTAATAGAAATCGTTCGGAATCTGAAGATAAATATACTGAATGATAAATTTGCAGTAGAATGATTTCTTTATATTTCTTATGAGGTTTTTTGTTTGGTTTGCTCATTCCTGGTCTTTATTTGTTCTTCTATGAGTAGGATAATATTGGAAACTCTTAATATAATTGGTGCATGAGAAAATAGGAAGAATGTTAGTTCAGGAAATGCATAGTGCTGTCCAAATTGTGAATGACTTGATATCTAATCTAGTAGTGGTGTACATGTGCTTTTTCAAAAACATTTTAAACCCAAATCATATGAGGAAGCAAAAGTAAATGGATGAAATATTCTGAATGATATCAAGCCACAATCTGTCTTGTGATGCAGCCTGGGATTAAACCACATACTTTCACTGCATGATGTATGCAGTTATATGCCCTCAAAATTCAAGATACACAAGTTTTTGTCTTATATTTATATCATATGATGTAGTTATATTACAGTATCACATGAGCAAGAGTACCATTTTCCCCAAATATCAGCACGAATGCAAATGTGATATTTTTTATAAAACAGTTAAATGAACAATAAGTTAACATTGTGTTACATTTTAGACACAATATTGTCAATTTTTTGTTTTTCCTTTATTTCACCCACAAAAAATTCAAAATGAAACCACGTTAAAAACAGAGTCTCCGTGCAACAGACGGCGAAGATTTTTTTTGTGTGACTGAATGCGTGTTTTCAACAAATCAGTTTAATTAATGATTCAATGACCTATTCAATAGAGACGGTTACTTCGTTCCTGAATGAATCAGCCGTTCAGCAGTGAACAAAAATTAATGTCTCACTCATTAAGCCAGTGACTTGCTGCCACCTACGGTTTTAGTTTCATATTAGATTTTAATTAAAAAGTTAAAATTAGATATAATTTTATATTTAAATATTAAATTAAATTTATGTAGACTAAATTTAAATGCAGTGTAAATATATTAATGCCACTTCTGATGCCGTTTCTGTGTCACCTCTGCATTGCAAAGATGGATTTTTGTTTATAATGATTTCATTTGATTGGTAACAGCTGCATAGAATATGAATAATATGAATGTCTTTGAGTTCTGATATTAGTTGCCTTGAGCCTTAGGTAATTTAAAATAAATGTGCTTTTACAGAATGGATATTCTTTAAAAAATATGCCAACTTTCCATTATTTGTTTCAGGCATTTAACAATATTTTATTATTTAAAACAAACGCATATCAATAATTCTATGACAATTTTACCGCCTTCTTTTCTTCTCTGTCAATACGCACTTCATTACCAAACCCTCCTGGATACTGGTGTGTGCAGCAGCAGCAGCGTGTGCTCCACATAAACTGCACTTTGCATACACCCAAGCTATTTGAGAGATTGAGTGTGGGGATTTGCTTATTAATATTAACATTAATATATTTCCTTATCATTTGAGGTGCATTATAAAACTTAAAAGTGGTTTATCAATTGCTCGCCCAAGTGAGAAATACTAATCAACTAAATCAAATTAACAAAAATTAAACCATAATTGTATATTTTCATGTTTTTCCTTAAAACAATTATTAAAAATCCACAGAAAACATATGCTCTTACATTTTTGACATTCACAAAGTATAGGCTACAGGGCTTGACATTAACACCTGCCAACTCGCCAAATGTGGGTTGGATTTCAGCAGTGGCGTGTAACGCAGTCACTCCTACTAGCCACTTCGGCAGGTTGAATTTTATATATAATATATATTTTTTATATTGTAGCCTTTTAAAAAGGCATCTGAAATGATGAACTAAGTGCAATGTAGTGTTGTCAAAAATATAGATTTTTTGATACATATTGATACTGAAATATCTGAAACGCTTCCAATACTCATTAGATACACGATATCAGCTGTCACGATATCACACAACTCACTGACAGCGAGTTGACAAACAAACCTGCCTCCCCTCACTCACTCATTTCATTTGCTCCGGATGAATATTGTAGGTGTTGCAGGGTTTTGAATTTCGGCGTGGATTGCCCGTATTGCACATAGTTTTACTGATTCCCGCAGATTTTGTGCTCACACCCAAAGTGCGCGCACATAAAGCCACCTGTCAGTACTAAATTGAGTTATTTTTCACTGCTTATTGCGCTTAAACAGTCAAATATACACAAAATAATGTCAAAATGCTGGTCTTGGTGAGTATTCACCTAGTCAGTTAAGTTTTAAGTGAACAGTTGAGAAAGAAAACACGTGTACAACAACAGTATAATGGATCTGTGTGGCAGGTCTTAAATTGACAGCAGCCTAATACACCTGCTGCCAAATTATGAGTTAATATTAAAAATATCTATATGGCAGATTTTCCCCATGGTATCAATGTCAAAATTGTGGCCAGTGAAAATGTTGAGTGGCTAGTAACTTAAACTACTAGCCACAGTGGCTGATGAGCAAAAAAGTAATGTCAAGCCCTGATAGGCTACACGTAGCTAACGTAATTGTTACGAAGAAAGATCGGAGAATGAATTTCATCTACAAATGAGGTAGGAGTATGGGCATACTTTTAAATCTACACCTGCTGTGTTGTTTCTTATTTGTTGTCTAAAATTTTGGTCTCTCCCTTATGAAAAAGAAGTTTATTCAAGTGTGCTATTAATATACTTTTTTTGAACTAAAAAATAAGAAAGTATACTTTCAGTCCACTTTTTATGTACTTAGTAATAACAAATATACTTTGTTCTTCTCAGAAATATGCTTAAAATTGCACTTAAGTATACTTGACTTATACTGGCAGAAAGGTCTAAGTATATTTGGCCTAAACTATCTTTTGATCGAGATATACTTAAAAGTATAATTATACTTTTTTCACATAGTTTCACGTCTTATAACCTTACATTGTTTGAAAATATTGATTTATAAAGAAAACAGATATGTTCCTAATTCTGTGTATCTGAATTTTTGTGTAGGCTAGTCCACTTGTAGTGTACATAGGAATTTACTTAAAATCTACTTTACTATTTCTCCGCCATTGACAGAATTTTCCTGCTATCCATGTTTTCACTGCTATACTGTAGGGGGTGCTATTACGCATCTTCTGAAAGAGTACAGAATCACCGGATCAAAACACAGGTAAAGAAGAAGCAGAAACAAGCGATCGATTTCTTAATGCTTTATGCAAAACTAGTAGTTTACTGAGTGTGGTTTTATAAACAAAAAAAAAATGTGTATTAAAATAGTAAACTACTAGTATACTTATAAGTTCACTTGTAGTACAGATGCAGTACAAATGAGAAATGTAGTTGTGAACTAGTTGTGCACTTAAAGTTTACTACTGTTACACTTATAGCACACAATTTAGTGTCCCCAACTGAGCAACGTAAGCTTTTATATACTAAAAGTGGGCCAATTTAGTCCCAAGCAGTACTGAAATAGTATACTTACAAGTTTACTAATTGTAAATTGATATTAGTATACTTACTACATAAAGTATACTTCATAAAAATGAATTTGAAGTATACTTCTTTTTCGTGAGGGGTATCATATAGGTGTTACTGCAGGCTGTTCATATGTCGCTGCTTTTTACATTCGGTTCCAGTCGTGTTAGAAAATAATTTATCTGGTCTGTCTCGGGTCAGGTGTGTCTTTTTTTCAAATTAATTTATGCATCAGGTTGGGATTGTCACTAGGGCTGCATGATATATTGTTTGGAATGTGTGCTCGTCAGAGGCTATAGTATAATTAGATGTGCCACAGGTGCATCTTCAGGTATCAGTCAAGTAACCTGAGACATTCCCTTTCAAAAGCTTCTCTCAATGCTGCGCTGAGTTAGCGCTTTGGGATTGAGAATACCAACTCCGCCGCACTGGATGTGTCTGGACCCCCCACGGTTGTGTAGTGTGTGTGCTCACAAGCACGCAAAAGGTCTCAAACATGAGCTCAAGGACGTGAGAGCCCGGAATAGCATGAACATCCAAACTGTACAATCTTATGAATGTATGTGGAGAGGACCAGCCTGCCGCATCACATACTTGATGCAAGGGGGCGCCCCTTGCCAAAGCTTGTGAGGAAGCAACCTCCCTTGTGGAATGAGCCTTAATTCCTAAAGACGAAGCTTGACCGTGCGTCCCGTAGGCTAGAGCAATGACATCTCTTACCCAGTGTGACATTGTTTGCTTGGTGGCAGCCGCCCCCCTGTTTTGACCCCCATAGCAGACAAAGAGTTGCTCTGGCCAGTGCGGTGGACGTAGGCCTGAAAAGCACGGACTGGACACAGTCGGTGAGGTTTCTCCTGCTCCAGCGTTGTGGCTGGCGGAGGACAGAAGTAAGTGATTGGATGTATGATCGAGAATCAATCTGGTCAAGAGTGACTGAATCTATAGTCGAGAATGGAACCTTAGGAAGGTAGTCAGGGTGAGGATGCAACATATCTTTCACCATCCCTGGGGCAAAGTCTAAGCAGGATGTTGAGGGTCAACAGAGCCTGCAAATCCCCAATTCTTTTCAGTAAAGTTATAGCCATGAGGAAAACAATTTTTAGGGTCAGTAGCTTATCAGGCGCGGACTCTAGAGCAGGAGTAGGGAACATTGATCCTGGAGAGCCACTACCCTGCAGAATTTAGCTCAAAACACCCTGGAAAAACACTCACCTGCCTGTAACTTTAGTAATCCTGAAGACCTTGATTAGCTTGTTCAGGTGTTTGATTAGGGTTAGAGCTAAACTCTGCAGGGCAGTGGCTCTCCAGGATCAACATTCCCTACCCCTGCTCTAGAGGTCCGAAGGGGGTCTCAACCAACCCCTCGAGGACTATAGCTAAGTCCCACGAAGGAAATCTTGGCACTAACGGGAGGCCTCAGTCACCTGGCCCCATAGATGAAGCAGGCAAGCAGAGGGTGGCAGAAAAAGATAAAAAAGATTGAGAAGAAAAGAACGAAAAATGGGGCAAAGCTTAAATAGCAGCCCCACTTAAGCATTCTCCTCTTTTCCTGACATATTTAAAGCTTTTTTATTCTGAGTACGGCTCCTCTGCTTACACCTCCTCGGAGGGGGGGCACAGGGAGCCACACACTCCTTCCGCTCTTCTCTCCAGGATTTCGTCCCTGGCAAGGACTCAAACAGTCTAGGCCTGAACCTAGTGCGGAATTAATTTCCCAAAGGCGACCGACTGCACCTGCACCTCTCTAAACCTGTTCACTACCATCTCAACGGCAGTGCCGAACAGTCCAGAGGGTGAGACTGGGGCATTCAGGAAGATCTCTTTGTCATACTCTTTGATGCCCGACAAATTAAGCCACAGATGCCTCTCCATTGTCACCAGAGTGGCAATAGATCGTCCAAGGGAACAGGTCGCCTGTCTGGTGGTGCGGAGAGCTAAATCCTCATCGGATAAAGACTGTGACATGAAAGCCAAGTATGGTGACCCATACTCGGAATTTGTCCTCTGTATTAAGCCCATTCAAGTTTGTGCACACACATTTAGAGCAGTGAGTTGTGAACACACACACACTGCAAACCCTGGACACACACACTCGGAGCAGTGGGTAGCCATTTGCGCCCAGGGAATGATTAGAGGTTAGGAGCCTTTGCTTAAGTCCACCTCAGTCGTGTGTATTGAGGGTGGAAGAGAGTGCTGTTTTTTTACCCCCCCCTACATTTTCCTGCCGGTATCGAGAATCGAACCCAAACCTTCGGGTTACACGTTTGACTCAAACCATTAGGCCGTCACTGCCCCTACCAGGAGGTTTGTCCTGGAAAAGATAAATATCTCTTAGTTTATCTTCTATGTTGAAAAAAATTGGGAAAGGATTTTAGAAAAGGTAAACAGAAGGTTAGAAATGTTGAAGGCTAGAAATCATTTACAGGCAGAATTACAGTCATCAGTGACTTGACTCCAATATTTTGGCATTGTTTGGCTAGTTTTGATCCTCTTACTGGGCTTATGTTGATCCTCCTACTGGGCAAAATACAAGTCATTATAGTGGACTTTTTAGTTTTTGAACAGATTTCACTGAATAGCCCATTTTGATTAATCATTTTGAGCGGTGATTGGATTTTAACTTAAACACCTCTGATTGGCCATTGCGTTCAAGAGATCAACGCATACATACAGCAGCCTATTATACCTGCTGCAGTTTGTCATTAATTAGAATCAACAACAAATGACAAAGGAAATCACTCACTGATCTATATTTCTATATATAAATCTATATTTAATGTGTGCAGTAAGACTATGCATTTTTATTTTACATTTGATTATCCTTTTTTGTAGGCTGTTACCTATCTGAATACCTCTGTTAGTACTTCTTCCTGAAAAACTTGTTTATTTAATTTAGGCTTTTTTTTCTCCGTTCTGCTGTATTTATTTATAAAAAAAAATCCCGATCTGCTGTATTTATTTATTCATTTTGTTTGTAATTAGTTTCTGTGTTCTTATTGTATTGCTGACTGTTTATTTGCCTGTGTTTTTAAGGACCTTTTTCTTACATTAGTTAACCTAATATTAGTTTTTGCTGAAGTATGGATAATTGTGAAATTTTACTGATAATTTAAATTACATCGTGAAATTTAAATCTTATATTGTGAAATAAGACTTTGATCATATCTCCCACTAATAATTGTGCTAATTAATCGTGATTTTAGTATTGACCAAAAATAATCGTGCTTATGTTTTTTGCCATGATCGAGCAGCCCTACAGGAGTAAATCGTTTTTAAAAACTTTGCTGAAAGCTTAAGTTTTGATTGATTTTAAGTTTTTACTAGTTGATTAATGAAAGTGTTTTGCATTAGTGCAGTGAATGTAGTGAAGCTATTTGCACAGCAATAGATGTTGTTTTTATTTTTAAATGGAAAAGGTGTTATGTGGAAAAGTTATTATAATCTAAAATTAAATTGAGTTGTTCTTATGATTAAAAAAAAGTGTTTTTTCTAGAGCACCCTAGAACAGAAACCCTAAGTATAAAAATGTTTTGCTACATGTTATGTGGTTTTCAGTCACTCAGAGATCAGTGAAGTCAGTCAGATGAGCAAAACACGGATGCAGTCACTGTCTGTATGCATCACTTCCTGGTGGTGCTGCAATCTGTGATTCTTCACTTCCTGTTTTCACAGGAAGAACATTTTAATTAGTCGGTTAGTCGCAGAAAATAGAAAAACACAGCTGGTCCATGCGGTATTATGTCGGGCAGAAAATCTAAAGTGTGAGAACATTTTGAGAGGTTAAAGAATGACCACAAAAATATGACGTGCAACCTCCAACACCTACGCTTACTGCACAACGTTTAACTTAACTTTCAAGTCCACTCCACCAGAGCACATCTTCTCAAAGGCTTGCTTCATTGTGAGCTAGACATGGAGCTCACTATGACTTCTCTCCGACAATGTGGACAAACTTGTGTTCCTTTCTCATCGCATGAAAAGACTGAGATCAAATTGAGTAAAACAAATTGTGACGTAAGGTATAAGTTTAACCTAATTGTCCATATTGTTTTAGTGTTTCAGTTTGCTGCTATATATTTTATTTATTCGTTTTTATATAGGCCTAATGTATATTTATTTTGTTCGTGTTCTGACCTCGAAAAAACTTTCGATGTTAAGGCTAGTTGACCTGATGCTTGCACTGATATTTTTCTATTAAGTGTTTCAGTTTGCTGTCTATTTATTTATTTATTTGTTTATAATTTATAGGCCTACTTATGTCCTTCATTTAAGAATTTTTTCGTTAAATTTCATTTTTTTAAAGATAAGGTTATTTATATTATATTTTGTTTATTTAATTTCCTTTCTGATCTCAGAAAACTTCATGCAATGTTTGCCGCTGCTAATGGCTTAAATGAACGACTAACTGTCGACTAGGAAAATCTTTATTCAGGGGCAGCCCTAGTAATTATTAGAGATGAGTGAATACGGTATTATGTAAGACATGTGTTAACATGTGATAGCACTCAGCCCTACTCCCCCCCCCCCCCTTCCAACACACCGAAAAAAAAGCCTGTCCACACTGAACTTGTGTATGAATTTTAGAGGAACAGTGATGTTGTTACATCACAGAACACATGAAAAAAAAAGATGAATGCATTTAGATGTTTTACCATTAAACAGAGTTATTAACAATAACAATTAACATATTAACAATTAGTTAAGCATTAGTAAATAGTTAATTCATAATTTATAAAGCTTTAATAGACATTAATAAGCAGTTTATAAATACAGCTATAAATGCTTTATTCTTGATTTATAAGCATATCTATAATGTATTTAATAATTGTATTTTTAAACTTTATTAATGATCAATTTTATCATTTCTAAATTTACAAACCAGTTGTCAGTGGTTCATAAGATCATTTAGAAAGTGTAAGTAAATGATTAATACATTATTTAAATGTACATATTAATTAATACATATTATTTAGACATATAGTAAAAGTTATTCAGTGTGTTAATAAATGATTTATTAACATAGAATCCTACTATAATTCATGATTAATTCAGGTAGTTATAAAACATTTAGTAGTTGTCAGTTAAGTATTTTTGTGAACTCATCTAAAGTGAGGACTATTTATGCCTCATAAAGCTTTTACAAAGGAGATTTAGTTATCAGTTATCCTCTGCTCTGCTGTTCTCTAATGTTTTAAAGTTAGTACTGAGGTGGTTTTGACACTGTGAAATATTAATCTTTTTCTGTTTAGAAGATAACTGAGCCTTTAATTCTTCTTTGTAACAGCTTTACGAGGCATAAATAGTCCTTACTTAAGAGTAACTATTACTATATGTCTAAATAATGATTTATAAATGTACATTTAAATAGTTTATTAATCATTTACTTACACTTTTTTAAATTATCTTAAATTATCACTGCTTAATTTAGAAATGATAAAGTGTTCATTATTAAAGTATGAAAATACAATTATTAAACACATTATAGATATGCTTATAAATCAAGAATAAAGCATTTATAGCTGTATTTATAAACTGCTTATTAATGTCTATTAATGCTTTATAAATTATGAATTAACTATTAACTAATGCTTAACTAATGAAACATAGCATGTAGTTATTAAAAACTGCTGCCCAATTAACATGTTAAAATCTATCATCTATATTGTAATGTTTACATTTTTACATTCACACTTGTATTTTAGTCTGGACCATTCTATTTGATTACGATTATTTGTAGAGGTTCTGAATAATAGCAGGCTTCTCTCTGAAGGGTTCAGCTTCCAAGCTGTTCACATGCAAATCTCCTCCCGAAAGGCAATTAACCAGAAATTTTATAACAAGTTACATAATTCCATGCAGTAGTAATACAAGTACTGTAATGAGTTTGGACAGGATTGAGCAACAATGAGCTGAATAGATAAGATACAGTATATCGCTGTGGACTAGGCATGTGACGGCATAAAATATTCATGTTTCGATAATTGCTGAAGCTTTTATTACGATATACGGTATTATCACGATATTGAAATAAGTCTCATTGGTTAAAGGGTTAGTTCACCCAAAAATGAAAATTAGCCCATGATTTACTCACCCTCAAGTCATCCTAGGTGTACATGACATTCTTCTTTCAGACGAATAAAATCAGAGTTATATTAAAAAAGTCCTGGCTCTTCCAAGCTTTATAATGGCAGTGAATTGTTGTTTTGTTTTTGAAGTCCATAAAACTGCATCTATCCGTCATATAACTGCTCCACACGGCTTGGGGGATTAATAAAGGCCTTTTGAAGCGAAGCGATGCGTTTGTGTAAGAAAAATATCCATATTTAAAACGTTATAAAGTAAAATATCTAGCTTCCACCAGATCGTCTTCCGTATTCAACTTACGGAAAAAGTGTAGTGCCTCTCGATCTGGCGGAAGCTAGATATTTTACTTTATAAAGTTTTAAATATGGTTTTTAAATAAGTTTTTTCTTACACAAACGCATCACTTCGCAAACTAACCCTGTAATGCGTTAATGAACAATAACAATGAGCAATGGCTACATTTGTTACAAAAGTTATTATTCTTTGTTCGTGTTAAGCCGGGTGCACACTGTATGATTTTGGCCACAATTTGGAGACAATCGTGAGACAAATTTTGCAAATCCTAAAAGATTCCTCTGATCCTAAGCTAAAATCTGAAGTCTTTGATCGTTAGTTTGACATGTTCACAAATAGCTGATTAATGACCATTTTATTGAAATTCTGGCAGTGTCAGAAGAGTTGACTCACAGTCCTGCAGTGTGACTTCTCCTACTACGACTGCCAAATTGCCTTTGTTTTTCAAGACAAGCAATGACCAAAATGAATGTTAGAGATTTCATTGTAGCCACCATTTAAATCCCGTGTGTAATGCAGCTCAATGTCACCGAACGTGTCATCGATTGATGATGGAAAACTCTGGATGAGTTTTCTTGTGCGAGTCCGTTTTTAACACATGATTAATGTCAACTGAGATCTTACAGTGTGACATGACTTACAGCAAGGATCATGTGGTTGCCTCCATTAAAATTTGTGCATTAAAATTTGTTAATGCACAGCTAGCTGTGGATTATCCCGCTTATACCAGGGTCATTTGCCAGCATTGACAACTTAAAGCTGTTATTGATGTTTACAGCGCAATATTTGACTGGAAGGGTATAACTGATGGTTATTTTCATCAGTTATGGCTCGTTAGATCTAGCATTCTGCTTGCTTTGAATCAGACACAGAGATAAAGTAATGCGTAAGATTACATTTGAATGAATGAATTATAGCATTTATTTGAATGAATTATCGTGAGAGAGATTCGTACCTGCGTCTGTTCACCGTCTGTTCAGCATCTCTCTATTAACAACGAAGATGTGCATTGAATTACTTCAAAATAGCTATGTAACCCCATCGTTGCTGAGGAATATAATGTAGTGATTCAGTAGCTAAGCTATTTTATTACTAAAAGTCTCGGGACTATGGGAGCCTGTTTCCGCCACTAAATAAAAAAATAAAAAGAGTAATTGCGACTTTTTATCTCAGAATTCTGACTTTTTTTCTCACAATTGTGTGATATAAAGTCACAATTCTGAGATATAAACTCAAAAAAAGTCTGAATTGTGACTTTATATCACGCATTTGCGAGTTTATATCTCAGAATTCTGACTTTATAACTCGCAATTGTGAGAAAAAAAGTCCGAATTGTGACTTTATATCACACGATTGCGAGTTTATATCTCAGAATCGTGACTTTATATCACGCAATTGCGAGTTTATATCTCAGAATCGTGACTTTATAACTCACAATTGTGAGAAAAAAAGTCAGAATTCTGAGATAAAAAGTCGCAATTATTCTTTTTATTTGTTTATTTAGTAGCGGAAACGGGCTTCCATACAGGACAGCATTGATAAGTTTCTGTGCTTCTGAATTTTTCTGTGTGCGCAGGGCGATCTCCACTCTCTGTGTGCGAGTGACGTGTGTGCGGCACACCCTTCAATAAAAACGCATTAGTATAGAACGGTGATTCAACTTGGAACTACCCATGCATTAAACGGTTTTATTGCACACCTTCCAGCCAATCAGAATCGAGTATTCAGACAGACCATGGTATAACTAATGTTAAAGCTGCAGTCTGTAAGTTTTGCCTCTTTGTTGTCATCTCTGTTTGAAATCAGGAATTGCAGTTTCCCGCTGAAATCCACCAGTACCACTCAAATTATAACACATATTACAAGCTTACCATTGTGAATCGGGCTAAGGTAAGGAGATAGCCTCCCTAAAGGGTTGGAAGAGGTGGCACACCTTAGTGTTTGAAGAGAGTGGCTCCTTACTTCGCGGAGATAGTTAACTTCAATTTATGATGGGGAATGCTGTTCCCTGGTGAGGCGATTGATGAGGTAGAAAACTGATGTTATGCATCATGCATTAAAGTTAGACTCCATGACAAGGGAGGAATATTGGTTGAATTATTATTCCCTCCCTACAAAATGAAGTAACACATACTTGAAGATGGGTAGTCGTTGTCTCCTTACTCATGAGGATCTGATGATAATGATAGATGATGCTCATTGCTAGCATCAAATGAGCGGTTTAAAGAATAATAGTTTACGAATGTAGGTTCCAGCTGACCTGCAACCCTAGAGAGTAAGCAGTGTAGAGAAAGGATAGATGTTACGGTGATGACATATTTGTTACTGTATTTAAATTACTGAAGATGAAGATCCATAATTTGGCTAAGATGAACTGCACATTTGCTGCAAAATAGGTTCAGTGCAGCATTTAAATCCAAATGCAATGTATCTGGTTGCCATGACAACCTTGCATGCTTGCTGCTCTCTGTTGTCATATTATGAATACTTCAATGCTATATGATGAGTTACACTGAGTGTGAATATGTATGTACAGAGTGCTGTTTTCTTCTGTGCATGTCCGTTATGAGAGCTCATTCGCTCTAGAGCTGTCAATCATATTATGTGATCATCATAAATCCTGCCCTTCTGAATGACGGTGTTGTGTTTATTTCCTTGTTCTTGGTTCCATAAACAATTGAGAGAAACATTTCTACAGATGAATCTTGAAGCCAAATAAATATTTGATTACGATAATATATGTTCTACATGTGTTTTTCATGCGGCTCTGGGTATTTTTTATAACAATAAAGAATGAGACATGCTTACATGAGAAATGCTAAGCAGTTGTAGTGTTCAGTTTATCATAAAACACTACAAATAATGCACATTGGCCCATTATTTAATCAAAATCCACTTTGATGGTTTAATTGATTGATGGTTTCTGTGTAGTACCAAACTTTATTATCTTAATTTTAACTTTATCTTAATTTAATGTTGTATGTTGTGCAGTGGACGAGGTTAAAGCCAAATGGGAAAACCTATGAGATACATACATGGAGTATACTTTGAAAGCTGTACGAACACGACTGCGTGCGAGACGCATCCGGGCGCGGAAATTGAAGTATATTCCCCTGGGCTTTACATACGCAGAATCGCCGCGCTACATGTATCCTCGGTCAGTGGCACCTATTATGCAGGCATGAGTTAGCTGAAGGCAATCAATCATTCTGCGTTCAGTGCGAAAGCTCCGTTTGTCAGTGATTCGCTAAGCTTTATCGCATCACAATCAGTGTGAGGGCCTTGAGATCGAACAAGTTGTTAAAATGCCTGTGAGATGACTTAAAGCTGTTTAAAAATCTAGTGTTTAAAAGCTGCCCTGAGCGAATGTCTGTGCGACAAATCAGTGTTTGAAAGCTGTCCTGAGCGATGCCTGTGAGACGAACTAGAAAGCTGTCTTAAGCAAGTGCCGTGTGTGGAGTGCCGTGATGTGACCAGGAACGCACAACACACACTAACAGATTCCATTCACAAACAATAGAATCCCACCTGTGAACATGGGAAATCTTGCAAAATCCTTCACATCAAACATGACTTTAAAGTAAACAAACATGGCGGGCGACCGGAGGTTTACGGAGTCTTCCGTCAGCTCGCTTTCTGATTGGGTATTGTTTCGTTTCATGTGATAATCTCCAGAGCGTGCGCGTTTGTCCTCTGGGTTCCCCACACAACAGGATTTCTGATCAGAAATATTCAATGTAAAATATTTATGATTTCTGATCAGGGCGGCTGAGCAGATTCCGAGCAGATTCAGTCACTCTTAACACACCTCACACCACAGGAAAATCTGATAAAATAATCTGTAGAATCATCAAGACAATCAGGCAATTAAGAGCCTATATGTTTTACTTAATTGGTAGTGGGAGGAGTTATGGATCAGCTGAGCGTCAGCTGATGGCTGGCTGTCACGCTGTGCTCTGCCTGAACTACACTTAAGCTTTATTCAGTTGCTCAGCTACATCTGTTGTTGGATATGTGTGTGTGTGTGTGTGTGTGTGTGTGTGTGTGTGTGTGTGTGTGTGTGTGTGTGTGTGTGTGTACAAAACTAAAATTAACTAATTAAATTTTTTTGTGTGTTTATCTTGCCTAGTGTTCTGCTACAAAACATCCAACAAATGTAGCTATATATATATATATATATATAGTGCTGTCAATTAAAATATTAACTAATTAATTAATGTAATTGCAACATTACAATTTTAATATATTTTTAAGTTGTAATACTTTTACATTTCATCTCCAAAATAATGTAGAAACAACATAAAGACAGTATATTTTAAATATTTGTTTAATGGCATCTTTTTACTAAGCATCTTTTTGCTAAGCACTATGAATGAAGGCCAGTGTGACTGATACCAATACTGTTGTCTCTATGACATGGATTTTTTTTCTCAATTTGAAACATTCATTTTAGCCATTCAACATTAAGTTGTCATTTAACATTTATCATTTAATAGGCTTTGAAAATTTAAGTAAGTAAATTTAAAACAATCTTCACATAAACCTATTGTAATAAATGTCTCATTTAGCTGTGCCTTTAATATATCATGGGTTTCAATACTAAGGTTTTTTTTCCAGACGGGAAGGTTTCCGATTTTTACCCGCCCTGCTGAAATTCACCAAAAAAGTTATTGTTTTTATTGTTTTTGACCCATGTAACCTTGTAAACAGTGCTTTAAGTAGGTCTAACAGGTAGGACATATACAGAAATTGAATAAATTTCACAGTTTTCACTGCATACATTATAAATAAACATTATTCAGTCAAGAGCAGTGAGTGATTTTATCTTTGTCTTTTGTTTTAAGATTAACATTAATCACAGACAGCAGCTGTCACTTTAAGACCTGCTGCACATGACCCAGATCTGACACACATCCTATTTTCTCACAATTCTTTTCATTTATTTAACACATTTTAACGCATTTAAGACTGTGCTTATGAGGATACTCGACAAAACGGGACTTTTCCGTTTCCAAACAGTTAAAATGACAAATAAATGCATACTCCGAGAGCGCACCACAAGATATGTTTGATTTATACTAGAGGTCGACCGAGAGTGGATTTTACCGATATCGATAACTAGGTTGGACCACACTTGCCGATAACCGATAATCAACCGATAGTTTTTAAAATGGATACTGGATAAAAATAAATAAATAAATAAAAATAACACTCCAAGTAAAACAGTGCTGAACTTTATTACAAGAAATTAAAAAAACAGTACTGAACCATGAAAATTGCTAAATTATATATATGTCCAGATGGTATAAATTAGAGGTCGACTGATTCATTGGTTTTGCCGATTAATTGGCACCCTTAGCTGATTGGTGGCACAATCGGTTATCGACAAAAATCAATACCGATAGTTTTTCTGGGTTGCGTCCGTTGCTTGAGCGGCTGAGAAGGGTGCGCTGTCATTACACAGTACGAGAGCACTGAGAAGGGTCTGCTGGCATTATATAGCACGAGAGTGGCCTCTAGAGGCGAAATAAAAACTATCACTGACGTTGTTTATATTCACACGTGAGGCTGCGCGCTGAACGGAGAGTGCTGTTGAGCGTTTAAAACACAACAGCGAAACGGTATGAATACAGAACACTTCAGTACATCATAAATCATTATAAAGTAATTAATTTGTTGACTAGATGCTGAATTAGCAGGGAAAGGAAAGCAGTATGTATGCACTTTGTAGTCGAGGCTGAGAGGACATTAGCATTAGCATTACATTAGCAGTACCCCAAGCAGTTAAAACAATGTAACAACTCGTGACGTGAGAAAGCAAACTGTATCGTCAAGCAGCCGACAGAAATATAAACAAATCAGAAACGCATTGGATTTCAATACATATTTTGTTATTTTGATTAGATAATTTATATGAAACGGTAACACTTTACAATAATATTCCATTTGTAACATTAATAAGTATTGTTCATTGTTAGTTTTATCTATTAACATTAGTTAATGCACTATGAACTAACATGAACGATCAAGGTACAATTGTATTGATCAAATATTAATACATGCTGTAAAATGTATATCGTATAATGCATATAGTTCATGTGAGCTAGCTAAATAAGCTAATACATTCTTGTTAACAAATGGGACTTGCAGTCTGTTACCTATGACGTCACGTTTACATAAATTTTTCTAGGTTATAGCTAAATGAACATTTATTTATAATATTGTTTAAATGTTTAAATTATTTTCTGTAGAACTGGTTCTGTTAGAACTTTTTTAATATATCCATATTTACATATACACTCACCTAAAGGATTATTAGGAACACCATACTAATACTGTGTTTGACCCCCTTTCGCCTTCAGAACTGCCTTAATTCTACGTGGCATTGATTCAACAAGGTGCTGAAAGCATTCTTTAGAAATGTTGGCCCATATTAATAGGATAGCATCTTGCAGTTGATGGAGATTTGTGGGATGCACATCCAGGGCACGAAGCTCCCGTTCCACCACATCCCAAAGATGCTCTATTGGGTTGAGATCTGGTGACTGTGGGGGCCATTTTAGTACAGTGAACTCATTGTCATGTTCAAGAAACCAATTTGAAATGATTGGAGCTTTGTGACATGGTGCATTATCCTGCTGGAAGTAGCCATCAGAGGATGGGTACATGGTGGTCATAAAGGGATGGACATGGTCAGGTAGGCCGTGGCATTTAAACGATGCCCAATTGGCACTAAGGGGCCTAAAGTGTGCCAAGAAAACATCCCCCACACCATTACACCACCACCACCAGCCTGCGCAGTGGTAACAAGGCATGATGGATCCATGTTCTCATTCTGCTTACGCCAAATTCTGACTCTAACATCTGAATGTCTCAAAAGAAATCCAGACTCATCAGACCAGGCAACATTTTTCCAGTCTTCAACTGTCCAATTTTGGTGAGCTCGTGCAAATTGTAGCCTCTTTTTCCTATTTGTAGTGGAGATGAGTGGTACCCGGTGGGGTCTTCTGCTGTTGTAGCCCATCCGCCTCAAGGTTGTGCGTGTTGTGGCTTCACAAATGCTTTGCTGCATACCTCGGTTGTAACGAGTGGTTATTTCAGTCAAAGTTGCTCTTCTATCAGGTTGAATCAGTCGGCCCATTCTCCTCTGACCTCTAGCATCAACAAGGCATTTTGGCCCACAGGACTGCCGCATACTGGATGTTTTTCCCTTTTCACACCATTCTTTGTAAACTCTAGAAATGGTTGTGCGTGAAAATCCCAGTAACTGAGCAGATTGTGAAATACTCAGACCGGCCCGTCTGGCACCAACAACCATGCCACGCTCAAAATTGCTTAAATCACCTTTCTTTCCCATTCTGACATTCAGTTTGGAGTTCAGGAGATTGTCTAGACCAGGACCACACCCCTAAATGCATTGAAGCAACTGCCATGTGATTGGTTGATTAGATAATTGCATTAATGAGAAATTGAACAGGTGTTCCTAATAATCCTTTAGGTGAGTGTATATAGTCGCCCAGAGTGAAGGTTTAGTCGCATATGTGAGTGATTTACTTGTATTGTAGAGGGTTGAATACAGTGAAAAGTTTTAGGCACTAAAAATGCTGTACATTTTTATTTATAAATTAACTTATATTAATGAAATCAAATTAATATTTAGTCCGTCTTTTCTGTTCCTTAATGCAATCCCAGACAGATTCGATGATAATGAAATCAGATCCCCTGTGAGACTAAAATCACACTAGATTATTACAATTAATGGCAAAAAGAAATGTTTGGAAATGTAAACTGAAATTTCCTACTGACACACTACAGCAAAAGATATAAATAACTTTCTTTTTTAAAAAAATGTGTGCGAAAATACTAAAGTGCCTAAGACTTTTGCACATATACTGAAAATAGGGTATATTAGCAGAAAAGCACTGTTATATATATATAGAGAGAATTTTCAGTTCCATAACTGTGCTGTGAGATTGTCATTTGTTGTATTATCATGTTCACTTGCTTGTGTGTTTGTTGTCTATGATACTGTGCACAGCATTTGTGTGCAACCAGACAAGCCTGTGTTTCACACTGTACAGGTGTGTGTATGTGTGAGTCCCAGGGTGTGTCTATTGCGCTCAGTGGTGACAGTAGCGCTGGGCATCTGGGAGGCTCTAGTGAGCTCAGGTTGTCATTAACACGCTCTCTGGAGGGTCGCGAGCACCCCGCTTAACTCCCTCCTAATGACTCTTTTGGCTTCCTCTCTAACTAATGAAGGTGCAGGTAGAGAACGTCTGTGCTAAATGAAAGGCCAATAATAGTCGTTAAGGTTTGTTTTCATGTTTTCCTTTTGTTCACTCTCCCTGAGTGCACCAGCTCGTCACAGTGAATTTTCCAAAGGGATCTCATCCTCTCTGACTGTGAAGAAGTTTGTGTAACAGGAGGAAAATGCTGTTGTTACAAACAGAATGCTTCTGTTTTGTGTTCTTGTGTTTCTCTGTAAAGAAAGCTTTCGTAGAAAATTATTTCTGTGTGTCTGTTAGGGGTGGTTGATATGACCAAAATCTTATTTCACAATATGAGAAATTTTATTTCACAATAATGATATATATCACAATATAGTTATTTTTGTTTCATTAAAAATAAGAACAATGGAGGTAGCAAATAATTTGAACAACAGGACAAATACAAAGATACAGATTAAATAAACTTTCAGGTACAGTAGGAAATACCCTACAGAAATTGAATTATCAAATGTAAAAAATAAAACACTGCATAGTCTATCTGAATTAAATATAAGTAGATTTTTATTAAAGATATAAAATGTCTTCAGTCAAGAGCAGTGAGTGATTTTCTTTCTGTTTATTAGGCTGCTGTCACCTTAAGACCGAATGCACGGACCGAATACTGATATACATTTGTTTTTTTTAACCGACTGTGTTTATGTGAGTACTGCACACAATGGGCATTTTGACATGATTGTGTGTATATTTGACCATTTAAGCACAAGCTTTTTTTTAGTTCTTTAGTTTTAGTTATATGTTTAATTTGGTTGAAACCTTACATTTTGATTTGATATTAATCATTTACATTCATACAAAGTAAAAAGATTATTTATTTTGAAGAGCATACACCATCTTTTACTTTGTTACAAATTATTTGTTTATTTTTTCCTCATTTTGAAATAACCACATTTTAACTATTAAATCCAAATATAGTTTTTGCTTTTTAATAAACTAATTACAAACAAAAATCTAATTTTGTTAAAGGCAATTTAATTAGCTTATCTCAAGTATAATTTCTGATTCTGTACAGTGTAGTTGGATTAACAGTGTTGTTCATCATTCACATATACACTCACCTAAAGGATTATTAGGAACACCATACTAATACTGTGTTTGACCCCCTTTCACCTTCAGAACTGCCTTAATTCTACGTGGCATTGATTCAACAAGGTGCTGAAAGCATTCTTTAGAAATGTTGGCCCATATTGATAGGATAGCATCTTGCAGTTGATGGAGATTTGTGGGATGCACATCCAGGGCACGAAGCACCCGTTCCACCACATCCCAAAGATGCTCTATTGGGTTGAGATCTGGTGACTGTGGGGGCCATTTTAGTACAGTGAACTCATTGTCATGTTCAAGAAACCAATTTGAAATGATTTGAGCTTTGTGACATGGTGCATTATCCTGCTGGAAGTAGCCATCAGAGGATGGGTACATGGTGGTCATAAAGGGATGGACATGGTCAGAAACAATGCTCAGGTAGGCCGTGGCATTTAAACGATGCCCAATTGGCACTAAGGGGCCTAAAGTGTGCCAAGAAAACATCCCCCACACCATTACACCACCACCACCAGCCTGCACAGTGGTAACAAGGCATGATGGATCCATGTTCTCATTCTGTTTACGCCAAATTCTGACTCTACCATCTGAATGTCTCAACAGAAATCGAGACTCATCAGACCAGGCAACATTTTTCCAGTCTTCAACTGTCCAATTTTGGTGAGCTCGTGCAAATTGTAGCCTCTTTTTCCTATTTGTAGTGGAGATGAGTGGTACCCGGTGGGGTCTTCTGCTGTTGTAGCCCATCCGCCTCAAGGTTGTGCGTGTTGTGGCTTCACAAATGCTTTGCTGCATACCTCGGTTGTAACGAGTGGTTATTTCAGTCAAAGTTGCTCTTCTATCAGGTTGAATCAGTCGGCCCATTCTCCTCTGACCTCTAGCATCAACAAGGCATTTTGGCCCACAGGACTGCCGCATACTGGATGTTTTTCCCTTTTCACACCATTCTTTGTAAACTCTAGAAATGGTTGTGCGTGAAAATCCCAGTAACTGAGCAGATTGTGAAATACTCAGACCGGCCCGTCTGGCATCAACAACCATGCCACGCTCAAAATTGCTTAAATCACCTTTCTTTCCCATTCTGACATTCAGTTTGAAGTTCAGGAGATTGTCTTGACCAGGAACACACCCCTAAATGCATTGAAGCAACTGCCATGTGATTGGTTGATTAGATAATTGCATTAATGAGAAATTGAACAGGTGTTCCTAATAATCCTTTAGGTGAGTGTAGTATGCACAATGTATATAATGAACCACTAAGTAAAGACAGGTGTCAGTACTGAGCAAAAAAATCAGTGTCCACAGCCTAAGCACAAGCGTTACTCTTCAGCACAATAGTAAGCACAAAATTCAGTTGACAACTCTAAATGTCCAACATAACTGAAAATTAAACATAAACTTCCAACATCTTTACCTTTACTGAAAAGACATAAAATAACACGTAATGCCTAAATTTACTCTCCTAATGCAGTCCCTTGCAAAGACTTCCCTAGAATTTGGCATCTCTATTTGAATTCTATTTTGCAATTTCTTTCTCGGCTATTGATGGCATATCAACCAGACGTTTGTGAGATGTCTTAGCGAGTGTGTAGCGTTGTTCGTGTGCCGTGATGCGTTTGTTTTGCATCACTGTATCCATTTGTTTTGCTGTATTGTGATGATTATATGATGGGCCCTCACAAGGGACCTAATTATTGTATAGCTGTCTGTATCCTCTGAGGAAAAGGCACAAAAAACAAGTATGTTTCCCAGCAACCCCCTACCCTAGTCTGCACTCACTCCAGTGGTGTTGCAGAGAAACTTTTTTGTAATGTTTCGTAATATGTCTAAATAAATGTTCATTGTTTGTCTTTCATTTGTATGTCAATTATACATTTTTAATAATAATAATGTATTATTATTGTTCATTTACTTGTTCATTTATTTTATTCCAGAGCAGTTTAAATGAGCAAGTGGATCAGAGAGAATGAAGAAAAATAAGTAGTGAATGAAAGAGAGAAGGAGAGATTGGTAGAGCAGTTAATGCTCATTCAGTCTTATGAATAACCATGTTTGTGTCAAACATATTAGCAAACACATCAGCATAATAGTTCATGAGAATATGCCTTAGTTTCACAGATCAACAACAGAAGTCAGATGGTGAATTAGATTCATATGCAAAGAATAATGTAGAGTAAAGTGGTCTTTTGCCTCCTACAAATGTCAATGGTACAGTTTTACAGCAAAAAATTATTTACCCATCTGTAGCTCTCTGGAATACTTAATTGGGATTGGTTAATCACAGCATTTAGTGCTGAAATGTTTTTGTATAATGTTTATTTGCTTGTTACTGTCAAAAGTGTTTTATATGTTTGAGCAGAGTGAAAGTTTTTCCCCTTCTTATTTTTTGGTAATTATTGTCACATAAATATATGCTAACTCTATTGTGTGTTTTTTCTGTTTTTTACAGGAGTTTTTTGAGCATGCAAAGCATCTGTGGGATGATGAGGGGGTGAAGGCCTGTTTCGAGCGCTCAAACGAGTATCAGCTGATCGACTGCGCACAGTAGTGAGTATCTGTTGATATGTGTCAGCTTTACTCCTACAGTAGCGTTGTCAACTGTCATAGTGTGTCTGCTGATTTTCTGTGATCCCACTGGCTAATGTGGAGTGGATCTGTTTATTTGTGCAACCCACTGGTGCATTACAGTGTCCACACTTTCTCTTCCTCACACTTTTTCAGCATGTGCATTCCTATACAGCTCATGATTCAGTAAAATGAAACTTTTATGAATGAATTATTGCAGAAAGGTTGGTATTGTTGTGTTTTTAAAATTTCAGTATCTACTGCCGAAGTTTTTACACCAGTCATATACTACAGTTTATAGCACTGCTTTGAAAAATTGGTAACACTTTATAAGTATACAGTAATAAAGTACTTGCAAATAATTTGCAAACTATTAGTTTATACTTAATTCTAGTTAGTATATAGTTATATATTGTAGTCTCTAAATTGTTAATATATTAATAGGTTATATACAAATAATGAGTTCTTCATTCATTGCCACTGTAATTGGGTTTTCCATGTGGACTTTCCGTAGAAATAATGGTAACAAGACGCTTGAATATATTATATGTTTTATTAAACAAGGGAACAACTGTTTGGATTACATTTATAGACAGAAAACTAATTAATGTACAGTAATACAGCATTTTCTCCATAATACAATGTTTTAAAATTAATTGCATGCCATTTAGCAACACAAGCCGTCCAGCATTTATTAATATGATATTCTAATATCGATCTAGCTTACTGCAGTGTGCAACAAGTATCTCATAGCAACTGCCAAGTGAACACACACAATGTTATAACATAATTTTCAACACACTCAAATGTATCTAATATGATGCCCTGCGTTACCCCACATACGCTTGACTGGAAGAAGCAGAAAACAGTGACTGTGGCATAAAAAAGTTCTGCTACTGTTGAGCTGTGTGTCACACTCGTCTCTCATTGGCAATCGCTTTAGCGACCCCGTTCAGCTCCCACAGCACTCAGCCTTGCTCTGCTTCATACTACACTAACATTAATAATCTCATCCATGAACATTAGTCCCGTCCCGATTCTTTTCCACCAGCTGTGAGGTGAAGATTACAACTCCCAAGATTTCGGCGTCATCAAGCTACGCCTTTGTTTTAAATAGGCAACCTATAGTGGCGAAAAACTACATATTGTGCCTTTAAATAAGAGGCGATCTGTCGTTGGAATGTGTTGTTTTTTAAATCATGCTGAGTGTGCATATTACCAATGTTATCAGTTGCGGAACGTTCTCGTTTGTATATCCAGAGCAGGGATGCATTTGTGTGCATTTTTGTGTGCATGAACATATTTGGTTTTAAAAAAATAATATATACGAGGATGGAATAGAACCCGGAACCACTGACACACTTAACAAAAGTTCAACCACCAGACTAAGACTATTAGGGAATACAAAAGCTAATTGCGGATCTATGTATTTATTCAGTAGCATGAAGAATCTCGGGACTAACTGTATATTGTATTATAGTGATGTAAGAATGAAACTATCACATTAAACATGAGCTCTCAATGTATTATTGAAATTGATTTCTGGACATCGTAGTGTTATTTTCTCTACAATTGTTATTGTACATACCTGATATAGCATTGTATTAGCAACAACACTAAACACACACACTATACTTTGTGGTTATGTTTAGCTTTGGGGATAAGGTTATGGGATCATGTATACGGTTTATAGATATATGCATAATGTATTTGCAAATATTTTAAGAAACACTTAAAGGAATAGTTCACCCAAAAATTTTAATTATCCCATAATTTACTCACTCTCAAGCCATCGTAGTTGTATATGACTTTCTTCTTTCAGAACACAATCAGAGTTATATTAAATAATATCCTGGCTCTTCCCAGCTTTGTAATGGCATTGAATAGTGCCAGAGTTTTTTAAGCTCCAAAAAGCACATCCATCCGTCATAAGAGTAATCCATACGGCTCCAGTGCATGTGTGTTTGTGTGTGAGAAACACAGCGCTCTCAGCAAAGCGACGGCGAGTTGTGCGCCTTCACACTAGAGTTTACGGTACGTCAAATACAGGTACTCTGCGCATCCATTGAGTTGAACTAAAATAGACAGATCGCTTGACGGAGAGCGAAACTCTGTTTCTCTGAGTGTTCAGCGAGTGAAAATATATCTATGCAAAACTTATTCTTAGCCTCTAACACACACACACACACATTTGCGAGTAAAATCTAAAGACAATGGCTAATGATAGATATTATTTAGTTGTCCAGAGTGAAGATTTACTCTCATATAGCGGGTTGAACCAGACCGAAGTGACAGAACCCTGACAATATATTTTTACACATCCAGTGCATGTTGTCATCCCATGATTTTGAAGGCCATTTTAAAGTACATTAAAAAACTGTTAATTATTATCAAGGTAATTTTAAAGTGTTTTAAAAGTGTATTTGAAAAGAGATTAAAATGACTGTGACAACTACTTGATAATAAAATTTGGCTATAACTTAAATACTATTTTACAAATAGAACTATCACATTATGAAGGTAATTTAAAGCCCATATAAAAAAGTCACTTGAAAAGACATTAAAATGTTCAAATCTATATAACCATCTTGTGACTTTAAAGGTATTTTAAAGCACATTTTCAATTTCATCTCATTATTATGAAGGTAATTTTAAAGTGGTGTGTTTTTCAAAGTTTTTTTGTTTTATTTTTAAAATAAAGTACATATATATGTACAGAATACAAGTGAATAAAAAAGAAAGCTTAATGAAGACTTTGAACTTTAAAAATATAGCAAATTGCACAGCATCTATATTTGCTTTAGCATTAATCAAACACATTTTTCTTGGGAACAAAGAAACGTCCCACCATCTGGAACGCAGGGCTTGCCGCTTCATATTCTTAAGAATATCTGCCCACCTAAAAGGAAATCTTAAGAATATCTGCCCAACTTGAAGGACAATCACAGACTTAGCAAACAAAGTTATTAACCCAGAATGATCAAAGCATGGGGTTAACACCATGCCTAAGCATGGAATTTTAGAAGTGTGCGGAAAGGCTTTAGTTTTAGTATTTAGTTACACAATCAACTTAAGCTTACAATGCTTTTGGTAAACGCAGCCCAGATCTGTTAAATAAGCACACACAATTGATTTGTCTTAAGCCACATTTTCAGCACAGTTTTAAAAATACTAAATGTCATTCTCTACTATGAGCAGGTACTTTTAGTACCATATTTCTGCTGCTCTAACTGAAAAGGCTGATTGTGTAAAAAGAGTTCTCTTAAATTTAACCGGATTGTGCAAAAACAGTTTTCTTACATTTAACCAAGCAATCACCGCTAACTGATGCCCTGGTCTCCCTAATACTGTCATTAAAGAAAGTCACACATTGTTTAAGAGGTGTTAGGGCTACATCATGAATTAATTTATAAGTCAAACGTATATCTACAAAAACATATCAGCGTAAAAAATATTGATTTCTGATATTTAGCTGTATTTAATGCTGAGAAATTAAATGATAATACTTATTTAATTTGAGAAGTTAGATGCTTGTATTAATATATTGTCTGACTGTTCTTTGGCTACATTTAATTCTGATGAATTAAATAGTGAAATAGCGATAAAAAAAGGAGCGCCACCTCTGAGCACTCCTCCTGTTATGCTAAAGCCTGTGAGAAGTTACTCTAGGTGGTGACTCCTGCAGTGGCCAGATTACAGCTAGACTGCCCTTCTTGAGGATCTCCATTAACTTGTTCATGGGGAAAACCTTATTCTTTGCGTTGACCGTTTAACCGTTAACCGAGAGTACGAATTTTGACCGATTAATACTATCAGTTAAATGGTTTAAAGGGTATTTTTTGTATTTTTAAGTATTTTTGTTTGTTTGTTTGCTGCATGGTTAAAGAAAAATGTGCTGTATTTGTTAACTCACGGGGCACGTCGACACATGCAACCACACGTGTCTACACAGACATATTTTGCAAAATGAAGCAATGGAAAAGATATAACAATGGTATAACTACTGTTCTTGTGGGACCATTTCGACAGAAAGGGCGACGAAGTTATTTGCAAAATATGCTACGCGGTATTAAAATACAGCAGTAGTACAAGCTCCTGACTGTTGAAAAGCAAGTGGAAGGCGCTTCCCAAGGCTGGCCACTCTAGCGAGGCGTTATCTCTGTATTCCCGGGACATCAGTGCCATCTGAAGCCTTGTTTAAGGCTTTTCGTAGTGTGGTTTTGGTCAAGTTTACAATTTTATTTATTTATTTATTTATTTATTTTTTATCTTTATTTATATAGCGCTTTTTACAATGCAGATTGTTTCAAAGCAGCTTCACAGTGTTAAACAGGAAAATAATTAACAGAATTTGATTTGGCTGTACATGTCATCAGCTCATTTCAATTATCATATATATTCAAGTAATGTAGTTGATATAATTTAGTTTAGTAATTAAATTTATTTGGATATTTATTTGAAAATTTTGTTTCCCCAAATGAGCAAGCCAGAGGCGACAGTGGCAAGGAACCAAAACTCCATCAGGTGTCCTAATGGAGAAAAATAAACCTTGGGAGAAACCAGACTCAGTCGGGGTGCCAGTTCTCCTCTGGCCAATTAACAAACAGTGTATGTTTATTATTTTGGCAGCCTTATAGGTCAGAAGTAATATTAGATCGGATTATTCGAAAGATCGGAGGCATCACGCTGGGTTTATTGAGGATGGCGTTTCGATTAAACAATTATTAAATAGGAATATTCGAAATATCGGAGTCATCACGCGGAGATGGATCCATTGAGGATGCCATGTCGGTGAGCAATTTCAGAGGGTAGACTAATTGACACGGTCTCTGCAGACACTTCCGGGATGCGTTGGTAATGTCTGGGCGCTGGTCCAACATCTGATCTGGATACGGCCCGGATCCGGCTGAATGCAGTAAACCTCGGGATAAACAGAGAGACTAACATTAGCGTAGATGCCATTCCTCTTATGATGTAACGAGTACATCAGGTGTTATGGGAAGTGTTCCCGGTTCCGGCTGACCTAGTTAATGCAGCCTAACAATTTGAATAAAATATAAATTAAAAATGTTTTATGTGTATGCCATAGTAAAGAGATACGTTTTTAGTCTAGATTTAAACTGACAGAGTGTGTCTGCTTCCCGAACAATGCTAGGAAGGCTGTTCCAGAGTCTGGGTGCTAAATAGGAAAAGGATCGACTGCCTGCAGTTGATTTTGATATTCTAGGTATTATCAACTGGCCAGAGTTTTGAGACCGCAATAGACGTAATGGAGTATAATGCGTTAAGAGCTCGCTCAAGTACTGGGGAGCTAAACCATTTAGTGCTTTGTAAGTAATTAGCAAGATTTTAAAATGTATGCGATGTTTAATAGGGAGCCAGTGCAGTGTTGACAGAACCGGGCTAATATGGCATACTTCCTGGTTCTAGTAAGAACTCGAGCTGCTGCGTTTTGGACCAGCTGCAGTTTATTTATTAAGTGAGCGGGGCAACCACCCAGTAGAGCATTACAATAATCTAGCCTTGAGGTCATGAATGCATGAACTAACTGTTCAGCATTTTGCATTGAAAGCATATGCCGTAATTTAGATATATTTTTAAGATGGTAGAATGCAGTTTTACAGATGCTAGAAACGTGGCTTTCAAATGAGAGATTGGTATCAAAGAGCACACTAAAGTAAACATTGTCATGTACACTCACCTAAAGGATTATTAGGAACACCATACTAATACTGTGTTTGACCCCCTTTCGCCTTCAGAACTGCCTTAATTCTACGTGGCATTGATTCAACAAGGTGCTGAAAGCATTCTTTAGAAATGTTGGCCCATATTGATAGGATAGCATCTTGCAGTTGATGGAGATTTGTGGGATGCACATCCAGGGCACGAAGCTCCCGTTCCACCACATCCCAAAGATGCTCTATTGGGTTGAGATCTGGTGACTGTGGGGGCCATTTTAGTACAGTGAACTCATTGTCATGTTCAAGAAACCAATTTGAAATGATTCGAGCTTTGTGACATGGTGCATTATCCTGCTGGAAGTAGCCATCAGAGGATGGGTACATGGTGGTCATAAAGGGATGGACATGGTCAGAAACAATGCTCAGGTAGGCCGTGGCATTTAAACGATGCCCAATTGGCACTAAGGGGCCTAAAGTGTGCCAAGAAAACATCCCCCACACCATTACACCACCACCACCAGCCTGCACAGTGGTAACAAGGCATGATGGATCCATGTTCTCATTCTGTTACGCCAAATTCTGACTCTACCATCTGAATGTCTCAACAGAAATCGTGACTCATCAGACCAGGCAACATTTTTCCAGTCTTCAACTGTCCAATTTTGGTGAGCTCGTTCAAATTGTAGCCTCTTTTTCCTATTTGTAGTGGAGATGAGTGGTACCCGGTGGGGTCTTCTGCTGTTGTAGCCCCTCCGCCTCAAGGTTGTGTGTGTTGTGGCTTCACAAATGCTTTGCTGCATACCTCGGTTGTAACGAGTGGTTATTTCAGTCAAAGTTGCTCTTCTATCAGCTTGAATCAGTCGGCCCATTCTCCTCTGACCTCTAGCATCAACAAGGCATTTTCGCCCACAGGACTGCCGCATACTGGATGTTTTTCCCTTTTCACACCATTCTTTGTAAACTCTAGAAATGGTTGTGCGTGAAAATCCCAGTAACTGAGCAGATTGTGAAATACTCAGACCGGCCCGTCTGGCACCAACAACCATGCCATGCTCAAAATTGCTTAAATCACCTTTCTTTCCCATTCGGACATTCAGTTTGGAGTTCAGGAGATTGTCTTGACCAGGACCACACCCCTAAATGCATTGAAGCAACTGCCATGTGATTGGTTGATTATATAATTGCATTCATGAGAAATTGAACAGGTGTTCCTAATAATCCTTTAGGTGAGTGTATGTTCTTCTCGCCGCTGTTTCCTGATGGTTTATAGAACAATTACTCCGAGTCGCCCTCTGTCGTTTCAAAGAACAGCACAACGGCGAGCGCAGTCACAATTCCTCAAACGGAGAAGGTGTGCTGCGGAGCCATACGAATGTATCAACAATGCTTATGAGGGTGTTTTCTGCTGCGGGTCTAACTGTCAACAGGCTGTGCTCCAGACTAACCCCACATCACTTAGACATGTTACTTTTAAAAAAATAAAAACCATACAAGGTGTGGATTGAGGTAGGCCTGCTATTTTTATTTGACGAAAAAAACGATTCCGGTTCTTCAAAGCTTCAAACTGATTCAGTGTATTTTCGTTTTGTCATCTTAATTTGGTAATTATTTAAGTGAAAATATTTAGTGTAGGCCTATTTATTTTATGCTTTTTATTTATATTTGATTCTGTTTTTCTCTGTTGTCAGAAACGCTGCAGGTGCGTGAAACAGAATCCAGGTTCTGTTGTTGTTGAGCTGTTCTGTATGTTGCTGTTTGCATAGTAAAATGTGAAAAAAGTCTCTTTTTAACGGGTCACAGACACTCATCAATTGTATTTTATTTAATGCCAATTCAATATTATAAACTTATCAGTTAACGGTTAATAATTGGATAATGAGCAGCGGTTGTCGGTCGGGAAAATTAACCGAAATGAGCATCCCTACTTTGCGTGCCTTTGTGCCCTCGGCGTCAACTTATTTGACTATCGTGGGTGTAAGGGCATGTGGTTATACAATGATGCCCCAGTCCGAAGAGATGCTTTCAGGCATATCAGCTCATCGTAACTTAAAGAGTCAGCACTCCCCTCCAAGCTGTACATAATAACATCCATGCTGGCGGGGAAGGTGTTTCGGTCAGCGTGTCGGGCTGGTGCTGTGTGTGTGGCAAGTCGCGCTCTCCCTTGTAAAGACTGGGGATCAGCTCGTCGTGCTCAGCAGCCTCATAATAGACCTGAAACAAAAGTCCTGATGTTGTTTTGTGCCCAGGTCTGTGGGGGTGTGCCCCTTCGGGATGGGGTATGCAAAATACATCAATCAACTCCTACCCATCACCCTCACGAAACCACTGTAACATCCCGCCACCTCCGGTGATTTGGGGGGCAGTGGTTTCCAGCGAAATGTTAGATATTATCTCCCAGGACAGAACATTTAACATTCCCCCAACAGGAAGTATTCAAATTGGTATCCCTTTAAAGAGACTTTGGCAGCATGAAAGCTATCTGCTATCACAAGATAATCTCTTCTGGACAAAGGGTCCATAGAACATGTTCCCCTCCCAGAGAGAAGAGTTAGGCTTCTATAGCCAATATTTTCTGGTTCCCAAAAAGACAAATTGGAGGACTGCATCTGATTTTAGATTTTCGAGGCTTGAACTGTTCCGTCCGAACGCTACTAACTGATGCTAACTGTCAAGTTGATTGTCGCAAATTCAACATCGTGATTGGTTCGTCACGATCGATCTTAAAGATGCATATTTTCAAATAGAAATATTGCCACAACACAGGAAGTGCCTAAGGTTTGCTTCCGGGGGTGAAGCTTACAAATATCGGGTCCTTCCATTTGACCTAGCCTTGTAACATAGACGATTGGCGTATACTGGCCCAGTCTCAAGAGCTTGCGCTTCGACATTGAGATCGATCCTTGCTCATCTTTGGCTGAGACACAACACCAAGAGAAGCTTTCTCTCTTCTACTCTCTGGGCAGAAGAGAGAAAGCTTCTCTTGGTCTTGTGTAAAAGACATTTGGTCAGGTGGCAGCTGCATCCACTGTGATCCCTATGGGCCTTTTGCACTTGAGGCCACTTCAGTTGTGGCTCAAAGCTGGGGAATTTGATCCATACAATCCCCAAAGGCTGGGTAGCGGTGTTAGGGAGGCATCTTGATGGGCACATTAATTGCCTCAAATTGATGGCTGTATATCTGGCCCTGAAGTACTTCCTCCAGTAGTTAAGGGGCTACCATGTCCTAGTGCAGGTGGACAATACTATGGTGGTCACCTACGAAAATCGCCAGGCAGACTGTGTTCGCACCGTCTAACAGGCTAGCTCTGCTAGCTTTGACAGACACTGGCTTTGCGTTGTGATGTGTAGATCAAATAAAACAAAATTGTTCTGTCCATTCACATTTGAATCGTCTATTTTCCGTGTCCACTTTTCTTTTCTTTACACTCGCCATGTTTTTGCTGTCTGACTAAAGGTGTGTGTCCACTGGCTCAAAGCGTTTTCAATTCATTCCTGTGGAATATGGCTCACTCCAGTGGACATGCACCATAAGCTGTCAATGACGCTGAGTTAAAAATTTTGTCCAGCAACGTGCTTATGCTGACGTTACTTTGACAACACTATTTGACATTAACGAGGGCAAAACATTTTTCTCTCCGGCTTGCGGGCCTCCTATTGAGGAAACCTGGTTTATACAATGTTCAGGATAATGCTTATAAACCCTGTAATGTCAGTGTGTCAAAGAAATTATGAATAATTCAAACTATAGTCTCACATTGTCAGATATAGTCTATATAGTCTCAAATATATTTTGTAATCAAACTATCATAACAGTGCAATTTTAATTACCTGATATGTCAACATGATGCTTGTGAATTGCAGAGCTGGTGCAAACATATCCACATCACTATGATCAGATGCTTTCTTAACTGCTGTTAACTGGAAAGCATGCAGCACATATTTACATCTAAACGTAACTCACAGCAGTATGGATGGCGTCGGGATGTTTGTTAAAAGTATATCGCTGCAAAGGTATTTTTTTAAACTTCTTTTTACTTCCAAGTGAAGAACAAACAAAAAGTTTACCATGAGTATATTGGGGCCTTGAATCACGTTCAGTCTCTTGGTCATTACGTGTGCACAAGAGCAAGCATGAGTAATAAGTTGCTGGCTGCAGTTCACTTAATGGCCACTGGTATTGTTGATAACAAAGGGTTTCTGAATTTTACAAATAGCCCCCTTAAGTTTAAGGGAACAAAATGGCATCCCTACCAAAGCAGTGTTTGCCAGGATCATTCAGCTGGCAGGATACAGCGCCTAGCATATTGTGAATGCAATAATAAAGTTCTACATGGATCACCAACTTGATTTACAGAAAATGGTAAAGTTAACCTCCGACAGCACCTCTGTAATGTTAGGTAAACATAATGGAGTCATTGCAATACTAAGACGACAGATACTGCATCTTATGAAACAACATTGTGTTGCTCAAAGAGAGGATTTGAGAATTGATGATGCTTGGAAAGATGTGTCTTTGATTAAGGACTTCTCAGAACAGTATATTCACTATTTATTAGATCTGTGAAGAAAAGCAAATTTGATGAGTTGGCAAATGTTTTAGAGGTAGATTCACTGTCTTTCAAGGCCTTTGAATGAGGTTCATTGGCTGTCATGTTACAAAGCTGTAAATATGTTTTTGTGGAATTACAGTCTATTAACAGAGTACTGCAGTTCAGCTTTGTGTCTCCTTGCAGCGAAGCAATCTTAGCATCATTGATCCCCATTGCTTTACCAAAGCTTAAATGGAAAAACTTTGGTCTCAGTATCTTGGAGGGAGTGCACAAGCTGTTGGAAACTAGTGACAGTGCAGTAAATACAGTGGACATTATTCTGTTTGTCCATAAAATGAATTTGTGACCATCTTGATGCACGATTTCCTGAAGGTAAGCTTAAAGAATGGTCTGTATTTAGCCTAGAAACACTGGATTCAACACTCGATTTTGATCATGATACAGATGATGTAACCTAAATGACAGAGAAGTTCCCCGCTATTCTAAAAACAAACAGACAAAACTGCCACCGAGCGCATCTGTCAGCAGTACAAGGATTTCGAGTTTACTATCAATGAAAAACGAAATATTGGAGCGGTCTGCAGCAGATCGTAATCTGGACACTAAAAAGTGAAGAGTTTCCTGAGCTTGTACAGCCAAGGGTGTAGTGCAGACTGTGAACGCAGTTTCATTCTGATGAATCATATCAAGAGAATCAAGCTAATGAGAATCCGGTCTACACAAACAGAGGCCCCTATAAATCTGGACAAGGTCTACAACTGAAAAAAGGGGAAAAGGATAGACAGAAGTTTTAAGGTAGGCTACAATATTAATACATATGTACTAATACATACACTATATTGCCAAAAGTTTTGGGACGTCTGCCTTTACACATGAACTTGACATCTCATTCTTAATCCATAGGGTTTAATATGGAGTTGGCCCACCCTTTGCAGCTATAACAGCTTCAACTCTTCTGGGAAGGTTTTCCACAAGGTTTAGGAGTGTGTTTATGAGAATTGTTACCATTCTTCTAGAAGCGCATTTGTGAGGTGTTGGAAACTCAGAAGGGAAGACCAGGAGACTTGGGTGTATCTTCAGCTTTATTGAGAACATGTGCTGTCTGTAGCTGCAGTCATCAAGTCTGACTTAAACAGTAGGACTGTAGGTTATATACATTTTAGGGGGAGGGATTACACAGCAAATGGGTGATGACCTAAAACAAAGCATGCAAATTAATTATCCAGGTAACTAGACCTGCCCCACACTCCAATCCTAATCCAATCAGCATAACGATTCAAAAATCAGCATAAAGATTCAAAAATGGGACAGGGGCTCCAAGAGCCATTAAAGACAAAAGGTGAAAATCTCAGTAATCTGGTTTATTACAATAAAGAGAACAGGAACTGGTAGAAATATCTTGCTGGAATCTTTGCATAACAGAATAATTCATCTGATGTCATCATCTTTACCTTAAATGCTAAATACTACGTACTTCCCTTAGTTTCAAACAGATTCTTAAATTTGTAATCCCACAGAGGTCAGGCACTGATGTTGGACAGAAGGCCTGGCTCGCAGTCTCCGCTTTAATTCTTCCCAAAGGTGTTCTATCAGGTTGAGGTCAGGACTCCTCATGGCCAGGCCATTCAAGTTCCTCCACACCAAACTCGCCCATCCATGTCTGTATGGACCTTGCTTTGTGCACTGGTGCACAGTCATGTTGAAACAGGAAGGGGCCAAGAGAGAGCCGCCCCAGCACGGTCCCTGCGTTCCACCTCGCTGCCCCACTGTGGGTATGCCTGTGGTCCCTTTGGTCCCGCTTGCAGGGTCTCTGTCAGCCTGGTTAGCGCTCCCCAGTCTATCTTGCTGGCTCATTCGGACAATCAGGCTTGGCTACGCGATTCAGTTAGCCTGGTGTTCCTGAAGTTCAGGGGCGTCCAGTTCACTTTGGTGAAAGCTGTCAACGCCAATGTCATGTGAGCGGGGATCGCAGTCCTACTGGCAAAGGATGTGATAGAGCCAGTCCCTCCAGCCGTTATGAAGAGAAGGTTTTGCAGCCCTTACTTTGTACCCAAGAAAACCGTGTGTGTTACAGCCAATCTTGGACCTGCGAGTTTTGAATCTGAGCCTTCACCAGCTTACCGTTCAAAATGCTCACGCAGAAAAGCATTTTCAAATGCATCCGTCCCCAAGATTGGTTTGCAGTGATAGACCTGAAGTCAAGTCAAGTCACCTTTATTGATATAGCGCTTTTTACAATGCTGATTGTTTCAAAGTAGCTTCACAGTGTTAAACAGGAAAATAATGCAACAGAATTTGATTCGGCTGTACAGCCGCTCTGGAGAGAACAGTGATGTCATCAGCTCATTTCAATTAGCATATAGTGTCAATGCGGGCAGATCAGTAATTTAGTTGATATAGTTAGTTTAGTTTAGTAATTAAATTTATTTGGATATTTAGTCTAAACTCACCCCCGTTTCTGCGCTTTGCGATCAAGGGAAGAGCATATCAGTACAAAGTCCTACCCTTCTGGCTGTCCCTGTCTCCCCGTGTCTTTACGATGGTCACGAAGGAGGCCCTTGTTCCCATGAGAAAACAGGGCGTTCGCATCCTCAACTATCTCGACGACTGGCTCATTTTAGCACCATCCAGGAATCAGTTGTGTGAAGACAGGGACCTGGTACTCAGACACCTTAGCCAGTTGGGTCTTTGGGTCAACTGGGAAAAGAGCAAGCTCTCCCCTGTGCAGAGGATCTCTTATCTCAGTGTGGAGTTGGATTCGGTCGAGCAGACAGCACGCCTCACAGAGGAATGTGTTCAGTTGATGCTGAACTGCTTGAATACGTTTAAAGACAGGATGGTGGTCCCACTGAAAATTGAGGCTCCTGGGGCATATGGCAGCCGCACCCACAGCGGCAGTAACTGCACTCAGTTTGCTTCATATGAGACCGCTTTAGCATTGGTTTCACGGCAGAATCCCGAGATGGTCGTGGAAGCACGGCACTCACCGGTGAGTATCACACCGGCCTGTTGCCAAATCTTCAGCCCGTGGTCAGTCCCCTTGTTTCTTTGGACAGGAATGCCCTTAGAACAGGTGTCAAGGCATGCCGTTGCGTACATCAACCGACAAGATAGTCCTATTCTCCTTTGGAGTCAGAAGCATCTGAGGTCGCTTCAAGTCATTCATGTCCCTGGTGTGCTCAACCGTGTAGCCGACAAGCACTCGCAAGCTGCGCTCCCTGGAGAGTGGCAACTCCACCCCCAGGCGGTCCAGCTGATCTGGAGACAGTTCGGAGAGGCTCTCCAGAAACGTCCCACTGCCAGTTGTTTTATTCCCTGACCAAGGGAACACTCCGCACAGATGCGCTGGCACACAGCTGGCCCCGGGCCTACGCAAATATGCGTTTCCCCCAGTAAGCCTACTTGCATAGACCCTGTGGAGGGAGGACAAGGAACGGGTCTTGCTAGTTGCGTCCTACTGGCCCAACCGGAACTGGTTCCCAGAACTGATGCTCCTCGTGACAGCCCCTCCCTGGCGGATTGCTCTGAGGAAGGACCTTCTTTCTCAGAGACGGAGCACTCTGTGCCACATGTGTCCTGACCTCTGGAAACTCTATGTCTGGTCCCTGGATGGGATGCGGTGGTTCTAGTTGACTTACTACAATAGGTAGTTAACACCATCACTTTGGCACAAGCACTGCCTACAAGACACACTTATGCCTCAAAGTGGAACCTGTTCGTCAAGTGGTGTTCTTCTCACCACAAAGATGTTTGATCGGTGCCGTGCTTTCCTTCCTGCAGCTTCCCAATAGTGATAAGTCGGAAGCATGACCTGGTCGTGCTTATTTCAGCTACGTATAACATACTATTCAAGTCAAGTCACCTTTATTTATATAGCGCTTTTTACAATGCCGATTGTTTCAAAGCAGCTTCACAGTGTTAACAGGAAAATAATGCATCAGAATTTGATTCGGCTGTACAGCCGCTTTGGAGAAAACGGTGATGTCATCCAGCTAATTTCAATGATCATATAGTGACAATGCGGGCAGATCAGTAATTTAGTTGAAATTTTAGTGTCCCCAACTGAGCAAGCCAAAAGACAAAGGCGACGGTGGCAAGGAACCAAAACTCCTTCAGGGCCAGAATGGAGAAAAAAAACCTTGGGAGAAACCAGGCTTAGTCAGGGTGCCAGTTCTCCTCTGGCCGACAAACAAGTAGTGTAGATTATGATTCTGGCAACATTACAGATCAGAAGTCATATTAGATCAAAAGATATTCGTAAGATTATTCGAAAGATTGGAGTTGTCACGCCGGAGACAGGTTTAATGAGGATGTCGTGTCGATGCTGCATTTACAGGGGCGAGTTTAATTGACACGGTCTCTGTAGACACTCCAGGGATGCGTTGGTCATGTCTGGGCGCAGGTCCACTATCTGATCTGGATACGGCCCGGATCCAGCTGACTGCAGTAAACCTCGGGATAAACAGAGAGACTTAGCTTAGATGCCATTCTTCTTATGATGTAACGAGTACATCAGGTGTTATGGGAAGTGTTCCCGGTACCGGCTGACCTAGTTAATGCAGCCTAACAATCATTTAACTGATTTGAATAATATAAATTGATAATGTTCTGTGTATGCCATAGTAAAGAGATGTGTTTTTAGTCTAGATTTAAACTGACAGAGTGTCTGCTTCCCGAACAATGCTAGGAAGACTGTTCCAGAGTTTAGGTGCTAAATAGGAAAAGGATCGACTGCCTGCAGTTGATTTTGATATTCTAGGTATTATCAATTGGCCAGAGTTTTAAGACCGTAATAGATGTGATGGAGTATAATGCGTTAAGAGCTCGCTCAAGTACTGGGGAGCTAAACCATTTAGTGTTTGGTAAGTAGTTAGCAAGATTTTAAAATGTATGCAATGTTTAATAGGGAGCCAGTGCAGTGTTGACAGAACCGGGCTAATATGGTCATACTTCCTGGTTCTAGTAAGAGCTCTACACATACTGAATTGTTGTTCACAAGACTTTTGAGTTATCAGTCTTGAGGGCTAGTATTTTTACCACAGAATGGTGTGAAAGTCATTTTGACAACTCATTCACGAACAGTAATATAATGATTTACATTTTATAAGTCAGTTTTTGTGTGAGCACTGCTGTATGCGAGGGAGTGTTCATGGCCATGAATATTTATGTGATCTCACCTGGGGACACAAAATTTTCAACTAAATATCCAAATAAATGTAATTACTAAACTAAATTAACTATATCCACTAAATTACTGATCTGCCCATATTGTCACTATATGATAATTGAAATGAGCTGATGACATCACTGTTATCTCCAGAGCGTCTGTACAGCCGAATCAAATTCTGTTGCATTATTTTCCTGTTTAACACTGTGAAGCTGCTTTGAAACAATCGGCATTGTAAAAAGCGATATATAAATAAAGTTGACTTGACTTGACAGGTGAGACAAAAGACACTCCCCAATGGCTAATGGCCCATCAAAGTGAAATGCTGTGAGGCAGATTTGAAGATTTTAATCTGTTTTATTGTAACTAAATGTTGTTCCTCACATATATAAACATATACAGTACCGGTCAAAAGATTGGAAAGATTACTATTTTTTATATTTTTGAAAGAAATCTCTTATGCTCATCAAGCCTGCGTGTATTTGATCAAAAATACAGAAAAAAAACAGTAATATTGTGAAATATTATTACAATTTATATATTTTAATATACTTTAAAATATAATTTATTTCTGTGATCAAAGTTGAATTTTCATCATTACTGCAGTGTCACATGAAATCATTCGAATATGATGATTTATTATCAATGTTGTAAACGTCTCGGTTACGTATGTAACCCTCGTTCCCTGAAGGAAGGGAACGGAGACGTTACCTTAGTTGCTGATGGAATGGGGGTCAATCGCCTTCGAGATCTACAAAACGAGCCAATGGCATGAGAATGCCATGGGTCTGCGGAAATTGTATAGCGCACTCCGCCCACCCTCGTGGGTATAAAAGGAGCTGCGCGGCAATCTCGCATTATGTTTACCTGCTGAGGAGCCAAGGCTGAGCGCCCCGGCCGTACCAACGGTACAGTGGTTGTGGCATGGGGACGTAACGTCTCCGTTCCTTTCCTTCAGGAAACAAGGTTTACATACGTAACCGAGATGTTCCCTTTCAGTCAGTACACTATGAGTTACGTCAGTTACTGACGGAATGGGGGTTCCCAATTCAATCTCGCCACAACGGCTGTCTTCCAGCGTCCTGCACTGACCAGAGCTCCCTGCCGTGAGTTAAGCACAAACAAGGGCCTAGGCTCAACGGCAATACCAAGGTACACTGGGAAGCATATCCCATGTGGAGAAATGCAACACAATGCCTGCCCGCAGGGAGGATTTAGGAATACACATATGACCCACGTAAGGGCTGCATAAGGAGCACTCTGGGGTATCCAGCCGCAAGTGAAATGTTTTAACTCCAGGAGTGGCAAGGTGTCTTGCCAAGGGCAGACACGTGCTCGGAGAGGCTTACCGTGGAAATACACATGTGGGGGTTGCCCAATGCGGGAACCATACACATGGAGGCACATAGCCTAACACAAGGGCATGCACTCTGGTGTCGGCGTCAACAGTGCTGGAGGAACTCAGGGCTTACTGAGAAACTCACCTGAGTGAAAATGCGCATGCATCTAGTCCGTGGAGTGGAATGGCACAGCAATCGATGACACCTGAGCCTGTCCAGTTACTGGCCTCTTGGAGCGAGTACACAAGAGGAAACTGGCTCTACACAGAGATTATAGAATCTCGCAAAAGTGTTGGGTGTCGCCCAGCCTGCAGCTCTACAAATGTCTGTTAGTGAGGCACCATGCACTAAAGCCCAAGAGGAGGCTACACTCCTAGTGGAGTGTGCCTTAACCCCTAGGGGGCATGGCAGGCCCTGAACCTGATATGCCAGGACAATGGCGTCCACTATCCAGTGAGACAACCTCTGCTTGGAGAGAGCCTTTCCTTTCTGCTGCCCTCCGTAACAGACAAAGAGCTGGTCTGAGGTCCTGAAACACGGTGTCCGGTGTGTACTGGACAGAGCAGTGCCAAGGCTGGGTCTGCCTCCTCCAGGGGCAGCGCTTGCAGGTTCACTACCTGATCCCTGAAAGGAGTGGTGGGAACATGGGCACGTAGCCAGGTCGGGGTCTCAAGATCATGTGAGAGTTAGCCGGCCCTAATTCTAGGCACGCTTCGTCAACCGAAAATGCCTGCAGGTCCCCTACCCTCTTGATGGAAGCCAGGGCAATCAAGAGCGCCACTTTCATAGAAAGGTACTTTAAAAAAAAAGTGTCCTACCGTTTTTGAGTCCACAAGGTTGTGGTGTGCAAATATTGCGGCCATGTAAACCTTCAGGGTGGAGGGAGACCGCCTTTGCTCAGGCATTTCCTGGGGTCTTCTCAGTGAGAAGAGCACCAGGTGACGAAGAGGTTCACCTTCAACGCATAGGCCTGTCTTATGGACAAAGCCCTAGCGGATGTGATGGTAGCCACCACCTGTGGTGGTAGGGTACTCAAACCTGCCGCGTCCTGTCCAGGGCCCACACATGTAGGTTCCATAGATCGGGACGTGGGTGCCAGAGGGTTCCCCGTCTCTGAGAAAGGAGGTCCTTCCTCAGAGGGATCGACCAGGGAGGGGCTGTCGCAAGGAGTCGATCTCGACCGCACCCTTCGCCAGTAGGGTGTCGATCTCTGCACGCATGACAGGGGCATTGCCACCCACCATGGTATAGCGGAGGTATAGTTTCGGTCATGTGAACGACAGGTGTACCCACGATGGGGCAGCGAAGTACCGGAATGACCGGCCCAGACATGGGAGGCTTGGAGCGTCCCGAGGTGTGGGCGGGGTCGTGTTCCGTGCCCTGACAGAGGAGACCAGGGGAAGGACCAGTGTTCCACTGGGGCCTCCTCTGACAAGGGTCTGGCGACAGGGGGATGAGAGAGGCACCGCTGTGTCATCCGTGCCCTCTTAGGGCTCAGAGGTGAACATATCAGATCTTTCTTTAACCATGAATAGGGTGCTGCCGACCATGAGGCCAGCGGCGGAAGGGGAAAACCCAAGATTCTCCCATGGCCCTCCACCGGGGGAAGGAGGGGTCCTGCTTGGCTGGGCAGCCTTCCTGCGACCTCCTCCGCGCCCTGGCCTGGGTGTAGGCTGCTGCTGGGGCTGGGCGGGAGCCGCAGGAGGGTGGCCTCGATGGGGAGCAGGCTGAGGCGTCTGTGCCGGCGTCTGGGTGGAGGCAGCAGCGGGCCGCCGGGGCAGAATATGTTTGATAGCCTAAGTCTGCTTCTGTGTGGCTGAGAACTGTTGGGCAAAGTCCTTGACCACCCCGCCGAATAGCCCAGCCTGAGAGATAGGGGAGTTGAGGAAATGTGTTCGCTCAGCCTCCCGCATATCTGCCAGGTTGAGCTATAAATAACGTTCCTGGACCACAGCAGTGGACATCACCTGACTGAGAGAGCGTACGGTAACCTTGGTCGCCCGTAGGTTTGTTGCTGTACACAACTCTTGCATAACTGCAGGGTCAGCATTGCCCTTGTGCATGTTTCTGAGTACCTTCGCCTGATGGACTTGAAGGATGCCTTGCCCGCAGCTCTATAGGTCTTCGCCACCAAAGTAGACGTAAACCTACAGGCTTTGGATGGGTGCTTTGGGTCACCACACCATGTCGAAGCGCTCTGCGGACACAGTTGCATCGCAACAGAACGCTCAATAGTGGGAAACCCAGTATACCTTTTCACCGCGCCGCTGTCGAGAGTAGTGAAGGTGGAAGAGGTTCAATGGAGACTTCCACGATTTCGACACCTCCTCATGCACTTCCGGAAAGAATGGCACTGGGGGCTGAAGGGGCACTTTCAGCACGGGCCGCCCCCAGATACCAATCATCCAGCCTTGTGCTCTTTGGACATGGCGGAGGGTTCAACTCAAGCCCGATGCTCTCAGCAGCCCGGGCAAACATGGCTGTGAGTTCCGGATCGGACTCGGGCAATGCTGGTACTCCCGAGGGAGGCAGCACAGCCGAATCCTCATCTCCAGAGGAATCCAGCCCACCCTGTGATGCGGCGATAGACATGGGTTGCAATGTGCTAGAGGGGGGTGTGGCCGAGGAATGTTCGGCAGCGGCACACTGTGACCCTCAGATCACCCTGATCACCAGCCAAAGTATCGCCTCTCGTGGAGGAGATAGATTGGGGTGTGGTAGAGGGGACCCCCCCTCCTAGATGGAGATCATGGAGTCTCGATCGCAACACTGCGATGGTCATGTTCCCGCAGATATATCCTAATATTGTGTTGGTTCCCCTTTCCATTTTCCAGCTGTCAAATATGAAATGTTTAGTTTAGCTACTTACGCGCCCTGCTCAGCGCTACTGCGGATTGAAGAATGCGCTGACTAAAAGATGGGGCGAAGCCAAAGCCTGCCGTTGGTTTCATGTTTTAAAGGGGACTGAAGTGATCATGAATTAGCATACAGATTACGGAGTTAATCACACATTTTTTAGGGGTGCTGGGCAGAAGTTTAGGGGCCCCCCTTAAAAGGGCCTAGTGACGCCCATGAGCTCAAAGTAAAGGTATGCTCTTTTGACTGCTATAAATAGCACATTATTTATTGCTTGTGTCACATATGAGGGAAATATTGGACTACATTCAGCGTGCTAAGTTAAAGAATTATCTACTCATGCATTTTGTATTGATTTACTGTCTAATGAAATTATCATAGTTGGTTAAATGATGGCGGTGTGCCACCTACAGGCCTTTTAGGTAAAGTGTAGATTTGTAAAGAATGCGCGGTTCAAATCTCACTCGGAGCGGGTTGAGTAGGATCGATTACATATATAGGCCTAATTGCACTCTTATTTGTTTAAATCTGTTTAATTATTTATTTTTATACACTTAATACACATTTATACACTTAAAAATTTACCGATCTGTAGTCTTATATATATATATATATATATATTGTTTATAAATCATTTATTTATATTTTATTTTATTTAGTTTTTTGTACTAATCACATTTTATTTTATTTTATTGTGTTTCAGGTATATGTATTTAGTTTCATTTTTCAAACTCACTTGCACTCGTGTTTAAAGGTGCAGTGTGTGATTTTTAGCGGCGAGGTTGAGGTGAGGTTGTGAATTCACAACGCGCAGCTGCTACTGCATGTCAACGCATGTCGTCGGATATGACAGACGAGACACTCTACCCGCACTCCATTGTTAATCAGCCCAGTTTGCTTTTCTATGTTTTTATTACCTTAAAATGAGCCATTTCTATCTACATACACCGCGGGTCCCCTTACAGTAAAATCGCCATTTTGCACCATCATGTATCGCGCTGTGAATGCTTGTGAATTAAGATGCAATACTGGTGCTGGATAATTTATGTGCCATATTATTGTATGTGTACTATTCATCTGAAATATTACAGTTATCACCAATACCGGTATATTGACACCCCTAATTAACACGATAACGACATAATTTTTTTTATATATCACGGTTATCGTCAATACCGGTATATTGTGACAACCCTACCCTCTGTAAAACCACCATCCCCCCCTTACCATCCCCATTAGATTAATAGTGTTGTGTACTGTGTAAAACTTGTCATGTAAATTATATTTTAACATTCTATATATGATAATTAACAAACTATAAATAACAGCAATTGCCCAATCAGAACTCAGTATTGTAACACACTGTACACAGTCAAGCAAGCTTTCATTATTTTTCGCACTTGTTCAAAATGTCCAGAAGATCGGTTCAAGCGCATCTTTTGACATTCTTTAAAAAGAAGAAAACTGAAGGTATATTTCTTAGATTATTAGAACATAGCTAGCTAACATAGCACGTCACGTTTTAGTTCAGATGAAGATAATTCAAAAAGGTTTCAAAACAAAGTCTTTAATAATAAAACAAACTCAAGTAATCCAATAGTGATAGGTAGGCAACGTGCAGTGTGTAAAGACAAACAATACTGGACAAATGAAGAGTGCACAAGGAGGAACTTAAATACACAGTAATGACAAAATAATGAACAGCTGTGATGATTGAATGAGTGTCCATGGAAACTAACAAGTAGCGGGAAACTGGAACAAAGGAAACAGGAAACTGATGATAAATAAACAAACTTAAAGTCCATTAAAAAAGTTGGCTGAACGCTGGCGGCAAGATCCTCTTCTATATCGCCTACAGTGAAAGAAGATTTGTCGACCCTTAGGGCAAAGTTGATGTACTGGGCCAGCGTCCAGCAGGAGTTTTCTCGTGGTATCACCAGCCAGATCTCGTCGTCAAGAGACCAATCCAAAACACCTCCATGAGTGTGATGATGTTGCAATGGGCGAATTCCTCCTCGTCAGTGTTAATTTTGACAGAAAATTTTGATTTAGTTTTAGTCATATTTCAGTCACCTGAATTGTTTTAGTTTTAGTCTAGTTTTAGTCTACGTTTTTCTGTTTTAGTTAGTATATCAGGTTAAGCTGAAGCTTAAAATAAGTTGTTTTTTTTTTGTTTTTTTTCAGTTAACATTTATTTAATTTCAAGTAATGAAGATTTTTTTATGGTTTTAGTTAACTATTATAACCCTGAAACTTTATTGAATAATATGTGTCAAATACTGTTCTTAGTCTTTCCTCCTTACTATGAAAATAAATAAAGTTCATTGTGTAACCAAAAACGTATATATAATGCGTGACTTTTAATTATAAACAAGCTTGAAATACACCGTGACAGTTGAAATCAGACTGTTTGAAATCAGGCTGCAATAGTTCAGATGAGGGAGATAAAATATGCATTTACAACCGTCTAAACCATATAAACATTGTAAAGTAAACATTGTCATTATTCATCAGCATTAGTTCATAAACAAGTACCTAGCATAAATATGCGCTATTCATTGATTGTGAACCGTTCTGAAGCAGTCTGAATAGTTGAAAGTTCAGAAATCCGATCAGTTATCCAGATACAGTGACCACTTGATGTGAACAAATGTAAACACGCCATGTCCGGCGTGATGATCCGATCTGCTTGATACATTTACGTTCACATCAAGTGGTTGCTGTATCTGGATAACTGATCGGATTTCTGTTTCCCGCAAAATATTTAAATTAGATCTGTAATAGGCCTTTATCACGGAATGTAAAACAACTTTTGTTTTAACCTCTATCAATAGGCAGTGCCCATATAGCACGGGATTTTTGTGATTTATTCATATACACAATATACACTCACCTAAAGGATTATTAGGAACACCATACTAATACTGTGTTTGACCCCCTTTCGCCTTCAGAACTGCCTTAATTCTACGTGGCATTGATTCAACAAGGTGCTGAAAGCATTCTTTAGAAATGTTGGCCCATATTGATAGGATAGCATCTTGCAGTTGATGGAGATTTGTGGGATGCACATCCAGGGCACGAAGCTCCCGTTCCACCACATCCCAAAGATGCTCTATTGGGTTGAGATCTGGTGACTGTGGGGGCCATTTTAGTACAGTGAACTCATTGTCATGTTCAAGAAACCAATTTGAAATGATTGGAGCTTTGTGACATGGTGCATTATCCTGCTGGAAGTAGCCATTAGAGGATGGGTACATGGTGGTCATAAAGGGATGGACATGGTCAGAAACAATGCTCAGGTAGGCCGTGGCATTTAAACGATGCCCAATTGGCACTAAGGGGCCTAAAGTGTGCCAAGAAAACATCCCCCACACCATTACACCACCACCACCAGCCTGCACAGTGGTAACAAGGCATGATGGATCCATGTTCTCATTCTGTTTACGCCAAATTCTGACTCTACCATCTGAATGTCTCAACAGAAATCCAGACTCATCAGACCAGGCAACATTTTTCCATTCTTCAACTGTCCAATTTTGGTGAGCTTGTGCAAATTGTAGCCTCTTTTTCCTATTTGTAGTGGAGATGAGTGGTACCCGGTGGGGTCTTCTGCTGTTGTAGCCCATCCGCCTCAAGGTTGTGCGTGTTGTGGCCTCACAAATGCTTTGCTGCATACCTCGGTTGTAACGAGTGGTTATTTCAGTCAAAGTTGCTCTTCTATCAGCTTGAATCAGTCGGCCCATTCTCCTCTGACCTCTAGCATCAACAAGGCATTTTCGCCCACAGGACTGCCGCATACTGGATGTTTTTCCCTTTTCACACCATTCTTTGTAAACTCTAGAAATGGTTGTGCGTGAAAATCCCAGTAACTGAGCAGATTGTGAAATACTCAGACCGGCCCATTTGGCACCAACAACCATGCCACGCTCAAAATTGCTTAAATCACCTTTCTTTCCCATTCTGACATTCAGTTTGGAGTTCAGGAGATTGTCTTGACCAGGACCACACCCCTAAATGCATTGAAGCAACTGCCATGTGATTGGTTGATTAGATAATTGCATTAATGAGAAATTGAACAGGTGTTCCTAATAATCCTTTAGGTGAGTGTATACAATATAGGCTATGCAGCTCAAATAGGGTACTTAATCTACCAGTTTAAGTTTTCCAACATTAATCTTGTATGATGAAACAAATGATTTTTTTTTTTACATGAGAGCGTGCAAGCATTTATATAGGCTACTGTAGGCTATGTGTATGCAGAAAACGTCAGAATCTGACCACCTTTTTATTAAAGAAATACAACATAAAAACACATCGCAAAGAGCATTAATTAGAACTAAACAAGGGTAGGCTATGCAACACATGGTTTATTGATGTACGAGTAAAAATGGTACAGATTAAACAGTGCTTCCATTGCTTTCATTCACTTACTTCTAATAGGCTATGATCTCCAGTCTTAGATCAGTCTTAGAAGTTGTTTAAATGAAGAAATATTTCTAAAATTGATTATTTAACTGGGTTAACCATGTTAAATGAGTCATATCCAGGTTTAAGTGCTAAGATTGTAGCAATGCATATTGTAGACAAAAATTGAAGATTATTTATAATAAACATGCTGAAACAATAAAAAAAAAAAAACATTAAAAATAAATTGTGTATTCTGATTATTCCTCAGGCAGTAAGTAACATTAACTTGAGAAGCGTGCAGCTCTTCATTTAGATCTCACGACTGATTTACCCCGGCAGCGCTGAGTGACAATGACCTCATTCAGATATTTAACCAGTTTTAAATTATTGTCAAGATGAAATATGTTTAATTTGTTTTCAAAACTGCATCTGTCCATTATTTTCCAACAGCCTTCAGAGAGAGTGGGCGGGGATATATAAGACGTCGCCCTCTGAATGTAGATACGATGGCTGGATTGCGTTTACATTGCACTGAGATCCGATCACAATGCGTCCACAACTACCTCTGGACCAGGACACGCTGATCGGATAACATTCCAATCAGAAACGCGTTTACACTTGTCTTTTCAATGTGTATGTGGACAACATCCAGATAAAGGTCGCATGTTAATGCCAAGTGTAAACGCAGACATTATGTTGTCACTCTTTTCTGTGGAACAATGGAACACAAAATATATTTTAAGACATGTTTCAGTTTTTTCTCATATAATGAAAGCCTATTTTGTGTTTCACAGTAAATAATACAGTAAATAATATTTCATTTAAAAACAAAAACAAAAAAAAACAAATGTCGGTCGACCACAGAAACACCAAAGAAATTAGTAGAAAATAGGTGTAGACTCTGTAGAAATCGGAAAATAAACACTGGAAGAGGAGATGCATATTACCACTAGTACAGACCAAACATAAACATCTGTGGTTATCTTTTCTCCTCTTCATATTTCTCACTTTGTTTCTGAAATTACAGTACTGTGCGAAAGTCTTAGACACCAAATTTTTATTTAATATCTTTTGCTGTAGTGTGTCACTAGGAAATATCAGTTTACATTTCCAAACATTCCTTTTGCCATCAATTGTATTAATCCAGTGAGATTTTTGTATGCACAAGGATTCTGACAACTGCCGGTATGCTCCACACGGAGATCTGATCTCACCATTATCGAGTCCTGGGATTACATGAAGAAACAGAAAGGAAACTGAGACTAAATCCAGAAGAACTGTGGCGTTTCTCCAAGACTCTTGAAGAATCCTACCTGCAAAGCTAGCCTGAAAAACTATGCGCACGTGTACCCATGACAAAAGCTGTTTTAAATGCAAAGGGTGGTCACACCAAATATTGATTTGATTTAGTTAATAGAAGTTAATTGATAAATAAAATGTATTTATTACATTATTTTTGCCTAAAACTTTTCACAGTACTGTAGCTTTGCAGGTAGGTTTCTTCACGTATCTTGAAGACGTTGCTGCAGTTCTTCTGGGTTTAGTGTATCTCAGTTTTTATTTCTGTTTCTTCATGTAATCCCAGAAGGACTCTGATGGTGAGATCTGATCTCTGTGTGCATCATACTGGCAGTTGTCAGACTCATTGTGCATAAAAAAAATCCCACTGGATTATTACAATCAATGGCAAAAGGAATGTTTGGAAATGTAAACTGATATGTCCTACTGACACTACAGCAAAATACATAAATAACTGGCTTAAAACCTTTTTTTGGTGAAAATACTAACGTGCCTAAGACTTTTGCACAGTGCTGTATTTCTCTTATGTATTTTGACCTTTTTTCCTCCCTTAATGTAACTTTCTCTCTTAGGGCAGATATGTGTCTGTGTTTTAATTGATTGCATCTATATTTGGCTGCACATTCAGGCCACTGGAACATGCAGAGTGCAAAGTCAAATGTGCCATATAGAAACAGTGGCGTATGAACTCAGAGAATGAGTGACCAGGGGCAATATCTGTTCCTCATGGATTTACCTCTCAGATTCACATTACACAGCAACTCCACCTCTCACAATAACGACTCGCATCTACGATCACCTCAGAAAAAAGAGCGATCTGACTCACAGCTGAGTTAATGTTTGATCAGACTGCTAACAATGACTGTCATCATTTGTTCATCAACAAAAAAGTTTATTTCCTGCAAGATCGATGTGGAAGTGAAATGTTTTTTTGACTGAATGGATGTCATTGCAAATGTCAGCTGCTTCAAATACTGCACCTTTATGCTGAAGGTGTGATAGTGACTGCCAGAGCGTGCGTGTGTGTGTTCCTTTGTGGTCATTTGCAGGAGGAAGTTGAGCATGCAGATGGTTCAGGTTGATAACAACCAGAATGACAAAGAGCTCACTGTCATTTCTGCTGCTGCTTTCACAGGTCGAAAGCTTTACTACAACTAAACATGACACAGCTAGAACACAGAGATGCAAAGTGTTTAATCAAATGTTTACTTTGGACTTGGAGGTGGCGTCTTATGTCATCACAGTTGGCACAAAATATAGTTGTTGTACCCCGACATGCTGAAGTGTGTGATTTCCTGTATTGGTGTGTGTGGTTTTTTTTCTCAGTCTCCCAGTGTGTATTGTGTGTTGCTTTAGAGGACATTTTATTTGATTTATAGACAGCTGTATGTGTGAATATCAATCACATTGTATATATTTTAATCTAATAACATATTGCTTTGCCTCTTTAAATGTAAAAAAACGAACAAACAGGTATGCACACACACCAAAGCGTAATCTATTCATAGAAAGTGCCTACTATTTTGAGCTGCTCAAACAATGCTTACTTTGAGATGACCATTACTGTGTTAACTACCCTCATTTGTCTCACCAAAAAACATTAAGCAGTAAATAACAACAACTGTTTTAGCCTGTTGTATGATTGTTGTATGATGCCAGCTCTGTGTGTGTGTGTGTGGTTAGATGGGAGCTGTTTGAATCAGGGTCTCTCTCTTATGTAAAGTAGGTGTGGATGGGGCCAACTGCTCTATTTTTAGTTGTTCTGTGTGGAGCTCTATCAGGCTTGGGTCACGTGATGTGGGTTTGATGAAAGCGAGAATCCTAGGGGTTCAGTAAACACAGGAAGGGTCAGTGGCAGGTGGACAGATGAGGAGGTCTTTTAGACTCCACCACACAACACACACTTGCATGTCTAAGAGGAACTTCACACTGTCAGACAACTGATGTTTTTTCTAAAGGCTGTTTGAGTGCCGTTGTATAATTTGACAGGTGTTGTGCGTGAATGTCACTAATAAACATACAAGCACACTAGTGTTCCAGCACACACAAAGCTGCTTGTGAGATGTTTTGGTGTGTTTCACAGTACTGAATAAGAGTGCAAGTGTGTGTATTCATGTGTAATGTAATATGGTCAATAAGCATGTGGCCTGATTTGTAGAGCAGGCAACATTTGACTGCAGCCAGAAACCCCCTATAAACATGCTTAGATTTTACGTACATGCTGTTGTAAAATCGGAAGATTCGGTGTGTGTGTGTGTGTGTGTGTGTGTATAGGTGATCAAGAAAAAGAAGCCAAGGAGTTATATTGACCCAGCAGTCAGGGTTACCATAGTGATCCAGCTGCTCTGTCTGTCTGTCTGTCTGTCTGTCTGTCTGTCTGTCTGTCTGTCTGAACAGCTGTGTTGGTGTATATCCTGTGAGGGTTAGTTCAGTGTCTGTAGTGTCTGCTCAGTCTCGAAGTTTGCAAGAACATGAAGAACAACAAAAGAATATAAGACATACATCTAGGGGTGTGCGATATGTATCTTCTACAATAATGTCTATTTCAGTCATTAAACTCTAGATGGCGCAGGCTGGCTCTGATAGGTCCTTAATGCAATCAGCTAGCTATCACATCATTCACTACATGGCACAAGCTGATGGTCTCTGTTGCATCTACAGCAACACATTTAAATAGTTTGGTTTAGGGAAGCAAGTCTTGCAAACCTTCCACCTTCCCTAGCTCCACCTGCTATTTGTGCAGTAGCAGTATGTCTTACATGCTCACAGCAGCATGTCTGTGGATGTATTGGCATTAATATTATTGTAGATGTGACCACCCGTATGTGCTCCCCGTAGAGATAGTGGTAGGTCAAGATCGCAGTTTAAAGTGTTCTCCCTGGGCCAGTATTCCCGATGAGCTGTGTCATGCAAGAGAAGTTGACATAGCTAAACCTTAGGGCTCTTCTCTGTGGTCGCATGTGGCTACTGCCCACAAGGAAGGGAGGAAGGCTGTAAATGCATTCCCCATTTGTTCCCCATAGCATCAATCCAAGAAAGAGTGTTGAGATTGGGAACATCTCAGATTGTGACTGTAACCATGGTTCCCTGAGAAAGGAAACTATACACTGCATCTCGTTGCCATGCCTCGTGCCTGCCTCCACGTCTCATTCAGGCAAAGAAGTTGATGACATACATTGCAGGCACCCTCATATAATCATGGGATCTCCGGTAATGACATCCTGGATTGTCGTTGGCCAATAAAATTGTTGTTTTTACACACATGCTTCACTGGTCACGCTGATGATGTTCCCCATAACATCAATCCAAGACGCAGTGTCTCGTTCCCCTTCTCAGGGAACCATGGTTACAATTGTGCTTATTTGCAAGAATTCAAAGAGTAAACGTTAAGCGGGAGTGAGTTACTTTTAATTTCCAGTAAAGGAACAAGCGTGATTTAGGCAGTGGCTAAAGATTGCAAAGAATCGTAAAATGGAGAGAACGCTGCAAACTGCCATTTTGTCAGGCTGTTATTGATATGGAGATATATAATCTCAAACATAAAACCAAAATAAAATATATATTTTTAAATGTATAAAAATATGATGTGGCTGTAGTGTAGAAACTTAGATACACACTGATGCTGAAGCCACAAGTGTGGTCATGCTTAATTTCAAATCTGAGGATGTTATCTAAAAACTATGATTTTTATGAAACATTTTCAAAGACAATGTCATGTGAGTTTTTAGAGAGGGTGCTGATAATATGATAAACACTGTTGTTTCTGTTGTTCTCACTCGACAAACCTTTCACACCTCTGCCGGGTGTGTCTGAAAGTGCACCGTATATAAAGTTATTGTCTCTCAAAAGTAAGAGTCTAATCTGAGTCAATTAAATGAATCGTTTTTTAAACGAATCGCAAGGTGTTTCGTTGTGATGTTAGCATATTGCCCGTTCACTTATTGCGTGCGCATTGTGTTTCATATTGTGTAATGTAACGTAGTTTTAATGTTCAGGGAAGAAGGAGGCAGGAACCGGCGAACAATCAACAAGTTTTTAATAAAATAAACCAACAAAATAAAATAACGGCAGCAGCCCCTCACGGACGACTGCCCCCCACGTACAAAACAAAATATAAACAAACACAACTCAAATTCCAGGCCTGGTCCTCTCTCGTCTTGCACTGTCGTCTCTCCTCCTTTTATGCTCCCGTCACTCTTCCGTGAGACGAGACCGGTGTGGCGCGCAGTTGGCGCTCATTATCACTCGCCACCAGCCCGCTCTCACGGTCCCTCGCCTCACTGCTTGCCACATGTAGGTCTCTGGCTAACCGGCTAACTCATGTTATTACTGTCTTACTGAAATACTACTGTAAATCAGCTGTGGGCTGCAGTATTACCTAAAATTGTGTCTATTAATGCAGATTGTCTGTCATTCTTACTACTTTGAGTAAAGATAAAGGATGGAGCAAGATTTGTTTTGCAAACTTTAATGTTACATCAGTCATTCACGTTAGCGCTGGGCTAATGTATGCGCTGTTATTGATACAATTCCCGCATGTGTACCGCAATAAATTAGAAACACACACACACATGGATGCACACTTGTTAATGCTGATGGTGAGGAATTACAGTTGAAACATCTCATAATGTACCTCAAACTGAGTAGCAACACTGAGAAACGTCCTGCTCAAGGTTCGGGTTGAATAACTAGTTCTTCCAATGTTTCATCATTGATTCGGACTCGTGCTGGGATTGGTGTAAAACCGATTACAGTCCTCGTTACTGTCTTTACAGTGTGTACAATCGCTAAACTTTAGGAAGCCTCCAGACGGAGCTGGAGTTTAATTATGGTAATGGCCGTTTGTTTCCGAAATACGCTCTGTACATGGTAGACCAATCACAACAGACTGGGCCATCTGACCAATCAGAGCAGAGTAGGCTCGTGGTAAGGAGGGATTCAGAGAGACTGAGTCGTTCGAGAATTATTGAACATTGTGGTGATGTGCATGAAACTGAAATGAAACAGTTTTTTGACCTTTGATGCATGTAAACCTGTTGTTGGAGACAAAAATAGCATAATAGGGGCACTTTAAAAGATAAATAGTACTCTTTTACTCGAAAAACACTATAAACCACCGAGTGTTTGTAATAACTTCCGATTGTGATTTAATGTGGATTTTTTCGTATAATGTTGTTGAAATATGTTTTGTATATCCATTTATGTGCTGCTAAATGCTGCAGCTTGACCTTGCTTAGCATTTATAATGTAAACCTCCTTTATTGATATGAAAATACCCCAAATCGCATGAAAATCACACACAAATCATATACTGTCATAATCAAGTGTTTATTAGCTTCTTGTTTTACGTGTAGAAATGTTTCTTTGGGTTTATTTTTTACGGAGCTCAGAACGAGGATGTGTACAGGACATCGTCATCCAGAAGGACAAGAATTATGGTCACTTAATATGATTGACAGCTGTAGACCTAATAAGCACTCAGCACAGACAGACAGCGCTCTTTTAGCTCTTTCAGCTCTTTAGGTTGCATAATGTATGACTAAATATTTTGCAAACATGTGAGAATAAGTCAATATTTCTCCAAATATGCGCAATTTTGGACCAAAAGCCCTAACAGACGCATATGCAGCTGTGTGAACACAAATAAACCGCAACAGATGTGACTGAATATGAGTGCGTGTTTTTATTCTATTCACAATATCATTGTTACTGATTTATTATTTTGCACTCCTGACATAAATTAAGAAATTACTGTCATGGAATCTGAGTAGAGGCATCTCAGCCAATTTATCAATTTTATCGGCTGATATGAGCCTGTCGCATATGTATCGGCATCGGCATATATGCCACAGATATGCCACTGATATAAACGCGCGCCCAAGCATGCCCACATGTCTCACACCGCGTGAATATTCACACAAAATTATGTCAAAATGAATGTCTTGTTGAGTATCATTGTAAACATAGTCGGTTATGTCTTAAGTTAATGTAAACATGAAATTTGACACTTGCCAGTCACCGCCAGTGGTTTTGGTCATTTTCAAGTTTCATGGCCCACAGGATATCTGAACATGCAATATATCAAATATAATTATCAACACTTGAATGTGGGTAAGTTTCATGAAAAAAAGCTATATTTTGAGCTAAAAGCTGAGAAATTTGTGTTTTTGTCAAAGACTACATACAGATTGGATTCATAACGATGATCAAAACACAGATGGAGTAGATTGAGTCCATCAACACCCCCAAAGCTTCAAAGTCCTATAGCTCATCCTGGGTCGACATTTCAATAACAGCCGTTTTGATGTATATTAGGCTTGCTACGATAAGTCGGTGTTGCCGGTGTTACCGCCGTTCAGGCATAACACTGGTTACATCATTTGCCCACCATGGCACCGCTCCCACGTCATTTCGATTTTTTTATAGTAATAAAATAATTTAGTTCAGTTCGAAAACAGACAATACAAATAAAAACTGAACGTGCTGCACAGAGCACGCATTTACGCTGAACAGTCATTCATTCACGGTTGCACCGAGCGCATTTATGGCCGAACTGTCATTCATTCACGGCCGTATAGAGTGCGCATTTACAGCCGAACTGTCATTCATTCACGGCCGCACCGAGCGCGCATTTATGGCGAACTGTCATTTATTCACGGCTGTACCGAGCGCGCATTTATGGCGAACTGTCATTTATTCACGGCTGCACCGAGCGCGCATTTATGGCCGAACTGTCATTCATTCACGGCTGCACCGAGCGCGCATTTACAGCTAAACTGTCATTCATGTCAAAAAATTACTCGCTGCTCTTGACCAAATAACTTTAACAAGGGTTCATCTATATTTATACAGTGAAGACTATGAAGTGATATTATTTGATTACTATTTCTGTAGCCTACCTGAAAATATATTGGCATTGGTCCCCAAAAACCCATATCGGTCGGGCTGTAGATCCGAGTTTTATCATAAACAGTGGTCAAATATCGAAGCTGGAGTCTTAAATCTTTCTAATGATTGTTTTAACGTGTAGTGAATGTTGAACAACAATAATCTGGGGCCGCAGGCAATTCGCTACAGCAGGGGTCGGCAAGTATATATAAACACCACTAGATGGCGGGCCAGAAAATGGTCAAGTGATAATTTAAGAAATGAATTGATGAAAAATACAACTAGAATTGCCTAACATACTGTTACAGTGTCTTTTGTAACTGGTAGTGAGCTGTTACTCTGTTAAAAAATTGGATAAATTAATAAAGCAGTAGTGACACGTAACCTGGCAAGTATCTTCATTCACTAACTTGCAACACAGACCGCCTGGCTAAAACACACATATGTGGGAGATGCGGAATGGATAAAAATAACTCAAAAAATAAAAGACTTGAATAAGCCCATTAATGGCATGTTTGAGTCATGCTCTTAACAAACTGTTTTATTTCCTCTTTTCATATTGTTAATAATAAATTAGTATTTTAATTTGCTTGTTACACAATGGAGTTATAATATAACTTATTGTAATAATTATTTGATGTAGCCTACTTTTACACTCAGAATTATTCCTTGGCATCCTCACGTACTAAACTGCATTTTTAAAATTGTTTGTGTGCTGGAGGTACGCGATTACGTCGGGGGCAGAGTGATGTTAACATTTAGAAAATGGCACTATCAAAGAGTCTAATGAGGAAAGTCGACAGCGAAAATAGGGCATTCAAAGAAGAATGGAAAGTCAACTAATGTTATGCGTTCATCCTACCTGGATTTGTGAATGCAAAGCTGGTGTGTCTTATCTGAAACGAAGTTGTCGCTGTTTGTAAAGAATATAATATCAGACGGCACCACAAGACGAAGCATGGCACCTTTTTGTTGCTGGTTGTCTTGTTTATATTTCTGATTAAAAGGAAGCTGGATTTGGTTTGTTATTGTTCACGTGTTGGTGCTGAGGCCCCACGTTATAAGCAAACGTTTCAATGGTTCAACTGTTTCAACTGTTCGTTTTATCATACCACACATTTCATGGCGGCTATTTTAGAGGCGTTTAGCGATCCATTCCACACACTCTTTTGAATGTCTTTCAGAACTTTTCAGATTAAAAGCTCTTAATTCACCCCAAAATAAAATACTGCTGCAAAAAAAACTTTCTCGTACTTTTTTGTGAGTAACTGTTGTTGTTGTAATCTCTCTGGATCGCACCGCCCGCTCCAAGCAGTGCTCGAACCCGGGTCTTTCCACATGGGAGTCGGATGCTCTAACAATGAGTCTAAAGGCTGCAACCTCTAGCTTATGCCACTAGAGCGTCTCTTGACATGAGGGGAGTTTACCTGCACAGCTCTTACTAGCTGGCCTCCGTTACACTATCATGACAGATATATTTCAGAACCAGCCGCTATCAAAATTATCTGGCTGCGGGCACCGACCACTACGCTACAGGTTAAGGCGACTGTCCTTAGGCGAGAATATAAAAATTCTGAAGTACAATCTGTAGTTTTCACGAAAGCCCTGGAGCTATACGATACTTTTGTTTTATTTCAAAACTACTGTTTGCTGATATTTACTGGATTTATACAAATTCATACACACATAATATTTGTTGCTTAATAGTGTAAAAGGAACATTCATAGTAATTCTCCAGATCCTTCACATTATAGACTAACTCATTACCACTGGATTATGAAGTCATCTGTTGTGAAATTGGAAGTGGGTGGAACTAATGCAGATGTGAAAATCCTATTGGCTAGTGCTCACCTATTATTGTCGATGTTTTGATTTCTGCAAATCAGTTCAGGCGAACAGTCAACATGATTTAACATTAATGAACCCAGCAGCCTGTCAGACCTCAGACACTGAGCTGCTGAGGGAAGATGTAAACAAACGTTGTTTTTGACTATTGTAAGTTAGTTTTCTTAGGGCCGTGACACACCAAGATGACTGTAGGCCGTCGGCCAATGTCAGGCTGTCTGTGAGCGTCTGTCAGCTCTAGTTGGGGCCATCGGTGAGAGAGAGATTGGCTGTTCAGTTTAGCGAATATCAGGATATATCATAATGTTATGATCATAATGTTATGCGTGATCGGTGTATAGGGTATGATTTTACCCCAAAATTTCATCTTACCTGAGCATTCCAACACGCAAATATTGTCGTAGCAGCATGAGCTGCCTAAAATGAAGAAACTGATCAACATGATTGGTATTCAAAATTGTAAACAAGCGCTGCTTTGTTTACGGTTTGTATATCTGCATTCCTAGTTTCAGTTTCTCTTTTTGAATGACAAAAATAGACTATTGATACCTGCTGATATAGACAGTAATTTGCTACTTGGCCATTGGCTGTAGTTTGAGCGGTGTGTTTGAGTGCAGCTTTTTGGCACATAACAGATCTTTGTTTCTCTTTCTCTCCAAGTCTGCAATGGTGGCACAATATTTTTTAACTTCAGCCAAAATCTCAAATCCATTCCTGTCTACACAGAGCTGAACAGAAATACTGTATCTACTCACATGATAAAGGAATCTGCTAACTGCTAAAGCACACACTAATAACCAAAGTTTTTTTTTATATGAAGGTGCTCAGAGACACTATAGTGGACATTTTAGGCAGGTAACTCTTTAGAGCATGACTGTTCATCGGTCATGGACTGCTGTTAGACAACCAGTCCTACAGCTATTTTTAGCTTGTGTGCGTTTGTGTGAGAGAGGGAGAGAGATGCAGAGGTGCATGTCTTCATGTGTTTAGTAGAGCTGTCAGGATGTGAAATGGTCTTGTCTCTCCTCACATAAACTCTGTGGTTTGCCTGGAAAGAGTGAGACAGAGAGATAGCGAGAGAAAGAGAGGGTGAGACGGAAAACGAGGACAGACACACAAGCTGTCGGTGTGACTGATGCTGTCAGTCGGTATGTACACTCGCCTAAAGGATTATTAGGAACACCTGTTCAATTTCTCATTAATGCAATTATCTAATCAACCAATCACATGGCAGTTGCTTCAATGCATTTAGGGGTGTGGTCCTGGTCAAGACAATCTCCTGAACTCCAAACTGAATGTCAGAATGGGAAAGAAAGGTGATTTAAGCAATTTTGAGCGTGGCATGGTTGTTGGTGCCAGACGGGCCGGTCTGAGTATTTCACAATCTGCTTAGTTACTGGGATTTTCACGCACAACCATTTCTAGAGTTTACAAAGAATGGTGTGAAAAGGGAAAAACATCCAGTATGCGGCAGTCCTGTGGGCGAAAATGCCTTGTTGATGCTAGAGGTCAGAGGAAAATGGGCCGACTGATTCAAGCTGATAGAAGAGCAACTTTGACTGAAATAACCACTCGTTACAACCGAGGTATGCAGCAAAGCATTTGTGAAGCCACAACACGCACAACCTTGAGGCGGATGGGCTACAACAGCAGAAGACCCCACCGGGTACCACTCATCTCCACTACAAATAGGAAAAAGAGGCTACAATTTGCATGAGCTCACCAAAATTGGACAGTTGAAGACTGGAAAAATGTTGCCTGGTCTGATGAGTCTCGATTTCTGTTAAGACATTCAGATGGTAGAGTCAGAATTTGGCGTAAACAGAATGAGAACATGGATCCATCATGCCTTGTTACCACTGTGCAGGCTGGTGGTGGTGGTGTAATGGTGTGGGGGATGTTTTCTTGGCACACTTTAGGCCCCTTAGTGCCAATTGGGCATTGTTTAAATGCCACGGCCTACCTGAGCATTGTTTCTGACCATGTCCATCCCTTTATGACCACTATGTACCCATCCTCTGATGGCTACTTCCAGCAGGATAATGCACCATGTCACAAAGCTCGAATCATTTTAAATTGGTTTCTTGAACATGACAATGAGTTCACTGTACTAAAATGGCCCCCACAGTCACCAGATCTCAACCCAATAGAGCATCTTTGGGATGTGGTGGAACGGGAGCTTCGTGCCCTGGATGTGCATCCCACAAATCTCCATCAACTGCAAGATGCTATCCTATCAATATGGGCCAACATTTCTAAAGAATGCTTTCAGCACCTTGTTGAATCAATGCCACGTAGAATTAAGGCAGTTCTGAAGGCGAAAGGGGGTCAAACACAGTATTAGTATGGTGTTCCTAATAATCCTTTAGGTGAGTGTATGTTGATGTGTGATCACCAGCTACATTACTGCTGTGAACCTGTGTCTGGCGATCTGTTCACACAGCAGCTGGAACAGGGCAGCGTGTAAAATTATGTGTATTAGCTGAAGAAGAAAGCAGTGCATGAATGGCTGCAAAAGAGCTGTCACACTTATTGTTTGTTGTCCTGTGTACATGAGAATCAACATGGTGCAGGGTCATTGCAGTGTTAAATGTAGTGTCTAAATAAATACAAGAAAAATGACAATCACAATTAAACAGGCAAATATTGCAGAGATATCATAGTTGTTTGTTTTGAATGTGGAACATTCTATTAATGTACATGAATTGGGAGATTTGAAAATTAAAAAGTTTACAAAAATCAGAAAAGGCGCACTTACTGTAAGACTGATTGATCTACAAAACAAACTTTTAATTGTGTGTGTACATTAGGCAGTTAAAGTTGAATTATCCGTATACATTTAATATTATTCATAACAAATATGCCAAAGTTAAATTAAGTTCTACACGTCAGATAATGTTCAGCACTCCTCTTCTTTAGTCAGCAAACACAGGGATGAGACCTTTTTTTCGCTCACTGCACTCATTTTTGTTCTTTTTCTTTTAGGATTAAGCAATACGTTTCAAGAGGTTGCACTATATTGTAACATTGCAGCATTAACCTATATAGAGGGTATGCACATGACATCACCGTCGGCCGGAGTGACTGCGGTTACACCCACTTTTGCCAGTGGCAAAAAGACTCAGTGGCAGCATTGGTTTTCAGCGTAAATGCTGCAGAAAACACAGAAAACACATCTAAAATGAGAAAGAGCTTTGAATATGATGGTAAGAATAGATTTTAAAAGAAATCTGAGGTACATTTTTACAGACTGCCGAAAACTACAGAAAAGAGAAGCAAATGGATTGCTTCAATTCACAGAAAAAACTGCTCCATGCAACGAAACAATTATAATTTTGTTGAATTTTGGGGTAAAATCATACCCTATACACCGATCAGGCATAACTTTATGATATATCCTAATATTGTGTTGGTCCCCCTTTTGCTGCCAAAACAGCCCTGACCCGTCGAGGCATGGACTCCACTAGACCCCTGAAGGTGTGCTGTGGTATCTGGCACCAAGATGTTAGCAGCAGATCCTTTAAGTCCTGTAAGTTGTGAGGTGGGGCCTCCATGGATCGGACTTGTTTGTTCAGCACATCCCACAGATGCTCGATTGGACTGAGATCTGGGGAATTTGGAGGCCAAGTTAACAAAACTCGTAAACTCGTTGTTGTGCTCCTCAAACCATTCCTGAACCATTTTTGCTTTGTGGTAAGGCGCATTATCTTGCTGAAAAAGGCCACAGCCACCAGGGAATACCGTTTCCATGAAAGGGTGTACATGGTCTGCAACAATGCTTAGGTAGGTGGTACGGGTCAAAGTAACATCCACATGGATGGCAGGACCCAAGGTTTCCCTGCAGAACATTGCCCAAAGCATCATGCTGTCTCCGCCGGCTTGCCTTCTGCATCCTGGTGCCATGTGTTCCCCAGGTAAGTGACGCACACGCACCCGGCCATCCACATGATGTAAAAGAAAATGTGATTCATCAGACCAGGCCACCTTCTTCCATTGCTCTGTGGTCCAGTTCTGATGCTCCATACACATCAAACTACGATGCACTGTGTATTCTGACACCTTTCTATCAGAACCAGCATTAACTTCTTGAGCAATTTGAGCTACAGTAGCTCGTCTATTTGCAGTAGCTCGGGCCAGCCTTCGCTCCCCACGTGTATCAATGAGCCTTGTCCGCCAATGACCCTGTCGCCAGTTCACCACTGTTCCTTCCTTGGACCACTTTTGATAGATACTGACCACTGCAGACTGGGAACACCCAACAAGACGTGCAGTTTTGGAGATGCTCTGACCCAGTCATCTAGCCATCACAATTTGGCCCTTGTCAAACTCGCTCAAATTCTTACGCTTGCCCATTTTTCCTGCTTCTAACACATCAACTCTGAGGACAAAAGGTTCATTTGCTGCCTAATATATCCCACCCACTAACAGGTGCCGTGATGAAGATATAATCAGTGTTACTCACTTCACCTGTCAGTGGTCATAATGTCATAATGTTATGCCTGATCGGTGTATATTGTATTGTTATATATTGTATTGACAACTCATGAATTAAATATTTGCCATCTTATATTCTGCATAATTGGATTTTTAAAAATAAACACTGACATAAACTGCACAAGTTTTAGAGCTTTATTCCAACCAAAATTCAACGTCTGCCCAACGTTGGAGCTTGACGTCAAACCAATTTTCATTTTCAACCAAAATCCAACGTCTGACTGACATTGGAGTCTACATCCTGTGCCTGCTGGGAAATGACAACCCAGATTTAGACCTACCTATATTGTATTTACTATATAAAGCGTTCACAGGCAAATTTGCTTTGTATTTCTCCAGCGTCGATATCAGGCACATATAAATGTCAAGAAACTAGATTCCTGGCTGCATGTCAATATCCATGGATCACTGGATCTTTGGTCAGTTGTAAGGAACACTATCGAGTCCAACCTTTATTTAAACTGATAATCCTTTGTTTTACTCACATTTTCACAGTTTCCCCTATTAAATACAGTCATGCAGCAGGCTTATTTGCCACTCAGTCCAGCTGTTGTGTTGTGAAAATAGTCACAGCTTAAGGGAAAAACATAATTTTATTAAGCTATTTATTTTGCTATGCAGTGGGTATGCTATGGGTGCTGTGAAATGTGACATCATGTTTATTTCCTCTTTTGGTCACATGCAAATGCACAGGTCAGAGTTCACCTAGTCTCGTGTAGCCAGACCTTTGTCTAACCACATAAAGTCTGGGCTCTGTGGCCCTGTCCCAAATGGCACACTCCATATGCACTTTCGGTCTTGTGGACTTGGCTGCCCCGTGCCCGTGTCATTTTGGGTCTCAGAAGGGTGCTTGCGAGCGCCCCCTTTGCGGTCGATATGCGCCCTCGATGCGCACTTCTGCCGAGCCCGCACTGGTGCGGGTTCCACAGCGAACTTCTTCCCGACAGTCAAAGCGGCGTTACATCATGAAAGTGCGGACTCGTAGGAAGGCCGCGAGGGTTTAGGGTGCCATTTGGGACAGGGCCTATAGCCACTGCAGTTGGCCAAGACCGCCCACTTATTCAGGAAAAGGCCATCTGACTGACATGTAAAGTGACCATCACAGTTTTTTGTTTAGGGGCAGATACATGCCACTACGTCAGCTGTCTATAACAGACCAACACACTATTACAGACTATCAGTACTTTCATGTATACCTGCATATGCCACAGATATTTCCTTAATCAACTTAACACAAGGGGAGACCATAACACTTTTTTTTCCTACATGCTGTGTAGGGCAGATGAATTTGACATCAGTAATGTCACAACAATGAACTTGTGTGAAAAAAGTCATGCTGCTGAAGTCGCTTTGAATGATTTTTGTGATCTGAATATATGTCCATCCAAGCATTTGTCCATCTAACTTTTCCAGCCCTGGTAACCACAATTTAAATTTCCCAATATATTCTGTGGATATCTTGTTTTTGTCTTTAAATGCATGTATTTTGTACACCATTTTGCATGTAGGCCGCTCCATTTAAAGTGGCCATTTAAAAGGTGGAAATATCGATTGACAATTCCCCCTCAGCATAAAGGGGGCCACCCTTTTATTAAAGGTCAGCTCAACTCCACTGTGCTGCTGTAGTGAACCAGGTCACCTAAATGACACTGACAATATGCTTTAAAATGTGTATTGTTCATGCATTCATATATGTATTGAGCATGAATTCATAAATAAGTGCTGTCTGGCAGATACCAAAATGACTTTATAAAACATCAGACCAAAAGAGGGTGGAAAGTTTATTTGACCCCCATACAGATACATATATGATTTGCCTTTCAAAAACAATAGAAAAAAAAGGTTGTTTTATAGCGGTATACGGGATCTAACAACTTGCAGTACTCACTGCATAACCTTTACAGTTGCAAAAGAAATGTAAATATATGTAGTTGTCAGGTCAAAGATTGGAGGCAAGGAAGCAGGGCTGAAGTGATCTGTGCTAGAGCTCCACCTGGAGGCCAACACTGACACAGCACAATACAATAGACTGTTTAGAAACTGGGAAAATAAATAATTTAAAATTCATGTTTTAGGTGGTTATCAGTGCGGAAAGTGTTGCATTTGTGGCTGTAATTATTTGGTGAATATAGCTGTCTGTATCTCACACCTACCCACTCATCCACACACACAATCACACATAATCAAATAAATAAGTACCACACACACACACACACACACATTTGTTTCACTATATTAGGACATTAAAAAAAGAAAAAAAAAAGAAAATTCACTGATGGAGTTCTGGTTCCTTGCCAATGTCGCCTTTTGGCTTGCTTAGTTGGGGGCACTTAATATTCAGCAATATTATTAACTTGAATGCACTGACACTATTGGATGAAAACTAAACTAGATTGATGATGACATCACTGTTTTCTCCAGAGCTGCTTTATAGATGAATTGAACTCCATAATTGATGAACTACACAGTTATTGAACCAAACAATCAACACTGAACTGATTTTAGCTGAATAATGACCCAGATAGCATGTAATAGTTGAAACAATGTAGGGATGGAACGGTATGAAAATTTTATATCACGATTATAGTGATCCAAATTATCACAATTATCAATATTATCACGGTTTCTTTCAAAATTTCGACAAGTTTTATATTTGTAAATCGACAACAGATAAAACAAGCAGCTCTTTTTAAGCAAGATTCTATTCTGTGGGATTTCCTTCCTTATAATGGCCGTCGTCAATAGCAACCAGGGCCGGCCCTAGCATTTTGGGGGTGGTTAGGTAAAACTGTATGAAGTGGGGGAAATCTGCTTAGGGCCCCCCACTACATACAGTTTTACCTAACCACCCCCAAAACATTCCAACATACACATCCTACACTGACACCTTATTGTAAAGTTTGACCAAATTGTCTTTCAAGATATAATATTAAGGTATTTTTACTTAACACTTAATCGGTCCTTGGGGTCCAGCTGACCCCACTGGACTTTTCCTTCTTTTTTAAAAAGTGTTCCCTTAATCTCAGGGGCATGAGACTCTGTGACTTTTCCTAAATAATCTAGCAAAACATGCACACAAAATCTGGGCTTGATTTGGTTGTTCTAAAGGTGTGTAAAACATTTTTACCATTTAAGGTCCTTGGGGTCAGATTGACCCCACATTGAAAATGAATGGGAAAATGTAATTCATTTTTCATTTTGTTTGTCAAAAAAAATTAAATAAATCCAGTATAAATCTGAAAATTTCTACATTTAAATCAAGGTGTGGTCCTAGAGCATAAACACAAAGTGGAACAAACGTTCTATATCATACACACACACACACACTTTTATATTTTTTATAGAAATTGGCAAATAAAATAAACAAAACTGGCATAAATCTGAAAAATTTCCATACATAAATGAAGGACTAATACTAGAGCACAACTGCAACATGGAACAAGCATGTTCACTCACACACACACACACACACACACAAAATAGTGTCTGGGGCATTTTTTCAATTTTGGCAATGAATGGGAAAATGTAAAAAAAAACTTTTATTTTGTTTATCAAAAAAATAATACATCCAGTATAAATCTGAAAATTTCTACATTTAAATCAAGGTCTGGTCCTAGAGCATAAACACAAAGTGGAACGAACTTTCTTGTGTATGACTGCAACAGTAGCATTTTTATAGAAATTGGCAAATAAAATCCACAAAACTGGTATAAATCTGAAAAATTTCCATACATAAATGATAAATACTGTAGTGGACAGCACATTCCAGTGCCCAGTTTATGGCCGGGCCCCTCTCTGCCCATAACAGTGGACAAAGGTTTGCTACATTTTGATTGGATCTTGTTGGACTAACACAAACAAACTGTCCAACGCCATCAGATAAAGATGCCAGACACCTCTTAGAGGGCAAGAAGAAGACCTCTGGTACCAAGCCCAGGAAGGACAGGACTTCTAATTGGTCCACATGCAGTTTCTGCTCTTCAACCATCTAGAAACTGATCCCTAATGTCCTGGTCTGTGACTGCCATAAAAATTCCTCAGGACCTTAGCAGTTGTGGGTAAAACAAAGGAAGACCACTATGATCCATCCGAATCCATTCATAACTATGTTTGGAAACCTTAAGACTGATGTAAACTGACATTGAACTAACAGTGTATTCTTCAGCTGTTAATGAACAAATGAATGAAAGCATGACAATTCAATCTTTTTCCATCATGTTTGGTGTCTATTTGTTTAGAATATTGCCAAGGGTATTCTGATGGTGGTTTGGAAAGTTATAAATGCATTGGTAAACTTTTAAGACCCTTTAAAGACTTCTAACTGTGTACAGTATGCAAATGAGTTCCACAGGGGAAAGAAGGGTGGGTCCCCTCTGATGCCAGCAGCCAATCGCAACACTGGAATGGAGAAGCGCCAAACTGCAATCTCCTTTTATTCGGAAAAGGATACAGGTACCCTTTCAACAGACACTCCTTGTTCTGGGCCTCTCCTTGAGAGAGACAAACAGTTCACCAAGTTCTGAGTCTGTCCGGCAAGGATGAGACATAACAGATACACCGTAACATTCTGAGCCTCTGGTTCATCCAGAGAGACAACAAAAGACCCGAGGATCTGAGTCTACAGCTGGTGAGGCAGCAACAGATATGACCACGTTCTGAACCTCCAGCCTGTGAGGAAAGAGACATTAACAAACACTACGTTCAGAGTTTTAATCCAGCGAAACAGTAATGACTAAACACATCACGGATCTCTATGCCAGAGAGACCAAAGCGGATTGACCAAGTCCTGAGTGTCTGGCCCAGAAAGGCTGAAGACACACAGAGACATTTGCAACAAGGTTAAGCTCAGGAGAGCAAACCTTCACTTCAAGGTTCCTTCGTCTGCGTGTTCCAGATTAAGGACCGTCTGCACCTACTTCAGGTCCTCATCTGCGTGTTCCAGATTTAAGGACCCTTTGGTGCTCCAGGAGATCAGCATCCCACAGATCTTCGTGTTCAAGACTGTTGAAACGGATTCCAGCTCCTCTCCCCCACTGCATTGTCACCCAGCATAACCAGTGGAAGACATTGCTGCTATCAGACTGCTTACTCAACCACGTGGAACGTAAATATCACTTAACCAAACCTCTTTCCAGAGACCTTGGCATTGTTGTATATTATCAGTATATGATTTTCTAATTTACATTAGAGGTAATATAACTGATGCTAGTTAATAACAAATAATCTTTCGTTTATTTGTTTGAGGCATAATAAGGTTCTTCACCTTAGTTTCAGAGAAACAACAGTTTATCTTTCCAAAAGATAACGCAACTCTTCCATAGCCACACATGTATTTTATGCATCTTATACACTTTATTCCTTTATCATTCATTGTATTCATTTAGTAGTTGTGTTAGTTATTCTTGTTTGTCTTTTGTTAATAAAATTTATTTTATTACAATTGTGTCTTCCTTGTGCTGATAATACAGAAGAGGCTCTACAAGTTATAAATCAGCTGACCAACTCTCCCTACTTTACATTCATTCTAAATGATTGGACAGCCTCCTGTTTGGAGTGTTCTCATACAGCCAAGGTAAAAGACCTTGACTAGTGTCCCAAACTAAGAGAGGGGGAAGGTGGTCATCTGATGTACTCATATCCACACCTTAAGTGACAGGTGATCCAAAAATCACAATGTCAGCGGTGACGTGAGTACCAATCACTTACCTTACTTAGCGTCCTTGGGTGGACGAAAGTAAAATCACTACAATACTAAAGCTGTTCTGAGCTGGCATGTTTTAGTACAGATTAAAATGCAAAGAACTTTATAAGTGTAAAAACACATGTTTGAAAAGTATATAAGTAGGCCTATTTAATTAAATATTTGTTGTTGTTTGATAAACACTAAAGCGAATACAAAAATCTGAATGGCTGTTTTAACACGTAAATACCAGTTGCCTTTTTCTCCTCTACATTATGAGCAGAAACAGAAAGTCGCGCTTGCGCAGCGCTGCTTTGTGTACACGGGTAACCATGGTAACCACCGTATTCTGCTGTTCCATAAGCACCACCTCCTGCCAGAGAGTGAACCTGCATTTTTATTCAGCCTGTCTGCTGCTTGTACAGATGATCAATGTGAAAACCAGATCGAATTTACATGCAGCAAACACGCAGTATTGTAGAATTGCACTGATAGATGGAAAATAAGCTACAATGCATTAGATGCATTAGACGATGCATTCTAAAAATCTAAACCATTTGTAAATGTAAAATTACCTCTTTCCAGCAGTTCCAGAGTCAATTAGTTTAACAGAATTAATGTCTTAATTAATCAGACTACTGCCTCTTCCTTTTGGTTCTCTGAAATCTGAAAAAGAAAGCATGATATTTCTTAAAAACAAGTCAATTCAGTTGTCATACATACAGTCATATTCAAGAATGTTAATACACTAAACACAATATGATTCACTTTTTTAAAAGTTGCTCAACACAAAATACTCAAACTATGATTATAGTATCGTATAGTATCATTACATTTTATTTAATTTATTTTTCTAAAATCTATTAATGCTTCAATATCAAAAGAAAACATGTCTGATTTTTCCCACCAAATTTATCTCCAGCCCTAATTAAACACACCTGAAGCAGCTAATCAAGGTCATTAGGATCAATGAAAACTTCCAGGCAGGTGTGTTGGAGCTAAACATGTAGATTAATAAACACCTCTGAGCTATCACCATTACATAAATCATTTTCTGTGAAACTACATAGCATTCAACAAGTCTATCTTGAAGAAAAAAAGGAATAATAGTTTTTAAAGGGATAGTTCACACCAAAATGAAAATTCTGTCATCATTTACTCTCTCAAGTTGTTCCAAACCTGTATGAGTGTCTTTCTTCTTTTGAGCACAAAAGAAGATATTTTAAAGAATGTTGGTAACCAGACAGTTGACAGTAGCCATTCATTTTCATAGTAGGAAAAAAATACTATGGAAGTCAATGGCTACTGTCAACTGTCTGGTTACCAACATTCTTCCCCATTTCTTATTTTGTGTTCAGCAGAAGAAAGAAATTCATAAAGGTTTGGACAACTTGAGGGTGAATAAAGGATGACATAATTTTCATTTTGGGGTGAACTATCCCTTTAAAGCTGCAGATTTACCTTATGTAGACCTTAATCTCTTTAAATACCACAAAATAGCCATGTCAGTCACTTTCTCAAACTCAATCAATTTAATAGTGATTCAGGAATATGAATGATTATCTGACTAAGCAGTAATCAGGGAGCAGGAGTTAAGGCACATCAAATCCCAGGTCAGGTGATTGTGCTGTCGACAACATCATTTTTAATCGTCCATCTTCATCTGCCTTCACTCCTACTAAAGGAGTGCTCTGCAAGCACTGATGGATGCAAGACATGGGCTTTGTATGCAGTATGACATTCTTGCTCATGTTCATGTCTGAAAAACAAAGGAACAGAGAAATAATAAGGTAGATGCAGCATTGTTTGAAACTGTGCTAGAGAAGTCATGTATGTCAGGTGGTTCAACACACAAGACTTCTGTATATGATGCACCTGTGTTTTCTCTCTAATGAGGAAGCATCAATTAAACTACTGAGAAGTACACATGCAAAACCAAAATTGGCTTTTACCAATCAGTGGCCAATTTCAATTTAGATGTTTTTCAACAGACTTGCTATAATCATGAAGGCCCACCTCTAAACCAAGCCCCCAGTGGATTAGAGCTAATTGGGTACTGTGTTTGAAAACGCCCCACTGATTGGGAAACACCCACTAGTGTTCTGCAGAGATACACACCTGCATGATCTTATGCTTATCAACAAATCACTGTTAGTTCAATGTCACTGTCTCCACCCATGGGTACTGTCGACTTAATCGAAATTTTAATGCTTATCCAACACACTTTAAACATTGAAATTTCAATCTCAACCAAAATGATGGTTTGGATCAAAACTTGTATCAATGTCACCATGCTATCTGGGGACTGTTTACTACTGTCTTTTTAGAGCTGCTTTACAGCAGAATTGTATTCTGTTTGCATCACTGAACCATTATTTTCCTGCTTTCAAAGCTGCTTTGAAACAAACTGTATAAAGCACTATATAAATAAAGTTGACTAGACTTGACATTGCATGGATTCCATTGAGTTTATATCAGGTTTATGATATTTTCTATTGCCTAACCTAAACCCTACCCTTCATAGAAACGTTTTTTTTATTGCAAAACACTAGAATTAAATAATATAATAATATTTTCATAATATCACTATATAAGTGGACATTTTCATGATAAACTCGCAGAAAATCTGTCATATAATATAGTAGACTATATATTGTAATTGTGTTTATTATTATAAATCATTGTGTAGTGTAAAATGTTAATTTGTCTTTTACCTATTTTTCAGCTTCCTGGACAGAATTGAGTCTGTACGACAGAGCGACTACACACCGACAGACCAGGTGAGGGTACTGTCACACTGGAATTTTTTTTATTATTAGTGTTTTGTGTCAGTGAACTGAGAGTATGTGTATTTCTTTCAGGATTTGCTGAGGTGCCGTGTTTTGACTTCAGGGATTTTTGAAACTCGATTTCAAGTAGACAAAGTCAACTTTCAGTAAGTCAATGTTTTGATATTATATATTTACAATAAAAAATTTTAATGTACAGTGGGCCCCCCAAAAAAATAAAAAAAATAAATATTTACAAGTAAATTATTCTGGAAATAAAGTTTTAGGACTTAATAAAGAAGGACTAAAAATCAGGACATAAAATGAATATATGTATGATTCTGCCATTACTAGATCAAATCTAAGCAAATTTGTGACAATGACCATGTAAACTCCTTACAGCACAAAGGGCATATTTTTATTCTCAAATCATGCTGCAAAACATGGATCAACATGGGTTTTGTTCATGTCAGCTCAAGTTCTGCAGTGATTAAAGCAAAAGCATATTACTTTCAATCCAACATGTTTACAATTTAACATTTCAATTATATTTTTATGATGATAATATAATTTGTAATCAAAAAAGATAAAATCGCTGAGCTCTACTGAAAAACAAAGATCCGCAATCCGCACTTTTTTAGTGTTTGGAGTTGGACTTATTTTATCACAAGCTGCCACCAAAGATGTCTTTTGAGAAAATTAATGAATCTAAAGATGCAAGAGCGAAAATCTTATTTCTTGGTGACTTATTTGAATAAGCTATCTCAGAAAAAAAGTCAGTGAACCAGTTCAGGATAAACTCAAAAAACTTAATCACAAATATATTCATTTTAATCTCACGATAAAACAAATGTGAGTGAATATTACCGCAAGGAAAGAATACCAAGAGGGTTGCATATAGAAAAAGCTCCTACAATTGGCCGAGATGATGAAGAGTTTTGTAAAAGATGGAGTGAGATTCTCAACAATTGTTCTTTGGATCTGATGCTTTTGAACGAATTGACAGTTATTGAGAACTCTCTCAGTGAATGTGAAAAAGCAATTTAAACCACTTATGATCTGAGTAAGCTGGAAGAGTCTTGAAAGAAAATACTACACAAACTGGATGAATTTCGTGAGAATCTAAAGAAATTCAGGTTGTCCAATGGGACAACATGGATTACTTGGACAACAAAGTCTATAAATGGATGTCCAGCACAACTCATAGGTATCATCAAAACAAAAGAGGGGCACAGTTTCGCCAGTTCTCGGAATCATATGAATCAAATTCATCTACGTCCTCTGTAACCACTTTCTCCAGTGCAGCCTCTAGCTCCAGTTTTTTGGAGCCGAGCCTAAGATCGGAATGCACAAAAACAAGAAAAGGAAACCAACAAGGAGAGGTTAGAGGGGGCGGAAAACACGGCAGGTAAACTCAACTGATCTCATCAACTCTGATGCAGGGGATTTTGAAAGGGACAATGAGGTATTTCATTTATCAACAACAAAAAAAAAGCTATCTAATGATCAAGTAACTTTACTGAAAAAAGGTCTCTCTTTCATCCCTTCCTGTTACTTTTAATCTACTTTTGTAGATTGGTTGATAATGATGTGAATAAATTGTTAAACAGGGAAAACCGAAAATACAGTTTTCCAGACTACAGTTTTCTAGATTTTACAGACTAAAAAAAAAAAAAAATACAATCTTAAAATACAATTTTTATTTTCAAACACACAGAACCGCCATGGGTGCTCTGTGGGGAAAATTTTAGTCAGATTGTTTATCATAACAATACTTTTTTAGGAAATGTAAAGATGTGGTTAATTTACATTGATGATTGTTTCCTTATTTGGACATTTTTTTTTACTGGAATTTGTAAATTTTCTCAATTCTAGACTATAATCTATTTCATTCTCTATGGAGAGGGATAAAAAATTTGATTAATTTGCTAATTGTAATTCACATGCTAGAAACAATTCTTTCAACTGATAGCTATCATCCTCTTTTGCTAAAAAAGGTCTGCCGTTTAATCTAATTCACACAGCATTAAGTATAATATCAAATTGAGGATATTATGTAGACATTTTCTTTTAACTATCCTTCATTAAGAGATATTTTTAAACATTCCCCTTAGTTTATTCAAAAAAAATAACGTAACAGCAAATTAACTGATAAAAGAAAAGAAACCAACATTATAAGGTTGTTTTTTTCATCTTCGATAATTAGGACCAACCAGTTATTGATGTACATTCAAGTAAAACATTTTATATCAAGCCTTTAATTACATGCTTTACAACACATATCTTTGTTTATCATCTGGATGGTTATACATATCTGGATGCTCAGTGTTACTATGGTAATTGCATGTTTTACACAGTTTATACAGGTGAGTTAATCGCCGTTCTTATATGCGCTGATACACGCACACACAGACGGTACGCGCAAGCCCCGAAGCAAGATCTTTCACTTGCGTCCTCATGAAGTTTGTCAATTAAATGCGTTTAAAGGCTTGCCAGTTTGAACACTCAAGCGATTGTGCACTATTCAAGAACAACAATATGGAAAACATCTCCGTTCAGTGCTCGTGAGCTTTTTTTCTGTGACACAGAGAGCCGAGTTGTGTCATGTCTCTGACAACACGCGCGCCCTGAAGCCAGATCACTTTCACTTGCGTCCTCACAAAACTTTGTCATTTGTATGTGTTTTAAGGCCTACCAGTTTGAACATTGAAGCGATTTTAGACCATCGGATGTGTGTCATTATATTGAACTAATGTGCTGATGCATTGAGACACACGATCACTCATACAGACAGTAACGTAGCTTGCACTGCACATCACGTGAAGATCGTGCTCGCAGAGAGGAGCGCAGAAACTCATTGTCAACGCTGTCCTGTGATTCATCACTAAAGTAGCTTAGAAACTTAACCGTTATAGCCTAGATTTGTCTACCTTTGAAGTAACTACAAACCACAGTTCCCTTTCAGTCGGTCACGTTCGACGTACGTCGGAACTGACCGACGAATTGGGATCTATTTTCATAGTGGCCCTCCTGCCCCGAAGCAGAGGGCTGCTACTTTGGCTGATGCCTTTGGTGGGGACCTGAGGGTTACTGTGAGGGCACTCCCGCCGGGCCAACAGGCTCCTCGGGCCCCTCCCCCCTCCGCTGCGCCGGTTGAGCTTCCGGAAGAGCATGCTGGTCCTTCCCGCGGGGGGGGCAGCTGTTACTTTCGGGGCTCCGGTTGAGGATATGGTTTCGATCGCCGCATCGGGGGACGAGCTAATGGACTCTGGAAATGAAGATTCGGCTGCGCTGCCCCCTTCGGGTGTGGTAGCGTTGCCCGAGTCCGATCCAGAGCTCACGGCTATGCTTTCCCGGGCCGCCGCGAGTGTCGGGCTCGAGTGGAACCCTCCACTGCGTCCCGGACCCTCACGGCTGGACGATTGGTATCTCGGGACGGCCCGTGCTGGTTCTCAGCGCCCCGCCCCAGTGCCTTTCTTTCCGGAAGTGCATCAGGAGCTCACAAAGTCATGGACAGCGCCCTATAGCGCTAGAAACCGATCGACTGACTCCTCTGTCCTCACTACCCTCGACGGTGGCGCGGCGAAGGGTTACGTGGAGATCCCCCCAGTGGAGCGGTCGGTTGCGATGCAACTGTGTCCTAAGACCGCTACCGACTGGCGGGGAAATCCGCGTCTCCTCTCCCGGGCATGTAAGTTCTCGTCCGGGCTAACCGGCAAAGCTTACACGGCCTGTGGAGAAGCCGCGTCATCTCTGCATGCCATGGCGCTCCTGCAGGTCTACCAGGCCAAAGCGCTCATGAAATTGCACTGCGTACCGTGACGGACCTCGCCCTCAGGGCGACGAAAGTCACCGCACGCTCCCTGGGTCGGGCGATGTCCACACTTGTGGTCCAGGAACGCCACCTGTGGCTGAACCTGGCAGATATGCGTGAGACCGACAAAGTGCGGTTCCTCAACGTCCCTGTCTGTCAGGCCGGCCTCTTCGGCGACGCGATCGAGAAATTCGCCCAGCAGTTCTCGGTTGCCCAGAAGCAGACGGAGGCGATTAAAAATATCCTGCCCCGGCGACCTGCTGCTGCCTCCACCCAGTCGCCGGCTGCAGCGCCCCCGCCTGCTCGTCGCCGAGGGCGTCCCCCCGCGTCTGCCTCCGCCCCTGCCAAGCCAAAGCAGCAGCCTCCACCGGCAAAGCAGGGCGCCAGGCGCAAGAGGGCCGCCCAACCCGTCCAGGGCCCCGCTGTCTCTGCAGGCAAGCGCAAGGGTAAGCGGCCCTGAGACGGGCAGCCCAGGGAGAAGAGGAGCTGTTCTCGGGGAGGTGGTGTCCGCACCCCTCCTCCCCCCGGAGGAGGACCGGGGGGAGAATGTCCATCACACTGGTGTCAACATCCTGCCGCTGGCTCTCCGGAGTCCAGCGGTGCCCACATTTTCAATAAAAGAGCAGTTTCCTCCCTCCCTGGGCCCCAAGAGGGTCCGGTTGGCAGTGCGCGACGCCCCCGAGCCTTGCCACTCCTTTCCTCCCCTCTCCCCCTCGCCAGGGGGCAGCAGTGTGGGCACCGAGAACGCCCCCATTGTTCCGCTCAGAGAACGCGGCGTTCGTATTCTCAACTATCTCGACGACTGGCTCATACTGGCCCAGTCCCGGGAGCAGTGAACACAGGGGCCTGGTGCTACGTCACCTCAGCCTATTGGGCCTTCGGGTCAACCGAGAGAAGAGCAAACTCTGTCCCACACAGAGGATCTCTTATCTCGGTATGGAGCTGGACTCTGTCAACCGGACTGCGCGCCTCACAGAGGAGCGAGTCCGGTCAGTGTTGAACTGCTTGAATACGTTCAAAAGCAGGACAGCGGTCCCACTGAAATTCTTTCAGAGGCTCCTGGGGCATATGGCATCTGCAGCCGCGGTAACGCCGCTCGGATTGCTTCATATGAGACCGCTTCAATGCTGGCTTCACGACCAAGTCCCGGTGGGCGTGGCAGCGCAGCGCGGCCAGTACCGGGTCTCAGTTACTCCTTACTGTCGCCAAACCTTCAATCCGTGGGCGGACCGTGCCTTTCTACGGGCCGGAGTGTCCCTAGAACAGGTGTCCAGGCATGCTGTGGTCTTCACGGATGCCTCTTCCACGGGTTGGGGGGCCACGTACAACGGGCACTCAGTTACGGGTCTGTGGACGGGGCCCCAACTGCGTTGGCATATCAATTGCCTAGAGCTTCTGGCAGTATGTCTCGCCCTGGGCCGCTTCAAAAAGCCGCTACAGGGAAAACACGTTCTGGTCCGTACGGACAGCACTGCGGCCGTTGCGTACATCAACCGTCAGGGTGGTCTACGCTCCCGTTGCATGCTCCGGCTCGCCCGCCATCTCCTCCTGTGGAGTCAGAAGCGTCTGAGGTCGCTTCGGGCCATTCACATCCCAGGTGCGCTGAACCAGACAGCCGACGAGCTCTCTCGTCAGCCGACACCTCCGGGAGAGTGGCGACTCCACCCCCGGAGCGTCCAGCTGATATGGGACCTCTTCGGAGCCGCGCAGGTAGACCTGTTCGCCTCTCCGGACTCGACCCATTGCCAGTTGTATTACTCCCTGTCCGGGGGCACCCTCGGTACAGATGCACTGGCGCACAGCTGGCCCCGGGACCTACGCAAGTATGCGTTTCCCCCAGTGAGCCTTCTCGCACAGACACTGTGCAAGGTCAGGGAGGACGAGGAGCAGGTCTTGCTAGTTGCGCCCTACTGGCCCAACCGGACCTGGTTCTCCGAACTCTCACTCCTCGCGACAGCCCCTCCCTGGCCGGTCCCCCTGAGGAAGGACCTGCTTTCTCAGGGGCGGGGCACTCTATGGCACCCGCGTCCAGACCTCTGGAGACTCCATGTCTGGTCCCTGGACGGGACGCGGAGGTTCTAGGTGGCCTGCCACAGGCAGTGGCAGACACCATCGCTTCAGCTAGAGCCCCCTCTACAAGGCACCTCTATGCGCTGAAGTGGAACCTGTTCGTTGAATGGTGTTCTTCCCGCCGGGAAGACCCCCGAAGGTGTTCGTTTAATGTCGTGCTTTCTTTCCTACAAGATGGGTTGGAGAGAAGGCTGTCTCCCTCCACCCTCAAAGTGTACGTCGCCGCAATAGCGGCGTATCATGATGTAGTTGAATGTAAGTCCTTAGGTAAGCACGACTTAATCGTCAGGTTCCTCAGAGGTGCGAGGAGACTAAATCCTCCTCGGCCAACCTCGGTACCCTCTTGGGACCTAGCCCTGGTGCTTAGAGCGCTCCAGGGCCCTCCCTTCGAGCCTTTACAGTCAGTCGAGCTAAACATCCTGTCCATGAAGACAGTGCTCCTGACTGCATTGGCCTCAATCAAGAGGGTAGGGGACCTCCATGCACTTTCGGTCAACGAATCGTGCCTAGAATTCGGGCCGGCCAACTCTCACGTTGTCCTGAGACCCCGGCCTGGATACGTGCCCAAGTTTCCCACCACTCCCTTCCGGGACCAGGTGGTGAACCTGCAAGCGCTGCCTTCGGAGGAGGCAGACCCAGCCCTAGCTTTGCTCTGTCCCGTCTGCGCTCTTCGCGCCTACGTGGACCGAACTCAAAACTTTAGAACCTCAGAACAGCTCTTCGTCTGTTACGGAGGCCAGCAGAAGGGAAAGGCTGTCTCCAAGCAGAGGTTAGCCCACTGGATAGTGGATGCTATCGTCTTGGCTTACCAGTCCCAAGACGTGCCTTGCCCGCTCGGGGTGCGAGCTCACTCCACTAGGAGTGTAGCCTCCTCCTGGGCGCTGGCTCAAGGCGCCTCGCTGACAGACATATGTAGAGCTGCGGGCTGGGCGACACCTAACACGTTCGCTAGATTTTATAGCCTCCGTGTAGAGCCGGTATCTTCCCGCGTCCTCGCCCCCAGTGGCCAGTAGCGCTAAGTACCCGTTCTAGTGTCGGCTTGCATACGCCACTCCCGCCTCCGGGCCGGATACGTGCGTCTATTGTCTCCAGTTGTGTTCCCCGGAAACGGCTAACCCTGTCGAGCTCCTCCGTCACCCCTTCGGTGTCAGACGTTGCGGCCGTCTGACACCAGGTCTACACCCGTATGCTTGTGGAACGTGTGTGTTAGGCTGGGTTCCATATGTAGCGGTTCCCTAACGGCAACCCCATATGTGTATTCTCCACGGTACCAGCTACCCTACTGGGCTAGCCCCGTGTCTTTCCCTTGACAGAGCCCGCTCTGTCATCTCTGGTGGTGTTCTTTCCCCCCTGAGACCAGGTTGGATCCACCCCAGAGACTGCCATAGGTAGCACTACCCTGCTAGGTTAGTCCTTACGAGTATTCCACCTCTCCTTCCACTGAAGGACGTGGTTTCGCAGCGTACCATCTCCCTGAGACGGGCACGCTTTCCCAGCGTTATCCAATAGTCACGCTGAGTAGGTCTTGCAGGAACAGCAGTGACTGGCCTCCCTGACTGGAGCCCTGACTGGAGCACCAACCTAGGTGTGGTCCAGCGAGCTCGGTCAGGGCGCTGGAAGGGCCAGCATCTCTGGCGTGTTAGTAGGGATCCCAATTCGTCGGTCAGTTCCGACGTACGTCGAACGTGACCGACTGAAAGGGAACGTCTTGGTTACGTATGTAACCCTCGTTCCCCGAAGGAGGGAACGGAGACGTACGTCCCGTCGCCAGGTGCTGTGCTTCAGCTGTAGGCCGAGCCACTTAGCCGGCTCCTCAGTTGTAAAGCGATATGCGGTACTTCTACTTCCGTATTTATACCCGCGCTGCGGGGCGGAGCGTGGGACGCGTCTACCGCATGCCAATCCTCATTGGCTCGTTTTTAAACACTCGAAGTAGATTGGTCTCTGAAAATAGATCCCAATTTGTCGGTCAGTTCCGACGTACGTCTCCGCTCCCTCCTTCAGGGAACGAGGGTTACATACGTAACCGAGACGTTTCATAATTAATAGAGACGGTATGACTAATTCATACATACAATCACTGTCTCATTAATGCATTCAAATAAATGAAATGTAGGCCTACTGTGCTAATTTTTCTGTATCTGATGTACAACAAACAGAAATCTGTAAGAAATGTTACGACCCATAGAAAAATAACTGCTGAAAGTGAGCTGTTTCCTTAAAGTATTTTAAAATCACAAAGAAATGCACTTTTTCATTAGAAAAAAATATCCCACCTTTAATAGTTGAGCATATTTACAGTACAAACCTTATCAGTGAACTATGAGAGCAAAAAAATAAATAAAATAAAAGCAAAATAATCGTTCATTAATCGTAATTGAGGTAAAATGTTCAATTAATCAAGATTTTGATTTTAGGTCAAATCATTCCAGCCCTGCCTCAGAACATACTGTGGACGTGGTTCGTTATTAAATGTGACGCACGTGATGTTTTTCATACTTCCGTCTTTTTGATGCACCCAGGCCTTTCGTTTTTGCAATCAATCCCCCTATGTGGAAAGCCCAGTTGACGTGGAGGGTTCGCCATCGGTTTGGTGAAGTTTCAGTCGGGCCCATTTTGTCTTCATTTTTGTCTGATGGTTCACCAGTTTTTCCATCACTGGTATCCTATTTTGCTCAAACTCGATCGCACCAACTCTCCCACTGGCTCCAACTGGCCAACAATGTAAATGTCGCCTGATTAGCTTCGGGACTAATCAGATTGCTCCTTCTAGTGGATGACTAAAGATTTGCTAGCTTACATTCACAGCTGCTTCACTTAAGCCTCTGAATTAACAGATTCACTCGCCCCCCTTAACAGATGCTTTACAATTTTATATCATCTTGGTACCCAACAATTTTACCAATAAAAAAACAATAATTCAAATCTAACATTCCTTATGTGTCTGGGTGTTACGTTGAGGGGATAAAAATGACAGGAGAGGCTAAGTACACATGAGGCTAACACAGTAACAAGGGGAACATGAAACACCTGTGGAACCAATCAATGAGCAAAACTACAATCATAATAATAATAAAAAATAAAGTATAATATGGCATTATACACTCACCTAAAGGATTATTAGGAACACCATACTAATACTGTGTTTGACCCCCTTTCGCCTTCAGAACTGCCTTAATTCTACGTGGCATTGATTCAACATGGTGCTGAAAGCATTCTTTAGAAATGTTGGCCCATATTGATAGGATAGCATCTTGCAGTTGATGGAGATTTGTGGGATGCACATCCAGGGCACGAAGCTCCCGTTCCACCACATCCCAAAGATGCTCTATTGGGTTGAGATCTGGTGACTGTGGGGGCCATGTTAGTACAGTGAACTCATTGTCATGTTCAAGAAACCAATTTGAAATGATTCGAGCTTTGTGACATGGTGCATTATCCTGCTGGAAGTAGCCATCAGAGGATGGGTACATGGTGGTCATAAAGGGATGGACATGATCAGAAACAATGCTCAGGTAGGCCGTGGCATTTAAACGATGCCCAATTGGCACTAAGGGGCCTAAAGTGTGCCAAGAAAACATCCCCCACACCATTACACCACCACCACCAGCCTGCACAGTGGTAACAAGGCATGATGGATCCATGTTCTCATTCTGTTTACGCCAAATTCTGACTCTACCATCTGAATGTCTCAACAGAAATCCAGACTCATCAGACCAGGCAACATTTTTCCAGTCTTCAACTGTCCAATTTTGGTGAGCTCGTGCAAATTTGTAGTGGAGATGAGTGGTACCCGGTGGGGGTCTTCTGCTGTTGTAGCCCATCCGCCTCAAGGTTGTGCGTGTTGTGGCTTCGCAAATGCTTTGCTGCATACCTCGGTTGTAACGAGTGGTTATTTCAGTCAAAGTTGCTCTTCTGTCAGCTTGAATCAGTCGGCCCATTCTCCTCTGACCTCTAGCATCAACAAGGCATTTTCGCTCACAGGACTGCCGCATACTGGATGTTTTTCCCTTTTCACACCATTCTTTGTAAACTCTAGAAATGGTTGTGCGTGAAAATCCCAGTAACTAAGCAGATTGTGAAATACTCAGACTGGCCCGTCTGGCACCAACAACCATGCCACGCTCAAAATTGCTTAAATCACCTTTCTTTCCCATTCTGACATTCAGTTTGGAGTTCAGGAGATTGTCTTGACCAGGACCACACCCCTAAATGCATTGAAGCAACTGCCATGTGATTGGTTGATTAGATAACTGCATTAATGAGAAATTGAACAGGTGTTCCTAATAATCCTTTAGCTGAGTGTATATACAGTATATATTAGGGGTGGGAGAAAAAAATCGATGCATCACGATTCTCCAGCGATTCTGGATCAATTCTGAGAATTTCAGAATAAATTGAGCTTAGCTTTAAACCACAGATGCACAATGCGCTGCATGTACTTTAGAAACATCCGTATTCTGCTTGCTACCAATTCCTCTCACACACACACCACTCGAAACTTCCATAAAATAATCTTTAATAAACTTCGGAAAGGTTGAAGTGAATTACAAGGACATTCGCAGGCTTCATTGCACAGGATACCTTACTTGATGTCTTGCCGCCAGTATTTTCCTTACAAATGCTCTATGAAGGCGTCATTTATATTGTTTGGAATGCAGTGGGTTTATATATATAAAAAAACTCACTGACTGAAGGTTGCTTTCAGTTTCAAATGTTCACGTGTGCTTTGTGCGGCGGTGAGTGTTAAAGGATTAGTTCACTTCAGAATTTGAATTTCCTGATAATTTACTCACCCTCATGCAGGATGTTCATGTCTTTCTTTCTTCAGTCAAAAAGAAATTAAGGTTTTTGAGGAAAACATTCCAGGACTTTAAAAGGGTCCACCGGGTTGAAGGTCCAAATTGCAGTTTCAATGCAGCTTTAAAGGGTTCTACACGATCCCAGCCGAGTAATAAGGGCCTTATCAAGCGAAACGATTGGTCATTTTCTATAAAAAAAAAAAAAAACATTTATATATTTTTAACCACACTCTCAGAAAAAAAGGTACAGTTGAGGTACAATTTTGTTCCTTGGGGAACAAAATGTATAACTGTACCTTTAAAGGTCCTATTGGTCCAATTGGTCCTTAGAGTACAATTATACCATTGTTTTCCTCTTAGAGCAGGGGTAGGCAAGTTCGGTCCTAGAGAGCCTCTGTCCTACAGAGTTTGGCTCCAACCCTGAAAGATATCTATAGAAGCTCTTATTGAGAATTAACAGAGGTTTAGATGTTGTTTTATTGAAAATGTTTGGTCACCATTATGTGTTTCCTTAAGTTGGGCAGTTTGACTCACATCTATGTGAGTTTGTGGTTTTTGTTACAGTGTTAACAAAACACATAATCTGTTCAAATCAAAAGAAGCCATAAGCAAAAATTATCACGAAGAAAAATGTTTGACTAAACTCATCACTGACTAAAAATATTAATAAATAATATTCATCAAGAATACTTTTTTTGCCACAGATCAGACATTCTGAATTTTGATTTTTAAATACATTCTAGGCACACAGAGATCAAGAATCAGCATATGAATCTCAACAATCGTGAAATACTTAATGCTGCAATGCATACTGGGAGCCATGAGTGTTATGCTGTGGTGGCTTAGTAGGGTTGGAGCTAAACTCTGCAGGACATCAGCTCTCTAGGACCAAACTTGCCTACCCCTGACTTAGAGGTACAAAAATGTACCCTTAAGGGTACCACTCCAGTAACGGCCACTTGTACCTTAAAAGGTACAATTTTGTACTCTTTTTTTTTTTGAGAGTGCACAAATGCTCGTCTTGCACTAACATCCATGACATCCATTGCATTACGTAGTCACGTTGGAAAGTAGGTGGAAGTGCCGTCCCAGTTTTTACACAGCGAACGTGTAAAGACTAAGTCAAACGCCCTTTACAAAAAAAGGTAAAACAACAATGTCGGACGATTTTGAAGTTGGAGGAGAAAATGAGATGGAGTTTTTCACTCTAACCTACTTTTTTGAACTGGAGTACACAGACGAACGCACATGACCTTTCCAACATGTGCATATATATATATATATATATATATATATATATATACTTATTCACATACATACACACACACATGGACACACTTGTGTGTCAGCCTACTATATAGTAGGGAAGTATATGATTTTGAATACAGCATGAAGGAGCATGAATGTCCAAACCCCGACACTGAACCGAAAACTGCTGCGCCGAAGTGCTGGTCCGAACACCATGCTTCACACACACAACATATCGTGCACACACAAGAGCGTACAACCCGAGCGAAGTTAAAACCGTGTGTGGCTGACACACTTGCCTGTGTGTCAGCCACACACAGATCAGCCACAACATTAAAATCACCTGCCTAATATTATGTAGCTCTCCCTCATTTTGCCAAACCAGCTTTGATGCATTGAGGCATGGACTCCACAAGATCTTGGAATGTATTCTGTGGTATCTGACACCGGCAGATCGTTTTTAAGTCCTGCAAGTTGTGAGGTAGGGCCTTCATGGATCAGATTTGTTGGTCCAGCACATCCCATAGATTCCTAAAACAGATTGGAATTGGGGAATTTGGACACCAAGGCAGCACCTTGAACTTTTTGTCATGTTACTCAAACCATTTCTGAACTATTTTTGCAGTGTGTCAGGGTGCATTATCCTGCTGAAAAAGGCCACTGCTATCAGGAAACACCATTGCCATGCAACAATCTTTAAGTAGGTTGTATGTGTCAAAGTAGCATCCACATAAATGCCAGGACCCAAGGCTTCTCAGCAGAACATTGCCCAGAGCATAACACTGTCTCCTGCAGTGCCTGCCTTATTCCCATAGTGCATCCTGCTGCCATTTCTTCCCCAGGTAAACAACTCACCAGCACCCGACCATCCAATTGATCTAAAATAAAACGTGATTCATCAGACCAGGGAACCTGGGAGCAGGAGACGACAAGGCTTGGGAGCAGGACACGATAAGACTAGAGAGAATAGCACACAAGGAGACACACAACGAATTGACACAGGGAGAGGAAATGAGAGGATGAAATGAGTTAGTGAGGTACTTTTTGTCTACTCTTTCATGAGTACTGTGAATTCAGAACTACTTATTTTGCCACATACTGTTTTTCGCCTACTATATAGTAGGAAAGTATGTGATTTTGAATACAGCATGAAGGAGCATGAATGTCCAAACCCCGACACTGAACCGAAAACTGCTGGTTCGAACACCATGCTTCACACACACAACATATCGTGCACACACAAGAGCGTACAACCCGAGCAAATTTAAAACCGCACGCTCCCACAAAGACAAGACGATGGAGTGTCAGAGCTCTGTCACCAGACCAAGAATAAACCAGACCAAAGTGACAGAACCCTGACAGTGCTGAATGTGACTGAGCTGGCAATGACAAAATTCAGAAGTGAAAGTCAATTAGAGAGGACATTTGGACCTCACTTTTGCTAAAATTGTATTAAAACTTGTGTCTAGTGTTTGCTATTTTAAAATCTAATGATTCAGAACTGCATTCAATCACTACATTGTAATTACTACATTTTTTTTGATATACAGAAACATTTCTTATTTGTTTCTCCTTGTGTGTCAGTATGTTTGATGTGGGTGGTCAGAGAGATGAAAGGAGGAAATGGATTCAGTGCTTTAATGGTGAGCTTGTAGGTTCCTCAAGCTTTGTGGTATAATGCATTTTTTTCTGTAAATAAATTCCAGAAACCTTTATAGTTAATATATCTAAAAGTGACTTAATAGTATTTGTTAAAAGGCATAGTTCACCCAAAAATGAACATTCTGTCATCACTTATGTCATTCCAAACCTATAAGACTTTTGGTCAGTGGCGTAGCACAAATCCAAGGCCCCCCTGGGGTTGGGGGTGTTAGGAGGACAGGGTTTTAAACCATGAAGGCGAGCCACACAAGCAGTGTGCAAACTATGCGCAAGAGTTTCTGGTGAAGAAGCCTTTAACCTCAGTCAATTTACTACAGTAAATACACGCTGCATTAATGGCGTATATTCTCTCAGAGACGACGAGAGATGTATCTACTTACATATGCTGATAACGCTATACAAGAGTCTTAATTTATTCCCATAATATTCCTCTTGTGGCCGCACATAAAAAGGTAACAAAGAGAAGTATTTTGTGTTAAACAGGTTGTTTGTTTTCGAAGCATTTTCAATGAGGAGTAATAGCCTAATCTTTTATTATCCTCACAGCGCATCAGTTATGCGTTATGATGTGTTGTGAAATTATTGCAGGGCAGATTTATTGTAATAGCCTATTAATTTAATAATAAAAGTAACCTATAATAATAAGCCTAATAATAAGAAGAATATAGCAGGCCTACATTATATCGCTAATATGTGATGCTTTTGATGATATCTCTGGCTATCGTCAATACATGATCATCGACGTGCCCTGTGTGCCCATCCACTACGCCACTGCTTTTGGTTAAACACAAATTAAGATATTTTTATTGAAAGCTGAGAGGTTTGTATACCATTTAAAGTTCAGGTAATCAAAACTTAGAAGATCAAAAAACGTCATAAAGGCATTGTAAAACAAATTGATATGAATCAATTTTAAATTTGATTTACATCTTAATGATTGAAACATTCATACACATATGGTACACATGTGTGGTAAATAGTGTGTGATAACTATAGAGTTATATGCGTGCGTCATGAACTTAAACAAACCTTATTGGTATTTATGCATCACACACACAAGAACCAATGAGGTTTGTTCTAGAGCTTCCCTGTTTACCATATGTGATTCACTCTATGTGTGTCTAAATGATGTTCACCAGATAAAGTTATCGTATCTCTTCACAAGATTAAACTGCTCAATTCATATGATTTGATTCATATAAATTTTATGTTTCGAAGATTAACCAAAGTCTTATGGGTTTAGAACAATATGAGGAAGAGTAAATGATGACGGCTGAAGTTTCATTTTTGGGTGAATTGTCGCTTTAAGTGTGTGCTTGGCTCTAATATATATTTCTTGCTGTCTATAATCACAGATGTGACCGCCATCATCTTCGTGGCCGCCAGTAGCAGTTATAACATGGTCATAAGGGAAGACAACAGCACCAACCGGTTGCGCGAGTCTCTTGATCTGTTCCGCAGCATCTGGACTAACAGGTTTCACAGTTCTGCTGTTTCTTGGGAGTTCTCAGTTCCCGTCCCAAGTGCTGCAGAAGTTATCCTGAAGTGCATCTATATGTTTGTAATGGTTACCGATTATTTTTATTAGAGGTCGGCTGGGCGATGATTTTTGATTACCACAATTCCTAACATTTTATTTTTAAGTCCAAGTGAGGAGACAGATGGCAACTTTAACTATAAAGGTTTATCAAGTAAAATTGTAAATTAAAGCTGTGGCTGAACATCTCTAAATAGAAATGTCATCAGATAATAGAAATTATCATATAAATATAAAGATGTGCTCAAACTGTCTCACTCTGTGTGTTTTCAAACAGGTTTTTAAGGACTATTTCAGTGATCTTGTTCCTCAACAAACAGGACATGCTGGCAGAAAAGATCCTGGCAGGAAAATCCAAACTTGAAGATTATTTCCCAGAGTATGCTCGCTACACACTTCCTCCTGAAGGTAATGTCCTGTATATGATCATAACATACATATAAAAAGGCATATCTATCTAGAGATAAAATGGTATGAAAGTATGTTAAAATGTGTTGGAAATATTCAAAAAGTATTATACACACATGAAAATAATTTTACCAAGTATTATATGAAACCAATAAATAAAATTAGCAGCACTGTGCAGTTTTTGTCTGCATTAGCATTAAAGATGGCACCATGTGGCCATGACAGGTAAACGTTTCTCTAGTGCAGGCTTTAATAAACAGCCTTAAAGGTGCAATAAGCAATTTCTGTTAAACGTTGATAATTGAAATCATCAAAACAAACACGCCTCTACCCAAAAGGATCACACCCCTATTTTTATGCCTCCGCCCCCATATTCACGTACATGCTATGCAACACAGGCAACAACTATGGCGGAATCTGCTGTGTCTGCTGCCCGAGGGTATGATTATCAGTAAGTGAAAGCAATTTGTGTTACTATGATAATTCAGGTTGAATGTCTAATTGTTATTTAGCTTCTCTGCTCCTTCGAATGATGGCAAAGTCATCCCTTCCATCCCAAAAAACAAACAATTTTCATTAACAGCTACCTACATGATAGTCAAAGTAACTAATATTTTACAAATCTGACAAGATTAAGGGGTTATAGCGATCACTAAAGGGAGAACCAAAAGAAAAAACATATATTAGGACAGACCTGGGCAGTGTACGGCCCGCAGGCCACGTCCGGCCCTCTGTGAGGTCACCATGTGACAGTAAGGCCTCTTGCCAGCGTGAACGATGACGGAGCTGTCATTTGCTCGATCAGATCAGTGCTGCATTGTAGGTGTGTGATATATATACTCTCTGACATTATCGAATATGTTCCTCACTTATTAAAAGCCAAACAGAAACACACCTATAGAGAGCACGCATACGCTCTGCATGCTATTAAAATGCATTTATGCATTTATAAATTCAAGATAAGGGGCAAAAATGCCAATATCACACAAATAGTTTTTCTCCAAATATCAGTATGATTACAAATTATATTCATTTTATACAACAGTTCAATAAACAAGGGGATAATATTAAGATACTTACTTTTTAGACACCATATTGCTTGTTTTTGCTCTATTTTGCCAACAAAAGTAGTTCCAAACTAAGATCACAGCACTGTTTTGCGTCTTGAACGATGGAGGGCGATGATGAAAGACGGCGATCTCAATGACCCACTTATTAAGGCAGTCAAACGCTTCGTTCTTGAATGAATTGGTTGACTCGCTCATTAATAGTGACATGCTGTTTTAATTTCACATTTAAAGTATATTTTCAATTTAGATATATAGAATATCAATATTCAATATTTTAGAGCCAATAGAAAAAAATCCTCAGCATTGAGCCCTGTAATTGATCAATTAAAAGTCAAACGCAAATACACTCACCTAAAGGATTATTAGGAACACCATACTAAGCATGTAACAGGTAGTGCAAGTGACAATGACAGGAGATGACATGGCTTACCATGTTTGTTGATTAATCCAACTCACTACAGTTGTTTGATGGACTCAGAAAACAGGAGACCTGGGTGCAGAGATGGCAAGCTAACAGGCTAGCGAAATGCTAATGCGTGATAGTGATTTAGATTAAAAGCTAGCGATGTCAGATTTAATGTGATAGGCAATATTAGACAATATATGGTGATGGGTAAGTTATATTTAGCAGTTTAAACAACAGGGAATGATATCAAATAAAGATTCAAAAGCGAGCAGAGCACAAACGAGCACACCCACACCAGGACAAACAGGAGCATGTCTCATCCTAGATCGTCACCATTGTCCAATGGGGGTGATATACATTTTGTTAGTTTTAATTGTAAAAGTCTTAATAATCATATTAAACGAAGCAAAGTACTACATCATTCCTGTCCCGCTTAGATGCTCATATAACCTATTTGTGTTCTCTGATTCCTCGGGTAGATTTGTCATCGTTACTGGGCAAATGTATAATGTCAATATTGTTCTAGCTAATGTTTATGCCCCTAACTAGGATAACAAATCTTTTTTCAAACGTTTCTGTTCAAAACTTCCAGATTTATCCTCCCATTACCTCACCCATAAACTTGGAGGTGACTTTAATTGCTGGCTTAACCCACAACTGAATAGCTCCTCTGTTGATGATGTTTCTGCTGCTGTTTTGTGGGAAAGTCTTAAAGCCTATATTGGGGAGGGGGATAATTTCATATACGGACCGGGGTACGAGAGAAAAGAGGGCTGAAAAGTTATCTACATCAGCAAAGCAAATATCTTAGCTTGATAATTTATATGCCATGTCCCCAAATATATATAAAGAGCACCTGTCTTTACAATCAGAGTTTGATATTCCTATGACTCAGTTCTACAACTGAACTTCTGCTTAGAACAAGGTCTACCAATTTTTAACATGGCGATAAAGCTAGTAGACTGCTTGCACACCAGTTACGTAAGGCAGCTTCCAATCAAATTCCTTGGACCCAAACCTGACTCGGGTATTACTACCAATCCTTTAAAGATTAATTCTGTATTTAAATAATTTTATATGTCCTTGTACTCATCTGAACTGACTTCTAACTCTTCCAGCTTTGATCTTTTCTCAATAACTTAGTTACGCCTTTAATTGAACAGTCGTCTTCGGAGGAATTAAATGAGCCAATTAGTATTCAAGAACTTTATGCAGCTGTTTCTTCCTTACAGTCTGGTGTTACGTCCACCTGGCTCAAGGTGAAGCAACATAAGAAAGGGGAGGCCACACATGGAACTCAATTTAACAAATAAACATTTAATAAAAAATAAGTCAAATTAATAATACAACGACATGCTTTTTTCATATTAGATACACATTGTGCAGATATAAGGCAACTATAAAATGTACTCATTCTCTCACGTAGCCTACCCTTTAAAATAGCTTCATCTTGGAATCCATGTTACACATAAATATGCAGATTTATTTACAGCAAATTGGACTCCTTTGCTGTCCCGAACTAGGGAGGATTTTGAACACTGGTCTCTTTTGAATCTCTCTTTAGCTGCTCAAATTAATGCTGTGAAGATGTTTATTGTCCCACGCTTTTTATATGTTTCAATGATTCCTATTTTTCTCCCGCAGAACTTTTTTCGAGATTCAGACTCTAAGATACTGGACTTTATCTGGAATTAAAAGGTCCAGAGGTTACGTAAAGTATATTTACAGCCCCCCAAGCCATTGGGGGGGTTTGGCATATGATGTCGCCTCTGGCTTGCTCAGTTGGGGACACTACATTTTCAAATAAATATCCAAATAAATTTAATTACTAAACTAAATTATATCAGCTACATTACTTGAATATATATGATAATTGAAATGAGCTGATGACATCACCGTTTTCTCCAGAGTGGCTGTACAGCCGAATCAAATTCTGTTCATTATTTTCCTGTTTGACACTGTGAAGCTGCTTTGAAACAATCTGCATTGTAAAAAGCGCTATATAAATAAAGTTGACTTGACTTGACTTGGCATTACCTAACCTGAGGTTCTATTAATGGGCCACCAATATTAGAGTTTTAAAATATTAGTTTCAAAATAAGAACTTAGATTCTCTTCCTTTATGGCTTATGATGGAAAGAAATTCCACTAAACCCACCTCATTTCAATGCTTTAATACACTTTCCCATTCTGTCTTCTACCTCACCTTTTGTTAAGAATGTAATTGTTAAGACTATTACACTCCTAAGATCTGGGTTCAATTTATGCATTTCTGTGGTCTACAGTCATACTCAATCCATGGTCAAATAATGTCTTTTCCCTGGTGGACAGTGACTTTTTATTTTGGCCTATTGATGGCACTTTTGCATCTTTTCAGCAGATTTCCAGATTTTCTTCTCCTAATGATATTACTTTGAATAGATTTGCCACTTAAATTTGTACAATAAAGGGTCTAATCTCACAAATCTACACTAAAATCTATAGTCTTTTTTTAGAGTCTATAGATACTATTAGGGATCTTTGGCAAAACTATGTGGAGATTTCAGAGGAACTCTGGGAGATCATCAGCAGGGTACAAAGATCATCTAAATGTGCCAGACATGCACTTATTCAGTGCAAAGTTGTGCAACGTGTCTATTATACAATGGCAAAGATGTATAAGTGTGTTTTGGAAATTGTGGGGCCCACTCTTTCAATATATTAAAAAGATTAATTTCTCACCTAGTCCTAATAGACCCTTTTCACATTTCCGAGCTTCTCAGAAGAGGAAGTCGTCATAGTTGGGTTAACTTTTATAGCGGTGAATGAGAGTATACATTAAATATATTTTTTGTGTCCCCATTTGCTCAAATAGCCAAAGAAAAACTCCACAATAGTGATTTCACAACTTTAAAAAAGAGGGAAAAAAATTTAGTGAGATTGATAACAGCAGTGAAAAGAGAGAAAGAAAAGGGTGCTTTAATTTGACTTTGGGAAAAGTGTAAGAACCCTTTGAAACTCGCCCATACCTAAATATGCACCTTTCCATTTTTCAAATTGTTCCTATTGCCTTGCATAATTTAAACAATAATCTGTTTTCTTTATATGCACAGCGACCCCTGACCCAGGAGAAGATCCGAAAGTGTCCAGGGCAAAGTTTTTTATCCGAGATGAATTTTTGGTATAAATAAATGTTTTAACTCTCTTTATTTTTCACTATCTATGATGTTAAAACAATATCATTGTTAGTATGACAGATGTGTATGGGCTTTAGTACACCTTTGAACAATAAAGTTAAGTTGCAGGGGTTTGACTTTTATGCGTAATTGCTTTGTTATGTATAATTTAAGTTATAAGAGAAAATGTGTAAAATGGGACTTCTAACTAGTCATAATTTCTGTAAAGCTTTTTACTATTTTTAATTACGGTTTTGCATGTCAGCTACCCATGTTCTTATTGTTGGTATTATACTGTAACTGCCTGGACTGTGTGTTTGCTTGAACCCACAGAAAATCAGCACAGCAAGTGGCACAGACAAACACTACTGCTATCCTCACTTCACCTGTGCCGTGGACACAGAAAACATCCGTCGTGTATTCAATGACTGTCGTGACATTATTCAGAGGATGCACCTCCGCCAGTATGAACTCTTGTGATTGGCTGCCTGGATCAGTTGCTCCTCCAATCAACACTTTTCCAGTCCCACATCACATGGGCTGAACTACTGAAGAGTGACAATGTTGTAATATTTTTTCCTTTTTCCGCTTTTCACTTGTTTGCTTTCCCTTTTTTTATTTATTTTAGTCTATATATGAGATCTGAAGTCAGAGGGGGATGAATGATATGAATGTGTGTGTATAAGATGAAATTTAGTACTATTTTGTGTTTGTGTCAATCCCAGGTCATTCCTTTCTTTATATTTTATTTTGTTTTTCAGCATTGGCTGGCTTTAGACGAAGTTAGATTAGATGTGGTTAGACCAGCTGATGTAATGGAAACCTGTGGTAACCTGTGACCTGTGTCAGGGTGGTCTGACCTTTGACCTTTCCCCTTCATCTAATGAAGGGGATATTGGAGTACTTGACATAGGAGTGAAGGGGTACATGAAGGGTTTAATTTTGCAGGAGGCAAAATTCACAATGTAGCACCTCTATATTTATCCTTTTTTTTTTTTTTTTTAGTTAAATTTTTAATTGCCTTTTTTGTTGCTTTTTTTCTGCAAAGCGTGCAGAAAGGACTTCAGGGCTAGATAGGAGTTTGTAAACAATTACAGAGCACAGAGCGTAGTGTAGGAGCAGAGGTGAGATTTGCATTTTTTGCGGCAGCAGGCGTCCATCTTGGGAGAACCGCCACTGGCCAACCGATGCCTCCTTTACTATGGGCAGCCCCCATTTTGGAGGTAGTCCTAAATATAGATAAAAAGAAAAACAATATATTTTTAGGGGGTTTGTTTTGTTAATCCTAAAAAAATGTGCAAGGTCACTCAATCTTGTACAGGACTGCAAAATGTTATTTTGTATAACTTAAACAAGAAAGACAAAACTTTGACTTGTAGAAGCTCTTTGTGCCTTTGAATATGGCTGTACCTGTAAATGAGGATGAAGTATGTGTGATTGGACAGCGCTGTACAGCTTGATGTCAAATATTACATACAGCACAGCGTGCTGATGGGAAATCTCTCTGTAGACTTGAGTTTTTTTCTGGTTTATAAAGCTACTTAATGTCTTTTACTATAAAATGAAGAAAAATTGGGCAAAAAATATTGTATACAATATGCAAAATTAACCACTTTGTTCAGATACTGCAAATACAATGTCTTAAAATTCTTTCTTTGAATTTCTGTTTTCGTCAAACGGACTCAGCTTTAAAATGTTGGAAATCTTTTCAAAATTTCCAAAATTTTGTCCTACTGTTGTTCCAGGAAGGGCACATTTTTAGAAGCCGCGTATATGCAGACTGTACACAGGGTCGTGCCGGTGAAAGCGTGTAGATATGTGTGATTGCATGTGTGTGCGCATACACATGCAAATACTATACCACATTGTACTGTACATCTGCGCTCTGTGTGTACATATACATTTATAAAAACGTGAAAACATATATTCTATAAATATATATGTACAATTATTCATAATAATATGTGTGCCTATATGTATACATATTAATGAATGTTTAGCGAGGTTGTATGCATAGCTATGCATATACAAATGCATAATATAGAAGGAATGAGGAAGTGAGACTAGCGATTCCTTACTGGCCGTCCTGAGCGCATGCTGACTGCGCTGGCATTGTGAATGTGAGCACTGATAGTGTAAACCTCACAGCTTGAGTGCGTCCATACGGTCTCTCTCACTCACCAGTGGGACAGTTTTCATGTCAAATTTATAGTGCACCCGTAAATTGTAATATTTTTCATTATTTATAGATCAAATGTACAGAAATAATTGAGGGAAAAATCATCAAAAATATAATTTGTGTATTCAAAAGATAAATAAACAGCATGCAGATTCAACCAGAGGTTGAGTAACTGAAAGAATTTTAATTGAGAGAAATATTAATAATATATTAAACACGAGTGACTGCCCAGATTACTCATATTTAAAACATACACTCTTGAGTCCATGCAAAATGCCCCATAAATTGTTAATTTTGATCCTTGACTATACTCTTGCTGTTCACTTCTCAACTGGTGAAGTGCAGGGACAGTGTGTGGCATAACTTTAGGCTGTGAGTGGCTGTAACACTGGTAGATAGGCTTTATTCTCTTTACTCTCCTCTGCAGCTTTTACATGTTCAAACTTATTTCAAAAACTAAAATTATGAGTGACAATAAAAAAATAAAAATAAATAATAATAAAAAAAATGTCTGGCCTTCAAGGATTTTAAGATTTCTTTTTCATTTCTTAACAATTATTTTAATAATGAGGCACATTAGAAGACCTTGGGCTTTGTTTAAAATGGAGATGTGGGAAGAAATTTTGTTTTGCAAATAAAATACCTCTAAAAGAAATTCGAGTTTGCCTTTGAATTGAGTAATAATCACCACTTGTAAACTTGGTTACAGCTAAAATTCTTTATTTCCTAAAATCAGTTTTTCGATTGCTAATCAGCTAATACTGAATCCATTGTTTCAAAGCTCTTCATACATTCTGCATTACCAACATAAATCTTGACCAGTTAATCTTAATTCCAAAACTTGCTCAAACCACCAAAACACAGCTTGTTCGACAATAGACTTAAAACACACTGACTTAGAAAACAGCACCACAGAGCATTAGATGATGAACTTTTAAAGTTTATTTAAGAAAAAAAATTTTCACATAAATTAGTGTCATAATAAAATATGAATAACAGCTTTTTATAAAAGCATATGTAACAAATGCTGAAATTTGGTTTTAGCATGCCTGTGCATATAGTAAAAACAACAACAATCCTGAAATACCAAGGCTGAAAATAATTACAAAAAAAGTATAGTATAACGACTCAGGGTTCTGGTCCTCTTGCTGTAAAAATAAAACCAAAAAACATGACACCTGTCTAGTCTTAGCTGAAATTGCAATTAGCCGTCCTTGGAATATTGTAAATGTTCTGCTATATACTTCAATATAATTACTGTAGAAATGCACAAAACTAATTTTTTGATACAGAATTCTTTGTTTAATGTGTTTTTAATAGTTTGGAAAGCAGTGTATTAGCATTTGGAAAATGTGTTTTACAGATGGTAGAGTATGACAAAAGAGTTCATGGATTTTGGGAGATGTGGGCATTGAATACATTTTTGTGTGACATGAAAAATTGATCACAGCATTGTCCACATAAACTTGTTTTGCTGACAATGTGAAGAGTTTTGACTATGCATTTTAAATTAATTCAGCATTTTAAATTAAGAAGACACTGAAAACATCCAAACCAGGAAACTTCTTAATGTTCAACATTTGCTTGTTCCTGTGAATATGAACATGAGCTTCTGATACAATTTAGTGCCACATAACTATGTATTTTGTGCATATTACAAAGTCTTGTACTTCGCTAGAAAGCTATTTGTCAAGTGCAGTGATCTTCTGAACATCTTCAGATTGATGAGTGTTATCAGTGCAATGATCAGACAGCTGACACAGTAAATCGCTAACACGGTCCTCTCCTCTGGCAAAAAACACTTTGACAACCTGAAGTTGGATCTGGAGAATATTCCCTACAGGAAGTGACAGAATATACAACATTTAGTAAAATATCAATTAAAGTTCTTTATATTTTTGGGCTACATTTTCTGAAACTCACCAAGTATTTTTCTCTTGCAGCTTATAGTTAACTTATATTACATCACCTCTCGGGTTGTGTAAATGGTGACGACCTTGCATACATCAGTAAAACACTGTGACAGCAGTTAATTGCATGAAACTAGCCCCTTAAAAAATTTGCTATTTTAATTTCAAACAGCAAGAGAACAGGGTCAGTTAACACAAACTATATTTCACTTATTCACATCATGTCAACATGTATGACTACTGTTTTTCTATTGCAGGAAAAGTACACAGTATAATACAAATTCAAACTAAAACACAGGATTGTTGACCTGTTGTGCTAATTGTGAAGTTCCTTCAAAAAACACTAATGAAAACCATTCATATAGTCATATATAGTTCATAGTCATACTTTCTGTATATCTGCCTTACTGCAGTGGGGTCAATGAAGGATCTTAAACCAGTTAAACACAAGAGGACGTTTTGATTACTCTAGATTTAAAAAGTTAAAGTCATGACATAAGCCATTAAATTTGCCTTGATATTTGGACATATAAGAGGTCTTTGTACCATCAAGTCATCTTTCAAGTTTCATATCTTAAAACATCCTCCTCATTATAAACAAAGCATTTATTTAATCAAGCTCCACAAACAGATCGATTGGATATTGCGTGATCTGTGACGTTGTAACAGTCAAACCTGTTAACATGTTTTTTTCATTGTTGTAATTATACTACTCACCATGAGGGGGCAACAAGGAGTAATGCTCATGTATAAAACAGGTGTAGAGAGTAGAAATAGTAGATTTGTAATGGAGGAGTAAGCATGGCTTATGGCTCCAAACAGTCATTTGTCCTGATTGGGAAACTTTGAGTTTGATGCCCAATCTGAAGTAAGCATCATTTCTTTTCTTATATTGATTAAATGTTTACTGTTATGCATGTATAGTTATTTTCACTAATGTGATTCTTTTTGTAGAAGGACTTCACATTCTGTGGGAGGTATCTTTGTTTCACATGCCTGTCTGGAACCTTGTCTGAAAGATGTCTATGATGTCTAAGTGAATTTAGAGGCAATGCCATATACTGCTGTGGATCCTGAAACTTGATGATGCCACACATGTTATTTTGAAGACTTTATGGTTTGCTGTGATTTGATATTAACACAAAGGTTTGCACTGGGAAACTTTGGGATGTGCATTCTTGGACATGAGTTTTCATGGACATTCATGGACTAGAGTGTGGTGAATGAACTTTCAATGTGTCTTTGTCATCATCATTATCCTCGTCATCATCACCCAAAAACAGATAAGACTTTTATTTCTATGCTGTTGGTTCTTGAGGGGCAAAACATGTAAGATATGTGTGTGTGTCTATGAAAGGGTTTGAAAGATAAAAAGATGCAAATGAATGAGAAGTATTTATTTGTTTTCTGTACATCACAGACTTGTTAAGATTGTATTAAATGTTTCCAGAGTAACTTAAATACCCTATAGTTAGTGATTCCCACCCTACAAAAACAGATTTATAGCTAATTCTTTTGTGAGATCAAGGAAACGGTTATAACGTCACATGGGCAAATCAATTTGTATATGACTGCCTTCAGAACAAGACACAGATGAGTTATACATCAGTGCCCAATCCACTGGCTAATGCTTAAAGTTGCTTAACGGCTGACATTTGCCTACACTGGATGTGAGCATTATTGAATATATGTTGTTCAAAGCATTTTGTTTTGTAAACGAGGCACAGTATAACGGAGAGAGTTTGCAAAGAAACTTTTGTTGAAAGATAAAGCAGCTAACTGTATTGGATTTGACAAACCGCAAGTAAATTACTACATAATGCTATATTTGGACAATTTTTTCAAAACACTTGCAATAGGGGGCACTGTTTTCTATACAATGACGTTAGCCCATCATAACAGAGGTTGTAGACTGAGAAGCCTTAAAAGAGTCTCCCCTTAAAAACAGCTCATTTCAGACAAAGTAACAGAACGAAAGTTGAAAATAATCGTTTGTTCGCATACATTGTGATGAACATCAGTTAGGATGACAGTCCAGAGACCAGTTTATGGCAAGGCCCCTCTCTAACTACCAGTGTGGAAGAAGATGTGCCACACTGTGATTGGACCATTGGTGAACGAACAAACAAATGTTCAGCAACATCAGATAAGATGCCAAGACAACTGCAAGATGCTATCCTATCAATATGGGCCAACATTTCTAAAGAATGCTTTCAGCACCTTGTTTTATCAATGCCACGTAGAATTAAGGCAGTTCTGAAGGCGAAAGAGGGTCAAACACAGTATTAGTATGGTGTTCCTAATAATCCTTTAGGTGAGTGTATACATGCATATATACATATATATACACATATAAAGTGAGGCGTGGTGCACGGAGCTCCCAAACAATTTCATCGAAATAATCCTCCCTAAAGGCTTTTAACACGACAAAAGTACTTTCTTTAAAATAATAACTTTCTTGCACTTCGAACATTCCAGTAAACATGCAGAATCCAAACAAATGGACAAGAAGAAGATGCTCAAGACACGAGATGGTTCCATGCAGAAATGGAAAAGAGTTAAAACGACGGACGCCTGAGTAAGTTCACAGAATCCTTGGAGAAAATGAGTAATGAACTACAATCAATAAATCTGAAAATGGTGGAGGTAGAAACAAAGCAGATGGAGATGGAAGCAGTAGTAACGAGCCTTTACAAAGATGTCATGGATGTCAAGTTGGCTGTTGATGGCGAAAATAAACAGCTGAAAGACAAAATTGATGAACTAAAAAATCAATGTCGCCATCAGAATTTACATCTTGTCGGTTTCCCAGAGGGAGTGGAAGGTAGAAACCCAGTGGATTTTTTGAAGGAATGGCTACCTAAGATTCTGGGAAAGGAAAACGAGACGATGACCAGCGGAAAATGGCAAGCCAAGGGCGATTCGCCTACTTCGGTATGGAGACACACCTAAGATCCTCAATGCGGCCAGAGGAAAGGGCAAGCTCACCTATGGCAATTCTACTATCAAAATATTTTGTGACGTCATCGATCTTGTTCAGAAAGTGACAAGAATTCAGCACTCTCAAAAGACATCTACGCAATGACGACATCACATGCTATGCTTCATCCTGCAACGCTGAAGATTCAGCTGCGTGAGGGACAAAGATCCATCAACTCCAAAGCATCAGCAGAGACTTATCTTCGACAAAATCATCCACACGTGACTGTCAGATAAGACAAATGCAAAAGCAAATGGCATATCATAAAATGCAGAGGATCCCTAGTAAAATCTACTGAGGTGCCCACTTCACAACAGGAGTTCCTTTGTCCCACTGTGATTTAAGAAGACAGAAGGATGTAATAGAACCCTCAACGTCAACTAAAAGGACTACTATGGTAATCAGGTCTGCCAGGATGAGGACATCAACGTCCATTTGATCACGGACTAATCTCATCACCAGTTGCCCATTGTTCACCTCAGCCCCCATGTCTGAGACCAAAGTGTGAACGATGGACTGCCTAGGGCCACCAAACCGGTTCTGGCTAGAGCACAGTAAGAACAAAGAAAGGCCCCAAGAGAAATATAATCTCTATACATACATTGGTTTGAAACCACAAAAACGGACAGGAAACTGTAGGAAACATGTCCTATACGTCTCCTTATTCATCCAAGAAACTGTGCACACACAGTGGAAACCACACCTGGAATAAGAGCCAATGTAATCTCTACCACAAATAGCATAGGGTTCATAGACAATTGGCAAAGCTTTTAGGGCAGACCTGACCTGTTGAAAAGAGATGGTATCCATCCCTCCTGGGGTGGTGCCGCTCTTCTCTCTAGTAATTTGGCACATAGTCTTAGAGCTAAACCTTGACTAACTAGGGCCCAGGTCAGGAAGCAGACGGACTGACTTACCTGACTGCCTGCTAGCGGTCTCACGTCACTGAAGTCAGATAAATCCCAGCACATAGAGACTGTGTCTGTTCCCTGAATTAGTAAATACAAAAAAACATCAAAACCATTTAACGGTAAAAATTTAATTAATGTTCAACAAATAAAAAACAGATATAATACAGATCAAATGATAAAGCTCGGGCTGCTGAATATTCGAGCCCTTTCCCCAAAAAACGCTTATTGTTAATTATATGATTACAGATAATAATCTAGATGTGCCGTGTTTGACAGAAACGAGCAGCGTCTGAAAGGTAAAGGGGGAAATGTTGCTGATATTTATAATAATATCTTCAGTATTACTCAGAAGTCTAGTTTCAAATATAAGTCTAGTTTCAAATATAATTCATTTGAAGTTTTGGTGCTTTATGTAACGTTATGTAGTGTAATTGATAAATCCCGTTTGATATTTGTGCTGGCTACTGTATACAGGCCACCACTTTACCAAAGAATTTGCTGATTTTCTATCAGAGTTAGTACTGGCTACAGATAAAGTCCTAATTGTTGGTGATTTTAATATCCATGTAGACAATGAAAAAGACGCATTGGGATTGGCATTTAGAGACATTCTAAACTCTATTGGAGTTAGGAAACACATGTCAGGAACCACTCATCGCCGTAATCATACATGGAATAAATGTTGATACCGTTGAAATTCTGCAGCAAGAGCGATGACTTCTCAGATCTTTACCTAGTATCATGTATACTTAATTTAGCAAAGGCTGTAAAGCCGCCCCCTCGCTTCAAATATGGCAGGACTATCACTTCTGCGACTAAAGATTGCTTTTGTAAATAATCTTCCTCATCAGTTTCATCTCCTCAGCATCCCAGATAGCCTAGAGGAACTCGATGTTGCAACAGAAACTACTGACTCTCTCTTTTCCAGCACTTTAGACACAGTTGCTCCCCGGCGCTTAAAGAAGATTAAAGAAAATAGTCCAATGCTGTGGTACAACGAGCACATCCGGGCCCTTAAAACAGCAGCCAGAAAAATAGAGCGCAGCTGGATAAAGACAAAACTGGAGGTTTTTCATATTTCGTGGAAAGAGAGCATGATTGCATACAGAAAGGCCGTAAAAAACTGCTAGATCTGCTTATTTCTCGACTCTCTTAGAAGAAAACAAACACAACCCTAGGTATTTATTCGATACATTGGCTAAATTAACCAAAGATAAAGCTTCAACTTCTGATGTTTGTAAACAGCACAGCAGTAATGACTTTATGAACTTCTTTACTTGTAAGATTGATATTAGGGAAAAAAATTATAACCATGCAGCCGTCTACTGCAGTATCACATCAGACAGTGCATTGTAGTGTCACTGAGGAACAATTCCACTCATTCACTGCTATAGGAGAAGAAGAATTGGCTCGTTAAATCATCAAAATCAACAATATGTATGTTCGACCCTATACCGACTAAACTACTAAAAGAGATGATTCCAGAGGTCATAGATCCTCTTCTTAATATCATTAATTCATCTTTGTCATTAGGATATGTACCGAAAACTTTTAAGTTGGATGTTACTAAACCACTTATTAAAAAAACGCAACTTGATCCTACAGAAATATGGCAGGACTATCACTTCTGCGACTAAAGATTGCTTTGTAAATAATCTTCCTCATCAGTTTCATCTCCTCAGCATCCCAGATAGCCTAGAGGAACTCGATGTTGCAACAGAAACTACTGACTCTCTCGTTAAATCATCAAAATCAACAATATGTATGTTCGACCCTATACCGACTAAACTACTAAAAGAGATGATTCCAGAGGTCATAGATCCTCTTCTTAATATCATTAATTCATCTTTGTCATTAGGATATGTACCGAAAACTTTTAAGTTGGATGTTACTAAACCACTTATTAAAAAAACGCAACTTGATCCTACAGAATTTGTCAATTACAGGCCAATCTCAAATCTACCCTTTCTGTCAAAAATACTAGAAAAGGCAGTGTCCTCACAATTATGCTCCTTTTTAGAAAGAAATGGTATCTGTGAGGATTTCCAGTCAGGATTTAGACCGTATCATAGTACTGAGACTGCTCTCATTAGAGTTACAAATGATTTACTCTTATCATCCGATCGTGGTTGTATCTCTCTGTTAGTGTTACTCGATCTTAGCGCTGCATTCGATACTATCGACCACAACATTCTTTTGAATAGACTCAAATTATTTGGCATTAGTGGAATTGCATTGGCATGGTTTAAATCATACTTATCTGACCGTTTTCAGTTTGTAGCAGTAAATGAAGAGATGTCACACCGATCACAAGTTCAGTATGGAGTACTGCAAGGCTCAGTGCTAGGACCATTGCTTTTCACCCTGTACATGCTACCACTGGGAGATATCATTAGGAAGCATGGCGTTAGTTTTCATTGTTATGCTGACGATACTCAGCTCTATATTTCTTCACGCCCTGACGAAACTTACCAATTCACAAGATTAACGGAATGCATAGCTGATATAAAAAAATTGGATGACTAGAAATTTCCTGCAACTTAATTCAGAAAAAACAGAATTTTTAATCATTGGACAAAAAAAACTCTGCAAGTAGTAACCTAGAATACTGTCTAACACTTGATGGCTGCTCTGTCAAGGCCTCGTCGTCAGTTAGGAACCTGGGTGTGCTCTTTGATACCAATCTCTCATTTGAAAGCCATGTTTCTAGCATCTGTAAAACTGCATTCTACCATCTTAAAAATATATCTAAATTACGGCACATGCTTTCAATGCAAAATGCTGAACAGTTAGATCCTAAGTTCATGACCTCAAAGCTAGATTATTGTAATGCTCTACTGGGAGGTTGCCCTGCTCGCTTAATAAACAAACTACAGCTGGTCCAAAACGCAGCAGCTCGAGTTCTTACTAGAACCAGGAAGTATGACCATATTAGCCCGGTTCTGTCAACACTGCATTGGCTCCATATTAAACATCGTATACATTTTAAAATCTTGCTAATTACTTACTAAGCACTAAATGGTTTAGCACCCCAGTACTTAAGCGAGCTCTTAACGCATTATACTCCATCACGTCTATTGCGGTCTCAAAACTCTGGCCAGTTGATAATACCTAGAATATCAAAATCAACTGCAGGCGGTCGATCCTTTCCCTATTTAGCACTAAACTTTCCTAAACTCTGGAACAGTCTTCCTAGCATTGTTCGGGAAGCAGAAACACTCTGTCAGTTTAAATCTAGACTAAAAACACATCTCTTTACTATGGCATACACATAAAACATTTTTAATTGATTGTTAGGCTGCATTAACTTGGTCAGCCGGAACCGGGAACACTTCCCATAACACCTGATGTACTCGTTACATCATAAGAAGAATGGCATCTACGCTAATGTTAGTCTCTCTGTTTATCCCGAGGTTTACTGCAGTCGGCCGTATCCGGGCCGTATCCGGACCAGATGGTGGACCTGGATATGACCAACGCATCCCTGAAATATCTGCAGAGAGCGTGTCAATTAAACCCCCCCCTGTAAATGCCGCATCGACATCCTCATTAAACCCGTCTCCGGCGTGACGACTCCAATCTTTCGAATAATCCTACAGGAATAATCCTGTTGATCTAATATGACTTCGGATCTGTAATGTTGCCAGAATCATAATCATACACTATTTGTTCGTCGGCCAGAGGAGAACTGGCACCCCGACTGAACCTAGTTTCTCCCAAGGTTTTTTTCTCCATTCTGGCCCTGAAGGAGTTTTGATTTCTTGCCACTTATAAAAAAAAGTGAGTGTTTTTTCTATTGGATGAACATAAACAGCAATTCTGTCAAGGGTGACCTACACTGAACAAAATTATAAATGCAACACTTTTGTTTTTGCCCCCATTTTTCATGAGCTGAACCCAAAGAACCCAAATACTAACAGCCGTTGGTGCGCGACCGAGAAAGGGAAAAAAAAAAACCATGAGCAACCATCTTCCCAAGCAGGCAATGTCAAGTACCTCTCAACTCTCACACATTCACCGTGAGATACGCATTTCAACCACTTCACACGCTACATCTTGTATTTCTTATGCTGAAAAGGGATAATTTGACCCGCTATATACAATTAATGGACAATTGTACAATTAATATTGAAGGGTGTGGATTCTGAAATCCACTGCCGCTTCAATATACATATACATAAATATACACATTATACACTCACCTAAAGGATTATTAGGAAAACCTGTTCAATTTCTCATTAATGCAATTTTCTAATCAACCAATCACATGGCAGTTGCTTCAATGCATTTAGGGGTGTGGTCCTGGTCAAGACAATCTCCTGAACTCCAAACTGAATGTCAGAATGGGAAAGAAAGGTTATTTAAGCAATTTTGAGCGTGGTATGGTTGTTGGTGCCAGACGGGCCAGTCTGAGTATTTCACAATCTGCTCAGTTACTGGGATTTTCACGCACAACCATTTCTAGAGTTTACAAAGAATGGTGTGAAAAGGGAAAAACATCCAGTATGCGGCAGTCCTGTGGGCGAAAATGCCTTGTTGATGCTAGAGGTCAGAGGAGAATGGGCCGACTGATTCAAACTGATAGAAGAGCAACTTTGACTGAAATAATCACTCGTTACAACCGAGGTATGCAGCAAAGCATTTGTGAAGCCACAACACGCACAACCTTGAGGCGGATGGGCTACAACAGCAGAAGACCCCACCGGGTACCACTCATCTCCACTACAAATAGGAAAAAGAGGATACAATTTGCACAAGCTCACCAAAATTGGACAGTTGAAGACTGGAAAAATGTTGCCTGGTCTGATGAGTCTCGACATTCAGATGGTAGAGTCAGAATTTGGCGTAAACAGAATGAGAACATTGATCCATCATGCCTTGTTACCACTGTGCAGGCTGGTGGTGGTGGTGTAATGGTGTGGGGGATGTTTTCTTGGCACACTTTAGGCCCCTTAGTGCCAATTGGGCATCGTTTAAATGCCACGGCCTACCTGAGCATTGTTTCTGACCATGTCCATCCCTTTATGACCACCATGTACCCATCCTCTGATGGCTACTTCCAGCAGGATAATGCACCATGTCACAAAGCTTGAATCATTTCAAATTGGTTTCTTGAACATGACAATGAGTTCACTGTACTAAAATGGCCCCCACAGTCACCAGATCTCAACCCAATAGAGCATCTTTGGGATGTGGTGGTGTTCCTAATAATCCTTTAGGTGAGTGTATGTATATACACTCACCTAAAGGATTATTAGGAACACCATACTAATACTGTGTTTGACCCCCTTTCGCCTTCAGAACTGCCTTAATTCTACGTGCAATTGATTCAACAAGGTGCTGAAAGCATTCTTTAGAAATGTTGGCCCATATTGATAGGATAGCATCTTGCAGTTGATGGAGATTTGTGGGATGCACATCCAGGGCACGAAGCTCCCGTTCCACCACATCCCAAAGATGCTCTATTGGGTTGAGATCTGGTGACTGTGGGGGCCATTTTAGTACAGTGAACTCATTGTCATGTTCAAGAAACCAATTTGAAATGATTCAAGCTTTGTGACATGGTGCATTATCCTGCTGGAAGTAGCCATCAGAGGATGGGTACATGGTGGTCATAAAGGGATGGACATGGTCAGAAACAATGCTCAGGTAGGCCGTGGCATTTAAACGATGCCCAATTGGCACTAAGGGGCCTAAAGTGTGCCAAGAAAACATCCCCCACACCATTACACCACCACCACCAGCCTGCACAGTGGAAACAAGGCATGATGGATCAATGTTCTCATTCTGTTTACGCCAAATTCTGACTCTACCATCTGAATGTCGAGACTCATCAGACCAGGCAACATTTTTCCAGTCTTCAACTGTCCAATTTTGGTGAGCTTGTGCAAATTGTATCCTCTTTTTCCTATTTGTAGTGGAGATGAGTGGTACCCGGTGGGGTCTTCTGCTGTTGTAGCCCATCCGCCTCAAGGTTGTGCGTGTTGTGGCTTCACAAATGCTTTGCTGCATACCTCGGTTGTAACGAGTGGTTATTTCAGTCAAAGTTGCTCTTCTATCAGCTTGAATCAGTCGGCCCATTCTCCTCTGACCTCTAGCATCAACAAGGCATTTTCGCCCACAGGACTGCCGCATACTGGATGTTTTTCCCTTTTCACACCATTCTTTGTAAACTCTAGAAATGGTTGTGCGTGAAAATCCCAGTAACTGAGCAGATTGTGAAATACTCAGACCAGCCCGTCTGGCACCAACAACCATGCCACGCTCAAAATTGCTTAAATCACCTTTCTTTCCCATTCTGACATTCAGTTTGGAGTTCAGGAGATTGTCTTGACCAGGACCACACCCCTAAATGCATTGAAGCAACTGCCATGTGATTGGTTGATTAGATAATTGCATTAATGAGAAATTGAACAGGTGTTCCTAATAATCCTTTAGGTGAGTATATATATATATATATATATCCTAATTAAATTTATAATCAAAGCCTTAATATATTAATATATACTATATTATTATAATGATTTTTATAATATTACCTAATCAATAGAACCACTAATTGTTTTGTTTCTTCATATATGTTTTCCAAAGTTTGTATTTGGTCTCTGAGGAGTGACTGAGGGTCTGGCCTAGGTATGTGTGATGTGTCACTAAACACTTGATAGCAGAACATGTGTCGTGTGTTTGGATTTTGGAGGCATCACACACCCCTAACATGCCAGGAGTGCAGTAACAGTGCTTATTCACTTAGCACAGCTTCCAGAGATGAAATATGGATTTGGCTTTCATTTTATATTATATTTTATATTTTCTTTTACTGAAACAAGTTAGGGAGCAAGTTATTAGTTAAACAAAATAAAAATAGATACAGGGTTGTTTGCCAGGGATGCATCTGGAACGATCCTGAGTAAAATAAAAATTACCCAAATTGGCATGGACCAGTATACGTGACTGTTTTTAATAGTGTACTTTGCAGTTTCATCACGCAGAAGCCACAGCTGTTGTTCAAAGATCGCTGCCTCCATCTCTTGCTGTTATAATTTCAGGTGAGTGTTAACTTTGAATAAAATATGGCTGACAAATTGAGTAACATGATCAGTAACTTGATCAGTCCTGATAAAGATATTGAGACAGGAGAGCAAACGTTGTAAGCAGCTCTGCTCTGAAGCTCTCACTTCAAAGAAATTTGCAGAGCTTATTAAGAAAATGGTCAGCCAGGGTTTTAATTCTGATTGGAAAGTTCAACAGCAACTTGACTGGCTACAAACAAAGTGAGAACCAGAAAAATTCAAATTTCTAGCTTTTCTTGCTTATTCATGGATTTGTAAAATGGGTGGGGTGCCATTAACCCCCGAAGGAAAAATCCCAGAAGTAACTGAGGGATACAATTTGATAACCAAATGTGATGTTTTTGAAAAAGCAGATAGAGCCATGAATTGCAATCCATTGTCTGTTTTATTGGATCCTGAGCTCTCTTCTTAGACTGTCCATGTGGTTGCCGCTTTAGGCACCGCCCCAAAGAATGGGAACCAGACTGATATTGAAGCACACAGGTTGCTGAACGCTGCTCCACCAGATGACAGAGAGCGTTTTAATTGTGGTCAGCAGGGCCATTTTGCAAATTGTGGCAAATCAGGCCACCTGGCTAAATTCTGTAAACGAAACCAAGTAAAAAGAAAGAAACAAAGACGACACTTTCACTCTGTCTAAGAAAAGAACAAGAGATAAAAATAAGGTCATAAGATTGAAGTCTTAGGGAATTCCTTTTGAAGGTAAGATCTATAATAATTTTAATACAGGTTGATGTAAAATTACAGACAATGACAGCAAAACATGTGAGTTGCAAAAATATATAAATAGTGACGTAGAGGGTTTAAATGACAAAAAATTATAATAAATATGTTCCTGTTCCTCTCACTCTTGCAAAACTCTGATAATGTTTATTGGACTGAATGTTGGGTTGGTGAAAACACTAGGTAAAATAATTGGTGTTAATATGTTGAAAACCCTAGAAGCTGATGTTTCGGTTTCAAAAGATAAGCTTGTGCTTAGCTGTAATAAAACAATTCGCGTATCTGAATTTGGCCCCACCATTTCATTTCTGGTGCTGTGGCTGAAATTGAAAGTGTAACAGAGACTCAATCTGAGTGGAAATTTATAGTTTCTAAATTCATTGTATGGGCAAAAGACAAATATAAAATTATGTTTATTTGAAAATGTATGTCATTTTTGGCTAAGGCTGTAATAAAACAATACAAGTGACAAAACACTAAATACAAGTGACAAAACAATAAATGTTATCATCCACTAAAAACAAACCAAACCAAAAAAAAGAAAAGAAAAACATGGTACACATGGTAGTCTTACAATGGGTGCATAAGTTACTTGATATGATACTGACCTGCGAAGACCCACCCTGTTCTGTCATTTTTCTAGAAGGTAAAGCAGAAGAGAATATAAAAGGAATACATTGTTTAATATGAAAGTATCTTTAATTATGAGACGTTTGGATAACGAACTTAACAGTACAGATAGGCTAGCGTTAGAGTAACTTACATTTCGTGAAACAAGAAAGGCTAACCCAACTAAGAAACAATGATTACCAATTTAGCCGACCAGCGCATATATTAAAACTACTTAAACAAATGTATAACGGTGAGTGATTGCAGGGGGAAGATAAGAAAAAAAACATACCTTTATTGGTACTTGACATCACCTGCTCGGGAAGATGGTTGCTCATGGTTTTTTTTCCCTTTCTCGGTCGCGCACCAACGGCTCAAACAAGCTCTTATGATTGGCTGAAATTCTCTGCTCTCTGAGCAGTGCCTGCCGCTGCCTCACAGATGCACAAATCATAATATATGGTGCAAAAGTGAGAGCGTGCAGAACTTGTCATTTGAAGGTGAAAAAACTGTTTGAGACTAGTAGCAGCAGATTCAAGCAGTTGTAGTAATTGGACTTGTGAGTGTGTTGTGAAAATATCCAAGAAAAGGAATGCATTTGTGACCAAATATTCTACAAGTGTGCAACTCTCATTGCATGGATTCACATATTAATTTGCGGATGTGCAAAATTTGTCTGTGACTTCACATTTTTTATACGGGTGTGTGAATGTGTTTTGCACCATATTCACTGCAACAATTGTAGCAAAAATGTGAGCGTACAAGTTTCTTCATGTGTGATTCGTAGAACAGGATTTGTGCACCTGCAGTGAAGAATGTGTGAAGGTGTAACTGTTGTGTTATATTTGTAGGAGAGGAAAAAAATCTACACGTTTACAACTCCTAAGAGATTTTTCTATGTGACTTCAAATTTATTGATACAAATGTGTGGATATGCTCTACAGCTACAAATTCCACTCTCACACGTGTTCAGTTGTTTTGCACCAAAAATACCTTCATAATTTATTGTGGCCAGCCTAAGGCACATCTGTGCAATAATCATGCTGTCCAATCAGCATCTTGATATGCCACACCTGTGAGGTGGATGGATTATCTCGGCAAAGGAGAAGTGCTCACTAACACAGATTTAGACAGATTTGTGAACAATATTTGAAATAGGTCTTTTGTGTACATAGAAAAGTCTTAGATCTTTGAGTTCAGCTAATAAAAAATGGGGGCAAAAACATCCAAAGAAGCAGAAAATGTGCTTCTCAGATCTCGATAGAAGTATTATGAACATGGGGATAAGATTGGAAAAGTGTTAGCGTGGCAAATAAGAAAATAAGAAATTAGTAAAACTATAACTACAATATGTTCGTCAGACAATAAAAGCATTAAACACCCTAAATTAATTAACCAAGAATTCTTAGATTTTTATAAATTGCTGTACAAGCAGGGGCGTAGCTTGCGGGGGGATGGGGGGGGAGGTAACACCCCCAATAACCAAAACAAGCAAGTACAACCCCCCCAATAATTATAGCCATAGAATCAGGCTATTAATTAATTATATACATCGCGCACTCAGAGCTTTTATAAAGTTCCCGTACAAACTGAACTGACCAACTATCTGCGCAATATGACTAAAGCCCGATTTGCACGAGTGACGCACAAATCACCATACTCTCCAACACTGTTTACATTGTAGTGCAGCTCCCGTGCATGTGTCGTGGTGCTAATGTGAACAGCATCAGCTGCCGTAGATCTCGAGAGCGCTGCACTACTTACTACTTACACTGCGTGGGTGAACTATCCCTTTAAATTAAAGTTAAATGGAAACTCATTCTCAGTCATTCTCCATTCAGCATTCAAACAGTGTTTGGTTACAATGGTAACACGCAGGCCCGGATTAAGAACACGTAGGGCCCTGGGGCTATAACAAACCCAAGGAGACTATCAGCCACTTTGCCTGGCGCTCGCTATTCCTTTAAAAGAGCGGCGAAAGCACCGAACGAGTTTGTCAGCGCGGTGCGTGAGACTATCCAGCTGCTCTCGCGCTGCGACTGCTGGATGCACACACGGTTTAGTCAGGTAGCGCCGTTTCTTTACCTGGCTTTTGGTGTTTGTTCCATGCACTCGCAGCACTCCAGTAAATAACAGCGTTTAATATGCGAGGCGTGGTGGGGTTTTGCAAGCAGCCCACTAGGAAAAGTTTAGGTGCTCCCGATCGACTGTAAATCATTTCCTCGGCCAACCATGGGCCCCCTCCGTGCTCGGGCCCTGGGGCTTCAGCCCCACCTAGCCCTTATGTTAATCTGGCCCTGGTAACACGATAAAGCCTTTCATATTATAATACTTTTGCTCAATAAAAGATGTTTTTCATCAATGTATTTTATAATACAAAGAACAATGTGGAAAATGTTACCTTTTATTTGTTCCCCACTAAATGTTTTTTTTTTTCCATTAAATGTTTAGATTTTATAAAATGATTGTGCACTCATGATTTTGCTAGAATATCTTTTGCTCCTGAATGATCCACTACCCTAAATTATAATAGTATTTTTGCCATAGATTATGAATATAGCCTTCTCTTACTGTGGCAGTTTAAATCTTTGCAAATAAATATCTTCAGACATTTTTGACAGAGATGGTTGGTTGTTTTAATTGTCCAGTTCCTCAGAAAGTGGCCTGTTTGTGAGTGCGCATGATTCTTGGGTGGGGAGGTTTAACCACCGGGGAGAAGGGGGCATGGTCTCTGGGATATCATCCATGGGCGGCTCCCCTCCCCGTGTGGAAATAGGCATGCCATCACTGCTGTAAAAAATCCTAGAGGAAACACTGATAGCTATTTTCCAAAAAAAAAAATTTCGGTCTTACATTTATTGATATGATAGGAGCTCATGGTCTTTGTAGTTCTTTTGTTCTTGCTACTTAGGTTCAGGTGTCTTTTTGTTATCTGATTAGTTCTGTTATTTAACGATGTGGTTCATTTTTTGTTTGAATGTTAGTTTGTTTTAATGTTCATGTGAACGTGCCCTTCATGGTTCATTGCTATGGTGAAGCTCAACGCTCCATGTCATGCGTTCTACGTTCAAGCCATGGATTAATATCCTGATTTGAGCAGTGCTTGAATTGGAAAAAATAAAGTGCCCGTGTTCACCAAAGGGGGCGGCGCTTTGTTGGGGAGGGGCGAGGTTATGGGGGGATTGGTTGTCTCCCTCAGTTGCAAGAGCATAGTTTTGGTTTGAACATTGGGGGGGTTGAAGTGTTAACCGTTTAACAGGGTCCCGGGAAAGAAATATCTGAAATATATAAAAGCTCTGATATATAAACTATATCTGAATATATCAAATATCTGAAAGCACATTATTAGCTGAGAATATTTTACACATGGGGAAAACCAATTGTTTAGTCGATAATTCAAGAAGGTCAATATTTTACAGCTCTTTCTAACTTGTACTCTGCCTTAAAAGTAACATAGTTCTTGTAATAGCTTTTCATCAGTCTTTTTAGTGGCGGGTTTTAGATCATGTTTGGCTTCCTCTGTAGTGTTTTACTATATTCTCAAAAGAATTCAAAAGGGTTGCACATTTTATCATCAGCGATGCGATGGAACAGCTCGTGCAAATCTCATCGCACTTTGAGCGCACCTACAGTGATTCTACGATGATTCACCTACGCCACTCATGCAAAATGAAACTATTGGGCTTCAGTACATGCAGTCATAAAGCTTGACGGGTTGCCAGCTTGAGGACAGGCAACAGGAGCGAGCACAATTGACAATGAAAGCCACACTTGTAAGTTGATGAGTTGATTTATCCGAGTTTTAATATGAGTTATTTTTTTGATTTTTAGATGGATGTCGAGGCTTTTTAAGTCGGGTAGAACCCAGTTTGTTTGCTGACATACCTCTGCTGATGATCAAATACCGTTTTTCTGGTCTCCTGTCCACTACTCTCACGCCAGGCTAGGCGCTGGACATTAGTTAACTCTTGCAATCTTAGATCTCTGGAATACTCACCAACCTACCCACCAACTCATATCAGACCTTTCACGGATTATGGATTGTCCTGTTAAATTTGGGTTAATATATGCTAGATCTGTGTCCAACAAATCATTAATCTTAAAAAAAACATTCACTATTCATGCTTTGGATTTTTTATTCATGACGGAGACATGGCTTAGTCCTAGTGATTTCTACAGCCCTAATGGAATTTTCTCCTCCTGACTGTTAGTTTTTTAATCATATGGGTAAACAAAACTTAAAACTCATGCTTTAATTACCAGGATGAAGCTGGGGTTGTTGCGGTTCCTCCAACTGAATGACGGGACACTGATCTCAGGGTAGAGTTTCTCATGCAGCACCTCACAGCCATTGTGAGTGTGGCCACTCAGAATGAGGCGGGGCTTGAACCACCACAAGAGCTGTTATTGGAGAAGATTGTCTGCTTTTAATATTCAGATATTTTATATAAATGTTCTTGGCTTATTCTGGTTAAGAACTTGTTGATATAGAGTGTACTTGATACCAAGTCCCTCAAATCAACAGACATCTGAACATATTTGATGCCATGAACCTCAGAGACTGTCAAATGCAGCTCTTTCTCAGAAGCAATCATTCGTTTCAACATGTTTGATATAAACCTGTGCACCCTGACTCCCAGAAATTGTATAGATGTCAAACAATCAGATAAAACTTATGATTTTGGAAAGCTTGTCAGAGGGTAAATGGCCATCTGAGGCTGAGAGAACAGCACCCCTCAATTAAAATGAGCAGACAACCAGATTTGGTTGTTAACTATATCCGGGTCACTGACCAAGTTCTACATCAGGGTTCGAAAATGAACTTATGAAACACCAGCAAAAATTTAGGAGCCCCACAACTAAATATATATATATATATATATATATATATATATATATATATATATATATATATATATATATATATATATACACACACTCACCTAAAGGATTATTAGGAACACCTGTTCAATTTCTCATTAATGCAATTATCTAATCAACCAATCACATGGCAGTTGCTTCAATGCATTTAGGGGTGTGGTCCTGGTCAAGACAATCTCCTGAACTCCAAACTGAATGTCAGAATGGGAAAGAAAGGTGATTTAAGCAATTTTGAGCGTGGCATGGTTGTTGGTGCCAGACGGGCCGGTCTGAGTATTTCACAATCTGCTCAGTTACTGGGATTTTCACGCACAACCATTTCTAGAGTTTACAAAGAATGGTGTGAAAAGGGAAAAACATCCAGTATGCGGCAGTCCTGTGGGCCAAAATGCCTTGTTGATGCTAGAGGTCAGAGGAGAATGGGCCGACTGATTCAAGCTGATAGAAGAGCAACTTTGACTGAAATAACCACTCGTTACAACCGAGGTATGCAGCAAAGCATTTGTGAAGCCACAACACGCACAACCTTGAGGCGGATGGGCTACAACAGCAGAAGACCCCACCGGGTACCACTCATCTCCACTACAAATAGGAAAAAGAGGCTACAATTTGCACGAGCTCACCAAAATTGGACAGTTGAAGACTGGAAAAATGTTGCCTGGTCTGATGAGTCTCGATTTCTGTTAAGACATTCAGATGGTAGAGTCAGAATTTGGCATAAACTTCATGCCTTGTTACCACTGTGCAGGCTGGTGGTGGTGGTGTAATGGTGTGGGGGATGTTTTCTTGGCACACTTTAGGCCCCTTAGTGCCAATTGGGCATCGTTTAAATGCCACGGCCTACCTGAGCATTGTTTCTGACCATGTCCATCCCTTTATGACCACCATGTACCCATCCTCTGATGGCTACTTCCAGCAGGATAATGCACCATGTCACAAAGCTCCAATCATTTCAAATTGGTTTCTTGAACATGACAATGAGTTCACTGTACTAAAATGGCCCCCACAGTCACCAGATCTCAACCCAATAGAGCATCTTTGGGATGTGGTGAAACGGGAGCTTCGTGCCCTGGATGTGCATCCCACAAATCTCCATCAACTGCAAGATGCTATCCTATCAATATGGGCCAACATTTCTAAAGAATGCTTTCAGCACCTTGTTGAATCAATGCCACGTAGAATTAAGGCAGTTCTGAAGGCGAAAGGGGGTCAAACACAGTATTAGTATGGTGTTCCTAATAATCCTTTAGGTGAGTGTATATATATATAGTGCTGTCAAAATTAGCATGTTAACGCGGGAGATTAATGTTTTGTTTAACGCGTTAAAAATGTTTTATGCAATTAACGCAGCATCCGTTTTTATATCCATTTTTGGCCAGCGTTACATTATATGATCACGCTCTCCTTCATGTAAATTTGTAGATTCACGACCTAGGAAGCTAGGGAGCTGAGCTCAGTACATACATTATATATATAATCCACCAATTGCCACTTACACTAAATTAATAAAATCAGAATCATTCTTGCGTTTTGGTGATTCCCTAGTAATTTTTTGGTATTGATGTTTTTAATCAGGCTACTTGTCCAGTAGGGCAAGTAAAATTCTCTTTCACTTGCCCCTTCAAAAATCTTTCTCTCTTCAGCTCTCGGCCACTGTATCAGCTCACAGCAGGCACATACTGTGCAGTAATTAGTGAACGTTTTTGTAGAGAAATTAAAACAGGTCGCACCTCAACAATTATTTGCACTCACACAAATGCTCCCAAATATATTTTGAGATCGCACAGATTCTGATTCGGGAGCATATGCAACCCAACAATAGTAGCAATTTTGAGCCTTGTACATGCTCACAAATGTTAATTATAACTATTTTGCAATTGACAGCAAAGCATTTTTTGCTATATTCCATTCACAAATTCATTAAGTTTTTTTTTTCATGCTGCTAAGACCACCAACAGCTATATATACACTACAAAGTTTCAGGAGTGACAACCTTATTTAATTATGGACTTGAATCTGATATAGTCTTCAACAAGCAAGCCCAGCATAACACTATATTGGTCTGAAAGAGATATAGAGAGCGACAGCTAGCTGAGGTGAGAAAGTAACACAAATGTAGTGCATTACGTTCCATAAAAAGTAACTAAATGTGTCTTCTTTGGGAGCTACACCATATTGTAACGCATTACTTTTAAAAGTATAACTCCCACTGAGCATCTTGTTTTTACCTTTTTGGAGGCATTCTTAGATATAACATCATAACGCTCCCGAAACAGCTGGTACCGTTCATCCAGAGGGGCTGCGTCTACACCTGTACACATGGCATCACTCACTCTATACAGAGGGTAATGCTAAAAAACACCAATACCATTATTACAGTGAAGAAAATAATACTGCAATTTCTAAAGAAATGCATTTATTACAAATACCATAAAATACTACACCTTACTACAACTACACGTGAATAATAACATTTAAATTTTAGTTAGTTATTGTGATATATACAGAAAAACACCAATCTCACCTGTAGTAGAACAGGCGCTGTTGGGGCAAAATGCTCTGTGTCCTTGCACTGGCCATCATGCTGTGCACCCTAACAGAATAAAAAGAGTTAAAAGTACACAACAACAATCACAATCAATGAGTCATCACAACATTAAAATGTAAAGAAAGATAGATATTCTAATTCCAATCATTGGGGTCCACAATTCAAATGTATCTTTTTTAAATATGAGGCCATGTTCACATAAAAAAAAAAAAAATGTAAGGCTAAAAGTTGATCCTAATGTGGAAATATAAGAGCAACTCTTAATAATTAGGGGTGCATCGCTCTTATTTTTAGGACATCTAATAGTAATTCACAAAGCATTTTAACACTAAAAGTAGCTCCTAAACCTAGGACAGCTTGAGTCCCCATAAGGACTTCTAAATCCTTAAGAGAATCTCAGAAACGATTCGAAGCACAGCTGCTTTTGTCAATCTGTATCACAACCAAGTAAATATAATGAAATATTAATGACATTGACCTTTTAAAAAGGTATCCCCGGTATTGCAAAGGTATTTTAAGCGTAATTACTCCAGTTTGCCTTTCTTTGTCGGTTCTGTATTACTCATCATTGCTATATGTGTATAGTATTTTTTAAATGTGGTTTAAATATATCCTACTGGCTCTGCAGCCCTATACCTAAACTCGCTACTTTTTGTGCCCTCCAGAGGCCTGTATTCTGCAAGGTGAACCGCACCTTGTGGTCCCTGGGAAAAAAAAAAAAAAAAAAGTATACTTTATTGTTTAATGTATACTTTATTTCAAATATATTCCCTTTTCAATACTAACAAAAAATGTTACCATCTAATATATAAAAAGATTTTTAGCATCATATTTTCACAATACAACTTTTAACACACTTTAAAATAATTGTATTTTAGTATATTTTCTAAAAATATATTTTAGAAAAATATACTTAAAATGAAAGTTCTGTGTACTTTTTTAAAGTGTACTTATTTGAACATTACTCTTTAAAATATAGGTTTAGTACATTTTAAACTCTATGCTCAAAATTGTCATTGTAACAATGCACTGAAAGTATATTTTAAAAATTAATTATTTAATATCCTTGTATTATATTTAAAGTTAAACTAATGCATTAAAAGCCCATTTTTAAATATATGCAGTGTATAATTGGCTACTGTAGTTGTGATTTAAGTGTAAATATGTTTAATAAGTTTACACTGGCAGAGAAGAATCGTGTGACTTAAAATACAGGTACATGCAAGAAAATATGAGTTGAGTCTTATTGGAACTAATTTGTCTCTTCAACTTGGTCTGTGACCAATCAGATTTTGTTGCTCACTGCCTGCAGCCAATCAGAAGCAGAACTGCTGACGGTACTCGTCTGACACTCCCTCGTTCACTCATGGGAGGTTTGCAGGTGAAATACAATGTCGCCATACATTATTTAATAAAACATTGAAAGTGTAAAGTACATCGTTCATTCTTGGGAATTCGGACCAGTTCAATTAAGTGACAACACATCCTGACCTTGATGGTGACGATAACTGGATCAGAATAAATGGCCTACGTGATCCCAAAAAGAACCAGAGAAAAAGTCCTGATATTTGGAGGTAAGTTGTAGCCTACCGATCAGTAAAAAATTTTTTTTCAATCTCACAAACGAAAAACTGTCAATGTTTCATTTTGCTTTAACAAACGGAAAACGAGGTTTCGGTTTGATATCTACTTTTTTTGTTTGTGGTAACGTTAGTGGTTTATGGCACATGTATGCAGCACCAAAATGTCCTGTTCACCCCATCTTTTGTACGATATTAATTAATAAAAAGTATTTTCTGCAGTCAACTGCCTCTGATGTGTAAGCGGCCATCAGACGCAAGTCAGAAAAGTCAGCGCATCAGAAAATGGAATATAATGTGTCATTTGTATTTGTGTGTAGAGGGTCAGTATGTTCATTTTGTTCAGTTTTGCTGAAACCATGTGAATTGTGTGTTTAAATAAAATCTGAATAAAAACCATGTGTTTCAATAAAATCAATTGGACCTGTTAATGAAATATGTTTCTTCATTAGTGACGTTTTTACATTTTATTTGAAAACAAATGCATTTAACATTGGAAAAATGTCTCCCAAGTAATTCATTAAAATGTAGTTAAATTGTAGCACATTTAAAATACTGTATTGTGTGATATTATGTAATTCAAAGTATATTGTTATTGTCTACAAAGTGTGTGTTTTTTAGTATTTGGAATAAGCCAAAGGTACTGAGCATACAGTATATTATTACCTGTAAAATAATATCAATTGCTCCTGTCTGCCTCGCTGCAGTGTTTGCAGCTCTGTACAGCTTTGCTTTTGAATCTCTATTTGATATCTTTTCTTTGTTGTTTATACTGCTAAATATAACTTACTCATCACCATATATTGTTTAATATTATCACGTTAAAATTGACATTGCTAGCTTTTAATCTAAATCACCATCACGTGTTAGCATTTCACAACGCGTTAGCATTTTACTAGCCTGTTAGCCTGCCATACGTGCATCCGGGTTTTGTCTCTCGTGCCTTTACTAGTCCATCAAACAACTGTGGTGAATTGGATTAGTCAACAAACACAACTGAATTAATTGGATTAGCAAGTAGACTCCATCAAACAACTGTGGTAAATTAATCAACAAATATGGTAAGCCATGTCTTCTCCTTTTATTGTCATCTGCACTACATGTTTCATGTTTAGTATATCTGTCTCCATTGGTGAACAGGGCTTCACATGTGATAAATGCAAATGATAGTCAGGCTGACGGAGAAGATTTCAGAATTAGAGACACGCATCCAGACTTTATTTGAGAGTAGTGAGAATGTAACAGCTTTAGACACTGCTTTGGATGCGACTAGCTTAGTGAAATCTGTACATTGTTCAGTTCCGGCTGTAGAGCCCGTGCAGCAGGGCAACTGGGTGACGGTGAGACGGCATAGTCGTGGATCAAAAAAACACTCTTCCATTCCGATTAGAACATCAAACATGTTCTCCCCACTCAGTGATGCACCCACTGAGAATCCTGTTGAAAGTGCCCTAGTTATTGGTGATTCTATTACACGGAACATGAAAATAGAGACACCAGCCACCAGTCACATGTTTACCGGGAGCCAGAGCGCCTGACATCAAAGCAAATTTAAAAGTGCTGGCTAATGCTAATCATAAATTCTCTAAGATTATTATTCATGTCGGCACTAATGATGTTCGACTTCGCCAGTCGGAGATCACCAAAATTAACATTAAAGAGGTGTGTGAACTTGCAAGTACGATGGCTGATAGCGTTTTTTGCTCTGGTCCCCTCCCCATTAAAAAGAGTGATGAGATACTTAGCAGACTATCATCACTCAATGGCTGGTTGTCTAAGTGGTGTCCGCAAAATAACATAGGGTTCATAGACAATTGGAAAAGCTTTTGGGGCAGACCTGACTTGTTGAAAAGAGATGGTATCCATCCCTCCTGGGGTGGTGCCGCTCTTCTCTCTAGTAATTTGGCACATAGTCTTAAAGCTAAACCTTGACTAACTAGGGCCCAGGTCAGGAAGCAGACGGACTGGCTTACCTGACCGTCTGCTAGCTGTCTCGCGTCACAGAAGTCAGATAAATCTCAGCACATAGAGACTCTTTCACCTAGATATTATCACATAGAGACTGTGTCTGTTCCACGAATTAGTAAATACAAAAAAACACCAAAACTATTCAACGGTAAAAATTTAATTGATGTCCAACAAATAAACAACAGATATAATACAGATGAACAAATGATAAAGCTCGGGCTGCTGAATATTCAATCCCTTTCCTCAAAAGCGCTTATTGTTAATGATCTGATTACAGATAATAATCTAGATGTGCTGTGTTTGACAGAAACCTGGCTAAAACCTGACGACTACATTACTTTAAATGAGTCCACCCCACAAGATTATTGTTAGAAACACGAGCCGCGTCTGAAAGGTAAAGGGGGAGGTGTTGCTGTAATTTATAATAATATCTTCAGTATTACTCAGAAGTCTAGATTCAAATATAATTCTTTTGAAGTTTTGGTGCTTTACGTGTTATGTAGTGAAATTGATAAATCCCGTTTAACATTTGTATTGGCTACTGTATACAGGCCACCAGGGCACAATACACACTTTACCAGAGAATTATCTGATTTTCTATCAGAGTTAGTACTGGCTACAGATAAAGTCCTAATTGTTGGTGATTTTAATATCCATGTAGACAATGAAAAAGACGCATTGGGATTGGCATTTAGAGACATTCTAAACTCTATTGGAGTTAGGCAACACGTATCAGGACCCACTCATCGCTGTAATCATACTTTAGACCTAATATTGTCACATGGAATAAATGTTGATACCGTTGAAATTCTGCAGCAGAGCGATGACATCTCAGATCATGTATATCTATCATGTATACTTAATTTAGCAAAGGCTGCAAAGCCGTCCCCTCACTTCAAGTATGGCAGGACTATCACTGCTGCAACTAAAGATTCCTTTGTAAATAAACTTCCTCATCAGTTTCATCTCCTCAGCATCCCAGATAGCCCAGAGAAACTCGATGTTGCAACAGAAACTATTGACTCTCTCTTTTCCAGCACTTTAGACACAGTTGCTCCTCTGCGCTTAAAGAAAATTAAAGAAAATAGTCCAACGCTGTGGTACAACGAGCACACCCGGGCCCTTAAAACAGCAGCCAGAAAAATGATGCGCAGCTGGAAGAAAACAAAACTGGAAGTTTTTCGCAATTCGTGGAAAGGGAGCATGATTTCATACAGAAAGGCCTTAAAAACTGCTAGATCTGCTTATTTCTCGACTCTCTTAGAAGAAAACAAACACAAGCCTAGGTATTTATTCGATATAGTGGCTAAATTTACCAAAAATAAAGCTTCAACTTCTGATGTCTGCAAACAGCACAGCAGTAATGACTTTATGAACTTCTTTACTTGTAAGATTGATAATATTAGGAAAAAAATAATCATGCAGCCGTCTACTACTGAATCACATCAGAGAGTGCATTGTAGTGTCACTGAGGAAAAATTACATTCATTCACTGCTATAGGAGAAGAATTGGCTAAACTCGTTAAATCATCTAAATGAACAACATGTATGCTTGACCCTATACCTACTAAACTACTAAAAGAGATGCTTCCAGAGGTCATAGATCCTCTTCTTAATATCATTAATTCATCCTTGACATTAGGATATGTAACGAAAACTTTTAAGCTGGCTATTATTGAACCACTTATTAAAAAAATGCAACTTGATCCTACAGAATTAGTCAATTACAGGCCAATCTCAAATCTACCCTTTCTGTCAAAACTACTAGAAAAGACAGTGTCCTCACAATTATGCTCCTTTTTAGAAAGAAATGGTATCTGTGAGGATTTGTGAGGTTGGATCTCTCTGTTGGTGTTACTCGATCTTAGTGCATTCGACACTATCGACCACAACATTCTTTTGAATAGACTCGAAAATGATGTTGGCATTAGTGGAATTGCATTGGCATGGTTTAAATCATACATCTGACTGTTATCAGTTTGTAGCAGTAAATGAGGAGAAGTCACACCGATCACAAGTTCAATATGGAGTACCGCAGGGCTCAGTGCTAGGACCGTTGCTTCTCACCCTGTACATGCTACCACTGGGAGATATCATTAGGAAGCATGGCGTTAGTTTTCATTGTAATGCTGATGATACTCAGCTCTATATTTCTTCACGCCCTGACGAAACTTACCAATTCACAAGATTAACGGAATGCATAGCTGATATAAAAAATTGGAGGACTAGTAATTTCCTGCAACTTAATTCAGAAATAACTGAATTTTTAATTATTGGACAAAAAAACTTTACATGTAATAACCTAGAATACTGTCTAACACTTGATGGCTGCTCTGTCAAGTCCTCGTCGTCAGTTAGGAACCTGGGTGTGCTCTTTGATACCAATCTCTTATTTGAAAGCCATGTTTCTAGCATCTGTAAAACTGTATTCTACCATCTTAAAAATATATCTAAATTACGGCATATGCTTTCCAAGCAAAATGCTGAACAGTTAGTTAATGCGTTCATGACCTCAAGGCTAGATTATTGTAATGCTCTACTGGGTGGTTGACCTGCTCGCTTAATAAATAAACTGCAGCTGGTCCAAAACGCAGCAGCTCGAGTTCTTACTAGAACCAGGAAGTATGACCATATTAGCCCGGTTCTGTCAACACTGCACTGGCTCCCTATTAAACATTGGATACATTTTAAAATCTTGCTAATTACTTACAAAGCACTAAATGGTTTAGCTCCCCAGTACTTGAGCGAGCTCTTAACGCATTGTACTCCATCATGTCTATTGCGGTCTCAAAACTCTGGCCAGTTGATAATACCCAGAATATCAAAATCAACTGCAGGCGGTCGATCCTTTTCCTATTTAGCACCTAAACTCTGGAACAGCCTTTCTAGCATTGTTCAGGAAGCATACACACTCTGTCAGTTTAAATCTAGACTAAAAACACATCTCTTTACTATGGCATACACATAACACATTTTTAATTAATATTTTATTCAAATTGTTAGGCTGCATTAACTAAGTCAGCCGAAACCGGGAACACTTCCCATAACACCCAATGTACTCATTACATCATAAGAAGAATGGCATCTACGCTAATGTTAGTCTCTCTGTTTATCCCAAGGTTTACTGCAGTCAGCCGGATCCGGGCCGTATCCAGATCAGATGGTGGACCAGCGCCCAGACATTACCAACGCATCCCTGAAGTGTCTGCAGAGACCGTGTCAATTAGTCTACCCTCTGAAATTGCTCATCTCCGGCGTGATGACTCCGATATTTCGAATATTCCTATTTAATAACTGTTTAATCGACACGCCATCCTCAATAAACCAGTCTCTGGCGTGATGCCTCCAATCTTTAGAATATTCCGATCTAATATTACTGCTGACCTATAAGGCTGCCAAAATAATAATCATACACTGTTTGTTAATTGGCCAAAGGAGAACTGGCACCCCTACTGAGGGGTTAATTACTAAACTAAATTAACTATATCAACTACATTACTTATATATGATAATTGAAATGAGCTAGATGACATCACCGTTTTCTCCAAAGCGGCTGTACAGCCGAATCAAATTGTGTTGCATTATTTCCCTGTTTAACACTGTGAAGCTGCTTTGAAACAATCTGCATTGTAAAAAGCGCTATATAAATAAAGTTGACTTGACTATTGCTTGTGTTCTAAAGACACTCAAAATTAATTTGTAATGTACTTAAAAAAACAAATAAAGTATACTTTAATCAAGCATGTAATTAGTCCCTACACAGGCATATACTTAAAGTGTACTAAGTATACTTGAAGTTGTTCCAATTTACCACATAAAACCACACTAAATACACTTACAGTTATGCTTTAATTTTGTTGGTCATACTAGTCCTTAAGACACGGTCTTAACATAATGTCTTAACATAGACTAACTGGGACTTGTCACAGAACAGTACTGGTTGTGGTAAGTGTGCATCCTAGAAAAGAAAATTTAACCAATCACAGAATGGCATCAATACAATCAAAAAGAAAAGAAAAAAAACTGAGAAATTCAATAATTACAGTTACTGATGAAACTATTATATCTATAATCTTTATTACCTGAAAAGAGCAGTTAAGAGCATGTGAGAGTTTGTGTAACTCCTCCTCCACACGTTGGCAGATGGGGCAGCGATCACCATGAAGTGCAACACTATTCACCAGCAAGAAACTGTTGAAATAAACAATACAGAGACAAACTTGCTATTTTTGTTTAAATTAGTTTTTGAGCAAGATTATAAATCTTGGTAGAGGAATTTAACAGAACATGGAAATACTTAGTTTAGATTAAGAAACGTACTTGACTTCTCTAATGGTGAGGATCCTTGCTGATGTCACATTAAATACTTGCTCAAACCGTTTTAACTTCTGCTTAGTCATTCTGACAAAGGAAGAGAAAGACAATAATGGAGCCACACCTTAGTGAAATCAGGCACCTGTACACACACCTTCTGAAAATGCCTTGAATATAAAATGACCTTCTACACCCTGTCAGTCTTACTGTTAAATACTAATCTGAGATGATGTTGACAGCACGCTACAATTAATATTACATTTGCAAATCCACAAGATAGCATTCAAGTCAAGTTAACATCACTTCAAAGAAGGACTACACGATTTGGTTAAAAAAAGGGGTTCTTTTTAAATATTTTTTTGATACTGCAAATATTTTAAATATACTGCTATCCTTACTGAAATATTATACAGTGAAAACATATTACTCTGACTCAGAAGCTCTAATGGCCAATATGGTGCGTAAAAACCACACATTGGCTCTGCAGATCAATTGTAACCCTTAAACTCACTCGTTATGGAAGCCGATGTCATGATTTCCTATAAGAACCACAAGCTTTGTGTCACTAGGATGACGAAAGATCCGTTTAAAACGTCTTACATCATCTTCCCAGTCCTGAGTGGAGAGCACAGAACAGTCATTATAGCTGGTGGCAATTTTAATTTGAAACTATTCTGATTTATGACATTTCTTGGTTTAAAGGGGTCATGAACTGGCTTTTTTTTATATACAGTTGTCTGAGGTCAACTTATGATGTTTGCATGGTTTTTACATTCAAAAACATCATAATGAATAAGTAATAGGCTATTTTCTACCCTGGTTTTGAGCCTCTCTCATGGAATGCTCGGTTTTTATGGGCGTGCCGCACTATAGACTTGGAAGTAAATGCCCACTTGCTATGACTGGATAAGCTTTGCATATTACAATGAGCTCCGTCTCCCCCGCGAGTACACGTGAGGAATTGTTTTGAAAGTGTGTGGGAAAACGGCAACTGGAATGATGATTCGCCCACAGGGCTCGCAATATGTCTTTATCAAACAAACACAATCATTTATCTCTCATCCACCCACAATTATTGGAATGTTATTCCACACACACACGCGGAAAACACATAAGTTAGCCCCGGGACGTTGGGCTTTGCGAGCCCTGGCCCATACATGTCCGAGTCTGATCACACAATGAACCAACAACAAATAAAGGATTATCCAGCCTGTGACAGCGTGCTTATGTTCAGTTAGACACAAACACATAATCAATAGATATCAAACGATCTGTTACAATGTAATACTATCACATATAAAAAATTAAAATTGCTCACATAAGTGTGTTGCCTCATTCATTCGTGTAATCTCATCCTGTCTGCAAATCCAGTCTCTTGTTTACAAACAAATCTGTGGTGAAATGAAGAAACAAACGCGCAATGTCTTCCCCACGTGAGCTGTTTAAAAATAAAGTTCAACCACACATTCCTAATATTAGAATCCGAAGGGAGCTTTTGCAGCGACTGTGTTCTTCCACAAACAGGCACAATGCAATATCTTGCTATCTTGGCATGTTTATTGTTTATTGCTCAATAGCATGATCCGAATAGCTCCACGAGTGGCGTTTCACCACACGATGACGTCAAGGTGTGGCATATTCTGAGATCGAGCATTTGTTGAGCCTGGTGTCAATAAAAGCTTTTCTTTGACTAACAAGGAAGTTTTCAGCTCCGAAACTTACAGGATATTCTTATATCACGATTTCTCAATTCATGACCCCTTTAAAATATGAACCTACAAATTGGTAGCTGATTCTCTTTTGATGTGATTTTTTTAATGCTTTTTTCCTACATTTTTAAATATGACCTCTGAAGTGTAGTATCTCACATCTAACAAAGGAATCTGATACTCCCATAAGCATGATTTAAAAACCCATATAAAAAGTTATACATAAGATTAAGTTTATCTTTTGTGTCTGACTGGATACTTTAAAGATTTATCATTGGTCAAAAAAATTCATTAGTCCTGTGAGATTAAACATAATATTTTTAATATTTGAAATTTGAGAAAAATCAGCAATGACACATTTCACAAAGGTATGGTACTTTGTTATAAACTCACAACGGCGTCAAAATTGTGAGATGAAAAAGTCGCAATTACCTTTTTTATTCAGTGGTGGAAACAAGATTCCATAGAACTCGGTTTAAAAACTGTACACAGATGTATCTACAGTACCTTCCCATGGATTTGTAATGTATTCCCTTACAAAAAAGAAGTTTATTCAAGTGTGCTATTAGTATACTTATTTTAAACAAAAAATAATAAGGTATACTTTCAGAAATATACTTAAAAATGCACTTAAGCATACTTGACTTATACTGACAGAAAGGTCCAAGTATATTTGGTCTATACTTTGTAGCGACTTGGCTACGTATGTTAAATTAAATTAGCTCAATAGGGAATTATGGGCATTGATATGTTATCATTTATAATTAATCGTAATGTGTTATGATTAAATTATAAATCTCCAAATCACCCAAAAGGGTAATACCTAACCTAGGTATCTATATATATATATATATAAATAACAATGGATTGCATTTAACTACGAATATATATATTAAAATCAGAACAGAATAACCTTTAAAGAATTAATTTTAAATTCAACTGATCTTTTCGTTGAATGACCCGACAGTAGTACAATCTTTATCAACAAAGTTTTATTTTTTCTATCAAATCAGGAAGATTATTATTCTGCCGCAAAGAATAACTTTCTGAACTAGATATTAAAGTATTCAACTAGTATCAAGTATTATATGCAGGCAAGATCTAAACATTAAAGTGACTATGTTCCTGTGAGCGGCAACAATGACAATCAAACTTGGACACAATGGTTTTAATAATTGATACTACGAATACATACGACTAAAAGAATACAGAATAATGAAAAGTAATGAAGGAGAATAAGAAGAAGAGAAAGAAAAAGAGAAAGGAACAATCAAGAACGGCAATTTCACAAACAAGTAACCACGGAGAACCAACAAAGAATAATATCACCTTAAACAGGGGCACCAATCTTAACGCATCTAAAGCTCGATAGAATTTATACTTGCATGGATTTCTTTGTGCTGAGTATAAGAGGATGCGTGCAAGGCTTCTCAGAGCGTTCTTTGAGCTGGAGCTTCTCTCTATTCCGGAGATAGGGTTTCCAATCCGCGGGAAGTTTGAAGGTAGCTTGAGAGCGAGTGTTGCCGAAAAAGGGAAGAAAAGAAGATCGCCGCGCCGGAGAATGTTGCTGGTCGGGCCATGGGACTGACAGAGGCAGCTGGTGAAGAAGCACCAGGTGCTAGGTGCAGGAGTACATGGCGGGCGGCGTGCACAAGATCCATAGGAACTGATATAATATTCCTGATAGACTGAATAATCTTCCTGATAGGGACTGTGGGAGAAGTGCTGGTGGATGACGGTTGTAATGATGATCGCACAGCTTCAACCAGGGTGGCCGTGCCCGTGAACTCAAGTGATATTTGTTGACAGAGACACGAACACAGGTTGCAATAGGTATTCAGGCGAATATTAGAAACAAGCACTTCTGGACAGTCACTTAGCTGTAGATAATGAGGTTTGTCGTTTGCAGGGAATGGAGAACACGAGGACAGAGGAACTGGAGATGAGGAAGACTTGGAAGAAGACTGTGGATTCACAGGTAAGTAGCGGAGAAGGAGTTCCGGTATGTATGACGAGACCAGACACTGTAGTGAAGGGAGTGTGAGTCTATATAGTGTCTGTGATGATGAGGTGCAGGTGCCGGTGATCAGTATTCAGGGGATTGTGAACAAGTGGGCGGAGCGTGGAGATCTGGTGACGATGCATGGACGTTGGTGGGTGTTGGCTGTGACTCTGTGACAATATTAATCTAAAATATAGTACATTCATTTATACCAGTAACAACATTTATCAACAATAACCAAACATACAATCGTAATTTAATTTAAATCAAACAATGATTTTAGACAAAATGAGACTCTTCCCGTTTCCCCTTTTTGTCATTACTTTAATCGCTCGCCATGGCAACACCGTTTGAGATATCCAATATCCGTTTGCAATTTTTTCTGTATTTCTGTATCTTTGTTTCATGTTGACTGAGTTTGGTGGAGATTGAATAAATCGCCTACGTAAAAACTCCGAGCCTGATTTTTTTAAAAATCCACTTTCAAACCAAAATATTGCTGTCGAGCCCCCTGCCATGCCCGGGTACCAGCTTTGGCCCGGCCCTGATGGCCGCAGATTCCGACATGTGTGCAAAGTTTCAAGAGTTTGAGAGCATGGTAAGGGCCCCAAAAGTGCAGAGAAGTCGAAAAAAAAATTATCATAAGGAAAACAATAGGGCCTTCGCCCTTTTAGGGCTTGGGCCCTAATAAATATAGCTGCAAGCAGCGATGACGGGTCCAAGCCGGTGGCACCGCCACCCCGGTGGCTTCAGCGCAACTGTGCACAACAGGCAATATGCATTTAAAGGAGAGTATTTTAAAATCGCTCGAATATGCCACATTTACCGCAGCAGCTGGTGCCACTATGACCACAAGCCATACCCATGATGTCATTTAAATATAGATGCTTTTTAATGTCATAGAATATAATAGGTCACTTTCAAATATGTGCAAAGTTATTTTTTGCAGCTCAAAATTTTGTAAGTCAAGAAGGCCAGTATCAAATTCAAGGTATTTGTATAGTTTTTTTGTTGTTTTTTTTTGCTTATTTTTCACACTAAAGTGATAATTATTTGTGATAGCCTATGATATGAAAGGGTTAAATTATCACCATCGAGAGAAAGTGACACACACACACACACAGAGTGAGAGAGAGAGACCCCCCACACACACAAAGAGAGTGAGCCTGAGAGAGTGAGACATAGGGGGAGGGGAAGGACAGAGAGAGAGAGAAAGAGAGAGATTCAGAAGAAATATTTTAAAGAAAGAAATATATTGATCTGAAAAATAGTACATTTATTTTAAATTCATCCACCGAACATACAATCTTAATTTAATTTAAATCAAACAATTATTTTACAAGATATGAGACAATTTCGGTTTCCCTTTCCTTTATTTGATCCCTCGCCATAGCAGCACCGTTTGAGATATCCTATAATCGTTTCGCAATATAGCATCTTCAATGTCTTTGTTTTAATTTATGTCACTGCATAAATTATAAATAAAATATAGATTAATCCTTCTTAAAGCTACAAACGTTATTCAGTCAGAAGCAGTGAGTGATTTGCTCTGTCTTTTGTTCTTTGATTACCATTAAATGACAGACATCACAGCTGCAGGTTTAAAAGGCTGCTGTCACTTTAAAACCTGACGCACATAACGTGGATCTGACGCACATCCTATTTACTCACAAGTCTTTACTTACATTTAAGACTTAATTTAACTGTGCTTGCGAGGATACTCAACAAAATGGGCATTTTTCTGTCCATTTTTCGGGCACTTCTGTCCATTCAAGTGCTGTCTGAAGTGGGTTTCTGTGCGCACGAGTCGTGTGCAGGGCCGGATTAACATAAGGGCTAGGTGGGGCTGAAGCCCCAGGGCCCGAGCACGGAGGGGGCCATGAAGAAACGGCACTACCTGATTAAACCGCGCACACATCCAGCAGTTGCAGCACGAGAGCAGCTGGATCGTCTCACGCACAGCGCTGACAAACTCGTTCGGTGCTTTCGCTTGAATTTAATACAAGCGCAACATCATGTGTACAGTAAAGGCTCTGTGGCGAAACCAGACTGAATAGCTCGGACCATGTAAAGTGTTGGGGTAAACTATAGGCTGCCTACACGACTGTAATCATGGCCGTAGTCAGCTATGAGGTATTTTTCCGAGGTGTACATAATAAATGTTGTGAAATAATTGACTAATAGAGTATTAACACTACTTTAGTGCTGCAATATCTTCTTATCTGAGCTGCCCTGCCTGAGGTCTGTCACCACTCGTCAATGTCAAAATATTTGAGATGACCAATCAAATTAAAGAAGGCGGGCTTTATGTTCACAGAAGCTGCTGTGCGCAAGTCGCGCGGCGCTTCAATAAACGGTGCGAGATGTAAGTAGCTAAACTAAACATTTCATATTTGACAGCTGTTCTAGGATAGAAATGTTAAACAATGAAAAGACTATCAGCCAGAGCTTGGCTTTAGGAGGGGAAGAGACAGGGCAAGAGAAGGAGACATCTGAAGTTAATGCATTTAATGCTGTTAATGTGTTGCAGCCTGGAATATTTATATATAGGCCTACTTAATATTAAAATGAAGATTTTGTTTAAAAACACAAAGATCGGCTACTATGGGGGCCCTTGGGTTTGTTATAGCCCCAGGGCCCTACGTGTTCTTAATCCAGGTCTGGTCGTGTGTGTCACACAGACAGGGGATTCACAGACATGCGAGCCAGTAGTAAGGCACTGCCTTCTCTTTTGTGTCCTAAGCCTGAATGGCTTAAAAGCATTTGCCTGAAGAATACAGCATGATCATATATTGTAACAAATGATAACAACGGATGATGCATTGACAGCACTAATAACTAACATAACATAAAAAAATATATATATAACATAACATAACAGTGCTGCATCATCACGGAAGTTAATAATTTGCTCGTGTTTTTAAGGCTTAAGTAGACAAGAAAGTACCTGCGTCTAAGTTTGGTACTTGCGAGCTATGTGATAAATTTTGCACAGCACAGCAACACACATCCAAAGTGCATGCCCAGAACACCATATCTCATGGTTTCGTTTACTACATATACTTGCAGTAGTAAACATGCCATATTGGCTTTTCCCAAAATATATTGATATACTGAGATGAGTGAAATCGACTGAAATATGTAATAAATACAGAACTAAAACTACAAATACAGTACCAGTCAAACATTTGGATACATTACTATTTGAATTAATGTTTTTGAAAGAAGTCTATTATGCTCATCAAGCGTGCATTTATTTTATAAAAAAAAAAAACTGAAAAATTCCATCTAAAATAATGTTTTTTTATTTTAATATACTGTAAAATATTATTTATTTCTGTAATGCAAAGCTGAATTTTCATCAGCCATTACTTTAATCATCCAAGAATCCTGAAAAAAATTATTAAGCAGCACAGCAATGTTTCTAACACTGATAATAAATCAGCATATTAGAATGATTTCTGAATGATTATGTGACACTGAAGACTGGCAATTTAAATAAATTATATTTTAAAGTATATTAAAACAGATAACCATTATTTTTAAACTGTAATAATATTTCACAACATTACTGTTTTTTTTCTGTATTTTTGATCAAATAAATGCAGGCTTTAGGAGCATGAGACTTCTTTTAAAAACATTAAAAATAGTAATGTCCAATCTTTTGAGCAGTACTGTACATAATTTTGTTCACATGCTGTGCAATAGAGATATTTTCTTATTTACAAAATGACGTGTAGCCACAGCTGGACTACTGCGTCTTATGAGGCAATGGGAGAAACGTAGGAGGCTGGTATGCACGGCTTTATTCCGTGCTGTCGTCTTCGACGGTTTCAAAACATGTCTCCATTGTGATGTCATTTTCTGCTTGTCAGGCACTTTGCCAACAACACAACCTTCTTTCTGCAGCGAATTTCAGCATGTTTCCTATAACAATGTCTGATGTTTACTTTTTAAGTGGCGAAAAAGTCAGACTGAAAGGAAATTTCCAGAAATACAATTTGAATAAAATTTCAAACGACATATGAATGTAGCTCGAAACGGATTTGTAAAAACTGCATTTCATGTGATTTTTTTTGCTGCTCACAGATATGCACAAAATCGGATTTGGACTGACAGTCTGAATGCAGCCTAAACCCATTGCTGTCTGTCATTAAGCATAATCAAAGAACAAAAGAAAAAGAGAAAAATCACTCACTGTTCTTGAATGAATAACATTTGTAGCTTTAATAAGGATTAATCTATATTTAATATATAATTTATGCAATGAAGACTGTGAAGTGAACTATTCCATTTCTGTCTATATACTCTAACTGTTAGACCTACCTGAAAATCTTAAAGCACTGTTTACAAGGTTACAAAACAAAAACAATAACTTTTTGTGCATTTTGACAGGGCAATTTAAAATCTAAACTGGCCAAAAGAAAAAAAATTAAGCCCTGATATATTGAAGGTAAATGACAATTTATTATAATGGGTTTGTGAAGATTGTTTTAAGCTCACTTAAATTAAAAAGATGTCAATTTTAAAGCCTAATAAATGTTAAAATTGATAGCTTTTAATTGTACTGTAATACTGAACACCTATAATTAATGGCTAAAACAGAGAAAAAAAAATATTTCATAGAAACATCAGCAGCAGTATTGGTATCGGTGATACTGGCCTTCTTTCAAAAAGATATGGCATTAAACAAATATTTAAAATATAGGCTACTGTCTTTATGTTGTTTCTACATTTGGAGATTAAATGTGAAATTATTACAATTTACAATTTTTTTAACTTTAATGTTAGGTGTTATTAATCGAGATTAATTACAGAAAAATGTGCAATTAATTAGTTATGTTTTTAATCGATTGACAGCAGTATTACTAATACACTATTAATTCAAATAATGCATGTTAACATTAATGCACTGTGAACTAACATAAACAAACAATGAACAGCTGGATTTTTAATAACTAACATTAACAAAGACTAATAAATACTATAACAAATGTAATGCTCATTGTTAGTTCATGTTAGTTAATGCATAGACCTTGTTGTAAAGTGTTACCCATATTTAATTAGAAATGAGAGACATCAAACAAACACTACCGCAAATGAAGTATGCGTGCAATTATTTTAGACATCAACTGTACCTGACTGGAGCTCCACTTGCCCTCATCAAATACGTCTCCTAAAATGAAGACAACTTCCGGATTTAGAAGCCACAGAGATGTCTGGAACGCTCTTTCCATCTGCCATTCTCTGTGAAAACATAAATCAAAAGTTTCAGGTGGATTTTGAACCCGTCTATTTGATCCGTGTATAATTAGATGACGTGTAGCTACTGCTAAATGTTTAGGTAATTACAGTCCTGTTATAAACAAGATCTACTGCTGCACCATGGCACAGTGATGATATCGGGTGGAAACATATTCATGTACAATGGCATTTACATAGTAGCCTACTCCAATGTAATGTAACAAAATGTCTCAAAAACATATACTCAAAATAAACATATAATAAGATTTTTTTTCCTAGCGTGTTTAAATAAGCAGATCGTAAGATACTGAGAGACCAGATAAATACCTTCTGAGTTTGTCCAGCCAGTGTCCTCTGATGGCCCCTAATAAGTGAGTATCAGAGAGAAATAACGCCCGCAAAGGTGAATGTGAATCTTCGGTTTCAATATGCGGCCATGAGCAACGCAGAATAACCGGATAATAGATTACATATTCACACAATACAAACACGCTGACAAAAGCAAAAACCAGAGATACAGCCAATCTACCACTCGATCCGAACATCGAGATCATTACACGAGCCCTATTTTTACTGTAAAAGCACAAGATATACGCGTTAAATTTGTTGGTGAAAGAAACATCGCCTCTAGCGTGCTCGAAGCAATATGCTCCTCTTCAGTTTCATTCTCATTAAAATGTCATTTTACGTAAAAACAACATATCGAAAAGACACAACCGTATGATTTCTCATAAGGTCGCTGTATATCTTGATGAAAAATGCATCATTATATCGGAGATGTTTTTAATTCCTTTCAGCGTAACCAGCAATGTTGCAAGAGGAGTTTTGCTAAACAGACAAACGTCACAGCTGTGCGCGTGAGGAACATCTGAGCGGACATTCAAATCATCAGATTCTGTGCGCGCTTGAAGAGTGCCATCCAGTGGTCAGTCGTAATATAACCACTGGATGACACTTCAAGCACACACAGAATCTGATTAACTGCTCATACACGTAGGATGTGTGTGTGTATGTGTGTGTGTGTGTGTGTGTACTACTTCAAAAGTTTTAGATCAGTAAGATTTTATGTTTTTAAAGGAAGTCTCTTCTGCTCACCAAGGCTGCGTTTATTTGATCCAAAATACAGCAAAAACAATAATATTGTGAAATATTTTTTTACAATTTAAAATAATTGTTTTATATTTGAATATAAATCCTGATCTGGATCTGGATACGGCCCGGATCTGGCTGACTGCAGTAAACCTTGGGATAAACAGAGAGACTAACATTAGCATACATGCCATTCTTCTTATGATGTAACGAGTACATCAGGTGTTATGGGAAGTGTTCCCGGTTCTGGCTGACCTAGTTAATGCAGCCTAAAACAATAATTTAACTGATTTGAATAATATAAATTGCTAATGTTCTATGTGTATGCCATAGTAAAGAGATGTGTTTTTAGTCTACATTTAAACTGACAGAGTGTGTCTGCTTCCCGAACAATGCTAGGAAGACTGTTCCAGAGTTTAGTTGCTAAATAGGAAAAGGATCGACCGCCTGCAGTTGATTTTGATATTCTAGGTATTATCAACTGGTCAGAATTTTGAGACTGCAATAGATGTGATGGAGTATAATGCGTTAAGAGCTCACTCAAGTGCTGGGGAGCTAAACCATTTAGTGCTTTGTAAGTAATTAGCAAGATTTTAAAATTTACACAATGTTTAATAGGGAGTCAGTGCAGTGTTGACAGAACTGGGCTAATATGGTCATACTTCCTGGTTCTAGTAAGAACTCGAGCTGCTGCGTTTTGGACCAGCTGCAGTTTATTTATTAAGCGTGCAGGGCAACCACCCAGTTGAGCATTACAATAATCTAGCCTTGAGGTCATGAACGCAAGAACTAACTGTTCGGCATTTTGCATTGAAAGCATGTGCCGTAATTTTGATATATTTTTAAGATGGTAGAATGCAGTTTTACAGATGCTAGAAACGTGGCTTTCAAATGAAAGATTGGTATCAAAGAGCACACCCAGGTTCCTAACTGATGACGAGGACTTGACAGAGCAGTCATCAAGTGTTAGACAGTATTCTAGGTTACTACTTGTGGAGTTTTTTTGTCCAAGAATTAAAAGTTAAGTTGCAGGAAATTAATAGTCATCCAATTTTTTATATCAGTTATGCATTCCTTTAATCTTGTGAATTGGTAAGTTTCGTCAGGGTGTGAAGAATATAGAGCTGAGTATCGTCAGCATAACAATGAAAACTAACGCCATGCTTCCTAATGATAGCTCCCAGTGGTAGCATGTACAGGGTGAAAAGCAACAGTCCTAGCACTGAGCCTTGCAGTATTCCATACTGAACTTGTGATCAGTGTGACATCTCATCATTTACTGCTACAAACTGATAACGGTCGATAATAAGGTTGTAAAGATAAGTATGATTTAAACCATGCCAATGCAATTCCACTAATGCCAACATCATTTTCGAGTCTATTCAAAATAATGTTGTGGTCGATAGTATCGCTAATGCAGCGCTAAGATTGAGTAACACTAGTAGAAACATGCCACGGTCGGATGATAAGAACAAATCATTTGTAACTCTAATGAGAGCAGTCTCAGTACTATGATACGGTCTAAATCCTTACTGGAAATCCTCACAGATACAATTTCTTTCTAAAAAGGAGCGTAGTTGTGAAGACACTGCCTTTTCTAATATTTTTGACAGAAAAGGTAGATTTGAGATTGGCCTGTAGTTGACTAATTCTGTAAGATCAAGTTGCATTTTGTGGTTTAATAATAGCTAACTTAAAAGTTTTCGGTACATATCCTAATGACAAAGATGAATTAATGATATTAACTCATTAAAAAGTTGCCAGCCATCACCAGGGTTTTTGACAATTTTCACAAAAATTTAATAGCCCATAGAATATTTTGTTTTATGAATATCTGAGCATGCAATATATCAAAAGAAAGAGCTGACCCTCTTCTTTTAAACAAAAATCTCTTTTAAACATTTTATTCTAGCGTCATGCATTCCTTTTTTATCAACACTTGAATATGGGTAAGTTTCATAAAAAAGCAACATTTTGAACAAAAAGCTGAGAAAATCACGTTTTTGTCAAAAACTGCATTCAGATCAGATTCAGAACGATGATCAAACACAGAGGGAGTAGATCGAGTCCATCAACACCCCTAATGCTTGCACAGTCCTGTAGCTCGTCCTGGGTCCACATTTTTATTCAGTAACATTAGATAGTTTTGATTTATATTTATATGTTTAATGTTGATGATCACATTATTTTACATATGCATCTGCTTACATACAATCGCTTGTTTTACAGTGTCTTCGTTACGTGTGTTGGGATCAGGAGATTCTGTACTCATTCAGAAGATGCGTAATAGCGCCCCCTAGCGTCTAACAGTGAAAACACGGAAACACAGAAAATTCCGTGTTTGGCAGGGAAGCGTTTTCTTACAAATAACGGAAAATTCTGTGTTTGGCATGGAAAGAGTTAAGAAGAGGATCTATGACCTCTGGAAGCATCTCTTTTAGTAGCTTAGTCGGTATAGGGTCGAACATACATGTTGTTGATTTAGATGATTTAACGAGTTTAGACAATTCTTCTTCTCCTATAGCAGTGAATGAGTAGAATGTTTCCTGAGTGACACTACAATGCACTGTCTGATGCGATCTTATAATAGATGGTTGCATAGTTATCATAATTTTCTTCCTAATATTATCAATCTTGCACGTAAAGAAGCTTATAAAGACATTACTGCTGTGCTGTTTGCAAACGTCAGAAGTTGAAGCTTTATTTCTTGTTAATTTAGCCACTGTTTCAAATAAATACCTAGGGTTGTGTTTGTTTTCTTCTAAGTGAGTCGAGAAATAAGCAGATCTAGCAGTTTTTAAGGTCTTTTTGTACGCAATCATGCTCTCTTTCGAAAAAAAATCCGAAAAAAAATTCTTCCAGCTGCGCTCCAATTTTTTCTGGCTGCTGTTTTAAAGGCCCGGGTGTGCTCGTTGTACCACAGCGTTGGACTATTTTCTTTAATCTTCTTTAAGCGCAGACAAGCAACTGTGTCTAAAGTGCTGGAAAAGAGACAGTCAATAGTTTCTGTTGCAACATCAAGTTCCTCTAGGCTATCTGGGATGCTGAGGAGATGGAACTGATGAGGAAGTTTATTTTCAAAGCAATCTTAAGTGGCAGCAGTGATAGTCCTGCCATATTTGAAACAACGGGATGGTTTTGCAGCTTTTGCTACATTAAGTGATACTAGATAATGATCTGAGATGTAATCGCTCTGCTGCAGAATTTCAACGGCATCAACATTTATTCCATGTGACAGTATTAGGTCTAAAGTATGATTACGGTGATGAGTGGGTCCTGACACGTGTTGCCTAACTCCAACAGAGTTTAGAATGTCTCTAAATGCCAATCCCAATGCGTCTTTTTCATTATCTACATGGATATTAAAATCACCAACAATTAGTACTTTATCTGCAGCCAGTACTAACTCTGATAGAAAATCACCAAATTCTTTGATAAAGTCTGTATGGTGCTCTGGTGGCTTGTATACAGTAGCCAGCACAAATGTCAAACGTAGTTATACTACATAACGTTACGTAAAGCACCAAAACTTCAAAGGAATAATATTTGAAACTAGACTTCTGAGTAGTACTGAAGATATTATTATAAATTACAGCAACCCCTCCCCCTTTGCCTTTCAGACGCGGCTTGTGTTTGTAACAATAGTCTAGGGGGGTGGACTCATTTAAAGTAATGTAATCGTAAGGTTTTAGCCAGGTTTCTGTCAAACACAGCACGTCAAGTCAAGTCACCTTTATTTATATAGCGCTTTTTACAATACCAATTGTTTCAAAGCAGCTTCACAGTGTTAAACAGTACAGGCTGTACAGGTGCTCTGGAGAAAACAATGATGTCATCCATCTCATTTCAATTATCATATAGTGTCAATGCGGGCAGATCAGTAATATAATTGAAATTTTAGTGTCCCCAACTGAGCAAGCCAAAAGATAACATCTAGGTCATGATCTGTAATCATATCATTAACAATAAGCGCTTTTGAAGAAAGGGATCAAATATAATATCAACCCAAGCTTTTTCATTTGATCATCTGTATTATATGTGTTTTTTATTTGTTGAACATCAATTACATTTTTTCCCTTAAGTGGGTTCGAGTGTTTTTTGTATTTACTAATTCTGGAAACAGACACAGTCTCTATGTGATAATATATAGGTGAAAGAGTCTCTATGTGCTGGGATTTATCTGACTTCTGTGAGGTGAGACCGCTTCCTGAAGGTTTAGCTCTAAGACTATGTGCCAAATTACTAGAGAGAATAGCGGCACCATCCCAGGAGGGATGGATACCATCTCTTTTTAACAAGTCAGGTCTGCCCCAAAAGCTTTTCCAATTGTCTATGAACCCTATGTTATTCTGCGGACACCACTTAGACAACAAGCCATTGAGTGATGATAGTCTGCTAAGTATCTCATCACTCCGACCAACAGGGAGGGGGCCAGAGCAAAAAATGTTAGCTGCCAACATACTTGCTAGTTCACACACCTCTTTAATGTTAATTTTGGTGATCTCCGACTGGCGAAGTCGAACATCATTAGTGCCTACGTATGTGAATAATAATCTTAGAGAATTTGTCATGAGTTCAAAAGTTAAAGTTCAAAAGAACAGCATTTATCTGAAATAGAAAGCTTTTGTAACAATATAAATGTCTTTACTGTCACCTTTGATCAGTTTAATCCTTTCTGAGTAAAAAAAAGTATTACTTTAATTTCGTTAGGGGAAAAAATCTTACTGACCCCAAAGTTTTGAAGAGTATACAAAAGCTTTCTATTTCAGATATATGCTGTTCTTTTGAACCTTCTATTCATGGGCGATGTACAACTTCATGTTCATCAAACCATTCTGTCACAAGTCTTGCTGTGTGTATTGGTGCATTATCATGCTGATACACAGCACCCCCTTTCAGGGTACAATGTTTGAACCATTAGGTGCACACATTGGACTTCCTGCGTTCTGATCGATTGCTGCTGATCGATTGCTCCTATCTGCCTCGTTGCTGTGCTCGTGTGTGCTCTGTTCACTTTTGAATTTTTATTTGATATCATTCCCTGTTGTTTAAACTGCTAAATATAACTTACCCATCAACATATATTGTCTAATATTGCTTACCACATTAAATCTGACATCGCTAGCTTTTTAATCTAAATCACTATCACGCGTTAGCATTTCGCTAGCCTGTTAGCTTGCCATCTCTGCACTCAGTTCATTAAACAACTGTGGTGAGTTGGATTAGTAAATAGACTCCATCAAACAACTGTGGTAAATTGGATTAATCAACAAATACGGTAAGCTATGTCTTCTTCTCCTTTAATTGTCACTACATGTTTCATGTTTAGTATATCTGTCTCCGTTGGTGAACAGGGCTTCACATGTGATAAATGTGAGATAGGCAGGCTGACGGAGAAGATTTCAGAATTAGAGACACGCATCCAGACTTTATTTGAGAGTAGTGAGAATGTAACAGCTTTAGACACTGCTTTGGATGCAACTAGCTTAGTGAACTCTGTACAATGTTCGGTTAATAAACAAATAAACAACAGATATAATACAGATGAACAAATGATAAAGCTCGGGCTGCTGAATATTCGATCCCTTTCCTTAAAAGCGCTTATTGTTAATGATATGATTACAGATAATAATCTAGATGTGCTGTATTTGACAGAAACCTGGCTAAAACCTGACGACTACATTACTTTAAATGAGTCCACCCCACAAGAGCCGCGTCTGAAAGGTAAAGGGGGAGGTGTTGCTGTAATTTTTTTATAATATCTTCAGTATTACTCAACAGTCCAGTTTCAAATATAATTCCTTTGAAGTTCTGGTGCTTTACGTAACGTTATGTAGTGAAATTGATAAATCCCGTTTGACATTTGAGTCGGCTACTGTATACAGGCCACCAGGGCACAATACAGACTTTACCAGAGAATTTGCTGATTTTCTATCAGAGATAGTACTGGCTACAGATAAAGTCCTAATTGTTGGTGATTTTAATATCTACGTAGACAATGAAAAAGACGCATTGGGATTGGCATTTAGAGACATTCTAAACTCTATTGGAGTTAGTATTTAAGGCACTTCTTGCGTTCATATCGGATCGCTTCCTGTCCTCCTCAGTTGTAAGTTGCTTTGGATAAAAGCGTCTGCTAAATGCATAAATGTAAATGTAGTCAAGTCAAGTCAACTTTATTTATATAGCACTTTTTACAATGCAGATTGTTTCTAAGCAGCTTCACATTGTTAAACAGGAAAATAATGCAACCGAATTTGATTCGGCTGTACAGCCACTCTGGAGAAAACGGTGATGTCATCTAGCTCATTTCAATTATCATATATATTTAAGTAATGTACACTCACCTAAAGGATTATTAGGAACACCATACTAATACTGTGTTTGACCCCCTTTCGCCGTCAGAACTGCCTTAATTCTACGTGGCATTGATTCAACAAGGTGCTGAAAGCATTCTTTAGAAATGTTGGCCCATATTGATAGGATAGCATCTTGCAGTTAATGGAGATTTGTGGGATGCACATCCCGGGCACGAAGCTCCCGTTCTACCACATCCCAAAGATGCTCTATTGGGTTGAGATCTGGTGACTGTGGGGGCCATTTTAGTACAGTGAACTCATTGTCATGTTCAAGAAACCAATTTGAAATGATTGGAGCTTTGTGACATGGTGCATTATCCTGCTGGAAGTAGCCATCAGAGGATGGGTACATGGTGGTCATAAAGGGATGGACATGGTCAGAAACAATGCTCAGGTAGGCCGTGGCATTTAAACGATGCCCAATTGGCACTAAGGGGCCTAAAGTGTGCCAAGAAAACATCCCCCACACCATTACACCACCACCACCAGCCTGCACAGTGGTAACAAGGCATGATGGATCCATGTTCTCATTCTGTTTACGCCAAATTCTGACTCTACCATCTGAATGTCTCAACAGAAATCGAGACTCATCAGACCAGGCAACATTTTTCCAGTCTTCAACTGTCCAATTTTGGTGAGCTCGTGCAAATTGTAGCCTCTTTTTCCTATTTGTAGTGGAGATGAGTGGTACCCGGTGGGGTCTTCTGCTGTTGTAGCCCATCCGCCTCAAGGTTGTGCGTGTTGTGGCTTCACAAATGCTTTGCTGCATACTTCGGTTGTAACGAGTGGTTATTTCAGTCAAAGTTGCTCTTCTATCAGCTTGAATCAGTCGGCCCATTCTCCTCTGACCTCTAGCATCAACAAGGCATTTTCGCCCACAGGACTGCCGCATACTGGATGTTTTTCCCTTTTCACACCATTCTTTGTAAACTCTAGAAATGGTTGTGCGTGAAAATCCCAGTAACTGAGCAGATTGTGAAATACTCAGACCGGCCCGTCTGGCACCAACAACCATGCCACGCTCAAAATTGCTTAAATCACCTTTCTTTCCCATTCTGACATTCAGTTTGGAGTTCAGGAGATTGTCTTGACCAGGACCACACCCCTAAATGCATTGAAGCAACTGCCATGTGATTGGTTGATTAGATAATTGCATTATTGAGAAATTGAACAGGTGTTGCTAATAATTCTTTAGGTGAGTGTAGTTGATATAGTTAATTTAGTTTAGTAATTACATTTATATGGATATTTATTTGAAACTTTAGTGTCCCCAACTGAGCAAGCCAGAGGCGACAGTGGCAAGGAACCAAAACTCCATCAGGTGGCCTAATGGAGAAAAATAAACCTTGGGAGAAACCAGGCTCAGTCGGGGTGCCAGTTCTCCTCTGGCCAATTAACAAACAGTGTATGTTTATTATTTTGGCAGCCTTATAGGTCAGAAGTAATATTAGATCAGATTATTTGAAAGATCGGAGGCATCACGGCGCAGACGGGTTCATTGAGGATGGCATGTCGATTAAACAATTATTAAATAGGAATTTTCGAAATATCGGAGTCATCACGCCGGAGATGGATCCATTGAGGATGCCATGTCGATGAGCAATTTCAGAGGGTAGACTAATTGACACAGTCTCTGCAGACACTTCAGGGATGCGTTTGTAATGTCTGGGCGCTGGTCCACCATCTGATCTGGATACAGCCCGGATCCGGCTGACTGCAGTAAACCTCGGGATAAATAGAGAGACTAACATTAGCGTAGATGCCATTCCTCTTATGATGTAACGAGTACATCAGGTGTTATGGGAAGTGTTCCCGGTTCCGGCTGACCAAGTTAATGCAGCCTAACTATTTGAATAAAATATAAATTAAAAAAGTTTTATGTGTATGCCATAGTAAAGAGATGCGTTTTTAGTCTAGATTTAAACTGACAGAGTGTGTCTGCTTCCCGAACAATGCTAGGAAGGCTGTTCCAGAGTTTAGGTGCTAAATAGGAAAAGGATTGACTGCCTGCAGTTGATTTTGATATTCTAGGTATTATCAACTGGCCAGAGTTTTGAGACCGCAATAGATGTGATGGAGTATAATGCGATAGGAGCTCGCTCAAGTACTAGGGAGCGAAACCATTTAGTGATTTGTAAGTAATTAGCAAGATTTTAAAATGTATGCGATGTTTAATAGGGAGCCAGTGCAGTGTTGACAGAACCGGGCTAATATGGTCATACTTTAATATGGTTCTAGTAAGAACTCGAGCTGCTGCATTTTGGACCAGCTGCAGTTTATTTATTAAGCGAGCAGAGCAGCCACCCAGTAGAGCATTACAATAATCTAGCCTTGAGGTCATGAACGCATGAACTAACTGTTCAGCATTTTGCATTGAAAGCATATGCCGTAATTTATATATATTTTTAAGGTGGTAGACACGGCAACATGTGTCAGGACCCACTCATCGCCATAATCATACTTTATACCTAATATTGTCACATGGAATAAATGTTGCCACTGTTGAAATTCTGCAGCAGAGCGATGACATCTCAGATCATTACCTAGTATCATGTATACTCAATTTAGCAAAGGCTGCAAAGCCGTCCCCTCGCTTTAAATATGGCAGGACTATCACTGCTGCAACTAAAGATTTCTTTGTAAATAATCTTCCTCATCAATTTCCTCAGCATCACAGATAGCCTAGAGGAACTCAATGTTGCAACAGAAACTATTAAATCTCTCTTTTCCAGTACTTTAGACACAGTTGCTCCTCTGCTCCTCTTGCTCCTCTTCTCCTCTCTCAAATCTACCCTTTCTGTCAAAAATACTAGAAAAGGCAGTGTCCTCACAATTATGCTCCTTTTTAGAAAAAAATGGTATCTGTGAGGTTTTCCAGTCAGGATTTAGACCACATCATAGTACTGAGACTGCTCTCATTAGAGTTACAAATGATTTACTCTTATCATCCGATCGTGGTTGTATCTCTCTGTTAGTGTTACTCGATCTTAGCGCTGCATTCGATACCATCGACCACAACATTCTTTTGAATAGACTTTATGAACTTCTTTACTTGTAAGATTGATAATATTAGAAAAAAAATTATAAGCATGCAGCTGTCTACTACTGTATCACATCAGACAGTGCATTGTAGTGTCACTGAGGAAATATTACATTCATTCACTGCTATAAGAGAAGAATTGGCTAAACTCATTAAATCATCAAAATCAACAACATGTATGCTCGATCCTATACCAACTAAACTACTAAAAGAGATGCTTCCAGAGGTCATAGATCCTCTTCTTAATATTATTAATTCATCCTTGACTTTAGGATATGTACCGAAAACTTTTAAGTTGGCTATTATTAAACCACTTATTAAAAAAACGCAACTTGATCCTACAGAATTAGTCAATTACAGGCCAATCTCAAATCTACCCTTTCTGTCAAAATACTAGAAAGGGCAGTGTCCTCACAATTATGCCCCTTTTTAGAAAGAAATGGTATCTGTGAGGATTTCCAGTCAGGATTTAGACCGTATTATAGTACTGAGACTGCTCTCATTAGAGTTACAAATGATTTACTCTTATCATCCAATCGTGGTTGTACATCTCTGTTAGTGTTAGTCGATCTTAGCGCTGCATTCGATACTATCGACCACAACATTATTTTGAATAGACTCGAAAATTATGTTGGCATTAGTGGAATTGCATTGGCATGGTTTAAATCATACTTATCTGACCGTTATCAGTTTGTAGCAGTAAATGAAGAGATGTCACACCGATCACAAGTTCAGTATGGAGTACCGCAGGGCTCAGTGCTCTTCACCCTGTACATGCTACCACTGGGAGATATCATTAGGAAGCATGGCGTTAGTTTTCATTGTTATGCTGACGATGCTCAGCTCTATATTTCTTCACGCCCTGACGAAACTTACCAATTCACAAGATTAACGGAATGCATAGCTGATATAAAAAATTGGATGACTAGTAATTTCCTGCAACTTAATTCAGAAAAAAACAGAATTTGTAATTATTACAGTTAGGAACCTGGGTGTGCTCTTTGATACCAATCTCTCATTTGAAAGCCACGTTTCTAGCATCTGTAAAACTGCATTCTACCATCCTAAAAATATATCTAAATTACGGCATATGCTTTCAATGCAAAATGCTGAACAGTTAGTTCATGCATTCATGACCTCAAGGCTAGATTATTGTAATGCTCTACTGGGTGGTTGCCCGGCTCACTTAATAAACAAACTGCAGCTGGTCCAAAACGCAGCAGCTCGAGTTCTTACTAGAACCAGGAAGTATGACCATATTAGCCCGGTTCTGTCAACACTGCACTGGCTCCCTATTAAACATTGCATACATTTTAAAATCTTGCTAATTACTTACAAAGCACTAAATATTTTAGCTCCCCAGTACTTGAGCGAGCTCTTAACGCATTATACTCCATCATGTCTATTGCAGTCTCAAAACTCTGGCCAGTTGATAATACATAGAATATCAAAATCAACTGCAGGCAGTCGATCCTTTTCCTATTTAGCACCTAAACTCTGGAACAGCCTTCCTAGCATTGTTCGGGAAGCAGACACACTCTGTCAGTTTAAATCTAGACTAAAAACACATCTCTTTACTATGGCATACACATAAAACATTTTTAATTTATATTTTATTAAAATCAATTAAATTATTGTTAGGCTGCATTAACTAGGTCAGCCGGAACTGGGAACACTTCCCATAACACCTGATGTACTCGTTACATCATAAGAAGAATGGCATCTACGCTAATGTAAGTCTCTCTGTTTATCCCGAGGTTTACCTCAGTCAGCTGGATCCGGGCCGTATCCAGATCAGATGGTGGACCTGCGCCTGGACATGACAAACTCATCCCTGAAGTGTCTGCAGAGACCGTGTCAATTAGTCTACCCTCTGAAATTGCTCATCGACATGGCATCCTCAATAAACCCATCTCCGGCGTGATGCCTCCGATCTTTTGAATATTCCGATCTAATATTACTTCTGACCTGTAAGGCTGCCAAAATAATAATCTTACACTGTTTGTTAATTGGCCAGAGGAGAACTGGCACCCCGACTGAGCCTGGTTTATTTTTCTCTGATGGAGTTTTGGTTCCTTGCCACTGTCGCCTTTGGCTTGGCTTGCTTATTTGGGGACACAAAATGTTCAAATAAATATCGAAATAAATTTAATTACTAAACTAAATTAACTATGTCAACTACATTACTTGAATATATATGATAATTGAAATGAGCTGGATGACATCACCGTTTTCTCCAGAGCGGCTGTACAGCCGAATCAAATTCGGTTGCATTATTTTCCTGTTTAACACTGTGAAGCTGCTTTGAAACAATCTGCATTGTAAAAAGCGCTATATAAATAAAGTTGACTTGACTTGACGTTCCTCCAGAATGGTTCGGTAGTCCTTGGCACAGTAGGAAATACTATGATATTGCAGCCCAAACCATCACTGATCTACCCCCATTCTTCACTCTGGACACGCAACAGTCCGGGTGTTAAGCTTCTTTGTGGCTTCTCCACATCGTAATTCCCATGGATGTGGGAAAGACAGTGAAGGTGGACCCGTCAGAGAACAATGCATGTTTCACATTGTCCACAGCCCAAGATTTGACCTGTTGGTACCAATGAAACTGACATTTGGCATTACCACGAGTGACCAAAGGTTTGACTATAAGCAGCCTGACCATGAATACTGACTGAGTTTTGTTGTAAACAGGAGTCAAGGTGCACATTTAAGTCTTATGTTTTTTGGATACAATCCGGGTTAGTTCCTGGACATCCCTTTCAGACCACAGCCATTTCGCAAGATGTGATATGTGATATGATGCATGTGAATTCAGGTAAAGTGGGCCATTTATGCTTGATTGTACTGTGCTCAATAGGTTTGTTTGCATAACAATAGCTAATATAATTTCAACACCTTGCTTCAATAATGAATGAATTCAGCGTTTTTGAATGTATTACTTGAATGAACAGTTTAATGACTCAAAGACAGTCCCTTGCTGCCACCTAGTGGTGTAACATTGTAACCTGCACTGACCGCCTGTCTAGAATGTGCAGAGACAAGTGCTGTGTCCCAATTCAAAGTCTGCATCCTTCGAACGCTCCTTCAAATGCAGCCTCGAATGCACCCTTCGTTTCCCGTGAAATGAAGGATACAACAGATGGACCCGTTGCGGCCTTGAATACCCCAGAATTCATTGCGTGCTGGTGACGACAGGATTTTTTTTTGAGAGAGAAAAATTGCCGGGTTACATTTTTTAATTTAAAGGGTTAGTTCACCCAAAAATGAAAATTTGCCCATGATTTATTCAAGTCATCCTAGGTGTATATGACATTCTTCTTTCAGACGAATAAAATCGGAGTTATATTGAAAAGTCCTGGCTCTTCCAAGCTTTATAATGGCAGTGACTGTTGCTCTGTTTTTGAAGTCCATAAAAGTGCAAATATATTCCCTTTTTTTCAATAGTATATTGCAAATATACTAACAAAAAATGGTACCATCTTTAAATATATAAAAAGTTTATTAGCATCATATTTTCACAATACAACTTTTAACACACTTTAAAATAATTCTAATTTAGTATATTTAAAAAAATATATATTTTAGAAAAATATACTTAAAATGAAAATTATGTGTAATTTTTTAAAGTGTACTTATTTGAACATGCATATTTCTTTCAGAAAGCGTTAAAATGTATGACTTATTTGCATATATTTAAAAATGGGCTTTTAACGCATATGTACAATTAGTAAATATGTGTAAATATGTTTAATAAGTTTACACTGGCAGAGAAGAATCATGTTACAATCGTACAAGCAAATCTATATTAAACAACACACCAACAGCACAATTAAAATACAGGTACATGCAAGAAAATACGAGTTGAGTGGTTGAGTCTTATCGGAATTCAAATGGTCACAGACCAAGTTGAAGAGACAATCAGATTTTTATGCTCATTGCCTTCAGCCAATCAGAGCTGCTGGCGTCATGGTACTCGTCTGAGGCTTACAGGTGAAGTACAATGTTGCTATGCATTATTTATTTAATAAAACATTGAAAGCGGAAAATACATCGCTCATTCTTGGTAATTCAGAGCAGTTCAATCAAGTGACATCGCAGCCTGACCTTAATGGCGACGATAACCGGCTCGGAATAAAATGGCCTACGCGATTCCGAAAAGAACATGACCTACGCGATCCCGAAAAGAACCGGAGAAAACATCCTGCTTTTTGGTAAGTTTTAGCCTACCAGTTATTTCCGATCATTAAATTATTCTTCTCAATCTCACAATCTCACAAACGAGATTGAGATGTTCAAATTCATTATTTTCCTGTTTAGCACTGTGAAGCTGCTTTGAAACAATCTGCACTGTAAAAAGCGCTATATAAATAAAGTTGACTTAACTTGACTACATACCCGTGTCTTGGTTTGAGGATAACTCTGGAGTCGTTAAACCCAAATTCAAGACAGGAAGCGCTCAGCAAAAGCGCATGTAAATCGCCAACTCGCTTGACTGACGCTAGTGCAAGCAAGAGAGCAGTTTTGAGCAAAAGGTGGCTTCTAGAAACCGTGGTAAGGCCCCAAATAGGAACCGATGGGGTTCGAGGCGGGTTCAGCCTCCTAGCTCCTCTGAGAAAGTGCACGATTAGGTCGCTTCTCCCCAGTGACTGGCAGAAGGGTTATGAGAAGTTACCTCCTCTGGACAAGGCTGTGGCTGCACATTTGTGTCCGCCCGCCACCATTGGATGGAAAACCAAGGCCGCTCATCCATCTAAGCCCTATCGTACCACTTTCGGCCATCTCTGGACATGCGCACACATCGGCTGGTCAAGCAGCTTCCGCTTTACACTCCATGGCGGTTCTCCAGGTGTATCAAGCGAAGCTCCTTAAAGATTTGGATGAGGCCGGACACGACTCTGCCACCTTCAGTAAACTGCGCAGCGCCACGGATCTGGCCCTGCGCGCCACAAAGACCACGGCTCAGGCCATTGGTCACTCGATGGCCAGTTTGGTGGTGTTGGAGCGTCACTTGTGGCTTAACTTGACTGAGATCAAGGACGCGGATAAAGCCGTTTTCCTCGACTCACCAGTCTCCTCCACCGGTCTCTTCAGACCCGCTGTTGATGGCTTCGCCGAGCGCTTTACGGCAGCACAGAAGTCGTCCCAGACTATGCAACACTTTTTGCCCAAGTGCTCCACTCCCTCTGCCACAAGCCGCCCTAAATCAGCGCCAGCTCAGCAGCAGATGCCAAGGGACAGGTCGGCAGCCACCAAGCCAGCACCAGGCTCTGAACTCAGACGGTGCTGGCGCTCTGCTAGGCGCCACCCCCCTCCGGTGCGACAGGGCCCCCGACCCAAGATAGTGTTGGATCCTGCAGCCCAGAAGCCGGCCTGATGGACGAGAAAGGAAGAGGAGGAGGCTAAGTCCCGCTGTGGCTGGACCACCCTCCAAAATGCCTCGCCCAGTTTTCCTGCCACCCAGTTCAGTTCTGGGTGCCTGAAAAAGAGTTTGTTGCCCACACAAAGCCTGTTCAAATGCCCTGGTTTGGAACCGCTGTTATAACGGAAATAAAAATCAAACATACTCAAAAAGAGAGCAAATTTCCTCTTCCACCACACACATGCACTCCAGTCCCTCACAGCGACCTGTGGCCTGGCAGGCCATCCTGCTTACTTTCACATCCAGATAGTCCCCTATTACAGGCAGTTTTTGAGATTCGCCTTCGAGGGAGTGGCATATCAATATACGGCCCTGGCCCCTTGGACGAACCCTTGCTGGTTCAAGCAAGGCGTGACGATAGGTGCTATGGACAAGAGGAAAGTTGTTTTCACAGATGCCTCCAAGACAGGTTGGGGAGCACTGTGTGACAACCGCTTAGCCTTCGGGGCTTGGAGCAGCCAGGAAAACGAGCTACATATCAACTGCCTAGAAATGATGGCGATATATCGAGCTCTCCAGGTCTTTCTTCCTCTTCTGGTGGGGCACCATGTCTTAGTCAGATCAGACAACATGACGGTGGTGTCCTTCATAAATCACCAGGGCAGCCTCTCTTCGAAACCCCTCTTCACTCTGGTGAAAACCATCCTAGAGTGGGCTCAGTGCAATCTACTCTCTCTGAGAGCAGCGCACATACAGGGCGTACTGAACGTAGGGGCGGACATGCTGTCTCAGAGCAACCTAACTTCAGAGGAATGGTCGCTCCACCACCGCTCGGTTCAGAAGATTTGGGATGTCTTCGGGATGGCAGAGGTCGAACTTTTTGCCTCAGAAGACAGTCATCACTGCCCAATATATTTCTCAAAAGCCAGGGATGCGCTGGCCCACAATTGGCATGGCCTCCTCCTTTATGCTTTTCCCCCGATCACTCTGATTCCCCGGGTGATCAAGCGAACCAGGGAAGACAAACACAAGGTTCTCCTGGTGGCTCCTCTTTGGAGGACCCAACCATGGCTCTCGGAGCTGTCTCGGTTATCGCCTCTGAGGCCATGGCCGATCCCTCTGAGACGAGACCTCCTCTCCCAAGCGAGAGGGACAATTTGGCACCCAAGGCCCGAACTGTGGGACCTTCATGTGTGGTTTCTCAACGGGAGCCTCTAAGCCTCCCTGAGAACATTTTAAAGAGCTCTGCCTATGAGACACCTCTAAATTTCTTTAACTTTTTGAACCAATCAACGTGCAGTATTCACTGCATGATTGTATAAAGGCTTCAGAATCTGAGAAAAAGGAGTTTTCCCCGTAGCGTCTTGTCTTATTTATATTAATAACACGTACTACGCAGTACTCGTTCCGTATCTAAGGGAACCGAGGTTACGTTAGTAACCGAGTACGTTTTACTGCATTTTTACTTCAATGTACTACAGTTACTTTTTGTAAGAGAATAGGTTTAATATTTTAATATAAAAAAATGTATATGAAAAGAGGCAGGGTTGTGTTTTATATTTTGTTTTGTTATAAATATACATGCAGTGAAGATAATCAGTGTGTGCGTTACCTGAACCACATTTTTGTGGCTATTAATATGTTTAAGATTTTTTAAGTGAAAATGGAAAGAGGCAGAGTGGTGTTTTATAACATTTCGTTTTATTGTTGCCTAAAATATACATACATCGATAACTGGAGTAGCCAGAACGAGCTGAGTGACGCTATCAAGAATGCAGCTGTTCCATTTGCAGAATTGCTGGACTTGCGTCCTTGGTAGTTCAGACCTCGGATTGTAATTCTGCAAATGGAACTTAGTATTGAGAAACGCCCCATGTTATTAGGCATGTAGGGTACTATGACCAACCATTTAAACTTTATCATATCTTGTTTATAAACATTGTGCTGTTCAATGCTGTTCAATTGCCTGATCATCTTGAGACTCATAGCACTTCATTTTATTACATTTTATTTTGCATCATTTATTACAGCTGGGACACAGTTTTGGCCAATCAGTATCCAGGAACAGAACTATCCATTATCTAATTGATGAATGATGCAATACATTTTCCCCCAAATTCTGCTGTAATTTTTTATTTTTTTTAAGTGTATGTATATACATTAGAAGAGGTTGTTGAAACATCTTTGACTGGTTGCCCATCTGGGATTCTTCATACACTGCAGAATTATCAGTGTCCTGTTTAGAAAAGATACAGGAAAAAAGTTAATGTTAGCTATTATGTTAATTGTATATAATTACATTACCATTGATATAATGTATACGTTTCATGAAGTAAATGAGAATACAGAGGTAACACAGAACTTGGTTTGTATGCGCTTCATGAGCCAGCCAGCCCTTTTTCCATATACCCTGGCCCATACGTAGCACATCTTGCCTGGAAATACCATCAGGATTTGCTGTGAGGCAGGATGACTAACCCTCAACCCTACCCCTAATCCTAAAACAATGCAAATTTGTGAGGTAGGCCACATTTTCAGGGCACCAGCCTTGTGTTTTCAATGAACCCGAAATGGGTTTGTTTACATTGTTGTTTATGAAACATGTCTAGAAAAAAAAACATGGCATGTCAAAGTGTACAGCTTTTAAGTTTCGTTTGGCATAATTTTAATAAAGAGGATTAAGTCATAAACTGAAATCTGAGTTGGCCTGTCGCGACGAGGGAAGAGATTTAGATCAGTTTATCAAACTCACCATTCAAACTGATAAACTCATCAGATCACAAAGTTCAAACACCTGTAGCACTCTCTGAGTCTGTTACAGACGAAACTGAACCCATGCAAGTGAAATTCATACCATCTATCAGCTGAAGAACGAGGTCATCATCTAGCTCAATGTCTATGTTTGTACATTGGTCAAGCTGGTCACCTAAGAATCTCCTGTCCCTCACGGCCACACCCTGAATCCCAGAAGTCGGTGAGTTTTTCTATTAACATTTTAAATCCATACCTGTGTTACTGTACCTATCACTACCTGCTCTTTTGGATTCTGGAGCGGCTGGAAACTTTATGTCTAAAGAATTTGCTCATCAAAACAACATGGCTTTAATCCGTTGCTCCTCTCCTCTAACAGTGGAAGCGATAGATGGACGTCCACTGAGCTCTGGACAGGTGTCATTGATTGCAAAATAACTCTTGATGCAGACTGGAATACTTCATACTGAAAAGATTCAATTCTACGTCCTTCCTACACTGCACACGCCTGTCATCCTTGGTTTACCCTGGCTTCGCAGAACGCAGGAATTATGATGTTGGGAAAAGGACCTCTTAGCCATGAAGGCAGCTTTTGAGGAGTGGCATCATTGGTTAGAAGGGTCTACACATCCATTCACAGTTTTGACCGATCATAAGAACCTGGAATACCTAAGAACTGCCAGAAGACTCAACCCCAGGCAAGCACGCTGGTCTCTGTTCTTCACTCGTTTCAACTTTGTGGTCACTTATCGTCCCTGGTCCAAGAACACCAGAGCGGATGCCCTGTCCAGATAGTATGAGCTCGACCAATCACCACAACTTCCTGAAACAGCTGTGTCCCCTGACCCTTATTGTTGCTATCATGACTGAGATTTAGCAGGCCAATGCCCAGTCTGAAATTCCAGCTAAATGCCCACCTAATAAAGTCTTTGTTCCTGAAATCCTCAGAAATTGAGTCTTAGAACAAGTCCATTCTCTGCCCAGTTCTGGTCACCCTGGTATTACCGCCACCATCTATCTCCTGCAAAACCACTTTTGGCGGCCATCCCTGTCCAAAGACACCACCAGATTTGTCTACCAGTGTCAAACCTGTGTATTTCATTAAACTGTCATGACAGCTACCAGCCAGCCTGCTCCAACCTCTCCCAATTCCACAATGCCCCTGGTCACACATTGCAATTGACTTCATTATGGATCTACCAGCCTCCAATGGTCACACAGCAATCCTCACCGTCATAGACAGATTCTCTAAAGCCTGCCACCTTATACCACTACCCAAGCTCCCCACCGCTCTGAAGACAGAACACCTATGCAACTTGGTTTTCCGATTCTATGGAATAGCAGAGGACATTGTTTCCGATAATGGTCCCTAGTTTACATCACAAGTCTGGTCCGTATTCTTCAAAACACTTGATGTCAATGTAAGACTAATGTCTGGGTATCACCCTCAATCCAATGGCCAAGCTGAAAGATTAAACCAAGAACTCATCAGTTTCCTTCGGTCCTATTGAAATCAACATTAGAACAATTGGAGTCGCTACCTGATATGGGCAGAGTACGCCATTCAAAAACCCTCTACTGGTTTGACCCCCTTTCAACGCATCCTGGGATTTCAACCGCCCCTATTTCCTTGGTCTGGAGAACCCACTAATGTTCCAGCAGTTAATCACTGGTTACGCAGGAGTGAGGAAACCTGGAATCAAGCTCACATTCACCTCCAACATGCCATCCGTCGACAAAGAGAACAGGCTGATCGACATCACCATCCAGGTCCTTAGTATAGTCCTGGCCAGTGGGTGTGGTTATCCACAAGAGACTTACGTCTTTGACTTCTCTGCAAGTCAACTTCAAGTCAAGTCAACTTTATTTATATAGCGCTTTTTACAATGTAGATTGTTTCAAAGCAGCTTCACAGTGTTAAACAGGAGAATAATGCAACCGAATTTGATTCGGCTGTACAGCCGCTCTGGAGAAAACGGTGATGTCATCCAGCTTATTTCAATTATCATATATATTCAAGTAATGTAGTTGACCTAGTTTAGTAATTACATTTATTTGGTTTAGTAATAAGTTAGGTTAGTAATTAAATTTATTTGGATATTTATTTGAAAATTTTGTGTCCCCAACTGAGCAAGCCAAGCCAAAGGTTCAGTCGGGGTGCCAGTTCTCCGCTGACCAATTAACAAACAGTGTATGATTATTATTTTGGCAGCCTTACAGGTCAGAAGTAATATTAGATTAGAATATTCGAAAGATCGGAGGCATCACGCCGCAGACGGGTTTATTGAGGATGGCTTGTTGATTAAACAATTATTAAATTGGAATATTCGAAATATCGGAGTCATCACGCCGGAGATGGATCCATTGAGGATGCCATGTCGATGAGCAATTTCAGAGGGTAGACACGGTCTCTGCAGACACTTCAGGGATGAGTTGGTCATGTCTGGGTGCAGGTACACCATCTGATCTGGATACGGCCCGGATCCGGCTGACTGCAGTAAACCTCTGGATAAACAGAGAGACTAACATTAGCGTAGATGCCATTCCTCTTACGATGTAAGAAGTACACCAGGTGTTATGGGAAGTGTTCCCGGTTCCGGCTGATCTAGTTAATGCAGCCTAACAATCATTTAATTGATTTGAATAAAATATAAATTAAAAATGTTTTATGTGTATGCCATAGTAAAGAGATGTGTTTTTAGTCTAGAACTGACAGACATTTAAACTGACAGAGTGTGTCTGCTTCCCAAACAATGCTAGGAAGGCTGTTCCAGAGTTTAGGTGCTAAATAGGTTTATTTTTCTCCATTAGGCCACCTGATGGAGTTTTGGTTCCTTGCCACTGTCGCCTTTGGCTTGCTCAGTTGGTGTCAGGATATATACAAGGAGGCAGAGGTAAGTGAATCCAAACACAGTGTTTATTAAGATACTAAGAGTGCAAAGTGAGTATGCAAGGAATACTGGTGCAGATTCTGTGAAGATCACTCGGTGCGGGGCTGAGCACAGGTGAGTACGTTCGCTTCAGATATGTGTATGCCAAGCAGTCACAGTTCATTAATACTTGTCCTTTCTCCTTCAGACGTGGTCGATATCAAGGAAGCTTGAGGGAAAGACTGGAAGCTCTGGAGAGCACGGGATCACAGGCGATGGGAAACAAACAGGTATCCTGGAGACAGTACGGCAGTGAACAGAGGTTAGTGGAACACAGGTGAGTATACGTTACGTCTTGGGATCTTTGGGTGTATCAGAGGGTCAGGAGACATCGGGATATGGTCTGTTCCTGTTGGAGGTTTGACATTGAACTGAGGCTGCGGTGTGTGTTTTATTGTGCCTGGTGATGAGGTTGTTGATGGGAAGCAGGTGTGAGTGATTAGTATTCTGGGGAGAGTGATCGTTGAGTAGTGGCTGGGACCGAGCTTGACTGATCTCTGACAGTTGGGGACACTAAATTTTCAAATAAATATCCAAATAAATTTAATTACTAAACTAAATTAACTATATCAACTACATTACTTAAATATATATGATAATTGAAATGAGCTAGATGACACCACCGTTTTCTCCAGAGCGGCTGTACAGCCGAATCAAATTCGGTTGCATTATTTTCCTGTTTAACACTGTGAAGCTGCTTTAAAAACAATCTGCATTGTAAAAAGCACTATATAAATAAAGTTGACTTGACTTGACTTAAATAGGATAAGGATCGACCGCCTGCAGTTGATTTTGATATTCTAGGTATTATCAACTGGCCAGAGTTTTAAGACCGCAATAGACGTGGAGTACAATGCGTTAAGAGCTTGCTCAAGTACTGGGGAGCTAAACCATTTAGTACCTTATAAGTAATTAGCAAGATTTTAAAATGTATGCAATGTTTAATAGGGAGCCAGTGCAGTGTTGACAGAACCGGGCTAATATGGTCATACTTCCTGGTTCTAGTAAGAACTCGAGCTGCTGTGTTTTGGACCAGCTGCAGTTTATTTATTAAGCGAGCAGTGCAACCACCCAGTAGAGCATTACAATAATCTAGCCTTGAGGTCATGAACGCATGAACTAACTGTTCAGCATTTTGCATTGAAAGAATATGCCGTAATTTAGATATATTTTTAAGATGGTAGAATGCAGTTTTATAGATGCTAGAAACGTGGCTTTCAAATGAGAGATTGGTATCAAAGAAGCACACCCAGGTTCCTAACTGACGACGAGGACTTGACAGAGCAGCCATCAAGTGTTAGACAGTATTCTAGGTTACTACATGTGGAGTTTTTTTTGTCCAATAATTAAAAATTCTGATTTTTCTGAATTAAGTTGCAGGAAATTACTAGTCATCCAATATTTTATATCAGCTATGCATTCCGTTAATCTTGTGAATTGCTAAATTTTGTCAGGGCATGAAGAAATATAGAGCTGAGTATCGTCAGCATAACAATAAAAACTAACGCCATGCTTCCTAATGATATCTCCCAGTGGTAGCATGTACAGGGTGAAAAGCAATGGTCCTAGCACTGAGCCTTGCGGTACTCCATACTAAACTCAGTCCCAGGTAAGTGGGCCCATTTCAAATTATCTAACAAATCACACCTGTTTCTTTTCGTCTTGCCCTGCCTAACCATTACCATGCTCCTACTTTCCATGTATCTCTGCTCAAGCCCGCTGTTGGTCCGAATGAGGAGGGGGAGGAGGTGTCCGATGATCAGAGTTCCCTACCCATCATGGTGAATGGCGGGGAGGCGTACAAGGTTTGAGAACTGCTTAACTTCAGACGCCGGGGAAAAATTATCCAGTATTTGGTCGATTGGGAGTGAGCGTTCTCGGGTCAGTGCAGACAACATTCTCAACCCCAACCTTGTGTAAGAATTCCACCAAACCCATCCAGGTAGGCTCCTCGACCACGTGGGAGACCTCGCTGTCGCCTGCCTCCTCGCGCCAGGAGCCACTCGCAGGGAGGGGGCTCTGTCACAGAGACGAACTCCGTGGTTCCCTCTTCCAGACGTCAGAGGGCTCCCTCAACCGAATATTGACTCTTTGACAAACACACTACATTTCCCATCAGCCCCGTACCTGGCATTGCTCACATTGATCAGCTGTAGCTCCTGTTTTTGCCTGCCTGTTGTGACCCTGTGTACTTTGTTTATGATTCTCTGCTGCCTGCCTTTTGGATTATCTGCATTGTCTCTGATTTGTGACTGTTCTCCGCCTGCCCTGACTTTCTGCCTGCTTTTCGACCACGATTGTGTTTTCTCTGTTACTGTGTTTGCTGGTGCTTGACCTTTGCCTGTTTGATCACGATTTTAATAAAAGTCTACTTATGGATCCCACTTCAGGTGACGCCTCATCACAGAATTAATATATGAATTAATAAAATAATTAAATTTTATAATAGGAAACATTAGGGATGCCACAATTCTCAATATAATATTGAACCCTTCGGTACCACATCCACGGTTCAATAAGCGATTTGAATTGCATGTTTTTTTTCTTCGGTTTTGCATTTAATAAATTTATTTACGTGCATTTCATTTCTGGCCCGTTCAGAGTGCAAGAAAAACTTACTGTTTAGAGAGTCACGCTAGTCACAGCACCGTCGTTTTGATTTTTGTATAGTAGTAAAAATAATTTAGTTCAGTTAGTGAACAGACACTACAATTAAAAACTGAACGTGCAGCGTGAGCCGAACGAGAGTCGCAGCACAGACCAGCAGCAGCTGAATGACAAGAGGACGGTGGAAGATTTGGTTTCAACGCGCCCCCGAATTGGCGCTTATTCTAAAGTGAAAGTAAAATGCGCATGGCCATTCATGATGGTGCGTGTCCACTGGCGTGGAGCGTTTTCAGTTTATTCCTTATGGGTACCAAAGAAATTCATAGAAAACACTTGATCTGCTCTGCATCGTTATGAATGCCTGTGCGGTTGTGCGCATTTTACTTTCGCTTTAATTAACGATTTAAAAGCGAGGTGTTGGCACACGCCAATTACCCAGTGGGAAAATTTCCTCACTGTTACATCCCTACAGTAAACGGCAACCTCTTTAAGTTATTCTTGACTGTGCAGATGAACACCACATTGTGTAAAAGAATTGTTCTTGCTTGCGCCGACTGAAAACACACGACGAGAAACACCATAATGAGACAGGAGAGACTCGGACATTGCAGTAAAAGCTACTGAACATTGAACTGTAGATTCATGTGGATTTAGATAAAACAGTCGCTTTGATGTTGTGCCTGTGGACACCGTTTAGCCCTTTACAGTGGAGTAGCGGACGGGCACACAAGGCATATTAAATTATTATTATGATCAGGCTACTTTTATTATTAAATAATATTACAATTTGCCCCGCAATATTTCACAGCGTTTGCTTAATTTCTGCGAATACTTTGCTGATGCAAGTAGGCCTACAAAAAAATATATATATATTTATGGGCAAGAATTTATGTTCAACAGAAGAAAGAACTTTATTCAGGTTTAAAACAACTTGAGCGTGAGTAATCGATGACAGAATTTTCATTTTTGAGTGAACTAGCGATTTAATAAAACAACAAAAGACAAAAAGGAAATCACTCACTGCTCTTGACTGAAAAACTTCAATACAGTAGCTTTAGTAAGAATCAATGTATATTTTATAGTGACGTCTATTTAGTGTGTTATTTTTACATGTATTCATTCAATTTCATACTTGAATGCTGCTGAACAGCTCTGAGCTGCCAGTGTTATTTTTTATATATATTTATTTTATATTATACAATACACTAGGAATGTGTACAAGGTTTTTTTAAAGTAAAATAAAGAAAGAGTATTGCAATAAAAACATTTTCACCTTAACCTCTTGCTGTTCCTGTCGCCTAAGAATAGAATAACAAAAAACACTGATGTGACAAGCCATCAGAACCAAACCAAACTGAAAACCGTGGTTAGAAAAAACAGGTATGTATTGAACCCGTGGACTAACTGTATTGTTGCATCCCTAGGAAACATGAATAAATGAGTAAAAGAATAAATACAACTAACCATCACAATAAATAAATACATATACAACAACATTTGAAACAAAGCTTTATTTTTTAATAGCTTTACATTTTTTAACTTATTGTTCTAACAATCATGTATTTACAGGCGGTGAACCCCACATCCTGCTTCCATCTCAACACAGCTGTGCCAATTCTGCGGCTTTGTTGTCAATGTTTGATGAAGCAGCTGACCACCGTGAACACCTTGGCCTGTCCTTGCAGTCCATCATGTCCCTTATTGCTGCTCTTCTCAACTCTTTCAAGGTACTACTATAATATACACTCACCTAAAGGATTATTAGGAACACCTGTTCAATTTCTCATTAATGCAATTATCTAATCAACCAATCACATGGCAGTTGCTTCAATGCATTTAGGGGTGTGGTCCTGGTCAAGACAATCTCCTGAACTCCAAACTGAATGTCAGAATGGGAAAGAAAGCTGATTTAAGCAATTTTGAGCGTGGCATGGTTGTTGGTGCCAGACGGGCCGGTCTGAGTATTTCACAATCTGCTCAGTTACTGGGATTTTCACGCACAACCATTTCTAGAGTTTACAAAGAATGGTGTGAAAAGGGAAAAACATCCAGTATGCGGCAGTCCTGTGGGCCAAAATGCCTTGTTGATGCTAGAGGTCAGAGGAGAATGGGCCGACTGATTCAAGCTGATAGAAGAGCAACTTTGACTGAAATAACCACTCGTTACAACCGAGGTATGCAGCAAAGCATTTGTGAAGCCACAACACGCACAACCTTGAGGCGGATGGGCTACAACAGCAGAAGACCCCACCGGGTACCACTCATCTCCACTACAAATAGGAAAAAGAGGCTACAATTTGCACGAGCTCACCAAAATTGGACAGTTGAAGACTGGAAAAATGTTGCCTGGTCTGATGAGTCTGGATTTCTGTTGAGACATTCAGATGGTTGAGTCAGAATTTGGCGTAAACAGAATGAGAACATGGATCCATCATGCCTTGTTACCACTGTGCAGGCTGGTGGTGGTGGTGTAATGGTGTGGGGGATGTTTTCTTGGCACACTTTAGGCCCCTTAGTGCCAATTGGGCATCGTTTAAATGCCACGGCCTACCTGAGCATTGTTTCTGACCATGTCCATCCCTTTATGACCACCATGTACCCATCCTCTGATGGCTACTTCCAGCAGGATAATGCACCATGTCACAAAGCTCCAATCATTTCAAATTGGTTTCTTGAACATGACAATGAGTTCACTGTACTAAAATGGCCCCCACAGTCACCAGATCTCAACCCAATAGAGCATCTTTGGGATGTGGTGGAACGGGAGCTTCGTGCCCTGGATGTGCATCCCACAAATCTCCATCAACTGCAAGATGCTATCCTATCAATATGGGCCAACATTTCTAAAGAATGCTTTCAGCACCTTGTTGAATCAATGCCACGTAGAATTAAGGCAGTTCTGAAGGCGAAAGGGGGTCAAACACAGTATTAGTATGGTGTTCCTAATAATCCTTTAGGTGAGTGTAAATGCATACATACATTTCATACAATTTCTATTTGTGGGCATATAGGGTTAGTTTACCTAAACATATAAATTCAGTCATTATTTACTTGTCTTCATGCTGTTTTTCTTTGTTTTTTTCTGAACACAAAAGGTGATATTGGTCAAGTCCTACTGGTTTCTTCATACAATAGCAATCAATGGAGCCTGACTTCCAGAAGCCTGACTTCATGACATTATTTGATGATGCTTTTGATGCTTCTGAAAGTCGGGTTCGATTATATGGACAGAAACCAGCAGAACAAACTTGACCAAAATCACATCCTCAATGTCTTTTGTTCTTTTTCTAGAATCTCTCGCTGGCTCTGGGCTCACTGAGGATGAAGAGACCACAGCAACATCCGGAACAGATGAAGTGATGGAGGGTCTCATCCATGGCACTAAACCATTTCCAGGATGCTGCTGTGGCTCCCCATCCTCAGTGCCAGTCTACTGACATTTCAGATCCTACAAAAAAAAACATAATACAAAAGCAGTCATTTTAACAGCACAATGTCATTTGATTTCTGTATTAGAAGCAACAATTTTTTTTTTTTTATAAATTTTTTTTTTTTTTTCCACAACTGCCACCAATACCTTTCCTTGCAGGCCCTGCTCCACCACAAAAGCTCTGCAGCAAATGCAAAAACATCAAGAATCAGAAAAGTGCTGTAATAACTCTGTTTGAAATTACAATAATTCTACAAAAACTACAATTTAAGATTTAAATAGATGTTTTATTAATTTCTGTAGTATACTCACTCAAAGCCTTTGAATGCAGCATTCCGCTTCATCAGCTGGTCTCCCCCGGATAAACACACACGTGTGTGCTCATCGGACACTGTAACATCCAGACAAGATTCACATTACCTCTATGATTTATGTGCTCAATACTACATTTAAATGTTGAGGTAGTTGCTGATGTGTTAACTCGCTTTTTATCCTACACAAATGTTCCTTTATTTATTAACAGTACTAATGGACAAGTAAAATAACATTTAGATAACATTTAAATTACTGACATTTGTGTAATGTAAACAGTGTTGACAACAGTGAATTCTACTACATAATAGCACACATACATCATTCTGATCAGATGCCTATTTCATGTTGTGAAATGCTCATCTGCAATACTTGTCGAAAATGTTCCTGTCAGATGTTAAATAAACATTCAGTAAGCATCTTTAAGAAGTACAACGATCAGGCATAACATTATGACCTAATATCCTGTTGTCCCCCTTTTGCTGCCAAAACAGCCTTGACCTATCAATGCATGGACTCCACTAGACCCCTGAAGGTGTGCTGTGGTATCTGGCACCAAGATGTTAGCAGCAGATCCTTTAAGTCCTGAAAGTTGTGAGGTGGGGCCTCCATGGATCGGACTTGTTTGTTCAGCACACCCCACAGATGCTCGATTGGATTGAGATCTGGGGAATTTGGAGGCCAAGTCAACACCTCAAACTTGTTGTGCTCCTTAAACCATTCCTGAGCGGCAGGGCGCATTAGCCTGCTGAAAGAGGCCACAGCCACCAGGGAATACAGTACAGTTTCCATGAAAGGGTGTACATGGTCTGCAACAATGCTTAGGTAGGTGGTACATGTCAAAGTAACATCCACATGGCTAATATATCCCACCCACTAACAGGTGCCATGATAAAGAGATATTCAGTATTATTCACTTCACCTGTCAGTGGTCATAATGTTATGCCTGATCAGTGTATATGGTTTATGTAAATCCACTTTGGAGACATATGAGTGTTACTGGAGCTCCCCTGTTAGCTTTACATAATAAAACGTGTTTTAACAGCAAAATCACAACTATACTATACTGTCTAGCGTCTTTACACCTTCAACAATTCAACAGTTTACTCTACAGTAGTTAGATTTTAACTCAAGGAGCCATTTTTTACTCACATTTGAAAATACCCACGTCGCTGTTCTCCTCTGTGTTCGATTATGACGTATCATAATACCCGTGGCCTCCTGGGATAGAACAGTATCCATCGGAATATGGGTCGGAAGCAGTAGGTCATCCAGGAACTTCTCGCCTAATCTTTTATGAATACTGAGGTTTCGGGCATACTACTTCTTTCACATACTGTTTTTGCCTACTATATAGTAGGTAAGTAGGCATATTCGAACGCACTATTAGTATACGCACATCCAAATCTTGCTATAAATTAGTACTTCATCCAGGTAATTCTTGCCTACTCTTTTAAGAATACTAAGGATTCTCACATTTATCTACTGCTTTTTCCCTACTATATTAGGGAAGTATGCTACAAGCCGCATCCTGTGTAGACATTATAATCGGTTCTATTGTCAAACAGGTTCTCCCCACTCAGTGATCCACCCACTGAGAATCCTGTTGAAAGTGCCCTAGTTATTGGTGATTTTATTACACGGAACGTGAAAATAGAGACACCAGCCGGGAGCCAGAGCGCCTGACATCAAAGCAAATTTAAAAGTGCTGGCTAATGCTAATCGTAAATTCTCTAAGATTATGATTCATGTCGGCACAAACGATGTTCGACTTCGCCAGTCGGAGATCACCAAAATTAACATTAAAGAGGTGTGTGAACTCGCAAGTACGATGGCAAATCGTATCTTTTGCTCTGGTCCCCTCCCCGTTAAAAGGAGTGATGAGATACTTAGCAGACTATCATCAATCAATGGCTGGTTGTCTAAGTGGTGTCTGCAAAATAACATAGGGTTCATAGACAATTGGAAAAGCTTTTGGGGCAGACCTGACCTGTTGAAAAGAGATGGTATCCATCCCTCCTGGGGTGGTGCCGCTCTTCTCTCTAGTAATTTGGGACATAGTCTTAAAGCTAAACTTTGACTAACTAGGGCCCAGGTCAGGAAGCAGACGGACTGGCTTATCCGACCGTCTGCTAGCTGTCTCGCGTCACAGAAGTCAGATAAATCCCAGCACATAGAGACTCTTTCACCTAGATATTATCACATAGAGACTGTGTCTGTTCCACGAATTAGTAAATACAAAAAAAACATAAAAACGGTAAAAATGTAATTGATGTCCAACAAATAAACAACAGATATAATACAGATGAACAAATGATAAAGCTCGGGCTGCTGAATATTCGATCCTTTTCCTCAAAAACGCTTATTGTTAATGATATGATTACAGGTAATAATCTAGATGTGCTGTGTTTGACAGAAACCTGGCTAAAACCTAACGACTACATTACTTTAAATGAGTCCACCCCACAAGATTATTGTTATAAACACGAGCCGCGTCTGAAAGGTAAAGGGGGAGGTGTTGCTGTTATTTATAATAATATCTTCAGTATTATTCAGAAGTCTAGTTTCAAATATAATTCTTTTGAAGTTTTGGTGCTTTACGTTACGTTGACATTTGTGTTGGCTACTGTATATAGGCCACCAGGGCACAATACACACTTTATCAGAGAATTTGATCAGAGTTAGTACTGGCTACAGATAAAGTCCTAATTGTTGGTGATTTTAATATCCATGTAGACAATGAAAAAGACGCATTGGGATTGGCATTTAGAGACATTCTAAACTCTATTGAAGTTAGGCAACACGTATCAGGACCCACTCATCGCCGTAATCATACTCTAGACCTAATATTGTCACATGGAATAAATGTTGATACCGTTGAAATTCTGCAGCAGAGCGATGGCATCTCAGATCATTACCTAGTATCATGTATACTTAATTTAGCAAAGCCGTCCCCTCGCTTCAAATATGGCAGGACTATCACAGCTGAAACTAAAGATTTCTTTATAAATAAACTTCCTCATCAGTTTCATCTCCTCAGCATCCCAGATAGCCCAGAGGAACTTGATGTTGCAACAGAAAATATTGACTCTCTTTTTTCCAGCACTTTAGACACAGTTGCTCCTCTGCGCTTAAAGAAGATTAAAGAAAATAGTCCAACGCCGTGGTACAACGAGCACACCCGGGCCCTTAACACAGCAGCCAGAAAAATGGAGCGCAGCTGGAAGAAAACAAAACTGGAAGTTTTTCGCATTTCGTGGAAAGAGAGCATGATTTCATACAGAAAGGCCGTAAAAACTGCTAGATCTGCTTATTTCTCGACTCTCTTAGAAGAAAACAAACACAACCCTAGGTATTTATTCAATACAGTGGCTAAATTAACCAAAAATAAAGCTTCAACTTCTGATGTCTGCCAACAGCACAGCAGTAATGACTTTACGAACTTCTTTACTTGTAAGATTGATAATATTAGGAAAAAAATTATAACCATGAAGCCGTCTACTACTGTATCACATCAGACAGAGCATTGTAGTGTCACTGTGGAAAAATTACATTCATTCACTGCTATAGGAGAAGAAGAATTGGATAAACTCGTTAAATCATCTAAATCAACAACATGTATGCTCGACCCTATACCGACTAAACTACTAAAAGAGATGCTTCCAGAGGTCATAGATCCTCTTCTTAATATCATTAATTCATCCTTGACTTTAGGATATGTACCGAAAACTTTTAAGTTGGCTATTATTAAACCACTTATTAAAAAACCACAACTTGACCCTACAGAATTTGTCAATTACAGGCCAATCTCAAATCTACCCTTTCTGTCAAAAATACTAGAAAAGGCAGTGTCCTCACAATTATGCTCCTTTTTAGAAAGAAATGGTATCTGTGAGGTTTTCCAGTCAGGATTTAGACCGCATAATAGTACTGAGACTGCTCTCATTAGAGTTACAAATGATTTACTCTTATCATCCGATCATGGTTGTATCTCTCTGTTAGTGTTACTCGATCTTAGCGCTGCATTCGATACCATCGACCACAACATTGTTTTGAATAGACTCGAAAATTATGTTGGCATTAGTGGAATTGCATTGGCATGGTTTAAATCATACTTGTCTGAGCGTTATCAGTTTGTAGCAGTAAATGAAGAGATGTCACACCGATCACAAGTTCAATATGGAGTACCACAGGGCTCAGTGCTAGGACCGTTGCTTTTCACCCTGCACATGCTACCACTGGGAGATATCATTAGGAAGTATGGCGTTAGTTTTCATTGTTATGCTGACGATACTCAGCTCTATATTTCTTCACGCCCTGACGAAACTTACCAATTCACAAGATTAACGGAATGCATAGCTGATTGGATGACTAGTAATTTCCTGCAACTTAATTCAGAAAAAACAGAATTTTTAATTATTGGACAAAAAAACTCCACATATAGTAACCTAGAATACTGTCTAACATTTGATGGCTGCTCTGTCAAGTCCTTGTCGTCAGTTAGGAACCTGGGTGTGCTCTTTGATACCAATCTTTCATTTGAAAGCCACGTTTCTAACATCTTTAAAATTGCATTCTACCATCTTAAAAATATATCTAAATTACGGCATATGCTTTCAATGCAAAATGCTGAACAGTTAGTTCATGCGTTCATGACCTCAAGGCTAGATTATTGTAATGCTCTACTGGGTGGTTGCCCTGCTCGCTTAATAAATAAACTGCAGCTGGTCCAAAATGCAGCAGCTCGAGTTCTTACTAGAACCAGGAAGTATGACCATATTAGCCCGGTTCTGTCAACACTGCACTGGCTCCCTATTAAACATTGCATACATTTTAAAATCTTGCTAATTACTTACAAATCACTAAATGGTTTAGCTCCCCAGTACTTGAGCGAGCCATCACGTCTATTGCGGTCTCAAAACTCTGGCCAGTTGATAATACCTAGAATATCAAAATCAACTGCAGGCAGTCGATCCTTTTCCTATTTAGCACCTAAACTCTGGAACAGCCTTCCTAGCATTGTTCGGGAAGCAGACACACTCTGTCAGTTTAAATCTAGACTAAAAACGCATCTCTTTACTATGGCATACACATAAAACATTTTTAATTTATATTTTATTCAAATTGTTAGGCTGCATTAACTAGGTCAGCCGGAACCGGGAACACTTCCCATAACACCTGATGTACTCGTTACATCATAAGAGGAATGGCATCTACACTAATGTTAGTCTCTCTGTTTATCCCGAGGTTTACTGCAGTCAGCCGTATCCGGGCCGTATCCAGATCAGATGGTGGACCAGCGCCCAGACATTACCAACGCATCCCTGAAATTTCTGCAGAGACCGTTTCAATTAGTCTACCCTCTGAAATTGCTCATCGACATGGCATCCTCAAATATCCTGAAATATTTCGAATATTCCTATTTAATTATTGTTTAATCGACACGCCATCCTCAATAAACCCGTCTGCGGCGTGATGCCTCTGATCTTTCGAATAATCCGATCTAATATTACTTCTGACCTATAAGGCTGCCAAAATAATAAACATACACTGTTTGTTAATTGGCCAGAGGAGAACTGGCACCCCAACTGAGCCTGGTTTCTCCCAAGGTTTATTTTTCTCCATTAGGCCACCTGATGGAGTTTTGGTTACTGTCGCCTCTGGCTTGCTCAGTTAGGGAAACTAAATTTTCAAATAAATATCCAAATAAATTTAATTACTAAACTAAATTAACTATATCAACTACATTACTTAAATATATATGATAATTGAAATGAGCTAGATGACATCACCGTTTTCTCCAGAGCAGCTGTACAGCCGAATCAAATTCGGTTGCATTATTTTCCTGTTTAACAATGTGAAGCTGCTTTGAAACAATCTGCATTGTAAAAAGCGCTATATAAACTAAGCATAGCGGTCTTCGTCTTGGTGGTGGTACTGTGGAGTGTTTGCTGTGCCACACGGAGGTGTCAGGCTGGGTGCGGTGTGAGTGCACATGTGTTTGCTGTGTTTTTTTCTCTTTAGGAGAGTAGTGAGGCCCCTTGGGGTGAGTGATCCTGACTGCCGAACCCAATTCTTGTATGAAGAAAGTGTCCAATGTGCATCGTCCTCTCTGAGAGTGGTGACTGTTTTGTTTGTCGTGTTTGACAAACTCCACCTATGTCTCATGCCTGACTCCAGCCGATACAAACCTGTGAGCCTTGTGTGCTTCTAGTTTGAGTTGGGCAAATCCCTGGTATTAAGCCCCCGGAGTGGCGTAGTCGGTCTTTAAAAAAACATCTGGTGCTTCAGCACTACAATTATTTATTTTGTGTCTTTGCACTTTGCTCATACGCCACAAGAGTATCAGAGCACTGCAATAATTTCTTCAGCAGTACTAATATTAAAGAGTTTAATCAGAGATTAGACTCTGGTATCTGTGAATCAGGCCACTAAATGATGACTACACAATCACTAAAAAGTGACCACCTGATCAGAGTTTCTCCTGCATTTTTGCCATAACAAACATGTATCAGAGACACACAGTTAAAGCAGCCAGATTATTTTCAATAAAACATCAACATCTAAATCTCTGTTAATTCTCAATAAGAACATTAGTATGAAAGAAATAAAGTCAGAATTGTAATAAGTGAAGATGCTGAGATCTTGAGAGATCAGTTAGTGTTTAATGTTCTGTTGGGATTTAAAGTGTTTCTGTATCATCTGTGTTGTGGGTCACCATTGTGCTGAAGAGTAGTGCCTGTGCTTCAGTCCAGGATGGGCCAGAAAACATTGGTGTTATGCTGCATGTTGCTTTGTTTAAGAGGCAGTAACTGTGTAGTTGCTGATGCGGTGACATATAGTTACATTAATTCATGCTTGTAGTTAACTCAGTATATACCTGTAAAATAACTGTTTTGTAAAAAGTTTAATTTCTGTAAGTGTTTTTTGCACTTTATTTAAATAAGGATACTTTCATTTAACTTTTTTTTTTTTGGCAGGCGTAGATGAGTCTTTGACGTTTTTTTGTTTAGTTTTTTGTACAGTGTAGCTAAGGCTCAGATGTGGTTCAGTTGTGGACTAGCTGAAACATTCTAAGACTGAACTGAACACACTATCCCCCGGTTTCAAGGGATGGATAAAAGCTACTGAAATGCCCTAATTGAACTTAGGCCTAATCCTGGTTTAGTCTAAGCCCTGTCTGTGAAACTGAGCTCAAATGATTTTAAATGCTGACTGTAAACACAGACTAAAAGCAACTGGCACAGACCCGGTGCGTTTGGGCATGATCAGTCGTAAGTGTCTTACAAATGTTAAGGGTGTCCCTGGCTTAAGATATGCATTCTAAGATTGCATTATATCCATGTGTACTTGAGCCTGTCACAATCAGGCTGAACTTGTAAGACGTAAGCCTCGTTCAGACTGCCAGTCCAAATCTGATTTTCGTGCATATCCGATGATAGTAAACATACTGAAAGTCACTGCAGATACAATGGTGTGTTAATGCAAATTGCATGTGTTGAGCAGAAAATTACAATACAACAGAGACATGTTTTGATACCGCCAGAGACGACAGCATGGAATAAATCCACAACCTTGCAGTGGTCCGGCTGCACATGTTGTAAATAAGACATTATCAGTATTACAAACCCCTCAATGTTGCGGTTGTTGTTTTTTAGTGTATACCTACCAACGCAACATCATTGCCATAGAAACCAATGCAGATATTCCAGAAAATTAAAAGGGCAGCATGGGACACACAAATCGGATTCTGAACAGTTGTGATACACAATGTGGTCAGTCAATAATCTTAGATCAGATTCCAGTCGGATACACAAATAATTGGATATGGACCGACAGTGTGAATGTAGCCCTAGACCTCTGCCAAAAGTGCATCTGCATGTGTTCAGCAATTAGAATGTAAAACTTACAGGTTATTCATGAGCTATTGCTGAAATTCATGGTCAGGAGCCGCAGTTGGGTTCAACAATTATTAACAATTGTATTAAATATTTTGAAAAATAAATCAAACATACAAGTCATTGTCTGTGCAGGTCCAGTGGAACCCTCGTTTTTTTAAAACCTCTATAAGTCCCGGGATGGATCCCTGAGTGCAAGACTCCCTAGATGGACAAAAAGAGAAGATATGGCTATAGATTAGTGTCATATATAAATATGACTATACAGTGTTCATTATCCTTCTTTTGGTCTGTGTTCTTTGCACAGTGGTAATTAATTGCACCATTCACATAGCAATTGTATCATTGGTCACCAGGTCACTGTACTGTTGTTCATTAAAGCATGCATACACTGTGCAATTTCAGCAAGGTTGTCGTCAAATACCAGCTCTCACTGTACAAGTAAATTGCATATGAGGTAAAGCCAAAGCTCACGATTTATGTGCTCACACTATACGGTCTGATTGTTGAGCTGCGACTCGACTGCTCACTCTATATACGTGTCACGATCACCAGCTGGAATGCCCTATAGTGAAAAACCGGACTATTGTCATTCCCTCATAGACTACATTTCCCATAACTCACTGCCCGGACTCATCCCTGATTACATCCACCTGTGTCTCATTAACCTTGTTAGCTCACCTTATAAAAGACTGGTCAATTCTGTCACTCCATTGCTAGGTCTTGTATGTGTCTTTACTGCATTTCTGAGCTTGTCACTGATTATCTGTTCCCTAGTTTTAAACCTGTTGCCTGTTTCCTGGATTCACCCTGTCTGCCTGTGTTCCTGCTCTGTTTTATGTTTGAATTGTTAACCTGTGTTTTGACCTTTGTCTGTTTTTGGACTTTGATTGTGGATTACCCTTTCAATAGATACTGCGTTTGGATCCTCAACCTTCGTATCTCGGAGCAGTATGTGACAATACGTGTTAAATATGTATAATAACCCCCCGTGCCAAGTTGCGCCGAAAGACCACGATATTGTGTATCCAGAGATATCGTTATCTGTTGTTATCGGTTATCTGTGATATCAAGAGGATTTGGCATTTCCAATGTATGTAATTTCAACATTGATGAATACAAAGTATGTGCATACAGTCTCACACTTTTCAAAAAAGTTTGGAATTATGTGCTGGTAATGTAAATTATTTTATTCATGATGTATGTACATTCAAGTTCACTCAAATACATACTCATAATGTCATATACATCCTCACACTATCTGTGAATCGGCACGAAATAAACCCATAACACAGAATTAATGAATAAAGGATAACTTGAAATGCATACAATAACACTATAATGTCTGTGGTTCAGCCACCGGCGGGAGATGTGACGGTCACGGATCCGTCAGAGATGCAGCTCGAAGAAATCGTGAACTGTGCACCGTAAGTCTTGTTTTTTAAACATTTGCTAACTACCAAATCAGTCGTGATGAGAAACCACTAACATTACATCACATAACGTTTAGTGTGGACAGATATTAACGAGTGTGACTTATGCCTGATGGTCAAAGCTTATTAGTTTCTGTTATTGGTAAGTATCAATACTCCTAGATGACCAATACCAGCTTTGCTATTGCCTGATACATGATAATAATCTGTACAGTATTGTAATATGAGCACAGTGTTCATATCATTAGCTAGCATATATATATCATTAGCTAACACTGGTCTCTCACCAAAACACCTGCTCTGTTCTCCACTGTTTCTCGTTACACAACTCAATTCGTTTCCTCTAATCGTTGTTCTGTCTAATCCTGGCCTGTCCCTAATTGTGTGTCATAATTGTATGGCTGTGGTCTGTCATATGAGTATTAATAAACATTTAAAATTTCCTTAGCGTCCAAACTGTCGTTGCGATCCATTGTTTTCCTATCGTTGAAATTCACCGTACTCCCTCCAGTTATGTCACTTCCGGTTTTGGCATTTTTAGATGCGGAAGTAAATTTTTCTCACAAAAACGACTCCAAAAGCCTTAGTAGCGTATTTATAAGTATATTTTAAAATCTAGTTCCTGCATTATTTTTCTATACATTGACTCACTGGGGTCTCTAACCTGCAATATGCCCTTTAAGTAAATTGATTTAAGAAACAGTTAGTTAGTTTTGGCAGGTCACCTCAGTCAAGCTTGCATTAGCTGACTTTCATCTGATCAACATCTACCTATAGGATTATGACGCCCATCACAGCATCCCTATATACGGTCCCATTCAGTATCATCAGCAGTTTTTTCACTTTGCTTAAGAACTAATTAAATGGTAAAACTCTGGTCCTGGAAATTTCGCTGTTTCGCTAACGTGACCGGGCCTTAAGAACAATATTAGCCCTCCCACATGGCCATTATTTATCCTCATTTCATTTCATGTGTCTTCAATGTAGCTAAGTAAACTTTTAATTTTTTTCTCGTTGCTTGTTTATCCTTGTTGCTTATTGCTTAGGCTTTTCTGGTAATTTTTGCCAACATGTTTGTTGCTTTATGCTTTTCTGGTTGTTATGGGCAATATGCTTGTTGCTTAAAGGTGCAGTAAGCGATTTCTGGCAAACACTGTTGATATTTGAAATCAACAAAACAAACATGTCCCTACTCAAAAGGATCACACCCCTATCTTGATGCCCCCGCCCCCACATTCACGTACATACTATGCAACACAGGCAACTACTATGGCGGAATCTGCTGTGCCTGCCACCCGAGGGTATGATGTAACTAATATATTACAAATGTGACAAGATTAAGTGGTTATGTTATCTCACTTTTGGGACACACAGCTGATGCTTGAAAAAGGCGATGGAGGAGGTTTAGACATTCCAGACTTATAATAATAATAATGCAAATTAAATGATGTTTCATTAACAAAATTCGGGAGGAGCATGTTCAAATAATCTATCCAATCAACATGTCATCAGCATTAACATGTCTATCCTATCAGCATGAGAGGAAGCCTATACACTCACCTAAAGGATTATTAGGAACACCATACTAATACTGTGTTTGACCCCCTTTCGCCTTCAGAGCTGCCTTAATTCTACGTGGCATTGATTCAACAAGGTGCTGAAAGCATTCTTTAGAAATGTTGGCCCATATTGATAGGATAGCATCTTGCAGTTGATGGAGATTTGTGGGATGCACATCCAGGGCACGAAGCTCCCGTTCCACCACATCCCAAAGATGCTCTATTGGGTTGAGATCTGGTGACTGTGGGGGCCATTTCAGTACAGTGAACTCATTGTCATGTTCAAGAAACCAATTTGAAATGATTCGAGCTTTGTGACATGGTGCATTATCCTGCTGGAAGTAGCCATCAGAGGATGGGTACATGGTGGTCATAAAGGGATAGACATGGTCAGAAACAATGCTCAAGTAGGCCGTGGCATTTAAACGATGCCCAATTGGCACTAAGGGGCCTAAAGTGTGCCAAGAAAACATCCCCCACACCATTACACCACCACCACCAGCCTGCACAGTGGTAACAAGGCATGATGGATCCATGTTCTCATTCTGTTTACGCCAAATTCTGACTCTACCATCTGAATGTCTTAACAGAAATCGAGACTCATCAGACCAGGCAACATTTTTCCAGTCTTCAACTGTCCAATTTTGGTGAGCTCGTGCAAATTGTAGCCTCTTTTTCCTATTTGTAGTGGAGATGAGTGGTACCCGGTGGGGTCTTCTGCTGTTGTAGCCCATCCGCCTCAAGGTTGTGCGTGTTGTGGCTTCACAAATGCTTTGCTGCATACCTCGGTTGTAACGAGTGGTTATTTCAGTCAAAGTTGCTCTTCTATCAGCTTGAATCAGTCGGCCCATTCTCCTCTGACCTCTAGCATCAACAAGGCATTTTGGCCCACAGGACTGCCGCATACTGGATGTTTTTCCCTTTTCACACCATTCTTTGTAAACTCTAGAAATGGTTGTGCGTGAAAATCCCAGTAACTGAGCAGATTGTGAAATACTCAGACCGGCCCGTCTGGCACCAACAACCATGCCACGCTCAAAATTGCTTAAATCAGCTTTCTTTCCCATTCTGACATTCAGTTTGGAGTTCAGGAGATTGTCTTGACCAGGACCACACCCCTAAATGCATTGAAGCAACTGCCATGTGATTGGTTGATTAGATAATTGCATTAATGAGAAATTGAACAGGTGTTCCTAATAATCCTTTAGGTGAGTGTATATACACACAGTCGACGCAACAGTTATATATACGTATATATACACATCCCTTGACAGTTTTCAGCATCCCTCCACCATCCTCCTCACTTTTGACTGGTTCCTACCACAGCCAGGAATACGGAGGGAGTACTCTCGGTTCGGGCCAAATACCGAGCTCGGAGCCCTCTCCTCGGACAGTATCCTATGCTAAATATGCATACTATTTATTCTATCTGACTTATTTGTAAGTGTGAACTCGTGAACAAACAAGCAAAGATGACACACGAGTATATTCAATGGTGGCGCTTTTTTTCAATGGGTTTGCCGGGCTCCCCTGCACCCCTGTCAGGGAAATAACAACTGGATCCAGTAGTGAATAGGGCTGGGCGATATAGCAAAAAAATTATCTCTATAAAATCTTTTCATATCAGTCGATATCGATAATTATCACGATAAATGTCAAATATTTATTTCTTTCAAATTTAAAGGCAGATTTTTGCTCCCAAGTTGTAGAAACTAGACTGTTAATTGTGGTTTTAAACTCTTTATTGTCAGAATATGACAAACACTTCACATTTTGAATTCTTTTTCCAGTCATTTTTCCTTAACAAAATTAATTTCTTAATAGAAAAAATGAATGTCTTAGTTACTGCATGTGTTAACGGGTGATATTGTTTCTAGTCATGAAACAGGTTTGTGTTGCCTGACTTTGGCATATATCTTCAGCACAGTTTGCAGTGCAGGCTGCAATAATAATATTACATGGTTTGTTTTAGAAATGCACATTTGACAGTGAGTTGACAGTAGTAGTAGCTTGAGTTAGGAGGATGCAGATGTAAATTTATGTTCATTAACAAAAACACGGACATCTGTAAAAATTGTAACAACCTCATTTTTATATGGTAAAATGTAAATATTATGACTGAGTTTTATTCAAATTAACCATTGGTTTTCCATAGTATCATAGATTTAGATCATGATAACCACAGTTAAAAACAGGCATATAGCTCTTCACTACTATGGCAAAATGTATCTATATGGTATTTGTATGAAAAACAGTAGCCTAAAAACATTTAGTATAAATGCACAAATTCTATAGCTAAATAAAAATACTGTAATAATATTCCATTACTCCTTTAATACATTTAATACATGTCTACATTAATAATATAATACAATTCTATATGAATATATCCCACATTTCTGCCACAGTACTATGGTGCAGTTAGTGTCACAACAGTAAACCCATGGTAAATTATGGACAAGATCGAAAAGCCTTCTGACTGTATCATTGCGCACAATGTTTCTCCTGTTTGTCAGCGCTGTTCCATCTGGCTTTAAGATAGTTTAAATCACCGAGACATTTGTGTTTTTCGCTGCATTCACGCGCTTCTCACTGGATCTCACAGCGTTGTTTAGTGTTCGCGTGACCAAGATCTGCTGTAGTGAGCTCGCGCTGCGCTGGCGTTTGGACTTTGACCAGAGCGAATAAATGGTCTGTGTGACGCGGTTCAAATGAGTAACAATTCGTGCTAACTTTTATCAACAACATCGTCATCTTTGGATGATAACTCAAGGTTAGTTTCACTTTTGATTTAACGTTCGTTGCCGGTTCCACTAATTTTTTCCTTCTTGTGTCGAGTTTTCTTTGCCAGTAGAGCGTGTACTTTTGATGTGCAAATTAAAAGCTTCACACTGACTGGCTGTTGTCGCGTTTATTTCGGGTGTGTGTTTGGGTGTTAGAGTAATCTATATCGAGTAAAAATGTCAAGAGCTTATCGTTATCAACATAAATTTTATCGTGATTCGATATGATGTTTATCGGCCCAGCCCTAGTAGTGAATACAATCAACAGAGAGTTAAAAATTAACTCGGACAAAAAAAATGTATTTACTCAGAAACACAGAGAGATGGTCAGATGTTGCATAACAGCAAGTAAGAGATGACAGGCTTTGTTAGCGAGGATCAGTCTGCAGTGGGCTTGTGGCGCAGACTGCCAAATTCCAGACAGAATCCAAGAGTGATAACAGGTAATCCAACATGAAAGAGAGGCAAAAAAACAGGAACTAGACACTGGACAGCAGAGGAAAAGGAAAATGGCAGACATGAGCCAACAATGACAAAGAATGACAAGCACAAACACAAGGGTGGATATAGGGAGAAAGATAATGAGTGCCAGGTGTGGTTGACCCAATTAACTTGTCAGTGCAACGAGTTACCCAGCAACTCTGACAGCCAATCAAGTCACAGACAGAAACACAAAGCATACAAGGATGAACACACAGATCCATGAACCATCCCAGTCCACCAAGTACTGGAATCTGCGTCCCCTCCGTCTCGAGTCCAGAATGCATTTGACCAAATAAACAGGTTCCCCATCTACGAGTCGCAGCGGTGGGAGAACCGGGACAGGCGGATTAATGGGGGAATGAAAAACAGGTTTTAATTTGGAAACATTAAAGACAGGAGGAATTTTCCTGTATGCTGGAGAAGGTTTGAGGTGCACTGTCACCGGACTAAGGATCTTGGTGACAGGAAACAGGCCAATAAATCTGGGAGCATGTGCAAAGAGGAATAATATTTTTTGACCAACGATGTATACGGGAGGCTTCAACTGGTGGCGATCAGCCTGGGCCTTCATGCTGGCTCTCTTCCAGGTGTAATGGCAGCCCTGGACAAAGGCATGAGCATAGGGGACCGCGGCTTCGAATTCGGGAAATAATGGTGGCTGGTAGCCTATGCTACACTCAAAACGGAGACAGGTCCGTAGATGACACTGGTAATGAGTTATGTTTGTACTCAACCCATGAAAGTTGCTGACTCCAGGTGGATGGATTCTGAGAGAGAAAATATCACAAGAAGCGTTCCAAATCTTGGTTGGCCCTTCCAGTCTGACCATTGCTCTGAGGATGGAAACCAGAGGAAAGACAGTCACCCAAAAAAATTCCTTCCAAAATTTGGAAACAAATGACGTGACAAAATCGAGTACAATGTGGGACCAGGGTCTCGAAGGGACCGACAGCGGCTGAAGGAGTCCAGCTGGAGGTCGACTGGAGGTCTAACAACTGGCACAAACTGAGACGGAGCACGCTTGCGTCATTTACAATGCAGGAAGAAAGGTGCTTTTGCTAATAGACTGCCTAATAGATTTATCATTTATGCCGCACAGAGATTTTCACTCGATTGTACTGCATGTATCAGAAGATTATTACGGAGACATGATTATTCCATGACTTTGATGGAGGAATTTGCAACTTTACTTGCAAACAATAATCCCTGTTCATCAATAAGGTGAGAACCAAAACCGTTATAAACCTTAATATATTCAAATGAATTGAAAAGTGTATCCAAGTAGTAATAGTTCAGTGTTGGCTGTTGTAATGATGACAGTAGCGCACAGCTGTTCCGTGCTCCGGTGCGGTTTGCAATCACACTACATGTGATACGCGCCTGAGCCCAACTGAACTGTGCTCGGGCCCACCTCTTCCAAGCAGGCCAGGGACAGCTAAATGAACCAGACTTTGGGGGTCAAATGAGCTTGGGTAAGGTTCAGATAGCCTAGTGTGAGTACACCCTAAGCGTTTGGAGGATCTGATGTACTCAAGGTTTTTGTGATCGGTCCAGATAGTGAAAGGCACCCCTGAGCCTTCCAACCAATGGCACCATTCCTCCAAGGCAAGAATGACTGCCAGCAATTCTCTGTTACCCATCTCTTAACTGCGTTCAGCGGGAGACAAAAACATGGATGCAGAGGAGCGCTGGGAGAGAACCGTACCAACCCCAACCTCTGACGCGTCGACCTCCACCACAAACTGACGAGAAGGATCAGGGGTAACAAGAACAAGATCTGAAATTAAGTTGCTCTTGAGGTTGGAAAATGCAGCCTCAGCTGCATTTGACCATCTGAACACCATTTTGGTGGAGGTCAAGACAGTCAGAGTGGCTAGTTGGCTGTAATTGTGAATAAAACACCGGTAGGAAATTGGCAAAGCCCAGAAGCCTTAGCAGGGCCTTGGGAGAATCTAGGGTTAGCCAATCTATCACAGCCTGAATCTTATCAGGCATCCATGCACCCCCTCGGACAAAATGATGCAACCCAAAAAAGAAAAGGACTGTGTACGAAAATAATTTCTCCGCCTTGACAAAAAACCCATTCTCTAGCAGCCTCTAAAGCTCGCCTGACATGCTGAATGTGTTCCTGGCACAGAATGCGAATATAATCTATAATCTGCGGAGACGCACCTGGCAGTAAGTGTATTGCACAGTCATATGGATGATGTGGAGGAAGAGAAGCAGCTCGGGACTTACTAAACACCCCATTTAGGTAAATGGTTCTGGTAAGACTCACCGACCCCGTGGAATGGGAAATGGATGGGAGTGATTGACCGCCGAGGGCACTGACAGAAATCGGGTGAGTCAGTGGAATGATTTGGATCTTAAGATTGTGAGAAAGTGTAGAGTCCAAGAAATTTCATTCAGCTCCATAGTCCAGCAAGGCTTGACCGGAATGATGAGAGGTGGCCCACTGCAGTCTAGCCGGGAGGAGAGTAGCAGATAGGTAGGATTTCTTAAAGGCAATACCACCTGTCAAGTAAACTCGCTTCTAGTGACAGGCTTTGGCTTTTGCTGGACAGTGTGCAGCAATGTGTCCAGGGGCCTCATAGTACAAACACAATCCATGAGCCTTTTGTCAGTCCTTCTTTCGATTTGTGTTCTGGCCAACTGCATGGGTTCAGGATCGAAAGTGGGGCTGATCATATTGCTGGGAGTGGGAAGAGAACAGTTTGTTAACTTAGGAACAAAAGCTTGCACAGAACATTGGTAATCCGTCACAGATCGTTTACCTTGTCGCAGCTCTGCCAACACTCGTGCAGCTACCCTGCCAGAGACAACATGGTCAAAAACCTTCTTGAGTTAATCAGAAATGGACTGGAACAAGAAGCAGCACTGATGTTTCTGTTCCCACACCGCCGTTCCCCATAGAGCCCCTCGACCAGACAGCAGTGTGATCACTAAAGCCACTTTAGACTCCTCCGACAGAACCTTCACATGTTATTGGAATTATCGTTAACACAAGTTTACTGGTTAAAAATTGGATGAATGCCCTCTCAAGTCATATTTACCGCTGGGAAGTTCAGGGAAAAATTTTGTATACCCAAGTTCCTGAGTTAGGCGGGCCACAAACTTTAACCCTCTGAACACGACGAAACGCGCCAACGTGTTCTGCTGGATTTTTCCTCATGACAGCGTAAAACAACTTAAAATACTCATTTTGGCCACACAGACATGAGAGAGATGTCTTTACAAAGCTTAAAGGTCCCATATTATCAACTGAAATTTCCTGGCTTTTTCCATGATAACTCAGTTCTAGGGCCTATGTTACTACCATATAAACTTCAAAACAGTCAATCCACAGTCAAATGCACACAGCCTGCATAAAGCTGTGCCTTTTCACGATTCATCGTGACGTCCGTAAAATTTGATGTCAGAACTACTCAGTCACCACCTTCATTCACCATCCCGAGCAGAGGGTTAAACATGGATGAGGGGAGAACGATTGCTGCTGTGACTGGTATTCTTTATTATTTTTTTCCACAACCACTACATTACCTTGTCTTGTCATTAAAGTAGTGCATAATTACATAAATAATCATTTGAAGCATATTGTATGTATTATACACAGCGAAAATAGCCTGTATTTGACCGAAATTCCAGAATCGTCAGCAAGCTGACTATAGATAGTGCAGTGAATGTTTATATGGTGCATGTGTTTTTATCTGTATAGAGGGGAAGGGAAGGAGGCCTTCAAAGGGAAGAGTCTAGGTGACACCGTCTCTGCTGACACTTCAGGGATGCGTTGTGGTCATGTCTAGGGCAGAAAGTCAGATGGTCCACCATCTGCTCTGGATCCGGCTGACTACAGTAAACCTTGGGATAAACAGAGACTAACATTAGCGTAGATGCCATTCTTTTTATGACATAATGAGTACATCAGGTGTTATGGGAAGCTTCCTGCTGACCTAGTTAATGCAGCCTAAAACAATCATTTAACAGATTTGAATAATAGAAATTGATAATTTTCTATGTGTATGCCATAGTAAAGAGATGATTTTTTAGTTTAGATTTAAACTGACAGAGTGTGTCTGCTTCCTGAACAATGCTAGGAAGACTGCTCCAGAGTTGAGGTGCTAAATAGGAAAAGGATCGACCGCCTGCACTTGACTTTGATATTCTAGGTATTAACTGGCCAGAGTTTTGAGACCACAATAGACGTGATGGAGTATAATGCGTTAAGAGCTCGTCCAGGTACTGGGCAGCTAAATCATTTAGAGCTTTGTAAGTAATAAGCAAGATTTTAAAATGTATACAATGTTTAATAGGGAGCCAGTGCAGTGTTGACAGAACTGGTCTAATATGGCCATACTTCCTGGTTCTAGTTAGAACTCGAGCTGCTGCGTTTTGGACCAGCTGCAGTTTATTTATTAGCGAGCAGGGGAACCACCCAGTAGAGCATTACAATAATCTAGCCTTGAGGTCATGAACGCATTAACTAACTGTTCAGCATTTTGCAATGAGAGCATGTGTTGTAGTTTAGATATATTTTTAAAATGGAAGAATGCAGTTTTACAGATGCTAGAAACGTGGTTTTTAAATGAAAGACTGGTATCAAAGAGCACACCCAGGTTCCTAACTGGCGACGACAGAGCAGCCATCAAGTGTTAGATAGTATTCTAGGTTACAACGTGCAGAGGTTTTTTGTCCAATAATTAGAAATTCAGTTTTTTCAGAATTAAGTTAAATTACTAGTCATCCCATGTTTTATATCAGCTATGCATTCCGTTAAAGGGATAGTTCACCCAAAAATGAAAATTTGATGTTTATCTGCTTACCCCCAGGGCATCCAAGATGTAGGTGTCTTTGTTTCTTCAGTAGAACACAAATGAAGATTTTTAACTCCAACAGTTGCAGTGTGCCAGTCGTATAATGCATGTCAATGGTAACATTTTAGAATATGAGAGCTATGAGAGTAAAAAAAACATACACATACAAATCCATATTCAACCCTGCGGCTCGTGATGACACATTGATGTCTTAAGACACGAAACGATCGGTTTGTATGAGAAACCGAACAGTATTTACATAATTTTTTTTACCTTGAATGCGATCTATGTACAACAGCCTTCTCTGCATGATTACTTCCGGCAAGTGAGGTCAAAATACACAATATGGCGTAGAGATACACGTTAGAGATCACTTCCGTCACTTGTATCCCATTGAGATACACAATATTGTGTATTTTGACCTCATACGACTGGCAGACTGCAACGGTTGGAGTTAAAAAAAACTTAATTTGTCTTGTGTTCTACTAAAGAAACAAAGACACCTACATCTTTGATGCCCTGGGGGTAAGCAGATAAACATCCAATTTAAATTTTGGGGTGAACTATCCCGTTAATCTTGTGAATTGGTTTTCGCCGTAAAGAAATATAGAGACGAGTATCATTAGCATAACAATGAAAACTAACACCATGCTTCCTAATGATATCTCCCAAGGGTAGCATGTACAGGGTGAAAAGCAACAGTCCTAGCACTGAGCCTTGCGGTACTCCATACTGAACTTGTGATCGGTATGACATCTCTTCATTTACTGCTACAAACTGATAGCGGTCAGATAAGTATGATTTAAACCATGCCAATGCAATTCCACTAATGCCAACATAATTTTCGAGTCTATTCAGAAGAATGTTGTGGTCGACAGTATCGAATGCAGCACTAAGATCGAGTAACACTAATAGAGAGATACAACCACGAGCAGATGTTGAGAGCAAATAATTTGTAACTCTAATGAGAGCAGTACTATAATACAGTCTAAATCCTGACTGGAAATCCTCACAGATATTATTTCTTTCTAAAAAGGAGCATAATTGTGAAGACACTGCCTTTTCTAGTGTTTTTGACAGAAAGGGTAGATTTGAGATTGGCCTGTAATTGACTAATTCTGTAGGGTCAAATTGCGTTTTTTTAATAAGTGGTTTAATAATAGCCAACTTAAAAGTTTTCGGTACATATCATTAATTCATCTTTGTCATTATGATATTAAGAAGAGGATCTATGACCTCTGGAAGCATCTCTTTCAGTAGCTTAGTCATATAGGGTCAAGCATACATGTTGTTGATTTAGATGTAAAGAGTTTAGCCAATTCTTCCTCTCCTATAGCAGTGAATGAGTGGAATTTTTCCTCAGTGACACTACAATGCACTGTCTGAGACGATACTGTAGTGGATGGTTGCATAGTTATAATTTTCTTCCTAATATTATCTTTCTTGCATGTAAAGAAGTTCATAAAGTCATTACTGCTGTGCTGTTTGCAAACGTCAGAAGTTGAAGCTTTATTTCTTGTTAATTTAGCCACTGTATCAAATAAATACCTAGGGTTGTGTTTGCTTTCTTCTAAGAGAGTCAAGAAATAAGCAGATCTAGCAGTTTTTTCTGTATGCAATCATGCTCTCTTTCCACGAAATGTGAAAAACCTCCAGTTTTGTTTTCTTCCAGCTGCGCTCGATTTTTCTAGCTGCTGTTTTAAGGGCTTGAGTGTGCTCATAGTACCATGGTGTTGGATTATTTTCTCTAATCTTCTTTAAGCGCAGAGGAGCAACTGTGTCTAAAGTGCTGGAAAAGAGAGCATCAATAGTTTCTGTTGCAACATTGTGTTCCTCTAGGCTATCTGGGATGCTGAGGAAATGGAACTGATGAGGAAGATTATTTACAAAGCAATCTTTAGTGGACGTGGTGATAGTCCTGCTATATTTGAAACGAGGGGATGGCTTTGCAGCCTTTGCTAAATTAATTACACACGATACTAGATAATGATCTGAGATGTCATGTTCCTCTTGGCGTTCCATACAAGCATTGTTGTTAGCCAGAATGTCCCTCAGCTCGGAAACACTCGCCGGATCCATCTTGGTCAGATCGTTATGTCAGGAAAATAACAATGGGATCCAGTAATGAATGCAATCGATAGAGTTTATTACTTCAAGCTCAGAAACACAGTAGAGTAGCGATGAGTCAAGATTTCCAAATATTCGATTAGTTGATTTAATTATAGAATATCGAATAGGTTGTGCGATTGTCTAAAAAAAAATTCCCCATGTTTTCGGTGCTAATGCAGTGGTGACGCATTCATGTAACCAGAGGGTGGCGCTGCCAATAACGCACCTAAAAGCTGTTAATCAACTCTCAGGGCATTTTTACACTGGGCACATTTGCTGCAGTCCGAGTCCAACTCGTCAAGTGCAATGAGTTGCTTAGCAATGCTCCGGTCTCCGTGTAAACAACAAAAACGCGAATCTGTGATGCACAAAGTCATGCACATGCATATTACATATTCAGTCTATAGTGTTTCATCGCCATTTAATGGCCTAGCAGCAGAATACAGCGTTTCTAGTCGTTTTTGTGGATCAGAGTGAATGGGGATCGTTTTGACAATGGTGTCATCTGTATACGTGGAAAACTTAAAGGAAAAACCTTTTAAAAATTTGCTTATATGTATAAACAATGGTCTTGATGGGGGGAGGAGTCAATTAGGTCTCTCTCATGTACTGCACACATTAGGGAATAGCAATCATTTTAAGCTCCTCATCAAGAGCGATCATAATGCAGCTCTATTAAAATATGAAGACAGAAGAACACAGACTTCGTACACATCTCAGAGAACAGCTCAGAAGATAATGTCCTCTTGTAATCTGCAATTGGTGAGTAGCTACTTTGGTGGCTTAAGCCCCTGATTACCAGATATTTGTGAAGATTCACTCATCTTATAAACGTCAAATAATATAGATTTTAATATACATTCTTGCACTTAATATAAATTATTCACCCAGTTTTTGATCTAAACAATTTTTTCTAAACAAATTTGTCTGCTTTTTCATTTTTTTTGCGCCGCGTTCCGTCAAATTAAAAACTTCAACTTTTAAAAACGCGTCTTGACACACTGCACTCTTTTCCATTTTATTAGAATTTTTTAAATCACAAGTGTGTTCCTTCATTTAGCTCAGTGCAATTTTAAAATGGACCTTTAAAACTGCACTGAACATCAATGCGTGTCCGCAGTGTGTGAGAACAACCAGCCTATAATGTAAAAATCCACTCACAATTATTTTTATAATTCCCATAAATCAAAAGCAGTCTCTTCAAACAAGCTGATTCAGATTCCCCCCTACAACGACGTCAATGTAGGAAGAAGCCCCACCTACAGCCGGTAATGATCTGCCCTATTAGCATAGACACAGCCCTGAGTGAGAAGCACAGAGTCCACCATTTCTGTATCCTCACTGTAGCAGCCGGAGATGTACAATGTCTGCGCCAAGGAGGCATTACAAGTGTTTTGTTTTGGGATATACTAATGCACATAAGAGTCTCCATAGAGGACGTCTCACTGAGGACATTGTGGTTAAATTTTATTTTCAAAACCGCAAGGGCCCATAGTCGGCTCGATAAATGTTACATGCATTCTGAAGAGAATACACGTTTAAACAAACAGGCTCCAGTCCAAGATGGTCAATCATACATTTGCGAGTCGGCTCAACCTGTCGCATACGTCTTTTCGCCTTTATTGCAGTTCATAACACAAATGCAATAGCATGTCATAAAAGCAAAATGACAACATGATATGAAATTAACTTTCACTCACCGGCTAATTTGGCTACTAAATGTTTAAGTTACCGGCCATGCAGAACTTCTACTAGCCAAAAAACAAAACAAAAAAAATTAACTACGTCACAGTATATATATATATATTATATAATATACGGCTCCTGATCGATTGCTCCTGTCTGCCTCCTGTCTGCCTTGCTGCAGTGTGCTGCAGTGTTTGCAGCTCTGTACAGCTTTGCTTTTGAATCTCTATTTGATATATTTTCTCTGTTGTTTATACTGCTAACTAAATATAACTTACTCATCACCATATATTGTTTAATATTGCCTATCACGTTAAATTTGACATTGCTAGCTTTTAATCTAAACCACTATCACAACACGTTAGCATTTCACAACTCTTTAGCATTTCACTAGCCTGTTAATGCCTGCCATACATGCATCCGGGTCTCCTGTTTTGTCTCTCGTGCCATTACTAGTCCATCAAACAACTGTGGTAAGTTGGATTAATCAACAAACACGGTAAGTCATGTCTTCTTCTCCTGTTATTGTCACTTGCACTGCCTGTTCCATGTTTAGCATATCCTTCTCTGTTAGCGAACAGGGCTTCACATGTGATAAATGCAGGGAGATAGTCAGGCTGACAGAGAAGATTTCAGAATTAGAGACACGCATCCAGACTTTATTTGAGAGTAGTGAGAATGTAACAGCTTTAGACACTGCTTTCGATGCGACTAGCTTAGTAAACTCTTTACACTGTTTGGTTCGGTTCGGCAACTGGGTGCTGTGAGACGGCATAGTCACGGATAAAAAAAAACTCTTCCGTTCCGATTAGAACATCAAACAGGTTCTCCCCGCTCAGTGACGCACCCACTGAGAATCCTGTTAAAAAAGTGCCGTAGTCTTTGGCGATTCTATTACACGGAACGTGAAAATAGAGACACCAGCCACCATAGTCACATGTTTACCGGGAGCCAGAGCGCCTGACATCAAAGCTAATTTAAAAGTGCTAATGCTAATCGTAAATTCTCTAAGATTATTATTCACGTCGGCACTAATAATGTTCGACTTCGCCAGTCGGAGATCACCAAAATGAACATTAAAGAGATGTGTGAACTTGCAAGTACGATGGCAGATAGTGTTTTTTGCTCTAGTCCCCTACCTGTTCACCGGAGTGATGAGATACTTAGCAGACTATCATCACTCAATGGCTGGTTGTCTAAGTGGTGTCCATAGGGCTCATAGACAATTGGCAAAGCTTTTGGGGCAGACCTGACCCGTTGAAAAGAGATGGTATCCATCCCTCCTGGGATGGTGCCGCTCTTCTCTCTAGTAATTTGGCACATAGTCTTAGAGCTAAACCTTGACTAACTAGGGCCCAGGTCAGGAAGCAGGAAGGACTGGCTTACCCGACCGCCTGCTAGCTGTCTCACGTCACAGAAGTCAGATAAATCCCAGCACATAGAGACTCTTTCACCTAGATATTTTTACATAGAGACTGTGTCTGTTCCACGAATTAGTAAATACAAAAAAACATCAAAACCATTGAACGGTAAAAATTGTATTGATGTACAACAAATAAACAACAGATGATACAGATGAACAAATGATAAAGCTCGGGCTGCTGAATATTCGATCCCTTTCCTCAAAAACGCTTATTGTTAATAATATGATTACAGATAATAATCTAGATGTGCTGTGTTTGACAGAAACCTGGCTAAAACCTGACAATTACATTACTACACCCCCCAAGATTACTGTTATAAACACGAGCCGCGTCTGAAAGGTAAAGGGGGAGGGGTTGCTGTAATTTATAATAATATTTTCAGTATTACTCAGAAGTCTAGTTTCAAATATAATTCCTTTGAAGTTTTGGTGCTTTATGTAACGTTATGTAGTGAAATTGATAAATCCCGTTTGACATTTGTGTTGGCTACTGTATACAGGCCACCAGGGCACCATACAGACTTTACCAGAGAAATTGCTGATTTTCTATCAGAGTTAGCCCTGGCTGCTGATAAAGTCCTAATTGTTGGTGATTTTAATATCCATGTAGACAATGAAAAAGACGCATTGAGATTGGCATCTAGAGACATTCTAAACGTGTCAGATCCCACTCATCGCTGTAATCATACGTTAGACCTAATACTGTCACATGGAATAAATGTTGATACCATTGAAATTCTGCAGCAGAGTGATGACATCTCAGATCATTACCTAGTATCATGTATACTTAATTTAGCAAAGGCTGCAAAGCTGCCCCCTCGCTTCAAATATGGCAGGACTATCACTGCTGCGACTAAAGATTGCTTTGTAAATAATCCTCCTCATCAGTTTCATCTCCTCAGCATCCCAGATAGCCTAGAGGAACTCGATGTTGCAAAAGAAACTATTGACTCTCTCTTTTCCAGCACTTTAGACACAGTTGCTCCCCAGCGCTTAAAGAAGATTTAAGAAAATTGTCCAACGCCGTGGTACAACGAGCACACCCGGGCCCTTAAAACAGCAGCCAGAAAAATGGAGCGCAGCTTGAAGAAAACAAAACTGGAGGTTTTTCGTATTTCGTGGAAAGAGAGCATGATTGCATACAGAAAGGCCGTAAAAACTGCTAGATCTGCTTATTTCTCGACTCTCTTAGAAGAAAACAAACACAACCCTAGGTATTTATTCGATACAGTGGCTAAATTAACCAAAGATAAAGCTTCAACTTCTGATGTTTGTAAACAGCACAGCAGTAATGACTTTATGAACTTCTTTACTTGTAAGATTGATAATATTAGGAAAAAAATTATAACCATGCAGCCATCTACTACAGTATCACATACATTGTAGTGTCACTGAGGAACAATTACACTCATTCACTGCTATAGGAGAGGAAGAATTCGCTAAACTCGTTAAATCATCAAAATCAACATGTATGCTCGACCCTATACCGATTAAACTACTAAAATAGATGCTTCCAGAGGTCATAGATCCTCTTCTTACTATCATTAATTTATCTTTGTCATTAGGATATGTACTGAAAACTTTTAAGTTGGCTATTATTAAACCACTTATTAAAAAAACACAACTTGATCCTACAGAATTAGTCAATTACAGGCCAATCTCAAATCTACCCTTTTTGTCAAAAATACTAGAAAAGGCAGTGTCCTCACAATTATGCTCCTTTTTTAGAAAGAAATGGTATCTGTGAGGATTTCCAGTCAGGATTTAGACCGTATCATAGTACTGAGACTGCTCTCATTAGAGTTACAAATGATTTACTCTTATCATCTGAGTGTGGTTGTATCTCTCTGTTAGTGATACACAATCTTAGCACTGGATTCAATACTATCGACCACAACATTCTTTTGAATGGACTCGAAAATTATGTTGGCATTAGTGGAATTGCATTGGCATGGTTTAAATCATACGTATCTGTCCGTTATCAGTTTGTAGCAGTAAATGAAGAGATGTCACACCAATCACCGAAGTTCAGTATGGAGTACCGCAAGGCTCAGTGCTAGGACCGTTACTTTTCACCCTGTACATGCTACCACTGGGAGATATCATTAGGAAGCATGGCGTTAGTTTTCATTGTTATGCTGACGATACTCAGCTCTATATTTCTTCACACCCTGACGAAACTTACCAATTCACAAGATTAACGGAATGCATTGCTGATTGGATGACTAGTAATTTCCTGCAACTTAATTGAAAAAACTGAATTTTTAATCATTGGACAAAAAAACTCCACAAGTAGTAACCTAGAATACTGTCTAACAATTGATGGCTGCTCTGTCAAGTCCTCGTCATCAGTTAGGAACCTGGGTGTGCTCTTTGATACCAATCTCTCATTTGAAAGCCATGTTTCTAGCATCTGTAAAACTGCATTCTACCATCTTAAAAATATATCTAAATTACGGCACATACTTTCAATGCAAAATGCTGAACAGTTAGTTCACGCGTTCATGACCTCAAAGCTAGATTATTGTAATGCTATAGTGGGTGGTTGCCCTGCTCACTTAATAAACAAACTGCAGCTGGTCCAAAATGCAGCAGCTCGAGTTCTTACTAGAACCAGGAAGTATGACCATATTAGCCCAGTTCTGTCAACACTGCACTGGCTCCGTATTAAACATCGTATAAATTTTAAAATCTTGCTTATTACTTACAAAGCTCTAAATGGTTTAGCGCCCCAGCTAAAAAAACAAAACAAAAAGCGAGCTCTTAACACATTATACTCCATCACGTCTATTGCGGTCTCAAAACTCTGGCCAGTTGATAATACCTAGAATATCAAAATCAACTGCAGGCGGTCGATCCTTTTCCTTTTTAGCACCTAAACTCTGGAACAGTCTTCCTAGCATTGTTCAGGAAGCAGACACACACTCAGTTTAAATCTAGAAAAAAAACACACATTTCTTTACTATGGCATACACATAGAACATTAATCAATTTATATTATTCAAATCAGTTAAATTATTGTTTTAGGCTGCATTAACTAGGTCAGCCGGAACCGGGAACACTTCCCATAACACCTGATGTACTCGTTACATCATAAAAAGAATGGCATCTACGCTAATGTTACTCTCTCTGTTTATCCCGAGGTTTACTGTAGTGTGCCAGATCTAGATCAGATGGTGGACATGCTCCTAGACACGGCACATATAATGCTTGCTTACATGCTGTAGCCATTTTCACGGATTCGCCTTTTTAGGGGTTTGTGTGGGGATGATGATGATATAGTTTCAAAACTATTTCAAACCTATTTCATGGTTTGCGTTCTCGGGCCAACAAATGCTGTTGCCATGTGGATGGGGTCCGGAACGCATTGGGGGTTTTCTATTTTAATTGAAGATGGTGTTGTTTAAATGGCACCAAATTAAATAACTATTCAGTTTTTAGTACAGAAATTGATCAAAAACTTTTCTTCAAAAACAAAATTAATTTGCCTATTATCACTGTAAAGCTGCTTTGAATCAATCTGCGTTGTGAAACGCGCTATATAAATGAAGGTGACTTGACTAAAGAATCCTAATAAATGACCCCCACTTAATAAGAATCACAAGCTGAAGTGTTGTAAAATACATGAAGACTAGACAGATAGGCTGATAGTGACTCTTCCAGCACCACATCCTCTGTACTACTGTTTGAAGAATTCCTCTTCCAGAATCTGGCAGTAAGTTTTGGGAGTTCATTTTTAGTCCATCTCTGCAAAACGGACTTCAGACGGACTCCCAAAGCGGTCTTCATGTATTTTACAACACTTCAGCTTGTGATTCTTATTAAATTCCAAAAAGTTATGGAATTTAAGTTGATCCGTTCAACCGTTCGCAAACAATGCGCAAACAAATTGTACATAGCAGTTGTAAAAATAAACTTAAGGCTATATCTCCACAACGCTTTATCGTATTTAAACCAAACTTGATACATGTCATCACAAGCATGACCTGAGGCAACATGCAGCATTTTGGTGCAGCGCCACCTACTGGTCCAGAGATACGAAAAATCGAACCAACTTCTAAACTATTTGTCCAATATAGATCAGCTGCAAAGACACTGCTAAAGAAACTGGAAGTAATACAAAATCAAGCGCTGAGAATCTGCTGTGGGGCTATAAAGTCCTCTCCAGCTTGTGCGGTAAACCTCTAAATTTAAGATATTTAAGACCAGTGATTGAGTATGGAAGTGTAGTGTATAGACATTATTAGATGTATTATATCATGTATTATATCATTGAACACATCATTAATCATAATGGAAAAGAGTAGTGGGCTGATCACACTACCCTGTGGAGTCCCATTTTTTACTCTGTATCTACTGGACAGTGTTGTTCCAATTTTAACCTGAATATGTCTTTCATATAATTTTTTTTTAATATAATTTTTTTAATCCAATTAACAATTCTTCCCTTTATTCCAATATTGACTAGCTTAATCAACAGTCCCTCTTTCCATACCATGCCATAAGCTTTTTCTACATCTAAAAATATTGCCATGATTAATTCCTTGTTAATTTGAGCTTTTTTAATTTCCAAACACACTACTGGATCCATTGTTCCTCTACCTTTCCTAAAGCCACTCTGATGAGGAGATAACATTCATCTTTCTATATAAAATGTAATTCTCTCAACAATCATCCTTTCCATTATTTTCCCAACGTGTGATGTGAGAGCTATTGGCCTGTAATTTGCTGGATTTGTTGGATCATTTCCTGGTTTTATAATAGGAACAATGACTGCATCTTTCCAACTTGTAGGTAGTCTACCTTCTTTCTAAACCTTATTATACAAACCTAAAAGTTTACCTTTAGTTAAAATTCCTAATGTTTTAACATAGTATAAATCTGATCATTTCCTGGTGAAGTTACTCTAGATTTGTCTATAGCTCGTCCCAATTCCTGCAACGTAAAATGACCATCCATAGCATCCATTGAACTTTCCTGTCTCTGTAAAGTTCCTAAATTTGCATCTCTAGTTTCATTTCTCCCCCGTATACCTTCCTCTGATAAATTATTTGAACTATGAATTTCAACAAGTGTCTTAGCTATTATTTATTGTCTTAGCTTTTTCTTCATTTGATACTGCTATGATTTCCCCAGATTTTAAAACCGGATATTGCCAATCTCTTCTAATTCCCCTCATCTTTCTTATCATTCCCCATACCTCACCTAAAGGAGTTGTTCTGCCTATTTTATTGCAATATTTTCTCCAGCTATTTCTTTTTGCCTTTCTCACTTTCTTTACGTGTGCTTGAGAGAGAGATATAAGGGCACCATGTGTCAGAATTTGATTGATTTATTGCCCTAATAAAAATTCCCCACCCCTCCCTCCCACCCACCCACCCACCGACCGGACTGGACACCTGTTCTAGACACCTGTTTTTGGCCATCTGTTTTATTATCCTTCCCCCACTCAAAGGAATTTATGACTGTTTTGGGGACTTTGTGTGTTCTCGAAAATGTTCGAAAACGACCAAAGAATGTTCAAAAACGATGTGCTTGAAACTTTTTAAAATGTGAGACATTGTGCTGGAATAACAGTGACATGTATACGATCAGGGGAGATGTTTTTATTAAACAAAGTTTGTTTTCACATACATTTGAAGTTTGAAAACGTTTAAACATTAAAACGATGTATATCGTTAAATACAAAGGCATGGCATTCGTGCGTTTCAAGACGTTATCAGAAAAATGTAAAAACAAGTTAGAGGAAGTTAGATTTTCCCTTTACTTTTTAAAAAACAAAAAAGTAAAATGTTCAGAAAAACTAGTTAGAGAATGTACGACTCAAAGAAAAGGTGGTTAAAAATCACATCAAACTAACAATGTTAACTTTTTTCACATTACAATTTACTGCTAAATTTGTGTTTAGTTTAGACAAAACATTTCTCTCACGGAATCTGATGCAAACGCGTCCTCTCTCCTCGATGAAAACGGAATGAGCTTTGGAGGCTTGCGTGAAGCCGCTCCCCAGTCTCCGCCCCCTAACACTCCTCTCAATGCAGAACAGCGTTAAAAATAAATAAATAAATAAATAAAAGCAAAAACAAATAATGTTAAGTTTTTCACATTACAATTTACTGTTAAATTTGTGTTTAGTTTAGACACTAAGAAGCAAACGCGTCGTCTCTCCTCTATGGCTAGATAATCAATGAGTTCTGGGGAGCTGTGTAAACCCGCCAGACTCCGCCCCCTTACACTCACTCTCGGCGCAGAAGAATGTACCGGTTTATAGTTCAATAATTGTAAATAACGGTTAATGATGTTTAAAACAAAATGACGTTTATAAATAATGGTCGTTTTTAGTTAACATGTTTTTGTTTAGTTCATAGTAGTTAATTTAGTTATTCACTCTTAACTCTTTCAAGTCTAATTGTTTCAAGTCACACACACACACACACGTAGATTTAAATGTTGGTGAAATAATTAAATAAAATAAAGTTCCCTTTCGAACGGTCAGTCGTACTGCGTCTTAAGACGCAATGGGAAATAATCTACAGGGAGTGCAGAATTATTAGGCAAATGAGTATTTTGACCACATCATCCTCGTTATGCATGTTGTCTTACTCCAAGCTGTATAGGCTGGAAAGCCTACTACCAATTAAGCATATTAGGTGATGTGCATCTCTGTAATGAGAAGGGGTGTGGTCTAATGACATCAACACCCTATATCAGGTGTGCATAATTATTAGGCAACTTCCTTTCCTTTGGCAAAATGGGTCAAAAGAAGGACTTGACAGGCTCAGAAAAGTCAAAAATAGTGAGATATATTGCAGAGGGATGCAGCAGTCTTAAAATAGCCAAGCTTCTGAAGCGTGATCATCGAACAATCAAGCGTTTCATTCAAAATAGTCAACAGGGTCGCAAGAAGCGTGTGGAAAAACCAAGGCGCAAAATAACTGCCCGTGAACTGAGAAAAGTCAAGCGTGCAGCTGCCAAGATGCCACTTGCCACCAGTTTGGCCATATTTCAGAGCTGCAACATCACTGGAGTGCCCAAAAGCACAAGGTGTGCAATACTCAGAGACATGGCCAAGGTAAGAAAGGCAGAAAGTCGACCACCACTGAACAAGACACACAAGCTGAAACGTCAAGACTGGGCCAAGAAATATCTCAAGACTGATTTTTCTAAGGTTTTATGGACTGATGAAATGAGAGTGAGTCTTGATGGGCCAGATGGATGGGCCCGTGGCTGGATTGGTAAAGGGCAGAGAGCTCCAGTCCGACTCAGACGCCAGCAAGGTGGAGGTGGAGTACTGGTTTGGGCTGGTATCATCAAAGATGAGCTTGTGGGGCCTTTTCGGGTTGAGGATGGAGTCAAGCTCAACTCCCAGTCCTACTGCCAGTTTCTGGAAGACACCTTCTTCAGGCAGTGGTACAGAAGGAAGTCTGCATCCTTCAAGAAAAACATGATTTTCATGCAGGACAATGCTCCATCACACGCGTCCAAGTACTCCACAGCGTGGCTGGCAAGAAAGGGTATAAAAGAAGAAAATCTAATGATATGGCCTCCTTGTTCGCCTGATCTGAACCCCATTGAGAACCTGTGGTCCATCATCAAATGTGCGATTTACAAGGAGGGAAAACAGTACACCTCTCTGAACAGTGTCTGGGAGGCTGTGGTTGCTGCTGCACGCAATGTTGATGGTGAACAGATCAAAACACTGACAGAATCCATGGATGGCAGGCTTTTGAGTGTCCTTGCAAAGAAAGGTGGCTATATTGGTCACTGATTTGTTTTTGTTTGGTTTTTGAATGTCAGAAATGTATATTTGTGAATGTTGAGATGTTATATTGGTTTCACTGGTAAAAATAAATAATTGAAATGGGTATAAATTTGTTTTTTGTTAAGTTGCCTAATAATTATGCACAGTAATAGTCACCTGCACACACAGATATCCCCCTAAAATAGCTAAAACTAAAAACTACTTAAAATATTGATACAAAAATATTCAGCTTTGATATTAATGAGTTTGTGTTCATTGAGAACATGGTTGTTGTTCAATAATAAAATTAATCCTCAAAAATACAACTTGCCTAATAATTCTGCACTCCCTGTATTTCTCGAATTACTGAAGCATTTTTGTAAAATCACGCAGTACTACTGCTCAGTCAAATGTAGAGACATCTCGCACGCTATTGGCTGGCCAGTGGGAACTGCATGAACAAATGGCAGAACAGCGTAACTGAGCGAACCAATGGGCACAATGCCCGCGAAGCAGGGCACAAAGCCCGCGAAGGTGAGCACAAAGCCTGCGAAGGTAAGCACAAAGCCCGCCAAAATGGGTGTGGCATCTGCCTTAAAGGTATGCTGTAATGCCCTAAAACGTCAGATTAATCTCCTTCAGCGACGATCTCGGTCCTTGCTGATAAACTCTCGAAGCTACACCACCTTTCGCCGAGAAAAGACGAGCCTGCAGCGGAATCGCGAGCTAGCCAGCCCGGACATCCTGCAACGAGTCAGCGGCCTGTTTCAGCGCGCTCAATTGCCAGCGGTCCTGTGAGCTGTCGCGCCTTTCTCCTGTGCTCTCCGGTGAAACACTACGGTGTATCCTTGTTTTTACAATGAGCGTCTTACGTAATGTCGCGCAATATATGTGTAACATGCAGCACTCACCTGCATGAAGAGGACGGCCACGATGTGTGCGTGATCTGTCTGGGCTAAGCCCATCTCCTCTCTCCGCTCGCGGATAGCTCTCTTCTCAGAGCGCGAACCCGCCCCTCGCGCTTTCCCGTTCCCTTTCCAGTCCGAACCCCGGCGGAAAAAGCGGCAGAGCCCGAGGGCTGAGTACACCTAGGCTAACGAGCTCACTTCGGCCCAGTGCCCGCGTGCCTCGTCTTCGCCTCAGAGAGACGTTTCTCCCGTGACGTTCTCTCGAGCGGAGGGAACAGGTCCGATCGAAGCCGAGGGCCTGGTCTCATTCGCCGGCAATGATGCGCGCGGGAGCATCCACACGATGCGCGTCCCCTCAACTTCACAGCAATGCAAATTCCCCAACGGGTATCACGTGTGTCTCGGCTGAGACCACGCCGAATTTGCACGATGAGATGGTGCTGCCGACCCCGCGGGCTCGGCTCGCCAGCCTCGATGCATCCCGCCTCCCTCTCTCTCGCTCCGCGCTGAAGAAGCGCTGCGGACAGAGAATGCCAGAGTGGACGAGCGAACTCACGCCAGAGCTCTCCCCGCGTGTCTCGCTTTCAGACTGCTAGAAATATTGAGGGCGCGGCTTACGTTACAGCCTGTTCTCACTGCAGCTCGCGCTTATTGCCATGGCAGCGCGCGTGCGTGCGCGCCCTGTTGAGAGCGTGACTTACGTCATTGCTGCACTCGCTGTCTAGCGCATAGCGGCGTTGTGAAATGGCGGCCAAGCCCTGCCCCTTTTTCACTCTCTATCACTTCTCCCAGTTCCCTCTATTCAGGCAACTGGAGAGGTTCAGCATTCCAGTATACGAGCCTGTTACAAAGCACACTCGCCTGCACACAAAACGCACTGTTGAGAGAGTGACTTCTCTCTACCACTTCTCTCAATCCCCTCTATTCAGGCGACTGGAGAGGTTTATCCATTGCAGTATACGAGCCTGTTATAAAGCACGCACACCTGCACACAAAACACTGAGAGCATGACTTCTCTCTACCACTTCAGGCGACTGGAGAGGTCCACCATTGCAGTAAACGAGCCCGCTATGAAGCGCGCACGCCTGCACACAAAACGCTGTATTAAAGGCGATCCTAATAAGCAATTAAGAGTATTTTCCTTTTATGACTGTAGGCAGTGTGTCCCCTACATAGTGTGCACCACTGCATATAAGCACTGTTAATTCAGCACTATGGAATCACTCAAAAGATCAGGAAGAGAGGAGGGTTGAGTCCCGCCCAGGCCGGTCCCCCCCAACGTGACACGTCCTCAAAACTGAAGTGGAGAGCCTATTGATGAGAAAAGCTATAGAGGCGGTGCCTCTAGCACAGCGCGAGTCAGGGTTTTACAGCCGCTATTTCCTCGTCCCACAAGAAGATGGCGGTCTCAGACCCATCTTAGACCTCAGACATCTGAACAAGGCTCTTATCAAATGGCCTTTCAGAATGCTGACATTAAAACAGATCATCGCGCAAATCCGCCCGATGGACTGGTTTTTCTCAGTGGACCTGAAAGATGCTTACTTTCATATCTAAATTACAATCTCCTTCCTGGGAACAATTTTAGACTCAGCCCAAATGAGGGCGTGGCTGTTGAACGAGCATGCTCTGACTACACAGCAGCTTGCACGCTCGTTCAAAATGGGAATTAACAGACCTCTGAAAACTTTTCAGAGAATGCTAGGCCTAATGGCATCAGCTTCTCCAGTACTTCCGCTGGGCATGACGCGCATGCGCCCCCTGCAGTACTGGCTGAAATCACGGGTTCCTCCCCAAGCATGGCATTCTGGCCAGCTTGGATCAAAGTGGGCCGCGGCTGTGTCAAAGCCCTGGCCCCATGGTCGAATGAGCTTGGGGACAGTTTCCAGGCGGATGGTGGTCACCACAGATGCCTCCAACATGGGTTGGGGCGCTCTGTGCAAGAGAGAACCGGCCTTCGGCTCCTGGTCGAGCACGGAGTCACGGTTGCACATAAACTGCATAGAAATGCTAGCAGTAGTGCTGGCCCTCGAGACTTTTTTACCACGTCTCTCAGGTCACCATGTTCTAGTCCGCACGGACAACACGACAGTGGTCTCCTACATAAACCGCCAAGGCGGGCTCAGGTCGAGATGGCTCAACCAACAGGTCAGACATCTCCTCCAATGGGCAAAAGGCAATTACACTCGCTGAAAGCAGTGCATGTGCCAGGCAGACTGAACTAGGGAGCAGACATGCTCTCCAGGGGTCTCGTGTCCCCAGGAGAGTGGACACTACATCCCCAAACGGTTCAAATGATATGGAATGTTTTCGGGAGGGCAGAGGTCGTCCTCTGTGCCCACGAAGACTACTGTCACTGCCTGATTTACTTTTCAAAGAGCAAGAATGTGCTGGCCCACGAATGGCCCAGCAGTCTACTTTATGCTTTTCTTCCAGTCCCGCATTTCCCTCATGTCTTAAAAAGAATCAGGGAATGCGGGCATACAGTCCTGCTAATGGTTTCACTTTGGCGAACCCACCACTGGTTTCCCGAGTTGATTCAGCTACTATCAGCAGCCCCATGGCCAGTTCCACTGAGAAAAAATCTCCTTTCTCAGGCGAACGGGACAGTCTGGCACCCCCATCCCAAACTGTGGGCACTACATGTCTGGCCACTCAAAGGGAGCTTGAGTACCTTCCAATGAGTGTTCTTAACACTATCAGTGAAGCTAGAGCTCCGTATAATAGACGTCTCTATGCTCTTAAATGGTCAGTGTTCTCTGACTGGTGCTCAGCCAGAAACCATAGCCCAGTGTCATGCGAGATATCACAGATACTCGTATTTCTACAAGAGATGTTGGATGCAGGACGAACTCCATCCACACTCGAAGTCTACACAGCAGCTATCGCCGCTTCTCATGCACCGATAGCTGGCCAATCAGTAGGCAGACATGACATGGTTGTGAAGTTCTTAAAAGGAGCCAGGAGGCTTAACCCTCCTCGCCCTCCTACAGTGCCAGCGTGGGACCTTTCACTGGTCCTGCGAGCACTAAGAGAACCTCCCTTCAAACTTTTACAGACAGCCGAATTAAAACCCGCTTTCGCTGAAAACTGCCCTGCTATTAGCACTGACATCAGTTAAGCGTGTTGGTGACATTCAAGCGCTCTCTGTGAACGCGTCATGTCTATAATTTGGCCCAGGTGATTCTAAAGTCATCCTCAATCCGAGACATGGCTATGTACCCAAAGTGCTTTCAACACCATTCAAAGCACAGGTAATCACTCTCTCTGCTCTCTCCCCCCCCCCCCCTCCTTTATTAAGTGTTCAGCTTGAGAGAGTACATGTCATTGCGCCTATATAGCACGGCGGGATTGAACAGGTTCCCATTGCGTCTTAAGACGCAGTACGACTGACCGTTCGAAAGGGAACGTACTCGGTTACTTACGTAACCTCGGTTCCCTGAGATAAGGGAACGAGTACTGCGTAGACGGCCGTGCTATGGCGCTAAAACAACGGGTGATCGTCGCTTCAGTTTTACGTTTTAGGGCATTACAGCGTACCTTTAAGGCAGATGCCACACCCATTTTGGCGGGCTTTGTGCTCACCTTCGCGGGCTTTGTGCCCTGCTTCGCGGGCATTGTGCCCATTGGTTCGCTCAGTTACGCTGCTCTGCCATTGGTTCATGCAGTTCCCACTGGCCAGCCAATAGCGTGCGAGATGTCTCTACACTGTTTTGACTGAGCAGTAGTACTGCGTGATTTTACAAAAATGCTTCAGTAATTTGAGAAATAGATTATTTCCCATTGCGTCTTAAGACGCAGTACTCGTTCCCTTTATCTCAGGGAACCGAGGTTACGTAAGTAACCGAGTACGTTTTTAACAATTTTTAGTTGATTAGCTAATTGATTATTCAGTCTTTGATACCATCATCCACCTTCCAATGGATGAATTTATGCTTCATTGTTTGAGAATGTGTTTTGAAGTAAAAAAATTTAAACTGTTAAAAAACGATGTGCTTTAAACTTTAAAAACGTGAAACGGGGGTGGTAAACATTGCGATCAAGGGGGGGATTTTTATTAAACAGAGTCTTTTCTTACATTTGAAGAAAGTTTTTCACACACGTGTAACATTTTCACATAGCCTAACAAAGTGTCAAAGTGATGCAGATCTTTAAAAACAAAAACTTAGTATTCAGGCATTGTAAAATGTTATCAGAAAAAAGTAAAATGTATTCTGAAACAGTATAAAACTATATGCTTTTTTTTTTAATGTGAAACTTTTGAGGTTAAACACTGCAATCAGGGGTTGTTTTTATTAAAAATATTTTCACATAGGCCTACATTTGAAGAGTGGTCCCCCATTAAAACATTAAACAACATTCAAAATGCTAAAAACAAAAAAGTCAAGACGGGGTACAATGTTTTCACATGATGTAAACAATTTCAGAAGAGGTAAAATGTGTTTCTAAAACACTGTTTCAAACAAGCTGTAACGTAAAGTTGAAATGTTCCGTTGCCACTAGAGAAAAGGTACCGGATGAAAAGATGAACGAGAGACGATCTGCCGTGTTTTTCCCGGGTTTAATAAAATGACTTAAGCATCGTCACACTCGTCCGTATACATGGGGATTGAGTAAGAAAAAGTAAACATTCAACTCAGGTCAGTAGTATAAACAGAAAAAAGAGAAAAGTTCCCTTCTATTGCTGACCTTTCGCATCTCTCACAGACACACCCTCTACGTACATGCGCCGTTGTCATAGCACCCTCGAATTACTGTAAATTACCATTACAGTGCGTAAGCATTTGACATATCACGCAACAGTAGCTTAAATTTGTCCAATGAGCAGTTTTTAACATTTAACATCAAATAGTTTAATCTGTTCTGTTTGAGACGTCATCACTCGCAAACGACTAACGTTTGAAATGAGGATAGATCTGGTGTGTATAGCTGTACCCCCCAACCAAAGGAAATGTAGGCCCACGCAAAGACACACGCCAGGGTGTAGATTTAAACTTTGGTAAAATAATTAAACCAAATATCGTTTTAAATGTAAGTTTAATTAATTTAGTTATTTACTCATTCTTTGATCTTTCAAGCATCTAACCCCTAGCACAACCACCCCCAGCACACACACACCCGCACAGACAGTTGAACATCTAAACTTTTACGACATCTTACAGAATGTAAATACTTTGTATCATGCTGTTTTGGATAACGAGAAAGGATGTCTGGTCAGGACATAGAATCAGTAAAGCGTCAAAGGCTGTAAAACATGTTCTAAAGATGTTTCGCAATGTTTTACAACACAGCTCTGATAAATCTGCAAGGGCCTGGCATCGTGAACTCTGCAAACCTTTACATATAGACTATATAAAATGTAGGGTTCTCTCAAGAAATTAATAAAACATTATAAAAACATGAATGCAACTTTTGCTTGACCAAGTACTGTTATTTTACTAAAACAAGACAAAACATAGGATATTTCACTTACATCCACATTTATTTTTCCCCAGTTAGCCATATAGTTATTCCTTTATTTCTATATTTTTCAAAACTAAAACCATAATGCTCTAAAGCATGGATTCAAATTAAATGACCCAAAGTCGATTTAAACATTTATACGTGTTTGTGTGTCACAAAAGCAGAAAACCTACCTTTCAAATTAATTACCTGAAGTGTTTAACAACCACAGGGAATACCTCTTGATTACCCAGTAGTTGTGCTAAAATCTTTGTGCATATTTTTACACGCCTACATATTTTGTCAGGGATATGTCACACTGCTGTGATGCAAAGTTCCACACTCTTGTAAAGGCTAAGATAACTTTCAAACATACACATAATTCCTGTATAGAGTTTATCTAGAACATCCATGTAAAATTCAAAAGACCAAATAACTAAAGGGCACAGCACATATTGTGAAGTACCAAATATAATAATAAATACACAAAATCCATTCGCGAGTAGTTATGGAAGTTTGTAAATGTGTTTTTGTAAATTACGTTTTTGTCAAGTTAGACAAGTTTTTAGTCATCTTGTTTAGAAAGCAAATGACATTGTTCACATTTATGTGTTGGAGTGTGTTCTGTTTTAGGTGAAGACTTTTTTTAAGTGTATATACACTCACCTAAAGGATTATTAGGAACACCATACTAATACTGTGTTTGACCCCCTTTCGCCTTCAGAACTGCCTTAATTCTACGTGGCATTGATTCAACAAGGTGCTGAAAGCATTCTTTAGAAATGTTGGCCCATATTGATAGGATAGCATCTTGCAGTTGATGGAGATTTGTGGGATGCACATCCAGGGCACGAAGCTCCCGTTCCACCACATCCCAAAGATGCTCTATTGGGTTGAGATCTGGTGACTGTGGGGGCCATTTTAGTACAGTGAACTCATTGTCATTGTCAATGCTGAGGTAGGCCGTGGCATTTAAACGATGCCCAATTGGCACTAAGGGGCCTAAAGTGTGCCAAGAAAACATCCCCCACACCATTACACCACCACCACCAGCCTGCACAGTGGTAACAAGGCATGATGGATCCATGTTCTCATTCTGTTTACGCCAAATTCTGACTCTACCATCTGAATGTCTCAACAGAAATCCAGACTCATCAGACCAGGCAACATTTTTCCAGTCTTCAACTGTCCAATTTTGGTGAGCTTGTGCAAATTGTAGCCTCTTTTTCCTATTTGTAGTGGAGATGAGTGGTACCCGGTGGGGTCTTCTGCTGTTGTAGCCCATCCGCCTCAAGGTTGTGCGTGTTGTGGCTTCACAAATGCTTTGCTGCATACCTCGGTTGTAACGAGTGGTTATTTCAGTCAAAGTTGCTCTTCTATCAGCTTGAATCAGTCGGCCCATTCTCCTCTGACCTCTAGCATCAACAAAGCATTTTCGCCCACAGGACTGCCGCATACTGGATGTTTTTCCCTTTTCACACCATTCTTTGTAAACTCTAGAAATGGTTGTGTGTGAAAATCCCAGTAACTGAGCAGATTGTGAAATACTCAGACCGGCCCGTCTGGCACCAACAACCATGCCACGCTCAAAATTTCTTAAATCAGCTTTCTTTCCCATTCTGACATTCAGTTTGGAGTTCAGGAGATTGTCTTGACCAGGACCACACCCCTAAATGCATTGAAGCAACTGCCATGTGATTGGTTGATTAGATAATTGCATTAATGAGAAATTAAACAGGTGTTCCTAATAATCCTTTAGGTGAGTGTATATTCAAGTAATGTAGTTGATATAGTTAATTTAGTTTAGTAATTAAATTTATTTGGATATTTATTTGAAAGTTTAGTGTCCCCAACTGAGCAAGCCAGAGGCGACAGTGGCAAGGAACCAAAACTCCATCAGGTGGCCTAATGGAGAAAAATAAACCTTGGGAGAAACCAGGCTCAGTCGGGGTGCCAGTTCTCCTCTGGCCAATTAACAAACAGTGTATGTTTATTATTTTGGCAGCCTTATAGGTCAGAAGTAATATTAGATCAGATTATTCGAAAGATCGGAGGCATCACGCCGCAGACGGGTTTATTGAGGATGGCGTGTGGATTAAACAATTATTAAATAGGAATATTCGAAATATCGGAGTCATCACGCCGGAGATGGATCCATTGAGGATGCCATGTCGATGAGCAATTTCAGAGGGTAGACTAATTGACACGGTCTCTGCAGACACTTCAGGGATGCGTTGGTAATGTCTGGGCGCTGGTCCACCATCTGATCTGGATACGTCCCGGATCCGGCTGACTGCAGTAAACCTCGGGATAAACAGAGAGACTAACATTAGCGTAGACGCCATTCCTCTTATGATGTAACGAGTACATCAGGTGTTATGGGAAGTGTTCCCGGTTCCGGCTGACCTAGTTAATGCAGCCTAACAATTTGAATAAAATAGATAGAATAGAAAATAGATTTAAACTGACAGAGTGTGTCTGCTTCCCGAACAATGCTAGGAAGGCTGTTCCAGAGTTTGGGTGCTAAATAGGAAAAGGATCGACCGCCTGCAGTTGATTTTGATATTCTAGGTATTATCAACTGGCCAGAGTTTTGAGACCGCAATAGACGTGATGGAGTATAATGCGTTAAGAGCTCGCTCAAGTACTGGGGAGCTAAACCATTTAGTGATTTGTAAGTAATTAGCAAGATTTTAAATGTATGCGATGTTTAATAGGGAGCCAGTGCAGTGTTGACAGAACCAGGCTAATATGGTCATACGCCCAGGTGTGCTCGTTGTACCACGGCGTTGGACTATTTTCTTTAATCTTCTTTAAGCGCAGAGGAGCAACTGTGTCTAAAGTGCTGGAAAAGAGAGAGTCAATAGTTTCTGTTGCAACATCAACTTCCTCTGGGCTATCTGGGATGCTGAGGAGATGAAACTGATGAGGAAGTTTATTTATAAAGAAATCTTTAGTCTCAGCAGTGATAGTCCTGCCATATTTGAAGCGAGGGGACGGCTTTGCAGCCTTTGTTAAATTAAGTATACATGATACTAGGTAATGATCTGAGATGTCATCGCTCTGCTGCAGAATTTCAACGGTATCAACATTTATTCCATGTGACAATATTAGGTCTAGAGTATGATTACGGCGATGAGTGGGTCCTGATACATGTTGCCTAACTCCAATAGAGTTTAGAATCCCAATGCGTCTTTTTCATTGTCTACATGGATATTAAAATCACCAACAATTAGGACTTTATCTGTAGCCAGTACTAACTCTGATAAAAAATCAGCAAATTCTCTGATAAAGTGTGTATTGTGCCCTGGTGGCCTATGCACTCACCTAAAGGATTATTAGGAACACCTGTTCAATTTCTCATTAATGCAATTATCTAATCAACCAATCACATGGCAGTTGCTTCAATGCATTTAGGGGTGTGGTCCTGGTCAAGACAATCTCCTGAACTCCAAACTGAATGTCAGAATGGGAAAGAAAGGTGATTTAAGCAATTTTGAGCGTGGCATGGTTGTTGGTGCCAGACGGGCCGGTCTGAGTATTTCACAATCTGCTCAGTTACTGGGATTTTCACGCACAACCATTTCTAGATGTGGCGAGCGGTGAGGTGAGGGACCGTGAGAACGGGCCGGTGACGAGCGATAATGAGCTCCAGCTGCGCGCCACACCGGTCTCATCTCACGGAGGAGTGACGGGAGCATAAAAGGAGGAGCGACGACAGTGCAAGACGAGAGAGGACCAGGCCTGGATTTACGTTGTGTTTTTGTTTACATTTGGTTTTGTGTGTGTGCGCGGCAGTCGTCCGTGAGGGGCTGCCGCGGTGACTTTCATTTTGTTTATTTATTTGATTAAAGTTTTAGAAGTTCGCCGGTTTCCCGCCTCCTTCTTCCTGGAACAAACGAACTTTGTTACACTAGAGTTTACAAAGAATGGTGTGAAAAGGGAAAAACATCCAGTATGCGGCAGTCCTGTGGGCGAAAATGCCTTGTTGATGCTAGAGGTCAGAGGAGAATGGGCTGACTGATTCAAGCTGATAGAAGAGCAACTTTGACTAAAAATAACCACTCGTTACAACCGAGGTATGCAGCAAAGCATTTGTGAAGCCACAACACGCACAACCTTGAGGCGGATGGGCTACAACAGCAGAAGACCCCACCGGGTACCACTCATCTCCACTACAAATAGGAAAAAGAGGCTACAATTTGCACAAGCTCACCAAAATTGGACAGTTGAAGAATGGAAAAATGTTGCCTGGTCTGATGAGTCTGGATTTCTGTTGAGACATTCAGATGGTAGAGTCAGAATTTGGCGTAAACAGAATGAGAACATGGATCCATCATGCCTTGTTACCACTGTGCAGGCTGGTGGTGGTGGTGTAATGGTGTGGGGGATGTTTTCTTGGCACACTTCAGGCCCCTTAGTGCCAATTGGGCATCGTTTAAATGCCACGGCCTACCTGAGCATTGTTTCTGACCATGTCCATCCCTTTATGACCACCATGTACCCATCCTCTGATGGCTACTTCCAGCAGGATAATGCACCATGTCACAAAGCTCCAATCATTTCAAATTGGTTTCTTGAACATGACAATGAGTTCACTGTACTAAAATGGCCCCCACAGTCACCAGATCTCAACCCAATAGAGCATCTTTGGGATGTGGTGGAACGGGAGCTTTGTGCCCTGGATGTGCATCCCACAAATCTCCATCAACTGCAAGATGCTATCCTATCAATATGGGCCAACATTTCTAAAGAATGCTTTCAGCACCTTGTTGAATCAATGCCACGTAGAACTAAGGCAGTTCTGAAGGCGAAAGGGGGTCAAACACAGTATTAGTATGGTGTTCCTAATAATCCTTTAGGTAAGTGTATATGATAATTGAAATGAGCTGATGACATCACCGTTTTCTCCAGAGCGGCTGTACAGCCGAATCAAATTCTGTTGCATTAATTTCCTGTTTAACACTGTGAAGCTGCTTTGAAACAATCTGCATTGTAAAAAGCGCTATATAAATAAAGTTGACTTGACTTGACTAACAGAACATTCAACAGGGGGAACCCCAGTGTACCCTTACACCGTGCCACTATCGAGAGCAGTAAGGCGGAAGAGGCTGCCGATGGGCCGCGAAAAGTCAAGGGGGACTCCTACGTCTTTGACACCTCCTCATGCACTTCCAGGAAGAAGGGCACTGAGGGTTGGCGGGCGCTTTCAGCGTGGGCTGCCCCCAGATACCAATCATCGCTGGGAAAGCATGGCTGTGAGCTCCGGATCAAACTCGGGCAGCGCTGAAGCTCCCAGAGGAGGCAGCACAGCCGAATCTTCATCTCCAGAGGAATCCAGCCCACCTTGTGATGCGGCGATTGACGTGACGTCATCCGCTAAGCCCAGAACGGGAACACCAGCACCTTCATCTGGCAACACCACGGGTTGCAGTGTGCTAGAGGGGGGTGTGGCCCGAGGAATATTCGTCGGGTTGGCCCACACCAACGCCCCCAGATCACCCTGACCACCAGCCAAAGTACTGCCTCTCGTGGAGGAAGTAGATTGGGGTGTGGTAGAGGGGACTCTCTCTCCTTTTTTTTATTTTTTATTTTTATTATTTTTAAACGGAGATCATGGAGTCTCGATCGCAACACCGTGATGGCCATGTTCCCGCAGTGGGAACATGAGTCATCCATGAGCGTGCGCTCAGCGTGCACGCCCAAGCACGCCAAACAGTGCTCATGCCCGTGAGACGGACTAATCAGCCGACCGCACCAAGAAACGTCTTGAAAAAGACGTGCCGCGTGCAGCTCTTTTAGAGAGGAGTTTTGCTCTGCAGAATGCCGAAGCGGCCAGGGAGAACGCGCACGCTGTGCTGGATCACTGCACAGATCAGACAGGAATGCAGAACTCGCTGGAACGCACCGTAACACCGACACTCTGGAGAGATGCTCGTCTTGAAGGGAGAAAGCTCAGGCAAGTAACACTCGGCTCTGAAGCAGAAACAATGCGAGATTGCCACGCAACGCCCTTTATACCCACGCGGTGGGGCGGGGTTGCATTATGCAAATTCCGCAGACCCATGGCATTTTCATGCCATTGGCTCGTTTTGTAGATCTCAAAGGCGATTGGCTTCTAAACGAAACCCCCATTTCGTCAGTAACTGACGTAACGTCTCCGTTCCATTCCTTCAGGGAACGAGGGTTACAACGTAACCAAGACGTTTTTAGGAGGTAAAAATACAAATAAAATAAAGAAATAATCATAAAAATCTGAATTATCTGAATAATAAAATAATGATCTTAAATGAGTTCAAACGCTACATAGATGTTTTAGAAGATAAAATATTTCTTCCGGACAAAGTGTAAGGAAAACAGACACACACACACACACACACACACACACACACATTACATTGAGAATGGTAATGTTAAAAATGGGTAAACAATTTCAAAAGAAGTGTGTTTCAGGAGAAATGCAAACAAACTCAAAGATGCATGAAACACAAATGTCTAAACTGTTACACGCATAAAGTTTTTGGTATGGTTTCAGAGTCAGTATACTACACAGTATACTACAATGAAAACTTTGTGACTTGTGTAAACTTTGTTAAACATGTAAACCCGGGTAAACATGCTGGGAGGAAATAACTGTTTAATATAAACTATGTGACTGAGTTTGTTTCACATTACTGTAAATTATTTCACTTGCAGTTGCTAGCTAACTATTGAAATGTACGATATGTTAAAAACATTTTGGTGTTCTGCTGATGAGGACAAAAACTGCTTACCATATGTTTACCATTTTCTTATAAAGAAAAACAAAATATTAAAACATAAAACACACGTCTGTTTTTGGACAAGACCTAATAGACAGACACCTAAAACACTGGTGTTACAGTATTGGTGTGGAGCAAATAAAAAAAAAGGCATGAATTATCCCACCTTTCACCTAAAACTGTAATTCATTTACTTAAATCAGTCAATACTTTTCCTTCCTTTGACCGATCCTGTTCTTTGTCACAGTTTCATTTACCTTTTGTTCATCTCTCTCTCCCCTGATGTTCACTATCTTGACAGCATCTGCATATGAGATCTTATTTTGCACTCTGATCTGCTGAATTTCAACCTGCCTTTTCATTACTTCGCATCCTCCATATGCCACACTATGGTTTCCTCCACAATTACAGCATTTTGGTTGAATCTCTTTCCTGCATTGCTCATAATCATGGTCCTCTCAACATCTTGCACACCTTCTTTTCCCTTTACAAGTTGAAGAAGTGTGTCCAAATATCTGGCAGTTAAAGCATCTCATAGGTTTTGGTACATATTCCCTCACATTATACGTCATGTAGCCCAGAGTTACTTTGTTTGGGAGCATTTCTTCCTCAAACTCAAACTCCAACTGTATACTTTCACTGTCTTGCTTCATCCCATCTCTAAAGGACTGTAATCTACGTGCATCTTTCAACTTTCCTCCTCTCACATTTGCTTTTATTTCATCTATAGAAATCTCAACAAGTATTCCCCAAATCACACCCCTGTTCCACATGTATCTCTTCTCCACACGTCTAGCACTTGTCACTTCTCTCATCCTACAAGCTTTCCATTTGTTCTTCGTTATTGCACATAATTGGTGAATTTCCATCTCTCAAAACTTTGGCCATCCTGACCTCACCAACTTGATTTTTCAATATCGTAGTCAATTTCACTGGACTCATGGCATTCACTTTTTTTTTCTTCACTAAATCTAAGTATAACTTTGAATTTATCATCTTCAGCCCCCGACTTGCCACTCCTTCCTTCAGGTTTATTTATCATCTTTTTAAATTTCTTTTTTCCACTTTTTCAAATTAGTTTCCTCGTTTCTCCCTAAGTTTACCACTTCCCTGACTAACGTCCATATGATCTTCACTATCAATTTCATCTGAATCTAGCCACAGTTTTGCCTACCTGCCATTGTTATCATCTCTTTGCCATGTTTCCCCATTTCCTTCAGAGAGGTTCCTTGTCTCCTCTTCATCAAAGATCGAATGACAGTTGACACTTTGTCATTACTTTCTGTCTTTTGACAAAACTTTCCTGTTTTCAAAAGTTTTCCTAGCACTTACTCTACTGCTTCCTGTTATACAATACAGATTCAGCTCATGTGTCCCCCTAGTGGCTAGGAAGAAAATAGCAACCATAATTGCAATGAATAAACCTTGTGACAGGCAGTGACTGTTACAATATATTCTGGCTCTGTAGGCATCTTACAACAGTTCCCACATAAGTACATGTACAGAGATTTATAGATTATCATGACGGAACATGCTAATTGACGACTCCACATCAACTACATAAAAAGGGGGCCGTTGTTCTGAAATATTTGGTGTCACTGGGTGGAGCTTTGTTCACGAATGTCCTGTTTTGCGTTAAAGCCACTCAGAACATATTAGGATCCGGCACCTCTGAAATCCGATCTGACACCTCATTTGGGGGATTCCCTATCTCATCTCGCATACGCATCTTTAATGGTTTTCTGAAAAACTATGTGTATTTTTGTATATTACACAAGATGTGAACAAAATCGTTCTGTACACTCACTTAAAGTGGATCATTTAGCCTATTATTTGACAAAAAGAAATGCACATAAACTGTGATGGAAACATATTTACAGAAGAAATTCCTGAATTGATTAGGAATGTATATATATATGTATATATATAGCATTTAGACTGAATAATTCAGTAACGCTTTAGATTACAGCCCGGGAAATACTAAGTAAGTAAAACAAATTTACAGGGTAACTTTCGGTAATTATAGTGTAAAATAAAGTACGTACATGTTTCCAAGTGATATCAAATAGTGTACGTGTTTTTTATTGTACTTACCCTGTAGATTCACTTGCCCGCAAATTCAGACTTACCCTGTAACTACACGGTTAATTACCCCTTAATTAAAAAATACTTACAGTATATATAATTTGTTAATTTTCCTGATAGTTACCCCTTTATTCCCCAAATATTACATATTGTTCCCTTATACCTACACATATGTACTTTATTGTTACACTATAATTACCGAAAGTTACGCTGTGAGACATTTTGAGACATTTTACAACAATGAGACATTTTAATTGTTTACTATTGTTTTTTGAGCCAGTTTTGGCTGCAAAGATAAAGTTGACGAATGACGATGCTGACTCGTCATATCCGCAGTGGACCCACCTTTATAGAGAAATGCACCTTTCATTACATAATCAGATAGTATTTGTTTTCAAATTGGTTTGTTTAAAAGTAGACCGATATTTCCTAGTCTGTGAGGCAAATAGCCTATAGGCTACTCTGAGTTTCGGTTCATTTTTGAGACGCGCTCCAGTTCACGGAGATGGCATGCGTGTCCTGTTTGTTTTCTTTATTTTACAGAAGCATAACTTTTGTTTTTATTGTGAGTTTAAAATTTACAGTTTCGAACCATGTATTACTCTTGTATGACCAAAATTGACGAGTATTTTAAGTGCTCGCGCCATGTCATGCAGTAAGCGCGCTATGCTTTCACACTCTAAGCAAACACTTGGATATGCTCACAAAGGTTAACGTTAGAGCGAGCGGCCATGCCAGACGGATCATGGAGCCCATTGCTTGGGAGACAGTCATTTCTGTTCTTGGATATTTTATTTGTGTTATTGGATGTTTGGACATTTTATCAAATGCTGCGAGGATATGCAGAAGAATTCACAAAATATCATATGGGGGCTTAAACGGCTGTTATGCCCATTTGCCGGGGAGGCAACCTCCGTACCTGCAAGCGCTAGATGGCTAGATTTGGAATTCCATATGAATGTCAAGGGATATGTTAGAAGAATTGTGTGCCACGGTAATACCTTTTGTTGGGCCTAATGCATAATGCCATGGTGTTTTTACATGCACAAAGGATCACAACACGTCATCAATATGCGAACAAAATGTTTCTATCACTTTAATGCGCATTTTAACTAACGCAAAACTCATGATAATCTGCATCTAGCGCATTAAATGTCTATAATTCTGAGTTGTATTTGATATAATTCCCTGTTGTTTAAACTGCTAAATATAACGTAATCATCACCATATATTGTCTGATATTGCCTACCACATTAAATCTGACATCGCTAGCTTTTAATCTAAATCAATATCACGCGTTAGCATTTTGCTAGCCTGTTAGCTTGCCATCTCTGCACTCGGGTCTCTTGTTTTCTGAGTTCATTAAAAAACTGTGGTGAGTTGGATTAGTAAATAGACTCCATCAAACAACTGTGGTAAATTGGATTAATCAACAAATACGGTAAGCCATGTCTTCTTCTCCTGTCATTGTCACTTGCACTGCATGTTTCATCTTTCTCCGTTGGCGAACAGGGCTTCACATGTGGTAAATGGTCTAAAGTATGATTATGGCGATGAGTGGGTCCTGACACGTGTTGCCTTACTCCAATAGAGTTTAGAATGTTTCTGAATGCCAATCCTAATGCGTCTTTTTCATTGTCTACATGGATATTAACAATTAGGACTTCATCTGCAGCCAGTACTAACTCTAATGGTCCAAATTCTCTGGTAAAGTCTGTATGGTGCCCTGGTGGCCTGTATAGAGTAGCCAACACAAATGTCAAACGGGATTTATCAATTTTACTACATAACGTTACATAAAGCATCAAACCTTCAAAGGAATTATATTTGAAACTAGGCTTCTGAGTAATACCGAAGATATTATTATAAATTATAGCAACACCCCCCCTTTACCTTTCAGATGCGGCTCGTGTTTATAACAATAATCTTGGGGGGTGGACTCATTTAAAGTAATGTATTCGTCAGGTTTTAGCCAGGTTTCTGTCAAACACAGCACATCTAGATTATTATCTGTAATCATATCATTAACAATAAGCGTTTTTGAGGAAAGGGATCGAATATTCAGCAGCCCTTGCTTTATCATTTGATCATCTGTATTATATCTGTTGTTTGTTGGACATCAATAAAATTTTTACCGTTGAATGGTTTTGATGGTTTTTTGTATTTAGTAATTCGTGGAACAGACATGTGATAATATCTAGGTGAAAGAGTCTCTATGTGCTGGGATTTATCTGACTTCTGTGACGTGAGACAGCTAGCAGACGGTCGGGTAAGCCAGTCCGTCTGCTTCCTGACTTGGGCCCTAGTTAGTCAAGGTTTAGCTCTAAGACTATGTGCCAAATTACTAGAGAGAAGAGCGGCACCATCCCAGGAAGGATGGATGCCATCTTTTTTCAACAGGTCAGGTCTGCCCCAAAAGCTTTTCCAATTGTCTATGAACCCTGTTATTTTGCGGACACTACTTAGACAACCAGCCATTAAGTGATGATAGTCTGCTAAGTATCTCATCACTCCTTTTAACGGGGAGGGGACCAGAACAAAAAATTTTACGTGACATCGTACTTGCGAGTTCACACACCTCTTTAATGTAAATGTTGGTGATCTCCGACTGGCGAAGTTGAACATCATTAGTGCCGACGTGAATAATAATCTTAAAGAATTTACGATTAGCATTAGCCAGCACTTTTAAATTTGCTTTGATGTCAGGTGCTCTGGCTCCCGGTAAACATGTGACTATGGTGGCTGGTGTCTCTATTTTCACGTTCCGTGTAATAGAATTGCCAATAACTAGGGCACAGGATTCTCAGTGGAACCTGTTTGATGTTCTAATCGGAACGGAAGAGTGGTTTTTTGATCCGCGACTATGCCGTCTCACCGTCAGCCAGTTGCCCTGCTGCACGGGCTCTACAGCCGGAACTGAACAATGTACAGAGTTCACCTTCACGTCTAAGCTATTCGCATCCAAAGCAGTGTCTAAAGCTGTTACATTCTCACTACTCTCAAATAAAGTCTGGATGCGTGTCTCTAATTCTGAAATCTTCTCCGTCAGCCTGACTATCTCCTTACATTTATCACATGTGAAGCCCTGTTTGCCAACAGAGAAAGATATACTAAACATGAAACATGCAGTGCAAGTGACAATGACAGGAGAAGAAGATATGGTTTTAACGTATTTGTTGATTAATCCAATTTACCACAGTTGTTTGATGGAGTCTATTTACTAATCCAACTCACCAAAGTTGTTTAATGAACTCAGAAAACAAGGCTAACGAAATGCTAACGCGTGATAGTGATTTAGATTAAAAGCTAGCGATGTCAAATTTAATGTGGTAGGCAATATTAGACAATATATGGTGATGGGTAAGTTATATTTAGCAGTTTAAACAACAGGGAATGATATCAAATAAAGATTCAAAAGCAAGCAAAGCACACGCAAGCACAGCAATCGATCAGGCAGACCCAGGGGTCAGGGGTCTAGTGGAGTCCATACCTCGTCGGGTCAGTGCTGTTTTGGCTGCAAAAGGGGGACCAACACAATATTAGGTCATAATGTTATGCCTGATCTGTGTATATCTCATTTGCGTTTCCATCCAATTATGTTGCCGCACTTTTTGAGAATGTGCATAAGAAATCTTGAAAGGAAAACGGTTGACATGCTAAATAAACTCTCAGAATTATAGACATTTAATGCGCTAGATGCAGATTATCGTGAGTTTTGCGTTAGTTAAAATGCGCATTAAAGTGATGGAAACATTTTGTTCGCATATTGATGACGTGTTGTGATCCTTTGTGCATGTAAAAACACCATGGAATTATGCATTAGGCCCAACAAAAGGTCTTACCGTGGCACACAATTCTTCTAACATATCTCTTGACATTCATATGGAATTCGAAGTTTAAACTCTAGCGACTAACGATTGCTTTGTAAATAATCTTCCTCATCAGTTTCTTCTCCTCAGCATCCCAGATAGCCTAGAGGAACTCGATGTTGCAACAGAAACTATTGACTCTCTCTTTTCCAGCACTTTCGACACAGTTGCTCCCCGGCACTTAAAGAAGATTAAAGAAAAAACTCTTGAAACTTTGCACATGCATCTAAATGCACGGCCATCAGGGTCGGGCTGAGAACAGAGTTTTAAAGATAAAAATCTTGGTTAATTTTGCCTACAGTCACCAAACTCTGTATATATATATATATATATATATATATATATATATATATATATATATTGTTCTCATCGAGCTGGACAACTTTCTAATTTACAGTCATTACCTCCGACCAACAGGAAGTCAGATATTTTGGTTTGAATGTGGAATTTTTGAATAAACAGGCTCTGAGGAGTGCTGCGGTCATCATGGCGAAGGCCTCAGAGGACGAGCTGCCTCCAGTTGTGGAGGAACGTGATACTCAAGTTGTTAAACAGGCTGAAAGCATTACTGATGATGGTCAAAATGAGAATGTAGTTGTTGAAACAGAATTAAGTGAAAATGATGTAATGAACGATGTTGTGAGTGACCAGATATATGGTGAAGTGGTGGGTGCTAATGTTGATGCATCAAAGGGTGAAGAAAGTTGTGATACAGAGATAAAAGATGATGATACGCTTTCTGAGATTTCAGATATGGGGTCACAGATAATGGGAGAGGTGTATAATTTACAAGAGATAAATGACTTCCTAGATACGACATTTGGTAAGACAGTTGATGTGTCAGAATTTTTTCCGGATGCTGAGAAATTCATTGCGACAGTATTGTTGTTACAAAGAACGGTCAGCTATGAGGCCCTGGATAAGAAAAAGAGGTTTAGATTGAAGAAGATGGTAACAAAACTGCGAAAGGATAAACTTGTTTCTCAAAGACATCAAAATGATTAAATATCACGTGGTGGCTTTTACACTTTGCTGTTTTTTCCTGTCTCTACTCACTCTATACTTCTATTCTTTTATGGATGCTTTGAGGGTGGGCTCTCTAAATATTAATGGGGGAAGAGACAGGGGTAAATTAGCGATGCTTTCAGAATTTCTTAAAATTAAAAAGGTTTTTACAAGAAACGCATACTAATAAGGATAATGAAATTGAATGGGGTATGTGGTGGGAAGGCAAGTTTGTTTTGAGCCATGGGACATATAATAGTGCGGGGGTAGCCATTTTGTTTTCTGCAAACATGAATGTTAATATTTTAAATGTAGAACAGATTGTTGAAGGCAGATTATTGCTCATAGAAATTGAGTATGAGGGAATTGTGATGTGTTGAAGGGAAAAAAACAAGAACTGAACTTTTTTTACAAGAGCAGGCCAAAGGAGCATTGATAAGAGCAAGATTTTGCACGATCAAAGATATGGACGCTCCAAGTGCTTTCTTTTTTAATCTCAAAAGAAAAAGTGTTAATCAAAAACAAATGCGTCACCTTCGTCGTCAGGATGGATCTGTAACATCAAATCCAGATGAAATGAGGAATTTATCAAGAGACTTTTATAAACAGTTATACAGTGCTGAGAGCTGTGATGCTGAAAGTGTTGATGATTTGCTTAAGGAATTACCTCAGCTTGGGGATGAACAGAAAAAGGCACTGGACAATTTAATCACTTTTAAAGAACTTACAGAAGCAATGCGTCAGCTGAATATTGGCCGTTCCCCAGGAATTGATGGACTACCTATAGATTTTTATCATCAGTTCTGGGAAATAATAGGACAAGATTTTTATGTGTTGTTGGACAGTATAAGAAGCGAAATTCTTCCCATAAGTTGTCGTAGAGCAGTCTTATCGCTGCTTCCAAAGAAAGGGGATTTGGGACTTCTCAAAAACTGGATACCAGTATCTTTGCTATGCTCTGATTATAATTTTTTTTCCAAATGTTTATCAAATAGACTTAAACACTGTTTAGACTTGTTGGTTCACAATGATCAAACATATTGTATACCTGAAAGATCTATAATGGATAATCTTTTTCTATTATCAGTTTTATCATGTTGATCTGGGAGTTCTATCTCTAGATCAAGAAAAAGCATTTGATCGGGTTGATCATAAATATCTTTTTAATGTGTTAAAGTATTTTGGGTTTGGTGACAGATTTATATCCTATATCCGATTGTTATATTGTAATGTTTCTGTTTTGGTCAAAGCAGGTGGTGGATTAAGTGAACCAATAACTGTGTCGAGAGGCATTAGACAAGGATGTCCCCTTTCAGGGCAATTATACAGTTTGGTTATTGAACCTTTGTTGTGCAGGCTGAGGAGGAATCTTGAAGGAGTTGTAATTCCTAATTCAAATGATCATTGTAAAATATTTTTATCTGCGTATGCAGATGACATAACTGTTTTTATTACAAGTCAAGAGGATATTACAAACTTAAACCAAACTATTGGAATATATGAAAAAGCCTCTTCTGTTAGAGTTAACTGGTCTAAAAGTAAAGGGTTTATTATTGGTAGGTGGGAAAGTATGGGATTTCCTCAACTCCCGGGTAGGTTGCAGTGGAGACAGGATGGATTGAAAGCACTAGGAGTTTTCTTGGGGAATGACCAATTTCAAAAGAAAAATTGTGAGGGCCTGTTGGAGAAAGTGTCTACTAAATTGTCGAAATGGAAATGGCTATTGCCACAATTGTCCTATAGGGGGAGAGCTCTGGTTATCAATAATCTCGCTGCGTCGATGTTGTGGCACAGGACTATAACTATGGAGCCTCCTGAGGAACTTATTTCCATTATTCAAAGGACATTTGTTCATTTTTTCTGGAATGGACAGCACTGGATCCGTGCAGCTGCACTTTATTTACCAGTTCAGGAGGGTGGTCAAGGCCTGGTGGATGGGAGGAGTCGGATCCGGGCTTTTAGGATACAAGCTGTGCAGAGACTTCTTTACAACAAAGATGTGGTGTGGGCCAAAACTGCAAGTGCGTTTTTGAAGCGGGCAGGACGACTTGGTTTTGATAGACACCTGTTTTTAATGGAACTAGAGAAAGTAAGCCTGTCAGAGCTTCCACCCTTTTACAAGTCTATGCTGCAGACATGGAGAACTGTTTTTAGAGTGGAGCGGGACATGGGTGATCAAGGACATTGGACTCCAGAGGAACCGTTGTTTTTTAACCAAATGATCCAGACCAGACTGTTGTCCTCCATAAGTGTGAGGAGATGTTTGCTGAGGAATGGTGTTCAGAAACTTGGACATCTCCTGGATGAGAGGGGTTGGAAATCTATTGAGGCACTTCAAGAGATGACGGGGTTAAAGTCTTTGCGTCTTGTTTCAAAGTTGAAAGAAGAAATCTGTAATGCACTACCAAGCAGTTGCAGGACATGGATAGGACTGAGAAAAACGCAGGACATGAGAACTGGCAAGGTTTTCCAGAAAAAAAAATGTCACCCGTAATAAATGAAGAAGATGAAGGTGAAGTTGCAGACTCGATTTTATCTTTCAGGACCCCTGAGCTAAACCTTTTTAAGGATGTGTCTAAGAAAGCAATATACTGCACTACAGTTAAGATCACAAATCGAGATTCATTGAAGAGGCAAAAAGCTTCTAGATGGCTAGAACTGTTACAACCAGACTTTCTTGTGCGGGACAGGTGGCGGACCCTGTATAAACCCCCTGTAGAAAAGCGAACTGCTGATCTACAGTGGAGGATTATTCACGGGGCCATAGCTACAGACCGACATGTGGCACACCTGAACCCAGCAGTAGTAGGGGAATGTCGATTTTGTGAGAGGCAGGAAGATCTAGAACATTTATTTTTAAGGTGTAACAGATTATGAGACCTTTTTAGGTTGCTTGAGACCTGGTTTAGAAGATTTAATGAGGTTCTCTCTGATAAAGTGTTTATTGGGGGAATGAAATACAGCTTTTCAATGAGGAGGAAAATATGTTTACTATCCAGAAATGATGTTTAGACGGTTGGTAGAGGGAAGACTGAAAATTGAGTTCGCTTATTATAGACTTACAAATAATGTGGTTTTCTTTTGTGATGTATGGCGTTTTAATGAGGTACTATGTACAGTACAAAATGACATGCTTATTGTGAATTTTTAAAGTATTTGTTTTTAGACATTTTAATAATTGCCAGTAATGTAATATGATGTAAGGTTTATAGAGTAATAAAGTGCTTGTTAAACCTCTCTCTCTCTCTCTTTCTCTCTCTCTCTCTCTCTCTCTCTCTCACTCTGTGTGTGTGTGTCACTTTCTCTCTTGATGGTGATAATTTAACCCTTTCATATCATAGGCTATCACAAATAACTATCACTTTAGTGTAAAATATAAGTAAAAAAAAAAAACCTATACAAATACCTTAAATTAAATACTGGCCTTCTGGACTTAGAAGATTTTGAGCTGCAAAAGATAACTTTGCACATATTTGAAAGTGACCTATTATATCCTATGACATAAAAAAAAATCATCTATATTTAAATGACCTCATGGGTGTGGCTTGTGGTCATAGTGGCACCAGTTGCTGCGGTAAATGTGGCATATTCGAGCAATTTTAAAATACTCTCTTGTTTAAATGCATATTGCCTGTCGTGCACAGTTGCCTGGAAGCCACCAGGGTGGTGGTGCCACTGGCTTGGGCCCGTCATCGCTGCTCGCAGCTTTAAATATTATTATTCTTCTCTCAAATGAATTGCTTTTTTGAGGGCCTAAACATGCTCGAAAACTCACGAAACTTTGCACACGTGTCAGAAGTGGCGAAAATGTACATCTGTTATGGGTTTTACAATTAAGCGTGGCAAATTGGCTCAATAGCGGCACCTACAAAATTTCAACGAAGTGCCCCTCCCGCTACGTTTTACGTACAGGTATGAAATTCGGTAGACACATGTAACAGCCCAATACCTATAAAAAAGTCTCCTGGTACGAAATCTGAAAACCAACAGGAAGTCAGATATTTTTTATTTTATTTTCAAAATTGGTGCAAATTTTGCCATTTCCAGGCGTTGTACTTTAATCAACTCCGCCAAGAGATTTAATTAGATCATCATCATATTTAGTCAGTCTAATCTATAGGTCTTTGCGACTTTAAACTGTGAAGATCTTGAGTTTTCCCTAAAGGGCGTGTCCGGGCGGCCTGACAAAGTTCGATGTTTCGCCATGAAACAGGAAGTTGTTCTAACTCAGGCATACAATGTCCGATCTGCCCCAAACTTCACATGTTTTAAGAGTCCGGACCTGAAGACATCTACACACCAATATTCGGTTACAGGCATGGCGCCACCTGTGGGCAACGGGAAATGGCACATTTTACACTGTGATTAACTCCTCAAAGAGATTTAACCAGAACAACATCATATTTGGTCAGTCTAATCTAAAAGCCTATGCGACGTTAAATTGCGAAGATCTTGAGTTTTTGCTGAAGGACGTGTCCGTGGCAGCCTGACAAAGTCTGATGTTTCGCCATGAAACAGGAAGCGGTTGTAAGTCAGGCATACAATGTCCGATACGCCCCAAACTTCACATGTTTGATAATGGTCCTGGCCTGAAGACATCTACATTACAATATTCAGTTATAGTCAAAGCGCCACCTGCTGGCAATAGGAAATGGCATGCTTTACACTGTAATTCACTCCCAGAAACACATTTAAATATGCCATCATATGCCAAACATGCTAGAAACACATTAAATCATACAACACGTGGCTAAGAGCTAATGTATGTGATTTATGCCACGAAACAGGAAGTTGTTGTAACTCAGGCATACAATGTCCAATCTGGCCCAAACTTCACATGTTTGATAAAGAGTCCTGACCTGAAGACATCTACATGCCAATATTCAGTTATAGTCAAAGCGCCACCTGCTGGCAATAGAAAATGGCATGAGTTACACTATAATTCACTCCCAGAAACTTGTTTAAATATGCCATGAAGTTACAAACATGCTAGAAACACATTAAATCATACAACACGTGGCTAAGTGCTAACGTATGTGATTTACACCACGAAACAGGAAGTTGTTGTAACTCAGGCATACAATGTCCGATCTGCCCCAAACTTCACATGCTTGATAATAGTCCTGGCCTGAAGACATCTACATGGCAATATTCGGTTATAGTCAAAGCGCTACCTGCTGGCAGTAGGAAGTGTGGCACATTGAAGGGACTTTGCCATATTTCTCCTATATTTACCCACTTAAATGCATGTCGCCCACTATTCGCTGTTTTCCTGATGCCACCGGGTGATAGTGCTCCCGGGTGTGAGGGCCCTTTCATCGCTGCTTGCAGCTTTAATTCTCTTTGGCTTTCAATACTCCTTGATCATAGGTTCGATTATTGTTTTACTATTTTTGTGTGTTCCTTAATTTTGGTAGTTTTATTTTTCTATTTCTTAGTATCCTTTTCTGTACAGCACTTTGGTCAGCCTTGGTTGTTTTTAAATGTGCTTTATAAATAAATATTGTATTGTATTGTATTCAATGTATATATCAACGTAGTATAAGTAGGCAAATTGGGACGCAGCATCAGACACTGAATATTTCAGAACACTGGGAGCACCAGCTCATTTGCATTTAAAGGGACACACACAATGGCGTGTTTTTGCTCACCCCCCAAAAGTGGCATCTGTAGGGTATTTTAAAAGGGACAAAACTTCTTATAAAATGGAGTTCTCATTATCTGTTTCTGGCCAATAGGTGGGACTGTCCATAAACATAATAAATACATAGATGCCTATATGTCTATGGGATTGTCAGTCTGCAGGTTTCAATAAACCATTATTGATTCAAAACGCTGATAAGATAATAATAAAGATGTTCAGAGAAATTGATAATGTGCTTAATAACTATACAGTTTATAATGTGACCTATAGTTTTAAGGTAAAAATTAAAAAAATATTTATTAATGCACCCAAAAAAAATTCTTAGCATCCCATCTGAACTGTTAAGCCCCACTATAGCACCCCCAAGAAAAAAAAAATCCTGGAGCCACCACTGAGCATATTCCAGCAAAAGACAGTATACAGTGGTGGTCAGAATTATTGCCACCCCTGGTAAATATGATCAAATATGGCTGTAAAAAATAAATCTGCATTGTTTATCCTTTTGATCTTTTATTTTTTAAAAATCACAAAATCTAACCTATCATTGACGTAAAAGAATTGAAAGTGGGGGGTAAATCACATTATGAAATAAATGCTTTTCTCCAAAACACGTTGGCCACAATTATTGGCACCCTTTTATTAAATACTTTTTGCAACCTCCTTTTGCCAAGATAACAGCTCTGAGTCTTCTCCTATAATGCCTGATGAGTTTGGGGAACACCTGACAAGAGATCAGAGACCATTCCTCCATACAGAATCTCTCCAGATCCTTCAGATTCCCAGATCTATGTTGGTGGTGCTTCTCTTCAGTTCAGCCCACTCATTTTCTATAGGGTTCAGGTGAGGGACTGGGACGGCCATGGCAGAAGCTTCATTTTGTGTTCAGTGACACATTTGTGTGTTGATTTTGATGTTTGTTTTGGATCGTTGTCCTGATGGAAGATCCAACCATGGGCCATTATAAGATTTATAGCAGAGGCCGTCAGTTTTTGATTTTTTATCTGTTGGTATTTGCTAGAATCCTTGATACCGTGTATCTGAACAAGATGTTCACAACATTAGGCCCACAACATTAAAGATCCAGCGGTATTTTTAACCATGGGCATGGGGTACTTTTTATCCCTGTTTGCACCAAACCCATCTGGTGGATTTGCTGCCAAAAAGCTCTTTTTATAGTTTCATCTGACCACAGAACCAGGTCCCTTTTGAATTTCCAGTCGTGTCTGACAACTGAATATGCTGGAGTTTGTTTCTGGATGAGCAAGAAGGATTTTTATTGAATCCCTCCCAAACAACATGTGGTGATGTAGGGGTTGTTTTATTTATTTATAAAAAAAAATTGGCCTTTCTGACCCCAAGACTCAACTTATCTCTGCGATTCTCCATCTGTAATCCTTGGATAGTCTTTGGCCACTCAAACTTTCCTCCTCGCCATGCATTAAGACAATATAGACACACACCCTCTTCCAGGCAGATTCCTTCCAGGGAACTTCTTAATTATTGCCCTGATGGTGGAAATGGGAATTTTCAGTGCTTTAGCTATTTTTGTACAGCCACTTTCTATTTTGTGAAGCTCAACAATCTTTTGCTGCACATCAGAACTATATTATTTGGCTTTACTCATTTTGATGAATGATTAAGGGAATTTGGCCTTTGTGTTTCCTTATATTTATATTCCTGTTGAACAAGACATCATAGCTGGACAATTTCATGTTCCTAGTCACCCTGGTGTGCTAAAAAATGTAAATATTAATGGGAATATACTTCAGAGATATTTTACTCATAAAAAATTCTAGATGTGCCAATAATTGTGGCCAACATGTTTTGGAGAAAAGCATTTATTTCATAATGTGATTTACCCCCCACTTTTGCTTCAATGAAAGGTTAGATTTTTGTGAATTTTTGGAATAAAAGATCAAAAGGATAAACAATGCAGATTTATTTTTTACAGCCATATTTGATCATATTTACCAGGGGTGCCAATAATTCTGACCACCACTGTATCTTAGTTCTGTGAAAAACAGCTAAACCAACGTTACTTACATATCGAGAAGAAGGTGGAAAGCTTATTCAGTATCCTCTGCTATTGTCTGCAAAAAAGTGCACTGAGCTCTCTCTCCTCCCCCTTACTGCTGATTGGCTACAAATGCGTTTTGGTGCTCCATCCGATCCACTTTTCTACAGCGTTTTTCAAAAATCGCTTACTGCATCTTAAAGGCTTCCAGGTTATTATTGGCAACATGCTTGTTGCCTTAAGCTTATAACTACATTTAAAGAGGCATGCTGCTCTCGTCTCAGCTGCTTGTAAACAGAAGAGCACCCCTTAGCTGCCACTCTCCTCCTTTAAGGGGCACGCTGCATGTAAATGCATCTGGATGTGTAAATTTCACTCCTCCCAAAATGGTAAAAAAATAAACGTGTGAGAGCGTGTTATAGGTTACCAGCTCCAGTAGCCAGATATGACACCCCTACTGCAACACTCATCGCCACAGATATGGCCTGAGATGAGTAGCTGAGTATCTTTTCAGAAAGCAAAACTTCCGCAAATAAAAGTTTGGCACTGCATCCTGAAGCTCAACACACAATTATCTTCATTAAAAGTATAGTGAGACTACATTTTCTTTTGATGCTCCTTTCTCTCCCATTGTGATCTTTGATCTTAGCTGATGATAAATAAAATGCAGCTATCTGTTGTTTTCACTGATGTGAACGGTTAAATTTGCATACAGCATGGGAATTGAAGATCTGTTTTATATTAATTCTGCGGAGACACATTTATGTGGCTATGTGTGAAAGGAACAGTTATAACAAATCGGATAGCTATCCGATCAGTAAAAACGCATGACGTGACCACATTATGAGAAAAAGTATTTGTATATTAATCACAGTGTAAGTGCATCACATTGTGAACAAGAAGAAATGTACTCTTACACAAAGGGTCCCTCCAGGTTGTACACAACTTTAATGTAAACATGGGTGACCATCCTTGGGTTTAGATTGTCCAGTTCCACACTGCCAAACATGCTGAGAAATAAACACTTCAAAATATGCTTATATGTTTATAATGCATAATTATGTCAAACAAAAAACGAAAAAACATTTTTCCACATGCTGTTTAGAGTGAAATGCAAACAATGTTCTATATAGTCCAAAATGGTTTTGATTAAATACATTTATTTAATGTAGTAGTCTAGCTAGTAGTTACCAAGCCTCTAGTGTGGACTATGTTCCAATTTAAGTAAGAAATTACGAATGGCTGGTGCAACCCTACACTGGATTTTTTGCACATTTTAGATGGCCCCCCAATCAAACAAGCCTAATTCAACAGCTTGTTAGTAAAGACTCCAAGACCTTGAATGTGTTTGAAATTGCCACCTATACCCTCATTCACTATTCCCTACATTAGTCCACTAATATAGTCTAAATATGATATAGTATTTAAGGGTTTATGGGGCGATTTAAAACACAGCAATCAAATATGTAGATAAGAGAGACATGAAAAATAAGCAGTGTTGCTGGTACTACAGGACCAGTGTTGGTAACCACTATACTAGTTCAATGGCTGAAGTGAGGCACTAATTCAGACATTCATGATTTAAAAAGAACAACAATGGAGTCTCTTTCTCTCTCTGTAATATAAGATGTCTCATAATCATCATATTACAAAATTACATTACAGACCTTCATGAAACACTGGATATGTATACTTTTGAAGTTTTTTTTTTTTTTTTTTTCACAGCAAAAATCAAGGTTATTGTGAGATTCATTTCTGTTGTAAATAATCATTAGTTATTTACTTTGGGGCTACTTACACAACACCTTTTTCAACCAAAACAGAAAACTCTCATTGCATTCCAGCCGCGGTATAAGATCTTATATAAAGCTGTATAAAGCTATATATCTGTGATCCTCATCTTCGAAAGGTTGATCGAAAGCTTTGCTGTGATCTCAGAAAATGTATCTACTGTATAGAAACAGCCTATTAGAATTCTTATTAGGTTACTAAAAAAGTGTTGTTTTTTTCTGTTTTATGTTGTTCACAATCAATTCAGTTTATGGCCATTATAATTATTTGAAGAAGCTACATTTTTACTAAGAACATCTTAAACTGCAAAAAATCTAATTATTTAAAGTTCAAAGGGGCAAAAGCATACTTATCACATTTCACATTATAGCTAGAAAAGTAAACATACACACCTTTTTTTGTTGAAAGCATGATGAATTGATCCATTTAGCAAGACTGTAATATTTCCGCATGCTGCCATTGCAAACTGTAAAGATAGTTTCAAACCAGTGAAATGCATTAGTGCATCTTAATTCCATTTTGATAAACTATTAGAAGACTGCCTAATCCTAACCCTACTCCGTAATCCTAACCCCATCTCCACACCTAATCCTAAACCTAAAAAAACTAAATATTTTTGTGCACGGGAAGAATGCTGTTTTTTTAAGTGGATATTGGATATTGAGACACAAGTGAAGTACAAAGCCTTGTTTAATAAATAGTTTAGCCCTTAAATACATGCAACTATGGAAACATTTGGATTTGTGAGTGTAATGGTCTCATTCTGTTTTGTTCTGTTTTGGTTTCGTTTTCATTAATTTCCATGTTCAATTTTGCCTGAGTTCTCTGGGATTGCTAGTTTTTATGGTTATTCAATTAGGTCCTCACCTGTCCGTAGTTCCATTGATTATTCTGTTTGTGTATATAAGCTGTTAGGCCACATCCACACGAAGCCAGAGCTTTCCCTTGTCTTAAGAAATAATGTCTCGGTTATGTTTGTAACCCTTGTTCCCTGAAGGAAGGGAACGGAGACGTTACGTCAGTTACTGACGAAATGGGGGTTTCGCTTAGAAGCCAATCGCCTTTGAGCTCTACAAAACGAGCCAATGGCATGAAAATGCCATGGGTCTGCGGAATTTGCATGCCGCAACCCCGCCCCACCACGTGGGTATAAAGGCCGTTGCGTGGCAATCTCGCATTATGTTATCTGCTGAAGAGCCGAGGCATGAGCGCCTGGCCTGTTCCAGCGGTACAGCGGAAGTGGCATGGGGACGAGGGTTACAAACGTAACCGAGACGTTCCCTTTCAGTCAGTACACTACGAGTTACGTCAGTTACTGACGAAATGGGGGTCCCAATACAATCTCGCCACGACGGCTGTCTTCCAGCGTCCTGCACTGACCAGGGCTCCCTGCCGTGAGTGTGAGCACGAACGAGGGGCTAGGCTCAACGCTACCAAGGTACACTGGGAAGCATATCCCACGTGGAGAAATGCAACACAATGCCTGCCTGAAGGGAGGACTCAAGAATACACCTATGACCCCCGAAGAGACTGCATAGGGAGCACTCTGGGGTATCCAGCCGCAGGTGGAATATTTCAACCACAGGCGTGGCAAGGTGTCTTGCCAAGGGAAGACACGCGCTCAGAGAGACTTACCATGGAATACACATGTGGGGGTTCCCCAACGGGGGAACCATGCACACGGCGGCACCTAGCCGAACACGAGGGCTTACCAAGCGGGCATGCACTCTGGTGTCGACATCAAAAGTGCTGGAGGAGCTCAGGGCTTACTGAGAAGCTACCTGAGAAGAAATGCGCACGTATCCAGTCTGTCGAGTGGAATGGCGCAGCAAGCGAAGACACCTGAGCCTGTCCAGTTACTGGCCACTTGAGTCGAGTACACGAGAGGACACAGGCTCCACTCAGAGATTGTAGAATCTTGCGAATGTGTTGGGTGTCGCCCAGCCTGCAGCTCTACAAATGTCTGATAGCGAGGCGCCATGCGCTAAAGCCCAAGAGGAAGCAACACTCCTGGTGGAGTGTGCTCTTACCCCAAGGGGGCATGGCATGCCCTGAGCCTGATATGCCAGGACAATGACATCCACTATCCAGTGGGACAACCTCTGCTTGGAGAGAGCCTTCCCTTTCTGCTGCCCTCCGTAACAGACAAAGAGCTGGTCTGAGGTCCTGAAACACTGCGTGCGGTCTACGTAAGCGCAAAGGGCGCGTACTGGACAGAGCAGTGCCAAGGCTGGGTCTGCCTCCTCCACGGGCAGCGCTTGCAGGTTCACCACCTGGTCCCTGAAGGGAGTGGTGGGAACCTTGGGCACGTATCCAGGATGCTCTCAGGATCACGTGAGAATTAGCCGGCCCGAATTCCAGGCACGCTTCGTCAACCGAAAATGCCTGCAGGTCCCATACCCTCTTGATGGAGGCCAGAGCAGTCAAGAGTGCCACATTTTAAAGAAGGGAACTTCAGCTCCACAGACTGCAGTGGCTCAAAGGGAGCTTTCTGCAGGGCAGATAAAACCACTGCAAGATCCCAAGAGGGTACTTGAGGTGGGCGAGGAGGATTTAATCTCCTCGCGCTTCTAAGGAACCTGCTGACCAGGTCGTGCTGTCCAAACGTTTTTGAGTCCACCAGGTCATGGTGGGCCGAAATAGCGGCCACATAGACCTTCAGAGTGGAGGGAGACAGCCTTCGCTCCAACCCTTCTTGGAGGAAGGAGAGCACAGACCCGATCGGGCATTTCCTGGGGTCCTCTCGGCGAGAGGAGCACCAGGTGACGAAGAGGTTCCACTTCAACGCATAGGCGTGTCTCGTGGACAAGGCCCTAGCGGAAGTGATGGTAGCCGCCACCTGAGGTGGCAGGATACTCAAACCTACCGCGTCCCGTCCAGGTTCCACACTTGGAGGTTCCAAAGGTCGGGACGTGGGTGCCATATGATGCCCCGTCTCTGAGTCAGGAGGTCCTTCCTCAGAGGGATCGACCAGGGAGGGGCTGTCGCAAGGAGTACGAGTTCTGAGAACCAGGTCCGGCCGGGCCAATATATAGGGCGACCAAAAGGACCTGCTCCCTGTCCTCCCTGATCGTGCACAGAACCTGTGCGAGAAGGCTCACTGGGGGAAACGCATACTTGCGTGGGCCCCGCGGCCACCTGTGCGCTAGTGCATCCGTGCCGAGGGTCCCCTCGGTCAGGGAGTAGTACCAGCGGCAATGGGAAGAGTCGTGGGAGGCAAACAGATCTATCTGTGCGTCGCCAAACTGTTCCCAAATCAGCTGAACCATCTGGGGATGGAGTCTCCATTCCCACGGAAGCGTCTGAAAGCGTGACAGCTCGTCGGCTGCACGATTCAGGTCTCCCGGGATGTGAGTGGCATGAAGCGACCTCAGATGCTTCTTACTCCATAGGAGGAGATGGCGGGCGAGTTGCGACATCCGGCGGGAGCGTAGACCACCTTGTCGGTTGATGTACGCTACTGTCGCCGTACTGTCTGACCAGACCAGTACATGCTTGTCCTTGAGCAGGGCTTGGAAGTGGTGCAGGGCAAGACGTACGGCCAGCAACTCGAGGCAATTGACATGCCAAAGGCGCTGGGGTCCTCTCCAGGAGCCCGCGGCAGCATGTCCATTGCACATGGCGCCCCAGCCCGTGGCAGAGGCATCTGTTGTTACAACAACATGCCTGGAAACTCGTTCTAGGGGAACACCTGCCCGTAGAAAACTGAGGTTCGACCACGGGGTGAAGGTTTGACGGCAGGCCCGAGTCACTGGGACCCAGAGCGTGCCGTGTTGCCATGCCCATCTCGGGACTCGATCGCGAAGCCAGTGCTGAAGCGGTCTCATATGAAGCAAGCCGAGCGGCGTCACCGCGGCTGGGGATGCCATATGCCCCAGGAGCCTCTGAAAAAGTTTCAGTGGAACCGCACTCTTGTCCTCGAACTGGCATAGACAAGTCAGCAGAGACTGCGCGTGCTCACTCGTAAGCTGCGCGTACATGGCAACTGAGTCGATTTCCATACCGAGAAAAGAGATCCTCTGCACTGGGGAGAGTTTGCTCTTTTCCCAGTTGACCCGAAGGCCCAGACGGGCGAGTTGCTGAAGCACCAGGTCCCTGTGTTCGCAAACCAGTCGTCGAGATAATTCAGGATGCGAACCCCGTGTTGCCTGAGCGGCACAAGGGCTGCCTCGACGATCTTCGTGAAGAAGCGAGGAGACAGGGCTAGCCCGAAAGGGAGAACCGTGTACTGATATGCCTGCCCTTCAAAGGCAAACCGTAGAAACGGTCTGTGCGGCGTTAGAGCGTCCCGAGGTGTGGGCAGGGTCGAATTCCGCTCCCTGACAGAGGAGACCAGGGAAGGACCAGCGTTCCACGGGGGTCTCGTCTGCCAGGGGGCTGGCGACAGAGGGGGCTGAGAGTGGCGAGGCTGTTGGGCAAAGTCCTGGACCGCCCCGCCAAATAGCCCATCCTGGGAAATGGGAGAATTGAGGAAATGGGTTCGCTCAGATTCTCGCATATCAGCCAGGTTGAGCCATAAGTGCCGCTCCTGGACCACCGAAGTGGAAATCACCTGACAGAGAGAGCGAGCGGTCACCTTCGTCACTCGTAGAGCGAGGTCGTGGCCGCCCGCAACTCCTGCATTAATGCGGGGTCAGCATTACCCTCGTGCATGTCTCTGAGCACCTTGGCCTGATAGACCTGTAGGGTGGCCATAGCATGCAGGGAGGACGCGGCCTGGCCCGCAGCTCTGTAGGTCTTCGCCACCAATGTAGACGTAAACCTACAAGCCTTGGACGGGTGCTTTGGGTCACCACGCCATGTTGCAGCGCTCTGCGGACACAGTTGCATCGCAACAGAGCGCTCAACAGGGGGAACCCCAGTGTACCCTGTTCTGTGAATTACCCTTTTGCCTGTCTCTCCTGTCTTGTTTTCCTGTTTGGACTGTTTGCCTGTGTATGACCTTTTGCCTGTTTTTGACTACGATTGTGGATTACCCTCTGAATAAATACTGCACTTGGATCCTCAGCCTTCGAGTCTCAGAACAGTTTGTTACATGTGGCTAGAAGGGGTACAGCAACGGTCGGAAGTAAGGCAAATAAAATAACAATACGATAAAATAACAATAAACTGATTCTTTTTTATTAGATTGTTTTATTAACAGCTACACCTACTCCAACCCTAAACATACCCTTACAATAATGCAAATACATTAATTAAATGACGCAATATTGATGTGCGCATGCCCAGTGGCTGTAGCTGTATCCCTTCTAGTCTTTACCGTGCGGGACGTGGTGTGATGACATCACTGTTTCACAAAAACTGATTGGCTGTACACAAGAAAATGCAAGGGTGTCGGGCCTTAGTTTCCTTCGTTTTTTTGTCTGGTATAGTCGATGTATTACATGGTCTTGCTATTTTATTTTCCTGAGTGTTTCCTTTTGGATTTATCATTAAAGACATTTTATTTAGTTTTCTGTCGTTATGCACATTACTGCAACTGCAGCATGACAAAATACCGGACCTATAGATACGATTTTTTTGTGGCATTTTAACAATGGACTTTGCTCTGCCTAGAGCAGGAGCAACAAACCCTCTAGGACCACACAAGAGACTTCTTAGATTTGGCATGCTTTATGTCATTTCCTGACCACTCTCTGTGAGCATTGTATTATTCCAGTTTAAGCGGGTGTTAGTTGGGATTAGTTTCCCATCAAAAGTATTGCGGTCACAGATAAGCGTGAATCAAAAATGTTAAAACACATGTAAAAATATATTGCACAAGCTGACTGATGCAAAATTAATGCAAAATGATCAGACAACAACAAAAATTATATTTCACAAAACCTAAACATGAATGCAAAATAATCACACACAAAATAGTTTTCCTTGTTTTTTTTTTTACTTTTTTTTGTGCTCACTTACATTATCTGCTAATATTTTATTTTGTTTGAATGTGAGCATTTATCTCTTCACTCTTCTTTCCACATTCTGCCCTTGCTTTTCCAAATGTTGCACTTAGAGTTTTATGTAAAATGGGGTGGGCGGGCTTAAGCGTCACCATTGGTCCACTATTTCTAGATTGACAGCTCCTCCTCTAGCCAATCAATCGAAGAGGAGAGTTGATGTCACTCCAATGCGACTCATAGGCTGCATCTGAAATCGCATACTTTCCCTATATAGTAGGTGAAAAACAGTATGTGACAAAGGAAGTATGTCCGAATTCACAGTGCTCATAAAAGAGAAGGAAAAAAGGACCCAGAAAGTACTTCTTCTGGCAAGATTCTGAAGTGTGCATACAAAGGACACTTTACTATCCCATGATGATTTATGAATGGCAGTGAACCAGCGCAACTGATGCTGGTAAGTCACATTATAATGAAAACATGCCGAATGTATTACCATGTCCAGATTACATTCATACTACACACATTCATACTATATTGAACATACTCTTTTAACGGTCGTGAAGTATCCTAATTACTTATTCAAAATAAGTAGTACCTACTCAAGAGAGTATGCAATTTGGACACAGCCATTGCTATTGATACTCACTTGTACAAAGGAAGATGGAGATAACAGTCAGCTGGCAAATCATCATTAAAGACACCAATTATGACGTTAATTTCAAGATTGACATATACAAATAGTTAAATTCCTCTTTTTCGAGATACATGAGATCCTAGAAAGCATGGTGACATTGATGCAATGTTGATTGAACTAACAGAAGGTATGTTTGACATCAGCTGCGGCTGGATGCAACCGTTGGCGAGAGTAGCCGCGTGCAGGCGGGTAGGAGCTGCAAATGGAGACGTCAAGTCGGACACTTTCTGCTTATCGAAGTGACGCTTACGCTGTGTTTGCATACTTCATTACAGATAAAGTTAAATAAATGCAATATTTGTCAAATGCACAGATGTTTCAGAGACATTTTCATTCAATACCCTATGTACTGTTTAATACAGTTTGTATTCATAAGTTCAACATAAGCCTATACTTTTAATGAAGTGGGGTATGACATATGACGTTTTTTATAAATATACGAAAACACGAAACACACGTGATCGCTGCCATGTGGTGAATCCGGCCAATCGTAGAACAGCTTGTCGTCATCAGCTGGAGAAGCTACACAGAATGAACCAGTCGGCTGCTCTCGAATTGCTTTTGTGGTACTTTAATGGCATATGTCAACAGTCATTGTGTGTGTGTTTGCCGCTGCATAATAAACCCGTCTGCGGCGTGATGCCTCCGATCTTTCAAATATTCCGATCTAATATTACTTCTGACCTATAAGGCTGCCAAAATAATAAACATACACAGTTTGTTAATTGGCCAGAGGAGAACTGGCACCCCGACTGAGCCTGGTTTCTCCCAAGGTTTATTTTTCTCCATTAGGCCACCTGATGGAGTTTTGGTTCCTTGCCACTGTCGCCTTTGACTTGCTCAGTTGTGGACACTAAATTTTCAAATAAATATCCAAATAAATTTAATTACTAAACTAAATTAACTATATCAACTACATTACTTAAATATATATGATAATTGAAATGAGCTAGATGACATCACCGTTTTCTCCAGAGCGGCTGTACAGCCGAATCAAATTCGGTTGCATTATTTTCCTATTTAACACTGTGAAGCTGCTTTGAAACAATCTGCATTGTAAAAAGCGCTATATAAATAAAGTTGACTTGACTTGACTAGTCCTGCCGCACTACATCAGCTCTCGCTGGTCGAGCATACGCCTCCGCCTCCGCCTCCGCCTCCACCTCCACCGGCCAGGCTGCTTCGGCTCTTCACACGATGGCTGTCCTCTGAAACATCTGTGTATTTGACAAATTTTGCATTTATTTCACTTCAGCTGTGATAAAGTATGCAAACACAGCACAAGTGTCACTAAGAGAAGCAGAAAGTGTCCAACTTCACGTCTCTGTTTGCAGCTCCTCCCCGCCTGCATGCAGCAACTTTCGCTGATCGGTTCGGTTTCGCCACGCATCTTTGCCCGCCCTCCGCTAGAGGATGGCAGCCAAAAGCGACGCACCCATCCAAGCCCTGTCACACTACATCAGCTCTCACTGGTTGAGCATACGCCTCCGCCGGCCAGGCTGCTTCGGCTCTTCACACGATGGCTGTTCTTTAAGTGTTTCAGGCCAAACTTCTCCGTTCTCTGGATGAGTCTGGCTCTGATCCTGAGGCATTCAAAGATGACTGACTTAGCTATTTCATGCAACGGAAATCACAGCAGAGGCGATCGGTAGAAGCATGGCGAACATGACTGTGCTAGAGCACCATCTCTGGCTGACCCTTACGGATATGAAGGACGCAGATAAAGCCTCCTTCCTGGATTCCCCCATCTCCACCACTGGCCTGTGAAAGGGTTCGCTGAGCACCTCACCGAAACACAGAAGGCATCACAAGCCATGCAGCATTTTTTCCCCAAGCGCTCCAGCTCTGCTTCGGGCCACCGCACGAGAGCGCCGCCCCCTCAGCCTTCAAAGACAGTGCAGCCAACCTTCCAGTTGCATTCAGTGATGAAGACTCGCCACCGTTCACCTTTCAAGAAAACCTTTCATACTTGGTAGATGATCTGAGGACATCGATCAGACACTATGTCCTCGGGAATTCCATAGTACCGGAATACGGGGTTGAAGAGGAGCTCCGCAGTAGTCATGGCAGTGGGTAAGCCCTTCAGAGGAATCAAATGGCAGAATTTAGAACTATAACAACTATATAACTATGACTAGGATGCATGTGTTACCATCTGATGGAGGTAGGTCAGTGCCGCAATCTACTCCTAGGTGTGACCAGGGGCGTTGTGGTATGGGCAACTGATGGACTTTGCTGGATGAAAGATGGCGTCAGCTTTTGGAGATCCCTGGAAAGAACCTTCTCACGTCCCTGGCCATGCTGGGCCACCAGAAGCGCTCTTGTAGCAGTGAGAGGGCACGGTTGGCCCCTGGGTGGCCAGTGCCCATGGATGAATGTGCCGACTGGGTGAGATTGGTGCGTTGGGACCTGGGCACGTAGGTACGGCCTGGTGGACACCCCGGTGGAGATGGTTCAGAGGCATTGGAGGAGGAGAGTTGTTGATGTATGGATCACTGGATGGGGCACAGGATGATCTGATGTGGCAAGAAGGACAGATTTTTTGGTAAACTACACCTTGGCACCCTCCACCCATTGTCTCCACTCCTCCAAAGCGAGTTTGATGGCGAGCAGTTCTCTGATTCATAATTCATCTCCGCCAGGGATCATTTCTTTGAAAAGAAGGCGCCGGCGCCTTCACCTCGTTTTTTTCTTATCAGTGCGAAAGAGACTCAAAATACTCTGGCAATTTTGGTCATTCAGGCAAGTGTTATACATCATTATAATCTGTTAAGTTTCTACTTTTATTTGTATACACTCACAATAAAAACAAAATGTTGTGCTTTTTGCAAAATAAAGAAAAACATGATGCACGATCTGCAGCCTCTCTCTCAATGAAGTTCATTCTGATACGTAACTCATTGAAAATGTTGGAATGTCAGGTTTTAAATAATGTAAATCGAAAACAAATATTCTCTGTTTATGTAATCTGTTTGAAAAGAGAGAGATGTCAGTAGTTTGCGAGCGCCTCATTATCTGCTAATGCGGCCACGCCATATTGCCTTTTTGTTTATTTTCTAATATATATTTCTAATTACAGATAAGTACAAAGATTAAATTGTAAAAAGGGATGCTTATAAGAGAGCATATAGTCGTCCTGGCATACGCCATTTTGCACGACTTCTAATTTCCTTAAATCTCTGTTATCATGTTATCATGACCACAATAGACACATTCATGGGAAAAACTCTAGGTTAAAATAAACCACAATTATCAACATACAGTACAATTTATACAACATACCCTGAAATACACACAAGTTGCGTTATTGCTTCAAATAACAATATCAGTGATTTTGCGGTCAAACTCTGCTCACTGTAAGTGGTGTTGTTGGGCTTCTTCTAATCTTATGTTCATTGTAACTCACAAGTGTGTATAGTGACGGCAGACAAGAGGATAAAAATGGACAAATATGTCAAGCTTGATGAAGATATAGTCAAAGCTTTGAAAGGTAAACTGAGAACTCAACAAAATTGCAATGTGTATCTATGCAAATTCAAACAAGGATGCCAAACTGTTAATCATTGGTTAATTTTATATAAATATTTGTTTTCCCTGTCACAGATTATGTGATAAAGAAGTCTTCAAATACTACAGTGTCTGAATTGCAACCCCTTAGTTGCAGAAAATGCAAGTCATACTCAAAGAAGTGACCTTCCACTTGAAGATGAAGATGTGACATTTTAACTCTTCTGTTTCTTTGATTGGTTCAAATAAAATTTGTAAAAAAATGCATTATTCACTTCTGCACTTTGTTTTCCAGTAACTTTTTTTTTTTTTTTTTTACAGAAAATTGCATTGTGTCTGCTAATTCAATGATGTCATATTCATAGTGATTTTTCAGTAATACAGGTATAACTGGAATGTTCTACAAGTGGATAAAAATAGCTCTGCCATAGCATTTCACTGATCTTCATTTATTATAATGTATTTGTCAAGAGATTATGTATGCTAAATTTATTTTGCAATGTACACAATGATATAAAACATTCAAGTTTTCTAGATTTCAAAGTGTGTGTAAGTGTGTCTTAACATTTTATATTTAATGATTTTACACTTTTTTTGAATACTGAAAAAAATACTGCTTTATAATAAACTAGTAGTGTAATACTAATGCATTTCTAATGAACTGAAATGCTATTGAAATGTTCTTGAAGCACATTAAAATTAATTATCAAAGTATATTTTAAATGAATTTTAAAGAAATATACTTAAATTGCACTAAATGTACTTAGTCGTTCTGTTTTAACACAATATAAGATATTAAAATATACTGCAAAGAGCTTAAAATTTATCTTAAGCATGTCTTGAAATGCACTTAATATACTTAAAGTTGTTTCAAAATAATACATTTAATATGCATTTAGTTTAATATAACATATTAAGTATGTCCAAAAAGCAAAATTTATATAGTAGATTTCCTTTTCACCTGGGTGTATATAGTAGTTCTTAGTAGTCCTCTGGGAAGTTTAGAAAAAATAGTAGTTATAGATTAGCTAATAGTGAAATACCACATTCAACTGAGCGCTATTACTTACTAATTAATTAATCAGCTTCTTGTTAGTTAATAGTAGTAACTAGAATGTTAATAGTGTGTTACTCATTTGTTCCTGTGTAATTACTCATCAATGACGGAACAGTATTCTAAAGTGTTACCGACATTGTGGTCGATAGTATCAAATGTATCAAAATACAACCATGATCGTATGATAAGAGCAAATAATTTGTAACTCTGATGAGAGCAAACTCAGTACTATTATATAGTCTAAATCCTGACTGGAAATCCTCACAGATACCATTTCTTTCTAAAAAGGAAAATAGTTGTGAGGATACTACCTTTTCTAGTATCTTTGACAGAAAAGGTAGATTCGAGATTTTGTAGATTTGTAATTGACTAATTCTATAAGTTGCATTTTTTTAATAAGTGGTTTAATAAAAGTTTTCAGTATGTATTCAAATGACAAAGATGAATTAATGACATTAAGAAGAGCATCTATGACCTCTGGAAGCATCTCTTTCAGTAGCTTAGTCGGCATAGGGTCTAACATACATGTTGTTGATTTAGATGATTTAACGAGTTTAGACAATTTTTCCTCTCATATAGCCATGAATGAATGGAATTTTTCCTCAGGGACACTACAATGCACTGTCTGATGCGATACTGTAGTAGATGGTTACATAGTTATAATTTTCTCCCTAATACTATCAATCTTACAAGTAAAGAAGTTCATAAAGTCATTTCTGCTGGGCTGTTTGGAAAAGTCAGAAGTTGAAGCTTTATTTCTTGTTAATTTAGCCACTGTATCAAATAAATACCTAGGGTTGTGTTTTTTTTCTTCTAAGAGAGTCGAAAAATAAGCAGATCAAGCCATATTTAAGGCCTTTCTGTATGCAAGCATGCTCTCTTTCCACGGTGCAAAAACCTTTTTTGTTTTCTTCCAGCTACGCTTCATTTTTCTGGCTGACCTGATCAGGGCCTAAAATTAACGTTTCGCCACACCTGCCAATGGCTGGTGACTTAAGAAAATTTACAAAAACAGACAATTATGACACCAAAATTTTAGATACTAGTGAAAATTCACAATCCTCTATTCCAATTTCGATACCACAGCTAAAACTACTAGTTTATATAATATAAATGTAATAACCTACAAGTAAAACTACAGTAAATAATAAAATAAGAACTAACAATAGCACAATGAATATACAACATTACCAACATATTTCTAGTATACTTTTTCAGAAGGAGTTACTATTCAAAACCTTACAAAAATCTCAAAAGCTTACAATGACTTCAGTCATTACTAGAGAGTTATCATGCTTTTCACTTCAGAATACTGATCCTAATAATTAGTAGTTTGTAACTGAGAATAATTACAGTCGTAACTGAGACGTTGCGCACACTAGGACAAAAGCAGCCCAAATCCAGGTTATAAAACTTCACAAACATGTGCAGGGAGGACCAGCCTGCCGTGTCACAGATATCTTGAAGGGAAACTCCCAAAAGTAAAGTGGGCCCGGACAGCCATAGGTGAAGGCTAACCGGCCGACTCATATGCAAGTGAAATAGCCTTGACTACCCACTTGCTCATCCTCTGCTTAGTTGCTGTTGACTGGGTCCAGCTGGCACTCATTGCACCACGAAGTGAACACTCTCCACTTCAAGGCATACAGCTTCCTCGTGGAGGGAGCTCTAGAGTGGAGTATGGTTTCAACAACCTCGGTTGTGAAATCTGGGTCTATGAGCTGAGCCCTCTCAGGGGCCAAAACCCATAGTTTCCATAACTCTGGACGAGGGTGAAAGATCGTGCCCCCTGCTTGGGATACCAGGTCCCTCCTGACCGGAATCTCCAGGGGAGAGCCGCCAAGGATGAACACCAGGTACGAGAACTATACTGGGGCTGAAGACGGGCCTGTCCCGACAAGCTACTAGCAGAAGACGGGCCTGTCCCGACAAACTCTCTCGATCGACCAGACAGAGCCTCTGCCACACAGACCCCTCTGCTGGTTTATGTAAGAGACCACCAATGTGTTGTCTGTATGAACAAGCACATGATGGCCTCTCAGGTCTGGGAGGAAGTGTTTGAAGTGCTAGAAACACAGCCATCATTTCCAGGCAATTTATGTGCCAGGAGAGATGATGGCCCCTCCAAAGACCTTGAGCCGAGCATCCACTCATGATCTCCCCCCAGCCTGTGAGGGATGCATCCGTCATTAGTGTTATGCAATGACAAGAAGCCCCCAGCACATGGCCTTGGAAAGAAACCAAGGTTTTTTACACATAACTAAGGCACGTAGGCATGGCCACGTGACCTTGATTATGCGAAGTGTCGCAGAGGATCCAGAGCTGTATTCACACCTTTTGTGAAAGTGTGGGGTGACAAAGCTAGGCCAAAAGGTAGGTATGCTTGCTATTGGTATGCTTCACCCTTGAAAGTGAACCTCAGGAACTTCCTGTGTTGTGGAAGGATGGATACATGGAAGTATGCATCCTTGAGATCTATCGTGACAAACCAGTCCTCGGATCTGATTTGTGACACAATTTGCTTCAGAGTGAGCATCTTAAATTTTAGCTTCTTTGCATAGTGATATAGATGGCCCAGATTTAAAATTGGACACAACCCCCCATCCTTTTTTGAAACAATAAAGTACAATGTGGGTAGAACCTGAACTGAATTCTGTAACGCTTTTCAACTGTCAGCAGGACCCACTGAGATACATTTGGCAGTAGTTTCCACACTGCCAAAAAATCTACTAAGGGAACCAGTCTCTCGAGACAGGCCTCTGGTGTTACTTGAACAGCCAATTTGGTGCCCTGAAATGGTGAACCAGCAGGGAACAGCTGAACTGACTGAGGGGAAATGGGCACTGTTTAATGAGGTGTTGACCACTTCCCCCCGGAGGGGGCTGCCCTCAGAAGCCTGACACCAGTGGTGTCAGGACTTCTTCGCCGAAGCCTTCTAAGGATAAAGCAGATCTGAGGACCATTATCTCGAGGAAGGCTTCGGCGAAGAAGTCCTGACACCACAGCTGCGATCGCCACCCGACCCCTAATCTTTCTGCTGGGGACTACGGGAAGCGACACTCTGCTTCTGGTGTGCCCGATGGGAGGAGCTCGTAAACGGCCGAGGCTTATTCCGCCCAGCAGTCTCAGGGACCTGAGAGCGACAAGAAAGAAGCTTCTGGAACGCAACCGCCTATTTCTTTGCCTTCTAAAACCTTTCGATGACTGAAATGACAACAACACCAAAGAGGCCAGGACTAAAGAGCGGGGCATCCACATACCGCATAATGGTGTCCTGCCACGGAAAGATTTTAGCCCGCAATTTGCTAGCATTGGCAAATTTAACATCAACTCCTGTCTTTGATTGACTGGTTAGAGGAGGAGCTGTCAATCTAGAACTAGTGGACCAATGATGACGCTTAAGCCTGACCTAATTTACATGAAACTCTAACTGCTGAGAAGCAAGAGCAGAAGGTTCATAGAAGAGTGAAGAGAAAAACAGCACAAGCGTACAACAAAATGTAAAGCGTACAATAAAATGTAAGAGATAACAAAATAGAGTAAAAAAAACAATGAAAACATAATTTTGCGTGTGATTCAAATTATTTTGCATCCATGTTTCTGTTTTGTGCAATATCATTTTTAATGTTTAAAGTTTTGATTCATGCTTATTATGTTTTGATCCGTGACCACGTTGTTTGCTATTCTGATCACTTTGCATAATTTTTTTCAGTTTAAATTTTTAAATTGTTACATTTTTTATTCACACTTATCTTTTGATCTGTGACCACAATACTTTTGGCTGAAAATTAATCCCATATAAGTGGACTCTGAGCCCCACTCTGGACCCAGAGCCTCCTATGCCACTAACAGCCGAAATGCCTGAGCCCACCGTAGACAAAGAGCCATAGAGTTTTGATGCCTACACCAGAGCTGATTGCACATTGTGTGTGCACATTATCGCCCCTGGAACCCGAGCCCAGCAATAGGTCTGACCAGGTGGGAGAGCCGACAACATCATCCGTTTCAGTGGGTGTGCTTGTGGAATACAAGGGCATGGAGGGAAGCCCCGCCCACACTCTGAGGGAATTATTTTTAGTAACTGGAGGAGGCAATTCCCCTATGTCTTCTGTCGCCGCTGGTCCCACCCAGCTCCAAGTCTCCTACATCTCTGCCGGTGACGCCCATCTCCAATTCTCCTGCCGCTCTGGTCCCGCCCATATCTAAGTCTTGTGCAATGATACCACCCAGCCTCCCTCTCCCATCTCCTCTACCTAAGCAAGCCAATCCCCGTGCCCCGCCTCGTTTGTAATGAATGCCACTATAATTTTTGTTTATTTTATAGGCTACTTATGTTTTTCATTTTTGTTTTGTTCTAAATACCATTAAATTTGTTGTGGAGTGAGAGGAACTAAAACATATGTTTATAATGCTTGTAAACATTTAGTTTTATTTACCAGTATTTTACATTATTTTTGAATGTAATCAGATGTGACTGATACAACAATGTGATTTATGTGTGTCAGTGGGTGATTCTATAATTGCAGGTACATTTGGTGTCCAAAGTCATTTTTCTTCTGCTTTTTTCAAATGTTTTTTTTATTATTATTATTTTAATAATTTGTTACTCATTGTCATGGATCACAAGATGTTACAGGGCATAACAATATAATATTTTCTGTAAAAAGTGTCATATATAGCTGCAAATCATGATTTCTTGTTGTCCAAATTAGTGATTGTATTTTTTCCATCATGTATCATTGTGTAATCAAAATATTGTATTTAATTTTTTTTGGTAATATTTCATTTATTTTATTCATAAACATCATAAATAGTCATTTTCCTAATTCTACAACATTCAATTGTTTAAAAATGTGTGTCCATAAATCTTGCGTCAATTCTGTTACCGTACCATACACACCGTACCATAATTATTTCCCACAACTATGTAAGATGCAGAAAAGGATGTCACTTTCCCTCACTGTTAAGATCTGAAGCACTGAAAAGTACACTATATTGCCAACAGTTTTGGGACGCCTGCCTTTACATGAACATGAACTTTAATGACATCCCATTCTTAATCCGTAGGGTTTAATATGGAGTTGGCCCACCCTTTGCAGCTATAACAGCTTCAACTCTTCTGGGAAGGCTTTTCACAAGGTTTAGGAGTGTGTTTATGAGAATTTTTGACCATTCTTTTAGAAGCACATTTGTGAAGTCAGGCACTGATGTTGGATGAGAAGGCCTGGCTCTCCGGGTCTCCGCTCTAATTCATCCCAAAGGTGTTCTCTCAGGTTGAGGTCAGGACTCTGTGCAGGCCAGTCAAGTTCCTCCACACCAAACTCGCTCATCCATGTCTTTATAGACCTTGCTTTGTGCACTGGTGCGCAGTCATGTTGGAACGAGAAGGGCTTTTGTCCAAAATTGTCCAAAATGTCTTGGTATGCTGAAGCATTAAGAGTTCCTTTCACTGAAACTAGGGGGCCAAGCCCAACCCCTGAAAAACAACCCCACACCATAATCCACCCTCCACCAAACTTTACACTTGGCACAATGCAGTCAGGCAAGTACCGTTCTCCTGGCAACCGCCAAACTCGTCCATGAGGGATGCCAGACAGAGAAGCATGATTTGTCACTCCAGAGAACACATCTCCACGGCTCTAGAGTCCAGTGGCGGCGTGCTATACACCACTGGATCCAACGCTTTGCATTGCACTTGGTGATGTAAGGCTTGGATGCAGCTGCTCGGCCATGGAAACCCATTCCATGAAGCTCTCTATGCACTGTTCTTGAGCTAATCTGAAGCCCACACAAAGTTTGGAGGAGCTATTGACTCTGCAGAAAAGCTGTGCCAATGCCATAAGCATGCGGAATTTGCATAGCGTAACTCAGCCCCATAGTGTGGGTATATAAGGAAGTACGCTGGCAACATCGCATTATATTTCTGCTTCGGAGGCAAGAGCATCTATCTCTTCACTCCTTAAGCCTTCTGAGTATTTTGTCAAGCTTCTTCTAGACGAGCAGCTTTCCGCCCGTCTGGGCCTTCAGGTCAACTGGGAAAAGAGCAAACTCTGCCCAGTGCAGAGGATCTCTTTTCTCGGTTTCTTACGAGCGAGTGCACGCAGTCACTGCTGACTTGCCTTCGTCAAATCGAGAGCAAGAGTGCGGTTCCACTGAAGTTATTTCAGAGGCTCCTGGGGCATATGGCATCTGCAGCCACGGTAAAGCCGCTCGGATTGCTTCATATGAGACCGGTTCAGCACTGGCTTTGCGATCGAGTCGCGATCGAGCCTGTAGACCCTCACCCCGTGGTCGAACCTCACTTTTCTACAGGCCGGTGTTCCCTTAGAACGAGTTTCCAGGCATATTGTTGTATCAACAGATGCCTCCACCATGGGCTGGGGTGCCATGTGCAATAGACATGCTGCCGCGGGCTCCTGGACAGGACCCCAGCGCCTCCTGCATGTCAATTGCCTCGAGTTGCTGGCAGCATTGTTCAAGGGTCAACACGTGCTAGTCCGGACAACACAGCCAGAGTAGCGTACATCAACCACCAGGGTGGTCTACGTTCCCACTGTATGTCTCAACTCTTCCCGCCATCTCATTTTATGGAGTCAGAAGCATCTGAGGTCACTTCGTACCATCCATGTCCTGGGAATCCTGAACCGTGCAGCCGACGAGCTCTCACGGCTTCAGCCACTTCCTGGAGAATGGAGACTCCATCCCCAGATGGTTCAGCTGGTTTGGGAGCAGTTCGGCGACGCACAGGTAGATCTGTTTGCCTCCCATGACTCCTCCCATTGCCGCCTGTCTTATTCCCTGATCGAGGGCTCCCTCGGCACGGATGCTCTGGCACACAGCTGGCCGCGGGGCCTCCGCAAGTATTCGTTTCCCCCAGTAAGCCTTCTCGCACAGGTTCTGTGCAAGATCAGGGAGGACAAGGAGCAGGTCCTTTGGTCGCCCGTATTGGCCTGGCCGGACCTGGTTCTCCGAACTCATACTCCTTGCAACAGCCCCTCCCTGGTCGATTCCTATGAGGAAGGACCTCCTTTCTCACCCTTTGGCACCCACGTCCCGATCTTTGGAACATCCACGTGTGGCTCCTGGATGGGATGAGGCAGGTTTGAGTACCTTACCGCCTCAGGTAGTGGCTACCATCACTTCCGCTAGGACCTTGTCTACCCGACATGCCTATGCATTGAAGTGGAACCTCTTCATCACCTGGTGTTCTTCTCGCCTAGAAGACCCCTGGAAATGGTCCGTGCTCTCATTCCTCCAAGAAGGGTTGGAGAAGGGTTCCAAGAAACCTCAAGGTTTACGTGGCCGCTATATCAGCCTACCACAACCTTGTGGAGACGAAAAAGGTAAGTCAGCACGACCTGGTCATCAGGTCCCCTCGTACCCTCTTGGGACCTCTCAGTAGTCTTAGATGCTCTGCAGAGGGCTCCCTTCGAGCCATTGCTTTCAGTCGAGCATAAGTTCCTGTCTATGAAGACAGCGCTCCTAATCACTTTGGCCTCCATCAAGAGGGTAGGGGACCTGCAGACATTTTCGGTTGACGAAGCGTGCCTGGAATTCGGGCCGGCCAACTTTCACGTGATCCTGAAACCCCGGCCTGGATATGTGCCCAAGGTTCCCACCACTCCGTTCAGGGACCAGGTGGTGAACCTGCAAGCGCTGCCTTTGGAGGAGGCAGACCCAGTCTTTGCACTGCTCTGTCCAGTACGCACCCTCCATGCTTACATAGACAGAACGCAGTGTTTCAGGACCTCTGACCAGCTCTTTGTCTGTTATGGTGGGAAGCTCCAAGCTATGGTTGTCTCACTGGATAGTGGACGTCAGGGGTCAGAGAACACTCCACCCGGAGTGTGGCCTCCTTTTGGGCTCTAGCGCATGGCGCCTCGCTAACAGACATCTGCAGAGCTGCAGGCTGGGCGACACCCAACACATTCGCCAGATTCTATAATCTCCGAGTGGAGCCAATGTCCTCTCTTGTACTCGCCTCTACTAGTGGCCAGTAATGGACTAGGCTCAGGTGTCTTCGCTTGCTCGCCATTCCACTCCACGGACTGGATACGTGTGATATTTCCTCAGGTAGTTTCCCTGAAGCCCTGAGTTCCTCCAGCACTGTCGATGCTGACACCAGTGCGTCTGCCCACTCGCTCAGGCCCTCGTGTCAGGCTAGGTGCCACCGTGTGGATGGTTCCCCCTATGGGCGACCCCCACATGTGTATTTCCACTGTAAGCCTCTCCGAGCATGTGTATTTCCCTCGGCAAGCCTTGCCTCCGCGGGGGTAAAATTCTTCTACCTTCGGCTGGTTATCCCAGAGTTCTTCCATATGCAGACCCTCGCGGGTCATATGTGTATCCTTAAGTCCTCCCTACAGGTAGGCACTTCCACCTGGAATATGCTTCCCAGTGTACCTTGGTATTCCTGTGCTAAGTGGGAGTCCTTTGTCCGTACTAGCTTACGACAGGGAGCTCACGCTTACGCAGGGCACTGGATGACAGCCGAGTGGCGTGATTACATTGGGACCCCCATTCGTCAGTCACTGACGTTACTCGGAGTGACTGAACGAAAGGGAAAGTCTCGGTTACGTATGTAACCCTCGTTCCCTGAGGAGGGAACGGAGACGTAACGTCCCTCTGCCACTTCCGCTGTACCGACCCATTCTTTCACAAATGCTTGTAGAAGCAGTCTGCATGTGTAGGTGCTTGATTTTATACACCTGTGGCCATGGAAGTGATCGGAACACCTGCATTCAATGATTTTGGAGGGGTGTCCCAATACTTTTGGCAATATAGTGTATGTATGCTCTCTCTAAGAAAATATTTTAATCTAAAAAATTCTTACACCAAGGGTTATTTAGTAAAATGTCAAAGTTGTTACCACAGTATCAAAAGGAAAACAGAATTTATCACTGATCAGGCAGTGTCTTTTAATCATGATTTCATTAGTGCCATGTGCTCTTAGCATTTATGCTAACATGTGGAGTTTTTGGATAAAAAGTAAAATTGCCTAATTTGTCTGTAACAGAGTTGACAAACAATACTCTGAAGAAATTACTTTTTTGTTACAAGTAAAAGTAAACTTGTGTTTGGCGAGTACTGAATTATTAAAATTGAATATGCTTTCAATAAGATACTGGAAAGAAGTATCCTTAGTAAGTTATTTTCCTTAACTTTTTGAAATGCAAAATGTATAAATGTATCTCCAAAGTGTGTGTGTGTGTGTGTGTCTCAACAACTGAAGTTTGACCCAGTGCAACATATGTGACTTATTTTCTGGAAAATAAGGTACATTTTAAAATTGTGCTGTATTGTTAAAAAGTTTGACAACCCCTGTTTTAAATAGCATGAAATGACCAAAACTTACATTCTGAGAAGCTTGCTTCCATAGTGAGTACACAGGATGGTTCATACAGGTTGACCAATCTGGACATGACTGGTAGTCAAAATCTTAGGGCAGACGGAGAGAAAAAGGACATTCATAGCTTATAAGTGATTTACAACTAGGAACAGAAATAAAAAAAAATTCCAGCATCATCTGTTTACTGTACATCTGTAAAAGCAGTAATTGTACCATCTTTTGATTGTACCTCTGCCTCTCTCCTGCTGTCCACACCAGATCAGATCATTGAACATGAATCCCACCAGTGTGTCTTCTAATGTCCAGAAGGGTCCTGTGATGGCTACATAGCTGTGCATGAGGTCTCTCGTCTTACTCCAGAAGAGCAACTTTAAAATGATTAAAGCTTATTAAAATCCAAGCAATAAAATAAATATTTTGATATAGGTAATATACTACTTTAGACATTCTACTAACTATAAGTAACTTTGCAACTACATTTCAACTACCAGTCATTAGAGTATTGATAGACTGTCTGCCTAATATCTGTTAACAGTTTATTTTTATGGTCCCACAACAGATATTCAACAGACCACAAGTAACTTTGCAAGTACATGTCAACTTGTTCTAAAGTCTGTAATTTCTTGACTGTTGTTTGCAAATATTTGACACTTTAATAGTTTCTACCTGTTTTTAAAAAAAAAAAATTGTCATATTTGCTCATTTTCTTTTTTTCTGTATAGACCGTATATGTATAGACATATAGACCGATCAGGCATAAGTGAATAAGTGAATACTACTGATTATCTCTTCATCACGGCACCTGTTAGTAGGTGGGATATATTAGGCAGCAAGTGAACATTTTGTCCGTAAAGTTGATGTGTTAGAAGCAGGAAAAATGGGTAAGTGTAAGGATTTGAGCGAGTTTGACAAGAGTCAAATTGTAATGACTAGATGACTTGGTCAGAGCATCTCCAAAACTGCAGCTCTTGTAGGGTGTTCCCAGTCTGCAGTGGTCACTATCAAAAGTGGTCTAAGGAAGGAACAGTGGTGAACTGGCGACAGGGTCATGGGCGGCCAAGGCTCACTGATGTATATGGGGAGTGAAGGCTGGCCCGGCAACAGTGGGCACGTGAGCATCAGAACTGGACCACGGAGCAGTGGAAGAAGGTGGCCTGGTCTGATGAATTCACACCATTCAGTGGTGTGAATGGCCGGGTGCGTGTGCATAACTTACCTGGGGAACACATGGCACCAGGATGCACTATGGGAAGAAGGCAAGCCAGCAAAGGCAGTGTGATGCTTTGGGCAATGTTCTACTGGGAATCCTTGGGTCCTGCCATCCATGTGTATGCTACTTTGACACGTACCACCTACCTAAGCATTGTTGCAGACCATGTACACCCTTTGGAAACGGTATTCCCTGGTGGCTATAGCCTCTTTCAGCAGGACAATGAGCCCTGCCACAAAGCAAAAATGGTTCAGGAATGGTTTGAGGAGCACAACAACGAGTTTGAGGTGTTGACTTGGCCTCCAAATTCCCCAGATCTCAATCCAATCGAGCATCTGTGGGATGTGCTGAACAAAAATTCCATTCCAGGTTTTTTCTCCCCATCATAGCCTTCCATGGCAACCAAAATGTTGAAGGTCCAAATCAATGCAGTTTCAAAGCACTTTGAATGGCTTCAGAGGCTTTGCGCAATCCCAGACAAGGAATAGCTCATCTTGCGCTGCTCTGCTACGTGCCAAGGATTGCGCAATCATGCCGGAAAGGTCACGCCAGACGTAGGCAGAAGTACCGCCCCAAGCGAACGTGCGAGGACTAATACAAACGCCCTTTACCAAAAACACTCCATTTTCAACTTTAAAATCGTCAGACATCATTGTTTTAATTTTTTTTTGCTAAAGGGCATCTGTATTAGTCTTCATATGTGCGCTTTGTAAACACAGGGGCAGTACTTCCGCCTACGTATAGTGTGACCTTTACAACGTGATTGCGCAATCCTTGGCACGTCGCAGAGCAGCGCAAGAGTACTAATACAATTTCATATCGTACCGTTTTTAAGAGCAGGGTATCGCGATGCTTTTCTAGTGCCGGTATATCGTGCAACACTATTGCAGAGGACTTATTTGAGCATGTTTTCCGCAATTACGGTCTACCAGAGGACATCGTCTCAAACCAAGCACCCCAATTTATTTCCCGAGTGTAAAGGTCTTTCTTTCAACTCCTGGGAGTTTCCGTAAGCCTATCATCAGGCTATCACAGTCCAGTGGGATGTATGATTCAAGAGATCGGCCGCTACCTGAGGTCATACTCAGGTCATACTCAGAACCACCAGAGGACATCGTCTCAAACCAAGCACCCCAATTTATTTTCCCAAGTGTGAAGGTCTTTCTTTCAACTCCTGGGAGTTTCCGTAAGCCTATCATCAGGCTATCACAGTCCAGTGGGATGTATGATTCAAGAGATCGGCCGCTACCTGAGGTCATACTCAGCACCAACACAGCTGCAACCACTATCTTCAATTGGCAGAATATGCCCAGAATTCCGTTCTTTAGAACACCACAAGATTTTCAGTGAATGCTCGGCTTCCATCTGCCCCTTTTTCCCTGGTCAGGTGAACCATCGGAAGGACCAGCTGTGAACCACTGGTTCCAGGAAAGCGAGAGGGTCTGGGACTCAGCTCACATCCATCTGCAGAGGGCAGTAAGGAGGCATAAGAGCCAGGCTGACACTAGAAGTTCTGCGACTCCCGTTTGCCACCCTGGGCAGAAGGTCTGGCACTTCACCAGGGACATCCGGCCTCCGACTGACCTGTTGTAAGTTGAGTCCCCACTACATTGGCCCATTCACCATTCAGAGACAGATTGTATGCTTTTATGATGCTTGTACTTTAAAGTTTTGTTATGGTTTAGATGTTTAGGTATGATTTTAAGTATGTGTTAGACTATTGGATGTAAAGTCACTGAATATGAAATATTGTGTGGCAGGAGGATTAAATTATTGGTCAGTGCATGTGCTTGTGCATGTGGGCGTCTTGAGTCCAAGACAAATTTCCCCTTGGGGGAAATAAATTGGCTAACACTTTAGAATAATGGTCCGTCATTAATATGGTAACTATGCAGGAAGTAATGCAGGACTAATGAGTAGTACTACATTAACACTTCAGCTACTACTACTAACTAATATAGAAACAAGCATAACTAATCAGTAAGTAATATCGAATTTAAAAGATAGTACCTTGTTAAGTAATCAATACTTACTGAATGAGATTAGCCTCATTAATAACTATTAACTAACTGACAAATTATAAATAACATTATTGTGTGTCTAAGACGTAATCAATCATCTTTTTTTACTCTGAATAAAGTCATAAAATGCATCACTAATTACTCAAGCGTTACCTAGTTACTATGCAGGAACTACTAGTGATCTGGACCATTATTTTAAAGTGAAAAAGATGGTTTTTCACTTAAAAATAATGGTCCAGATCACTAGTAGTCCTTGAAGAGTGGCTAGGTAATTGAGTAATTACTGATACATTTTATGACTTTATTCAGAGTAAAGAAGGACAATCTTCAAGAACTAGTAGTGATCTGGACCAATATTTTAAAGTGAAAAACTTTTTCACTTTAAAATAATGGTCCAGGTCGCTATAGTTCCGGCATAGTACAGTATTCTTTCAATACTGTAGTTAAGTTTCTTATGTGAAAACACTTGAATGAAATCACCTTGCCACATGGTAAAATCGGAGTGATGGCCCGGAACATTTTTTGGTAATCTTTAACTCTCACATCGCAGGGTGATCTCCTAACCACAGCCTTTTCAAACTCCTGCCATATCTCCTCACAATTATACCTGTTAGAGAGAAAATTACAAATTCCAATTTATAATTATATTTTCAAGGACTTAATGCAATATTAGCTAATGAACATGAAAGTGATGAGCCAGATGCCGGATGCCGGAGCTGAACTTTGTCTCTGCAAATTACTGCAAATATCTATGAAATAATATGAGATAGACTACATAAATGTATATTATTACATTTTCCTATTTAGATATTTTAAATAAGCAATATTAGTGTGCAAAATTATATATCTTACCTGGGGTTGGGATTGACCAGAGTTACATATTCATAACACCTTCCGATGACAATCTGTTTAAGATTTGGAGTGGTCCCAAACTTTGCTGTTACGTCCGTGAGAAAAAACAGCATGGCAAATTCTAAAGATATTATAAACATATGAAGCAAGGGATAAGATAAATGTTGTCATGCGTCTAACAGTAGTCATGCATCTTATCACAGGTACTAACTGGTGTGCAGAAACAAGAGCACATTAGTCCGGTTTTAATTTCTTTGCACTGGCTTCCAATTCTCTACAGAATTTATTTTAAAATGTTGCTTCTAGTCTTTAAATAGTTAAAAACTATTTCCATTAAAAAAAAAAAATTATTCTAGCTTCATGCATCCTTTTTTATCAACACTAGAAGTGGTTTCATTTTTTTTTTTTTTATTTATTTTTTTTTTTTTTAAGCAACATTTTAAATAAAAGGCTGAGAAAATCACATTTTTGTCAAAGACTACGTCCGGATGGGATTCAGAACGATGATCAGAACAAGAACACAGATGGAGTAGATCGAGTCCATTAACACCCCCAAAGCCTCATAGTCATTAACCCTTCCTACATTTAATTTGGTAACGTTAGACTTTTGAGCTGTTTAATGTTTGATAATTGCGTTATTTTACATTTTGCGTAAGCAATCTTCTATCACTAGTTTCTGCTTCTTCTTCACCTGTGTTTTAATCCAGAGATTCCTTACTCTTTCAGAAGGCACTAATACTTAGAATACTTAATTATACTTAAGTATATCTAGATCAAAAAATTGAGCACAAGTATAGTCCAAATATACTTAGATCTTTCTGTCAGTATAAGTCAAGTATACTTAAGTTCAATTTTAAGAATATTTCTGAGAAGTACATAAAAATTAGACTGAAAGTACACTGCTGGTCAAAAATTTAAGTTTAAAAGTTTAAGTTTTAAGTTTAATAATAATAAAGTTTTTAATGTTTTTAGAAGAAGTCTCTTATGCTCACCAAGGCTGTATTTATTTAATTAAAAATACAAAAAACAGTAATATTGTGAAATATTATTGAATCTAAAATCACTTTCTATTTGAATATTTTTTTAAATGTAATTCATTTCTGTGATGCAAAGCTTTATTTTCAGCATCACTTCTCCAGTCTTCAGTGCCACATGATCCTTCAGAAATCATTCTAATATGATGATTTGCTGCTCAAGAAACATTTATGAGTATTACCAATGTTGAAAACAGTGGTTTAAAACATTTTTTTAGGATTGATGAATAGAAAGTTCAAAAGAGCAGCATTTATCTGAAATATAAAGCTTTTGAAACACTGTACTACCGTTCAAAAGTTTTGGGTCAGTAAAAATCTTTTAATAAATTTTGGGTAACACTTTATTTTAAGGGTCTGGAATTATGCATTAGTAATTAATTAATGATAATGATTAATGATTTGCTTGTTCACAATTGTGCATTAGTTAAGCATGGACACACTAGTAATTAATAATTAACTTTACATTTTAAAGGTCTGGAATTATACATTAGTAATTAATTAATGATAATGATTAATGATTTGCTTGTTCACAATTATGCATTAGTTAAGCATGGACACAATAGTAATTAATGATTAACTTAACATTATAGTAAGGGCATATTAGCCACTATTTACAACTTAATAAGCCATATATTATTTTTGTGTAGTGATGTAATTATATTTCTGTGCCATTCTGTTAAGTTAACTGAACAGTAAGCTAGTAATTATGTTTAATTACTGCTGATTTTGCCGTTATAAATTGCTAAAATAGTGTAATAAAGACAATTTGACCCTCTATTCTAAAGTGAAAGTTTTATCCACATTAATTATGGCACTTATTGAGTGATATTTAAGTTTATTAACCAGAATAAGCCAATAATTAAGCCTAACTACCATTAATACAGTTCTAATAAAGGCAATTTGACCCCCTATTCTAAAGTGAGAGTTTTATCCTCATTAATTATGGCATTTATTGAGTGATATTTAAGTTTATTAACCAGAATAAGCCAATAATTAAGCCTAACTACCATTAATACAGTACTAATAAAGGCAATTTGACCCCCTGTTCTAAAGTGAAAGTTCCCTTTCAGTCGGTCACGTTCGACGTACATCGGAACTGACCGACGAATTGGGGATCATTTTCAGAGACCAATCTACTTCGAGTGTATAAAAACGAGCCAATAATGTTGGCATGCGGTCCACGCACCGCCCCGCAGCGTGGGTATAAATACGGAAGTGGAATACCGCATCCTCGCTTTCAACTTCGGAGCCGAACGGTTTGCTATCAAGCTGTTTCATCTACGAAGAGTGCTTTCTATACGATTCTGGAAGAGGATCGCTCACTTACCGGGTGCTGGTGTGACGGCTTGAGTCAGCGAGTGGCCGCTGCAACCTTTCTTTTGTTTTGCTGGTTGGCTGGGCGTTTCCTTTACTGAGTGCTCACACGCGGGCTTGCACTTCCGGACCGCTGTGAGCCGCGGCCATCTCCCTGAGTGCTTCAGCACTACTAAAAGAGCAATTTCCCTTCCTAAAAGAGCAGCACAGTTTGACCCTGCGTCTTTTTCAAGATGTCATTGAAACCGTGTGTTTCTGGATGCCGTCGTTTTCTGTCCCCAGTTGAAGGTCATGATCATTGCCTTACATGTTTGGGCATTCAGCACGCTGAGGCGGCGTTCGTGAATGACTCATGTTCCCACTGCGGGAACATGACCATCGCAGTCTTGCGGTCTAGGCTCGAATACCTCAGAAGGGGTGGAGTCCCATTGTGCATCCCCCGATCTAGTGGTCCTCCCGCTGCGAAGCAGAGGGCTGCTACTTTGGCTGATGTCTTTGGTGGAGACCTGAGGGCTTCCCCGACGGGCCAACAAGCCCCTTGGGCCCCTCCCCCCTCCGCTGCGCCGGTAGAGCTTCCGGAAGAGCGGCCCGGCCCTAACCATGGGGGGCCGGCCATTTCATTCGGGGCTCCGGCTGAGGATATGATCTCGATAGCTGCATCGGGGGATGAGCTAATGGGCTCTGGAGATGAGGATTCGGCTGCGTTGCCCCCTTCGGGTGTGGTAGCGTTGCCCGAATCTGATCCAGAGCTTACGGCTATGCTTGCCCGGGCCACCGCAAGTGTCGGGCTCGAGTGGAACAATCCACCGTGTCCCGAGCCTTCGCGGTTGGATGATTGGTTTCTCGGGACGGCCCGCGCTGGTTCTTAGCGCCCCGCCCCGGTTCCATTCTTCCCGGAAGTGCATCAGGAGCTCACGTAATCGTGGACGGCGCCCTACAGCGCCAGAAACCGATCTAGCGACTCCTCCATCCTCACTACCCTCGATGGTGGCGCAGCTAAGGGGTACGTGGCGATTCCCCCAGTCAAGCGGTCCGTGGCGATGCAACTGTGTCCTAGGGCCGCTGCGGACTGGCGGGCTAACACGCGTCTCCCCTCCCGGGCGTGTAAGTTCTCGTCCGGTCTAACGGGCAAGGCTTACACAGCCTGCGGAGAAGCTGCGTCATCTTTGCATGCCATGGCGCTCCTGCAGGTCTACCAGGCCAAAGCGCTAAAGGAACTGCATGAGGGTAGTCCTGACCCAGGGGTTATGCGGGAACTGCGCACAGCGACGGACCTCGCCCCCTGGGCGACGAAAATCACTGTGCGCTCCCTGGGCCAGGGTTTTACAGCCCCTACTTCTTTGTACCCAAAAAAGGGGGTGGGTTACAGCCAATCTTGGACCTGCGTGTCCTGAATCGGGCCCTGCACAATGGATGTTAACGCAGAAACGCATTTTCAAATGCATCCGTCCCCGAGATTGGTTTGCAGCGATCGACCTGAAGGATGCGTACTTTCATGTGTCTGTCCTCCCTCGACACAGACCATTCCTACGCTTTGCGTTCGAGGGGAAGGCATATCAGTACAAAGTCTTACCCTTCAGGCTATCCCTGTCGCCTCGCGTCTTTACGAAGGTCGCGGAGGCACTCAGTGTTCGCATTCTCGTGTTCGGTTAATGTCGTGCTTTTCTTCCTACAAGAAGGGTTGGAGCGAAGGCTGTCTCCCTCCACCCTTAAAGTGTACGTCGCCGCAATAGCAGCGTACCACGATGTAGTAGCAGGTAAGTCCTTGGGTAAGCACGACTTAATCGTCAGATTCCTCAGAGGTGAGGGGAGACTAAATCCTCCTCGTTCAACCTCGGTACCCTCTTGGGACTTAGCCCTGGTGCTAAGAGCACTTCAGGGCCCTCCCTTTGAGCCTTTGCAGTCTGCAGAGTTAAAAATCCTGTCTATGAAGACAGTACTCCCGACTGCATTGGCCTCCATTAAGAGGGTAGGGGACCTGCATGCACTTTCGGTCAACGAATCGTGCCTAGAATTCGGGCCGGCCAACTCTCACGTCATCCTGAGACCCAGCCCCGGATACGTGCCCAAGGTTCCCACCACTCCCTTCCGAGATCAGGTAGTGAGCCTGCAAGCGCTGCCTTCGGAGGAGGCAGACCCAGCCCTAGCTTTGTTGTGTCCCGTCCGCGCTCTTCACGCTTACGTTGACCGGACTCAAAGCTTTAGGACCTCAGAGCAGCTCTTCGTCTGTTACGGAAGCCAGCAGAAGGGAAAGGCTGTCTCCAAGCAGAGGTTAGCCCACTGGATAGTGGATGCTATCGTCTTGCTTGTGGAATGTGTGTGTAGGCTGGGTCCATATGTAGCGGTTCCCTAACGGTAACCCCATATGTGTATTCTCCACGGTACCAGGTACCCTATTCGGCTAGCCCCGTGTCTTTCCCTTGACAGAGCTCGCTCTGTCGTCTCTGGTGGTGTTCTCTCCATCAGGTTGGACCCACCCCGGAGACCACCATATGGTACTCCCCTAACAGGTTAGTCCTTATGGGTTTCCACTTCCTTCTCTGCTTGGTGCCCTGACTTCTGCTCCAACCTAGGAGCAACCAGTGAGCCCAAGCAGGGCGCTGGAAGGGCCAGCCTTCCTGGCGTGTTAGTAGAGATCCCCAATTCGTCGGTCAGTTCCGATGTACGTCGAACGTGACCGGCTGAAAGGGAACGTCTCGGTTACGTATGTAACCCTCGTTCCCTGAAGGAGGGAACGGAGACATACGTCCCGTCGCCAGGAGCTGTGCTTCCGCTGAAGGGCCGACTCACTTTTTCGGCTCCTCAGTTGGAAAAGCGAGGATGCGGTATTCCACTTCCATATTTATACCCGCGCTGCGGGGCGGTGCGTGGACCGCATGCCAACATTATTGGCTCGTTTTTATACACTCGAAGTAGATTGGTCTCTGAAAATTATCCCCAATTCGTCGGTCGGTCACTCAACCTCAAACCTCTAAACCTACACATAACCATTTCTTATATGTAGGGTTATAAAGAAAAACATAACTAACAAAAGTGTAATCACAATAATTTCTTTATTGTGAAAATGTCAAAAGCGGTACCAATAGTCGTCCGAATGACGACGTGTTGCAGTCACAGTCCTTTCTGGCGATATAGTTTTGTATGAGCTTCACTCCACTATTTGAAGGCGCGCGTTTCTCATTTAAACACCAAAACACGGCATGTCGCAATCTGTGACGAAGCAGGCGAGAGCCAATGAGTGTTTGAGATCACTGTGTACTTGGTGTACTTTCTAGTCATTGTGTCCCACGGCGAACAAAATAAGTATTATATGATAAATAATGGTTAAATGATTACAGAAATGTTATTCATTTTAGGGTTTTAAAGTGTAGTTTTGTTCAATGTAATCCTTTGAACCGAGTTTGCACCAGAAGTCACAAACTTCCTGTTTGCTCCTGTCTCCTGATCGATTGCTCCTGTCTGCCTCCTGTCTGCCGGTTGCAGTGTTTGCAGCTCTGTACAGCTTTGCTTTTGAATCTCTATTTGATATCTTTTCTTGTTGTTTATACTGCTAAATATAACTTACTCATCACCATATATTGTTTAATATTGCCTATCACGTTAAAATTGACATTGTTAGCTTTTAATTTAAATCACTATCACAACGTGTTAGCATTTCACAACGCGTTAGCATTTCACTAGCCTGTTAGCCTGCCATTTGTGCATCCGGGTTTCCTGTTTTTGTCTCTCGTGCCTTTACTAGTCCATCAAACAACTGTGGTAAGTTGGATTAATCAACAAATACGGTAAGCCATGTCTTCTCCTTTTATTGTCACCTGCACTACATGTTTCATGTTTAGTATATCTGTCTCCGTTGGTGAACAGGGCTTCACATGTGATAAATGTAAAGAGATAGACAGACTGACGGAGAAGATTTCAGAATTAGAGACACGCATCCAGACTTTATTTGAGAGTAGTGAGAACAAAACAGCTTTAGACACTGCTTTGGATGCGACTAGCTTAGTGAAATCTGTACATTGTTCGGTTCCGGCTGTAGAGCCCGTGCAGCAGGGCAACTGGGTGACGGTGAGACGGCATAGTCGCAGATCAAAAAACCACTCTTCCGTTCTGATTAGAACATCAAACAGGTTCTCCCCACTCAGTGATGCACCCACTGAGAGTCCTGTTGAAAGTGCCCTAGTTATTGGCGATTCTATTACACGGAACGTGAAAATAGAGACACCAGCCACCATAGTCACATGTTTACCGGGAGCCAGAGCGCCAGACATCAAAGCAAATTTAAAAGTGCTGGCTAATGCTAATCGTAAAATCTCTAAGATTATTATTCATGTCGGCACATAATTAATGAGGATAAAACTCTCACTTTAGAATAGGGGGTCAAATTGCCTTTATTAGTACTGTATTAATGGTATTAATGGTCAAATTATCTTTATTACACTATTTTAGCAATTTACAACAGCAAAATCAGCAGTAATTAAACATAATTACTAGCTTATTGTTCAGTTAACTTAACAGAATGGCACAGAAATATAATTACATCACTACACAAAAATAATATATGGCTTATTAAGTTGTTAATAATGGCTAATATGCCTTTACTATAATGTTAAGTTAGTTTAATTAATTACTATTGTGTCCATGCTTAACTAATGCATAATTGTGAACAAGCAAATCATTAATTACTAGTTTAACTAATGCATAATTCCAGACCCTTAAAATGTAAAGTTAATCATTAATTACTAGTGTGTTCCTGCTTAACTAAAGCTTAATCATCATATTAGAATGATTTCTGAAGGAACATGTGACACTGAAGACTGGAGTAGTGATGCTGAAAATGCAGCTTTGAGTCACAGTAATAAATTACATTTTAAAATATATTTTAAATTTTAATAATATTTCACAATATTACTTTTTTTATTTTTTTTATAAAATAAATGCTGCCTTGGTGAGTATAAGAGACTTCTTCTAAAAACATTAAAACTATTACTGATCAAAAACTTTTGAACAACAGTATATACTTTCTTATTTTTAGTTTAAAAGAAGTATAATAATAGCTCACTTAAATAGACTTTTTCATAAGGGCCGCATTGTGCTAAACTCAATTGTTATTGCTGGATTATTGTCATAGTTTCGTTTTGATTGGAGTCATTGACAGGCTTTTGCTTTGATTCTTTGGGCTAATTATAAAAGCGTCCACAGCTGTTCTCACTCAAGTAGTGAAAAGCATCTATTTAATAGCGTGAGCGCTGTTGCAGAAGCGTCAGCGGAAGTGTTCAGCCTCCTCGTGTGAAGACTGACTCGGGTAAAGACATTCGACTCTACCTGCGTGCGACTCCACCGAGTAAGGACACCGGTAAGGCACTTAAGTATCAGGTCAATTGGCCACCTTTGTTGAGGAACTGGATGTGCTGCTGTCCTCTTTCCCAGAGGATGGCAGCCCACTTGTAATCCTTGGCGATTTCAACATTCACCTGGACAAACCTTATGCTACAGATTTCCACTCCCTCCTAGCCTCATTTGATCTCAAACGCCTCATCACTGCACACACCCACAAATCTGGCAACCAACTTGACCTTATCTACACACGCAACTGCACTACGGATAACATTTTGGTGAAACCTTTACACACCTCAGATAAGTACTTCATCACATTTAATCTACAACTTACTACTCATGCACCTCCAGTCCCTCTACCAGTTACTTTCAGACGAAACCTGCGCTCTCTTTCTCCCTCTCATCTCTCCTCTGCTGTGTCATCCTCCCTTCCCTCACCCACACAATTCTCATCTATGGATGTCAACACTGCAACTTCCCTACCACATTCAAGCAGGCTCGGGTAACTCCACTGCTTAAAAAACCCACACTCAACACATCACTTGTAGATAACTACAGACCTGTTTCTCTCCTACCATACATAGCGAAAACACTTAAACGAGTTGTTTTCAACCAGGTTTCATCTTTCCTCTTACAGTTTAATCAGCTGGACGTAAACCAATCAGGTTTCAAAAAGGGCCACTCAACAGAGACTGCATTACTGTCAGTCACTGAAGCCCAGCGGATTGCAAAAGCTGCTTCTAAATCATCAGTCCTCATCCTCCTCTATCTATCTGCTGCGTTTGACACTGTGAATCATCAGATTCTTCTATCCACCCTCTCATCACTGGGCATCACAGGGATTCCTCTCCACTGGTTTGCGTCCTATCTCACAGGTAGGTCTTTCAAGGTTGCCTGAAGAGGGAAGGTATCCAAACACATCAACTAACCACGGGGGTTCCTCAGGGCTCAGTGCTTGGACCTCTCCTCTTCTCCATTTACACTACATCACTGGGACCCATCATACAGGCACATGGCTTCTCATACCATTGCTATGCAGATGACACACAGCTCTACCTTTCATTTCAACCAGATGATCCCACAGTAGCTGCACGAATCTCACGCTGTCTAGCAGACATCTCGTCATGGATGAAACAACATCACCTGCAGCTCAACCTAGCAAAGACTGAGCTTCTCATCTTCCCTGCTAATCCAACTCTACAACACAATTTCACCATCGAGCTATGTTCATCTTTGATTACCCCTTCAGAGTCGGTCGGAAATCTCGGAGTAATCTTTGATGACCAGCTGTCCTTCAAAGACCACATTTCAAAGACAGCTCGGTCATGCAGGTTTGCGCTGCACAACATCAGAAAGATCAGACTGTTCCTTACAGAACATGCAACATAGCTTCTTTTCCAAGCCCTGGTCATTTCTAGGCTTGACTACTGCAATGCGCTTCTGGCTGGACTTCCATCGTGTACAATCAAAACACTTCAAATGATTCAGAACACAGCGGCACATCTTGTCTTCAACGAGCCCAAAAGGGCCCATGTCATACCTCTCTTCATCTCTCTGCACTGGCTACCACTCGCTGCCCGCATTAAGTTCAAGGCTTTGACGCTTGCTTATGGATCCACCACAAGCTCAGCACCCGCATACTTCGACTCGATCCTACGAGTCTACACCCCTACCATCCCAGAGAGGCATGAAATCCCTCTCCAGAACTTTTTCATTCACTGTTCCTGGCTGGTGGAACGATCTTCCCACCTCCATCCGGATGGCAGAATCACTAACATCATTCAAAAAACAGCTAAAAACCCATCTCTTCCGTGAGCACTTAATCTCATCATTAAAACAAAAAATTTTTAAAAAAAAATTTCCTCTATCCTTCTCTACACCCTCCCTATTCTAGCTTAGGCTACTCTGAGCAATATCCGAAACGTAGTATTTAACGCACTTTTTGCGTTTCTACGCCTCTTCATAATGGATTGCTTCCTGTACTCCTTACAGTTGTAAGTCGCTTTGGATAAAAGCGTCTGCTAAATGCATAAATGTATGTATGTATAAATGTATAAATGTAAGGTCATCAAACCAGAGACTGCTAACCTAAATGTTCCTCAGGCTAGGCTAAAAAGGAGATCTTACTTTTGCCGTTGCTTCACCGAAACTTTGGAACAGCCTGTTTTATTAGAATTGTCCCTTTACTACACTATTTTAAAACAAAGCTCTAAACATATCTATTTTCTCTGGCTTTTAATCATGGCTGATTTGTGTAGTTTCTGGTCTTTTTTGTTTGTAATCTTTTATGTTGTATATGCTTTTATTTTTGGACATATTGTACAGCACCTTGGTACAGCATCATTGTTTTATGTAATTCGTTGTGTTGTATAAAAAAAGATTACCTAAAATCATCCTGAAAACAATGTTTCCTCCTGAAGCAGTAAAGCAGTTAGCATGCTTCACCAAATCTATGAGGTAAAGAAAGTAAAGAAAGAAATGCACTGTAAAAAACACAACTTGAAAAAAGTTGAAATGACTGATTTTGTTGTGTTGGTTCAGCAAAAATCCACACACTGTAAAAAACACAACTTGAAAAAGTTGAAATGACTGATTTTGTTGTGCTGGTTCAGCAAAAATCCACACTGTAAAAATCTTGTACAACAAAAATAAATCTTTAAAAAAGTACTAATTTCCCATAGCTTTTTCTTGTTGACTCAACTTTTGTTAAATAACAGTTATATGAACTGAAAATAAGTTGTCTGTGAAACAAAAAAAGTTTAGTTGAGTCAACTTGACATTATTTGTTTTCTGGAGAGATGCAACTATTCTGTAACAAATACTTTGTAGTTGAACCAATTCAACATGGAAACAGAAGTTCTTATTAAAAATAAACAGGTTCAGATGTTGACTGTTTATTGAAAATGTTTGGTCTCCATTTTGTCAATGAGCCTTTCTTTGAGTTGGGCAGTTTGACTTTTGGCTTTTTATGTGAGTTTGTGGTCTTTGTAACAGTGTTTAACAAAATGCATAATTGAAATAATATATTATATTTACTAGTACTAGTATTTTATGTAATAGATCAGACATTCTGAATTTTGATTTTTAAATACATTGTGTGAATTTTGTTTTAGACACACACAGACATCAAGCATCAGCATATGAATCTCAACAATGGTGACATGTTTCATGCCACAATGCATGCAGGGAGCCATGATTTTAATACTATGTTGGCTCCCAGCATGCATTGCGGCATTAAGCATGTCACCATTGTTGAGATTCATATGCTGATGCTTGATGTCTGTGTGTGTGTCAGAAGACCTTTTACCCCAAAATGTATTTTAAAATCAGAATTCAGAATGTCTGATCTGCTTCAAGAAAGTTTTGCTGATAGAATATTAATAAAAAATAATCACATTTGGTCAGAAATAAGATTAGTGCTTTATTCAAGTTTATGAAGCTGAAAACTTGATCGTTTTGGTTTCTTTCTTTCTTAGCAACAAATTATGTGTTTTGTTAAACACTGTTACAAACTCGCACAAAAAGCCAAGAGTCAAACTGCCCAACCAAAGGAAACGCTCATCACCAAAATGGTAATGACCAAATGATTTTCAATAAAAAAATAAACATCTAAACCTGTTAATTCTTAAGAACTTCTGTTTCCAATAGACAAAAAATATCAAGTTGACTCAACTAAACTTTTTTTGTGTTATATAACTTATTTTCAGTTCGTATAACTGTTATTTACAAAAGTTGAGTCAACAAGAAAAATCTAGGGGAAATTAGTACTAAGATTTTTTTTTTGTACAACCTTAAATGTTTTTACAGTGCAGCATCAGGGAGGGACAGATAAATTGCCTGATAATAAAGACAAACAAAACAGTATCTACAGTTAAGTTAGTGTCTGACCGCATGCTAAAACAAATTAATTCTGTGTTCTTAAAAATTACTTTAATAATTTAATAATTTCAAAAACCCTTCACCCTTATATTCTAAAGCCTATACTATATGTACTGTACTGAAGAATAATTAAAGAATCAAAAGATAGGACTGACATTTTGTAATATTATATAACATAATACTATATAAAAATGCATTAAATTATGTATTAAACATAATACAATTACATTAAAAAGAATAAAACTAGGCCACATGAATAACATATGTAAAATAGTAAAATAAATTAAATTAGTAAAGCACATACCGTCTTATTCAGGCTTCAAAAATCCATCATATCATTGAAAAACTAGACTAGAAGATAAACCTTCCACAGTTTTGGTTTTGTCTCTCTGAATGAGGAAACCACAAATTCCTGACACGTTCACAGTCTACTGTTACAAAAACTATGTTCTCATGATTCCAATTATGATGGAAGTTGGGGATGTTCACATAGAGCGAGGAGGGAGTGACCATGTGCAGACTTTTGTAGAACATTTGTAGTAAATCTAGTAATAGAAGAAAGTGTCTTTAATTATTATATCTGTTCTAAAATATTAATTGTTTTTCACATACTTTTCACAATATAAATAAATACAAAAACATTGATCTTAATGTGAACAATTCATCCATGCGTTTATTTTATTTCTCTTTTTTTTTTTTATTCTCAATCAAAATGTCATAACTTAATCTTCCAGTGAAAAGACAGACTTCCTCTGTGTTCTCTGGTGACATATGCCGGACTTCTGATTTTGTAAGCATTCAGCTGATCTACAGCCATCCAATAAATAGGGACAGAATCAAATGCCCCTGTGTCATGATCCCGGCCTGTGTTTCTCTGCCTTGTGTTGGACTCTTATTTTGAAGTATAATTATGTTCCTTTTGTTCCTATGTTCAGTTTCTGGGTTAGGTTTTGTAGTCTTTTGTAGTCCTTTGTTGATTTGTTTCTCGTTCATTAGTCTTGATTGTTTCCAGGTGTGTCTAGTTAAATTGTTAGACCTTGTGTATTTAAACCCCTGTGTTTCCTATGTTGTTTGTCATGTCTCGTCCTTCATGGCTCTTTGTTTGGTGTGCGTTAGTCTTGTTTTACTGTCTTCATAGATGTACTGTTTCTCATGTTTTGGTTATTTTGTTAATAAATGTGAAAATTGCAATTTGATAATTTCTCCTGCATTTTTCAACCATCATTACAGCCTGTTTTTGTTTCACTTTAAATTATGTCACACAATGCAGAAGAAAAGATCTGTCACTACTTCTGTCTCATCACAACTTTAATTATGGGTCTTGGCAAAACTGTCAAATTGAATAATGACAATTAGAAAAAAAAGGTATTAAACTAACAATGAGTATGGAAAAATAGACTAAGACAGAGGTGTGGGTCCATGATAAGAGTTTAATAAGGAATGATCAGAAACAAATAATGCATAAAACTATTTGAAGCCTTCTCACTACAGAGAAAAGGCTTCAAATTATATTGATTGGCCATATTAATTGCATCTTTATTATTCACTGGTCCAACAGCAGTTCTTGGTATTCTTTAAGCTAACACTTGGCTTAGCTAACACTTTGCTAACACTTAGTCTGAAATCGAAATCATCCCCTATACCCTCAAATAGGGCATTATTTGGGCATTATTAGTTGCCATATCAACATTATTTAGAGAAAAAATTGCACCAAAATTAAAAAATCTTTGGAAGATGTCACTGAACATTTATTTAACCATAGCAAAAGTAAATTTATTACTTAAGTTCATCTTTGTTTTTTGCGTTTATTTAAAATAAGACAAATCTGATATTATTTTTTTAATCTTATATCAGTATGTAACAGTTGAGATCGTTCTTTAATGCTGATCTAACCAGCAGAAGAAGCGTTGTAACACTGCATTACAATGTGCCGCTATTAGAATGTCTCGGTTACGTATGTAACCCTCGTTCCCTGAGGAGGGAACAGAGACGTAACGTCAGTGACTGACGAATGGGGGTTTCGCCTAGAAGCCTATCATCTTCGAGATCTTAGAAAACGCCCAATGGCAGGCCAATGCCATGGGCATGCGGAATTTGCATAGCGTAGCTCCGCCCCACCACGTGGGTATATAAGGAACTACGCTGGCAACATCACATTATGTTTACCTGCTGAGGAGCCAAGACTGAACTCCCGGTCGTTCCAGCGGTACAGCGGAAGTGGCAGAGGGACGTTACGTCTCCGTTCCCTCCTCAGGGAACGAGGGTTACATATGTAACCAAGACGTTCCCCTTCGTTCAGTCACTCCGAGTAATGTCAGTGACTGACGAATGGGGGTCCCAATGTAATCACGCCACTCGGCTGTCGTCCAGTGCTCTGCGTAAGGGTGAGTTCCCTGTTGTAAGCTAGTACGGACGAAGGACTCCCACACTTAACACAGGAATACCAAGGTACACTGGGAAGCATATTCCAGGTGGAAGTATGCGCCAAAGTGCCTACCCGTAGGAAGGACTTAAGGAGACACATATGACCCGCGAAGGGCTGCATATGGAAGAACTCTGGGGTAACCAGCCGAAGGTGGAAGAATTTTACCCCCAGGCGAGGCAAGGGCTTGCCGAGGGAAATACATATGCTCAGAGAGGCTTGCAGTGGAAATACATATGTGGGGGTGGCCCATAGGGGAAAGCATGCACACGGTGGCACCTAGCCTGACATGAGGGACTGAACGAGTGGGCAGACGCACTGGTGTCCGCATCGACAGTGCTGGATGAACTCAGGGTTTCAGGGAAACTACCTGAGGAGAATATCGCACGTATCCCATCCGTGGAGAGGAATGGCGAGCAAGCGAAGACACCCGAGCCTAGTCCATTACCGGCCACTAGTAGAGGCGAGTACATGAGAGGACACTGGCTCCACTCGGAGATTATAGAATCTGGCGAATATGTTGTAGAATCTCTCCTTTGCTTGGAGAGAGCCTTTCCCTTCAGCTTCCCACCATAACAGACAAAGCGCTGGTCTGAGGTCCTGAAACACTGCGTTCTGTCTACATAGGCACGGAGGGCGCGTACTGGACAGAGCAGTGCCAAGGCTGGGTCTGCCTCCTCCAAAGGCAGCACTTGCAGGTACACCACCTGGTCCCTGAACGGAGTGGTGGGAACCTTGGGCACATATCCAAGCCGGGGTCTCAGGATCATGTGAGAGTAGGCCGGCCCGAATTCTAGGCACGCTTCGTCAACCGAAAATGCCTGCAGGTCCCCTACTCTCTTGATGGAGGCCAAAACGATCAAGAGCGCTGTCTTCATTGACAGGAACTTAAGCTCGACTGATCGCAATGGCTCGAAGGGAGCCCTCTGCAGAGCATCTAAGACTACTGAGAGGTCCCAAGAGGGTACAAGGGGAGAGCGAGGAGGATTCAGTCTCCTCGCTCCCCTCAGGAACCTGATGATCAGGTCGTGCTGACTTACCTGTTTTGTCTCCACAAGGTCGTGGTAGGCGGATATCGCGGCCACATACACCTTGAGGGTGGAAGGAGACAGCCTTCGTTCCAACCCTTCTTGGAGGAATGAGAGCACAGACCCGATCGGGCATTTCCATGGGGTCTTCTTGGCGAGAAGAACACCAGGTGATGAAGAAGTTCCACTTCAACGCATAGACGTGTCTGGTAGACAGGGCCCTAGCAGAAGTGATGGTAGCCACCACCTGAGGTGGTAGGGTACTCAAACCTACTGAAGATCGGGACGCGGGTGCCAGAGGGTGCCCCGTCTCTGAGAAAGGAGGTCCTTCCTCAGAGGTATGGACCAGGAAGGGGCTGTCGCAAGGAGTACGAGTTCGGAGAACCAGGTCCGGCCGGGCCAGTACGGGGCGACCAAAAGGACCTGCTCCTTGTCCTCCCTGATCTTGCACAGAACCTGTGCGAGAAGGCTCACTGGGGGAAACGCATATTTGCGGAGGCCCCGCGGCCAGCTGTGCGCCAGAGCATATGTGCCGAGGGGGCCCTCGGTCAGGGAATAAAACAGGCGGCAATGGGAAGAGTCGTGGGAGGCAAACAGATCTACCTGTGCGTCGCCGAACTGTTCCCAAATCAGCTGAACCGCCTGGGGATTCTCCATTCTCCCGGAAGTGGCTGAAGCCGTGAGAGCTCGTCGGCTGCACGGTTCAGGGTTCCTGGGATATGGACAGCACGAAGGGACCTCAGATGCTTCTGACTCCATAGAACGAGATGGCGGGCGAGTTGAGACATACGGCGGGAACGTAGACCACCTTGATGGTTGATGTACGCTACTGTGGCCGTGTTGTCTGACCGGACTAGCACATGTTGACCCTTAAGCAACGCTCGGAAGCGGTGCAGGGCGAACCGTACTGCCAGCAACTCGAGGCAATTGACATGCAGAAGGCACTGGGGTCCTGTCCAGGAGCCCGCGGCAGCATGTCCATTGCACATGGCACCCCAGCCAACAATATGCCTGGAAACTCGTTCTAAGGACACTCCGGTCCGTAGAAAGCTGAGGTTCGACCACGGGGTGAGGGTCTGCAGGCAGGCCCGAGTCACTGGGACCCGGAGCGTGCCCGACTGCCATGCCCATCTCGGGACTCGATCGTGAAGCCAGTGCTGTAGCGGTCTCATATGAAGCAATTCGAGCGGCGTTACCGCGGCTGCAGATGCCATATGCCCCAGGAGCCTCTGAAATAACTTCAGTGGAACCGCACTCTTGCTCTCGATTTGACGGAGGCAAGTCAGCAGTGACTGTGTGTGCTCGCTCGTAAGCTGCACGCACATGGCGACCATACCGAGAAAAGAGATCCTCTGCACGGGGCAGAGTTTGCTCTTTTCCCAGTTGACCCGAAGGCCCAGAGGGGCTAAGTGCTGGAGCACTAGGTCTCTGTGTTCGCACACCTGCTCTTGAGAGTGACTCAGTATGAGCCAGTCGTCGAGGTAGTTCAGGATGCGAACCCCGTGTTGCCTGAGTGGCACATGGGCTGCCTCGACAATCTTCGTAAAGACGCGAGGGGACAGAGCTAGCCCGAATTGGAGGACCGCGTACTGATATGCCCGCCCCTCGAAAGCAAACCGCACGAACGGTCTGTGTCGAGGAAGGATGGAGACATGGAAGTAGGCGTCCTTCAGGTCGATCGCTGCAAACCAATCGGCTGGATGAACGCATTCGAAAAGGCGTTTCGCTGTCAACAGGCAGTAAACGATCGCTGGAACGCGCCGTAACACCAACACCGACTGGAAAGCTGCTCGTCTCGAAGAAGCTGACGATACTCAGAAGGCTTGAGGAGTCAAGAGAGAGATACTCTTGGTTCCGAAGCAGAAACATAATGCGATGTTGCCAGCGTACTTCCTTATATACCCACGCTGTGGGGCGGAGCTACGCTATGCAAATTCCGCATGCCCATGGCATTGGCCTGCCATTGGGCGTTTTCTAAGATCTCGAATATGATAGGCTTCTAGGCGAAACCCCCATTAGTCAGTCACTGACGTTACTCGGAGTGACTGAACGAAAGGGAACAACAACATGTATGCTCGACCTTATACCGACTAAACTACTAAAAGAGATGCTTCCAGAGGTCATAGATCCTCTTCTTAATATTATTAATTCATCCTTAACTTTAGGATATATACCGAAAACTTTTATTATTAAACCACTTATTAAAAAAACGCAACTTGATCCTACAGAATTAGTCAATTACAGGCCAATCTCAAATCTACCCTTTCTGTCAAAAATTATGCTCCTTTTTAGAAAGAAATGGTATCTGTGAGAATTTCCAATCAGGATTTAGACCGTATCATAGTACTGAGACTGCTCTCATTAGAGTTACAAATGATTTACTCTTATCATCCGATCGTGGTTGTATATCTCTGTTAGTGTTACTCGATCTTAGCGCTGCATTCGATACTATCGACCACAGTATTCTTTTGAATAGACTCGAAAATTATGTTGGCATTAGTGGAATTGCATTGGCATGGTTTAAATCATACTTGTCTGACCGTTATCAGTTTGTAGCAGTAAATGAATGACCGATTACAAGTTCAGTATGGAGTACCACAAGGCTCAGTGCTAGGACCGTTGCTTTTCAACCTGTACATGCTACCACTGGGAGATATCATTATGAAGCATGGCGTTAGTTTTCATTGTTATGCTGACGATACTCAGCTCTATGTTTCTTCACACCGTGACGAAACTTACCAATTCACAAGGTTAAAGGACTGCATAGCTGATGTAAAAAAATGGGTGACTAGTAATTTCCTGAAACTTAATTCAGAAAAAACTGAATTTTTAATTATTGGACAAAAAAACTACACATGTAGTAACCTAGAATACTTTCTAACACTTGATGGCTGCTCTGTCAAGTCCTCGTCGTCAGTTAGGAACCTGGGTGTGCTCGTTGATACCAATCTCTCATTTGAAAGCCACGTTTCTAGCATCTGTAAAACTGCATTCTACCATCCTAAAAATATATCTAAATTACGCCATATGCTTTCAATGCAAAATGCTGAACAGTTAGTTCACGCATTCATGACCTCAAGGCTAGATTATTGTAATGCTCTACTGGGTCGTTACACTGCTCGCTTAATAAATAAACTGCAGCTGGTCCAAACGCAGCAGCTCGAGTTCTTACTAGAACCAGGAAGTATGACCATATTAGCCCGGTTCTGTCAACACTGCACTGGCTCCTTATTAAACATTGCATACATTTTTAAATCTTGCTAATTACTTACAAAGCACTAAATGGTTTAGCTCCCCAGTACTTGAGCGAGCTCTTAACGCATTATACTTCATCACGTCTATTGCGGTCTCAAAACTCTGGCCAGTTGATAATACCTAGAATATCAAAATCAAATGCAGGTGGTCGATCCTTTTCCTATTTAGCACCTAAACTCTGGAACAGCCTTCCTAGCATTGTTCGGGAAGCAGACACACTCTGTCAGTTTAAATCTAGACTAAAAACACATCTCTTTACTAAAGCATACACATAAAACATTTTTTATTTAGATTTTATTCAAATCAATTAAATGATTGTTAGGCTGCATTAACTAGGTCAGACGGAACCGGGATCACTTCCCATAACACCTGATGTACTCGTTACATCATAAGAAGAATGGCATCTATGCTAATGTTAGTCAAAACAGGATACAACCCAGTTATTAGTACCAAAGAGCCGTCGGGGAATGCTTTTCACCGAAAGAGATTCTCACCGATCAAGGCACGCCGTTTATATCCCGCACCATAAGCGAGCTATACGAATTGTTGGGCATTAAGTCGATTCGTACCAGCGTCTATCACCCACAAACAGACGGCCTGGTATAACGATTTAATCGCACTTTGAAAACAATGATTCGTAAGTTTGTTCACGAAGACACCAAAAATTGGGACAAGTGGCTGGAACCCCTGTTGTTCGCTGTGAGAGAGGTCCCACAAGCCTCCACGGGGTTTTCCCCTTTTGAGTTACTATATGGGCGTCAGCCCCGAGGGGTGCTTGACGTCATGCGGGAAACTTGGGAGGAGGGACCGTCTGAAAGCAAAAACGAAATTCAGTATGTCCTGGATCTGAGAGCAAAACTCCACACTCTGGGGCGGCTATCCATGGAGAATTTGCTACAGGCCCAGGACACACAAAGCCGGTTGTACAACAGGGGAACCAGATTACGAGAATTTACACCGGGAGAGAAGGTACTTCTACATATTATTACCCACATCTAGCTCAAAATTGCTCGCCAAGTGGCAAGGACCGTTTGAGGTGACACGACGAGTAGGAGATCTCAATTATGAGGTGTTTAGAACGGATAGGAATGGGGCACATCAGATATACCATCTTAATCTTCTAAAAAAATGGAAGGAGGGGGGCGCAGTGTTGCTGGCTACGGTGGTAACTAACAAGGAACTAATCTCAGGCCAGAAGCGAACGTCAAATGCCAATCACCTCTCGCCCTCCCAGCTCGCTGACATTGCCAGGTTGCAAGCAGATTTTGCGGATGTGTTCTCATCCCTACCCGGTCGGACTAACCTTATACGGCTTATTTTGGTTGAATTAAAATTGGAAGTTAAGGGAATAAACCATGGGGGGGGGGGGAGTTAAACATTTTAATTTTCTAAACGTTGTCAAGGAATTTAATATTATAGTTTGTCTGAGTAAAGTCTTAGGAGGCTGTGAAAAAATTATTTGGTTTGGAGAGGGAGAGAGAGACTGCATGAGTGGAAGCAGGGATTGCACTGTGTCTGCTATCGGCCTGGTAAAGCTGAGACAAAACAAAGAACCAAAACAAACCAGATGACTTGTGTGAAGACAAATTAATAATGAACAGACATGATTTGAAATTGGTTAAGAGACCATGTAAAAGCTAGGGTTAAATAATTTTTAGAGTTTAAACTAAAAGGAAAATTTGGTGACTGAACTTTATGTTTTGTATGTGTTGATTAGTGAAACTATTCTGTCCTGATTGAGTGTATGGGGTCATTCACCTCTGGGAATGAGTGTTTATCATTACAGATGTGTTAAGTGAAAGACAAAGAAGCTTATACTTCTGAAGAAATTTGGTGAAAAGAAGATCCAGAACATGGGACGAGCTTTAAGTGGATTGGTTATCCAGCTCTCTCTGTCACTGGTAATTATGACTACTTTTGTCATTTATGATATGATTGAATTACTCTCTGGAGCAGTAGAGATAAGACTGCCGTCCATCATGGGGTTAACACCCTTGTCTAAATTCAACAGAGAGACTGAGGTAAATTTTATAGACTGGACGGCAGAGACAAAGTGACAAATTAACTAATGTCACTACCCAAAATATCTAGAGACTCCCTAATATTTATGAAAGGCCAGATGGCGAACAAAGGGATAACTTCTAAAAATAAAAGTTTTATATTATTTTATGTTTCCTCCATTAAATGGAGGCATGATATTTGATTTATATAGAGAACTAAAATTAATGTTGAAGAAGCAAGTGGCTATAAGGATTTCTGTGTGACTGGGATTGAGAAATAATGATTATATGGTGCATCTGCAGACTAACCATTTGATAGAGGAAATGAGAGAAATAGCCCCAAAGGTTAATGTTGTGAAAATAAAACTTCTGTTAATATATATTGAACTATGAATGCTTTTCAAAATACAGCTTTAAAAGAAACTGATGATGCCTCATAGTACAAATTTAAAGTGATAGGGGAGATTATGAAAATAAGTTCTTTGTAATAATATAATAATTTTGGTGTGGCAAGGTAAGGCTAGTGAGGATTTGATGATAAGTATCACTGCCAAATGACACGAATTAAGAGGTTTACAAGACATTAAAAGAAAAATGTACTTTAAAGGAAATCCTAATTATTTGGTTAAGCATTAAGTCACGAGATAAAGATGAGTGAACGAGCTGATTGAAGTTAAATATGATGTGGGCTATGAGGATTGTTTTAGTGGAAATAATGATTGAGATGGATGATATGAATGTATGTTTTCTAAAGTGTGTATTTGGTCTCTGAGGAGTGACTGAGGGTCTGGCCTAGGGATGTGTGATGTGTCGCTAAACACTTGATAGCGACAAGTTGTCGGGTGTTTTGGATTTTGGAGGTATCACACACCCCTAATATGACAGGAGTGCAGGGACAGTGCTTGTTCACTTAACCCGGCTTCCAGATATGAAATATGAATTTGTCTTTCATTTTATAGGATATTTTCAGTATGCATTTGGGGTTGCGCATGATTTTGGGCCGCTGTGGAAAAACAGAACATTTTTGAAATCTGATGGACGTCCAATTTTGAATGCTTCTCTTGTGTCTAATCTGCTAGACGCAATTCTCTTGCCTGGCCAGGTTGCTATCTGTAAAAGCGCAGCGCATACTAACAACAAAGATTTTATTTCAACAGGAAACGTGAGAGCAGACGCTGCTGCGCAGGAGACAAAAGAACCAGTATGTCTTTTAGTATCTGAAATAAACAAGAATGCTTTGTCTTCTTTACAGATTATGCAGTATTTCGCCACAGGGCCAGAGAAACAACAATGGGAACAGTGTGGCATGCACTGTTCAAAATGGCGTGTGGACAAGTGGTGATGGCAAGCCTTGGTTACCCCGACAATTTTTTTGTTAATTATGCGAAATGCGAAATAAACTATTTTAAGTGTAACCATAACCAGATTTTGTCATTAAATTATTTCAATTATAAATGATTGCTAACTAGTTTTGATTTGGTATTGACTTTGAAGTGCTACCTCTATTGCAATACAATATAGTCACAGTATAGCAACGCTCTCCCACATATTTAGCTATTGTAACTGCGCTTATTTCTGTCGTTAGTATAAGTACAGTGGGTGGTAATAGACGAGAAATGTACAGTTTTCTACCATCTTGCTCATAACAGTTCTTTAGTTTTTCGGCAACCCTGCAGCCTGAACCACTGTAGGTGACCCACCCTTACATTTCCTAATTGACTCCTTCTGATCTCTCATCAAGTAGTCCATATTTGACATACTGAAAATATTTCAGGCCAAAGAGGCCTTGATCTTAAATTTTCTATACAGACTAATTGAGGCCTTCTGATTTCTCATCAAACATACGGTAGTCTGACTTCCGGTTAGGCGAACTATGGAGTGAGACGTGGCCGTGGGGGCTCCTGCAAAATTCGACCATATTTCGATATTTATGCACATTCCAATATAATACTCAGTGTCTACGCTTAGGGATGATTAGAGGTGTTTTATTGTTTTCCATCTCTTGCAACAAAAATGAAAACTAAAAGCAGTAAAGGAAGTAACGCGCAGACATCGCAACAGAGCCTGCTACTACAAGCACGACCTCGGCAGAGCGGGATTTAGCTAGCCCGGAGGAGTGTACTGATTTTGCGACGACTTCAAATGATACACAGTCACTTAAAACTGAGATACTAACTTTGTTGCGCAAAGATCTGGCGGAAATATTTCGCTCCGAGTTGCGGTCCATGTTGGGCGATGATTTGGCTACCATCAAGAGTGAGATTCAGACGCGAGAAGAGACAGCTCAAAGCCGGTGATATGACTATATCCATCTTTCCAGATCTTACAGCAAAGATGGCTCGTGCCCGGTCTGCCTTCAATGATGTTCGTCAACAACTGCGCTCGATTCCTGGAGTGAAGTTTGGTTTTCTTCATCCAGCTAGGCTGCGTGTTACTTACAACAGGGTCAAAAGGCAGTTCAACTCACCGGATTTGGCTAAAGCATACGTCAACTCTCTACAGTCTCGTCAGATCGTATCAAGTGATTTGTGAATGTTTAAGCGTAGGCATGTAATCTGAGTTGGGTAAGTTAACCCTTGGCATTATGCACGAGACACTGGACAATGCTTATACGTGAGACGCTGGACTATGGGCTATTCTGAATGAGACTATTTTGACTATTTGTGTGGGTTTTTTGTTTGTTTTTATTTATTTTTTTGTTCTTTTGGTTTTCTGCTTTATAGGAGTTTTTTTATTTCAAGGGGAGTGTTTTAGGTTATCAGATTAAATGGCTAGTTCTCACGGTAATTTGACGAACCCAGTCAGTTCTACAGTTCTAGGTTTTTAACCTGGAATATTAACGGCATGGGAAATCCCATAAAAAGGTCAAAGATATTTTCACATTTGAAAAGGTTAAACACTGACATTGCTTTTTTACAGGAGACACACTTGAGAAACCAAGATCATCTGAGGCTTAAGTGTACTTGGGTAGGGGATGTTTTTCATTCTAATTTCAATTCAAAAGCCAGAGAGGTTGCAATAGTGATTAACAAAAGGGTTCAGTTTTCTTCTACTAAAGTAATAGCTGATAAAAATGGAAGATATTTGATTGTTGTTGGCACCATATTACAAAATCCTGTTGTTCTTGTCAATGTATATGCACCAACCTTTGACGATCCAGGTTTTGTAAACAAGTTATTTGAGATCCTCCCCTCATTAAATAGTCATCTTCTTATTTTTGCCGGAGATCTTAATTGTGTAATTGATCCTGTTATGGACCGCTCTAGTTCCAGGACTATTACTCTATCATACATGTCTAGATCAATAGTGGAATTTATGTCCAAAAATGGTTGCATTGTTCCTTGGAGATTTTATAATCCTCAAGATAAGGTATTTTCTTTCTATTCGCAAGTCCATCAGTCATTTTCCTGTATAGATTACTTTTTTATAGATAGCTCCCTAATACCTAAAGTAACATCTGTATCTTACCATGCTATTGTTATCTCTGACCATGCCCCTCTTAGTGTTGATGTACAGTTGTCTGTGCAGCCTAGATATTCATCATCATGGAGGTTAAATACCCTTCTTTTGTCTGATGAAAAATTCATTGATTTTATTTCAACCTCCATCAACGAATCAAGATGGGGTGGTCACTCATTTATTGCTGTGGGAGACACTTAAAGCTTACCTCCGGGGACAGATTATTTCATATTCCTCACATCTAAATCGAGTTCGTAACACAAGGATAAGTGAACTCACTTCCAATATTTTTCAGATTGATCAGCAGCTCGCCAACTCCCCTTCACAAGATCAATTTAAAAAACGTCTTGATTTACAAGCTGAACTTGATCTTATTCTGACCGATGATGCTGAGCAGCTTCTTCTGCACTCTCGTAGCACTTATTATGAGCATGGTGATAAAGCTAGTCGCCTCTTAGCTCATCAGTTAAGACGTCAAGCAGCTAGCTGGCTGATTCCAGAGATTCAAGACTTATCTGGTAATTTGATATCTGATCCTGAAGGTATTAATGTCACCTTCAAATCTTTTTATTCATCTTTATACACTTCTGAATCTCCATCTTTTTTACAGAACTTAAATTTTAATACAATTGATCCTGCCGTTGCTGGAGATCTTGAAGCCCCTATAGAAACCAACGAAATCAATCTGGCAATTAAAAGGATGCAAGGTAATAAAGCTCCTGGGCCCGACGGTTTTCCTGTTGAGTTTTTTTTTAAATTTCAGAATAAACTGTCCTCATTACTTTTGTCAGTATATACGGAATCTTTAGAGCATGGTTTCCTACCGGAGAGACTTACACAAGCATCCATAATTGTGTTACTTAAAAGAGATAAGGATCCTAAGCTATGTGGCTCTTATAGGCCCCTTTCCTTACAGAATGTGGATGCAAAGATTTTGGCTAAAGTGCTGGCTTCTCGCATTGAAAACATATTAACAAAGATTATATCTGAGGAGCAAACAGGTTTCATCAGGGGGAGACAGTTATTCTTTAATGTCCGTACTCTTTTGAATATAATTAATCTTAAACATTCCTCCCAGACACCTGAGGTTGTTATTTCACTCGACGCTGAGAAAGCGTTTGATTGTGTGGAGTGGGAGTATCTTTTCACTGTGCTTTAAAAATTTGGGTCTGGGGATAATTTTATTAAATGGATACGTCTTTTATATGCTTCTCCTCAGGCAAGTGTGCACACTAACAATAATAGATCCAGCTATTTTAGGCTGGGGCGGGGAACACGACAGGGGTGCCCTCTCTTCCCTTTGCTTTTCGCTCTGGCTATTGAGCCATTGTCGATCGATTTGAGGTCCTCCCCATCATTGCAGGGAGTGGTGAGGTCAGGCATTGAAATTAAACTATCGCTTTATGCTGATGATCTATTATTATATGTATCTAACCCAATTTCGAATTGTCCTATTATTTTATCCATGCTGCAAAAAATTTGCTCTTTTTCTGGATACAAAATAAATCTCCACAAAAGTGAGAGTTTTCCGATTAATGCATTAGCTATGGGTCTCCTGCAGTCAGATGTTCCATTTAAATTAAGCAAAACAGGATTTAGATACCTGGGCATTAATATTACCCATTCTCTCTCTTCTCTTCTATCTGCTAATAAAGTCTGATTTTCAGCAATGGCGCAATCTGCCTCTATCATTGATTGGTCGAATTAATGCAGTGAAAATGAATGTTTTACCAAAGTTTCTTTTCGCCTTTCAGTACATTCCTTTGTTTCTCCCCAAGCATTTTTTAAAACTATCGACCAGATTGTCACTGACTTTTTGTGGGGTGGTAAAGTGCCTAGAATTCGGAAATCGTTGCTTCAAAGATGCCAGCTGAATGGTGGGCTCTCTTTACCTAATTTCATGTTTTACTATTGGTCAGTAAATATTCATAAGATAACATTTTGGCTTAGTTCATCTACAGCACCATGGTGCAGATTGGAAGCAAATTCATGCATATCTACCTCTCTCTTGGCTTTGCTTACTTCACCCCTATCCTGTAATCTTCAGCTTCCTTTACACATAACCCATTAGTTGTATCTACACTTCAAATTTGGTGCCAGTTTAGGCGACACTTTAAATTTACTTCTGCTTCAACTATGATGCCATTATTGGAGAATCATGTGTTTTCCCCATCTCTTACTGATCCTGTATTTAAACAGTGGCATGCCAAAGGTTTGAGATGTTTTTAAGACCTGTACAGAGATGGCACATTCTGTAGCAATATACAATTATCTTCAGACTTGGGACTGCCAGAGTCCCACTTATATCGTTTTTTGCAGATTAGACACTGCTCTGCTACCTTGTTTTCTAGTTACCCATCTCTGCCCTCAAGGCTAGTATGGGAAGAATTTCTGCGATTCAGTCCGCATCACAAATCACAAATTTAAAAAAATTATGGTTGTATTTTAGGTCTAAATGTCTATTCTGATGTCTAAATGTATATTGGGTAAACTTTTGAAGAGGACTGGTGGGCAGGTGCACTGGACAGAATACGTTCTAGTACAATTTGTGCACGTCTTGGCCTCATACAATTTAAAGTACTACACAGAATTCATTTTTCCAAGGCCAGGTTATCTGAAATGTCCTAATATTGAAGACAGATGTGACAGATGTCATGCTTCTTTGTGCAACATGATTCATATGTTTTTTACTTGTCCTATTTTGCAAAATTTTTGGGTCAATTACTTTACAACTATGTCTAAGTGTTAAAAGTTAGAATTGATGTTTGCCCCGCTATAGCAATTTTTGGGATACCAAAAATTTGGTCTCAGTTTAATTCAAAACAACTGGGTATTTTATCCTTTACCTCTTTGTTAGCTAGGCGTCGTATTCTGCTCCACTGGAAATCTAATAATCCTCCAACAACCTCCCAATGCTTGGTGGATAACATGTTTTTTTTTAAACTGGAAAAACTAAGACGTTCTGGGAAAAGTCATTTTCTCAATAAATGGCGTCCCTTTATAGATTACTTAAAGTCTCTTAATATTCTACCTCCTAGTTAATATACGATAATGTATATGTTTTGTATTTACTATATATTGTATTTTATCTATTTGTATTATGACTTATTTTCAATAATTAAGTTGTACTGTTTATGATTGTTTTCTATTGGTTATTTTATTTATTTATTTTTTATTTTAATTATTATATTATTTTTTATTTTATTTTTTTTTTGATTATGTATTGTGTTTGGGTTTGTTCTTAATGTAAAAAAAAATGCTACATTTGTAATCTATTTTCTTGTTGTAATAGTATTTGCTCTAATAAAAAGTTTGAGCATAAACATACGGTAGTCCATATTTGACATACTGAAAATATTTCAAGCCAAAAGAGGACCTGATCTTGAATTTTCTAAACTGACTAATTTGAGGCCTTCTGATTTCTCATCTATCATACGGTAGTCCATATTTTACATACTGAACATATTTCAGGCCAAGAGTTCTCAATATTGAACTTTCTATAGAGATTAAATGACTCCTTATTTGACCTTTTGAACATATTTCCCAGTTCACTCCTTCTGATCTCTCATCAACCATGCAGTAGTCCATATTTGACATACTGAAAATATTTCAAGCCAAAATGGGCCTTGATCTTGAATTTTCTATACTGACTAATTGAGGCCTTCTGATTTCTCCTCTATCATACGGTAGTCCATATTTAACATACTGAATATATTTCAGGCCAAAGAGGCCTTGATTGTACATTTTCTATACAGACTAATTGAGGCCTTCTGATTTCTCATCAACCATATGGTAGTCAGTATTTTACATACTGAAAATATTTCAGACCACAGAGGCCTTGATCTTGAATTTTCTATACAGACTAATTCAGGCCTTCTGATTTCTCATCAAACATACGGTAGTCCATATTTTACATACTGAACATATTTTAGGCCAAAGAGGCCTTGATCTTGAACTTTCTGTAGAGACTAATTGACTCCTTATTTGACCTTTTGAACATATTTCCTAATTGACTCCTTCTGATCTCTCATCTATCATACGGTAGTCCATATTTTACATACTGAACATATTTCAGGCCAAGAGTTCTCAGTCTTGAACTTTCTATAGAGACTAAATGACACCTTATTTGACCTTTTAAACATATTTTTCCAATTCACTCCTTCTGATCTCTCATCAACCATGCAGTAGTCCATATTTGACATACTGAAAATATTTCAAGCCAAAATGGGCCTTGATCTTGAATTTTCTATACTGACTAATTGAGGCCTTCTGATTTCTCATCTATTATAAGATAGTCCATATTTTACATACTGAATATATTTCAGGCCAAGAGTACTCAATCTTGAACTTTCTAAAGAGACTAATTGACTCTTATTTGAACGTTTGAACATATTTCCCAATTCACTCCTTCTGATCTCTCATCAACCATGCAGTAGTCCATATTTGACATACTGAAAATATTTCAAGCCAAAAGGGCCCTTGATCTTGTAGCGTCTGGAGTCCCTCTGGACAGGATCAAAGATGAGTCGATTCCACTATAAACGTCAGAAATTAGTTTCTGGTACCGAGGAGTCTGAGGAAGATGGCATCGTGGACCGTTTTGTGGCTTAGCCGAGGTAGAACAGACAGCACCGTTAGAATCCTGTGAGAACTTCAATCAGGACACAATCTCTCCCCCTATCACCCCCCCCCCTCCCCCTCACTCAAAAAGATAGGGGGGGCCAAGACACACAGGCTCCTTCCAATACACAGACACAAACATTTTCTTTATGTAACTTTAATTAAACTATCCCAGAATGTATATGATGATCCCTGTGTGTACGCATGCTCCCTATGTCATTGCCAACATAGTCATGATGTACGAACCATGTAAAGTCATTTAAAATGCTTGTATTCATGTGTAAGAATGTATCTCTGCTCTAATATCTCCCAGCCATATTGTGTTTGATATCTAAATATTCCTCTCTCTTTCTCTTAACCAACGGTGCACAGTAGATGATTATGAAATGCATCACAATATGTTTACCCCCCTTTGGAGTAGAAATGTACCAAGTATGACACCATCATAAATTAGGCAAATGAAGTCGTAAACGGAGACAAAAGAAAGTGTTTTCCCGCCTAAGACTCCCACATCTGATTGGTCATTTCAGAAAAGATGGGCGGATGTTAATGTCTCTTTAAAGGACAGTAACACCAGCATATCTTTGCTCGGTCGTCTTCTAAAACTCAGACGAGACAATCTTCTTTTCCTCCCCTTTTCGGCATTCGCTCCAACCATCTTCAAACTTCCCGTAGATCGAGAACACTCCGGAAGGACCAAAAGAGAACACCCTCCAGCTCAAAGAACGCTCTGAGAAGACTCACACGCATTCTTTATACTCAGCACAAAACAACCCATGCAAGTATAAATTCCATCGAAATTTAGATACGTTTTAAGATGTGTACCCCTGTTTAAGGTGATATTATTCGTTGCTGGCTCTCGGTGGTTATGTTTGTGAAATTGCCATTCCTGAACCTTTCCTTCCTCTCTTTCATTCTCTTCTTTTCATTCTTTTTCGTTACTATTCGTTGTTCTGTATATACATGTATTCTTTGTTTAGTCGTATGTATTCGTAGTATCAATTATTAAAACCATTGTATCCACGTTCGATTGTCATTGTTGCCACTCACAAGACATGGTCACTTTAATGTTCAGATCTAGCTACGAGCTCTCATAAGTATCTTTGAATACTTTAATTAATATCCTAATAATTCGGAAAGTTTATTCTTCGTGACCCAAAGGATAACCTTCCCGAAGAGTTGATAAGAAAGAGTAAAACTTTGTGAGAATTGATAAAAGATTGTAGTACTGTTCGTTCGTTAAATGAACGGATCAGATGAATTTTGAATTAATTCTAGTTCAAAGGTTATTCTGTAATGATTTAATATATATTCGTAGTTAATTGCAACCCATTGTCGTTAACTATATATATTGCATAAATACCTAGGTTAGATATTTCCCTTTTTGGGTGATTTGGAGATTTATAATTTAATCATAACTCGTTGCGATTAGTTATAAATAATTAAATATTAATAATCATAATTCCCTATTGAGCTAATTTACTTTATTATTATTATATGCAGCCGAGTCGCTACAATCTTGAATTTTCTATACATACTAATTGGGGCCTTCTGATTTTTCACCAACCATACGGTAGTCCATATTTTACATACTGTACATATTTCAGGCAAAAGAGGCCTTGATCTTGAATTTTCTATACAGACTAATTGAGGTCTTTTGATATCTTATCAACCGTACGGTACTCAATATTTTACATACTGAACATATTTCAGGCCAAGGAGTTCTCAATCTTGAACTGTATATAGGACTAATTGACTCCTGATTTCTCAACAACCATACAGTAGTCCATATTTGACATACTGAAAATATTTCAAGCCAAAAGAGCCCTTGATCTTGAATTTTCTATACTGACTAATTGAGGCCTTCTGATTTCTCATCAATCATACAGTAGTCCATATTTTACATACTGAACATATTTCAGGCCAAGAGGCCTTGATCTTGAATTTTCTATACAGACTAATCGAGGCCTTCTGATTTCTCATCAACCATACGGTAGTCCATATTTTACATACTGAACATATTTCAGGCCAAAGAGGCCTTGATCTTGAACTTTCTATAGAGACTAATTGACTCCTTATTTGACCTTTTGAACATATTTCCTAATTGACTCCTTCTGATCTCTCAGCAACCATACAGTAGTCCATATTTAACATACTGAAAATATTTCAGGCCAAAGAGGCCTTGCTTGTGAATTTTCTATACAGAATAATTGAGGCCTTCTGATTACTCACCAACCATACGGTAGTCAGTATTTTGCATACTGAAAATATTTCAGGCCAAAGAGGCCTTGATCTTAAATTTTCCATACAGACTAATTGAGTTCTTTTGATGTCTCATCAACTGACAGTATTCCATATTTGACATATTGAAAATATTTAAGGCAAAGAAGTTCTCAATCTTGAACTTTCTATAGAAACTAATTGACTCCTTATTTGACCTTTTGAACATATTTCCTAATTGACTCCTTCTGATCTCTCATCAAGCATACAATAGTCCATATTTAACATGCTGAAAATATTTCAGGCAAAGAGGCCTTGATTTTGAATTTTCTATACTGACTAATTGAGGTCTTCTGATTTCTCATTCATAATACGATAGTCAGTATTTTACATACTGAAAATATTTAAGGCCAAAGAGGCCTTGATCTTAAATTTTCCATACAGACTAATTGAGGTCTTTTGATGTCTCATCAACCATGCAGTAGTCCGTATTTTACATATTGAACATATTTCAGGCCAAAGAGGCCTTGATCTTGAATTTTCTATACATACTAACTGGGGCCTTCTGATTTTTCACCAACCATACGGTAGTCCATATTTTACATACTGTACATATTTCAGGCAAAAGAGGCCTTGATCTTGAATTTTCTATACAGACTAATTGACTCCTTATTTGACCTTTTGAACATATTTCCTAATTGACTCCTTCTGATCTCTCAGCAACCATACAGTAGTCCATATTTAACATACTGAAAATATTTCAGGCCAAAGAGGCCTTGCTTGTGAATTTTCTATACAGACTAATTGAGGCCTTCTGATTACTCACCAACCATACGGTAGTCCATATTTTGCATACTGAAAATATTTCAGGCCAAAGAGGCCTTGATCTTAAATTTTCCATACAGACTAATTGAGTTCTTTTGATGTCTCATCAACTGACAGTATTCCATATTTGACACATTGAAAATATTTCAGGCAAAGAAGTTCTCAATCTTGAACTTTCTATAGAGACTAATTGACTCCTTATTTGACCTTTTGAACATATTTCCTAATTGACTCCTTCTGATCTCTCATCAACCATACAGTAGTCCATATTTAACATGCTGAAAATATTTCAGGCAAAGAGGCCTTGATCTTGAATTTTCTATACTGACTAATAGAGGTCTTCTGATTTTTCATCTATCATACGGTAGTCCATATTTTACATACTGAACATATTTCAGGCCAAGAGTTCTCAATCTTGAACTTTCTATAGAGACTAAATGACTTCTTATTTGACCTTTTGAACATATTTCCCAATTCACTCCTTCTGATCTCTCATCAACCATGCAGTAGTCCATATTTGACATACTGAAAATATTTCAAGCCAAAAGGGCCCTTGATCTTGTAGCGTCTGGAGTCCCTTTGGACAGGATCAAAGATTCCACTATAAACGTCAGAAAGCTTTTAGCCGTATATAAATTAGGTTCTGGTACCGAGGAGTCTGAGGAAGATGGCATCGTGGACAGTTTTGTGGCTTAGCCGAGGTAGAACAGACAGCACCGTTAGAATCCTGTGAGAACTTCAATCAGGACACAATCTCTCCCCCTATCACCCCCCCCCCCACTCAAAAAGACAGGGGGGGCCTAGACACACAGGCTCCTTCCAATACACAGACACAAACATTTTCTTTATGTAACTTTAATTAAACTATCCCAGAATGTATATGATGATCCCTGTGTGTATGCATGCTCCCTATGTCATTGCCAACATAGTCATGATGTACGAACCATGTAAAGTCATTTAAAATGCTTGTATTCATGTGTAAGAATGTATCTCTGCTCTAATATCTCCCAGCCATATTGTGTTTGATATCTAAATATTCCTCTCTCTTTCTCTTAACCAACGGTGCACAGTAGATGATTATGAAATGCATCACAATATGTTTACCCCCTTTGGAGTAGAAATGTACCAAGTATGACACCATCATAAATTAGGCAAATGAAGTCGTAAACGGAGACAAAAGAAAGTGTTTTCCTGCCTAAGACTCCCACATCTGATTGGTCATTTCAGAAAAGATGGGCGGATGTTAATGTTTCTTTAAAGGACAGTAACACCAGCATATCTTTGCTCGGTTGTCTTCTAAAACTCCGACGAGACAATCTTCTTTTCCTCCCCTTTTCGGCATTCGCTCCAACCATCTTCAAACTTCCCGCGGATCGAGAACGCTCCGGAAGGACCAAAAGAGAACACCCTCCAGCTCAAAGAACACTCTGAGAAGACTCACACGCATTCTTTATACTCAGCACAAAACAACCCATGCAAGTATAAATTCCATCGAAATTTAGATGCGTTTTAAGATGTGTACCCCTGTTTAAGGTGATATTATTCGTTGCTGGCTTTCTGTGGTTATGTTTGTGAAATTGCCAATAATGAACCTTTCCTTCCTCTCTTTCATTCTCTTCTTTTCATTCTTTTTCGTTACTATTCGTTGTTCTGTATATACATGTATTCTTTGTTTAGTCGTATGTATTCGTAGTATCAATTATTAAAACCATTGTATCCACGTTCGATTGTCATTGTTGCCGCTCACAAGTGTCATGGCAAAAAATTAACTCTCAGTTGCACCACTGAATAAGAGACAAACCTTAGCCAATCGTCTTTATAAAGATTTATTTTCTTGCAAGAAAAGAGTCACAGTCATACAGCCATCCTGAATGTCTGTAGAGTGCTAACTGAAGACATAACAGAAGCTGCAATCTTTTATACCCCCCAAAGTGTAAACAATCCTTCTCAGTAGTTTTCCACACATGGTAAAAGTAGGAGGCACAGCACACAGATTTAGAATTAGTTCTGCCTGACACCTTTGGTACATGGCAGAAACACATGTTAGCTCCTGTATGATCTCAAATATATATCTTAATTAATCTTCCTCTATGATTAAATTTTTCCACCACACAAGACATGGTCACTTTAATGTTCAGATCTAGCTACGAGCTCTCATAAGTATCTTTGAATACTTTAATTAATATCCTAATAATTCGGAAAGTTTATTCTTCGTGACCCGAAGGATAACCTTCCCGAAAAGTTGATAAGAAAGAGTAAAACTTTGTGAGAATTGATAAAAGATTGTAGTACTGTTCGTTCGTTAAATGAACGGATCAGATGAATTTTGAATTAATTCTAGTTCAAAGGTTATTCTGTAATGATTTAATATATATTCGTAGTTAATTGCAACCCATTGTCGTTAACTATATATATATTGCATAAATACCTAGGTTAGGTATTTCCCTTTTTGGGTGATTTGGAGATTTATAATTTGATCATAACCCGTTGCGATTAGTTATAATTAATTAAATATTAATAATCATAATTCCCTATTGAGCTAATTTACTTTATTATTATTATATGCAGCCGAGTCGCTACAATCTTGAATTTTCTATACATACTAATTGGGGCCTTCTGATTTTTCACCAACCATACGGTAGTCCATATTTTACATACTGTACATATTTCAGGCAAAAGAGGCCTTGATCTTGAATTTTCTATACAGACTAATTGAGGTCTTTTGATATCTTATCAACCGAACGGTACTCCATATTTTACATACTGAACATATTTCAGGCCAAGGAGTTCTCAATCTTGAACTTTATATAGGACTAATTGAATCCTTCTGATTTCTCATCAACCATACAGTAGTCCATATTTGACATACTGAAAATATTTCAAGCCAAAAGAGGCCATGATCTTGAATTTTCAATACTGACTAATTGAGACCTTCTGATTTCTCATCAATCATACAGTAGTCCATATTTTACATACTGAACATATTTTAGGGCAAAGAGGCCTTGATCTTGAATTTTCTATACAGACTAATAGAGACCTTCTGATTTCTCATCAACCATACGGTAGTCCATATTTGACATAGGGTGAATTCAGGGTGATTGGGACACTTTTTCCAAGTCATCTCAATGGCAAAAATTGTCCCAATCACCCTGAATTTACCCTACTGAACATATTTCAGGCCTAAGAAGGTCTCAATCTTGAACTTTCTATAGAGACTAATTGACTCCTTATTTGACCTTTTGAACAGCTTTTTTATTTGACCTTTTGAACATCTTTCCTAATTGACTCCTTCTGATCTCTCATCAGCCATGCAGTAGTCCATATTTTACATACTGAACATATTTCAGGCCAAAGAGGCCTTGATCTTTAACTTTCTATAGAGACTAATTGACTCCTTATTTGACCTTTTGAACATATTTCCTAATTGACTCCTTCTGATCTCTCATCAACCATACAGTAGTCCATATTTTACATACTGAAAATATTTCAGGCAAAGAGGCCTTGATCTTGAATTTTCTATACAGACAAATTGAGGCTTTCTGATTTCTCATCAACCATACGGGGGTCCATATTTTACATACTGAACATATTTCAGGCCAAAGAGGCCTTGATCTTAAATTTTCCATACAGACTAATTGAGGTCTTTTGATGTCTCATCAACCATGCAGTAGTCCGTATTTTACATATTGAACATATTTCAGGCCAAAGAGGCCTTGATCTTGAATTTTCTATAGATACTAATTGAGGCCTTCTGATATCTCATCTATCATACGGTAGTCCATATTTTACATACTGAACATATTTCAGGCCAAGAGTTCTCAATCTTGAACTTTCTATAGAGACTGAATGACTCCTTATTTGACCTTTTGAACATATTTCCCAATTCACTCCTTCTGATCTCTCATCAACCATGCAGTAGTCCATATTTGACATACTGAAAATATTTCAAGCCAAAAGGGCCCTTGATCTTAAATTTTCTATACATACTAATTGGGGCCTTCTGATTTTTCACCAACCATACGGTAGTCCATATTTTACATACTGTACATATTTCAGGCAAAAGAGGCCTTGATCTTGAATTTTCTATACAGTCTAATTGAGGTCTTTTGATATCTAATCAACCGTACGGTACTCCATATTATACATAATGAACATATTTCAGGCCAAGGAGTTCTCAATCTTGGACTTTATATAGGACTAATTGACTCCTTCTGATTTCTCATCAACCATACAGTAGTCCATATTTGACATACTGAACATATTTCAGGCCAAAGAGGCCTTGATCTTGAATTTTCTATACTGACTAATTGAGGCCTTCTGATTTCTCATCAATCATACAGTAGTCCATATTTTACATACTGAACATAGTATTTCAGGCCAAAGAGGCCTTGATCTTGAATTTTCTATACAGACTAATCGAGGCCTTTTGATGTCTAATCAAACATACGGTAGTCCATATTTGACATAGGGTGAATTCAGGGTGATTGGGACACTTTTTCCAAGTCATCTCAATGGCAAAAATTGTCCCAATCACCCTGAATTTACCCTACTGAACATATTTCAGGCCAAGGAGGTCTCAATCTTGAGCTTTCTATAGAGACTAATTGACTCCTTATTTGACCTTTTGAACAGCTTTTTTATTTGACCTTTTGAACATCTTTCCTATTTGACTCCATCTGATCTCTCATCAACCATGCAGTACTCCATATTTGACATACTGAAAATATTTCAACCCAAAAGAGGCCTTGATCTTGAATTTTCTATACTGACTAATCGAGGTCTCATCAACCATACGGTAGTCCATATTTTACATACTGAACATATTTCAGGCCAAGAGTTCTCAATCTTGAACTTTCTATAGAGAATAATTGACTCCTTATTTGACCTTTTGAACATCTTTCCTAATTGACTCCTGATCTCTCATCAACCATGCAGTAGTCCATATTTTACATACTAAACAAATTTCAGGCAAAAGAGGCCTTGATCTTGAATTTTCTATACAGACTAATTGAGGTCTTTTGATGTCTCATCAACCATACGGTAGTCCATATTTGACATAGGGTGAATTCAGGGTGATTGGGACACTTTTTCCAAGTCATCTCAATGGCAAAAAGTTTCCCAATCACCCTGAATTCACCCTACTGAACATATTTCAGGCCAAGCAGGTCTAAATCTTGAACTTTCTATAGAGACTAATTGACTCCTTATTTGACCTTTTGAACATATTTCCTAATTGACTCCTTCTGATCTCTCATCAACCATACAGTAGTCCATATTTAACATACTGAAAATATTTCAGGCCAAAGAGGCCTTGATCTTAAATTTTCCATACAGACTAATTGAGTTCTTTTGATGTCTCATCAACTGACAGTATTCCATATTTGACTATTGAAAATATTTCAGGCAAAGGAGTTCTCAATCTTGAACTTTCTATAGAGACTAATTGACTCCTTATTTGACCTTTTGAACATATTTCCTAATTGACTCCTTCTGATCTCTCATCAACCATACAGTAGTCCATATTTAACATGCTGAAAATATTTCAGGCAAAGAGGCCTTGATCTTGAATTTTCTATATTGACTAATTGAGGTCTTTTGATATCTTATCAACCGTACGGTACTCCATATTTTACATACTGAACATATTTCAGGCCAAGGAGTTCTCAATCTTGAACTTTATATAGGACTAATTGACTCCTTCTGATTTCTCATCAACCATACAGTAGTCCATATTTGACATACTGAAAATATTTCAAGCCAAAAGAGGCCATGATCTTGAATTTTCTATACTGACTAATTGAGGCCTTCTGATTTCTCATCAATCATACAGTAGTCCATATTTTACATACTGAACATATTTTAGGGCAAAGAGGCCTTGATCTTGAATTTTCTATACAGACTAATAGAGACCTTCTGATTTCTCATCAACCATACGGTAGTCCATATTTGACATAGGGTGAATTCAGGGTGATTGGGACACTTTTTCCAAGTCATCTCAATGGCAAAAATTGTCCCAATCACCCTGAATTTACCCTACTGAACATATTTCAGGCCTAAGAAGGTCTCAATCTTGAACTTTCTATAGAGACTAATTGACTCCTTATTTGACCTTTTGAACAGCTTTTTTATTTGACCTTTTGAACATCTTTCCTAATTGACTCCTTCTGATCTCTCATCAACCATGCAGTAGTCCATATTTTACATACTGAACATATTTCAGGCCAAAGAGGCCTTGATCTTTAACTTTCTATAGAGACTAATTGACTCCTTATTTGACCTTTTGAACATATTTCCTAATTGACTCCTTCTGATCTCTCATCAACCATACAGTAGTCCATATTTTACATACTGAAAATATTTCAGGCAAAGAGGCCTTGATCTTGAATTTTCTATACAGACAAATTGAGGCCTTCTGATTTCTCATCAACCATACGGGGGTCCATATTTTACATACTGAACATATTTCAGGCCAAAGAGTCCTTGATCTTAAATTTTCCATACAGACTAATTGAGGTCTTTTGATGTCTCATCAACCATGCAGTAGTCCGTATTTTACATATTGAACATATTTCAGGCCAAAGAGGCCTTGATCTTGAATTTTCTATAGATACTAATTGAGGCCTTCTGATATCTCATCTATCATACGGTAGTCCATATTTTACATACTGAACATATTTCAGGCCAAGAATTCTCAATCTTGAACTTTCTATAGAGACTGAATGACTCCTTATTTGACCTTTTGAACATATTTCCCAATTCACTCCTTCTGATCTCTCATCAACCATGCAGTAGTCCATATTTGACATACTGAAAATATTTCAAGCCAAAAGGGCCCTTGATCTTAAATTTTCTATACATACTAATTTGGGCCTTCAGATTTTTCACCAACCATACGGTAGTCCATATTTTACATACTGTACATATTTCAGGCAAAAGAGGCCTTGATCTTGAATTTTCTATACAGTCTAATTGAGGTCTTTTGATATCTTATCAACCGTACGGTACTCCATATTATACATAATGAACATATTTCAGGCCAAGGAGTTTTCAATCTTGGACTTTATATAGGACTAATTGACTCCTTTTGATTTCTCATCAACCATACAGTAGTCCATATTTGACATACTGAACATATTTCAGGCCAAAGAGGCCTTGATCTTGAATTTTCTATACTGACTAATTGAGGCCTTCTGATTTCTCATCAATCATACAGTAGTCCATATTTTACATACTGAACATAGTATTTCAGGCCAAAGAGGCCTTGATCTTGAATTTTCTATACAGACTAATCGAGGCCTTTTGATGTCTAATCAAACATACGGTAGTCCATATTTGACATACTGAACATATTTCAGGCCAAGAGTTCTCAATCTTGAACTTTCTATAGAGAATAATTGACTCCTTATTTGACCTTTTGAAAATCTTTCCTAATTGACTCCTTCTGATCTCTCATCAACCATGCAGTAGTCCATATTTGACATACTGAACATATTTCAGGCCAAAGAGGCCTTGATCTTGAATTTTCTATACAGACTAATCGAGACCTTCTGATTTCTCATCAACCATACGGTAGTCCATATTTGACATAGGGTGAATTCAGGGTGATTGGGACACTTTTTCCAAGTCATCTCAATGGCAAAAATTGTCCCAATCACCCTGAATTTACCCTACTGAACATATTTCAGGCCTAAGAAGGTCTCAATCTTGAACTTTCTATAGAGACTAATTGACTCCTTATTTGACCTTTTGAACAGATTTTTTATTTGACCTTTTGAACATCTTTCCTAATTGACTCCATCTGATCTCTCATCAAACATGCAATAGTCCATATTTGACATACTGAAAATATTTCAACCCAAAAGAGGCCTTGATCTTGAATTTTCTATACTGACTAATCGAGGTCTTTTGATTTCTCATCTATCATACGGTAGTCCATATTTTACATACTGAACATATTTCAGGCCAAAGAGGCCTTGATCTTGAACTTTCTATAGAGACTAATTGACTCCTTTTTTGACCTTTTGAACATATTTCCTAATTGACTCCTTCTGATCTCTCATCAACCATACAGTAGTCCATATTTAACATACTGAAAATATTTCAGGTCAAAGAGGCCTTGATCTTAAATTTTCCATACAGACTAATTGAGGTCTTTTGATGTCTCATCAACTGACAGTATTCCATATTTGACATATTGAAAATATTTCAGGCAAAGGAGTTCTCAACCTTGAACTTTCTATAGAGACTAATTGACTCCTTATTTGACCTTTTGAACATATTTCCTAATTGACTCCTTCTGATCTCTCATCAACCATGCAGTAGTCCATATTTGACATACTGAAAATATTTCAAGCCAAAAGGGCCCTTGATCTTGAATATTCTATACATACTAATTGGGGCCTTCTGATTTTTCACCAACCATACGGTAGTCCATATTTTACATACTGTACATATTTCAGGCAAAAGAGGCCTTGATCTTGAATTTTCTATACAGACTAATTGAGGTCTTTTGATATCTTATCAACCGTACGGTACTCCATATTTTACATACTGAACATATTTCAGGCCAAAGAGGCCCTGATCTTAAATTTTCCATACAGACTAATTGAGGTCTTTTGATGTCTCATCAACCATGCAGTAGTCCGTATTTTACATATTGAACATATTTCAGGCCAAAGAGGCCTTGATCTTGAATTTTCAATACTGACTAATTGAGGCCTTCTGATATCTCATCTATCAAACGGTAGTCCATATTTTACATACTGAACATATTTCAGGCCAAGAGTTCTCAATCTTGAACTTTCTATAGAGACTGAATGACTCCTTATTTGACCTTTTGAACATATTTCCCAATTCACTCCTTCTGATCTCTCATCAACCATGCAGTAGTCCATATTTGACATACTGAAAATATTTCAAGCCAAAAGGGCCCTTGATCTTGAATATTCTATACATACTAATTGGGGCCTTCTGATTTTTCACCAACCATACGGTAGTCCTTATTTTACATACTGTACATATTTCAGGCAAAAGAGGCCTTGATCTTGAATTTCCTATACAGACTAATTGAGGTCTTTTGATATCTTATCAACCGTACGGTACTCCATATTATACATAATGAACATATTTCAGGCCAAGGAGTTCTCAATCTTGAACTTTATATAGGACTAATTGACTCCTTCTGATTTCTCATCAACCATACAGTAGTCCATATTTGACATACTGAACATATTTCAGGCCAAAGAGGCCTTGATCTTGAATTTTCTATACTGACTAATTGAGGCCTTCTGATTTCTCATCAATCATACAGTAGTCCATATTTGACATAGGGTGAATTCAGGGTGATTGGGACACTTTTTCCAAGTCATCTCAATGGCAAAAATTTTCCCAATCACCCTGAATTTACCCTACTGAACATATTTCAGGCCAAGCAGGTCTAAATCTTGAACTTTCTATAGAGACTAATTGACTCCTTATTTGACCTTTTGAACATATTTCCTAATTGACTCCTTCTGATCTCTCATCAACCATACAGTAGTCCATATTTAACATGCTGAAAATGTTTCAGGCAAAGAGGCCTTGATCTTGAATTTTCTATACTGACTAATAGAGGTCTTCTAATTTCTCATTTGTAATACGATAGTCAGTATTTTACATACTAAAAATATTTCAGGCCAAAGAGGCCTTGATCTTGAATTTTCTATACAGACTAATTGAGGCCTTCTGATTTCTCATCAACCATACGGGGGTCCATATTTTACATACTGAACATATTTCAGGCCAAAGAGGCCTTGATCTTAAATTTTCCATACAGACTATTTGAGGTCTTTTGATGTCTCATCAACCATGCAGTAGTCCGTATTTTACATATTGAACATATTTCAGGCCAAAGAGGCCTTGATCTTGAATTTTCTATAGATACTAATTGAGGCCTTCTGATATCTCATCTATCATACGGTAGTCCATATTTTACATACTGAACATATTTCAGGCCAAGAGTTCTCAATCTTGAACTTTCTATAGAGACTGAATGACTCCTTATTTGACCTTTTGAACATATTTCCCAATTCACTCCTTCTGATCACTCATCAACCATGCAGTAGTCCATATTTGACATACTGAAAATATTTCAAGCCAAAAGGGCCCTTGATCTTGATTTTTCTATACATACTAATTGGGGCCTTCTGATTTTTCACCAACCATACGGTAGTCCATATTTTACATACTGTACATATTTCAGGCAAAAGAGGCCTTGATCTTGAATTTTCTATACAGACTAATTGAGGTCTTTTGATATCTTATCAACCATACGGTACTCCATATTATACATAATGAACATATTTCAGGCCAAGGAGTTCTCAATATTGAACTTTATATAGGACTAATTGACTCCTTCTGATTTCTCATCAACCATACAGTAGTCCATATTTGACATACTGAACATATTTCAGGCCAAAGAGGCCTTGATCTTGAATTTTCCATACTGACTAATAGAGGTCTTCTGATTTCTCATTTATAATACGATAGTCAGTATTTTACATACTGAACATATTTCAGGCCAAAGAGGCCTTGATCTTGAATTTTCTATACTGACTAATTGAGGCCTTCTGACTTCTCATCAATCATACAGTAGTCCATATTTTACATACTGAACATATTTCAGGCCAAAGAGGCCTTGATCTTGAATTTTCTATACAGACTAATCGAGGCCTTCTGATTTCTCATCAACCACACGGTAGTCCATATTTTACATACTGAACATATTTCAGGCCAAAGAGGCATTGATCTTGAACTTTCTATAGAGACTAATTGACTCCTTATTTGACCTTTTGAACATATTTCCTAACTGACTCCTTCTGATCTCTCAGCAACCATACAGTAGTCATATTTAACATACTGAAAATATTTCAGGCCAAAGAGGCCTTGATCGTGAATTTTCTATACAGACTAATTGAGGCCTTCTGATTTCTCATCAACCATACGGTAGTCAGTATTTTGCATACTGAAAATATTTCAGGCCAAAGAGGCCTTGATCTTGAAGTTTCTATACAGACTAATCGAGACCTTCTGATTTCTCATCAACCATACGGTAGTCCATATTTGACGTAGGGTGAATTCAGGGTGATTGGGACACTTTTTCCAAGTCATCTCAATGGCAAAAATTGTCCCAATCACCCTGAATTTACCCTACTGAACATATTTCAGGCCTAAGAAGGTCTCAATCTTGAACTTTCTATAGAGACTAATTGACTCCTTATTTGACATTTTGAACAGATTTTTTATTTGACCTTTTGAACATCTTTCCTAATTGACTCCTTCTGATCTCTCAGCAACCATACAGTAGTCCATATTTAACATACTGAAAATATTTCATGCCAAAGAGGCCTTGATCGTGAATTTTCTATACAGACTAATTGAGGCCTTCTGATTTCTCATCAACCATACGGTAGTCAGTATTTTGCATACTGAAAATATTTCAGGCCAAAGAGGCCTTGATCTTGAATTTTCTATACAGACTAATCGAGACCTTCTGATTTCTCATCAACCATACGGTAGTCCATATTTGACATAGGGTGAATTCAGGGTGATTGGGACACTTTTTCCAAGTCATCTCAATGGCAAAAATTGTCCCAATCACCCTGAATTTACCCTACTGAACATATTTCAGGCCTAAGAAGGTCTCAATCTTGAACTTTCTATAGAGACTAATTGACTCCTTATTTGACCTTTTGAACATCTTTCCTAATTGACTCCATCTGATCTCTCATCAAACATGCAGTAGTCCATATTTTACATACTGAACATATTTCAACCCAAAAGAGGCCTTGATCTTGAATTTTCTATACTGACTAATCGAGGTCTTTTGATTTCTCATCTATCATACAGTAGTCCATATTTTACATACTGAACATATTTCAGACCAAGAGTTCTCAATCTTGAACTTTCTATAGAGAATAATTGACTTTTTATTTGACCTTTTGAACATCTTTCCTAATTGACTCCTTCTGATCTTTCATCAACCATGCAGTAGTCCATATTTTACATACTGAACATATTTCAGGCCAAAGAGGCCTTGATCTTGAACTTTCTATAGAGACTAATTGACTCCTTATTTGACCTTTTGAACATATTTCCTAATTGACTCCTTCTGATCTCTCATCAACCATACAGTAGTCCATATTTAACATACTGAAAATATTTCAGGCCAAAGAGGCCTTGATCTTAAATTTTCCATACAGACTAATTGAGGTCTTTTGATGTCTCATCAACTGACAGTATTCCATATTTGACATATTGAAAATATTTCAGGCAAAGGAGTTCTCAACCTTGAACTTTCTATAGAGACTAATTGACTCCTTATTTGACCTTTTGAACATATTTCCTAATTGACTCCTTCTGATCTCTCATCAACCATACAGTAATCCATATTTAACATGCTGAAAATGTTTCAGGCAAAGAGGCCTTGATCTTGAATTTTCTATACTGACTAATAGAGGTCTTCTGATTTCTCATTTATAATACGATAGTCAGTATTTTACATACTAAAAATATTTCAGGCCAAAGAGGCCTTGATCTTGAATTTTCTATACAGACTAATTGAAGCCTTCTGATTTCTCATCAACCATACGGGGGTCCATATTTAACATACTGAACATATTTCAGGCCAAAGAGGCCTTGACCTTAAATTTTCCATACAGACTAATTGAGGTCTTTTGATGTCTCATCAACCATGCAGTAGTCCGTATTTTACATATTGAACATATTTCAGGCCAAAGAGGCCTTGATCTTAAATTTTCTATAGATACTAATTGAGGCCTTCTGATTTCTCTTCTATCATACGGTAGTCCATATTTTACATACTGAACATATTTCAGGCCAAGAGTTCTCAATCTTGAACTTTCTATAGAGACTAATTGAGGTCTTTTGATGTCTCATCAACTGACAGTATTCCATATTTGACATATTGAACATATTTTAGGCAAAGGAGTTCTCAACCTTGAACTTTCTATAGAGAATAATTGACTCCTTATTAGATTAGATTAGATTAGATTCAACTTTATTGTCATTACACAAGTACAGGTACGAGGCAACGAAATGCAGTTTGGGTCTAACCAGAAGTGCAATAGCAGCAAGTGCAGGACATGAATATGTACTGAATAAATATAAAGATGGCTATTACTATAAATAGAATTTACAGATAGATAGATAGATATGTACTGAATATAATATACAGATGGATGTTGCTATAAACAGTTTGCAGATAGATATATACTGAACAGAATTTACAGATAGATATGTACTGAATATATATATACAGATGGCTATTATTGTAAACAGAATTTACAGGGTAGATATGTACTGAATATATATACAGATGGCTATTACTATAAGCAGAATTTACAGATAGATGTATATAATGATATGTTAGCTAAGATGGGCAGTATAGCAATGAACGATATAGTGCAAATGAGCATATTCTAGTTAGGTAGTAGTGCAAGATGCATATATGAACAGGTGTTACTGTAGTAACAGTCGATAGTGCAAATGAGCATATTCCAGTTAGGTAAGTAGTGCAAGATGCATATATGTACAGGGGTTACTGTAATAAACAGTCGATAGTGCAAATGAGCATCCAGTAGTGCAAATAACAAGTGAAGGCAGATGTGAGGGGGAGAGGAGGGTTATCAGTATATAGGGGGAGTGGGATCAACGAGGGTTAGAGTTCAATATGGAGACAGTTCTGGGAAAAAAACAGTTCTTTAGTCTGCTGGTCCTGGTCCGGAGGCACCTGAAACGCCTACCAGAGGGCAGGAGAGAAAACAGTTTGTGGGCTGGGTGAGAGGAGTCCTTAAGGATGCTGCGAGCTCGATGCAGACAGCGTTTCCTCTGGATGTGGTCGATGGCAGGTAGTGGAGTCCCTGTGATGCGCTGGGCGGTTTTCACCACCCGCTGTAGTGCCTTGCGCTCTGCAGCAGAGCAGCTCCCATACCATACTGTAACACAGTTGGTCAGGATGCTTTCTATTGCGCAGCGATAGAAGTTCACCAGTATAGCCGAGGATAGCTGATTCTTCCTCAGTGTCCTCAGGAAGAAAAGACGCTGGTGAGCCTTCTTGACCAGGCTGGAGGTGTTGGTTGTCCAGGACATGTCCGCCGAGATGTGGATCCCCAGGAACTTGAAACTGGAGACACGCTCAACAGCCGTTCCATTGATGTGGATGGTGTCGTGTGTGCCTCTTGCCTCTTTCCTGAAGTCCACGATGAGTTCTTTTGTTTTGGTGGTGTTGAGGAGCAGATTATTTTCAGTGCACCATGTGGCCAGGTGCTGGATCTCCTCCCTATAAGCGGTCTCATCGTTGTTGCTGATGAGTCCAATCACCGTAGTGTCGTCCGCAAACTTGATGATGGAATTAGATCCATACACAGGCTTGCAATCGGAGGTGAAGAGGGAGTAGAGAAATGGGCTTAGCACACAGCCCTGTGGTACGCCAGTATTGAGTGTGGTGGAGGTGGAGTAGGTGGAGCCTGATCGAACATTCTGGGGTCTGTTGGTCAGGAAGTCCAATATCCAGTTGCACATTGAGGTGTTGATGCCCAGGTCTCCAAGTTTGGCTGGGCATCAACACCTCAATGTGACCTTTTATACATCTTTCCTAATTGACTCCTTCTGATCTCTCATCAACCATGCAGTAGTCCATATTTTACATACTAAACAAATTTCAGGCCAAAGAGGCATTGATCTTGAATTTTCTATACAGACTAATTGAGGTCTTTTGATGTCTCATCAACCATACGGTAGTCCATATTTGACATAGGGTGAATTCAGGGTGATTGGGACACTTTTTCCAAGTCATCTCAATGGCAAAAACTTTCCCAATCACCCTGAATTCAGCCTACTGAAAATATTTCAGGCCAAGCAGGTCTAAATCTTGAACTTTCTATAGAGACTAATTGACTCCTTATTTGACCTTTTGAACAGCTTTTTTATTTTACCTTTTGAACATCTTTCCTAATTGACTCCATCTGATCTCTCATCAAACATGCAATAGTCCATATTTGACATACTGAAAATATTTCAACCCAAAAGAGGCCTTGATCTTGAATTTTCTATACTGACTAATCGAGGTCTTTTGATTTCTCATCTATCATACGGTAGTCCATATTTTACATACTGAACATATTTCAGGCCAAAAGGGCCCTTGATCTTGAATTTTCTATACATACTAATTGGGGCCTTCTGATTTTTCACCAACCATACGGTAGTCCATATTTTACATACTGTACATATTTCAGGCAAAAGAGGCCTTGATCTTGAATCTTCTATACAGACTAATTGAGGTCTTTTGATATCTTATCAACCGTACGGTACTCCATATTTTACATACTGAACATATTTCAGGACAAGGAGTTCTCAATCTTGAACTTTATATAGGACTAATTGACTCCTTCTGATTTCTCATCAACCATACAGTAGTCCATATTTGACATACTGAAAATATTTCAAGCCAAAAGAGGCCATGATCTTGAATTTTCTATACTGACTAATTGAGGCCTTCTGATTTCTCATCAATCATACAGTAGTCCTTATTTTACATACTGAACATATTTCAGGGCAAAGAGGCCTTGATCTTGATTTTTCTATACAGACTGATCGAGACCTTCTGATTTCTCATCAACCATACGGTAGTCCATATTTGACATAGGGTGAATTCAGGGTGATTGGGACACTTTTCCCAAGTCATCTCAATGGCAAAAATTGTCCCAATCACCCTGAATTTACCCTACTGAACATATTTCAGGCCTAAGAAGGTCTCAATCTAGAACTTTCTATAGAGACTAATTGACTCCTTATTTGACCTTTTGAACAGCTTTTTTATTTTACCTTTTGAACATCTTTCCTAATTGACTCCATCTGATCTCTCATCAAACATGCAATAGTCCATATTTGACATACTGAAAATATTTCAACCCAAAAGAGGCCTTGATCTTGAATTTTCTATACTGACTAATCGAGGTCTTTTGATTTCTCATCTATCATACGGTAGTCCATATTTTACATACTGAACATATTTCAGGCCAAGAGTTCTCAATCTTGAACTTTCTATAGAGAATAATTGACTTTTTATTTGACCTTTTGAACATCTTTCCTAATTGACTCCTTCTGATCTCTCATCAACCATGCAGAAGTCCATATTTTACATGCTGAACATATTTCAGGACAAAGAGGCCTTGATCTTGAACTTTCTATAGAGACTAATTGACTCCTTATTTGACCTTTTGAACATATTTCCTAATTGACTCCTTCTGATCTCTCATCAACCATACAGTAGTCCATATTTAACATACTGAAAATATTTCAGGCCAAAGAGGCCTTGATCTTAAATTTTCCATACAGACTAATTGAGGTCTTTTGATGTCTCATCAACTGACAGTATTTCATATTTGACATATTGAAAATATTTCAGGCAAAGGAGTTCTCAACCTTGAACTTTCTATAGAGACTAATTGACTCCTTATTTGACATTTTGAACATATTTCCTAATTGACTCCTTCTGATCTCTCATCAACCATGCAGTAGTCCATATTTTACATACTAAACAAATTTCAGGCCAAAGAGGCCTTGATCTTGAATTTTCTATACAGACTAATTGAGGTCTTTTGATGTCTCATCAACCATACGGTAGTCCATATTTGACATAGGGTGAATTCAGGGTGATTGGGACACTTTTTTCAAGTCATCTCAAAGGCAAAAAGTTTCCCAATCACCCTGAATTCACCCTACTGAAAATATTTCAGGCCAAGCAGGTCTAAATCTTGAACTTTCTGTAGAGACTAATTGACTCCTTATTTGACCTTTCGAACATATTTCCTAATTGACTCCTTCTGATCTCTCATCAACCATACAGTAGTCCATATTTAACATGCTGAAAATGTTTCAGGCAAAGAGGCCTTGATCTTGAATTTTCTACTGACTAATAGAGGTCTTCTGATTTCTCATTTATAATACGATAGTCAGTATTTTACATACTGAACATATTTCAGGCCAAAAGGGCCCTTGATCTTGAATTTTCTATACATACTAATTGGGGCCTTCTGATCTCTCATCAACCATACAGTAGTCCATATTTAACATGCTGAAAATGTTTCAGGGAAAGAGGCCTTGATCTTGAATTTTCTACTGACTAATAGAGGTCTTCTGATTTCTCATTTATAATACGATAGTCAGTATTTTACATACTGTACATATTTCAGGCAAAAGAGGCCTTGATCTTGAATTTTCTATACAGACTAATTGAGGTCTTTTGATATCTTATCAACCGTACGGTACTCCATATTATACATAATGAACATATTTCAGGCCAAGGAGTTCTCAATCTTGAACTTTATATAGGACTAATTGACTCCTTCTGATTTCTCATCAACCATACAGTAGTCCATATTTGACATACTGAAAATATTTCAACCCAAAAGAGGCCTTGATCTTGCATTTTCTATACTGACTAATCGAGGTCTTTTAATTTCTCATCTATCATACGGTAGTCCATATTTTACATACTGAACATATTTCAGGCCAAGAGTTCTCAATCTTGAACTTTCTATAGAGAATAATTGACTTTTTATTTGACCTTTTGAACATATTTCCTAATTGACTCCTTCTGATCTCTCATCAACCATGCAGAAGTCCATATTTTACATACTGAACATATTTCAGGCCAAAGAGGCCTTGATCTTGAACTTTCTATAGAGACTAATTGACTCCTTATTTGACCTTTTGAACATATTTCCTAATTGACTCCTTCTGATCTCTCATCAACCATACAGTAGTCCATATTTAACATACTGAAAATATTTCAGGCCAAAGAGGCCTTGATCTTAAATTTTCCATACAGACTAATTGAGGTCTTTTGATGTCTCATCAACTGACAGTATTCTATATTTGACATATTGAAAATATTTCAGGCAAAGGAGTTCTCAACCTTGAACTTTCTATAGAGACTAATTGACTCCTTATTTGACCTTTTGAACATATTTCCTAATTGACTCCTTCTGATCTCTCATCAACCATACAGTAGTCCATATTTAACATGCTGAAAATGTTTCAGGCAAAGAGGCCTTGATCTTGAATTTTCTACTGACTAATAGAGGTCTTCTGATTTCTCATTTATAATACGATAGTCAGTATTTTACATACTGAACATATTTCAGGCCAAAAGGGCCCTTGATCTTGAATTTTCTATACATACTAATTGGGGCCTTCTGATTTTTCACCAACCATACGGTAGTCCATATTTTACATACTGTACATATTTCAGGCAAAAGAGGCCTTGATCTTGAATTTTCTATACAGACTAATTGAGGTCTTTTGATATCTTATCAACCGTACGGTACTCCATATTATACATAATGAACATATTTCAGGCCAAGGAGTTCTCAATCTTGAACTTTATATAGGACTAATTGACTCCTTCTGATTTCTCGTCAACCATACAGTAGTCCATATTTGACATACTGAAAATATTTCAACCCAAAAGAGGCCTTGATCTTGCATTTTCTATACTGACTAATCGAGGTCTTTTAATTTCTCATCTATCATACGGTAGTCCATATTTTACATACTGTACATATTTCAGGCAAAAGAGGCCTTGATCTTGAATTTTCTATACAGACTAATTGAGGTCTTTTGATGTCTCATCAACCATACGGTAGTCCATATTTGACATAGGGTGAATTCAGGGTGATTGGGACACTTTTTCCAAGTCATCTCAATGGCAAAAAGTTTCCCAATCACCCTGAATTCACCCTACTGAAAATATTTCAGGCCAAGCAGGTCTAAATCTTGAACTTTCTATAGAGACTAATTGACTCCTTATTTGACCTTTTGAACATATTTCCTAATTGACTCCTTCTGATCTCTCATCAACCATACACTAGTCCATATTTGACATACTGAAAATATTTCAACCCAAAAGAGGCCTTGATCTTGCATTTTCTATACTGACTAATCGAGGTCTTTTAATTTCTCATCTATCATACGGTAGTCCATATTTTACATACTGTACATATTTCAGGCAAAAGAGGCCTTGATCTTGAATTTTCTATACAGACTAATTGAGGTCTTTTGATGTCTCATCAACCATACGGTAGTCCATATTTGACATAGGGTGAATTCAGGGTGATTGGGACACTTTTTCCAAGTCATCTCAATGGCAAAAAGTTTCCCAATCACCCTGAATTCACCCTACTGAAAATATTTCAGGCCAAGCAGGTCTAAATCTTGAACTTTCTATAGAGACTAATTGACTCCTTATTTGACCTTTTGAACATATTTCCTAATTGACTCCTTCTGATCTCTCATCAACCATACACTAGTCCATATTTAACATACTGAAAATATTTCAGGCCAAAGAGGCCTTGATCTTGAATTTTCTATACTGACTAATAGAGGTCTTCTGATTTCTCATTTATAATACGATAGTCAGTATTTTACATACTGAACATATTTCAGGCCAAAGAGGCCTTGATCTTAAATTTTCCATACAGACTAATTGAGGTCTTTTGATGTCTCATCAACTGACAGTATTCCATATATGACATATTAAAAATATTTCAGGCAAAGGAGTTCACAACCTTGAACTTTCTATAGAGACTAATTGACTCCTTATTTGACCTTTTGAACATATTTCCTAATTGACTCCTTCTGATCTCTCATTAACCATACAGTAGTCCATATTTAACATGCTGAAAATATTTCAGGCAAAGAGGCCTTGATCTTGAATTTTCTACTGACTAATAGAGGTCTTCTGATTTCTCATTTATAATACGATAGTCAGTATTTTACATACTGAACATATTTCAGGCCAAAAGGGCCCTTGATCTTGAATTTTCTATACATACTAATTGGGGCCTTCTGATTTTTCACCAACCATACGGTAGTCCATATTTTACATACTGTACATATTTCAGGCAAAAGAGGCCTTGATCTTGAATCTTCTATACAGACTAATTGAGGTCTTTTGATATCTTATCAACCGTACGGTAGTCCTTATTTTACATACTGAACATATTTCAGGGCAAAGAGGCCTTGATCTTGATTTTTCTATACAGACTGATCGAGACCTTCTGATTTCTCATCAACCATACGGTAGTCCATATTTGACATAGGGTGAATTCAGGGTGATTGGGACACTTTTCCCAAGTCATCTCAATGGCAAAAATTGTCCCAATCACCCTGAATTTACCCTACTGAACATATTTTAGGCCTAAGAAGGTCTCAATCTAGAACTTTCTATAGAGACTAATTGACTCCTTATTTGACCTTTTGAACAGCTTTTTTATTTTACCTTTTGAACATCTTTCCTAATTGACTCCATCTGATCTCTCATCAAACATGCAATAGTCCATATTTGACATACTGAAAATATTTCAACCCAAAAGAGGCCTTGATCTTGAATTTTCTATACTGACTAATCGAGGTCTTTTGATTTCTCATCTATCATACGGTAGTCCATATTTTACATACTGAACATATTTCAGGCCAAAAGGGCCCTTGATCTTGAATTTTCTATACATACTAATTGGGGCCTTCTGATTTTTCACCAACCATACGGTAGTCCATATTTTACATACTGTACATATTTCAGGCAAAAGAGGCCTTGATCTTGAATCTTCTATACAGACTAATTGAGGTCTTTTGATATCTTATCAACCGTACGGTACTCCATATTTTACATACTGAACATATTTCAGGACAAGGAGTTCTCAATCTTGAACTTTATATAGGACTAATTGACTCCTTCTGATTTCTCATCAACCATACAGTAGTCCATATTTAACATGCTGAAAATGTTTCAGGGAAAGAGGCCTTGATCTTGAATTTTCTACTGACTAATAGAGGTCTTCTGATTTCTCATTTATAATACGATAGTCAGTATTTTACATACTGTACATATTTCAGGCAAAAGAGGCCTTGATCTTGAATTTTCTATACAGACTAATTGAGGTCTTTTGATATCTTATCAACCGTACGGTACTCCATATTATACATAATGAACATATTTCAGGCCAAGGAGTTCTCAATCTTGAACTTTATATAGGACTAATTGACTCCTTCTGATTTCTCATCAACCATACAGTAGTCCATATTTGACATACTGAAAATATTTCAACCCAAAAGAGGCCTTGATCTTGCATTTTCTATACTGACTAATCGAGGTCTTTTAATTTCTCATCTATCATACGGTAGTCCATATTTTACATACTGAACATATTTCAGGCCAAGAGTTCTCAATCTTGAACTTTCTATAGAGAATAATTGACTTTTTATTTGACCTTTTGAACATATTTCCTAATTGACTCCTTCTGATCTCTCATCAACCATGCAGAAGTCCATATTTTACATACTGAACATATTTCAGGCCAAAGAGGCCTTGATCTTGAACTTTCTATAGAGACTAATTGACTCCTTATTTGACCTTTTGAACATATTTCCTAATTGACTCCTTCTGATCTCTCATCAACCATACAGTAGTCCATATTTAACATACTGAAAATATTTCAGGCCAAAGAGGCCTTGATCTTAAATTTTCCATACAGACTAATTGAGGTCTTTTGATGTCTCATCAACTGACAGTATTCTATATTTGACATATTGAAAATATTTCAGGCAAAGGAGTTCTCAACCTTGAACTTTCTATAGAGACTAATTGACTCCTTATTTGACCTTTTGAACATATTTCCTAATTGACTCCTTCTGATCTCTCATCAACCATACAGTAGTCCATATTTAACATGCTGAAAATGTTTCAGGCAAAGAGGCCTTGATCTTGAATTTTCTACTGACTAATAGAGGTCTTCTGATTTCTCATTTATAATACGATAGTCAGTATTTTACATACTGAACATATTTCAGGCCAAAAGGGCCCTTGATCTTGAATTTTCTATACATACTAATTGGGGCCTTCTGATTTTTCACCAACCATACGGTAGTCCATATTTTACATACTGTACATATTTCAGGCAAAAGAGGCCTTGATCTTGAATTTTCTATACAGACTAATTGAGGTCTTTTGATATCTTATCAACCGTACGGTACTCCATATTATACATAATGAACATATTTCAGGCCAAGGAGTTCTCAATCTTGAACTTTATATAGGACTAATTGACTCCTTCTGATTTCTCGTCAACCATACAGTAGTCCATATTTGACATACTGAAAATATTTCAACCCAAAAGAGGCCTTGATCTTGCATTTTCTATACTGACTAATCGAGGTCTTTTAATTTCTCATCTATCATACGGTAGTCCATATTTTACATACTGTACATATTTCAGGCAAAAGAGGCCTTGATCTTGAATTTTCTATACAGACTAATTGAGGTCTTTTGATGTCTCATCAACCATACGGTAGTCCATATTTGACATAGGGTGAATTCAGGGTGATTGGGACACTTTTTCCAAGTCATCTCAATGGCAAAAAGTTTCCCAATCACCCTGAATTCACCCTACTGAAAATATTTCAGGCCAAGCAGGTCTAAATCTTGAACTTTCTATAGAGACTAATTGACTCCTTATTTGACCTTTTGAACATATTTCCTAATTGACTCCTTCTGATCTCTCATCAACCATACACTAGTCCATATTTGACATACTGAAAATATTTCAACCCAAAAGAGGCCTTGATCTTGCATTTTCTATACTGACTAATCGAGGTCTTTTAATTTCTCATCTATCATACGGTAGTCCATATTTTACATACTGTACATATTTCAGGCAAAAGAGGCCTTGATCTTGAATTTTCTATACAGACTAATTGAGGTCTTTTGATGTCTCATCAACCATACGGTAGTCCATATTTGACATAGGGTGAATTCAGGGTGATTGGGACACTTTTTCCAAGTCATCTCAATGGCAAAAAGTTTCCCAATCACCCTGAATTCACCCTACTGAAAATATTTCAGGCCAAGCAGGTCTAAATCTTGAACTTTCTATAGAGACTAATTGACTCCTTATTTGACCTTTTGAACATATTTCCTAATTGACTCCTTCTGATCTCTCATCAACCATACACTAGTCCATATTTAACATACTGAAAATATTTCAGGCCAAAGAGGCCTTGATCTTGAATTTTCTATACTGACTAATAGAGGTCTTCTGATTTCTCATTTATAATACGATAGTCAGTATTTTACATACTGAACATATTTCAGGCCAAAGAGGCCTTGATCTTAAATTTTCCATACAGACTAATTGAGGTCTTTTGATGTCTCATCAACTGACAGTATTCCATATATGACATATTAAAAATATTTCAGGCAAAGGAGTTCACAACCTTGAACTTTCTATAGAGACTAATTGACTCCTTATTTGACCTTTTGAACATATTTCCTAATTGACTCCTTCTGATCTCTCATTAACCATACAGTAGTCCATATTTAACATGCTGAAAATATTTCAGGCAAAGAGGCCTTGATCTTGAATTTTCTACTGACTAATAGAGGTCTTCTGATTTCTCATTTATAATACGATAGTCAGTATTTTACATACTGAACATATTTCAGGCCAAAAGGGCCCTTGATCTTGAATTTTCTATACATACTAATTGGGGCCTTCTGATTTTTCACCAACCATACGGTAGTCCATATTTTACATACTGTACATATTTCAGGCAAAAGAGGCCTTGATCTTGAATCTTCTATACAGACTAATTGAGGTCTTTTGATATCTTATCAACCGTACGGTAGTCCTTATTTTACATACTGAACATATTTCAGGGCAAAGAGGCCTTGATCTTGATTTTTCTATACAGACTGATCGAGACCTTCTGATTTCTCATCAACCATACGGTAGTCCATATTTGACATAGGGTGAATTCAGGGTGATTGGGACACTTTTCCCAAGTCATCTCAATGGCAAAAATTGTCCCAATCACCCTGAATTTACCCTACTGAACATATTTTAGGCCTAAGAAGGTCTCAATCTAGAACTTTCTATAGAGACTAATTGACTCCTTATTTGACCTTTTGAACAGCTTTTTTATTTTACCTTTTGAACATCTTTCCTAATTGACTCCATCTGATCTCTCATCAAACATGCAATAGTCCATATTTGACATACTGAAAATATTTCAACCCAAAAGAGGCCTTGATCTTGAATTTTCTATACTGACTAATCGAGGTCTTTTGATTTCTCATCTATCATACGGTAGTCCATATTTTACATACTGAACATATTTCAGGCCAAAAGGGCCCTTGATCTTGAATTTTCTATACATACTAATTGGGGCCTTCTGATTTTTCACCAACCATACGGTAGTCCATATTTTACATACTGTACATATTTCAGGCAAAAGAGGCCTTGATCTTGAATCTTCTATACAGACTAATTGAGGTCTTTTGATATCTTATCAACCGTACGGTACTCCATATTTTACATACTGAACATATTTCAGGACAAGGAGTTCTCAATCTTGAACTTTATATAGGACTAATTGACTCCTTCTGATTTCTCATCAACCATACAGTAGTCCATATTTGACATACTGAAAATATTTCAGGGCAAAGAGGCCTTGATCTTGATTTTTCTATACAGACTGATCGAGACCTTCTGATTTCTCATCAACCATACGGTAGTCCATATTTGACATAGGGTGAATTCAGGGTGATTGGGACACTTTTCCCAAGTCATCTCAATGGCAAAAATTGTCCCAATCACCCTGAATTTACCCTACTGAACATATTTCAGGCCTAAGAAGGTCTCAATCTAGAACTTTCTATAGAGACTAATTGACTCCTTATTTGACCTTTTGAACAGCTTTTTTATTTTACCTTTTGAACATCTTTCCTAATTGACTCCATCTGATCTCTCATCAAACATGCAGAAGTCCATATTTGACATACTGAAAATATTTCAACCCAAAAGAGGCCTTGATCTTGAATTTTCTATACTGACTAATCGAGGTCTTTTGATTTCTCATCTATCATACGGTAGTCCATATTTTACATACTGAACATATTTCAGGCCAAGAGTTCTCAATCTTGAACTTTCTATAGAGAATAATTGACTTTTTATTTGACCTTTTGAACATCTTTCCTAATTGACTCCTTCTGATCTCTCATCAACCATGCAGAAGTCCATATTTTACATGCTGAACATATTTCAGGCCAAAGAGGCCTTGATCTTGAACTTTCTATAGAGACTAATTGACTCCTTATTTGACCTTTTGAACATATTTCCTAATTGACTCCTTCTGATCTCTCATCAACCATACAGTAGTCCATATTTAACATACTGAAAATATTTCAGGCCAAAGAGGCCTTGATCTTAAATTTTCCATACAGACTAATTGAGGTCTTTTGATGTCTCATCAACTGACAGTATTTCATATTTGACATATTGAAAATATTTCAGGCAAAGGAGTTCTCAACCTTGAACTTTCTATAGAGACTAATTGACTCCTTATTTGACATTTTGAACATATTTCCTAATTGACTCCTTCTGATCTCTCATCAACCATGCAGTAGTCCATATTTTACATACTAAACAAATTTCAGGCCAAAGAGGCCTTGATCTTGAATTTTCTATACAGACTAATTGAGGTCTTTTGATGTCTCATCAACCATACGGTAGTCCATATTTGACATAGGGTGAATTCAGGGTGATTGGGACACTTTTTCCAAGTCATCTCAAAGGCAAAAAGTTTCCCAATCACCCTGAATTCACCCTACTGAAAATATTTCAGGCCAAGCAGGTCTAAATCTTGAACTTTCTGTAGAGACTAATTGACTCCTTATTTGACCTTTTGAACATATTTCCTAATTGACTCCTTCTGATCTCTCATCAACCATACAGTAGTCCATATTTAACATGCTGAAAATGTTTCAGGCAAAGAGGCCTTGATCTTGAATTTTCTACTGACTAATAGAGGTCTTCTGATTTCTCATTTATAATACGATAGTCAGTATTTTACATACTGAACATATTTCAGGCCAAAAGGGCCCTTGATCTTGAATTTTCTATACATACTAATTGGGGCCTTCTGATCTCTCATCAACCATACAGTAGTCCATATTTAACATGCTGAAAATGTTTCAGGCAAAGAGGCCTTGATCTTGAATTTTCTACTGACTAATAGAGGTCTTCTGATTTCTCATTTATAATACGATAGTCAGTATTTTACATACTGTACATATTTCAGGCAAAAGAGGCATTGATCTTGAATTTTCTATACAGACTAATTGAGGTCTTTTGATATCTTATCAACCGTACGGTACTCCATATTATACATAATGAACATATTTCAGGCCAAGGAGTTCTCAATCTTGAAATGTATATAGGACTAATTGACTCCTTCTGATTTCTCATCAACCATACAGTAGTCCATATTTGACATACTGAAAATATTTCAACCCAAAAGAGGCCTTGATCTTGCATTTTCTATACTGACTAATCGAGGTCTTTTAATTTCTCATCTATCATACGGTAGTCCATATTTTACATACTGAACATATTTCAGGCCAAGAGTTCTCAATCTTGAACTTTCTATAGAGAATAATTGACTTTTTATTTGACCTTTTGAACATATTTCCTAATTGACTCCTTCTGATCTCTCATCAACCATGCAGAAGTCCATATTTTACATACTGAACATATTTCAGGCCAAAGAGGCCTTGATCTTGAACTTTCTATAGAGACTAATTGACTCCTTATTTGACCTTTTGAACATATTTCCTAATTGACTCCTTCTGATCTCTCATCATCCATACAGTAGTCCATATTTAACATACTGAAAATATTTCAGGCCAAAGAGGCCTTGATCTTAAATTTTCCATACAGACTAATTGAGGTCTTTTGATGTCTCATCAACTGACAGTATTCCATATATGACATATTAAAAATATTTCAGGCAAAGGAGTTCACAACCTTGAACTTTCTATAGAGACTAATTGACTCCTTATTTGACCTTTTGAACATATTTCCTAATTGACTCCTTCTGATCTCTCATCAACCATACAGTAGTCCATATTTAACATACTGAACATATTTCAGGCCAAAGAGGCCTTGACCTTAAATTTTCCATACAGACTAATTGAGGTCTTTTGATGTCTCATCAACTGACAGTATTCCATATATGACATATTAAAAATATTTCAGGCAAAGGAGTTCACAACCTTGAACTTTCTATAGAGACTAATTGACTCCTTATTTGACCTTTTGAACATATTTCCCAATTCACTCCTTATGATCTCTCATCAACCATACGGAGGTCCATATTTTACATACTGAACATATTTCAGGCCAAAGAGGCCTTGACCTTAAATTTTCCATACAGACTAATTGAGGTCTTTTGATGTCTCATTAACCATGCAGTAGTCCGTATTTTACATATTGAACATATTTCAGGCCAAAGAGGCCTTGATCTTAAATTTTCTATAGATACTAATTGAGGCCTTCTGATTTCTCATCTATCATACGGTAGTCCATATTTTACATACTGAACATATTTCAGGCCAAGAGTTCTCAATCTTGAACTTTCTATAGAGACTAATTGACTCCTTATTTGACCTTTTGAACATATTTCCTAATTGACTCCATCTGATCTCTCATCAACCATACAGTAGTCCATATTTAACATACTGCAAATATTTCAGGCCAAAGAGGCCTTGATCTTAAATTTTCCATACAGACTAATTGAGGTCTTTTGATGTCTCTTTAACTGACAGTATTCCATATTTGACATATTGAACATATTTCAGGCAAAGGAGTTCTCAACCTTGAACTTTCTATAGAGAATAATTGACTCCTTATTTGACCTTTTGAACATCTTTCCTAATTGACTCCTTCTGATCTCTCATCAACCATGCAGTAGTCCATATTTTACATACTAAACAAATTTCAGGCCAAAGAGGCCTTGATCTTGAATTTTCTATACAGACTAATTGAGGTCTTTTGATGTCTCATCAACCATACGGTAGTCCATATTTGACATAGGGTGAATTCAGGGTGATTGGGACACTTTTTCCAAGTCATCTCAATGGCAAAAAGTTTCCCAATCACCCTGAATTCACCCTACTGAAAATATTTCAGGCCAAGCAGGTCTAAATCTTGAACTTTCTATAGAGACTAATTTACTCCTTATTTGACCTTTTGAACATATTTCCTAATTGACTCCTTCTGATCTCTCATCAACCATACACTAGTCCATATTTAACATACTGAAAATATTTCAGGCCAAAGAGGCCTTGATCTTAAATTTTCCATACAGACTAATTGAGGTCTTTTGATGTCTCATCAACTGACAGTATTCCATATATGACATATTAAAAATATTTCAGGCAAAGGAGTTCACAACCTTGAACTTTCTATAGAGACTAATTGACTCCTTATTTGACCTTTTGAACATATTTCCTAATTGACTCCTTCTGAACTCTCATCAACCATACAGTAGTCCTTATTTAACATGCTGAAAATATTTCAGGCAAAGAGGCCTTGATCTTGAATTTTCTACTGACTAATAGAGGTCTTCTGATTTCTCATTTATAATACGATAGTCAGTATTTTACATACTGAACATATTTCAGGCCAAAAGGGCCCTTGATCTTGAATTTTCTATACATACTAATTGGGGCCTTCTGATTTTTCACCAACCATACGGTAGTCCATATTTTACATACTGAACATATTTCAGGCCAAGAGTTCTCAATCTTGAACTTTCTATAGAGACTGAATGACTCCTTATTTGACCTTTTGAACATATTTCCCAATTCACTCCTTATGATCTCTCATCAACCATGCAGTAGTCCATATTTTACATACTGAACATATTTCTGGCCAAAGAGGCCTTGATCTTGAATTTTCTATACAGACTAATCGAGGCCTTCTGATTTCTCATCAACCATACGGTAGTCCATATTTTATATACTGAACATATTTCAGGCCAAGAGTTCTCAATCTTGAACTTTCTATAGAGACTGAATGACTCCTTATTTGACCTTTTGAACATATTTCCCAATTCACTCCTTCTGATCTCTCATCAACCATGCAGTAGTCCATATTTGACATACTGAAAATATTTCAGGCCAAAGAGGCCTTGATCTTAAATTTTCCATACAGACTAATTGAGGTCTTTTGATGTCTCATCAACTGACAGTATTCCATATATGATATATTGAAAATATTTCAGGCAAAGGAGTTCACAACCTTGAACTTTCTATAGAGACTAATTGACTCCTTATTTGACCTTTTGAACATATTTCCTAATTGACTCCTTCTGATCTCTCATCAACCATACAGTAGTCCATATTTAACATGCTGAAAATATTTCAGGCAAAGAGGCCTTGATCTTGAATTTTCTACTGACTAATAGAGGTCTTCTGATTTCTCATTTATAATACGATAGTCAGTATTTTACATACTGAACATATTTCAGGCCAAAAGGGCCCTTGATCTTGAATTTTCTATACATACTAATTGGGGCCTTCTGATTTTTCACCAACCATACGGTAGTCCATATTTTACATACTGTACATATTTCAGGCAAAAGAGGCCTTGATCTTGAATTTTCTACTGACTAATAGAGGTCTTCTGATTTCTCATTTATAATACGATAGTCAGTATTTTACATACTGAACATATTTCAGGCCAAAAGGGCCCTTGATCTTGAATTTTCTATACATACTAATTGGGGCCTTCTGATCTCTCATCAACCATACAGTAGTCCATATTTAACATGCTGAAAATGTTTCAGGCAAAGAGGCCTTGATCTTGAATTTTCTACTGACTAATAGAGGTCTTCTGATTTCTCATTTATAATACGATAGTCAGTATTTTACATACTGTACATATTTCAGGCAAAAGAGGCATTGATCTTGAATTTTCTATACAGACTAATTGAGGTCTTTTGATATCTTATCAACCGTACGGTACTCCATATTATACATAATGAACATATTTCAGGCCAAGGAGTTCTCAATCTTGAACTTTATATAGGACTAATTGACTCCTTCTGATTTCTCATCAACCATACAGTAGTCCATATTTGACATACTGAAAATATTTCAACCCAAAAGAGGCCTTGATCTTGCATTTTCTATACTGACTAATCGAGGTCTTTTAATTTCTCATCTATCATACGGTAGTCCATATTTTACATACTGAACATATTTCAGGCCAAGAGTTCTCAATCTTGAACTTTCTATAGAGAATAATTGACTTTTTATTTGACCTTTTGAACATATTTCCTAATTGACTCCTTCTGATCTCTCATCAACCATGCAGAAGTCCATATTTTACATACTGAACATATTTCAGGCCAAAGAGGCCTTGATCTTGAACTTTCTATAGAGACTAATTGACTCCTTATTTGACCTTTTGAACATATTTCCTAATTGACTCCTTCTGATCTCTCATCATCCATACAGTAGTCCATATTTAACATACTGAAAATATTTCAGGCCAAAGAGGCCTTGATCTTAAATTTTCCATACAGACTAATTGAGGTCTTTTGATGTCTCATCAACTGACAGTATTCCATATATGACATATTAAAAATATTTCAGGCAAAGGAGTTCACAACCTTGAACTTTCTATAGAGACTAATTGACTCCTTATTTGACCTTTTGAACATATTTCCTAATTGACTCCTTCTGATCTCTCCTCAACCATACAGTAGTCCATATTTAACATACTGAACATATTTCAGGCCAAAGAGGCCTTGACCTTAAATTTTCCATACAGACTAATTGAGGTCTTTTGATGTCTCATCAACTGACAGTATTCCATATATGACATATTAAAAATATTTCAGGCAAAGGAGTTCACAACCTTGAACTTTCTATAGAGACTAATTGACTCCTTATTTGACCTTTTGAACATATTTCCCAATTCACTCCTTATGATCTCTCATCAACCATACGGAGGTCCATATTTTACATACTGAACATATTTCAGGCCAAAGAGGCCTTGACCTTAAATTTTCCATACAGACTAATTGAGGTCTTTTGATGTCTCATTAACCATGCAGTAGTCCGTATTTTACACATTGAACATATTTCAGGCCAAAGAGGCCTTGATCTTAAATTTTCTATAGATACTAATTGAGGCCTTCTGATTTCTCATCTATCATACGGTAGTCCATATTTTACATACTGAACATATTTCAGGCCAAGAGTTCTCAATCTTGAACTTTCTATAGAGACTAATTGACTCCATATTTGACCTTTTGAACATATTTCCTAATTGACTCCATCTGATCTCTCATCAACCATACAGTAGTCCATATTTAACATACTGCAAATATTTCAGGCCAAAGAGGCCTTGATCTTAAATTTTCCATACAGACTAATTGAGGTCTTTTGATGTCTCTTTAACTGACAGTATTCCATATTTGACATATTGAACATATTTCAGGCAAAGGAGTTCTCAACCTTGAACTTTCTATAGAGAATAATTGACTCCTTATTTGACCTTTTGAACATCTTTCCTAATTGACTCCTTCTGATCTCTCATCAACCATGCAGTAGTCCATATTTTACATACTAAACAAATTTCAGGCCAAAGAGGCCTTGATCTTGAATTTTCTATACAGACTAATTGAGGTCTTTTGATGTCTCATCAACCATACGGTAGTCCATATTTGACATAGGGTGAATTCAGGGTGATTGGGACACTTTTTCCAAGTCATCTCAATGGCAAAAAGTTTCCCAATCACCCTGAATTCACCCTACTGAAAATATTTCAGGCCAAGCAGGTCTAAATCTTGAACTTTCTATAGAGACTAATTTACTCCTTATTTGACCTTTTGAACATATTTCCTAATTGACTCCTTCTGATCTCTCATCAACCATACACTAGTCCATATTTAACATACTGAAAATATTTCAGGCCAAAGAGGCCTTGATCTTAAATTTTCCATACAGACTAATTGAGGTCTTTTGATGTCTCATCAACTGACAGTATTCCATATATGACATATTAAAAATATTTCAGGCAAAGGAGTTCACAACCTTGAACTTTCTATAGAGACTAATTGACTCCTTATTTGACCTTTTGAACATATTTCCTAATTGACTCCTTCTGATCTCTCATCAACCATACAGTAGTCCATATTTAACATGCTGAAAATATTTCAGGCAAAGAGGCCTTGATCTTGAATTTTCTACTGACTAATAGAGGTCTTCTGATTTCTCATTTATAATACGATAGTCAGTATTTTACATACTGAACATATTTCAGGCCAAAAGGGCCCTTGATCTTGAATTTTCTATACATACTAATTGGGGCCTTCTGATTTTTCACCAACCATACGGTAGTCCATATTTTACATACTGAACATATTTCAGGCCAAGAGTTCTCAATCTTGAACTTTCTATAGAGACTGAATGACTCCTTATTTGACCTTTTGAACATATTTCCCAATTCACTCCTTATGATCTCTCATCAACCATGCAGTAGTCCATATTTTACATACTGAACATATTTCTGGCCAAAGAGGCCTTGATCTTGAATTTTCTATACAGACTAATCGAGGCCTTCTGATTTCTCATCAACCATACGGTAGTCCATATTTTATATACTGAACATATTTCAGGCCAAGAGTTCTCAATCTTGAACTTTCTATAGAGACTGAATGACTCCTTATTTGACCTTTTGAACATATTTCCCAATTCACTCCTTCTGATCTCTCATCAACCATGCAGTAGTCCATATTTGACATACTGAAAATATTTCAGGCCAAAGAGGCCTTGATCTTAAATTTTCCATACAGACTAATTGAGGTCTTTTGATGTCTCATCAACTGACAGTATTCCATATATGATATATTGAAAATATTTCAGGCAAAGGAGTTCACAACCTTGAACTTTCTATAGAGACTAATTGACTCCTTATTTGACCTTTTGAACATATTTCCTAATTGACTCCTTCTGATCTCTCATCAACCATACAGTAGTCCATATTTAACATGCTGAAAATATTTCAGGCAAAGAGGCCTTGATCTTGAATTTTCTACTGACTAATAGAGGTCTTCTGATTTCTCATTTATAATACGATAGTCAGTATTTTACATACTGAACATATTTCAGGCCAAAAGGGCCCTTGATCTTGAATTTTCTATACATACTAATTGGGGCCTTCTGATTTTTCACCAACCATACGGTAGTCCATATTTTACATACTGTACATATTTCAGGCAAAAGAGGCCTTGATCTTGAATTTTCTATACAGACTAATTGAGGTCTTTTGATATCTTATCAACCGTACGGTACTCCATATTATACATAATGAACATATTTCAGGCCAAGGAGTTCTCAATCTTGAACTTTATATAGGACTAATTGACACCTTCTGATTTCTCATCAACCATACAGTAGTCCATATTTGACATACTGAACATATTTCAGGCCAAAGAGGCCTTGATCTTTAATTTTCTATACAGACTAATCGAGGCCTTCTGATTTCTCATCAACCATACGGTAGTCCATATTTTACATACTGAACATATTTCAGGCCAAGAGTTCTCAATCTTGAACTTTCTATAGAGACTGAATGACTCCTTATTTGACCTTTTGAACATATTTCCCAATTCACTCCTTATGATCTCTCATCAACCATGCAGTAGTCCATATTTTACATACTGAACATATTTCTGGCCAAAGAGGCCTTGATCTTGAATTTTCTATACAGACTAATCGAGGCCTTCTGATTTCTCATCAACCATACGGTAGTCCATATTTTATATACTGAACATATTTCAGGCCAAGAGTTCTCAATCTTGAACTTTCTATAGAGACTGAATGACTCCTTATTTGACCTTTTGAACATATTTCCCAATTCACTCCTTCTGATCTCTCATCAACCATGCAGTAGTCCATATTTGACATACTGAAAATATTTCAGGCCAAAGAGGCCTTGATCTTAAATTTTCCATACAGACTAATTGAGGTCTTTTGATGTCTCATCAACTGACAGTATTCCATATATGACATATTGAAAATATTTCAGGCAAAGGAGTTCACAACCTTGAACTTTCTATAGAGACTAATTGACTCCTTATTTGACCTTTTGAACATATTTCCTAATTCACTCCTTCTGATCTCTCATCAACCATGCAGTAGTCCATATTTGACATACTGAAAATATTTCAAGCCAAAAGGGCCCTTGATCTTGAATTTTCTATACATACTAATTGGGGTCTTCTGATTTTTCACCAACCATACGGTAGTCCATATTTGACAAACTGAACATATTTCAGGCCAAAGAGGCCTTGATCTTGAATTTTCTATACTGACTAATAGAGGTCTTCTGATTTCTCATTTATAATACGATAGTCAGTATTTTACATACTGGACATATTTCAGGCCAAAGAGGCCTTGATCTTGAATTTTCTATACAGACTAATCGAGGCCTTCTGATTTCTCATCAACCATACGGTAGTCCATATTTTACATACTGAACATATTTCAGGCCAAAGAGACATTGATCTTGAACTTTCTATACAGACTAATTGAGGTCTTTTGATATCTTATCAACCGAACGGTACTCCATATTTTACATACTGAACATATTTTAGGCCAAGGAGTTCTCAATCTTGAATATTATATAGGACTAATTGACTCCTGATTTCTCATCAACCATACAGTAGTCCATATTTGACATACTGAAAATATTTCAAGCCAAAAGAGGCCTTGATCCTGAATTTTCTATACTGACTAATTGAGGCCTTCTGATTTCTCATCAATCATACAGTAGTTCAAATTTTACATACTGAACATATTTCAGGCCAAAGAGGCCTTGATCTTGAATTTTCTATACAGACTAATCGAGGCCTTCTGATTTCTCATCAACCATACGGTAGTCCATATTTTACATACTGAACATATTTCAGGCCAAGAGTTCTCAATCTTGAACTTTCTATAGAGACTGAATGACTCCTTATTTGACCTTTTGAACATATTTCCCAATTCACTCCTTCTGATCTCTCATCAACCATGCAGTAGTCCATATTTTACATACTGAAAATATTTCAGGCCAAAGAGGCCTTGATCTTAAATTTTCCATACAGACTAATTGAGGTCTTTTGATGTCTCATCAACTGACAGTATTCCATTTATGACATATTGAAAATATTTCAGGCAAAGGAGTTCACAACCTTGAACTTTCTATAGAGACTAATTGACTCCTTATTTGACCTTTTGATCATATTTCCTAATTGACTCCTTCTGATCTCTCATCAACCATACAGTAGTCCATATTTAACATGCTGAAAATGTTTCAGGCAAAGAGACCTTGATCTTGAATTTTCTACTGACTAATAGAGGTCTTCTGATTTCTCATTTATAATACGATAGTCAGTATTTTACATACTGAACATATTTCAGGCCAAAAGGGCCCTTGATCTTGAATTTTCTATACATAGTAATTGGGGCCTTCTGATTTCTCACCAACCATACGGTAGTCCATATTTTACATACTGTACATATTTCAGGCAAAAGAGGCCTTGATCTTGAATTTTCTATACAGACTAATTGAGGTATTTTGATATCTTATCAACCGTACGGTACTCCATATTATACATAATGAACATATTTCAGGCCAAGGAGTTCTCAATCTTGAACTTTATATAGGACTAATTGACTCCTTCTGATTTCTCATCAACCATACAGTAGTCCATATTTGACATACTGAACATATTTCAGGCCAAAGAGGCCTTGATCTTGAATTTTCTATACTGACTAATAGAGGTCTTCTGATTTCTCATTTATAATACGATAGTCAGTATTTTACATACTGAACATATTTCAGGCCAAAGAGGCCTTGATCTTGAATTTTCTATACAGACTAATCGAGGCCTTCTGATTTCTCATCAACCATACGGTACTCCATATTTTACATACTGAACATATTTCAGGCCAAAGAGGCCTTGATCTTGAATTTTCTATACAGACTAATCGAGGCCTTCTGATTTCTCATCAACCATACGGTACTCCATATTTTACATACTGAACATATTTCAGGCCAAAGAGGCATTGATCTTGAACTTTCTATACAGACTAATCGAGGTCTTTTGATATCTTATCAACCGAACGGTACTCCATATTTTACATACTGAACATATTTCAGGCCAAGGAGTTCTCAATCTTGAACATTATATAGGACAAATTGACTCCTTCTGATTTCTCATCAACCATACAGTAGTCCATATATGACATATTAAAAATATTTCAGGCAAAGGAGTTCACAACCTTGAACTTTCTATAGAGACTAATTGACTCCTTATTTGACCTTTTGAACATATTTCCCAATTCACTCCTTATGATCTCTCATCAACCATACGGAGGTCCATATTTTACATACTGAACATATTTCAGGCCAAAGAGGCCTTGACCTTAAATTTTCCATACAGACTAATTGAGGTCTTTTGATGTCTCATTAACCATGCAGTAGTCCGTATTTTACATATTGAACATATTTCAGGCCAAAGAGGCCTTGATCTTAAATTTTCTATAGATACTAATTGAGGCCTTCTGATTTCTCATCTATCATACGGTAGTCCATATTTTACATACTGAACATATTTCAGGCCAAGAGTTCTCAATCTTGAACTTTCTATAGAGACTAATTGACTCCTTATTTGACCTTTTGAACATATTTCCTAATTGACTCCATCTGATCTCTCATCAACCATACAGTAGTCCATATTTAACATACTGCAAATATTTCAGGCCAAAGAGGCCTTGATCTTAAATTTTCCATACAGACTAATTGAGGTCTTTTGATGTCTCTTTAACTGACAGTATTCCATATTTGACATATTGAACATATTTCAGGCAAAGGAGTTCTCAACCTTGAACTTTCTATAGAGAATAATTGACTCCTTATTTGACCTTTTGAACATCTTTCCTAATTGACTCCTTCTGATCTCTCATCAACCATGCAGTAGTCCATATTTTACATACTAAACAAATTTCAGGCCAAAGAGGCCTTGATCTTGAATTTTCTATACAGACTAATTGAGGTCTTTTGATGTCTCATCAACCATACGGTAGTCCATATTTGACATAGGGTGAATTCAGGGTGATTGGGACACTTTTTCCAAGTCATCTCAATGGCAAAAAGTTTCCCAATCACCCTGAATTCACCCTACTGAAAATATTTCAGGCCAAGCAGGTCTAAATCTTGAACTTTCTATAGAGACTAATTTACTCCTTATTTGACCTTTTGAACATATTTCCTAATTGACTCCTTCTGATCTCTCATCAACCATACACTAGTCCATATTTAACATACTGAAAATATTTCAGGCCAAAGAGGCCTTGATCTTAAATTTTCCATACAGACTAATTGAGGTCTTTTGATGTCTCATCAACTGACAGTATTCCATATATGACATATTAAAAATATTTCAGGCAAAGGAGTTCACAACCTTGAACTTTCTATAGAGACTAATTGACTCCTTATTTGACCTTTTGAACATATTTCCTAATTGACTCCTTCTGATCTCTCATCAACCATACAGTAGTCCATATTTAACATGCTGAAAATATTTCAGGCAAAGAGGCCTTGATCTTGAATTTTCTACTGACTAATAGAGGTCTTCTGATTTCTCATTTATAATACGATAGTCAGTATTTTACATACTGAACATATTTCAGGCCAAAAGGGCCCTTGATCTTGAATTTTCTATACATACTAATTGGGGCCTTCTGATTTTTCACCAACCATACGGTAGTCCATATTTTACATACTGAACATATTTCAGGCCAAGAGTTCTCAATCTTGAACTTTCTATAGAGACTGAATGACTCCTTATTTGACCTTTTGAACATATTTCCCAATTCACTCCTTATGATCTCTCATCAACCATGCAGTAGTCCATATTTTACATACTGAACATATTTCTGGCCAAAGAGGCCTTGATCTTGAATTTTCTATACAGACTAATCGAGGCCTTCTGATTTCTCATCAACCATACGGTAGTCCATATTTTATATACTGAACATATTTCAGGCCAAGAGTTCTCAATCTTGAACTTTCTATAGAGACTGAATGACTCCTTATTTGACCTTTTGAACATATTTCCCAATTCACTCCTTCTGATCTCTCATCAACCATGCAGTAGTCCATATTTGACATACTGAAAATATTTCAGGCCAAAGAGGCCTTGATCTTAAATTTTCCATACAGACTAATTGAGGTCTTTTGATGTCTCATCAACTGACAGTATTCCATATATGATATATTGAAAATATTTTAGGCAAAGGAGTTCACAACCTTGAACTTTCTATAGAGACTAATTGACTCCTTATTTGACCTTTTGAACATATTTCCTAATTGACTCCTTCTGATCTCTCATCAACCATACAGTAGTCCATATTTAACATGCTGAAAATATTTCAGGCAAAGAGGCCTTGATCTTGAATTTTCTACTGACTAATAGAGGTCTTCTGATTTCTCATTTATAATACGATAGTCAGTATTTTACATACTGAACATATTTCAGGCCAAAAGGGCCCTTGATCTTGAATTTTCTATACATACTAATTGGGGCCTTCTGATTTTTCACCAACCATACGGTAGTCCATATTTTACATACTGTACATATTTCAGGCAAAAGAGGCCTTGATCTTGAATTTTCTATACAGACTAATTGAGGTCTTTTGATATCTTATCAACCGTACGGTACTCCATATTATACATAATGAACATATTTCAGGCCAAGGAGTTCTCAATCTTGAACTTTATATAGGACTAATTGACACCTTCTGATTTCTCATCAACCATACAGTAGTCCATATTTGACATACTGAACATATTTCAGGCCAAAGAGGCCTTGATCTTTAATTTTCTATACAGACTAATCGAGGCCTTCTGATTTCTCATCAACCATACGGTAGTCCATATTTTACATACTGAACATATTTCAGGCCAAAGAGGCCTTGATCTTTAATTTTCTATACAGACTAATCGAGGCCTTCTGATTTCTCATCAACCATACGGTAGTCCATATTTTACATACTGAACATATTTCAGGCCAAGAGTTCTCAATCTTGAACTTTCTATAGAGACTGAATGACTCCTTATTTGACCTTTTGAACATATTTCCCAATTCACTCCTTATGATCTCTCATCAACCATGCAGTAGTCCATATTTTACATACTGAACATATTTCTGGCCAAAGAGGCCTTGATCTTGAATTTTCTATACAGACTAATCGAGGCCTTCTGATTTCTCATCAACCATACGGTAGTCCATATTTTATATACTGAACATATTTCAGGCCAAGAGTTCTCAATCTTGAACTTTCTATAGAGACTGAATGACTCCTTATTTGACCTTTTGAACATATTTCCTAATTCACTCCTTCTGATCTCTCATCAACCATGCAGTAGTCCATATTTGACATACTGAAAATATTTCAAGCCAAAAGGGCCCTTGATCTTGAATTTTCTATACATACTAATTGGGGTCTTCTGATTTTTCACCAACCATACGGTAGTCCATATTTGACAAACTGAACATATTTCAGGCCAAAGAGGCCTTGATCTTGAATTTTCTATACTGACTAATAGAGGTCTTCTGATTTCTCATTTATAATACGATAGTCAGTATTTTACATACTGGACATATTTCAGGCCAAAGAGGCCTTGATCTTGAATTTTCTATACAGACTAATCGAGGCCTTCTGATTTCTCATCAACCATACGGTAGTCCATATTTTACATACTGTACATATTTCAGGCAAAAGAGGCCTTGATCTTGAATTTTCTATACAGACTAATTGAGGTCTTTTGATATCTTATCAACCGTACGGTACTCCATATTATACATAATGAACATATTTCAGGCCAAGGAGTTCTCAATCTTGAACTTTATATAGGACTAATTGACACCTTCTGATTTCTCATCAACCATACAGTAGTCCATATTTGACATACTGAACATATTTCAGGCCAAAGAGGCCTTGATCTTTAATTTTCTATACAGACTAATCGAGGCCTTCTGATTTCTCATCAACCATACGGTAGTCCATATTTTACATACTGAACATATTTCAGGCCAAAGAGGCCTTGATCTTTAATTTTCTATACAGACTAATCGAGGCCTTCTGATTTCTCATCAACCATACGGTAGTCCATATTTTACATACTGAACATATTTCAGGCCAAGAGTTCTCAATCTTGAACTTTCTATAGAGACTGAATGACTCCTTATTTGACCTTTTGAACATATTTCCCAATTCACTCCTTATGATCTCTCATCAACCATGCAGTAGTCCATATTTTACATACTGAACATATTTCTGGCCAAAGAGGCCTTGATCTTGAATTTTCTATACAGACTAATCGAGGCCTTCTGATTTCTCATCAACCATACGGTAGTCCATATTTTATATACTGAACATATTTCAGGCCAAGAGTTCTCAATCTTGAACTTTCTATAGAGACTGAATGACTCCTTATTTGACCTTTTGAACATATTTCCTAATTCACTCCTTCTGATCTCTCATCAACCATGCAGTAGTCCATATTTGACATACTGAAAATATTTCAAGCCAAAAGGGCCCTTGATCTTGAATTTTCTATACATACTAATTGGGGTCTTCTGATTTTTCACCAACCATACGGTAGTCCATATTTGACAAACTGAACATATTTCAGGCCAAAGAGGCCTTGATCTTGAATTTTCTATACTGACTAATAGAGGTCTTCTGATTTCTCATTTATAATACGATAGTCAGTATTTTACATACTGGACATATTTCAGGCCAAAGAGGCCTTGATCTTGAATTTTCTATACAGACTAATCGAGGCCTTCTGATTTCTCATCAACCATACGGTAGTCCATATTTTACATACTGAACATATTTCAGGCCAAAGAGACATTGATCTTGAACTTTCTATACAGACTAATTGAGGTCTTTTGATATCTTATCAACCGAACGGTACTCCATATTTTACATACTGAACATATTTTAGGCCAAGGAGTTCTCAATCTTGAATATTATATAGGACTAATTGACTCCTGATTTCTCATCAACCATACAGTAGTCCATATTTGACATACTGAAAATATTTCAAGCCAAAAGAGGCCTTGATCCTGAATTTTCTATACTGACTAATTGAGGCCTTCTGATTTCTCATCAATCATACAGTAGTTCAAATTTTACATACTGAACATATTTCAGGCCAAAGAGGCCTTGATCTTGAATTTTCTATACAGACTAATCGAGGCCTTCTGATTTCTCACCAACCATACGGTAGTCCATATTTTACATACTGAACATATTTCAGGCCAAGAGTTCTCAATCTTGAACTTTCTATAGAGACTGAATGACTCCTTATTTGACCTTTTGAACATATTTCCCAATTCACTCCTTCTGATCTCTCATCAACCATGCAGTAGTCCATATTTTACATACTGAAAATATTTCAGGCCAAAGAGGCCTTGATCTTAAATTTTCCATACAGACTAATTGAGGTCTTTTGATGTCTCATCAACTGACAGTATTCCATTTATGACATATTGAAAATATTTCAGGCAAAGGAGTTCACAACCTTGAACTTTCTATAGAGACTAATTGACTCCTTATTTGACCTTTTGATCATATTTCCTAATTGACTCCTTCTGATCTCTCATCAACCATACAGTAGTCCATATTTAACATGCTGAAAATGTTTCAGGCAAAGAGACCTTGATCTTGAATTTTCTACTGACTAATAGAGGTCTTCTGATTTCTCATTTATAATACGATAGTCAGTATTTTACATACTGAACATATTTCAGGCCAAAAGGGCCCTTGATCTTGAATTTTCTATACATAGTAATTGGGGCCTTCTGATTTTTCACCAACCATACGGTAGTCCATATTTTACATACTGTACATATTTCAGGCAAAAGAGGCCTTGATCTTGAATTTTCTATACAGACTAATTGAGGTATTTTGATATCTTATCAACCGTACGGTACTCCATATTATACATAATGAACATATTTCAGGCCAAGGAGTTCTCAATCTTGAACTTTATATAGGACTAATTGACTCCTTCTGATTTCTCATCAACCATACAGTAGTCCATATTTGACATACTGAACATATTTCAGGCCAAAGAGGCCTTGATCTTGAATTTTCTATACTGACTAATAGAGGTCTTCTGATTTCTCATTTATAATACGATAGTCAGTATTTTACATACTGGACATATTTCAGGCCAAAGAGGCCTTGATCTTGAATTTTCTATACAGACTAATCGAGGCCTTCTGATTTCTCATCAACCATACGGTACTCCATATTTTACATACTGAACATATTTCAGGCCAAAGAGGCCTTGATCTTGAATTTTCTATACAGACTAATCGAGGCCTTCTGATTTCTCATCAACCATACGGTACTCCATATTTTACATACTGAACATATTTCAGGCCAAAGAGGCATTGATCTTGAACTTTCTATACAGACTAATCGAGGTCTTTTGATATCTTATCAACCGAACGGTACTCCATATTTTACATACTGAACATATTTCAGGCCAAGGAGTTCTCAATCTTGAACATTATATAGGACAAATTGACTCCTTCTGATTTCTCATCAACCATACAGTAGTCCATATTTGACATACTGAAAATATTTCAAGCCAAAAGAGGCCTTGATCCTGAATTTTCTATACTGACTAATTGAGGCCTTCTGATTTCTCATCAATCATACAGTAGTCCAAATTTTACATACTGAACATATTTCAGGCCAAAGAGGCCTTGATCTTGAATTTTCTATACAGACTAATCGAGGCCTTCTGATTTCTCATCAACCATACGGTAGTCCATATTTTACATACTGAACATATTTCAGGCCAAGAGTTCTCAATCTTGAACTTTCTATAGAGACTAATTGACTCCTTATTTGACCTTTTGAACATATTTCCTAATTGACTCCTTCTGATCTCTCATCAACCATGCAGTAGTCCATATTTGACATACTGAAAATATTTCAGGCCAAAGAGGCCTTGATCTTAAATTTTCCATACAGACTAATTGAGGTCTTTTGATGTCTCATCAACTGACAGTATTCCATATATGACATATTGAAAATATTTCAGGCAAAGGAGTTCACAACCTTGAACTTTCTATAGAGACTAATTGACTCCTTATTTGACCTTTTGAACATATTTCCTAATTGACTCCTTCTGATCTCTCATCAACCATACAGTAGTCCATATTTAACATGCTGAAAATGTTTCAGGCAAAGAGGCCCTGATCTTGAATTTTCTACTGACTAATAGAGGTCTTCTGATTTCTCATTTATAATACGATAGTCAGTATTTTACATACTGAACATATTTCAGGCCAAAAGGGCCCTTGATCTTGAATTTTCTATACAGACTAATTGAGGTCTTTTGTTATCTTATCAACCGTACGGTACTCCATATTATACATAATGAACATATTTCAGGCCAAGGAGTTCTCAATCTTGAACTTTATATAGGACTAATTGACTCCTTCTGATTTCTCATCAACCATACAGTAGTCCATATTTGACATACTGAACATATTTCAGGCCAAAGAGGCCTTGATCTTGAATTTTCTATACTGACTAATAGAGGTCTTCTGATTTCTCATTTATAATACGATAGTCAGTATTTTACATACTGAACATATTTCAGGCCAAAGAGGCCTTGATCTTGAATTTTCTATACAGACTAATCGAGGCCTTCTGATTTCTCATCAACCATACGGTACTCCATATTTTACATACTGAACATATTTCAGGCCAAGGAGTTCTCAATCTTGAACATTATATAGGACTAATTGACTCCTTCTGATTTCTCATCAACCATACAGTAGTCCATATTTGACATACTGAAAATATTTCAAGCCAAAAGAGGCCTTGATCTTGAATTTTCTATACTGACTAATTGAGGCCTTCTGATTTCTCATCAATCATACAGTAGTCCATATTTTACATACTGAACATATTTCAGGCCAAAGAGGCCTTGATCTTGAATTTTCTATACAGACTAATCGAGGCCTTCTGATTTCTCATCAACCATACGGTAGTCCATATTTTACATACTGAACATATTTCAGGCCAAGAGTTCTCAATCTTGAACTTTCTATAGAGACTGAATGACTCCTTATTTGACCTTTTGAACATATTTCCCAATTCACTCCTTCTGATCTCTCATCAACCATGCAGTAGTCCATATTTTACATACTGAACATATTTCAGGCCAAAGAGGCCTTGATCTTGAATTTTCTATACAGACTAATCGAGGCCTTCTGATTTCTCATCAACCATACGGTAGTCCATATTTTACATACTGAACATATTTCAGGCCAAAGAGGCATTGATCTTGAACTTTCTATACAGACTAATTGAGGTCTTTTGATATCTTATCAACCGAACGGTACTCCATATTTTACATACTGAACATATTTCAGGCCAAGGAGTTCTCAATCTTGAACATTATATAGGACTAATTGACTCCTTCTGATTTCTCATCAACCATACAGTAGTCCATATTTGACATACTGAAAATATTTCAAGCCAAAAGAGGCCTTGATCTTGAATTTTCTATACTGACTAATTGAGGCCTTCTTATTTCTCATCAATCATACAGTAGTCCATATTTTACATACTGAACATATTTCAGGCCAAAGAGGCCTTGATCTTGAATTTTCTATACAGACTAATCGAGGCCTTCTGATTTTTCATCAACCATACGGTAGTCCATATTTTACATACTGAACATATTTCAGGCCAATAGTTCTCAATCTTGAACTTTCTATAGAGACTGAATGACTCCTTATTTGACCTTTTGAACATATTTCCCAATTCACTCCTTCTGATCTCTCATCAACCATGCAGTAGTCCATATTTGACATACTGAAAATATTTCAGGCCAAAGAGGCCTTGATCTTAAATTTTCCATACAGACTAATTGAGGTCTTTTGATGTCTCATCAACTGACAGTATTCCATATATGACATATTGAAAATATTTCAGGCAAAGGAGTTCACAACCTTGAACTTTCTATAGAGACTAATTGACTCCTTATTTGACCTTTTGAACATATTTCCTAATTCACTCCTTCTGATCTCTCATCAACCATGCAGTAGTCCATATTTGACATACTGAAAATATTTCAAGCCAAAAGGGCCCTTGATCTTGAATTTTCTATACATACTAATTGGGGCCTTCTGATTTTTCACCAACCATACGGTAGTCCATATTTGACAAACTGAACATATTTCAGGCCAAAGAGGCCTTGATCTTGAATTTTCTATACTGACTAATAGAGGTCTTCTGATTTCTCATTTATAATACGATAGTCAGTATTTTACATACTGGACATATTTCAGGCCAAAGAGGCCTTGATCTTGAATTTTCTATACAGACTAATCGAGGCCTTCTGATTTCTCATCAACCATACGGTAGTCCATATTTTACATACTGAACATATTTCAGGCCAAAGAGACATTGATCTTGAACTTTCTATACAGACTAATTGAGGTCTTTTGATATATTATCAACCGAACGGTACTCCATATTTTACATACTGAACATATTTCAGGCCAAGGAGTTCTCAATCTTGAATATTATATAGGACTAATTGACTCCTTCTGATTTCTCATCAACCATACAGTAGTCCATATTTGACATACTGAAAATATTTCAAGCCAAAAGAGGCCTTGATCCTGAATTTTCTATACTGACTAATTGAGGCCTTCTGATTTCTCATCAATCATACAGTAGTCCAAATTTTACATACTGAACATATTTCAGGTCAAAGAGGCCTTGATCTTGAATTTTCTATACAGACTAATCGAGGCCTTCTGATTTCTCATCAACCATACGGTAGTCCATATTTTACATACTGAACATATTTCAGGCCAAGAGTTCTCAATCTTGAACTTTCTATAGAGACTGAATGACTCCTTATTTGACCTTTTGAACATATTTCCCAATTCACTCCTTATGATCTCTCATCAACCATGCAGTAGTCCATATTTTACATACTGAACATATTTCTGGCCAAAGAGGCCTTGATCTTGAATTTTCTATACAGACTAATCGAGGCCTTCTGATTTCTCATCAACCATACGGTAGTCCATATTTTATATACTGAACATATTTCAGGCCAAGAGTTCTCAATCTTGAACTTTCTATAGAGACTGAATGACTCCTTATTTGACCTTTTGAACATATTTCCCAATTCACCCCTTCTGATCTCTCATCAACCATGCAGTAGTCCATATTTGACATACTGAAAATATTTCAGGCCAAAGAGGCCTTGATCTTAAATTTTCCATACAGACTAATTGAGGTCTTTTGATGTCTCATCAACTGACAGTATTCCATATATGACATATTGAAAATATTTCAGGCAAAGGAGTTCACAACCTTGAACTTTCTATAGAGACTAATTGACTCCTTATTTGACCTTTTGAACATATTTCCTAATTGACTCCTTCTGATCTCTCATCAACCATACAGTAGTCCATATTTAACATGCTGAAAATGTTTCAGGCAAAGAGGCCCTGATCTTGAATTTTCTACTGACTAATAGAGGTCTTCTGATTTCTCATTTATAATACGATAGTCAGTATTTTACATACTGAACATATTTCAGGCCAAAGAGGCCTTGATCTTGAATTTTCTATACAGACTAATCGAGGCCTTCTGATTTCTCATCAACCATACGGTAGTCCATATTTTACATACTGAACATATTTCAGGCCAAGAGTTCTCAATCTTGAACTTTCTATAGAGACTGAATGACTCCTTATTTGACCTTTTGAACATATTTCCCAATTCACTCCTTCTGATCTCTCATCAACCATGCAGTAGTCCATATTTTACATACTGAACATATTTCAGGCCAAAGAGGCCTTGATCTTGAATTTTCTATACAGACTAATCGAGGCCTTCTGATTTCTCATCAACCATACGGTAGTCCATATTTTACATACTGAACATATTTCAGGCCAAAGAGGCATTGATCTTGAACTTTCTATACAGACTAATTGAGGTCTTTTGATATCTTATCAACCGAACGGTACTCCATATTTTACATACTGAACATATTTCAGGCCAAGGAGTTCTCAATCTTGAACATTATATAGGACTAATTGACTCCTTCTGATTTCTCATCAACCATACAGTAGTCCATATTTGACATACTGAAAATATTTCAAGCCAAAAGAGGCCTTGATCTTGAATTTTCTATACTGACTAATTGAGGCCTTCTGATTTCTCATCAATCATACAGTAGTCCATATTTTACATACTGAACATATTTCAGGCCAAAGAGGCCTTGATCTTGAATTTTCTATACAGACTAATCGAGGCCTTCTGATTTTTCATCAACCATACGGTAGTCCATATTTTACATACTGAACATATTTCAGGCCAAGGAGTTCTCAATCTTGAACATTATATAGGACTAATTGACTCCTTCTGATTTCTCATCAACCATACAGTAGTCCATATTTGACATACTGAAAATATTTCAAGCCAAAAGAGGCCTTGATCTTGAATTTTCTATACTGACTAATTGAGGCCTTCTGATTTCTCATCAATCATACAGTAGTCCATATTTTACATACTGAACATATTTCAGGCCAAAGAGGCCTTGATCTTGAATTTTCTATACAGACTAATCGAGGCCTTCTGATTTTTCATCAACCATACGGTAGTCCATATTTTACATACTGAACATATTTCAGGCCAATAGTTCTCAATCTTGAACTTTCTATAGAGACTGAATGACTCCTTATTTGACCTTTTGAACATATTTCCCAATTCACTCCTTCTGATCTCTCATCAACCATGCAGTAGTCCATATTTGACATACTGAAAATATTTCAGGCCAAAAGGGCCCTTGATCTTGAATTTTCTATACATACTAATTGGGGCCTTCTGATTTTTCACCAACCATACGGTAGTCCATATTTGACAAACTGAACATATTTCAGGCCAAAGAGGCCTTGATCTTGAATTTTCTATACTGACTAATAGAGGTCTTCTGATTTCTCATTTATAATACGATAGTCAGTATTTTACATACTGGACATATTTCAGGCCAAAGAGGCCTTGATCTTGAATTTTCTATACAGACTAATCGAGGCCTTCTGATTTTTCATCAACCATACGGTAGTCCATATTTTACATACTGAACATATTTCAGGCCAAAGAGACATTGATCTTGAACTTTCTATACAGACTAATTGAGGTCTTTTGATATATTATCAACCGAACGGTACTCCATATTTTACATACTGAACATATTTCAGGCCAAGGAGTTCTCAATCTTGAATATTATATAGGACTAATTGACTCCTTCTGATCTCTCATCAACCATACAGTAGTCCATATTTAACATGCTGAAAATGTTTCAGGCAAAGAGGCCCTGATCTTGAATTTTCTACTGACTAATAGAGGTCTTCTGATTTCTCATTTATAATACGATAGTCAGTATTTTACATACTGAAAATATTTCAAGCCAAAAGAGGCCTTGATCTTGAATTTTCTATACTGACTAATTGAGGCCTTCTTATTTCTCATCAATCATACAGTAGTCCATATTTTACATACTGAACATATTTCAGGCCAAAGAGGCCTTGATCTTGAATTTTCTATACAGACTAATCGAGGCCTTCTGATTTTTCATCAACCATACGGTAGTCCATATTTTACATACTGAACATATTTCAGGCCAATAGTTCTCAATCTTGAACTTTCTATAGAGACTGAATGACTCCTTATTTGACCTTTTGAACATATTTCCCAATTCACTCCTTCTGATCTCTCATCAACCATGCAGTAGTCCATATTTGACATACTGAAAATATTTCAGGCCAAAGAGGCCTTGATCTTAAATTTTCCATACAGACTAATTGAGGTCTTTTGATGTCTCATCAACTGACAGTATTCCATATATGACATATTGAAAATATTTCAGGCAAAGGAGTTCACAACCTTGAACTTTCTATAGAGACTAATTGACTCCTTATTTGACCTTTTGAACATATTTCCTAATTCACTCCTTCTGATCTCTCATCAACCATGCAGTAGTCCATATTTGACATACTGAAAATATTTCAAGCCAAAAGGGCCCTTGATCTTGAATTTTCTATACATACTAATTGGGGCCTTCTGATTTTTCACCAACCATACGGTAGTCCATATTTGACAAACTGAACATATTTCAGGCCAAAGAGGCCTTGATCTTGAATTTTCTATACTGACTAATAGAGGTCTTCTGATTTCTCATTTATAATACGATAGTCAGTATTTTACATACTGGACATATTTCAGGCCAAAGAGGCCTTGATCTTGAATTTTCTATACAGACTAATCGAGGCCTTCTGATTTCTCATCAACCATACGGTAGTCCATATTTTACATACTGAACATATTTCAGGCCAAAGAGACATTGATCTTGAACTTTCTATACAGACTAATTGAGGTCTTTTGATATATTATCAACCGAACGGTACTCCATATTTTACATACTGAACATATTTCAGGCCAAGGAGTTCTCAATCTTGAATATTATATAGGACTAATTGACTCCTTCTGATTTCTCATCAACCATACAGTAGTCCATATTTGACATACTGAAAATATTTCAAGCCAAAAGAGGCCTTGATCCTGAATTTTCTATACTGACTAATTGAGGCCTTCTGATTTCTCATCAATCATACAGTAGTCCAAATTTTACATACTGAACATATTTCAGGTCAAAGAGGCCTTGATCTTGAATTTTCTATACAGACTAATCGAGGCCTTCTGATTTCTCATCAACCATACGGTAGTCCATATTTTACATACTGAACATATTTCAGGCCAAGAGTTCTCAATCTTGAACTTTCTATAGAGACTGAATGACTCCTTATTTGACCTTTTGAACATATTTCCCAATTCACTCCTTATGATCTCTCATCAACCATGCAGTAGTCCATATTTTACATACTGAACATATTTCTGGCCAAAGAGGCCTTGATCTTGAATTTTCTATACAGACTAATCGAGGCCTTCTGATTTCTCATCAACCATACGGTAGTCCATATTTTATATACTGAACATATTTCAGGCCAAGAGTTCTCAATCTTGAACTTTCTATAGAGACTGAATGACTCCTTATTTGACCTTTTGAACATATTTCCCAATTCACCCCTTCTGATCTCTCATCAACCATGCAGTAGTCCATATTTGACATACTGAAAATATTTCAGGCCAAAGAGGCCTTGATCTTAAATTTTCCATACAGACTAATTGAGGTCTTTTGATGTCTCATCAACTGACAGTATTCCATATATGACATATTGAAAATATTTCAGGCAAAGGAGTTCACAACCTTGAACTTTCTATAGAGACTAATTGACTCCTTATTTGACCTTTTGAACATATTTCCTAATTGACTCCTTCTGATCTCTCATCAACCATACAGTAGTCCATATTTAACATGCTGAAAATGTTTCAGGCAAAGAGGCCCTGATCTTGAATTTTCTACTGACTAATAGAGGTCTTCTGATTTCTCATTTATAATACGATAGTCAGTATTTTACATACTGAACATATTTCAGGCCAAAGAGGCCTTGATCTTGAATTTTCTATACAGACTAATCGAGGCCTTCTGATTTCTCATCAACCATACGGTAGTCCATATTTTACATACTGAACATATTTCAGGCCAAGAGTTCTCAATCTTGAACTTTCTATAGAGACTGAATGACTCCTTATTTGACCTTTTGAACATATTTCCCAATTCACTCCTTCTGATCTCTCATCAACCATGCAGTAGTCCATATTTTACATACTGAACATATTTCAGGCCAAAGAGGCCTTGATCTTGAATTTTCTATACAGACTAATCGAGGCCTTCTGATTTCTCATCAACCATACGGTAGTCCATATTTTACATACTGAACATATTTCAGGCCAAAGAGGCATTGATCTTGAACTTTCTATACAGACTAATTGAGGTCTTTTGATATCTTATCAACCGAACGGTACTCCATATTTTACATACTGAACATATTTCAGGCCAAGGAGTTCTCAATCTTGAACATTATATAGGACTAATTGACTCCTTCTGATTTCTCATCAACCATACAGTAGTCCATATTTGACATACTGAAAATATTTCAAGCCAAAAGAGGCCTTGATCTTGAATTTTCTATACTGACTAATTGAGGCCTTCTGATTTCTCATCAATCATACAGTAGTCCATATTTTACATACTGAACATATTTCAGGCCAAAGAGGCCTTGATCTTGAATTTTCTATACAGACTAATCGAGGCCTTCTGATTTTTCATCAACCATACGGTAGTCCATATTTTACATACTGAACATATTTCAGGCCAAGGAGTTCTCAATCTTGAACATTATATAGGACTAATTGACTCCTTCTGATTTCTCATCAACCATACAGTAGTCCATATTTGACATACTGAAAATATTTCAAGCCAAAAGAGGCCTTGATCTTGAATTTTCTATACTGACTAATTGAGGCCTTCTGATTTCTCATCAATCATACAGTAGTCCATATTTTACATACTGAACATATTTCAGGCCAAAGAGGCCTTGATCTTGAATTTTCTATACAGACTAATCGAGGCCTTCTGATTTTTCATCAACCATACGGTAGTCCATATTTTACATACTGAACATATTTCAGGCCAATAGTTCTCAATCTTGAACTTTCTATAGAGACTGAATGACTCCTTATTTGACCTTTTGAACATATTTCCCAATTCACTCCTTCTGATCTCTCATCAACCATGCAGTAGTCCATATTTGACATACTGAAAATATTTCAGGCCAAAAGGGCCCTTGATCTTGAATTTTCTATACATACTAATTGGGGCCTTCTGATTTTTCACCAACCATACGGTAGTCCATATTTGACAAACTGAACATATTTCAGGCCAAAGAGGCCTTGATCTTGAATTTTCTATACTGACTAATAGAGGTCTTCTGATTTCTCATTTATAATACGATAGTCAGTATTTTACATACTGGACATATTTCAGGCCAAAGAGGCCTTGATCTTGAATTTTCTATACAGACTAATCGAGGCCTTCTGATTTTTCATCAACCATACGGTAGTCCATATTTTACATACTGAACATATTTCAGGCCAAAGAGACATTGATCTTGAACTTTCTATACAGACTAATTGAGGTCTTTTGATATATTATCAACCGAACGGTACTCCATATTTTACATACTGAACATATTTCAGGCCAAGGAGTTCTCAATCTTGAATATTATATAGGACTAATTGACTCCTTCTGATCTCTCATCAACCATACAGTAGTCCATATTTAACATGCTGAAAATGTTTCAGGCAAAGAGGCCCTGATCTTGAATTTTCTACTGACTAATAGAGGTCTTCTGATTTCTCATTTATAATACGATAGTCAGTATTTTACATACTGAAAATATTTCAAGCCAAAAGAGGCCTTGATCTTGAATTTTCTATACTGACTAATTGAGGCCTTCTTATTTCTCATCAATCATACAGTAGTCCATATTTTACATACTGAACATATTTCAGGCCAAAGAGGCCTTGATCTTGAATTTTCTATACAGACTAATCGAGGCCTTCTGATTTTTCATCAACCATACGGTAGTCCATATTTTACATACTGAACATATTTCAGGCCAATAGTTCTCAATCTTGAACTTTCTATAGAGACTGAATGACTCCTTATTTGACCTTTTGAACATATTTCCCAATTCACTCCTTCTGATCTCTCATCAACCATGCAGTAGTCCATATTTGACATACTGAAAATATTTCAGGCCAAAGAGGCCTTGATCTTAAATTTTCCATACAGACTAATTGAGGTCTTTTGATGTCTCATCAACTGACAGTATTCCATATATGACATATTGAAAATATTTCAGGCAAAGGAGTTCACAACCTTGAACTTTCTATAGAGACTAATTGACTCCTTATTTGACCTTTTGAACATATTTCCTAATTCACTCCTTCTGATCTCTCATCAACCATGCAGTAGTCCATATTTGACATACTGAAAATATTTCAAGCCAAAAGGGCCCTTGATCTTGAATTTTCTATACATACTAATTGGGGCCTTCTGATTTTTCACCAACCATACGGTAGTCCATATTTGACAAACTGAACATATTTCAGGCCAAAGAGGCCTTGATCTTGAATTTTCTATACTGACTAATAGAGGTCTTCTGATTTCTCATTTATAATACGATAGTCAGTATTTTACATACTGGACATATTTCAGGCCAAAGAGGCCTTGATCTTGAATTTTCTATACAGACTAATCGAGGCCTTCTGATTTCTCATCAACCATACGGTAGTCCATATTTTACATACTGAACATATTTCAGGCCAAAGAGACATTGATCTTGAACTTTCTATACAGACTAATTGAGGTCTTTTGATATATTATCAACCGAACGGTACTCCATATTTTACATACTGAACATATTTCAGGCCAAGGAGTTCTCAATCTTGAATATTATATAGGACTAATTGACTCCTTCTGATTTCTCATCAACCATACAGTAGTCCATATTTGACATACTGAAAATATTTCAAGCCAAAAGAGGCCTTGATCCTGAATTTTCTATACTGACTAATTGAGGCCTTCTGATTTCTCATCAATCATACAGTAGTCCAAATTTTACATACTGAACATATTTCAGGTCAAAGAGGCCTTGATCTTGAATTTTCTATACAGACTAATCGAGGCCTTCTGATTTCTCATCAACCATACGGTAGTCCATATTTTACATACTGAACATATTTCAGGCCAAGAGTTCTCAATCTTGAACTTTCTATAGAGACTGAATGACTCCTTATTTGACCTTTTGAACATATTTCCCAATTCACTCCTTATGATCTCTCATCAACCATGCAGTAGTCCATATTTTACATACTGAACATATTTCTGGCCAAAGAGGCCTTGATCTTGAATTTTCTATACAGACTAATCGAGGCCTTCTGATTTCTCATCAACCATACGGTAGTCCATATTTTATATACTGAACATATTTCAGGCCAAGAGTTCTCAATCTTGAACTTTCTATAGAGACTGAATGACTCCTTATTTGACCTTTTGAACATATTTCCCAATTCACCCCTTCTGATCTCTCATCAACCATGCAGTAGTCCATATTTGACATACTGAAAATATTTCAGGCCAAAGAGGCCTTGATCTTAAATTTTCCATACAGACTAATTGAGGTCTTTTGATGTCTCATCAACTGACAGTATTCCATATATGACATATTGAAAATATTTCAGGCAAAGGAGTTCACAACCTTGAACTTTCTATAGAGACTAATTGACTCCTTATTTGACCTTTTGAACATATTTCCTAATTGACTCCTTCTGATCTCTCATCAACCATACAGTAGTCCATATTTAACATGCTGAAAATGTTTCAGGCAAAGAGGCCCTGATCTTGAATTTTCTACTGACTAATAGAGGTCTTCTGATTTCTCATTTATAATACGATAGTCAGTATTTTACATACTGAACATATTTCAGGCCAAAGAGGCCTTGATCTTGAATTTTCTATACAGACTAATCGAGGCCTTCTGATTTCTCATCAACCATACGGTAGTCCATATTTTACATACTGAACATATTTCAGGCCAAGAGTTCTCAATCTTGAACTTTCTATAGAGACTGAATGACTCCTTATTTGACCTTTTGAACATATTTCCCAATTCACTCCTTCTGATCTCTCATCAACCATGCAGTAGTCCATATTTTACATACTGAACATATTTCAGGCCAAAGAGGCCTTGATCTTGAATTTTCTATACAGACTAATCGAGGCCTTCTGATTTCTCATCAACCATACGGTAGTCCATATTTTACATACTGAACATATTTCAGGCCAAAGAGGCATTGATCTTGAACTTTCTATACAGACTAATTGAGGTCTTTTGATATCTTATCAACCGAACGGTACTCCATATTTTACATACTGAACATATTTCAGGCCAAGGAGTTCTCAATCTTGAACATTATATAGGACTAATTGACTCCTTCTGATTTCTCATCAACCATACAGTAGTCCATATTTGACATACTGAAAATATTTCAAGCCAAAAGAGGCCTTGATCTTGAATTTTCTATACTGACTAATTGAGGCCTTCTGATTTCTCATCAATCATACAGTAGTCCATATTTTACATACTGAACATATTTCAGGCCAAAGAGGCCTTGATCTTGAATTTTCTATACAGACTAATCGAGGCCTTCTGATTTTTCATCAACCATACGGTAGTCCATATTTTACATACTGAACATATTTCAGGCCAAGGAGTTCTCAATCTTGAACATTATATAGGACTAATTGACTCCTTCTGATTTCTCATCAACCATACAGTAGTCCATATTTGACATACTGAAAATATTTCAAGCCAAAAGAGGCCTTGATCTTGAATTTTCTATACTGACTAATTGAGGCCTTCTGATTTCTCATCAATCATACAGTAGTCCATATTTTACATACTGAACATATTTCAGGCCAAAGAGGCCTTGATCTTGAATTTTCTATACAGACTAATCGAGGCCTTCTGATTTTTCATCAACCATACGGTAGTCCATATTTTACATACTGAACATATTTCAGGCCAATAGTTCTCAATCTTGAACTTTCTATAGAGACTGAATGACTCCTTATTTGACCTTTTGAACATATTTCCCAATTCACTCCTTCTGATCTCTCATCAACCATGCAGTAGTCCATATTTGACATACTGAAAATATTTCAGGCCAAAAGGGCCCTTGATCTTGAATTTTCTATACATACTAATTGGGGCCTTCTGATTTTTCACCAACCATACGGTAGTCCATATTTGACAAACTGAACATATTTCAGGCCAAAGAGGCCTTGATCTTGAATTTTCTATACTGACTAATAGAGGTCTTCTGATTTCTCATTTATAATACGATAGTCAGTATTTTACATACTGGACATATTTCAGGCCAAAGAGGCCTTGATCTTGAATTTTCTATACAGACTAATCGAGGCCTTCTGATTTTTCATCAACCATACGGTAGTCCATATTTTACATACTGAACATATTTCAGGCCAAAGAGACATTGATCTTGAACTTTCTATACAGACTAATTGAGGTCTTTTGATATATTATCAACCGAACGGTACTCCATATTTTACATACTGAACATATTTCAGGCCAAGGAGTTCTCAATCTTGAATATTATATAGGACTAATTGACTCCTTCTGATCTCTCATCAACCATACAGTAGTCCATATTTAACATGCTGAAAATGTTTCAGGCAAAGAGGCCCTGATCTTGAATTTTCTACTGACTAATAGAGGTCTTCTGATTTCTCATTTATAATACGATAGTCAGTATTTTACATACTGAACATATTTCAGGCCAAAAGGGCCCTTGATCTTGAATTTTCTATACATACTAATTGGGGCCTTCTGATTTTTCACCAACCATACGGTAGTCCATATTTTACATACTGTACATATTTCAGGCAAAAGAGGCCTTGATCTTGAATTTTCTATACAGACTAATTGAGGTCTTTTGATATCTTATCAACCGTACGGTACTCCATATTATACATAATGAACATATTTCAGGCCAAGGAGTTCTCAATCTTGAACTTTATATAGGACTAATTGACTCCTTCTGATTTCTCATCAACCATACAGTAGTCCATATTTGACATACTGAACATATTTCAGGCCAAAGAGGCTTTGATCTTGAATTTTCTATACTGACTAATAGAGGTCTTCTGATTTCTCATTTATAATACGATAGTCAGTATTTTACATACTGAACATATTTCAGGCCAAAGAGGCCTTGATCTTGAATTTTCTATACAGACTAATCGAGGCCTTCTGATTTCTCATCAACCATACGGTAGTCTATATTTTACATACTGAACATATTTCAGTCCAAAGAGGCATTGATCTTGAACTTTCTATACAGACTAATTGAGGTCTTTTGATATCTTATCAACCGAACGGTACTTCATATTTTACATACTGAACATATTTCAGGCCAAGGAGTTCTCAATCTTGAACATTATATAGGACTAATTGACTCCTTCTGATTTCTCATCAACCATACAGTAGTCCATATTTTACATACTGAACATATTTCAGGCCAAAGAGGCCTTGATCTTGAATTTTCTATACAGACTAATCGAGGCCTTCTGATTTCTCATCAACCATACGGTAGTCCATATTTTACATACTGAACATATTTCAGGCCAAGAGTTCTCAATCTTGAACTTTCTATAGAGACTGAATGACTCCTTATTTGACCTTTTGAACATATTTCCCAATTCACTCCTTCTGATCTCTCATCAACCATGCAGTAGTCCATATTTTACATACTGAACATATTTCAGGCCAAAGAGGCCTTGATCTTGAATTTTCTATACAGACTAATCGAGGCCTTCTGATTTCTCATCAACCATACGGTAGTCCATATTTTACATACTGAACATATTTCAGGCCAAGAGTTCTCAATCTTGAACTTTCTATAGAGACTGAATGACTCCTTATTTGACCTTTTGAACATATTTCCCAATTCACTCCTTCTGATCTCTCATCAACCATGCAGTAGTCCATATTTGACATACTGAAAATATTTCAGGCCAAAGAGGCCTTGATCTTAAATTTTCCATACAGACTAATTGAGGTCTTTTGATGTCTCATCAACTGACAGTATTCCATATATGACATATTGAAAATATTTCAGGCAAAGGAGTTCACAACCTTGAACTTTCTATAGAGACTAATTGACTCCTTATTTGACCTTTTGAACATATTTTCTAATTGACTCCTTCTGATCTCTCATCAACCATACAGTAGTCCATATTTAACATGCTGAAAATGTTTCAGGCAAAGAGGCCTTGATCGTGAATTTTCTACTGACTAATAGAGGTCTTCTGATTTCTCATTTATAATACGATAGTCAGTATTTTACATACTGAACATATTTCAGGCCAAAAGGGCCCTTGATCTTGAATTTTCTATACGTACTAATTGGGGCCTTCTGATTTTTCACCAACCATACGGTAGTCCATATTTTACATACTGTACATATTTCAGGCAAAAGAGGCCTTGATCTTGAATTTTCTATACAGACTAATTGAGGTCTTTTGATATCTTATCAACCGTACGATACTCCATATTATACATAATGAACATATTTCAGGCCAAGGAGTTCTCAATCTTGAACTTTATATAGGACTAATTGTCTCCTTCTGATTTCTCATCAACCATACAGTAGTCCATATTTGACATACTGAAAATATTTCAAGCCAAAAGAGGCCATGATCTTGAATTTTCTATACTGACTAATTGAGGCCTTCTGATTTCTCATCAATCATACAGTAGTCCTTATTTTACATACTGAACATATTTCAGGGCAAAGAGGCCTTGATCTTGAATTTTCTATACAGACTAATCGAGACCTTCTGATTTCTCATCAACCATACGGTAGTCCATATTTGACATAGGGTGAATTCAGGGTGATTGGGACACTTTTTCCAAGTCATCTCAATGGCAAAAATTGTCCCAATCACCCTGAATTTACCCTACTGAACATATTTCAGGCCTAACAAGGTCTCAATCTTGAACTTTCTATAGAGACTAATTGACTCCTTATTTGACCTTTTGAACAGCTTTTTTATTTGACCTTTTGAACATCTTTCCTAATTGACTCCATCTGATCTCTCAACAAACATGCAATAGTCCATATTTGACATACTGAAAATATTTCAACCCAAAAGAGGCCTTGATCTTGAATTTTCTATACTGACTAATCGAGGTCTTTTGATTTCTCATCTATCATACGGTAGTCCATATTTTACATCCTGAACATATTTCAGGCCAAGAGTTCTCAATCTTGAACTTTCTATAGAGAATAATTGACTTTTTATTTGACCTTTTTAACATATTTCCTAATTGACTCCTTCTGATCTCTCATCAACCATGCAGTAGTCCATATTTTACATACTGAACATATTTCAGGCCAAAGTGACCTTGATCTTGAACTTTCTATAGAGACTAATTTACTCCTTATTTGACCCTTTGAACATATTTCCTAATTGACTCCTTCTGATCTCTCATCAACCATACAGTAGTCCATATTTAACATGCTGAAAATGTTTCAGGCAAGGAGGCCTTGATCTTAAATTTTCCATACAGACTAATTGAGGTCTTTTGATGTCTCATTAACTGACAGTATTCCATATTTGACATATTTCAGGCAAAGGAGTTCTCAACCTTGAACTTTCTATAGAGACTAATTGACTCCTTATTTGACCTTTTGAACATATTTCCTAATTGACTCCTTCTGATCTCTCATCAACCATACAGTAGTCCATATTTAACATGCTGAAAATGTTTCAGGCAAGGAGGCCTTGATCTTGAATTTTCTATACTGACTAATAGAGGTCTTCTGATTTCTCATTTATAATACGATAGTCAGTATTTTACATACTAAAAATATTTCAGGCCAAAGAGGCCTTGATCTTGAATTTTCTATACAGACTAATTGAGGCCTTCTGATTTCTCATCAACCATACGGGGGTCCATATTTTACATACTGAACATATTTCAGGCCAAAGAGGCCTTGACCTTAAATTTTCCATACAGACTAATTGAGGTCTTTTGATGTCTCATCAACCATGCAGTAGTCCGTATTTTACATATTGAACATATTTCAGGCCAAAGAGGCCTTGATCTTAAATTTTCTATAGATACTAATTGAGGCCTTCTGATTTCTCATCTATCATACGGTAGTCCATATTTTACATACAGAACATATTTCAGGCCAAGAGTTCTCAATCTTGAACTTTCTATAGAGACTAATTGACTCCTTATTTGACCTTTTGAACATATTTCCTAATTGACTCCATCTGATCTCTCATCAACCATACAGTAGTCCATATTTAACATACTGAAAATATTTCAGGCCAAAGAGGCCTTGATCTTAAATTTTCCATACAGACTAATTGAGGTCTTTTGATGTCTCATCAACTGACAGTATTCCATATTTGACATATTGAACATATTTCAGGCAAAGGAGTTCTCAACCTTGAACTTTCTATAGAGAATAATTGACTCCTTATTTGACCTTTTGAATATCTTTCCTAATTGACTCCTTCTGATCTCTCATCAACCATGCAGTAGTCCATATTTTACATACTGTAGCGACTCGGCTGCATATAATAATAATAAATTAAATTAGCTCAATAGGGAATTATGAGTATTAATGTTATTATTTATTATTATATTATTTATAACTAATCGCAACGGGTTATGATTAAATTATAAATCTCCAAATCACCCAAAAAGGGAAATACCTAACCTAGGTATTTATGCAATATATATATAGTTAACGACAATGGGTTGCAATTAACACAATTTCACAAACATAACCACGAGAGCCAGCAACGAATAATATCACCTTAAACGGGTACACATCTTAAAACGCATCTAAATTTCGATTGAATTTATACTTGCATGGGTTGTTTTGTGCTGAGTATAAAGAATGCACGTGAGTCTTCTCAGAGAGTTCTTTGAGCTGGAGTGTGTTCTCTTTTGGTCCTTCCGGAGCGTTCTCGTTCCGCGGGAAGTTTGAAGGTGGTTGAAGCGAATGCCGAAAAGGGGAGGAAAAGAAGATTGTCTCGTCGTGTTTTTGAAGACGACTGAGCGCTGAGATGGAGCGCGCTGGGATGGCGCGCGTTGCCTGTCCGCCTGGCTGCGGAGCGCGCCGACTTCAAAGGAACCAACCCACGTGACTGAGCCGCCAAGCCAGGGCCGAGGCCGCCTGGCCAGGGGACGAGCCGAGATGATAAGAGGGTTGTTTATCGAGCAAAAATATGCTGGTGTTACTGTCCTTTAAAGAAACATTAACATCCGCCCATCTTTTCTGAAATGACCAATCAGATGTGGGAGTTTTAGGCGGGAGAACACTTTCTTTGTCTCCGTTTATGACCTCATTTGCCTAATTTATGATGGTGTCATACTTGGTACATTTCTACTCAAAAGGGGGGGTAACATAATGTGATGCATTTCATAATCATCTACTGTGCACCGTTGGTTAAGAGAAAGAGAGAGGAATATTTAGATATCAAACACAGTATGACTGGGAGATATTAGAGCAGAGATACATTCTTACACATGAATACAAGCATCTTAAATGACTTTACATTGTTCGTACATCATGACTATTTTGGCAATGACATAGGGAGCATGCGTACACACAGGAATCATCATATACATTCTGGGATAGTTTAATTAAAGTTACATAAAGAAAATGTTTGTGTCTGTGTATTGGAAGGAGCCTGTGTGTCTAGGCCCCCCCTATCTTTTTGAGTGAGGGGGGGGGGGGATAGGGGGAGAGATTGCGTCCTGATTGAAGTTCTCACAGGATTCTAACGGTGCTGTCTGTTCTACCTCAGCCAAGCCACAAAACTGTCCACGATGCCATCTTCCTCAGACTCCTCGGTACCAGAACCTAATTTATATATGGCTAAAAGGCTTTCTGACGTTTATAGTGGAATCAACTCATCTTTGATCCTGTCCAGAGAGACTCTAGACGCTACAGTCCCCCTTTTCGTCTGACGAAGTCCGTGTGACATCGTCGGACGACAGTCATGATGGTCGGATGGCAGGTGGATCATGATGGTCGGATGGCAGGTGGCTCATGATGGTCGGATGGCAGGTGGTTTCTAATTGTTCTCAACCTTTGGTTCCTGAGGCTGAGAGTCCATCTCGATGAGGTTTGGCATGGTATCTGTTTTGGTACCTCTTTTCCGTGGGTTTCGTTTGAAACCTAGGGGGAGAGCGACCGTGTTCTTGGTCATGGACTCTCGCATCTCGTGGACCTTCTTGAACAGTATGAAGGCCAGGCCCAGTGTCAGGGTGTAGCCTAATACCGTAGAGAGGCAAAGAGCTGTGTCGGCGGGAGTTGGTCAGGATGGGCAGCCGGGACAGTGTTTGGAGGGCCGTGTCGATGGGAGTAATGTCAATTAGCTGGGACCCCCTTTCCTCAATCCTCAGTTCCAGTTCCGGATCTAGAGTTGTGATTCTTGAAGAAGGATGGGATTTCCAGCTCTGACCAGTATTCTTCATTTGGGAGATGGTACAACGGCAGATCATCGAGGTGGAGGATGGCACCCTTTGGTACTTGAATCCACATACTCTGGTTGGGCAGGCTGATGCGGGTGGCCGTGTCATGCTGATCGTAAGTCAGGGTGGCCGTACGAGTGGGAGTGTTGACGAGCCACCTGTCACCCACAATCTCAGCTCGAGTTTTAGTGACTTGGGTGCGAGATGTGGCCTTGGCAGGGCAACGGGTGTCACTTCTCATGGGCTGCAACCTGCAGATTCCTTCAGTGTTGTCTCTGAGGAATTGCTTGCTAGGGCAGAGGTAGTGAATGTCCTTTATCAAAGTACACATACGCAGGTTGGGGGCCAGGTACAGCTGTGTGTTACTGTCGTGGTAGGCCACCACATTGGGGGTGTGTATCTTGATATGAGTGTTGCCTTGCCAAAACCCGACATTGACCAGGTCCTTGAGTCTGTAGATGTTGTTTGATTCGATGATGGGTAGATTCAGGAGAAAGGCCACCTCCCTTTGCTCAGGGTCGACGTGCAAGGGAATGGCACTACCCAAAGAGTAGGCAAGGTGTACTTGAAGAGGATCTGCTGGGCTGGTAGTGGCGGAGGCCAGCACTGTTTGCACAAGGCTCAGGGGTACCAGATACGGAGGAATCCTGCCCATGGCTAAGCTGTCAATTGAGGAGCTCACTTCCCGCAGCATGCCTGTCATCAGGGCTGTGACCAGCTGAGTTTGGCCAAAATCATTTTGGAAAACGGAAAACAGTTGTCTCACTGAGTTCAGTTTGGTTCAGCAGGACACTGTGAGTATTGAGAACCACCACAGTGTCTTTCAATGATTTGCCGATGGTCTGCAGGGTTGCACTCTGTGTTGCGAGCTGTTCTCTCAGCTGTGGGATTTCAGTCTGGCTCATTGCGTTGACGCTAGACATGCCAATGTTGAACAGGGTTCCGACGGCAGCGTGAGCTGGAGGCAAAGGACAGTGAGCTGGAGGCACAGGACAGTGAGCCCCAGCAGCATCCTGGTATAGGAAAGAGAGAGAGAGAAAAAGAGAGATGGGGAGAGAAGTGGTTGATCAGCGAGGAGTGTCCTTGGTTGGTCAGGACAGTCTTTTTGCTGTGGGGTCTGCAACTGAGTTTAGTTTGCATTGGCCCCTCCCAGTCTTTCTCTGCCAGTAGCCACATGTCTTTTGACTTGATTGCGGTGGACCCATTTGAAAATTGGCTCTTTCTGTCCCCGGCTCAGTTTGATTCGATATGCGACCGGAGAGAGTTTGTCCACAATCTCATAAGGGCCTGTCCAGTGAGGCAGGAATTTCTTTGACAGCCGATGGGAGGCTGTCCGGGGCGGCTGGACAAAGCTATAATGCCAGACCCTATTGCCTATGTCCAGTTCCTGGTGTGACGCTTTCTGGTCATAATATGCTTTTCTGGCCTTCAGCACTCTTTTGAAGTCAATGCTGGGCGAAAGCAAAGGTTGCTCTCAGGTGCCGGTGTAGTTCATCAAGATACTGGTGAGTGGTGTAGGCTGTGACAAGGCTGGAGTCTCCCGTTTGATACAGCAGGTGCAGCGGCAGTGTCATTTGCCGCCCAGCCATTAGTTCAAAGGGAGGCATACGAGTTGATTCATGCGGGGTGGCTCTGATGGCCATGAGCACAAAAGGAAGTTTCCCATCCCAGTCTTGCTGGTTGGCAGACACATACTTTCACAGCATGCTGACTACAGTTCGACTTGTTAGTTCCACTTGGCTGGACGAGATGGAATGGTGGCTGATGGGCAGTTGAGCTTGTACTCCCAGGAGTTTACAACTCTGCTGCATGATCTCAGCTGTAAAGTGAGTGCCTCTGTCCGAGTTCACTTTAAGTAACAGTCCGAACCTGGAGAAGATGTGGTTCATCAGGAGGTATGCCGTGGTCTGGGCAGTGTCGTTTGGTGCTGGAAGACACTCTACCCACTTGGTGAACTGGCACACAACCGTGAGGAAGTATTTGTTGCCCCTCGTCGATCTGGGCAGGGGTCCTACCCAGTCTATTTGGAGGTCTGACCATGGAAATGTGACTCCTCTGCGTTGCAGTGGGGCTCTATGGCTTGGGTTTGCTGGTTGGAATTGGCAGCAAACCAGGCACTCACTGACATATTCTGCCACGTCTTGCTGCATGCCCGGGCAGTATGCCACTTGTTTCAGTGTCTCGTAAGTGGCTCTGGTACCGTGATGTCCGGCACATGGTGCGTCGTGGGCATACATTAGCATGACCCCCCTTTGGCAATGTGGCACCACAAGCCTTTGCGCTGTGAGGTCATCAGGGGCATACCACAGAATGTTGTCTTTCCCACGCATCATGTGTTTGACGTCATGCAGTCGTCTGAGGCCTGAGGTAGCAGTGAATTCAGACGTAGTAATAGGGTGGTTGGAGGGGTCTGAGAGGTGGTTTAGCATAGTTTATATGGCAGAATCAGAGGCTTGCATGTCAGCTATTTCGTTGTTGGAAATTTGTGGAGCCGGCGCAAGCGGCTGTGATGTTGGAACCATCACAGGTATAGGTCGTTTGCTGCGGGTTATCGCTGCAACATTAAGGGTGGGTGGGTGGGCTCAGACTTGTCTGAGTTCTTCGCGTTCTGCATCGTCCTTTATGGCATCTGCTTCTTTGAGGATTTGCTGGACTTGTGTCTCAAATCTTGGATACGGCTCCTCTGTTGTTGTGTCGCCTGTCGTGTTGGCAGTCAGAGGTGCGGCACTGTCATCAGTCTCGCAGGCAGGCTGGCTAGTGACTGTGTATACTGCAAGATGTTGGTCCTCTGTCAGCTCTGTTCTGCACACTTGATCTTTGGCCATCGGCATGACAGAAGCGATGGAGATGATTTTGAAGGGTGCTGTGAACACTGTGTTGTCTGTGCTCCCTTTTGGGGTCATCGAAGATGGGATTGGACCAATGACTGGTAAGGTGAGTTCAAAGTCATGGAAGTCGTGACTCACTAGCCATCCCAGGCGGTAGGCCTTGGGAATCCTGATGTCCATTGCTGTGCAGTTGTTGAACAGGATGTAGACTACACGGGATGACAGTTCAGTGAGTGGTGTGGCTTCCAGACTGAGTCCAATCCCACACATTCGGGTGAAGGTTGGAAGAAGCCCAGTGTGTGGTTTAGTGTTTGGCCACATCGTATGTTGAGCCGAACAGCGACCCCTTTGGTGTAAGCTGGTACTGTGGTTTCCTGTTCATTGATTAAGGTGCAGACTTCTGGAATGGTCTGGCCTGACAGGAGGTTTTCAGGGTTGACAGGAACCACAGGGGGCTGTGATGTCGGTGGGGCCCACACCACCTCATTGATAAAATCCACATGAACCTTGAGGCGAATCAAGATGTCTGCTCCTATGTAGACATTATGCGGCAGGTCTGGAAGGACCAGGAAGTAGTGAGTGAGGCACCGGTCATTCCATTTCAAGTTCAAAGCACAGATGCCCTTGGTAGTTACCATGGTTGATAGGCAGGAGTCCAAAGGGAAGCGGGTGTGCTTGCTGGCAGACGGAAGGTCTGGTGTGTCTTCCATGAGGGCTTTGAACAGTGCTAGGCTGATGGCTGAGTTGTCTGCCCATAGTGCGAGCATGATGTCTGTAGTTGTTACATCATTCAGCTGGAGGTCAGTCATGACCTTGGGGCAGTGACAGTCAGAGTCTATGGTGAGTTGAAAAGTGCAGAGTAGCGAACTTGAACTTTGCTCTGGTGCTGAGACAGTGTTCTCGTGGCTGGCTGCAAGGTTTCTCGTGACCTCTGTGGCCTGACAGTCTGGCTCAGGTGATCTGGGCGGCTGGAGAGGTTCTCGCACTTGAGCCCAAATTTTCAGCTGTCTGAAGTCCAATAGGGGCTCGAAGCGGTCTAGCAGATCTTTGCCGACGAGAAGGGGGTATGTGTCCAGACTCATTGGACCAATCGTTAGATGGATGGGAGCGATCCGTTCAAGTTGGATCTCATTTTGGCTGTATGACTGCACATTTAGCTCACATTTTTGGGATTTCAAAGTTCGATTTTGTCTCTTAGCTTCAATTCGGAGTTGAGATGACCTTAAAGTGAGATCAGCTCCTGTGTCGACCAGGGCTTCAAGTCTCACCTCATTCTCCAATGTGATGGCTAGATATAGTTTTCTGGCCACTCCCTTTTCAATCAGGTTTCCCAGGAGTTTTGGTTCTGGGGTTTGTGTGGTGATCGGTAAGCAGTTAGGGATGGTATCATGTGGCTCGTTAGGGAGGCAGACAACCAAAACAGCACTCTCTGGTACCTTGGGATTTTGGTTGTTGGCGTGATGACTTGCGTTGTGTTGATCAGGAAGTGCAGCTGTCAGCTGAGGTGATTGGGCAACGCTGTCACTTGGTGATGAGGTGTCTGGTTCTGTGGACTGTGACTGGTGCGCAGTGCTTTGGGTGCTTGGTTTAGTTGGAGGGCAGTCAGGAAGGATGTTGGGTGCAGGCCTTACACTTAGTCATAAGGAGTCTGGCCTGTCCTTCTTGTCTCCCTCGCAAGGTTTCTGATGAATGAGTTCTTTCAGAATCCTTTAGGATCTCTGCTGACTCAGACGAAGCTGCACTGTTTTGCTCTGGTGGGTGCTCAGACTTGAGTTTGCTCGGGGCGTGTCGCGAGCCGTTCCGCTGCTGGCCATCTGGGCTGGATGCTCTGGCTGATGAAGGTCGTCCATTTCTGGGCCGTCGGCTGGTCTCCCACGTGGCTCCACCCTTTGGGTGGTTAGACTGACGTGGCTTGTCCCAGAATCTTTCAGAGCGCCCGGTCTGGTGCTTAGGATGGGCACCATGCCGGTTGTGCTGCTCTCTGCTGGCTTGGAACGGTCTTGACTCTCTGTTAACAGGTCTGTCACCGTGGTGTTGCTGGGCGCCCTCTAGAGCCAGCTCTGAACGGTGGTCAGAGACGGGGCAAATTGTTGGATTTCTCACAGTCTTTTCAGAAGCAGTCTTTTGCTTGGCATAAGCTTTATGGGCTAAGTCCCCTAGCTGTCGGGTGGACATTTACGTGGGCAGGCCAGGACTCCTAAGTAATGGCTTACTGTTGGATGCAGATTTCGAAGGAATAGAGTTATGAAGTTGAAGTCTTCCTCCATACCTGGCTCGTTTTGTGCTCCAAAGTAGGCCTGTCGGAGTCGGGTTTCCAGTCGGCCCTGTCTCAAGTCCATGGCGCTGATGATCCCTTGGTCTGAGTCAGGGTCCGAAAACTCTCTAATCAGGGCCTGACGCAGCTGCTGGTAGTCTGATTTGACAGTCTCGGGTTGCCGATCGAGGAAACTCCGCACCTCACGGCTGGACGTACCTCGAAGGAGATAAAGTCTGTCCCATGTGGTCACGTTAGCCATAGTTTGCAGGTGAAAGTCTATGTCCTGCAGGTAGGCGTGCACGACGTGGCCTCCTGCAGGGTTTGGGGTGAAAGATGGGATGTTTCTGGCCAGCTTGTAGAGTTCTTGGGGAGCCATGGCGTGACTGGGGGCACAGATTTTCTGGGCTGGCTCCCACCCCTTTGCTGCTGATGGGGGCTCTTGGAAACTGGCTGGTGACATCTTGAGCAGTGGGCTTTCACCCGCAGTCGTCATGTCGGTCAACCAGGTCTCGACGTGATCCCAGTGGTCAGTGGGGCTGGATGAACGGGACATACTGGGCTGTAGGCAAGAGAAAGACAACACAAAAGAGGCCAATGCAAGTCCGTATAGGGTTTTAGCGAGCTATAGCAATGTGTGACTATATTTTATTTGTGTGTGTAATTTTGACTAACTGGTTCAGACAGTTAGTGAAATCTAGGCCGGGCACCTATTGTCTTGGCCGTGAGCGGCCAGGTGGGGCCGATTTGTGTGGGTAAGTGTCGGATCTAAATAACAATTTTGACAGTGTGGTAGCCTACTGGGTCATTTACTGACACTGGCTGCTGGGTCGTCAATCTATTATTCAGCTTTCCTTGATGGCTCTTACAGGTTCTGTCTTTTGGTGAACTGGAAGAAAACAAAATGAAAGGAAAGCAAATAGAACAAAACAAAATAACCGAAAATAACTAAAAGAAAAGGCATGAAATAAAAATGAAACAAAAATGAGAACATAAGAAGAGATAGAGAGGGAAAAGGTCTCAGCTTAATACCAATACTAGGGTTTATGACAGGGCCAAGCGAGTGGGAGGCGCTGTTGAGCTATAAAACCTAGGGGGATGGTATGGCTTAAGACAGGAAGGTTGGGCCAAACACTTAAATGACCAGGGAATATGTATAGTCTATGGCTTGCAATAAGTGAATGGGCTTTACCTGATTTACTATGCCTGGGGTGAATTGGGGTCACTCAGGGGGGAATCGGCGGTGAAGTCAATCTCACCGGCGGTCCCTGGACACTCGACTGCAGTGTCCCCGGATCCTCGTCCCCTTTCTACCACGGTGCGCCCACTCAAACAGCTTGTGACTCTTAGCACAACTGGGTGGCACTCAGGTAAGGCGGGTCAACGGCCAGTCTGCAGGGTCAAAAATTGGGTTTCCTCTGAGGCCCCTTTGGAGTCCAAATGGGTGGATCAGAGTAATTAACCAAAATTGCCCTGGTGGTCAGCTGGACTCGTTGACTTCTCCCTGGAGTGCCCAAATTGCTGATGTCGGCTGCGTGCCGCCACCAATGGTACGAGGACAGAGGTGCCCGAGATTCACACACGGCCACTGTCAGTTACGCCGGCCAGGTGACTCCACCCCTCGAAACCCAACCAGAAGGTAACCGTCACTTCACCGTCAACTTAAGCTTAGTACTTGTTTACACCAAATTTAAATAGTTAGGTATGGTAAGATAGGTAAAGGATTATTTACCAAATGGTGCTAAAACACAAAAGAATGATGAAAATAATGGTAATTATCTGAATAACCTTGAAAAAGGGAGACATCAAAATAAATCCATTCAGAAAACGGAGCCAAAGGGGAAGAGAGAGGAATGCCCACCCATATGAGGACACCCAGTAGGGGGCGTGCTACTGATAAGTGGCTATCACAGGCTGAAAAGAGAACGCTTAATTTAAATTTAAGTTCAAACTTGCCTAAACTAAAATCTAAATAAGTGCAGAGTACTAGAATGGTACCAATTAGAAATAAGGTAATGATAAATTGATGAGGGAAATCAAATAACTAAAAGGGAAAATAGAATCAAAATAATTCAAATTAAAACAACAGGAGAGAAGGAGGAAAACTGACTTAGCCGAGAATGTCACATAGGGGCGTGCTCCCACCAAGTAACATTAATGGCTGAACCGAGAACTTAATTTAAATTCATGTTTAAACTTAGTTTAAACCAGATTTAAATAAGTGTGAGAAGTCAGCAAAACAGGAGGATTGAACAATTTAAAATAATAGTAATAACAGGAAAGAAATGAAAATGATTATAATAGTAAACAAATAAAATAGCGGAAAAGATAGTTTACTTTGACAAACGAGATAGAGGGAAGGAAGGAAACATCCGCAGATGCCCACAAGATGGCGTAGTTGAGTCCACACCAAGGAGTGGGTGGGGGTGTGCGTAATTTGAGAGGTGCTGAACACCTGACAGGCTGCCCTCTTGTGTTAGTCAGAGGTATTACGACACTTTAAATAAAAAAAATAAAATAAAAAATAAAAAATAAAAAGTGATTTAAGCGTCCGAAGAGAGGAAGTTTTTTTTTTCTTCCTAAACGCGGCGATTTACAATCACGAGTGAGAAGAGAATTTATTTTCAAATCTCCTTTTTGTGCCAATTTGTACACAAAGAATATGTGGCCGGAATTCTTTTTTCGCATGCACACACAAATGTATGGAACAGAATATTTTTTTCTGTTACAAATTTTAAACTTGATCAAGGTTTAAAAATAAATACTCCCATTTACACATCAATCAGACACTGGCCAGCAGTTTTTCCGATTGATTTGTATAAGGTATAAGCATTTGGTTAGCTAGGTCAAAGTTTAACCTAAAGGAGTGAGATCGCTTAGTTGAATAATACACCGACGCAATTAAATCAACTACGATACATTAGTGAGGCCTTCACTAAGATGAAATGAGGAACATCGCTCAAATCAATATTTATCACACTGAAAGAAGATTTCTTCGTTCTTACAGGTTTTGAAAATATTAAACTGTGCTGTAAAGAGGTTTCCTTCTCTTTCACAGAAACAGTTTTAATATTATGAACTGCAGTTTATTTTAAGCAATTAACAGTGACTCAAATGTTTGACACATAGCAGCTGTTAACTGGGCTGAAATCAGCTTTGGGCCATTTTAGGCCAGTTATCAGATATGTGAGTTTGCGTCGCGTTGCGACTTCTCTCACTTTCTGAAGCGCGCATACACAAACAAAAATTAATACCAGTAATAAACTGACACTGTTGCTCACAAAACAAAGTTTAAAATGTGCCCGAATTTTTCTCCACCATAAAATGTAGCGACTCGGCTGCATATAATAATAATAAATTAAATTAGCTCAATAGGGAATTATGAGTATTAATGTTTAATTATTTATAACTAATCGCAACGGGTTATGATTAAATTATAAATCTCCAAATCACCCAAAAAGGGAAATACCTAACCTAGGTATTTATGCAATATATATATAGTTAACGACAATGGGTTGCAATTAACTACGAATATATATTAAATCATTACGGAATAACCTTTGAATTAGAATTAATTTAAAATTCATCTGATCCGTTCATTTAACGAACGAACAGTACTACAATCCTTTATCAATTCTCACAAAGTTTTATTCTTTCTTATCAAATCTTCGGGAAGAATATCCTTCTGGTCACGAAGAATAAACTTTCCGAACTATTAGGATATTAATTAAAGTATTCAAAGATACTTGAGAGCTCGTAGCTAGATCGGAACATTACAGTGACCATGCCTTGTGAGCGGCAACAATGACAATCGAACGTGGATACAATGGTTTAAATAATTGATACTACGAATACATACGACTAAACAAAGAATACATGTATATACAGAACAACAAATAGTAACGAAAGAGAATGAAAAGAAGAGAATGAAAGAGAGGAAGGAAAGGTTCAGGAATGGCAATTTCACAAACATAATCACGAGAGCCAGCAACAAATAATATCACCTTAAACAGGGGTACACATCTTAAAACGCATCTAAATTTTGATTGAATTTATACTTGCATGGGTTGTTTTGTGCTGAGTATAAAGAATGCACGTGAGTCTTCTCAGAGAGTTCTTTGAGCTGGAGTGTGTTCTCTTTTGGTCCTTCCGGAGCGTTCTCGATCCGCGGGAAGTTTGAAGGTGGTTGAAGCGAATGCCGAAAAGGGGAGGAAAAGAAGATTGTCTCGTCGTGTTTTTGAAGACGACTGAGCGCTGAGATGGAACGCGCTGGGATGGCGCGCGTTGCCTGTCCGCCTGGCTGCGGAGCGCGCCGACTTCAAAGGAACCAACCCACGTGACTGAGCCGCCAAGCCAGGGCCGAAGCCGTCTGGCCAGGGGACGAGACGAGATGATAAGAGGGTTGTTTATCGACTGCACCGACTGAGCAAAGATATGCTGGTGTTACTGTCCTTTAAAGAAACATTAACATCCGCCCATCTTTTCTGAAATGACCAATCAGATGTGGGAGTTTTAGGCGGGAGAACACTTTCTTTGTCTCCGTTTATGACCTCATTTGCCTAATTTATGATGGTGTCATACTTGGTACATTTCTACTCAAAAGGGGGGGTAACATAATGTGATGCATTTCATAATCATCTACTGTGCACCGTTGGTTAAGAGAAAGAGAGAGGAATATTTAGATATCAAACACAGTATGACTGGGAGATATTAGAGCAGAGATACATTCTTACACATGAATACAAGCATCTTAAATGACTTTACATTGTTCGTACATCATGACTATGTTGGCAATGACATAGGGAGCATGCGTACACACAGGAATCATCATATACATTCTGGGATAGTTTAATTAAAGTTACATAAAGAAAATGTTTGTGTCTGTGTATTGGAAGGAGCCTGTGTGTCTAGGCACCCCTATCTTTTTGAGTGAGGGGGGGGGGGGGGGGGGGGGGTAGGGGGAGAGATTGCGTCCTGATTGAAGTTCTCACAGGATTCTAACGGTGCTGTCTGTTCTACCTCAGCCAAGCCACAAAACTGTCCACGATGCCATCTTCCTCAGACTCCTCGGTACCGGAACCTAATTTATATACGGCTAAAAGGCTTTCTGACGTTTATAGTGGAATCGACTCATCTTTGATCCTGTCCAGAGAGACTCCAGACGCTACAATACTAAACAAATTTCAGGCCAAAGAGGCCTTGATCTTGAATTTTCTATACAGACTAATTGAGGTCTTTTGATGTCTCATCAACCATACGGTAGTCCATATTTGACATAGGGTGAATTCAGGGTGATTGGGACACTTTTTCCAAGTCATCTCAATGGCAAAAAGTTTCCCAATCACCCTGAATTCACCCTACTGAAAATATTTCAAGCCAAGCAGGTCTAAATCTTGAACTTTCTATAGAGACTAATTGACTCCTTATTTGACCTTTTGAACATATTTCCTAATTGACTCCTTCTGATCTCTCATCAACCTTACACTAGTCCATATTTAACATACTGAACATATTTCAGGCCAAAGAGGCCTTGATCTTATACAGACTAATTGAGGTCTTTTGATATCTTATCAACCGTACGGTACTCCATATTATACATAATGAACATATTTCAGGCCAAGGAGTTCTCAATCTTGAACTTTATATAGGACTAATTGACTCCTTCTGATTTCTCATCAACCATACAGTAGTCCATATTTGACATACTGAACATATTTCAGGCCAAAGAGGCCTTGATCTTGAATTTTCTATACTGACTAATAGAGGTCTTCTGATTTCTCATTTATAATACGATAGTCAGTATTTTACATACTGAACATATTTCAGGCCAAAGAGGCCTTGATCTTGAATTTTCTATACAGACTAATCGAGGCCTTCTGATTTCTCATCAACCATACGGTAGTCTATATTTTACATACTGAAAATATTTCAAGCCAAAAGGGCCCTTGATCTTGAATTTTCTATACATACTAATTGGGGCCTTCTGATTTTTCACCAACCATACGGTAGTCCATATTTTACATACTGTACATATTTCATGCAAAAGAGGCCTTGATCTTGAATTTTCTATACAGACTAATTGAGGTCTTTTGATATCTTATCAACCGAACGGTACTCCATATTTTACATACTGAACATATTTCAGGCCAAAGAGGCCTTGATCTTGAATTTTCTATACTGACTAATAGAGGTCTTCTGATTTCTCATTTATAATACGATAGTCAGTATTTTACATACTGAACATATTTCAGGCCAAAGAGGCATTGATCTTGAACTTTCTATACAGACTAATCGAGGTCTTTTGATATCTTATCAACCGAACGGTACTCCATATTTTACATACTGAACATATTTCAGGCCAAGGAGTTCTCAATCTTGAACATTATATAGGACTAATTGACTCCTTCTGATTTCTCATCAACCATACAGTAGTCCATATTTGACATACTGAAAATATTTCAAGCCAAAAGAGGCCTTGATCTTGAATTTTCTATACTGACTAATTGAGGCCTTCTGATTTCTCATCAATCATACAGTAGTCCATATTTTACATACTGAACATATTTCAGGCCAAAGAGGCCTTGATCTTGAATTTTCTATACAGACTAATCGAGGCCTTCTGATTTCTCATCAACCATACGGTAGTCCATATTTTACATACTGAACATATTTCAGGCCAAAGAGGCATTGATCTTGAACTTTCTATAGAGACTAATTGACTCCTTATTTAACCTTTTGAACATATTTCCTAATTGACTCCTTCTGATCTCTCAGCAACCATACAGTAGTCCATATTTAACATACTGAAAATATTTCAGGTCAAAGAGGCCTTGATCGTGAATTTTCTATACAGACTAATTGAGGCCTTCTGATTTCTCATCAACCATACGGTAGTCAGTATTTTGCATTCTGAAAATATTTCGGGCCAAAGAGGCCTTGATCTTAAATTTTACATACAGACTAATTGAGTTCTTTTGATGTCTCATCAACTGACAGTATTCCATATTTGACATATTGAAAATATTTCAGGCCAAGGAGTTCTCAATCTTGAACATTATATAGGACTAATTGACTCCTTCTGATTTCTCATCAACCATACAGTAGTCCATATTTGACATACTGAAAATATTTCAAGCCAAAAGAGGCCTTGATCTTGAATTTTCTATACTGACTAATTGAGGCCTTCTGATTTCTCATCAATCATACAGTAGTCCATATTTTACATACTGAACATATTTCAGGCCACAGAGGCCTTGATCTTGAATTTTCTATACAGACTAATCGATGCCTTCTGATTTCTCATCAACCATAAGGTAATCCATATTTTACATACTGAACATATTTCAGGCCAAGAGTTCTCAATCTTGAACTTTCTATAGAGACTGAATGACTCCTTATTTGACCTTTTGAACATATTTCCTAATTCACTCCTTCTGATCTCTCATCAACCATGCAGTAGTCCATATTTGACATACTGAAAATATTTCAAGCCAAAAGGGCCCTTGATCTTGAATTTTCTATACATACTAATTGGGGCCTTCTGATTTTTCACCAACCATACGGTAGTCCATATTTTATATACTGTACATATTTCAGGCAAAAGAGGCCTTGATCTTGAATTTTCTATACAGACTAATCGAGGCCTTCTGATTTCTCATCAACCATACGGTAGTCCATATTTTACATACTGAACATATTTCAGGCCAAGAGTTCTCAATCTTGAACTTTCTATAGAGACTGAATGACTCCTTATTTGACCTTTTGAACATATTTCCTAATTCACTCCTTCTGATCTCTCATCAACCATGCAGTAGTCCATATTTGACAAACTGAACATATTTCAGGCCGAAGAGGCCTTGATCTTGAATTTTCTATACTGACTAATAGAGGTCTTCTGATTTCTCATTTATAATACGATAGTCAGTATTTTACATACTGAACATATTTCAGGCCAAAGAGGCCTTTATCTTGAATTTTCTATACAGACTAATCGAGGCCTTCTGATTTCTCATCAACCATACGGTAGTCCATATTTTACATACTGAACATAATTCAGGCCAAAGAGGCATTGATCTTGAACTTTCTATACAGACTAATTGAGGTCTTTTGATATCTTAACAACCGAACGGTACTCCATATTTTACATACTGAACATATTTCAGGCCAAGGAGGTCTCAATCTTGAACATTATATAGGACTAATTGACTCCTTCTGATTTCTCATCAACCATACAGTAGTCCATATTTGACATACTGAAAATATTTCAAGCCAAAAGAGGCCTTGATCTTGAATTTTCTATACTGACTAATTGAGGCCTTCTGATTTCTCATCAATCATACAGTAGTCCATATTTTACATACTGAACATATTTCAGGCCAAAGAGGCCTTGATCTTGAATTTTCTATACAGACTAATCGAGGCCTTCTGATTTCTCATTAACCATACGGTAGTCCATATTTTACATACTGAACATAATTCAGGCCAAGAGTTATCAATCTTGAACTTTCTATAGAGACTGAATGACTCCTTATTTGACCTTTTGAACATATTTCCCAATTCACTCCTTCTGATCTCTCATCAACCATGCAGTAGTCCATATTTGACATACTGAAAATATTTCAAGCCAAAAGGGCCCTTGATCCTGAATTTTCTATACATACTAATTGGGGCCTTCTGATTTTTCACCAACCATACGGTAGTCCATATTTTACATACTGTACATATTTCAGGCAAAAGAGGCCTTGATCTTGAATTTTCTATACAGACTAATTGAGGTCTTTTGATATCTTATCAACCGTACGGTACTCCTTATTATACATAATGAACATATTTCAGGCCAAGGAGTTCTCAATCTTGAACTTTATATAGGACTAATTGACTCCTTCTGATTTCTCATCAACCATACAGTAGTCCATATTTGACAAACTGAACATATTTCAGGCCAAAGAGGCCTTGATCTTGAATTTTCTATACTGACTAATAGAGGTCTTCTGATTTCTCATTTATAATACTATAGTCAGTATTTTACATACTGAACATATTTCAGGCCAAAGAGGCCTTGATCTTGAATTTTCTATACAGACTAATCGAGGCCTTCTGATTTCTCATCAACCATACGGTAGTCCATATTTTACATACTGAACATATTTCAGGCCAAAGAGGCATTGATCTTGAACTTTCTATACAGACTAATTGAGGTCTTTTGATATCTTATCAACCGAACGGTACTCCATATTTTACATACTGAACATATTTCAGGCCAAGGAGTTCTCAATCTTGAACATTATATAGGACTAATTGACTCCTTCTGATTTCTCATCAACCATACAGTAGTCCATATTTGACATACTGAAAATATTTCAAGCCAAAAGAGGCCTTGATCTTGAATTTTCTATACTGACTAATTGAGGCCTTCTGATTTCTCATCAATCATACAGTAGTCCATATTTTACATACTGAACATATTTCAGGCCAAAGAGGCCTTGATCTTGAATTTTCTATACAGACTAATCGAGGCCTTCTGATTTCTCATTAAGCATACGGTAGTCCATATTTTACATACTGAACATATTTCAGGCCAAGAGTTCTCAATCTTGAACTTTCTATAGAGACTGAATGACTCCTTATTTGACCTTTTGAACATATTTCCTAATTCACTCCTTCTGATCTCTCATCAACCATGCAGTAGTCCATATTTGACATACTGAAAATATTTCAAGCCAAAAGGGCCCTTGATCTTGAATTTTCTATACATACTAATTGGGGCCTTCTGATTTTTCACCAACCATACGGTAGTCCATATTTTACATACTGTACATATTTCAGGCCAAAGAGGCCTTGATCTTGAATTTTCTATACAGACTAATCGAGGCCTTCTGATTTCTCATCAACCATACGGTAGTCCATATTTTACATACTGAACATATTTCAGGCCAAGAGTTCTCAATCTTGAACTTTCTATAGAGACTGAATGACTCCTTATTTAACCTTTTGAACATATTTCCTAATTGACTCCTTCTGATCTCTCAGCAACCATACAGTAGTCCATATTTAACATACTGAAAATATTTCAGGTCAAAGAGGCCTTGATCGTGAATTTTCTATACAGACTAATTGAGGCCTTCTGATTTCTCATCAACCATACGGTAGTCAGTATTTTGCATTCTGAAAATATTTCGGGCCAAAGAGGCCTTGATCTTAAATTTTACATACAGACTAATTGAGTTCTTTTGATGTCTCATCAACTGACAGTATTCCATATTTGACATATTGAAAATATTTCAGGCCAAGGAGTTCTCAATCTTGAACATTATATAGGACTAATTGACTCCTTCTGATTTCTCATCAACCATACAGTAGTCCATATTTGACATACTGAAAATATTTCAAGCCAAAAGAGGCCTTGATCTTGAATTTTCTATACTGACTAATTGAGGCCTTCTGATTTCTCATCAATCATACAGTAGTCCATATTTTACATACTGAACATATTTCAGGCCAAAGAGGCCTTGATCTTGAATTTTCTATACAGACTAATCGACGCCTTCTGATTTCTCATCAACCATACGGTAATCCATATTTTACATACTGAACATATTTCAGGCCAAGAGTTCTCAATCTTGAACTTTCTATAGAGACTGAATGACTCCTTATTTGACCTTTTGAACATATTTCCTAATTCACTCCTTCTGATCTCTCATCAACCATGCAGTAGTCCATATTTGACATACTGAAAATATTTCAAGCCAAAAGGGCCCTTGATCTTGAATTTTCTATACATACTAATTGGGGCCTTCTGATTTTTCACCAACCATACGGTAGTCCATATTTTACATACTGTACATATTTCAGGCAAAAGAGGCCTTGATCTTGAATTTTCTATACAGACTAATCGAGGCCTTCTGATTTCTCATCAACCATACGGTAGTCCATATTTTACATACTGAACATATTTCAGGCCAAGAGTTCTCAATCTTGAACTTTCTATAGAGACTGAATGACTCCTTATTTGACCTTTTGAACATATTTCCTAATTCACTCCTTCTGATCTCTCATCAACCATGCAGTAGTCCATATTTGACAAACTGAACATATTTCAGGCCGAAGAGGCCTTGATCTTGAATTTTCTATACTGACTAATAGAGGTCTTCTGATTTCTCATTTATAATACGATAGTCAGTATTTTACATACTGAACATATTTCAGGCCAAAGAGGCCTTTATCTTGAATTTTCTATACAGACTAATCGAGGCCTTCTGATTTCTCATCAACCATACGGTAGTCCATATTTTACATACTGAACATAATTCAGGCCAAAGAGGCATTGATCTTGAACTTTCTATACAGACTAATTGAGGTCTTTTGATATCTTAACAACCGAACGGTACTCCATATTTTACATACTGAACATATTTCAGGCCAAGGAGGTCTCAATCTTGAACATTATATAGGACTAATTGACTCCTTCTGATTTCTCATCAACCATACAGTAGTCCATATTTGACATACTGAAAATATTTCAAGCCAAAAGAGGCCTTGATCTTGAATTTTCTATACTGACTAATTGAGGCCTTCTGATTTCTCATCAATCATACAGTAGTCCATATTTTACATACTGAACATATTTCAGGCCAAAGAGGCCTTGATCTTGAATTTTCTATACAGACTAATCGAGGCCTTCTGATTTCTCATTAACCATACGGTAGTCCATATTTTACATACTGAACATAATTCAGGCCAAGAGTTCTCAATCTTGAACTTTCTATAGAGACTGAATGACTCCTTATTTGACCTTTTGAACATATTTCCCAATTCACTCCTTCTGATCTCTCATCAACCATGCAGTAGTCCATATTTGACATACTGAAAATATTTCAAGCCAAAAGGGCCCTTGATCCTGAATTTTCTATACATACTAATTGGGGCCTTCTGATTTTTCACCAACCATACGGTAGTCCATATTTTACATACTGTACATATTTCAGGCAAAAGAGGCCTTGATCTTGAATTTTCTATACAGACTAATTGAGGTCTTTTGATATCTTATCAACCGTACGGTACTCCTTATTATACATAATGAACATATTTCAGGCCAAGGAGTTCTCAATCTTGAACTTTATATAGGACTAATTGACTCCTTCTGATTTCTCATCAACCGTACAGTAGTCCATATTTGACAAACTGAACATATTTCAGGCCAAAGAGGCCTTGATCTTGAATTTTCTATACTGACTAATAGAGGTCTTCTGATTTCTCATTTATAATACTATAGTCAGTATTTTACATACTGAACATATTTCAGGCCAAAGAGGCCTTGATCTTGAATTTTCTATACAGACTAATCGAGGCCTTCTGATTTCTCATCAACCATACGGTAGTCCATATTTTACATACTGAACATATTTCAGGCCAAAGAGGCATTGATCTTGAACTTTCTATACAGACTAATTGAGGTCTTTTGATATCTTATCAACCGAACGGTACTCCATATTTTACATACTGAACATATTTCAGGCCAAGGAGTTCTCAATCTTGAACATTATATAGGACTAATTGACTCCTTCTGATTTCTCATCAACCATACAGTAGTCCATATTTGACATACTGAAAATATTTCAAGCCAAAAGAGGCCTTGATCTTGAATTTTCTATACTGACTAATTGAGGCCTTCTGATTTCTCATCAATCATACAGTAGTCCATATTTTACATACTGAACATATTTCAGGCCAAAGAGGCCTTGATCTTGAATTTTCTATACAGACTAATCGAGGCCTTCTGATTTCTCATTAAGCATACGGTAGTCCATATTTTACATACTGAACATATTTCAGGCCAAGAGTTCTCAATCTTGAACTTTCTATAGAGACTGAATGACTCCTTATTTGACCTTTTGAACATATTTCCTAATTCACTCCTTCTGATCTCTCATCAACCATGCAGTAGTCCATATTTGACATACTGAAAATATTTCAAGCCAAAAGGGCCCTTGATCTTGAATTTTCTATACATACTAATTGGGGCCTTCTGATTTTTCACCAACCATACGGTAGTCCATATTTTACATACTGTACATATTTCAGGCCAAAGAGGCCTTGATCTTGAATTTTCTATACAGACTAATCGAGGCCTTCTGATTTCTCATCAACCATACGGTAGTCCATATTTTACATACTGAACATATTTCAGGCCAAGAGTTCTCAATCTTGAACTTTCTATAGAGACTGAATGACTCCTTATTTAACCTTTTGAACATATTTCCTAATTGACTCCTTCTGATCTCTCAGCAACCATACAGTAGTCCATATTTAACATACTGAAAATATTTCAGGTCAAAGAGGCCTTGATCGTGAATTTTCTATACAGACTAATTGAGGCCTTCTGATTTCTCATCAACCATACGGTAGTCAGTATTTTGCATTCTGAAAATATTTCGGGCCAAAGAGGCCTTGATCTTAAATTTTACATACAGACTAATTGAGTTCTTTTGATGTCTCATCAACTGACAGTATTCCATATTTGACATATTGAAAATATTTCAGGCCAAGGAGTTCTCAATCTTGAACATTATATAGGACTAATTGACTCCTTCTGATTTCTCATCAACCATACAGTAGTCCATATTTGACATACTGAAAATATTTCAAGCCAAAAGAGGCCTTGATCTTGAATTTTCTATACTGACTAATTGAGGCCTTCTGATTTCTCATCAATCATACAGTAGTCCATATTTTACATACTGAACATATTTCAGGCCAAAGAGGCCTTGATCTTGAATTTTCTATACAGACTAATCGACGCCTTCTGATTTCTCATCAACCATACGGTAATCCATATTTTACATACTGAACATATTTCAGGCCAAGAGTTCTCAATCTTGAACTTTCTATAGAGACTGAATGACTCCTTATTTGACCTTTTGAACATATTTCCTAATTCACTCCTTCTGATCTCTCATCAACCATGCAGTAGTCCATATTTGACATACTGAAAATATTTCAAGCCAAAAGGGCCCTTGATCTTGAATTTTCTATACATACTAATTGGGGCCTTCTGATTTTTCACCAACCATACGGTAGTCCATATTTTACATACTGTACATATTTCAGGCAAAAGAGGCCTTGATCTTGAATTTTCTATACAGACTAATCGAGGCCTTCTGATTTCTCATCAACCATACGGTAGTCCATATTTTACATACTGAACATATTTCAGGCCAAGAGTTCTCAATCTTGAACTTTCTATAGAGACTGAATGACTCCTTATTTGACCTTTTGAACATATTTCCTAATTCACTCCTTCTGATCTCTCATCAACCATGCAGTAGTCCATATTTGACAAACTGAACATATTTCAGGCCGAAGAGGCCTTGATCTTGAATTTTCTATACTGACTAATAGAGGTCTTCTGATTTCTCATTTATAATACGATAGTCAGTATTTTACATACTGAACATATTTCAGGCCAAAGAGGCCTTTATCTTGAATTTTCTATACAGACTAATCGAGGCCTTCTGATTTCTCATCAACCATACGGTAGTCCATATTTTACATACTGAACATAATTCAGGCCAAAGAGGCATTGATCTTGAACTTTCTATACAGACTAATTGAGGTCTTTTGATATCTTAACAACCGAACGGTACTCCATATTTTACATACTGAACATATTTCAGGCCAAGGAGGTCTCAATCTTGAACATTATATAGGACTAATTGACTCCTTCTGATTTCTCATCAACCATACAGTAGTCCATATTTGACATACTGAAAATATTTCAAGCCAAAAGAGGCCTTGATCTTGAATTTTCTATACTGACTAATTGAGGCCTTCTGATTTCTCATCAATCATACAGTAGTCCATATTTTACATACTGAACATATTTCAGGCCAAAGAGGCCTTGATCTTGAATTTTCTATACAGACTAATCGAGGCCTTCTGATTTCTCATTAACCATACGGTAGTCCATATTTTACATACTGAACATAATTCAGGCCAAGAGTTCTCAATCTTGAACTTTCTATAGAGACTGAATGACTCCTTATTTGACCTTTTGAACATATTTCCCAATTCACTCCTTCTGATCTCTCATCAACCATGCAGTAGTCCATATTTGACATACTGAAAATATTTCAAGCCAAAAGGGCCCTTGATCCTGAATTTTCTATACATACTAATTGGGGCCTTCTGATTTTTCACCAACCATACGGTAGTCCATATTTTACATACTGTACATATTTCAGGCAAAAGAGGCCTTGATCTTGAATTTTCTATACAGACTAATTGAGGTCTTTTGATATCTTATCAACCGTACGGTACTCCTTATTATACATAATGAACATATTTCAGGCCAAGGAGTTCTCAATCTTGAACTTTATATAGGACTAATTGACTCCTTCTGATTTCTCATCAACCATACAGTAGTCCATATTTGACAAACTGAACATATTTCAGGCCAAAGAGGCCTTGATCTTGAATTTTCTATACTGACTAATAGAGGTCTTCTGATTTCTCATTTATAATACTATAGTCAGTATTTTACATACTGAACATATTTCAGGCCAAAGAGGCCTTGATCTTGAATTTTCTATACAGACTAATCGAGGCCTTCTGATTTCTCATCAACCATACGGTAGTCCATATTTTACATACTGAACATATTTCAGGCCAAAGAGGCATTGATCTTGAACTTTCTATACAGACTAATTGAGGTCTTTTGATATCTTATCAACCGAACGGTACTCCATATTTTACATACTGAACATATTTCAGGCCAAGGAGTTCTCAATCTTGAACATTATATAGGACTAATTGACTCCTTCTGATTTCTCATCAACCATACAGTAGTCCATATTTGACATACTGAAAATATTTCAAGCCAAAAGGGCCCTTGATCCTGAATTTTCTATACATACTAATTGGGGCCTTCTGATTTTTCACCAACCATACGGTAGTCCATATTTTACATACTGTACATATTTCATGCAAAAGAGGCCTTGATCTTGAATTTTCTATACAGACTAATTGAGGTCTTTTGATATCTTATCAACCGAACGGTACTCCATATTTTACATACTGAACATATTTCAGGCCAAAGAGGCCTTGATCTTGAATTTTCTATACTGACTAATAGAGGTCTTCTGATTTCTCATTTATAATACGATAGTCAGTATTTTACATACTGAACATATTTCAGGCCAAAGAGGCATTGATCTTGAACTTTCTATACAGACTAATCGAGGTCTTTTGATATCTTATCAACCGAACGGTACTCCATATTTTACATACTGAACATATTTCAGGCCAAGGAGTTCTCAATCTTGAACATTATATAGGACTAATTGACTCCTTCTGATTTCTCATCAACCATACAGTAGTCCATATTTGACATACTGAAAATATTTCAAGCCAAAAGAGGCCTTGATCTTGAATTTTCTATACTGACTAATTGAGGCCTTCTGATTTCTCATCAATCATACAGTAGTCCATATTTTACATACTGAACATATTTCAGGCCAAAGAGGCCTTGATCTTGAATTTTCTATACAGACTAATCGAGGCCTTCTGATTTCTCATCATCCATACGGTAGTCCATATTTTACATACTGAACATATTTCAGGCCAAAGAGGCATTGATCTTGAACTTTCTATAGAGACTAATTGACTCCTTATTTAACCTTTTGAACATATTTCCTAATTGACTCCTTCTGATCTCTCAGCAACCATACAGTAGTCCATATTTAACATACTGAAAATATTTCAGGTCAAAGAGGCCTTGATCGTGAATTTTCTATACAGACTAATTGAGGCCTTCTGATTTCTCATCAACCATACGGTAGTCAGTATTTTGCATTCTGAAAATATTTCGGGCCAAAGAGGCCTTGATCTTAAATTTTACATACAGACTAATTGAGTTCTTTTGATGTCTCATCAACTGACAGTATTCCATATTTGACATATTGAAAATATTTCAGGCCAAGGAGTTCTCAATCTTGAACATTATATAGGACTAATTGACTCCTTCTGATTTCTCATCAACCATACAGTAGTCCATATTTGACATACTGAAAATATTTCAAGCCAAAAGAGGCCTTGATCTTGAATTTTCTATACTGACTAATTGAGGCCTTCTGATTTCTCATCAATCATACAGTAGTCCATATTTTACATACTGAACATATTTCAGGCCAAAGAGGCCTTGATCTTGAATTTTCTATACAGACTAATCGACGCCTTCTGATTTCTCATCAACCATACGGTAATCCATATTTTACATACTGAACATATTTCAGGCCAAGAGTTCTCAATCTTGAACTTTCTATAGAGACTGAATGACTCCTTATTTGACCTTTTGAACATATTTCCTAATTCACTCCTTCTGATCTCTCATCAACCATGCAGTAGTCCATATTTGACATACTGAAAATATTTCAAGCCAAAAGGGCCCTTGATCTTGAATTTTCTATACATACTAATTGGGGCCTTCTGATTTTTCACCAACCATACGGTAGTCCATATTTTACATACTGTACATATTTCAGGCAAAAGAGGCCTTGATCTTGAATTTTCTATACAGACTAATCGAGGCCTTCTGATTTCTCATCAACCATACGGTAGTCCATATTTTACATACTGAACATATTTCAGGCCAAGAGTTCTCAATCTTGAACTTTCTATAGAGACTGAATGACTCCTTATTTGACCTTTTGAACATATTTCCTAATTCACTCCTTCTGATCTCTCATCAACCATGCAGTAGTCCATATTTGACAAACTGAACATATTTCAGGCCGAAGAGGCCTTGATCTTGAATTTTCTATACTGACTAATAGAGGTCTTCTGATTTCTCATTTATAATACGATAGTCAGTATTTTACATACTGAACATATTTCAGGCCAAAGAGGCCTTTATCTTGAATTTTCTATACAGACTAATCGAGGCCTTCTGATTTCTCATCAACCATACGGTAGTCCATATTTTACATACTGAACATAATTCAGGCCAAAGAGGCATTGATCTTGAACTTTCTATACAGACTAATTGAGGTCTTTTGATATCTTAACAACCGAACGGTACTCCATATTTTACATACTGAACATATTTCAGGCCAAGGAGGTCTCAATCTTGAACATTATATAGGACTAATTGACTCCTTCTGATTTCTCATCAACCATACAGTAGTCCATATTTGACATACTGAAAATATTTCAAGCCAAAAGAGGCCTTGATCTTGAATTTTCTATACTGACTAATTGAGGCCTTCTGATTTCTCATCAATCATACAGTAGTCCATATTTTACATACTGAACATATTTCAGGCCAAAGAGGCCTTGATCTTGAATTTTCTATACAGACTAATCGAGGCCTTCTGATTTCTCATTAAGCATACGGTAGTCCATATTTTACATACTGAACATATTTCAGGCCAAGAGTTCTCAATCTTGAACTTTCTATAGAGACTGAATGACTCCTTATTTGACCTTTTGAACATATTTCCCAATTCACTCCTTCTGATCTCTCATCAACCATGCAGTAGTTCATATTTGACATACTGAAAATATTTCAAGCTAAAAGAGGCCATGATCTTGAATTTTCTATACTGACTAATTGAGGCCTTCTGATTTCTCACCAATCATACAGTAGTCCATATTTTACATACTGAACATATTTCAGGCCAAAGAGGCCTTGATCTTGAATTTTCTATACAGACTAATCGAGACCTTCTGATTTCTCATCAACCATACGGTAGTCCATATTTGACATAGGGTGAATTCAGTGTGATTGGGACACTTTTTCCAAGTCATCTCAATGGCAAAAATTGTCCCAATCACCCTGAATTTACCCTACTGAACATATTTCAGGCCAAGGAGGTCTCAATCTTGAACTTTCTATAGAGACTAATTGACTCGTTATTTGACCTTTTGAACAGCTTTTTCATTTGACCTTTTAAACATCTTTCCTAATTGACTCCATCTGATGTCTCATCAACCATGCAGTAGTCCATATTTGACATACTGAAAATATTTCAACCCAAAAGAGGCCTTGATCTTGAATTTTCTATACTGGCTAATCGTGGTCTTTTGATTTCTCATCTTTCATACGGTAGTCCATATTTTACATACTGAACATATTTCAGGCCAAGAGTTCTCAATCTTGAAATTTCGATAGAGAATAATTGACTCCTTATTTGACCTTTTGAACATATTTCCTAATTGACTCCTTCTGATCTCTCATCAACCATACAGTAGTCCATATTTAACATACTGAAAATATTTCAGGCCAAAGAGTCCTTGATCTTAAATTTTCCATAAAGACTAATTGAGGTCTTTTGATGTCTCATCAACTGACAGTATTCCATATTTGACATATTGAAAATATTTCAGGCAAAGGAGTTCTCAACCTTGAACTTTCCATAGAGACTAATTGACTCCTTATTTGACCTTTTGAACATATTTCCTAATTGACTCCTTCTGATCTCTCATCAACCATACAGTAGTCCATATTTAACATGCTGAAAATGTTTCAGGCAAAGAGGCCTTGATCTTGAATTTTCTATACTGACTAATTGAGGCCTTTTGATGTCTCATCAACCATGCAGTAGTCCGTATTTTACATATTGAACATATTTCAGGCCAAAGAGGCCTTGATCTTGAATTTTCTATAGATACTAATTGAGGCCTTCTGATTTCTCATCTATCATACGGTAGTCCATATTTTACATACTGAACATATTTCAGGCCAAGAGTTCTCAATCTTGAACTGTCTATAGAAACTGAATGACTCCTTATTTGACCTTTTGAAAATATTTCCCAATTCACTCCTTCTGATCTCTCACCAACCATGCATTAGTCCATATTTGACATACTGAAAATATTTCAAGCCAAAAGGGCCCTTGATCTTGAATTTTCTATACATACTAATTGGGGCCTTCTGATTTTTCACCAACCATACGGTAGGCCATATTTTACATACTGTACATATTTCAGGCAAAAGAGGCCTTGATCTTGAATTTTCTATACAGACTAATTGAGGCCTTTTGATATCTTATCAACCGAACGGTACTCCATATTTTACATACTGAACATATTTCAGGCCAAGGAGTTCTCAATATTGAACATTATATAGGACTAATTGACTCCTTCTGATTTCTCATCAACCGTACAGTAGTCCATATTTGACATACTGAAAATATTTCAAGCCAAAAGAGACCTTGATCTTGAATTTTCTATACTGACTAATTGAGGCCTTCTGATTTCTCATCAATCATACAGTAGTCCATATTTTACATACTGAACATATTTCAGGCCAAAGAGGCCTTGATCTTGAATTTTCTATACAGACTAATCGAGGCCTTCTGATTTCTCGTCAACCATACGGTAGTCCATATTTTACATACTGAACATATTTCAGGCCAAGAGTTCTCAATCTTGAACTTTCTATAGAGACTGAATGACTCCTTATTTGACCTTTTGAACATATTTCCTAATTCACTCCTTCTGATCTCTCACCAACCATGCAGTAGTCCATATTTGACATACTGTAAATATTTCAAGCCAAAAGGGCCCTTGATCTTGAATTTTCTATACATACTAATTGGGGCCTTCTGATTTTTCACCAACCATACGGTAGTCCATATTTTACATACTGTACATATTTCAGGCAAAAGAGGCCTTGATCTTGAATTTTCTACACAGACTAATTGAGGTCTTTTGATATCTTTTCAACCGTACGGTACTCCATATTATACATAATGAACATATTTCAGGCCAAGGAGTTCTCAATCTTGAACTTTATATAGGACTAATTGACTCCTTCTGATTTCTCATCAACCATACAGTAGTCCATATTTGACAAACTGAACATATTTCAGGCCAAAGAGGCCTTGATCTTGAATTTTCTATACTGACTAATAGAGGTCTTCTGATTTCTTATTTATAATACGATAGTCAGTATTTTACATACTGGACATATTTCAGGCCAAAGAGGCCTTGATCTTGAATTTTCTATACAGACTAATCGAGGCCTTCTGATTTCTCATCAACCATACGGTAGTCCATATTTTACATATTGAACATATTTCAGGCCAAAGAGGCATTGATCTTGAACTTTCTATACAGACTAATTGAGGTCTTTTGATATCTTATCAACCGAACGGTACTCCATATTTTACATACTGAACATATTTCAGGCCAAGGAGTTCTCAATCTTGAACATTATATAGGACTAATTGACTCCTTCTGATTTCTCATCAACCATACAGTAGTCCATATTTGACATACTGAAAATATTTCAAGCCAAAAGAGGCCTTGATCTTGAATTTTCTATACTGACTAATTGAGGCCTTCTGATTTCTCATCAATCATACAGTAGTCCATATTTTACATACTGAACATATTTCAGGCCAAAGAGGCCTTGATCTTGAATTTTTTATACAGACTAATCGAGGCCTTCTGATTTCTCATTAAGCATACGGTAGTCCATATTTTACATACTGAACATATTTCAGGCCAAGAGTTCTCAATCTTGAACTTTCTATAGAGACTGAATGACTCCTTATTTGACCTTTTGAACATATTTCCCAATTCACTCCTTCTGATCTCTCATCAACCATGCAGTAGTCCATATTTGACATACTGAAAATATTTCAAGCTAAAAGAGGCCATGATCTTGAATTTTCTATACTGACTAATTGAGGCCTTCTGATTTCTCACCAATCATACAGTAGTCCATATTTTACATACTGAACATATTTCAGGCCAAAGAGGCCTTGATCTTGAATTTTCTATACAGACTAATCGAGACCTTCTGATTTCTCATCAACCATACGGTAGTCCATATTTGACATAGGGTGAATTCAGTGTGATTGGGACACTTTTTCCAAGTCATCTCAATGGCAAAAATTGTCCCAATCACCCTGAATTTACCCTACTGAACATATTTCAGGCCAAGGAGGTCTCAATCTTGAACTTTCTATAGAGACTAATTGACTCCTTATTTGACCTTTTGAACAGCTTTTTCATTTGACCCTTTGAACATCTTTCCTAATTGACTCCATCTGATCTCTCATCAACCATGCAGTAGTCCATATTTGACATACTGAAAATATTTCAACCCAAAGTAGGCCTTGATCTTGAATTTTCTATACTGGCTAATCGTGGTCTTTTGATTTCTCATCTTTCATACGGTAGTCCATATTTTACATACTGAACATATTTCAGGCCAAGAGTTCTCAATCTTGAACTTTCTATAGAGAATAATTGACTCCTTATTTGACCTTTTGAACATATTTCCTAATTGACTCCTTCTGATCTCTCATCAACCAAACAGTAGTCCATATTTAACATACTGAAAATATTTCAGGCCAAAGAGGCCTTGATCTTAAATTTTCCATAAAGACTAATTGAGGTCTTTTGATGTCTCATCAACTGACAGTATTCCATATTTGACATATTGAAAATATTTCAGGCAAAGGAGTTCTCAACCTTGAACTTTCCATAGAGACTAATTGACTCCTTATTTGACCTTTTGAACATATTTCCTGATTGACTCCTTCTGACCTCTCATCAACCATACAGTAGTCCATATTTAACATGCTGAAAATGTGTCAGTCCAAGAGGCCTTGATCTTGAATTTTCTATACTGACTAATTGAGGCCTTTTGATGTCTCATCAACCATGCAGTAGTCCGTATTTTACATATTGAACATATTTCAGGCCAAAGAGGCCTTGATCTTGAATTTTCTGTAGATACTAATTGAGGCCTTCTGATTTCTCATCTATCATACGGTAGTCCATATTTTACATACTGAACATATTTCAGGCCAAGAGTTCTCAATCTTGAACTGTCTATAGAGACTGAATGACTCCTTATTTGACCGTTTGAACATATTTCCCAATTCACTCCTTCTGATCTCTCATCAACCATGCAGTAGTCCATATTTGACATACTGAAAATATTTCAAGCCAAAAGGGCCCTTGATCTTGAATTTTCTATACTGACTAATAGAGGTCTTCTTATTTTTCACCAACCATACGGTAGTCCATATTTTACATACTGTACATATTTCAGGCCAAAGAGGCCTTGATCTTGAATTTTCTATACTGACTAATAGAGGTCTTCTGATTTCTCATTTATAATACGATAGTCAGTATTTTACATACTGAACATATTTCAGGCCAAAGAGGCCTTTATCTTGAATTTTCTATACAGACTAATCGAGGCCTTCTGATTTCTCATCAACCATACGGTAGTCCATATTTTACATACTGAACATATTTCAGGCCAAAGAGGCATTGATCTTGAACTTTCTATACAGACTAATTGAGGTCTTCTGATATCTTATCAACCGAACGGTACTCCATATTTTACATGCTGAACATATTTCAGGCCAAGGAGGTCTCAATCTTGAACATTATATAGGACTAATTGACTCCTTCTGATTTCTCATCAACCATACAGTAGTCCATATTTGACATACTGAAAATATTTCAAGCCAAAAGAGGCCTTGATCTTGAATTTTCTATACTGACTAATTGAGGCCTTCTGATTTCTCATCAATCATACAGTAGTCCATATTTTACATACTGAACATATTTCAGGCCAAAGAGGCCTTGATCTTGAATTTTCTATACAGACTAATCGAGGCCTTCTGATTTCTCATTAACCATACGGTAGTCCATATTTTACATACTGAACATAATTCAGGCCAAGAGTTCTCAATCTTGAACTTTCTATAGACTGAATGACTCCTTATTTGACCTTTTGAACATATTTCCCAATTCACTCCTTCTGATCTCTCATCAACCATGCAGTAGTCCATATTTGACATACTGAAAATATTTCAAGCCAAAAGGGCCCTTGATCCTGAATTTTCTATACATACTAATTGGGGCCTTCTGATTTTTCACCAACCATACGGTAGTCCATATTTTACATACTGTACATATTTCAGGCAAAAGAGGCCTTGATCTTAAATTTTCTATACAGACTAATTGAGGTCTTTTGATATCTTATCAACCGAACGGTACTCCATATTTTACATACTGAACATATTTCAGGCCAAGGAGTTCTCAATCTTGAACATTATATAGGACTAATTGACTCCTTCTGATTTCTCATCAACCATACAGTAGTCCATATTTGACATACTGAAAATATTTCAAGCCAAAAGAGACCTTGACCTTGAATTTTCTATACTGACTAATTGAGGCCTTCTGATTTCTCATCAACCATACGGTAGTCCATATTTTACATACTGTACATATTTCAGGCAAAAAAGGCCTTGTTCTTGAATTTTCTATACAGACTAATTGAGGTCTTTTGATATCTTATCAACCGTACGGTACTCCTTATTATACATAATGAATATATTTTAGGCCAAGGAGTTCTCAATCTTGAACTTTATATAGGACTAATTGACTCCTTCTGATTTCTCATCAACCATACAGTAGTCCATATTTGACAAACTGAACATATTTCAGGCCAAAGAGGCCTTGATCTTGAATTTTCTATACTGACTAATAGAGGTCTTCTGATTTCGCATTTATAATACGATAGTCAGTATTTTACATACTGAACATATTTCAGGCCAAAGAGGCCTTGATCTTGAATTTTCTATACAGACTAATCGAGGCCTTCTGATTTCTCATCAACCATACGGTAGTCCATATTTTACATACTGAACATATTTCAGGCCAAAGAGGCATTGATCTTGAACTTTCTATACAGACTAATTGAGGTCTTTTGATATCTTATCAACCGAACGGTACTCCATATTTTACATACTGAACATATTTCAGGCCAAGGAGTTCTCAATCTTGAACATTATATAGGACTAATTGACTCCTTCTGATTTCTCATCAACCATACAGTAGTCCATATTTAACATACGGAAAATATTTCAGGCCAAAGAGGCCTTGATCTTAAATTTTCCATAAAGACTAATTGAGGTCTTTTGATGTCTCATCAACTGACAGTATTCCATATTTGACATATTGAAAATATTTCAGGCAAAGGAGTTCTCAACCTTGAACTTTCCATAGAGACTAATTGACTCTTTATTTGACCTTTTGAACATATTTCCTAATTGACTCCTTCTGATCTCTCATCAACCATACAGTAGTCCATATTTAACATGCTGAAAATGTTTCAGGCAAAGAGGCCTTGATCTTGAATTTTCTATACTGACTAATTGAGGCCTTTTGATGTCTCATCAACCATGCAGTAGTCCGTATTTTACATATTGAACATATTTCAGGCCAAAGAGTTCTCAATCTTGAACTGTCTATAGAGACTGAATGACTCCTTATTTGACCTTTTGAACATATTTCCCAATTCACTCCATCTGATCGCTCATCAACCATGCAGTAGTCCATATTTTACATACTGAAAATATTTCAAGCCAAAAGGGCCCTTGATCTTGAATTTTCTATACATACTAATTGGGGCCTTCTGATTTTTCACCAACCATACGGTAGTCCATATTTTACATACTGTACATATTTCAGGCAAAAGAGGCCTTGATCTTAAATTTTCTATACAGACTAATTGAGGTCTTTTGATATCTTATCAACCGAACGGTACTCCATATTTTACATACTGAACATATTTCAGGCCAAGGAGTTCTCAATCTTGAACATTATATAGGACTAATTGACTCCTTCTGATTTCTCATCAACCATACAGTAGTCCATATTTGACATACTGAAAATATTTCAAGCCAAAAGAGACCTTGACCTTGAATTTTCTATACTGACTAATTGAGGCCTTCTGATTTCTCATCAACCATACGGTAGTCCATATTTTACATACTGTACATATTTCAGGCAAAAAAGGCCTTGATCTTGAATTTTCTATACAGACTAATTGAGGTCTTTTGATATCTTATCAACCGTACGGTACTCCTTATTATACATAATGAACATATTTCAGGCCAAGGAGTTCTCAATCTTGAACTTTATATAGGACTAATTGACTCCTTCTGATTTCTCATCAACCATACAGTAGTCCATATTTGACAAACTGAACATATTTCAGGCCAAAGAGGCCTTGATCTTGAATTTTCTATACTGACTAATAGAGGTCTTCTGATTTCTCATTTATAATACGATAGTCAGTATTTTACATACTGAACATATTTCAGGCCAAAGAGGCCTTGATCTTGAATTTTCTATACAGACTAATCGAGGCCTTCTGATTTCTCATCAACCATACGGTAGTCCATATTTTACATACTGAACATATTTCAGGCCAAAGAGGCATTGATCTTGAACTTTCTATAGAGACTAATTGAGGTCTTTTGATATCTTATCAACCGAACGGTACTCCATATTTTACATACTGAACATATTTCAGGCCAAGGAGTTCTCAATCTTGAACATTATATAGGACTAATTGACTCCTTCTGATTTCTCATCAACCATACAGTAGTCCATATTTAACATACTGAAAATATTTCAGGCCAAAGAGGCCTTGATCTTAAATTTTCCATAAAGACTAATTGAGGTCTTTTGATGTCTCATCAACTGACAGTATTCCATATTTGACATATTGAAAATATTTCAGGCAAAGGAGTTCTCAACCTTGAACTTTCCATAGAGACTAATTGACTCCTTATTTGACCTTTTGAACATATTTCCTAATTGACTCCTTCTGATCTCTCATCAACCATACAGTAGTCCATATTTAACATACTGAACATATTTCAGGCCAAAGAGGCCTTGATCTTGAATTTTCTATACTGACTAATTGAGGTCTTCTGATTTCTTATTTATAATACGATAGTCAGTATTTTACATACTGGACATATTTCAGGCCAAAGAGGCCTTGATCTTGAATTTTCTATACAGACTAATCGAGGCCTTCTGATTTCTCATCAACCATACGGTAGTCCATATTTTACATATTGAACATATTTCAGGCCAAAGAGGCATTGATCTTGAACTTTCTATACAGACTAATTGAGGTCTTTTGATATCTTATCAACCGAACGGTACTCCATATTTTACATACTGAACATATTTCAGGCCAAGGAGTTCTCAATCTTGAACATTATATAGGACTAATTGACTCCTTCTGATTTCTCATCAACCATACAGTAGTCCATATTTGACATACTGAAAATATTTCAAGCCAAAAGAGGCCTTGATCTTGAATTTTCTATACTGACTAATTGAGGCCTTCTGATTTCTCATCAATCATACAGTAGTCCATATTTTACATACTGAACATATTTCAGGCCAAAGAGGCCTTGATCTTGAATTTTTTATACAGACTAATCGAGGCCTTCTGATTTCTCATTAAGCATACGGTAGTCCATATTTTACATACTGAACATATTTCAGGCCAAGAGTTCTCAATCTTGAACTTTCTATAGAGACTGAATGACTCCTTATTTGACCTTTTGAACATATTTCCCAATTCACTCCTTCTGATCTCTCATCAACCATGCAGTAGTCCATATTTGACATACTGAAAATATTTCAAGCTAAAAGAGGCCATGATCTTGAATTTTCTATACTGACTAATTGAGGCCTTCTGATTTCTCACCAATCATACAGTAGTCCATATTTTACATACTGAACATATTTCAGGCCAAAGAGGCCTTGATCTTGAATTTTCTATACAGACTAATCGAGACCTTCTGATTTCTCATCAACCATACGGTAGTCCATATTTGACATAGGGTGAATTCAGTGTGATTGGGACACTTTTTCCAAGTCATCTCAATGGCAAAAATTGTCCCAATCACCCTGAATTTACCCTACTGAACATATTTCAGGCCAAGGAGGTCTCAATCTTGAACTTTCTATAGAGACTAATTGACTCCTTATTTGACCTTTTGAACAGCTTTTTCATTTGACCCTTTGAACATCTTTCCTAATTGACTCCATCTGATCTCTCATCAACCATGCAGTAGTCCATATTTGACATACTGAAAATATTTCAACCCAAAGTAGGCCTTGATCTTGAATTTTCTATACTGGCTAATCGTGGTCTTTTGATTTCTCATCTTTCATACGGTAGTCCATATTTTACATACTGAACATATTTCAGGCCAAGAGTTCTCAATCTTGAACTTTCTATAGAGAATAATTGACTCCTTATTTGACCTTTTGAACATATTTCCTAATTGACTCCTTCTGATCTCTCATCAACCAAACAGTAGTCCATATTTAACATACTGAAAATATTTCAGGCCAAAGAGGCCTTGATCTTAAATTTTCCATAAAGACTAATTGAGGTCTTTTGATGTCTCATCAACTGACAGTATTCCATATTTGACATATTGAAAATATTTCAGGCAAAGGAGTTCTCAACCTTGAACTTTCCATAGAGACTAATTGACTCCTTATTTGACCTTTTGAACATATTTCCTGATTGACTCCTTCTGACCTCTCATCAACCATACAGTAGTCCATATTTAACATGCTGAAAATGTGTCAGTCCAAGAGGCCTTGATCTTGAATTTTCTATACTGACTAATTGAGGCCTTTTGATGTCTCATCAACCATGCAGTAGTCCGTATTTTACATATTGAACATATTTCAGGCCAAAGAGGCCTTGATCTTGAATTTTCTATAGATACTAATTGAGGCCTTCTGATTTCTCATCTATCATACGGTAGTCCATATTTTACATACTGAACATATTTCAGGCCAAGAGTTCTCAATCTTGAACTGTCTATAGAGACTGAATGACTCCTTATTTGACCGTTTGAACATATTTCCCAATTCACTCCTTCTGATCTCTCATCAACCATGCAGTAGTCCATATTTGACATACTGAAAATATTTCAACCCAAAGTAGGCCTTGATCTTGAATTTTCTATACTGGCTAATCGTGGTCTTTTGATTTCTCATCTTTCATACGGTAGTCCATATTTTACATACTGAACATATTTCAGGCCAAGAGTTCTCAATCTTGAACTTTCTATAGAGAATAATTGACTCCTTATTTGACCTTTTGAACATATTTCCTAATTGACTCCTTCTGATCTCTCATCAACCAAACAGTAGTCCATATTTAACATACTGAAAATATTTCAGGCCAAAGAGGCCTTGATCTTAAATTTTCCATAAAGACTAATTGAGGTCTTTTGATGTCTCATCAACTGACAGTATTCCATATTTGACATATTGAAAATATTTCAGGCAAAGGAGTTCTCAACCTTGAACTTTCCATAGAGACTAATTGACTCCTTATTTGACCTTTTGAACATATTTCCTGATTGACTCCTTCTGACCTCTCATCAACCATACAGTAGTCCATATTTAACATGCTGAAAATGTGTCAGTCCAAGAGGCCTTGATCTTGAATTTTCTATACTGACTAATTGAGGCCTTTTGATGTCTCATCAACCATGCAGTAGTCCGTATTTTACATATTGAACATATTTCAGGCCAAAGAGGCCTTGATCTTGAATTTTCTATAGATACTAATTGAGGCCTTCTGATTTCTCATCTATCATACGGTAGTCCATATTTGACATACTGAAAATATTTCAAGCCAAAAGGGCCCTTGATCTTGAATTTTCTATACTGACTAATAGAGGTCTTCTTATTTTTCACCAACCATACGGTAGTCCATATTTTACATACTGTACATATTTCAGGCCAAAGAGGCCTTGATCTTGAATTTTCTATACTGACTAATAGAGGTCTTCTGATTTCTCATTTATAATACGATAGTCAGTATTTTACATACTGAACATATTTCAGGCCAAAGAGGCCTTTATCTTGAATTTTCTATACAGACTAATCGAGGCCTTCTGATTTCTCATCAACCATACGGTAGTCCATATTTTACATACTGAACATATTTCAGGCCAAAGAGGCATTGATCTTGAACTTTCTATACAGACTAATTGAGGTCTTCTGATATCTTATCAACCGAACGGTACTCCATATTTTACATACTGAACATATTTCAGGCCAAGGAGGTCTCAATCTTGAACATTATATAGGACTAATTGACTCCTTCTGATTTCTCATCAACCATACAGTAGTCCATATTTGACATACTGAAAATATTTCAAGCCAAAAGAGGCCTTGATCTTGAATTTTCTATACTGACTAATTGAGGCCTTCTGATTTCTCATCAATCATACAGTAGTCCATATTTTACATACTGAACATATTTCAGGCCAAAGAGGCCTTGATCTTGAATTTTCTATACAGACTAATCGAGGCCTTCTGATTTCTCATTAACCATACGGTAGTCCATATTTTACATACTGAACATAATTCAGGCCAAGAGTTCTCAATCTTGAACTTTCTATAGACTGAATGACTCCTTATTTGACCTTTTGAACATATTTCCCAATTCACTCCTTCTGATCTCTCATCAACCATGCAGTAGTCCATATTTGACATACTGAAAATATTTCAAGCCAAAAGGGCCCTTGATCCTGAATTTTCTATACATACTAATTGGGGCCTTCTGATTTTTCACCAACCATACGGTAGTCCATATTTTACATACTGTACATATTTCAGGCAAAAGAGGCCTTGATCTTAAATTTTCTATACAGACTAATTGAGGTCTTTTGATATCTTATCAACCGAACGGTACTCCATATTTTACATACTGAACATATTTCAGGCCAAGGAGTTCTCAATCTTGAACATTATATAGGACTAATTGACTCCTTCTGATTTCTCATCAACCATACAGTAGTCCATATTTGACATACTGAAAATATTTCAAGCCAAAAGAGACCTTGACCTTGAATTTTCTATACTGACTAATTGAGGCCTTCTGATTTCTCATCAACCATACGGTAGTCCATATTTTACATACTGTACATATTTCAGGCAAAAAAGGCCTTGTTCTTGAATTTTCTATACAGACTAATTGAGGTCTTTTGATATCTTATCAACCGTACGGTACTCCTTATTATACATAATGAATATATTTTAGGCCAAGGAGTTCTCAATCTTGAACTTTATATAGGACTAATTGACTCCTTCTGATTTCTCATCAACCATACAGTAGTCCATATTTGACAAACTGAACATATTTCAGGCCAAAGAGGCCTTGATCTTGAATTTTCTATACTGACTAATAGAGGTCTTCTGATTTCGCATTTATAATACGATAGTCAGTATTTTACATACTGAACATATTTCAGGCCAAAGAGGCCTTGATCTTGAATTTTCTATACAGACTAATCGAGGCCTTCTGATTTCTCATCAACCATACGGTAGTCCATATTTTACATACTGAACATATTTCAGGCCAAAGAGGCATTGATCTTGAACTTTCTATACAGACTAATTGAGGTCTTTTGATATCTTATCAACCGAACGGTACTCCATATTTTACATACTGAACATATTTCAGGCCAAGGAGTTCTCAATCTTGAACATTATATAGGACTAATTGACTCCTTCTGATTTCTCATCAACCATACAGTAGTCCATATTTAACATACGGAAAATATTTCAGGCCAAAGAGGCCTTGATCTTAAATTTTCCATAAAGACTAATTGAGGTCTTTTGATGTCTCATCAACTGACAGTATTCCATATTTGACATATTGAAAATATTTCAGGCAAAGGAGTTCTCAACCTTGAACTTTCCATAGAGACTAATTGACTCCTTATTTGACCTTTTGAACATATTTCCTAATTGACTCCTTCTGATCTCTCATCAACCATACAGTAGTCCATATTTAACATGCTGAAAATGTTTCAGGCAAAGAGGCCTTGATCTTGAATTTTCTATACTGACTAATTGAGGCCTTTTGATGTCTCATCAACCATGCAGTAGTCCGTATTTTACATATTGAACATATTTCAGGCCAAAGAGTTCTCAATCTTGAACTGTCTATAGAGACTGAATGACTCCTTATTTGACCTTTTGAACATATTTCCCAATTCACTCCATCTGATCGCTCATCAACCATGCAGTAGTCCATATTTTACATACTGAAAATATTTCAAGCCAAAAGGGCCCTTGATCTTGAATTTTCTATACATACTAATTGGGGCCTTCTGATTTTTCACCAACCATACGGTAGTCCATATTTTACATACTGTACATATTTCAGGCAAAAGAGGCCTTGATCTTAAATTTTCTATACAGACTAATTGAGGTCTTTTGATATCTTATCAACCGAACGGTACTCCATATTTTACATACTGAACATATTTCAGGCCAAGGAGTTCTCAATCTTGAACATTATATAGGACTAATTGACTCCTTCTGATTTCTCATCAACCATACAGTAGTCCATATTTGACATACTGAAAATATTTCAAGCCAAAAGAGACCTTGACCTTGAATTTTCTATACTGACTAATTGAGGCCTTCTGATTTCTCATCAACCATACGGTAGTCCATATTTTACATACTGTACATATTTCAGGCAAAAAAGGCCTTGATCTTGAATTTTCTATACAGACTAATTGAGGTCTTTTGATATCTTATCAACCGTACGGTACTCCTTATTATACATAATGAACATATTTCAGGCCAAGGAGTTCTCAATCTTGAACTTTATATAGGACTAATTGACTCCTTCTGATTTCTCATCAACCATACAGTAGTCCATATTTGACAAACTGAACATATTTCAGGCCAAAGAGGCCTTGATCTTGAATTTTCTATACTGACTAATAGAGGTCTTCTGATTTCTCATTTATAATACGATAGTCAGTATTTTACATACTGAACATATTTCAGGCCAAAGAGGCCTTGATCTTGAATTTTCTATACAGACTAATCGAGGCCTTCTGATTTCTCATCAACCATACGGTAGTCCATATTTTACATACTGAACATATTTCAGGCCAAAGAGGCATTGATCTTGAACTTTCTATAGAGACTAATTGAGGTCTTTTGATATCTTATCAACCGAACGGTACTCCATATTTTACATACTGAACATATTTCAGGCCAAGGAGTTCTCAATCTTGAACATTATATAGGACTAATTGACTCCTTCTGATTTCTCATCAACCATACAGTAGTCCATATTTAACATACTGAAAATATTTCAGGCCAAAGAGGCCTTGATCTTAAATTTTCCATAAAGACTAATTGAGGTCTTTTGATGTCTCATCAACTGACAGTATTCCATATTTGACATATTGAAAATATTTCAGGCAAAGGAGTTCTCAACCTTGAACTTTCCATAGAGACTAATTGACTCCTTATTTGACCTTTTGAACATATTTCCTAATTGACTCCTTCTGATCTCTCATCAACCATACAGTAGTCCATATTTAACATGCTGAAAATGTTTCAGGCAAAGAGGCCTTGATCTTGAATTTTCTATACTGACTAATTGAGGCCTTCTGATTTCTCATCAATCATACAGTAGTCCATATTTTACATACTGAACATATTTCAGGCCAAAGAGGCCTTGATCTTGAATTTTTTATACAGACTAATCGAGGCCTTCTGATTTCTCATTAAGCATACGGTAGTCCATATTTTACATACTGAACATATTTCAGGCCAAGAGTTCTCAATCTTGAACTCTCTATAGAGACTGAATGACTCCTTATTTGACCTTTTGAACATATTTCCCAATTCACTCCTTCTGATCTCTCATCAACCATGCAGTAGTCCATATTTGACATACTGAAAATATTTCAAGCTAAAAGAGGCCATGATCTTGAATTTTCTATACTGACTAATTGAGGCCTTCTGATTTCTCACCAATCATACAGTAGTCCATATTTTACATACTGAACATATTTCAGGCCAAAGAGGCCTTGATCTTGAATTTTCTATACAGACTAATCGAGACCTTCTGATTTCTCATCAACCATACGGTAGTCCATATTTGACATAGGGTGAATTCAGTGTGATTGGGACACTTTTTCCAAGTCATCTCAATGGCAAAAATTGTCCCAATCACCCTGAATTTACCCTACTGAACATATTTCAGGCCAAGGAGGTCTCAATCTTGAACTTTCTATAGAGACTAATTGACTCCTTATTTGACCTTTTGAACAGCTTTTTCATTTGACCTTTTGAACATCTTTCCTAATTGACTCCATCTGATCTCTCATCAACCATGCAGTAGTCCATATTTGACATACTGAAAATATTTCAACCCAAAAGAGGCCTTGATCTTGAATTTTCTATACTGGCTAATCGTGGTCTTTTGATTTCTCATCTTTCATACGGTAGTCCATATTTTACATACTGAACATATTTCAGGCCAAGAGTTCTCAATCTTGAACTTTCTATAGAGAATAATTGACTCCTTATTTGACCTTTTGAACATATTTCCCAATTGACTCCTTCTGATCTCTCATCAACCAAACAGTAGTCCATATTTAACATACTGAAAATATTTCAGGCCAAAGAGGCCTTGATCTTAAATTTTCCATAAAGACTAATTGAGGTCTTTTGATGTCTCATCAACTGACAGTATTCCATATTTGACATATTGAAAATATTTCAGGCAAAGGAGTTCTCAACCTTGAACTTTCCATAGAGACTAATTGACTCCTTTTTTGACCTTTTGAACATATTTCTTAATTGACTCCTTCTGATTTCTCATTAAGCATACGGTAGTCCATATTTTACATACTGAACATATTTCAGGCCAAGAGTTCTCAATCTTGAACTGTCTATAGAGACTGAATGACTCCTTATTTGACCTTTTGAACATATTTCCCAATTCACTCCTTCTGATCTCTCATCAACCATGCAGTAGTCCATATTTGACATACTGAAAATATTTCAAGCCAAAAGGGCCCTTGATCTTGAATTTTCTATACTGACTAATAGAGGTCTTCTTATTTTTCACCAACCATACGGTAGTCCATATTTTACATACTGTACATATTTCAGGGCAAAGAGGCCTTGATCTTGAATTTTCTATACTGACTAATAGAGGTCTTCTGATTTTTCACCAACCATACGGTAGTCCATATTTTACATACTGTACATATTTCAGGCAAAAAAGGCCTTGATCTTGAATTTTCTATACAGACTAATTGAGGTCTTTTGATATCTTATCAACCGTACGGTACTCCTTGTTATACATAATGAACATATTTCAGGCCAAGGAGTTCTCAATCTTGAACTTTATATAGGACTAATTGACTACTTCTGATTTCTCATCAACCATACAGTAGTCCATATTTGACAAACTGAACATATTTCAGGCCAAAGAGGCCTTGATCTTGAATTTTCTATACTGACTAATAGAGGTCTTCTGATTTCTCATTTATAATACGATAGTCAGTATTTTACATACTGAACATATTTCAGGCCAAAGAGGCCTTGATCTTGAATTTTCTATACAGACTAATCGAGGCCTTCTGATTTCTCATCAACCATACAGTAGTCCATATTTAACATACTGAAAATATTTCAGGCCAAAGAGGCCTTGATCTTAAATTTTCCATAAAGACTAATTGAGGTCTTTTGATGTCTCATCAACTGACAGTATTCCATATTTGACATATTGAAAATATTTCAGGCAAAGGAGTTCTCAACCTTGAACTTTCCATAGAGACTAATTGACTCCTTATTTGACCTTTTGAACATATTTCCTAATTGACTCCTTCTGATCTCTCATCAACCATACAGTAGTCCATATTTAACATGCTGAAAATGTTTCAGGCAAAGAGGCCTTGATCTTAAATTTTCTATACTGACTAATTGAGGCCTTTTGATGTCTCATCAACCATGCAGTAGTCCGTATTTTACATATTGAACATATTTCAGGCCAAAGAGTTCTCAATCTTGAACTGTCTATAGAGACTGAATGACTCCTTATTTGACCTTTTGAACATATTTCCCAATTCACTCCTTCTGATCTTTCATCAACCATGCAGTAGTCCATATTTGACATACTGAAAATATTTCAAGCCAAAAGGGCCCTTGATCTTGAATTTTCTATACATACTAATTGGGGCCTTCTGATTTTTCACCAACCATACGGTAGTCCATATTTTACATACTGAACATATTTCAGGCCAAAGAGGCATTGATCTTGAACTTTCTATACAGACTAATTGAGGTCTTTTGATATCTTATCAACCGAACGGTACTCCATATTTTACATACTGAACATATTTCAGGCCAAGGAGTTCTCAATCTTGAACTTTCTATAGAGAATAATTGACTCCTTATTTGACCTTTTGAACATATTTCCTAATTGACTCCTTCTGATCTCTCATCAACCAAACAGTAGTCCATATTTAACATACTGAAAATATTTCAGGCCAAAGAGGCCTTGATCTTAAATTTTCCATAAAGACTAATTGAGGTCTTTTGATGTCTCATCAACTGACAGTATTCCATATTTGACATATTGAAAATATTTCAGGCAAAGGAGTTCTCAACCTTGAACTTTCCATAGAGACTAATTGACTCCTTATTTGACCTTTTGAACATATTTCCTGATTGACTCCTTCTGACCTCTCATCAACCATACAGTAGTCCATATTTAACATGCTGAAAATGTGTCAGTCCAAGAGGCCTTGATCTTGAATTTTCTATACTGACTAATTGAGGCCTTTTGATGTCTCATCAACCATGCAGTAGTCCGTATTTTACATATTGAACATATTTCAGGCCAAAGAGGCCTTGATCTTGAATTTTCTATAGATACTAATTGAGGCCTTCTGATTTCTCATCTATCATACGGTAGTCCATATTTGACATACTGAAAATATTTCAAGCCAAAAGGGCCCTTGATCTTGAATTTTCTATACTGACTAATAGAGGTCTTCTTATTTTTCACCAACCATACGGTAGTCCATATTTTACATACTGTACATATTTCAGGCCAAAGAGGCCTTGATCTTGAATTTTCTATACTGACTAATAGAGGTCTTCTGATTTCTCATTTATAATACGATAGTCAGTATTTTACATACTGAACATATTTCAGGCCAAAGAGGCCTTTATCTTGAATTTTCTATACAGACTAATCGAGGCCTTCTGATTTCTCATCAACCATACGGTAGTCCATATTTTACATACTGAACATATTTCAGGCCAAAGAGGCATTGATCTTGAACTTTCTATACAGACTAATTGAGGTCTTCTGATATCTTATCAACCGAACGGTACTCCATATTTTACATACTGAACATATTTCAGGCCAAGGAGGTCTCAATCTTGAACATTATATAGGACTAATTGACTCCTTCTGATTTCTCATCAACCATACAGTAGTCCATATTTGACATACTGAAAATATTTCAAGCCAAAAGAGGCCTTGATCTTGAATTTTCTATACTGACTAATTGAGGCCTTCTGATTTCTCATCAATCATACAGTAGTCCATATTTTACATACTGAACATATTTCAGGCCAAAGAGGCCTTGATCTTGAATTTTCTATACAGACTAATCGAGGCCTTCTGATTTCTCATTAACCATACGGTAGTCCATATTTTACATACTGAACATAATTCAGGCCAAGAGTTCTCAATCTTGAACTTTCTATAGACTGAATGACTCCTTATTTGACCTTTTGAACATATTTCCCAATTCACTCCTTCTGATCTCTCATCAACCATGCAGTAGTCCATATTTGACATACTGAAAATATTTCAAGCCAAAAGGGCCCTTGATCCTGAATTTTCTATACATACTAATTGGGGCCTTCTGATTTTTCACCAACCATACGGTAGTCCATATTTTACATACTGTACATATTTCAGGCAAAAGAGGCCTTGATCTTAAATTTTCTATACAGACTAATTGAGGTCTTTTGATATCTTATCAACCGAACGGTACTCCATATTTTACATACTGAACATATTTCAGGCCAAGGAGTTCTCAATCTTGAACATTATATAGGACTAATTGACTCCTTCTGATTTCTCATCAACCATACAGTAGTCCATATTTGACATACTGAAAATATTTCAAGCCAAAAGAGACCTTGACCTTGAATTTTCTATACTGACTAATTGAGGCCTTCTGATTTCTCATCAACCATACGGTAGTCCATATTTTACATACTGTACATATTTCAGGCAAAAAAGGCCTTGTTCTTGAATTTTCTATACAGACTAATTGAGGTCTTTTGATATCTTATCAACCGTACGGTACTCCTTATTATACATAATGAATATATTTTAGGCCAAGGAGTTCTCAATCTTGAACTTTATATAGGACTAATTGACTCCTTCTGATTTCTCATCAACCATACAGTAGTCCATATTTGACAAACTGAACATATTTCAGGCCAAAGAGGCCTTGATCTTGAATTTTCTATACTGACTAATAGAGGTCTTCTGATTTCGCATTTATAATACGATAGTCAGTATTTTACATACTGAACATATTTCAGGCCAAAGAGGCCTTGATCTTGAATTTTCTATACAGACTAATCGAGGCCTTCTGATTTCTCATCAACCATACGGTAGTCCATATTTTACATACTGAACATATTTCAGGCCAAAGAGGCATTGATCTTGAACTTTCTATACAGACTAATTGAGGTCTTTTGATATCTTATCAACCGAACGGTACTCCATATTTTACATACTGAACATATTTCAGGCCAAGGAGTTCTCAATCTTGAACATTATATAGGACTAATTGACTCCTTCTGATTTCTCATCAACCATACAGTAGTCCATATTTAACATACGGAAAATATTTCAGGCCAAAGAGGCCTTGATCTTAAATTTTCCATAAAGACTAATTGAGGTCTTTTGATGTCTCATCAACTGACAGTATTCCATATTTGACATATTGAAAATATTTCAGGCAAAGGAGTTCTCAACCTTGAACTTTCCATAGAGACTAATTGACTCCTTATTTGACCTTTTGAACATATTTCCTAATTGACTCCTTCTGATCTCTCATCAACCATACAGTAGTCCATATTTAACATGCTGAAAATGTTTCAGGCAAAGAGGCCTTGATCTTGAATTTTCTATACTGACTAATTGAGGCCTTTTGATGTCTCATCAACCATGCAGTAGTCCGTATTTTACATATTGAACATATTTCAGGCCAAAGAGTTCTCAATCTTGAACTGTCTATAGAGACTGAATGACTCCTTATTTGACCTTTTGAACATATTTCCCAATTCACTCCATCTGATCGCTCATCAACCATGCAGTAGTCCATATTTTACATACTGAAAATATTTCAAGCCAAAAGGGCCCTTGATCTTGAATTTTCTATACATACTAATTGGGGCCTTCTGATTTTTCACCAACCATACGGTAGTCCATATTTTACATACTGTACATATTTCAGGCAAAAGAGGCCTTGATCTTAAATTTTCTATACAGACTAATTGAGGTCTTTTGATATCTTATCAACCGAACGGTACTCCATATTTTACATACTGAACATATTTCAGGCCAAGGAGTTCTCAATCTTGAACATTATATAGGACTAATTGACTCCTTCTGATTTCTCATCAACCATACAGTAGTCCATATTTGACATACTGAAAATATTTCAAGCCAAAAGAGACCTTGACCTTGAATTTTCTATACTGACTAATTGAGGCCTTCTGATTTCTCATCAACCATACGGTAGTCCATATTTTACATACTGTACATATTTCAGGCAAAAAAGGCCTTGATCTTGAATTTTCTATACAGACTAATTGAGGTCTTTTGATATCTTATCAACCGTACGGTACTCCTTATTATACATAATGAACATATTTCAGGCCAAGGAGTTCTCAATCTTGAACTTTATATAGGACTAATTGACTCCTTCTGATTTCTCATCAACCATACAGTAGTCCATATTTGACAAACTGAACATATTTCAGGCCAAAGAGGCCTTGATCTTGAATTTTCTATACTGACTAATAGAGGTCTTCTGATTTCTCATTTATAATACGATAGTCAGTATTTTACATACTGAACATATTTCAGGCCAAAGAGGCCTTGATCTTGAATTTTCTATACAGACTAATCGAGGCCTTCTGATTTCTCATCAACCATACGGTAGTCCATATTTTACATACTGAACATATTTCAGGCCAAAGAGGCATTGATCTTGAACTTTCTATAGAGACTAATTGAGGTCTTTTGATATCTTATCAACCGAACGGTACTCCATATTTTACATACTGAACATATTTCAGGCCAAGGAGTTCTCAATCTTGAACATTATATAGGACTAATTGACTCCTTCTGATTTCTCATCAACCATACAGTAGTCCATATTTAACATACTGAAAATATTTCAGGCCAAAGAGGCCTTGATCTTAAATTTTCCATAAAGACTAATTGAGGTCTTTTGATGTCTCATCAACTGACAGTATTCCATATTTGACATATTGAAAATATTTCAGGCAAAGGAGTTCTCAACCTTGAACTTTCCATAGAGACTAATTGACTCCTTATTTGACCTTTTGAACATATTTCCTAATTGACTCCTTCTGATCTCTCATCAACCATACAGTAGTCCATATTTAACATGCTGAAAATGTTTCAGGCAAAGAGGCCTTGATCTTGAATTTTCTATACTGACTAATTGAGGCCTTCTGATTTCTCATCAATCATACAGTAGTCCATATTTTACATACTGAACATATTTCAGGCCAAAGAGGCCTTGATCTTGAATTTTTTATACAGACTAATCGAGGCCTTCTGATTTCTCATTAAGCATACGGTAGTCCATATTTTACATACTGAACATATTTCAGGCCAAGAGTTCTCAATCTTGAACTCTCTATAGAGACTGAATGACTCCTTATTTGACCTTTTGAACATATTTCCCAATTCACTCCTTCTGATCTCTCATCAACCATGCAGTAGTCCATATTTGACATACTGAAAATATTTCAAGCTAAAAGAGGCCATGATCTTGAATTTTCTATACTGACTAATTGAGGCCTTCTGATTTCTCACCAATCATACAGTAGTCCATATTTTACATACTGAACATATTTCAGGCCAAAGAGGCCTTGATCTTGAATTTTCTATACAGACTAATCGAGACCTTCTGATTTCTCATCAACCATACGGTAGTCCATATTTGACATAGGGTGAATTCAGTGTGATTGGGACACTTTTTCCAAGTCATCTCAATGGCAAAAATTGTCCCAATCACCCTGAATTTACCCTACTGAACATATTTCAGGCCAAGGAGGTCTCAATCTTGAACTTTCTATAGAGACTAATTGACTCCTTATTTGACCTTTTGAACAGCTTTTTCATTTGACCTTTTGAACATCTTTCCTAATTGACTCCATCTGATCTCTCATCAACCATGCAGTAGTCCATATTTGACATACTGAAAATATTTCAACCCAAAAGAGGCCTTGATCTTGAATTTTCTATACTGGCTAATCGTGGTCTTTTGATTTCTCATCTTTCATACGGTAGTCCATATTTTACATACTGAACATATTTCAGGCCAAGAGTTCTCAATCTTGAACTTTCTATAGAGAATAATTGACTCCTTATTTGACCTTTTGAACATATTTCCCAATTGACTCCTTCTGATCTCTCATCAACCAAACAGTAGTCCATATTTAACATACTGAAAATATTTCAGGCCAAAGAGGCCTTGATCTTAAATTTTCCATAAAGACTAATTGAGGTCTTTTGATGTCTCATCAACTGACAGTATTCCATATTTGACATATTGAAAATATTTCAGGCAAAGGAGTTCTCAACCTTGAACTTTCCATAGAGACTAATTGACTCCTTTTTTGACCTTTTGAACATATTTCTTAATTGACTCCTTCTGATTTCTCATTAAGCATACGGTAGTCCATATTTTACATACTGAACATATTTCAGGCCAAGAGTTCTCAATCTTGAACTGTCTATAGAGACTGAATGACTCCTTATTTGACCTTTTGAACATATTTCCCAATTCACTCCTTCTGATCTCTCATCAACCATGCAGTAGTCCATATTTGACATACTGAAAATATTTCAAGCCAAAAGGGCCCTTGATCTTGAATTTTCTATACTGACTAATAGAGGTCTTCTTATTTTTCACCAACCATACGGTAGTCCATATTTTACATACTGTACATATTTCAGGGCAAAGAGGCCTTGATCTTGAATTTTCTATACTGACTAATAGAGGTCTTCTGATTTTTCACCAACCATACGGTAGTCCATATTTTACATACTGTACATATTTCAGGCAAAAAAGGCCTTGATCTTGAATTTTCTATACAGACTAATTGAGGTCTTTTGATATCTTATCAACCGTACGGTACTCCTTGTTATACATAATGAACATATTTCAGGCCAAGGAGTTCTCAATCTTGAACTTTATATAGGACTAATTGACTACTTCTGATTTCTCATCAACCATACAGTAGTCCATATTTGACAAACTGAACATATTTCAGGCCAAAGAGGCCTTGATCTTGAATTTTCTATACTGACTAATAGAGGTCTTCTGATTTCTCATTTATAATACGATAGTCAGTATTTTACATACTGAACATATTTCAGGCCAAAGAGGCCTTGATCTTGAATTTTCTATACAGACTAATCGAGGCCTTCTGATTTCTCATCAACCATACAGTAGTCCATATTTAACATACTGAAAATATTTCAGGCCAAAGAGGCCTTGATCTTAAATTTTCCATAAAGACTAATTGAGGTCTTTTGATGTCTCATCAACTGACAGTATTCCATATTTGACATATTGAAAATATTTCAGGCAAAGGAGTTCTCAACCTTGAACTTTCCATAGAGACTAATTGACTCCTTATTTGACCTTTTGAACATATTTCCTAATTGACTCCTTCTGATCTCTCATCAACCATACAGTAGTCCATATTTAACATGCTGAAAATGTTTCAGGCAAAGAGGCCTTGATCTTAAATTTTCTATACTGACTAATTGAGGCCTTTTGATGTCTCATCAACCATGCAGTAGTCCGTATTTTACATATTGAACATATTTCAGGCCAAAGAGTTCTCAATCTTGAACTGTCTATAGAGACTGAATGACTCCTTATTTGACCTTTTGAACATATTTCCCAATTCACTCCTTCTGATCTTTCATCAACCATGCAGTAGTCCATATTTGACATACTGAAAATATTTCAAGCCAAAAGGGCCCTTGATCTTGAATTTTCTATACATACTAATTGGGGCCTTCTGATTTTTCACCAACCATACGGTAGTCCATATTTTACATACTGAACATATTTCAGGCCAAAGAGGCATTGATCTTGAACTTTCTATACAGACTAATTGAGGTCTTTTGATATCTTATCAACCGAACGGTACTCCATATTTTACATACTGAACATATTTCAGGCCAAGGAGTTCTCAATCTTGAACATTATATAGGACTAATTGACTCCTTCTGATTTCTCATCAACCATACAGTAGTCCATATTTGACATACTGAAAATATTTCAAGCCAAAAGAGGCCTTGATCTTGAATTTTCTATACAGACTAATCGAGGCCTTCTGATTTCTCATTAACCATACGGTAGTCCATATTTTACATACTGAACATATTTCAGGCCAAGAATTCTCAATCTTGAACTTTCTATAGAGACTGAATGACTCCTTATTTGACCTTTTGAACATATTTCCCAATTCACTCCTTCTGATCTCTCATCAACCATGCAGTAGTCCATATTTGACATACTGAAAATATTTCAAGCCAAAAGGGCCCTTGATCTTGAATTTTCTATACATACTAATTGGGGCCTTCTGATTTTTCACCAACCATACGGTATTCCATATTTTACATACTGTACATATTTCAGGCCAAAGAGGCCTTGATCTTGAATTTTCTATACAGACTAATCGAGGCCTTCTGATTTCTCATCAACCATACGGTAGTCCATATTTGACAAAGGGTGAATTCAGTGTGATTGGGACACTTTTTCCAAGTCATCTCAATGGCAAAAATTGTCCCAATCACCCTGAATTTACCCTACTGAACATATTTCAGGCCAAGGAGGTCTCAATCTTGAACTTTCTATAGAGAATAATTGACTCCTTATTTGACCTTTTGAACATATTTCCTAATTGACTCCTTCTGATCTCTCATCAACCATGCAGTAGTCCATATTTGACATACTGAAAATATTTCAACCCAAAAGAGGCCTTGATCTTGAATTTTCTATACTGGCTAATCGTGGTCTTTTGATTTCTCATCTTTCATACGGTAGTCCATATTAAACATACTGAAAATATTTCAGGCCAAAGAGTTCTCAATCTTGAACTGTCTATAGAGACTAATTGACTCCTTATTTGACCTTTTGAACATATTTCCTAATTCACTCCTTCTGATCTCTCATCAACCATGCAGTAGTCCATATTTGACATACTGTAAATATTTCAAGCCAAAAGGGCCCTTGATCTTGAATTTTCTATACTGACTAATTGAGGCCTTCTGATTTCTCATCAATCATACAGTAGTCCATATTTTACATACTGAACATATTTCAGGCCAAGGAGTTCTCAATCTTGAACTTTATATAGGACTAATTGACTCCTTCTGATTTCTCATCAACCATACAGTAGTCCATATTTGACATACTGAAAATATTTCAAGCCAAAAGAGGCCTTGATCTTGAATTTTCTATACTGACTAATTGAGGCCTTCTGATTTCTCATCAATCATACAGTAGTCCATATTTTACATACTGAACATATTTCAGGCCAAAGAGGCCTTGATCTTGAATTTTCTATACAGACTAATCGAGGCCTTCTGATTTCTCATCAACCATACGGTAGTCCATATTTGACAAAGGGTGAATTCAGTGTGATTGGGACACTTTTTCCAAGTCATCTCAATGGCAAAAATTGTCCCAATCACCCTGAATTTACCCTACTGAACATATTTCAGGCCAAGGAGGTCTCAATCTTGAACTTTCTATAGAGATTAATTGACTCCTTATTTGACCTTTTGAACAGCTTTTTCATTTGACCTTTTGAACATCTTTCCTAATTGACTCCATCTGATCTCTCATCAACCATGCAGTAGTCCATATTTGACATACTGAAAATATTTCAACCCAAAAGAGGCCTTGATCTTGAATTTTCTATACTGGCTAATCGTGGTCTTTTGATTTCTCATCTTTCATACGGTAGTCCATATTTTACATACTGAACATATTTCAGGCCAAGAGTTCTCAATCTTGAACTTTCTATAGAGAATAATTGACTCCTTATTTGACCTTTTGAACATATTTCCTAATTGATTCCTTCTGATCTCTCATCAACCATACAGTAGTCCATATTTAACATACTGAAAATATTTCAGGCCAAAGAGGCCTTGATCTTAAATTTTCCATAAAGACTAATTGAGGTCTTTTGATGTCTCATCAACTGACAGTATTCCATATTTGACATATTGAAAATATTTCAGGCCAAAGAGTTCTCAATCTTGAACTGTCTATAGAGACTGAATGACTCCTTATTTGACCTTTTGAACATATTTCCCAATTCACTCCTTCTGATCTCTCATCAACCATGCAGTAGTCCATATTTGACATACTGAAAATATTTCAAGCCAAAAGGGCCCTTGATCTTGAATTTTCTATACATACTAATTGGGGACTTCTGATTTTTCACCAACCATACGGTAGTCCATATTTTACATACTGTACATATTTCAGGCAAAAGAGGCCTTGATCTTGAATTTTCTATACAGACTAATTGAGGTCTTTTGATATCTTATCAACCGTACGGTACTCCATATTATACATAATGAACATATTTCAGGCCAAGAGTTCTCAATCTTGAACTGTCTATAGAGACTGAATGACTCCTTATTTGACCGTTTGAACATATTTCCTAATTCACTCCTTCTGATCTCTCATCAACCATGCAGTAGTCCATATTTGACATACTGAAAATATTTCAAGCCAAAAGGGCCCTTGATCTTGAATTTTCTATACATACTAATTGGGGCCTTCTGATTTTTCACCAACCATACGGTAGTCCATATTTTACATACTGTACATATTTCAGGCAAAAGAGGCCTTGATCTTGAATTTTCTATACAGACTAATTGAGGTCTTTTGATATCTTATCAACCGTACGGTACTCCATATTATACATAATGAACATATTTCAGGCCAAGAGTTCTCAATCTTGAACTTTCTATAGAGACTGAATGACTCCTTATTTGACCTTTTGAACATATTTCCTAATTCACTCCTTCTGATCTCTCATCAACCATGCAGTAGTCCATATTTGACAAACTAAACATATTTCAGGCCAAAGAGGCCTTGATCTTGAATTTTCTATACTGACTAATAGAGGTCTTCTGATTTCTCATTTATAATACGATAGTCAGTATTTTACATACTGAACATATTTCAGGCCAAAGAGGCCTTTATCTTGAATTTTCTATACAGACTAATCGAGGCCTTCTGATTTCTCATCAACCATACGGTAGTCCATATTTTACATACTGAACATATTTCAGGCCAAAGAGGCATTGATCTTGAACTTTCTATACAGACTAATTGAGGTCTTTTGATATCTTAACAACCGAACGGTACTCCATATTTTACATACTGAACATATTTCAGGCCAAGGAGGTCTCAATCTTGAACATTATATAGGACTAATTGACTCCTTCTGATTTCTCATCAACCATACAGTAGTCCATATTTGACATACTGAAAATATTTCAAGCCAAAAGAGGCCTTGATCTTGAATTTTCTATACTGACTAATTGAGGCCTTCTGATTTCTCATCAATCATACAGTAGTCCATATTTTACATACTGAACATATTTCAGGCCAAAGAGGCCTTGATCTTGAATTTTCTATACAGACTAATCGAGGCCTTCTGATTTCTCATTAACCATAAGGTAGTCCATATTTTACATACTGAACATAATTCAGGCCAAGAGTTCTCAATCTTGAACTTTCTATAGAGACTGAATGACTCCTTATTTGACCTTTTGAACATATTTCCCAATTCACTCCTTCTGATCTCTCATCAACCATGCAGTAGTCCATATTTGACATACTGAAAATATTTCAAGCCAAAAGGGCCCTTGATCCTGAATTTTCTATACATACTAATTGGGGCCTTCTGATTTTTCACCAACCATACGGTAGTCCATATTTTACATACTGTACATATTTCAGGCAAAAGAGGCCTTGATCTTGAATTTTCTATACAGACTAATTGAGGTCTTTTGATATCTTATCAACCGTACGGTACTCCTTATTATACATAATGAACATATTTCAGGCCAAGGAGTTCTCAATCTTGAACTTTATATAGGACTAATTGACTCCTTCTGATTTCTCATCAACCATACAGTAGTCCATATTTGACAAACTGAACATATTTCAGGCCTAAGAGGCCTTGATCTTGAATTTTCTATACTGACTAATAGAGGTCTTCTGATTTCTCATTTATAATACTATAGTCAGTATTTTACATACTGAACATATTTCAGGCCAAAGAGGCCTTGATCTTGAATTTTCTATACAGACTAATCGAGGCCTTCTGATTTCTCATCAACCATACGGTAGTCCATATTTTACATACTGAACATATTTCAGGCCAAAGAGGCATTGATCTTGAACTTTCTATACAGACTAATTGAGGTCTTTTGATATCTTAACAACCGAACGGTACTCCATATTTTACATACTGAACATATTTCAGGCCAAGGAGGTCTCAATCTTGAACATTATATAGGACTAATTGACTCCTTCTGATTTCTCATCAACCATACAGTAGTCCATATTTGACATACTGAAAATATTTCAAGCCAAAAGAGGCCTTGATCTTGAATTTTCTATACTGACTAATTGAGGCCTTCTGATTTCTCATCAATCATACAGTAGTCCATATTTTACATACTGAACATATTTCAGGCCAAAGAGGCCTTGATCTTGAATTTTCTATACAGACTAATCGAGGCCTTCTGATTTCTCATTAACCATACGGTAGTCCATATTTTACATACTGAACATAATTCAGGCCAAGAGTTCTCAATCTTGAACTTTCTATAGAGACTGAATGACTCCTTATTTGACCTTTTGAACATATTTCCCAATTCACTCCTTCTGATCTCTCATCAACCATGCAGTAGTCCATATTTGACATACTGAAAATATTTCAAGCCAAAAGGGCCCTTGATCCTGAATTTTCTATACATACTAATTGGGGCCTTCTGATTTTTCACCAACCATACGGTAGTCCATATTTTACATACTGTACATATTTCAGGCAAAAGAGGCCTTGATCTTGAATTTTCTATACAGACTAATTGAGGTCTTTTGATATCTTATCAACCGTACGGTACTCCTTATTATACATAATGAACATATTTCAGGCCAAGGAGTTCTCAATCTTGAACTTTATATAGGACTAATTGACTCCTTCTGATTTCTCATCAACCATACAGTAGTCCATATTTTACATACTGAACATATTTCAGGCCAAAGAGGCCTTGATCTTGAATTTTCTATACAGACTAATCGAGGCCTTCTGATTTCTCATCAACCATACGGTAGTCCATATTTTACATACTGAACATATTTCAGGCCAAAGAGGCATTGATCTTGAACTTTCTATACAGACTAATTGAGGTCTTTTGATATCTTAACAACCGAACGGTACTCCATATTTTACATACTGAACATATTTCAGGCCAAGGAGGTCTCAATCTTGAACATTATATAGGACTAATTGACTCCTTCTGATTTCTCATCAACCATACAGTAGTCCATATTTGACATACTGAAAATATTTCAAGCCAAAAGAGGCCTTGATCTTGAATTTTCTATACTGACTAATTGAGGCCTTCTGATTTCTCATCAATCATACAGTAGTCCATATTTTACATACTGAACATATTTCAGGCCAAAGAGGCCTTGATCTTGAATTTTCTATACAGACTAATCGAGGCCTTCTGATTTCTCATTAACCATACGGTAGTCCATATTTTACATACTGAACATAATTCAGGCCAAGAGTTCTCAATCTTGAACTTTCTAGAGAGACTGAATGACTCCTTATTTGACCTTTTGAACATATTTCCCAATTCACTCCTTCTGATCTCTCATCAACCATGCAGTAGTCCATATTTGACATACTGAAAATATTTCAAGCCAAAAGGGCCCTTGTTCCTGAATTTTCTATACATACTAATTGGGGCCTTCTGATTTTTCACCAACCATACGGTAGTCCATATTTTACATACTGTACATACTTCAGGCAAAAGAGGCCTTGATCTTGAATTTTCTATACAGACTAATTGAGGTCTTTTGATATCTTATCAACCGTACGGTACTCCTTATTATACATAATGAACATATTTCAGGCCAAGGAGTTCTCAATCTTGAACTTTATATAGGACTAATTGACTCCTTCTGATTTCTCATCAACCATACAGTAGTCCATATTTTACATACTGAACATATTTCAGGCCAAAGAGGCCTTGATCTTGAATTTTCTATACAGACTAATCGAGGCCTTCTGATTTCTCATCAACCATACGGTAGTCCATATTTTACATACTGAACATATTTCAGGCCAAAGAGGCATTGATCTTGAACTTTCTATACAGACTAATTGAGGTCTTTTGATATCTTATCAACCGAACGGTACTCCATATTTTACATACTGAACATATTTCAGGCCAAGGAGTTCTCAATCTTGAACATTATATAGGACTAATTGACTCCTTCTGATTTCTCATCAACCATACAGTAGTCCATATTTGACATACTGAAAATATTTCAAGCCAAAAGAGGCCTTGATCTTGAATTTTCTATACTGACTAATTGAGGCCTTCTGATTTCTCATCAATCATACAGTAGTCCATATTTTACATACTGAACATATTTCAGGCCAAAGAGGCCTTGATCTTGAATTTTCTATACAGACTAATCGAGGCCTTCTGATTTCTCATTAAGCATACGGTAGTCCATATTTTACATACTGAACATATTTCAGGCCAAGAGTTCTCAATCTTGAACTTTCTATAGAGACTGAATGACTCCTTATTTGACCTTTTGAACATATTTCCCAATTCACTCCTTCTGATCTCTCATCAACCATGCAGTAGTTCATATTTGACATACTGAAAATATTTCAAGCTAAAAGAGGCCATGATCTTGAATTTTCTATACTGACTAATTGAGGCCTTCTGATTTCTCACCAATCATACAGTAGTCCATATTTTACATACTGAACATATTTCAGGCCAAAGAGGCCTTGATCTTGAATTTTCTATACAGACTAATCGAGACCTTCTGATTTCTCATCAACCATACGGTAGTCCATATTTGACATAGGGTGAATTCAGTGTGATTGGGACACTTTTTCCAAGTCATCTCAATGGCAAAAATTGTCCCAATCACCCTGAATTTACCCTACTGAACATATTTCAGGCCAAGGAGGTCTCAATCTTGAACTTTCTATAGAGACTAATTGACTCCTTATTTGACCTTTTGAACAGCTTTTTCATTTGACCTTTTGAACATCTTTCCTAATTGACTCCATCTGATCTCTCATCAACCATGCAGTAGTCCATATTTGACATACTGAAAATATTTCAACCCAAAAGAGGCCTTGATCTTGAATTTTCTATACTGGCTAATCGTGGTCTTTTGATTTCTCATCTTTCATACGGTAGTCCATATTTTACATACTGAACATATTTCAGGCCAAGAGTTCTCAATCTTGAACTTTCTATAGAGAATAATTGACTCCTTATTTGACCTTTTGAACATATTTCCCAATTGACTCCTTCTGATCTCTCATCAACCAAACAGTAGTCCATATTTAACATACTGAAAATATTTCAGGCCAAAGAGGCCTTGATCTTAAATTTTCCATAAAGACTAATTGAGGTCTTTTGATGTCTCATCAACTGACAGTATTCCATATTTGACATATTGAAAATATTTCAGGCAAAGGAGTTCTCAACCTTGAACTTTCCATAGAGACTAATTGACTCCTTTTTTGACCTTTTGAACATATTTCTTAATTGACTCCTTCTGATTTCTCATTAAGCATACGGTAGTCCATATTTTACATACTGAACATATTTCAGGCCAAGAGTTCTCAATCTTGAACTGTCTATAGAGACTGAATGACTCCTTATTTGACCTTTTGAACATATTTCCCAATTCACTCCTTCTGATCTCTCATCAACCATGCAGTAGTCCATATTTGACATACTGAAAATATTTCAAGCCAAAAGGGCCCTTGATCTTGAATTTTCTATACTGACTAATAGAGGTCTTCTTATTTTTCACCAACCATACGGTAGTCCATATTTTACATACTGTACATATTTCAGGGCAAAGAGGCCTTGATCTTGAATTTTCTATACTGACTAATAGAGGTCTTCTGATTTTTCACCAACCATACGGTAGTCCATATTTTACATACTGTACATATTTCAGGCAAAAAAGGCCTTGATCTTGAATTTTCTATACAGACTAATTGAGGTCTTTTGATATCTTATCAACCGTACGGTACTCCTTGTTATACATAATGAACATATTTCAGGCCAAGGAGTTCTCAATCTTGAACTTTATATAGGACTAATTGACTACTTCTGATTTCTCATCAACCATACAGTAGTCCATATTTGACAAACTGAACATATTTCAGGCCAAAGAGGCCTTGATCTTGAATTTTCTATACTGACTAATAGAGGTCTTCTGATTTCTCATTTATAATACGATAGTCAGTATTTTACATACTGAACATATTTCAGGCCAAAGAGGCCTTGATCTTGAATTTTCTATACAGACTAATCGAGGCCTTCTGATTTCTCATCAACCATACAGTAGTCCATATTTAACATACTGAAAATATTTCAGGCCAAAGAGGCCTTGATCTTAAATTTTCCATAAAGACTAATTGAGGTCTTTTGATGTCTCATCAACTGACAGTATTCCATATTTGACATATTGAAAATATTTCAGGCAAAGGAGTTCTCAACCTTGAACTTTCCATAGAGACTAATTGACTCCTTATTTGACCTTTTGAACATATTTCCTAATTGACTCCTTCTGATCTCTCATCAACCATACAGTAGTCCATATTTAACATGCTGAAAATGTTTCAGGCAAAGAGGCCTTGATCTTAAATTTTCTATACTGACTAATTGAGGCCTTTTGATGTCTCATCAACCATGCAGTAGTCCGTATTTTACATATTGAACATATTTCAGGCCAAAGAGTTCTCAATCTTGAACTGTCTATAGAGACTGAATGACTCCTTATTTGACCTTTTGAACATATTTCCCAATTCACTCCTTCTGATCTTTCATCAACCATGCAGTAGTCCATATTTGACATACTGAAAATATTTCAAGCCAAAAGGGCCCTTGATCTTGAATTTTCTATACATACTAATTGGGGCCTTCTGATTTTTCACCAACCATACGGTAGTCCATATTTTACATACTGAACATATTTCAGGCCAAAGAGGCATTGATCTTGAACTTTCTATACAGACTAATTGAGGTCTTTTGATATCTTATCAACCGAACGGTACTCCATATTTTACATACTGAACATATTTCAGGCCAAGGAGTTCTCAATCTTGAACATTATATAGGACTAATTGACTCCTTCTGATTTCTCATCAACCATACAGTAGTCCATATTTGACATACTGAAAATATTTCAAGCCAAAAGAGGCCTTGATCTTGAATTTTCTATACAGACTAATCGAGGCCTTCTGATTTCTCATTAACCATACGGTAGTCCATATTTTACATACTGAACATATTTCAGGCCAAGAATTCTCAATCTTGAACTTTCTATAGAGACTGAATGACTCCTTATTTGACCTTTTGAACATATTTCCCAATTCACTCCTTCTGATCTCTCATCAACCATGCAGTAGTCCATATTTGACATACTGAAAATATTTCAAGCCAAAAGGGCCCTTGATCTTGAATTTTCTATACATACTAATTGGGGCCTTCTGATTTTTCACCAACCATACGGTATTCCATATTTTACATACTGTACATATTTCAGGCCAAAGAGGCCTTGATCTTGAATTTTCTATACAGACTAATCGAGGCCTTCTGATTTCTCATCAACCATACGGTAGTCCATATTTGACAAAGGGTGAATTCAGTGTGATTGGGACACTTTTTCCAAGTCATCTCAATGGCAAAAATTGTCCCAATCACCCTGAATTTACCCTACTGAACATATTTCAGGCCAAGGAGGTCTCAATCTTGAACTTTCTATAGAGAATAATTGACTCCTTATTTGACCTTTTGAACATATTTCCTAATTGACTCCTTCTGATCTCTCATCAACCATGCAGTAGTCCATATTTGACATACTGAAAATATTTCAACCCAAAAGAGGCCTTGATCTTGAATTTTCTATACTGGCTAATCGTGGTCTTTTGATTTCTCATCTTTCATACGGTAGTCCATATTAAACATACTGAAAATATTTCAGGCCAAAGAGTTCTCAATCTTGAACTGTCTATAGAGACTAATTGACTCCTTATTTGACCTTTTGAACATATTTCCTAATTCACTCCTTCTGATCTCTCATCAACCATGCAGTAGTCCATATTTGACATACTGTAAATATTTCAAGCCAAAAGGGCCCTTGATCTTGAATTTTCTATACTGACTAATTGAGGCCTTCTGATTTCTCATCAATCATACAGTAGTCCATATTTTACATACTGAACATATTTCAGGCCAAGGAGTTCTCAATCTTGAACTTTATATAGGACTAATTGACTCCTTCTGATTTCTCATCAACCATACAGTAGTCCATATTTGACATACTGAAAATATTTCAAGCCAAAAGAGGCCTTGATCTTGAATTTTCTATACTGACTAATTGAGGCCTTCTGATTTCTCATCAATCATACAGTAGTCCATATTTTACATACTGAACATATTTCAGGCCAAAGAGGCCTTGATCTTGAATTTTCTATACAGACTAATCGAGGCCTTCTGATTTCTCATCAACCATACGGTAGTCCATATTTGACAAAGGGTGAATTCAGTGTGATTGGGACACTTTTTCCAAGTCATCTCAATGGCAAAAATTGTCCCAATCACCCTGAATTTACCCTACTGAACATATTTCAGGCCAAGGAGGTCTCAATCTTGAACTTTCTATAGAGATTAATTGACTCCTTATTTGACCTTTTGAACAGCTTTTTCATTTGACCTTTTGAACATCTTTCCTAATTGACTCCATCTGATCTCTCATCAACCATGCAGTAGTCCATATTTGACATACTGAAAATATTTCAACCCAAAAGAGGCCTTGATCTTGAATTTTCTATACTGGCTAATCGTGGTCTTTTGATTTCTCATCTTTCATACGGTAGTCCATATTTTACATACTGAACATATTTCAGGCCAAGAGTTCTCAATCTTGAACTTTCTATAGAGAATAATTGACTCCTTATTTGACCTTTTGAACATATTTCCTAATTGATTCCTTCTGATCTCTCATCAACCATACAGTAGTCCATATTTAACATACTGAAAATATTTCAGGCCAAAGAGGCCTTGATCTTAAATTTTCCATAAAGACTAATTGAGGTCTTTTGATGTCTCATCAACTGACAGTATTCCATATTTGACATATTGAAAATATTTCAGGCCAAAGAGTTCTCAATCTTGAACTGTCTATAGAGACTGAATGACTCCTTATTTGACCTTTTGAACATATTTCCCAATTCACTCCTTCTGATCTCTCATCAACCATGCAGTAGTCCATATTTGACATACTGAAAATATTTCAAGCCAAAAGGGCCCTTGATCTTGAATTTTCTATACATACTAATTGGGGACTTCTGATTTTTCACCAACCATACGGTAGTCCATATTTTACATACTGTACATATTTCAGGCAAAAGAGGCCTTGATCTTGAATTTTCTATACAGACTAATTGAGGTCTTTTGATATCTTATCAACCGTACGGTACTCCATATTATACATAATGAACATATTTCAGGCCAAGAGTTCTCAATCTTGAACTGTCTATAGAGACTGAATGACTCCTTATTTGACCGTTTGAACATATTTCCTAATTCACTCCTTCTGATCTCTCATCAACCATGCAGTAGTCCATATTTGACATACTGAAAATATTTCAAGCCAAAAGGGCCCTTGATCTTGAATTTTCTATACATACTAATTGGGGCCTTCTGATTTTTCACCAACCATACGGTAGTCCATATTTTACATACTGTACATATTTCAGGCAAAAGAGGCCTTGATCTTGAATTTTCTATACAGACTAATTGAGGTCTTTTGATATCTTATCAACCGTACGGTACTCCATATTATACATAATGAACATATTTCAGGCCAAGAGTTCTCAATCTTGAACTTTCTATAGAGACTGAATGACTCCTTATTTGACCTTTTGAACATATTTCCTAATTCACTCCTTCTGATCTCTCATCAACCATGCAGTAGTCCATATTTGACAAACTAAACATATTTCAGGCCAAAGAGGCCTTGATCTTGAATTTTCTATACTGACTAATAGAGGTCTTCTGATTTCTCATTTATAATACGATAGTCAGTATTTTACATACTGAACATATTTCAGGCCAAAGAGGCCTTTATCTTGAATTTTCTATACAGACTAATCGAGGCCTTCTGATTTCTCATCAACCATACGGTAGTCCATATTTTACATACTGAACATATTTCAGGCCAAAGAGGCATTGATCTTGAACTTTCTATACAGACTAATTGAGGTCTTTTGATATCTTAACAACCGAACGGTACTCCATATTTTACATACTGAACATATTTCAGGCCAAGGAGGTCTCAATCTTGAACATTATATAGGACTAATTGACTCCTTCTGATTTCTCATCAACCATACAGTAGTCCATATTTGACATACTGAAAATATTTCAAGCCAAAAGAGGCCTTGATCTTGAATTTTCTATACTGACTAATTGAGGCCTTCTGATTTCTCATCAATCATACAGTAGTCCATATTTTACATACTGAACATATTTCAGGCCAAAGAGGCCTTGATCTTGAATTTTCTATACAGACTAATCGAGGCCTTCTGATTTCTCATTAACCATAAGGTAGTCCATATTTTACATACTGAACATAATTCAGGCCAAGAGTTCTCAATCTTGAACTTTCTATAGAGACTGAATGACTCCTTATTTGACCTTTTGAACATATTTCCCAATTCACTCCTTCTGATCTCTCATCAACCATGCAGTAGTCCATATTTGACATACTGAAAATATTTCAAGCCAAAAGGGCCCTTGATCCTGAATTTTCTATACATACTAATTGGGGCCTTCTGATTTTTCACCAACCATACGGTAGTCCATATTTTACATACTGTACATATTTCAGGCAAAAGAGGCCTTGATCTTGAATTTTCTATACAGACTAATTGAGGTCTTTTGATATCTTATCAACCGTACGGTACTCCTTATTATACATAATGAACATATTTCAGGCCAAGGAGTTCTCAATCTTGAACTTTATATAGGACTAATTGACTCCTTCTGATTTCTCATCAACCATACAGTAGTCCATATTTGACAAACTGAACATATTTCAGGCCTAAGAGGCCTTGATCTTGAATTTTCTATACTGACTAATAGAGGTCTTCTGATTTCTCATTTATAATACTATAGTCAGTATTTTACATACTGAACATATTTCAGGCCAAAGAGGCCTTGATCTTGAATTTTCTATACAGACTAATCGAGGCCTTCTGATTTCTCATCAACCATACGGTAGTCCATATTTTACATACTGAACATATTTCAGGCCAAAGAGGCATTGATCTTGAACTTTCTATACAGACTAATTGAGGTCTTTTGATATCTTAACAACCGAACGGTACTCCATATTTTACATACTGAACATATTTCAGGCCAAGGAGGTCTCAATCTTGAACATTATATAGGACTAATTGACTCCTTCTGATTTCTCATCAACCATACAGTAGTCCATATTTGACATACTGAAAATATTTCAAGCCAAAAGAGGCCTTGATCTTGAATTTTCTATACTGACTAATTGAGGCCTTCTGATTTCTCATCAATCATACAGTAGTCCATATTTTACATACTGAACATATTTCAGGCCAAAGAGGCCTTGATCTTGAATTTTCTATACAGACTAATCGAGGCCTTCTGATTTCTCATTAACCATACGGTAGTCCATATTTTACATACTGAACATAATTCAGGCCAAGAGTTCTCAATCTTGAACTTTCTATAGAGACTGAATGACTCCTTATTTGACCTTTTGAACATATTTCCCAATTCACTCCTTCTGATCTCTCATCAACCATGCAGTAGTCCATATTTGACATACTGAAAATATTTCAAGCCAAAAGGGCCCTTGATCCTGAATTTTCTATACATACTAATTGGGGCCTTCTGATTTTTCACCAACCATACGGTAGTCCATATTTTACATACTGTACATATTTCAGGCAAAAGAGGCCTTGATCTTGAATTTTCTATACAGACTAATTGAGGTCTTTTGATATCTTATCAACCGTACGGTACTCCTTATTATACATAATGAACATATTTCAGGCCAAGGAGTTCTCAATCTTGAACTTTATATAGGACTAATTGACTCCTTCTGATTTCTCATCAACCATACAGTAGTCCATATTTTACATACTGAACATATTTCAGGCCAAAGAGGCCTTGATCTTGAATTTTCTATACAGACTAATCGAGGCCTTCTGATTTCTCATCAACCATACGGTAGTCCATATTTTACATACTGAACATATTTCAGGCCAAAGAGGCATTGATCTTGAACTTTCTATACAGACTAATTGAGGTCTTTTGATATCTTAACAACCGAACGGTACTCCATATTTTACATACTGAACATATTTCAGGCCAAGGAGGTCTCAATCTTGAACATTATATAGGACTAATTGACTCCTTCTGATTTCTCATCAACCATACAGTAGTCCATATTTGACATACTGAAAATATTTCAAGCCAAAAGAGGCCTTGATCTTGAATTTTCTATACTGACTAATTGAGGCCTTCTGATTTCTCATCAATCATACAGTAGTCCATATTTTACATACTGAACATATTTCAGGCCAAAGAGGCCTTGATCTTGAATTTTCTATACAGACTAATCGAGGCCTTCTGATTTCTCATTAACCATACGGTAGTCCATATTTTACATACTGAACATAATTCAGGCCAAGAGTTCTCAATCTTGAACTTTCTAGAGAGACTGAATGACTCCTTATTTGACCTTTTGAACATATTTCCCAATTCACTCCTTCTGATCTCTCATCAACCATGCAGTAGTCCATATTTGACATACTGAAAATATTTCAAGCCAAAAGGGCCCTTGTTCCTGAATTTTCTATACATACTAATTGGGGCCTTCTGATTTTTCACCAACCATACGGTAGTCCATATTTTACATACTGTACATACTTCAGGCAAAAGAGGCCTTGATCTTGAATTTTCTATACAGACTAATTGAGGTCTTTTGATATCTTATCAACCGTACGGTACTCCTTATTATACATAATGAACATATTTCAGGCCAAGGAGTTCTCAATCTTGAACTTTATATAGGACTAATTGACTCCTTCTGATTTCTCATCAACCATACAGTAGTCCATATTTTACATACTGAACATATTTCAGGCCAAAGAGGCCTTGATCTTGAATTTTCTATACAGACTAATCGAGGCCTTCTGATTTCTCATCAACCATACGGTAGTCCATATTTTACATACTGAACATATTTCAGGCCAAAGAGGCATTGATCTTGAACTTTCTATACAGACTAATTGAGGTCTTTTGATATCTTATCAACCGAACGGTACTCCATATTTTACATACTGAACATATTTCAGGCCAAGGAGTTCTCAATCTTGAACATTATATAGGACTAATTGACTCCTTCTGATTTCTCATCAACCATACAGTAGTCCATATTTGACATACTGAAAATATTTCAAGCCAAAAGAGGCCTTGATCTTGAATTTTCTATACTGACTAATTGAGGCCTTCTGATTTCTCATCAATCATACAGTAGTCCATATTTTACATACTGAACATATTTCAGGCCAAAGAGGCCTTGATCTTGAATTTTCTATACAGACTAATCGAGGCCTTCTGATTTCTCATTAAGCATACGGTAGTCCATATTTTACATACTGAACATATTTCAGGCCAAGAGTTCTCAATCTTGAACTTTCTATAGAGACTGAATGACTCCTTATTTGACCTTTTGAACATATTTCCCAATTCACTCCTTCTGATCTCTCATCAACCATGCAGTAGTTCATATTTGACATACTGAAAATATTTCAAGCTAAAAGAGGCCATGATCTTGAATTTTCTATACTGACTAATTGAGGCCTTCTGATTTCTCACCAATCATACAGTAGTCCATATTTTACATACTGAACATATTTCAGGCCAAAGAGGCCTTGATCTTGAATTTTCTATACAGACTAATCGAGACCTTCTGATTTCTCATCAACCATACGGTAGTCCATATTTGACATAGGGTGAATTCAGTGTGATTGGGACACTTTTTCCAAGTCATCTCAATGGCAAAAATTGTCCCAATCACCCTGAATTTACCCTACTGAACATATTTCAGGCCAAGGAGGTCTCAATCTTGAACTTTCTATAGAGACTAATTGACTCGTTATTTGACCTTTTGAACAGCTTTTTCATTTGACCTTTTAAACATCTTTCCTAATTGACTCCATCTGATGTCTCATCAACCATGCAGTAGTCCATATTTGACATACTGAAAATATTTCAACCCAAAAGAGGCCTTGATCTTGAATTTTCTATACTGGCTAATCATGGTCTTTTGATTTCTCATCTTTCATACGGTAGTCCATATTTTACATACTGAACATATTTCAGGCCAAGAGTTCTCAATCTTGAAATTTCTATAGAGAATAATTGACTCCTTATTTGACCTTTTGAACATATTTCCTAATTGACTCCTTCTGATCTCTCATCAACCATACAGTAGTCCATATTTAACATACTGAAAATATTTCAGGCCAAAGAGTCCTTGATCTTAAATTTTCCATAAAGACTAATTGAGGTCTTTTGATGTCTGATCAACTGACAGTATTCCATATTTGACATATTGAAAATATTTCAGGCAAAGGAGTTCTCAACCTTGAACTTTCCATAGAGACTAATTGACTCCTTATTTGACCTTTTGAACATATTTCCTAATTGACTCCTTCTGATCTCTCATCAACCATACAGTAGTCCATATTTAACATGCTGAAAATGTTTCAGGCAAAGAGGCCTTGATCTTGAATTTTCTATACTGACTAATTGAGGCCTTTTGATGTCTCATCAACCATGCAGTAGTCCGTATTTTACATATTGAACATATTTCAGGCCAAAGAGGCCTTGATCTTGAATTTTCTATAGATACTAATTGAGGCCTTCTGATTTCTCATCTATCATACGGTAGTCCATATTTTACATACTGAACATATTTCAGGCCAATAGTTCTCAATCTTGAACTGTCTATAGAGACTGAATGACTCCTTATTTGACCTTTTGAAAATATTTCCCAATTCACTCCTTCTGATCTCTCATCAACCATGCAGTAGTCCATATTTGACATACTGCAAATATTTCAAGCCAAAAGGGCCCTTGATCTTGAATTTTCTATACATACTAATTGGGGCCTTCTGATTTTTCACCAACCATACGGTAGTCCATATTTTACATACTGTACATATTTCAGGCCAAAGAGGCCTTGATCTTGAATTTTCTATACAGACTAATCGAGGCCTTCTGATTTCTTATCAACCATACGGTAGTCCATATTTTACATACTGAACATATTTCAGGCCAAGAGTTCTCAATCTTGAACTTTCTATAGAGACTGAATGACTCCTTATTTGACCTTTTGAACATATTTCCTAATTCACTCCTTCTGATCTCTCATCAACCATGCAGTAGTCCATATTTGACAAACTGAACATATTTCAGGCCGAAGAGGCCTTGATCTTGAATTTTCTATACTGACTAATAGAGGTCTTCTGATTTCTCATTTATAATACGATAGTCAGTATTTTACATACTGAACATATTTCAGGCCAAAGAGGCCTTTATCTTGAATTTTCTATACAGACTAATCGAGGTCTTTTGATATCTTAACAACCGAACGGTACTCCATATTTTACATACTGAACATATTTCAGGCCAAGGAGGTCTCAATCTTGAACATTATATAGGACTAATTGACTCCTTCTGATTTCTCATCAACCATACAGTAGTCCATATTTGACATACTGAAAATATTTCAAGCCAAAAGAGGCCTTGATCTTGAATTTTCTATACTGACTAATTGAGGCCTTCTGATTTCTCATCAATCATACAGTAGTCCATATTTTACATACTGAACATATTTCAGGCCAAAGAGGCCTTGATCTTGAATTTTCTATACAGACTAATCGAGGCCTTCTGATTTCTCATTAACCATACGGTAGTCCATATTTTACATACTGAACATAATTTAGGCCAAGAGTTCTCAATCTTGAACTTTCTATAGAGACTGAATGACTCCTTATTTGACCTTTTGAACATATTTCCCAATTCACTCCTTCTGATCTCTCATCAACCATGCAGTAGTCCATATTTGACATACTGAAAATATTTCAAGCCAAAAGGGCCCTTGATCCTGAATTTTCTATACATACTAATTGGGGCCTTCTGATTTTTCACCAACCATACGGTAGTCCATATTTTACATACTGTACATATTTCAGGCAAAAGAGGCCTTGATCTTGAATTTTCTATACAGACTAATTGAGGTCTTTTGATATCTTATCAACCGTACGGTACTCCTTATTATACATAATGAACATATTTCAGGCCAAGGAGTTCTCAATCTTGAACTTTATATAGGACTAATTGACTCCTTCTGATTTCTCATCAACCATACAGTAGTCCATATTTTACATACTGAACATATTTCAGGCCAAAGAGGCCTTGATCTTGAATTTTCTATACAGACTAATCGAGGCCTTCTGATTTCTCATCAACCATACGGTAGTCCATATTTTACATACTGAACATATTTCAGGCCAAAGAGGCATTGATCTTGAACTTTCTATACAGACTAATTGAGGTCTTTTGATATCTTATCAACCGAACGGTACTCCATATTTTACATACTGAACATATTTCAGGCCAAGGAGTTCTCAATCTTGAACATTATATAGGACTAATTGACTCCTTCTAATTTCTCATCAACCATACAGTAGTCCATATTTGACATACTGAAAATATTTCAAGCCAAAAGAGGCCTTGATCTTGAATTTTCTATACTGACTAATTGAGGCCTTCTGATTTCTCATCAATCATACAGTAGTCCATATTTTACATACTGAACATATTTCAGGCCAAAGAGGCCTTGATCTTGAATTTTCTATACAGACTAATCGAGGCCTTCTGATTTCTCATCAACCATACGGTAGTCCATATTTTACATACTGAACATATTTCAGGCCAAGAGTTCTCAATCTTGAACTTTCTATAGAGACTGAATGACTCCTTATTTGACCTTTTGAACATATTTCCTAATTCACTCCTTCTGATCTCTCATCAACCATGCAGTAGTCCATATTTGACAAACTGAACATATTTCAGGCCAAAGAGGCCTTGATCTTGAATTTTCTATACTGACTAATAGAGGTCTTCTGATTTCTCATTTATAATACGATAGTCAGTATTTTACATACTGAACATATTTCAGGCCAAAGAGGCCTTTATCTTGAATTTTCTATACAGACTAATCGAGGCCTTCTGATTTCTCATCAACCATACGGTAGTCCATATTTTACATACTGAACATATTTCAGGCCAAAGAGGCATTGATCTTGAACTTTCTATACAGACTAATTGAGGTCTTTTGATATCTTAACAACCGAACGGTACTCCATATTTTACATACTGAACATATTTCAGGCCAAGGAGGTCTCAATCTTGAACATTATATAGGACTAATTGACTCCTTCTGATTTCTCATCAACCATACAGTAGTCCATATTTGACATACTGAAAATATTTCAAGCCAAAAGAGGCCTTGATCTTGAATTTTCTATACTGACTAATTGAGGCCTTCTGATTTCTCATCAATCATACAGTAGTCCATATTTTACATACTGAACATATTTCAGGCCAAAGAGGCCTTGATCTTGAATTTTCTATACAGACTAATCGAGGCCTTCTGATTTCTCATTAACCATACGGTAGTCCATATTTTACATACTGAACATAATTCAGGCCAAGAGTTCTCAATCTTGAACTTTCTATAGAGACTGAATGACTCCTTATTTGACCTTTTGAACATATTTCCCAATTCACTCCTTCTGATCTCTCATCAACCATGCAGTAGTCCATATTTGACATACTGAAAATATTTCAAGCCAAAAGGGCCCTTGATCCTGAATTTTCTATACATACTAATTGGGGCCTTCTGATTTTTCACCAACCATACGGTAGTCCATATTTTACATACTGTACATATTTCAGGCAAAAGAGGCCTTGATCTTGAATTTTCTATACAGACTAATTGAGGTCTTTTGATATCTTATCAACCGTACGGTACTCCTTATTATACATAATGAACATATTTCAGGCCAAGGAGTTCTCAATCTTGAACTTTATATAGGACTAATTGACTCCTTCTGATTTCTCATCAACCATACAGTAGTCCATATTTTACATACTGAACATATTTCAGGCCAAAGAGGCCTTGATCTTGAATTTTCTATACAGACTAATCGAGGCCTTCTGATTTCTCATCAACCATACGGTAGTCCATATTTTATATACTGAACATATTTCAGGCCAAAGAGGCATTGATCTTGAACTTTCTATACAGACTAATTGAGGTCTTTTGATATCTTATAAACCGAACGGTACTCCATATTTTACATACTGAACATATTTCAGGCCAAGGAGTTCTCAATCTTGAACATTATATAGGACTAATTGACTCCTTCTAATTTCTCATCAACCATACAGTAGTCCATATTTGACATACTGAAAATATTTCAAGCCAAAAGAGGCCTTGATCTTGAATTTTCTATACTGACTAATTGAGGCCTTCTGATTTCTCATCAATCATACAGTAGTCCATATTTTACATACTGAACATATTTCAGGCCAAAGAGGCCTTGATCTTGAATTTTCTATACAGACTAATCGAGGCCTTCTGATTTCTCATCAACCATACGGTAGTCCATATTTTACATACTGAACATATTTCAGGCCAAGAGTTCTCAATCTTGAACTTTCTATAGAGACTGAATGACTCCTTATTTGACCTTTTGAACATATTTCCTAATTCACTCCTTCTGATCTCTCATCAACCATGCAGTAGTCCATATTTGACAAACTGAACATATTTCAGGCCAAAGAGGCCTTGATCTTGAATTTTCTATACTGACTAATAGAGGTCTTCTGATTTCTCATTTATAATACGATAGTCAGTATTTTACATACTGAACATATTTCAGGCCAAAGAGGCCTTTATCTTGAATTTTCTATACAGACTAATCGAGGCCTTCTGATTTCTCATCAACCATACGGTAGTCCATATTTTACATACTGAACATATTTCAGGCCAAAGAGGCATTGATCTTGAACTTTCTATACAGACTAATTGAGGTCTTTTGATATCTTAACAACCGAACGGTACTCCATATTTTACATACTGAACATATTTCAGGCCAAGGAGTTCTCAATCTTGAACTTTATATAGGACTAATTGACTCCTTCTGATTTCTCATCAACCATACAGTAGTCCATATTTGACAAACTGAACATATTTCAGGCCAAAGAGGCCTTGATCTTGAATTTTCTATACTGACTAATAGAGGTCTTCTGATTTCTCATTTATAATACTATAGTCAGTATTTTACATACTGAACATATTTCAGGCCAAAGAGGCCTTGATCTTGAATTTTCTATACAGACTAATCGAGGCCTTCTGATTTCTCATCAACCATACGGTAGTCCATATTTTACATACTGGACATATTTCAGGCCAAAGAGGCATTGATCTTGAACTTTCTATACAGACTAATTGAGGTCTTTTGATATCTTATCAACCGAACGGTACTCCATATTTTACATACTGAACATATTTCAGGCCAAGGAGTTCTCAATCTTGAACATTATATAGGACTAATTGACTCCTTCTGATTTCTCATCAACCATACAGTAGTCCATATTTGACATACTGAAAATATTTCAAGCCAAAAGAGGCCTTGATCTTGAATTTTCTATACTGACTAATTGAGGCCTTCTGATTTCTCATCAATCATACAGTAGTCCATATTTTACATACTGAACATATTTCAGGCCAAAGAGGCCTTGATCTTGAATTTTCTATACAGACTAATCGAGGCCTTCTGATTTCTCATTAAGCATACGGTAGTCCATATTTTACATACTGAACATATTTCAGGCCAAGAGTTCTCAATCTTGAACTTTCTATAGAGACTGAATGACTCCTTATTTGACCTTTTGAACATATTTCCTAATTCACTCCTTCTGATCTCTCATCAACCATGCAGTAGTCCATATTTGACATACTGCAAATATTTCAAGCCAAAAGGGCCCTTGATCTTGAATTTTCTATACATACTAATTGGGGCCTTCTGATTTTTCACCAACCATACGGTAGTCCATATTTTACATACTGTACATATTTCAGGCCAAAGAGGCCTTGATCTTGAATTTTCTATACAGACTAATCGAGGCCTTCTGATTTCTCATCAACCATACGGTAGTCCATATTTTACATACTGAACATATTTCAGGCCAAGAGTTCTCAATCTTGAACTTTCTATAGAGACTGAATGACTCCTTATTTGACCTTTTGAACATATTTCCTAATTCACTCCTTCTGATCTCTCATCAACCATGCAGTAGTCCATATTTGACAAACTGAACATATTTCAGGCCAAAGAGGCCTTGATCTTGAATTTTCTATACTGACTAATAGAGGTCTTCTGATTTCTCATTTATAATACGATAGTCAGTATTTTACATACTGAACATATTTCAGGCCAAAGAGGCCTTTATCTTGAATTTTCTATACAGACTAATCGAGGCCTTCTGATTTCTCATCAACCATACGGTAGTCCATATTTTACATACTGAACATATTTCAGGCCAAGAGTTCTCAATCTTGAACTTTCTATAGAGACTGAATGACTCCTTATTTGACCTTTTGAACATATTTCCTAATTCACTCCTTCTGATCTCTCATCAACCATGCAGTAGTCCATATTTGACATACTGAAAATATTTCAAGCCAAAAGGGCCCTTGATCTTGAATTTTCTATACATACTAATTGGGGCCTTCTGATTTTTCACCAACCATACGGTAGTCCATATTTTACATACTGTACATATTTCAGGCCAAAGAGGCCTTGATCTTGAATTTTCTATACAGACTAATCGAGGCCTTCTGATTTCTCATCAACCATACGGTAGTCCATATTTTACATACTGAACATATTTCAGGCCAAGAGTTCTCAATCTTGAACTTTCTGTAGAGACTGAATGACTCCTTATTTGACCTTTTGAACATATTTCCTAATTCACTCCTTCTGATCTCTCATCAACCATGCAGTAGTCCATATTTGACAAACTGAACATATTTCAGGCCAAAGAGGCCTTGATCTTGAATTTTCTATACTGACTAATAGAGGTCTTCTGATTTCTCATTTATAATACGATAGTCAGTATTTTACATACTGAACATATTTCAGGCCAAAGAGGCCTTTATCTTGAATTTTCTATACAGACTAATCGAGGCCTTCTGATTTCTCATCAACCATACGGTAGTCCATATTTTACATACTGAACATATTTCAGGCCAAAGAGGCATTGATCTTGAACTTTCTATACAGACTAATTGAGGTCTTTTGATATCTTAACAACCGAACGGTACTCCATATTTTACATACTGAACATATTTCAGGCCAAGGAGGTCTCAATCTTGAACATTATATAGGACTAATTGACTCCTTCTGATTTCTCATCAACCATACAGTAGTCCATATTTGACATACTGAAAATATTTCAAGCCAAAAGAGGCCTTGATCTTGAATTTTCTATACTGACTAATTGAGGCCTTCTGATTTCTCATCAATCATACAGTATTCCATATTTTACATACTGAACATATTTCAGGCCAAAGAGGCCTTGATCTTGAATTTTCTATACAGACTAATCGAGGCCTTCTGATTTCTCATTAACCATAAGGTAGTCCATATTTTACATACTGAACATAATTCAGGCCAAGAGTTCTCAATCTTGAACTTTCTATAGAGACTGAATGACTCCTTATTTGACCTTTTGAACATATTTCCCAATTCACTCCTTCTGATCTCTCATCAACCATGCAGTAGTCCATATTTGACATACTGAAAATATTTCAAGCCAAAAGGGCCCTTGATCCTGAATTTTCTATACATACTAATTGGGGCCTTCTGATTTTTCACCAACCATACGGTAGTCCATATTTTACATACTGTACATATTTCAGGCAAAAGAGGCCTTGATCTTGAATTTTCTATACAGACTAATTGAGGTCTTTTGATATCTTATCAACCGTACGGTACTCCTTATTATACATAATGAACATATTTCAGGCCAAGGAGTTCTCAATCTTGAACTTTATATAGGACTAATTGACTCCTTCTGATTTCTCATCAACCATACAGTAGTCCATATTTGACAAACTGAACATATTTCAGGCCTAAGAGGCCTTGATCTTGAATTTTCTATACTGACTAATAGAGGTCTTCTGATTTCTCATTTATAATACTATAGTCAGTATTTTACATACTGAACATATTTCAGGCCAAAGAGGCCTTGATCTTGAATTTTCTATACAGACTAATCGAGGCCTTCTGATTTCTCATCAACCATACGGTAGTCCATATTTTACATACTGAACATATTTCAGGCCAAAGAGGCATTGATCTTGAACTTTCTATACAGACTAATTGAGGTCTTTTGATATCTTAACAACCGAACGGTACTCCATATTTTACATACTGAACATATTTCAGGCCAAGGAGGTCTCAATCTTGAACATTATATAGGACTAATTGACTCCTTCTGATTTCTCATCAACCATACAGTAGTCCATATTTGACATACTGAAAATATTTCAAGCCAAAAGAGGCCTTGATCTTGAATTTTCTATACTGACTAATTGAGGCCTTCTGATTTCTCATCAATCATACAGTAGTCCATATTTTACATACTGAACATATTTCAGGCCAAAGAGGCCTTGATCTTGAATTTTCTATACAGACTAATCGAGGCCTTCTGATTTCTCATTAACCATACGGTAGTCCATATTTTACATACTGAACATAATTCAGGCCAAGAGTTCTCAATCTTGAACTTTCTATAGAGACTGAATGACTCCTTATTTGACCTTTTGAACATATTTCCCAATTCACTCCTTCTGATCTCTCATCAACCATGCAGTAGTCCATATTTGACATACTGAAAATATTTCAAGCCAAAAGGGCCCTTGATCCTGAATTTTCTATACATACTAATTGGGGCCTTCTGATTTTTCACCAACCATACGGTAGTCCATATTTTACATACTGTACATATTTCAGGCAAAAGAGGCCTTGATCTTGAATTTTCTATACAGACTAATTGAGGTCTTTTGATATCTTATCAACCGTACGGTACTCCTTATTATACATAATGAACATATTTCAGGCCAAGGAGTTCTCAATCTTGAACTTTATATAGGACTAATTGACTCCTTCTGATTTCTCATCAACCATACAGTAGTCCATATTTTACATACTGAACATATTTCAGGCCAAAGAGGCCTTGATCTTGAATTTTCTATACAGACTAATCGAGGCCTTCTGATTTCTCATCAACCATACGGTAGTCCATATTTTACATACTGAACATATTTCAGGCCAAAGAGGCATTGATCTTGAACTTTCTATACAGACTAATTGAGGTCTTTTGATATCTTAACAACCGAACGGTACTCCATATTTTACATACTGAACATATTTCAGGCCAAGGAGGTCTCAATCTTGAACATTATATAGGACTAATTGACTCCTTCTGATTTCTCATCAACCATACAGTAGTCCATATTTGACATACTGAAAATATTTCAAGCCAAAAGAGGCCTTGATCTTGAATTTTCTATACTGACTAATTGAGGCCTTCTGATTTCTCATCAATCATACAGTAGTCCATATTTTACATACTGAACATATTTCAGGCCAAAGAGGCCTTGATCTTGAATTTTCTATACAGACTAATCGAGGCCTTCTGATTTCTCATTAACCATACGGTAGTCCATATTTTACATACTGAACATAATTCAGGCCAAGAGTTCTCAATCTTGAACTTTCTATAGAGACTGAATGACTCCTTATTTGACCTTTTGAACATATTTCCCAATTCACTCCTTCTGATCTCTCATCAACCATGCAGTAGTCCATATTTGACATACTGAAAATATTTCAAGCCAAAAGGGCCCTTGATCCTGAATTTTCTATACATACTAATTGGGGCCTTCTGATTTTTCACCAACCATACGGTAGTCCATATTTTACATACTGTACATATTTCAGGCAAAAGAGGCCTTGATCTTGAATTTTCTATACAGACTAATTGAGGTCTTTTGATATCTTATCAACCGTACGGTACTCCTTATTATACATAATGAACATATTTCAGGCCAAGGAGTTCTCAATCTTGAACTTTATATAGGACTAATTGACTCCTTCTGATTTCTCATCAACCATACAGTAGTCCATATTTTACATACTGAACATATTTCAGGCCAAAGAGGCCTTGATCTTGAATTTTCTATACAGACTAATCGAGGCCTTCTGATTTCTCATCAACCATACGGTAGTCCATATTTTACATACTGAACATATTTCAGGCCAAAGAGGCATTGATCTTGAACTTTCTATACAGACTAATTGAGGTCTTTTGATATCTTATCAACCGAACGGTACTCCATATTTTACATACTGAACATATTTCAGGCCAAGGAGTTCTCAATCTTGAACATTATATAGGACTAATCGAGGCCTTCTGATTTCTCATTAAGCATACGGTAGTCCATATTTTACATACTGAACATATTTCAGGCCAAGAGTTCTCAATCTTGAACTTTCTATAGAGACTGAATGACTCCTTATTTGACCTTTTGAACATATTTCCCAATTCACTCCTTCTGATCTCTCATCAACCATGCAGTAGTTCATATTTGACATACTGAAAATATTTCAAGCTAAAAGAGGCCATGATCTTGAATTTTCTATACTGACTAATTGAGGCCTTCTGATTTCTCACCAATCATACAGTAGTCCATATTTTACATACTGAACATATTTCAGGCCAAAGAGGCCTTGATCTTGAATTTTCTATACAGACTAATCGAGACCTTCTGATTTCTCATCAACCATACGGTAGTCCATATTTGACATAGGGTGAATTCAGTGTGATTGGGACACTTTTTCCAAGTCATCTCAATGGCAAAAATTGTCCCAATCACCCTGAATTTACCCTACTGAACATATTTCAGGCCAAGGAGGTCTCAATCTTGAACTTTCTATAGAGACTAATTGACTCGTTATTTGACCTTTTGAACAGCTTTTTCATTTGACCTTTTAAACATCTTTCCTAATTGACTCCATCTGATGTCTCATCAACCATGCAGTAGTCCATATTTGACATACTGAAAATATTTCAACCCAAAAGAGGCCTTGATCTTGAATTTTCTATACTGGCTAATCATGGTCTTTTGATTTCTCATCTTTCATACGGTAGTCCATATTTTACATACTGAACATATTTCAGGCCAAGAGTTCTCAATCTTGAAATTTCTATAGAGAATAATTGACTCCTTATTTGACCTTTTGAACATATTTCCTAATTGACTCCTTCTGATCTCTCATCAACCATACAGTAGTCCATTTTTAACATACTGAAAATATTTCAGGCCAAAGAGTCCTTGATCTTAAATTTTCCATAAAGACTAATTGAGGTCTTTTGATGTCTGATCAACTGACAGTATTCCATATTTGACATATTGAAAATATTTTAGGCAAAGGAGTTCTCAACCTTGAACTTTCCATAGAGACTAATTGACTCCTTATTTGACCTTTTGAACATATTTCCTAATTGACTCCTTCTGATCTCTCATCAACCATACAGTAGTCCATATTTAACATGCTGAAAATGTTTCAGGCAAAGAGGCCTTGATCTTGAATTTTCTATACTGACTAATTGAGGCCTTTTGATGTCTCATCAACCATGCAGTAGTCCGTATTTTACATATTGAACATATTTCAGGCCAAAGAGGCCTTGATCTTGAATTTTCTATAGATACTAATTGAGGCCTTCTGATTTCTCATCTATCATACGGTAGTCCATATTTTACATACTGAACATATTTCAGGCCAAGAGTTCTCAATCTTGAACTGTCTATAGAGACTGAATGACTCCTTATTTGACCTTTTGAAAATATTTCCCAATTCACTCCTTCTGATCTCTCATCAACCATGCAGTAGTCCATATTTGACATACTGCAAATATTTCAAGCCAAAAGGGCCCTTGATCTTGAATTTTCTATACATACTAATTGGGGCCTTCTGATTTTTCACCAACCATACGGTAGTCCATATTTTACATACTGTACATATTTCAGGCCAAAGAGGCCTTGATCTTGAATTTTCTATACAGACTAATCGAGGCCTTCTGATTTCTTATCAACCATACGGTAGTCCATATTTTACATACTGAACATATTTCAGGCCAAGAGTTCTCAATCTTGAACTTTCTATAGAGACTGAATGACTCCTTATTTGACCTTTTGAACATATTTCCTAATTCACTCCTTCTGATCTCTGATCAACCATGCAGTAGTCCATATTTGACAAACTGAACATATTTCAGGCCGAAGAGGCCTTGATCTTGAATTTTCTATACTGACTAATAGAGGTCTTCTGATTTCTCATTTATAATACGATAGTCAGTATTTTACATACTGAACATATTTCAGGCCAAAGAGGACTTTATCTTGAATTTTCTATACAGACTAATCGAGGCCTTCTGATTTCTCATCAACCATACGGTAGTCCATATTTTACATACTGAACATATTTCAGGCCAAAGAGGCATTGATCTTGAACTTTCTATACAGACTAATTGAGGTCTTTTGATATCTTAACAACCGAACGGTACTCCATATTTTACATACTGAACATATTTCAGGCCAAGGAGGTCTCAATCTTGAACATTATATAGGACTAATTGACTCCTTCTGATTTCTCATCAACCATACAGTAGTCCATATTTGACATACTGAAAATATTTCAAGCCAAAAGAGGCCTTGATCTTGAATTTTCTATACTGACTAATTGAGGCCTTCTGATTTCTCATCAATCATACAGTAGTCCATATTTTACATACTGAACATATTTCAGGCCAAAGAGGCCTTGATCTTGAATTTTCTATACAGACTAATCGAGGCCTTCTGATTTCTCATTAACCATACGGTAGTCCATATTTTACATACTGAACATAATTCAGGCCAAGAGTTCTCAATCTTGAACTTTCTATAGAGACTGAATGACTCCTTATTTGACCTTTTGAACATATTTCCCAATTCACTCCTTCTGATCTCTCATCAACCATGCAGTAGTCCATATTTGACATACTGAAAATATTTCAAGCCAAAAGGGCCCTTGATCCTGAATTTTCTATACATACTAATTGGGGCCTTCTGATTTTTCACCAACCATACGGTAGTCCATATTTTACATACTGTACATATTTCAGGCAAAAGAGGCCTTGATCTTGAATTTTCTATACAGACTAATTGAGGTCTTTTGATATCTTATCAACCGTACGGTACTCCTTATTATACATAATGAACATATTTCAGGCCAAGGAGTTCTCAATCTTGAACTTTATATAGGACTAATTGACTCCTTCTGATTTCTCATCAACCATACAGTAGTCCATATTTTACATACTGAACATATTTCAGGCCAAAGAGGCCTTGACCTTGAATTTTCTATACAGACTAATCGAGGCCTTCTGATTTCTCATCAACCATACGGTAGTCCATATTTTACATACTGAACATATTTCAGGCCAAAGAGGCATTGATCTTGAACTTTCTATACAGACTAATTGAGGTCTTTTGATATCTTATCAACCGAACGGTACTCCATATTTTACATACTGAACATATTTCAGGCCAAGGAGTTCTCAATCTTGAACATTATATAGGACTAATTGACTCCTTCTAATTTCTCATCAACCATACAGTAGTCCATATTTGACATACTGAAAATATTTCAAGCCAAAAGAGGCCTTGATCTTGAATTTTCTATACTGACTAATTGAGGCCTTCTGATTTCTCATCAATCATACAGTAGTCCATATTTTACATACTGAACATATTTCAGGCCAAAGAGGCCTTGATCTTGAATTTTCTATACAGACTAATCGAGGCCTTCTGATTTCTCATTAAGCATACGGTAGTCCATATTTTACATACTGAACATATTTCAGGCCAAGAGTTCTCAATCTTGAACTTTCTATAGAGACTGAATGACTCCTTATTTGACCTTTTGAACATATTTCCCAATTCACTCCTTCTGATCTCTCATCAACCATGCAGTAGTTCATATTTGACATACTGAAAATATTTCAAGCTAAAAGAGGCCATGATCTTGAATTTTCTATACTGACTAATTGAGGCCTTCTGATTTCTCACCAATCATACAGTAGTCCATATTTTACATACTGAACATATTTCAGGCCAAAGAGGCCTTGATCTTGAATTTTCTATACAGACTAATCGAGACCTTCTGATTTCTCATCAACCATACGGTAGTCCATATTTGACATAGGGTGAATTCAGTGTGATTGGGACACTTTTTCCAAGTCATCTCAATGGCAAAAATTGTCCCAATCACCCTGAATTTACCCTACTGAACATATTTCAGGCCAAGGAGGTCTCAATCTTGAACTTTCTATAGAGACTAATTGACTCGTTATTTGACCTTTTGAACAGCTTTTTCATTTGACCTTTTAAACATCTTTCCTAATTGACTCCATCTGATGTCTCATCAACCATGCAGTAGTCCATATTTGACATACTGAAAATATTTCAACCCAAAAGAGGCCTTGATCTTGAATTTTCTATACTGGCTAATCGTGGTCTTTTGATTTCTCATCTTTCATACGGTAGTCCATATTTTACATACTGAACATATTTCAGGCCAAGAGTTCTCAATCTTGAAATTTCTATAGAGAATAATTGACTCCTTATTTGACCTTTTGAACATATTTCCTAATTGACTCCTTCTGATCTCTCATCAACCATACAGTAGTCCATATTTAACATACTGAAAATATTTCAGGCCAAAGAGTCCTTGATCTTAAATTTTCCATAAAGACTAATTGAGGTCTTTTGATGTCTGATCAACTGACAGTATTCCATATTTGACATATTGAAAATATTTCAGGCAAAGGAGTTCTCAACCTTGAACTTTCCATAGAGACTAATTGACTCCTTATTTGACCTTTTGAACATATTTCCTAATTGACTCCTTCTGATCTCTCATCAACCATACAGTAGTCCATATTTAACATGCTGAAAATGTTTCAGGCAAAGAGGCCTTGATCTTGCATTTTCTATACTGACTAATTGAGGCCTTTTGATGTCTCATCAACCATGCAGTAGTCCATATTTTACATATTGAACATATTTCAGGCCAAAGAGGCCTTGATCTTGAATTTTCTATAGATACTAATTGAGGCCTTCTGATTTCTCATCTATCATACGGTAGTCCATATTTTACATACTGAACATATTTCAGGCCAAGAGTTCTCAATCTTGAACTGTCTATAGAGACTGAATGACTCCTTATTTGACCTTTTGAAAATATTTCCCAATTCACTCCTTCTGATCTCTCACCAACCATGCATTAGTCCATATTTGACATACTGAAAATATTTCAAGCCAAAAGGGCCCTTGATCTTGAATTTTCTATACATACTAATTGGGGCCTTCTGATTTTTCACCAACCATACGGTAGGCCATATTTTACATACTGTACATATTTCAGGCAAAAGAGGCCTTGATCTTGAATTTTCTATACAGAATAATTGAGGTCTTTTGATATCTTATCAACCGAACGGTACTCCATATTTTACATACTGAACATATTTCAGGCCAAGGAGTTCTCAATCTTGAACATTATATAGGACTAATTGACTCCTTCTGATTTCTCATCAACCATACAGTAGTCCATATTTGACATACTGAAAATATTTCAAGCCAAAAGAGACCTTGATCTTGAATTTTCTATACTGACTAATTGAGGCCTTCTGATTTCTCATCAATCATACAGTAGTCCATATTTTACATACTGAACATATTTCAGGCCAAAGAGGCCTTGATCTTGAATTTTCTATACAGACTAATCGAGGCCTTTTGATTTCTCATCAACCATACGGTAGTCCATATTTTACATACTGAACATATTTCAGGCCAAGAGTTCTCAATCTTGAACTTTCTATAGAGACTGAATGACTCCTTATTTGACCTTTTGAACATATTTCCTAATTCACTCCTTCTGATCTCTCACCAACCATGCAGTAGTCCATATTTGACATACTGTAAATATTTCAAGCCAAAAGGGCCCTTGATCTTGAATTTTCTATACATACTAATTGGGGCCTTCTGATTTTTCACCAACCATACGGTAGTCCATATTTTACATACTGAACATATTTCAGGCCAAAGAGGCATTGATCTTGAACTTTCTATACAGACTAATTGAGGTCTTTTGATATCTTATCAACCGAACGGTACTCCATATTTTACATACTGAACATATTTCAGGCCAAGGAGTTCTCAATCTTGAACATTATATAGGACTAATTGACTCCTTCTGATTTCTCATCAACCATACAGTAGTCCATATTTGACATACTGAAAATATTTCAAGCCAAAAGAGGCCTTGATCTTGAATTTTCTATACTGACTAATTGAGGCCTTCTGATTTCTCATCAATCATACAGTACTCCATATTTTACATACTGAACATATTTCAGGCCAAAGAGGCCTTGATCTTGAATTTTTTATACAGACTAATCGAGGCCTTCTGATTTCTCATTAAGCATACGGAAGTCCATATTTTACATACTGAACATATTTCAGGCCAAGAGTTCTCAATCTTGAACTTTCTATAGAGACTGAATGACTCCTTATTTGACCTTTTGAACATATTTCCCAATTCACTCCTTCTGATCTCTCATCAACCATGCAGTAGTCCATATTTGACATACTGAAAATATTTCAAGCTAAAAGAGGCCATGATCTTGAATTTTCTATACTGACTAATTGAGGCCTTCTGATTTCTCACCAATCATACAGTAGTCCATATTTTACATACTGAACATATTTCAGGCCAAAGAGGCCTTGATCTTGAATTTTCTATACAGACTAATCGAGACCTTCTGATTTCTCATCAACCATACGGTAGTCCATATTTGACATAGGGTGAATTCAGTGTGATTGGGACACTTTTTCCAAGTCATCTCAATGGCAAAAATTGTCCCAATCACCCTGAATTTACCCTACTGAACATATTTCAGGCCAAGGAGGTCTCAATCTTGAACTTTCTATAGAGACTAATTGACTCCTTATTTGACCTTTTGAACAGCTTTTTCATTTGACCTTTTGAACATCTTTCCTAATTGACTCCATCTGATCTCTCATCAACCATGCAGTAGTCCATATTTGACATACTGAAAATATTTCAACCCAAAAGAGGCCTTGATCTTGAATTTTCTATACTGGCTAATCGTGGTCTTTTGATTTCTCATCTTTCATACGGTAGTCCATATTTTACATACTGAACATATTTCAGGCCAAGAGTTCTCAATCTTGAACTTTCTATAGAGAATAATTGACTCCTTATTTGACCTTTTGAACATATTTCCTAATTGACTCCTTCTGATCTCTCATCAACCAAACAGTAGTCCATATTTAACATACTGAAAATATTTCAGGCCAAAGAGGCCTTGATCTTAAATTTTCCATAAAGACTAATTGAGGTCTTTTGATGTCTCATCAACTGACAGTATTCCATATTTGACATATTGAAAATATTTCAGGCAAAGGAGTTCTCAACCTTGAACTTTCCATAGAGACTAATTGACTCCTTATTTGACCTTTTGAACATATTTCCTAATTGACTCCTTCTGATCTCTCATCAACCATACAGTAGTCCATATTTAACATGCTGAAAATGTTTCAGGCCAAGAGGCCTTGATCTTGAATTTTCTATACTGACTAATTGAGGCCTTTTGATGTCTCATCAACCATGCAGTAGTCCGTATTTTACATATTGAACATATTTCAGGCCAAAGAGGCCTTGATCTTGAATTTTCTATAGATACTAATTGAGGCCTTCTGATTTCTCATCTATCATACGGTAGTCCATATTTTACATACTGAACATATTTCAGGCCAAGAGTTCTCAATCTTGAACTGTCTATAGAGACTGAATGACTCCTTATTTGACCGTTTGAACATATTTCCCAATTCACTCCTTCTGATCTCTCATCAACCATGCAGTAGTCCATATTTGACATACTGAAAATATTTCAAGCCAAAAGGGCCCTTGATCTTGAATTTTCTATACTGACTAATAGAGGTCTTCTTATTTTTCACCAACCATACGGTAGTCCTTATTTTACATACTGTACATATTTCAGGCCAAAGAGGCCTTGATCTTGAATTTTCTATACTGACTAATAGAGGTCTTCTGATTTCTCATTTATAATACGATAGTCAGTATTTTACATACTGAACATATTTCAGGCCAAAGAGGCCTTTATCTTGAATTTTCTATACAGACTAATCGAGGCCTTCTGATTTCTCATCAACCATACGGTAGTCCATATTTTACATACTGAACATATTTCAGGCCAAAGAGGCATTGATCTTGAACTTTCTATACAGACTAATTGAGGTCTTTTGATATCTTATCAACCGAACGGTACTCCATATTTTACATACTGAACATATTTCAGGCCAAGGAGGTCTCAATCTTGAACATTATATAGGAGTAATTGACTCCTTCTGATTTCTCATCAACCATACAGTAGTCCATATTTGACATACTGAAAATATTTCAAGCCAAAAGAGGCCTTGATCTTGAATTTTCTATACTGACTAATTGAGGCCTTCTGATTTCTCATCAATCATACAGTAGTCCATATTTTACATACTGAACATATTTCAGGCCAAAGAGGCCTTGATCTTGAATTTTCTATACTGACTAATAGAGGTCTTCTGATTTCTCATTTATAATACGATAGTCAGTATTTTACATACTGAACATATTTCAGGCCAAAGAGGCCTTGATCTTGAATTTTCTATACAGACTAATCGAGGCCTTCTGATTTCTCATCAACCATACGGTAGTCCATATTTTACATACTGAACATATTTCAGGCCAAAGAGGCATTGATCTTGAACTTTCTATACAGACTAATTGAGGTCTTTTGATATCTTATCAACCGAACGGTACTCCATATTTTACATACTGAACATATTTCAGGCCAAGGAGTTCTCAATCTTGAACATTATATAGGACTAATTGACTCCTTCTGATTTCTCATCAACCATACAGTAGTCCATATTTAACATACGGAAAATATTTCAGGCCAAAGAGGCCTTGATCTTAAATTTTCCATAAAGACTAATTGAGGTCTTTTGATGTCTCATCAACTGACAGTATTCCATATTTGACATATTGAAAATATTTCAGGCAAAGGAGTTCTCAACCTTGAACTTTCCATAGAGACTAATTGACTCCTTATTTGACCTTTTGAACATATTTCCTAATTGACTCCTTCTGATCTCTCATCAACCATACAGTAGTCAATATTTAACATGCTGAAAATGTTTCAGGCAAAGAGGCCTTGATCTTGAATTTTCTATACTGACTAATTGAGGCCTTTTGATGTCTCATCAACCATGCAGTAGTCCGTATTTTACATATTGAACATATTTCAGGCCAAAGAGTTCTCAATCTTGAACTGTCTATAGAGACTGAATGACTCCTTATTTGACCTTTTGAACATATTTCCCAATTCACTCCATCTGATCGCTCATCAACCATGCAGTAGTCCATATTTTACATACTGAAAATATTTCAAGCCAAAAGGGCCCTTGATCTTGAATTTTCTATACATACTAATTGGGGCCTTCTGATTTTTCACCAACCATACGGTAGTCCATATTTTACATACTGTACATATTTCAGGCAAAAGAGGCCTTGATCTTAAATTTTCTATACAGACTAATTGAGGTCTTTTGATATCTTATCAACCGAACGGTACTCCATATTTTACATACTGAACATATTTCAGGCCAAGGAGTTCTCAATCTTGAACATTATATAGGACTAATTGACTCCTTCTGATTTCTCATCAACCATACAGTAGTCCATATTTGACAAACTGAACATATTTCAGGCCAAAGAGGCCTTGATCTTGAATTTTCTATACTGACTAATAGAGGTCTTCTGATTTCTCATTTATAATACGATAGTCAGTATTTTACATACTGAACATATTTCAGGCCAAAGAGGCCTTGATCTTGAATTTTCTATACAGACTAATCGAGGCCTTCTGATTTCTCATCAACCATACGGTAGTCCATATTTTACATACTGAAAATATTTCAGGCCAAAGAGGCCTTGATCTTAAATTTTCCATAAAGACTAATTGAGGTCTTTTGATGTCTCATCAACTGACAGTATTCCATATTTGACATATTGAAAATATTTCAGGCAAAGGAGTTCTCAACCTTGAACTTTCCATAGAGACTAATTGACTCCTTATTTGACCTTTTGAACATATTTCCTAATTGACTCCTTCTGATCTCTCATCAACCATACAGTAGTCCATATTTAACATGCTGAAAATGTTTCAGGCAAAGAGGCCTTGATCTTGAATTTTCTATACTGACTAATTGAGGCCTTCTGATTTCTCATCAATCATACAGTAGTCCATATTTTACATACTGAACATATTTCAGGCCAAAGAGGCCTTGATCTTGAATTTTTTATACAGACTAATCGAGGCCTTCTGATTTCTCATTAAGCATACGGTAGTCCATATTTTACATACTGAACATATTTCAGCTCAAGAGTTCTCAATCTTGAACTTTCTATAGAGACTGAATGACTCCTTATTTGACCTTTTGAACATATTTCCCAATTCACTCCTTCTGATCTCTCATCAACCATGCAGTAGTCCATATTTGACATACTGAAAATATTTCAGGCCAAAGAGGCCTTGATCTTGAATTTTCTATACTGACTAATTGAGGCCTTCTGATTTCTCACCAATCATACAGTAGTCCATATTTTACATACTGAACATATTTCAGGCCAAAGAGGCCTTGATCTTGAATTTTCTATACAGACTAATCGAGACCTTCTGATTTCTCATCAACCATACGGTAGTCCATATTTGACATAGGGTGAATTCAGTGTGATTAGGACACTTTTTCCAAGTCATCTCCATGGCAAAAATTGTCCCAATCACCCTGAATTTACCCTACTGAACATATTTCAGGCCAAGGAGGTCTCAATCTTGAACTTTCTATAGAGACTAATTGACTCCTTATTTGACCTTTTGAACAGCTTTTTCATTTGACCTTTTGAACATCTTTCCTAATTGACTCCATCTGATCTCTCATCAACCATGCAGTAGTCCATATTTGACATACTGAAAATATTTCAACCCAAAAGATGCCTTGATCTTGAATTTTCTATACTGGCTAATCGTGGTCTTTTGATTTCTCATCTTTCATACGGTAGTCCATATTTTACATACTGAACATATTTCAGGCCAAGAGTTCTCAATCTTGAACTTTCTATAGAGAATAATTGACTCCTTATTTGACCTTTTGAACATATTTCCTAATTGACTCCTTCTGATCTCTCATCAACCAAACAGTAGTCCATATTTAACATACTGAAAATATTTCAGGCCAAAGAGGCCTTGATCTTAAATTTTCCATAAAGACTAATTGAGGTCTTTTGATGTCTCATCAACTGACAGTATTCCATATTTGACATATTGAAAATATTTCAGGCAAAGGAGTTCTCAACCTTGAACTTTCCATAGAGACTAATTGACTCCTTATTTGACCTTTTGAACATATTTCTTAATTGACTCCTTCTGATCTCTCATCAACCATACAGTAGTCCATATTTAACATGCTGAAAATGTTTCAGGCCAAGAGGCCTTGATCTTGAATTTTCTATACTGACTAATTGAGGCCTTTTGATGTCTCATCAACCATGCAGTAGTCCGTATTTTACATATTGAACATATTTCAGGCCAAAGAGGCCTTGATCTTGAATTTTCTATAGATACTAATTGAGGCCTTCTGATTTCTCATCTATCATACGGTAGTCCATATTTTACATACTGAACATATTTCAGGCCAAGAGTTCTCTATCTTGAACTGTCTATAGAGACTGAATGACTCCTTATTTGACCGTTTGAACATATTTCCCAATTCACTCCTTCTGATCTCTCATCAACCATGCAGTAGTCCATATTTGACATACTGAAAATATTTCAAGCCAAAAGGGCCCTTGATCTTGAATTTTCTATACTGACTAATAGAGGTCTTCTTATTTTTCACCAACCATACGGTAGTCCTTATTTTACATACTGTACATATTTCAGGCCAAAGAGGCCTTGATCTTGAATTTTCTATACTGACTAATAGAGGTCTTCTGATTTCTCATTTATAATACGATAGTCAGTATTTTACATACTGAACATATTTCAGGCCAAAGAGGCCTTGATCTTGAATTTTCTATACAGACTAATCGAGGCCTTCTGATTTCTCATCAACCATACGGTAGTCCATATTTTACATACTGAAAATATTTCAGGCCAAAGAGGCCTTGATCTTAAATTTTCCATAAAGACTAATTGAGGTCTTTTGATGTCTCATCAACTGACAGTATTCCATATTTGACATATTGAAAATATTTCAGGCAAAGGAGTTCTCAACCTTGAACTTTCCATAGAGACTAATTGACTCCTTATTTGACCTTTTGAACATATTTCCTAATTGACTCCTTCTGATCTCTCATCAACCATACAGTAGTCCATATTTAACATGCTGAAAATGTTTCAGGCAAAGAGGCCTTGATCTTGAATTTTCTATACTGACTAATTGAGGCCTTCTGATTTCTCATCAATCATACAGTAGTCCATATTTTACATACTGAACATATTTCAGGCCAAAGAGGCCTTGATCTTGAATTTTTTATACAGACTAATCGAGGCCTTCTGATTTCTCATTAAGCATACGGTAGTCCATATTTTACATACTGAACATATTTCAGCTCAAGAGTTCTCAATCTTGAACTTTCTATAGAGACTGAATGACTCCTTATTTGACCTTTTGAACATATTTCCCAATTCACTCCTTCTGATCTCTCATCAACCATGCAGTAGTCCATATTTGACATACTGAAAATATTTCAGGCCAAAGAGGCCTTGATCTTGAATTTTCTATACTGACTAATTGAGGCCTTCTGATTTCTCACCAATCATACAGTAGTCCATATTTTACATACTGAACATATTTCAGGCCAAAGAGGCCTTGATCTTGAATTTTCTATACAGACTAATCGAGACCTTCTGATTTCTCATCAACCATACGGTAGTCCATATTTGACATAGGGTGAATTCAGTGTGATTGGGACACTTTTTCCAAGTCATCTCCATGGCAAAAATTGTCCCAATCACCCTGAATTTACCCTACTGAACATATTTCAGGCCAAGGAGGTCTCAATCTTGAACTTTCTATAGAGACTAATTGACTCCTTATTTGACCTTTTGAACAGCTTTTTCATTTGACCTTTTGAACATCTTTCCTAATTGACTCCATCTGATCTCTCATCAACCATGCAGTAGTCCATATTTGACATACTGAAAATATTTCAACCCAAAAGATGCCTTGATCTTGAATTTTCTATACTGGCTAATCGTGGTCTTTTGATTTCTCATCTTTCATACGGTAGTCCATATTTTACATATTGAACATATTTCAGGCCAAGAGTTCTCAATCTTGAACTTTCTATAGAGAATAATTGACTCCTTATTTGACCTTTTGAACATATTTCCTAATTGACTCCTTCTGATCTCTCATCAACCAAACAGTAGTCCATATTTAACATACTGAAAATATTTCAGGCCAAAGAGGCCTTGATCTTAAATTTTCCATAAAGACTAATTGAGGTCTTTTGATGTCTGATCAACTGACAGTATTCCATATTTGACATATTGAAAATATTTCAGGCAAAGGAGTTCTCAACCTTGAACTTTCCATAGAGACTAATTGACTCCTTATTTGACCTTTTGAACATATTTCTTAATTGACTCCTTCTGATCTCTCATCAACCATACAGTAGTCCATATTTAACATGCTGAAAATGTTTCAGGCCAAGAGGCCTTGATCTTGAATTTTCTATACTGACTAATTGAGGCCTTTTGATGTCTCATCAACCATGCAGTAGTCCGTATTTTACATATTGAACATATTTCAGGCCAAAGAGGCCTTGATCTTGAATTTTCTATAGATACTAATTGAGGCCTTCTGATTTCTCATCTATCATACGGTAGTCCATATTTTACATACTGAACATATTTCAGGCCAAGAGTTCTCTATCTTGAACTGTCTATAGAGACTGAATGACTCCTTATTTGACCGTTTGAACATATTTCCCAATTCACTCCTTCTGATCTCTCATCAACCATGCAGTAGTCCATATTTGACATACTGAAAATATTTCAAGCCAAAAGGGCCCTTGATCTTGAATTTTCTATACTGACTAATAGAGGTCTTCTTATTTTTCACCAACCATACGGTAGTCCTTATTTTACATACTGTACATATTTCAGGCCAAAGAGGCCTTGATCTTGAATTTTCTATACTGACTAATAGAGGTCTTCTGATTTCTCATTTATAATACGATAGTCAGTATTTTACATACTGAACATATTTCAGGCCAAAGAGGCCTTTATCTCGAATTTTCTATACAGACTAATCGAGGCCTTCTGATTTCTCATCAACCATACGGTAGTCCATATTTTACATACTGAACATATTTCAGGCCAAAGAGGCATTGATCTTGAACTTTCTATACAGACTAATTGAGGTCTTTTGATATCTTATCAACCGAACGGTACTCCATATTTTACATACTGAACATATTTCAGGCCAAGGTCTCAATCTTGAACATTATATAGGACTAATTGACTCCTTCTGATTTCTCATCAACCATACAGTAGTCCATATTTGACATACTGAAAATATTTCAAGCCAAAAGAGGCCTTGATCTTGAATTTTCTATACAGACTAATCGAGGCCTTCTGATTTCTCATTAACCATACGGTAGTCCATATTTTACATACTGAACATAATTCAGGCCAAGAGTTCTTAATCTTGAACTTTCTATAGACTGAATGACTCCTTATTTGACCTTTTGAACATATTTCCCAATTCACTCCTTCTGATCTCTCATCAACCATGCAGTAGTCCATATTTGACATACTGAAAATATTTCAAGCCAAAAGGGCCCTTGATCCTGAATTTTCTATACATACTAATTGGGGCCTTCTGATTTTTCACCAACCATACGGTAGTCCATATTTTACATACTGTACATATTTCAGGCAAAAAAGGCCTTGATCTTGAATTTTCTATACAGACTAATTCAGGTCTTTTGATATCTTATTAACCGTACGGTACTCCTTGTTATACATAATGAACATATTTCAGGCCAAGGAGTTCTCAATCTTGAACTTTATATAGGACTAATTGATTCCTTCTGATTTCTCATCAACCATACAGTAGTCCATATTTGACAAACTGAACATATTTCAGGCCAAAGAGGCCTTGATCTTGAATTTTCTATACTGACTAATAGAGGTCTTCTGATTTCTCATTTATAATACGATAGTCAGTATTTTACATACTGAACATATTTCAGGCCAAAGAGGCCTTGATCTTGAATTTTCTATAAAGACTAATTGAGGTCTTTTGATGTCTCATCAACTGACAGTATTCCATATTTGACATATTGAAAATATTTCAGGCAAAGGAGTTCTCAACCTTGAACTTTCCATAGAGACTAATTGACTCCTTATTTGACCTTTTGAACATATTTCTTAATTGACTCCTTCTGATCTCTCATCAACCATACAGTAGTCCATATTTAACATGCTGAAAATGTTTCAGGCCAAGAGGCCTTGATCTTGAATTTTCTATACTGACTAATTGAGGCCTTTTGATGTCTCATCAACCATGCAGTAGTCCGTATTTTACATATTGAACATATTTCAGGCCAAAGAGGCCTTGATCTTGAATTTTCTATAGATACTAATTGAGGCCTTCTGATTTCTCATCTATCATACGGTAGTCCATATTTGACATACTGAACATATTTCAGGCCAAGAGTTCTCAATCTTGAACTGTCTATAGAGACTGAATGACTCCTTATTTGACCGTTTGAACATATTTCCCAATTCACTCCTTCTGATCTCTCATCAACCATGCAGTAGTCCATATTTGACATACTGAAAATATTTCAAGCCAAAAGGGCCCTTGATCTTGAATTTTCTATACTGACTAATAGAGGTCTTCTTATTTTTCACCAACCATACGGTAGTCCATATTTTACATACTGTACATATTTCAGGCCAAAGAGGCCTTGATCTTGAATTTTCTATACTGACTAATAGAGGTCTTCTGATTTCTCATTTATAATACGATAGTCAGTATTTTACATACTGAACATATTTCAGGCCAAAGAGGCCTTTATCTTGAATTTTCTATACAGACTAATCGAGGCCTTCTGATTTCTCATCAACCATACGGTAGTCCATATTTTACATACTGAACATATTTCAGGCCAAAGAGGCATTGATCTTGAACTTTCTATACAGACTAATTGAGGTCTTTTGATATCTTATCAACCGAACGGTACTCCATATTTTACATACTGAACATATTTCAGGCCAAGGAGGTCTCAATCTTGAACATTATATAGGACTAATTGACTCCTTCTGATTTCTCATCAACCATACAGTAGTCCATATTTGACATACTGAAAATATTTCAAGCCAAAAGAGGCCTTGATCTTGAATTTTCTATACTGACTAATTGAGGCCTTCTGATTTCTCATCAATCATACAGTAGTCCATATTTTACATACTGAACATATTTCAGGCCAAAGAGGCCTTGATCTTGAATTTTCTATACAGACTAATCGAGGCCTTCTGATTTCTCATTAACCATACGGTAGTCCATATTTTACATACTGAACATAATTCAGGCCAAGAGTTCTCAATCTTGAACTTTCTATAGACTGAATGACTCCTTATTTGACCTTTTGAACATATTTCCCAATTCACTCCTTCTGATCTCTCATCAACCATGCAGTAGTCCATATTTGACATACTGAAAATATTTCAAGCCAAAAGGGCCCTTGATCCTGAATTTTCTATACATACTAATTGGGGCCTTCTGATTTTTCACCAACCATACGGTAGTCCATATTTTACATACTGTACATATTTCAGGCAAAAAAGGCCTTGATCTTGAATTTTCTATACAGACTAATTGAGGTCTTTTGATATCTTATCAACCGTACGGTACTCCTTGTTATACATAATGAACATATTTCAGGCCAAGGAGTTCTCAATCTTGAACTTTATATAGGACTAATTGACTCCTTCTGATTTCTCATCAACCATACAGTAGTCCATATTTGACAAACTGAACATATTTCAGGCCAAAGAGGCCTTGATCTTGAATTTTCTATACTGACTAATAGAGGTCTTCTGATTTCTCATTTATAATACGATAGTCAGTATTTTACATACTGAACATATTTCAGGCCAAAGAGGCCTTGATCTTGAATTTTCTATACAGACTAATCGAGGCCTTCTGATTTCTCATCAACCTTACGGTAGTCCATATTTTACATACTGAACATATTTCAGGCCAAAGAGGCATTGATCTTGAACTTTCTATACAGACTAATTGAGGTCTTTTGATATCTTATCAACCGAACGGTACTCCATATTTTACATACTGAACATATTTCAGGCCAAGGAGTTCTCAATCTTGAACATTATATAGGACTAATTGACTCCTTCTGATTTCTCATCAACCATACAGTAGTCCATATTTAACATACTGAAAATATTTCAGGCCAAAGAGGCCTTGATCTTAAATTTTCCATAAAGACTAATTGAGGTCTTTTGATGTCTCATCAACTGACAGTATTCCATATTTGACATATTGAAAATATTTCAGGCAAAGGAGTTCTCAACCTTGAACTTTCCATAGAGACTAATTGACTCCTTATTTGACCTTTTGAACATATTTCCTAATTGACTCCTTCTGATCTCTCATCAACCATACAGTAGTCCATATTTAACATGCTGAAAATGTTTCAGGCAAAGAGGCCTTGATCTTGAATTTTCTATACTGACTAATTGAGGCCTTTTGATGTCTCATCAACCATGCAGTAGTCCGTATTTTACATATTGAACATATTTCAGGCCAAAGAGTTCTCAATCTTGAACTGTCTATAGAGACTGAATGACTCCTTATTTGACCTTTTGAACATATTTCCCAATTCACTCCTTCTGATCTCTCATCAACCATGCAGTAGTCCATATTTGACATACTGAAAATATTTCAAGCCAAAAGGGCCCTTGATCTTGAATTTTCTATACATACTAATTGGGGCCTTCTGATTTTTCACCAACCATACGGTAGTCCTTATTTTACATACTGTACATATTTCAGGCCAAAGAGGCCTTGATCTTGAATTTTCTATACTGACTAATAGAGGTCTTCTGATTTCTCATTTATAATACGATAGTCAGTATTTTACATACTGAACATATTTCAGGCCAAAGAGGCCTTTATCTCGAATTTTCTATACAGACTAATCGAGGCCTTCTGATTTCTCATCAACCATACGGTAGTCCATATTTTACATACTGAACATATTTCAGGCCAAAGAGGCATTGATCTTGAACTTTCTATACAGACTAATTGAGGTCTTTTGATATCTTATCAACCGAACGGTACTCCATATTTTACATACTGAACATATTTCAGGCCAAGGTCTCAATCTTGAACATTATATAGGACTAATTGACTCCTTCTGATTTCTCATCAACCATACAGTAGTCCATATTTGACATACTGAAAATATTTCAAGCCAAAAGAGGCCTTGATCTTGAATTTTCTATACAGACTAATCGAGGCCTTCTGATTTCTCATTAACCATACGGTAGTCCATATTTTACATACTGAACATAATTCAGGCCAAGAGTTCTTAATCTTGAACTTTCTATAGACTGAATGACTCCTTATTTGACCTTTTGAACATATTTCCCAATTCACTCCTTCTGATCTCTCATCAACCATGCAGTAGTCCATATTTGACATACTGAAAATATTTCAAGCCAAAAGGGCCCTTGATCCTGAATTTTCTATACATACTAATTGGGGCCTTCTGATTTTTCACCAACCATACGGTAGTCCATATTTTACATACTGTACATATTTCAGGCAAAAAAGGCCTTGATCTTGAATTTTCTATACAGACTAATTCAGGTCTTTTGATATCTTATTAACCGTACGGTACTCCTTGTTATACATAATGAACATATTTCAGGCCAAGGAGTTCTCAATCTTGAACTTTATATAGGACTAATTGATTCCTTCTGATTTCTCATCAACCATACAGTAGTCCATATTTGACAAACTGAACATATTTCAGGCCAAAGAGGCCTTGATCTTGAATTTTCTATACTGACTAATAGAGGTCTTCTGATTTCTCATTTATAATACGATAGTCAGTATTTTACATACTGAACATATTTCAGGCCAAAGAGGCCTTGATCTTGAATTTTCTATAAAGACTAATTGAGGTCTTTTGATGTCTCATCAACTGACAGTATTCCATATTTGACATATTGAAAATATTTCAGGCAAAGGAGTTCTCAACCTTGAACTTTCCATAGAGACTAATTGACTCCTTATTTGACCTTTTGAACATATTTCTTAATTGACTCCTTCTGATCTCTCATCAACCATACAGTAGTCCATATTTAACATGCTGAAAATGTTTCAGGCCAAGAGGCCTTGATCTTGAATTTTCTATACTGACTAATTGAGGCCTTTTGATGTCTCATCAACCATGCAGTAGTCCGTATTTTACATATTGAACATATTTCAGGCCAAAGAGGCCTTGATCTTGAATTTTCTATAGATACTAATTGAGGCCTTCTGATTTCTCATCTATCATACGGTAGTCCATATTTGACATACTGAACATATTTCAGGCCAAGAGTTCTCAATCTTGAACTGTCTATAGAGACTGAATGACTCCTTATTTGACCGTTTGAACATATTTCCCAATTCACTCCTTCTGATCTCTCAACAACCATGCAGTAGTCCATATTTGACATACTGAAAATATTTCAAGCCAAAAGGGCCCTTGATCTTGAATTTTCTATACTGACTAATAGAGGTCTTCTTATTTTTCACCAACCATACGGTAGTCCATATTTTACATACTGTACATATTTCAGGCCAAAGAGGCCTTGATCTTGAATTTTCTATACTGACTAATAGAGGTCTTCTGATTTCTCATTTATAATACGATAGTCAGTATTTTACATACTGAACATATTTCAGGCCAAAGAGGCCTTTATCTTGAATTTTCTATACAGACTAATCGAGGCCTTCTGATTTCTCATCAACCATACGGTAGTCCATATTTTACATACTGAACATATTTCAGGCCAAAGAGGCATTGATCTTGAACTTTCTATACAGACTAATTGAGGTCTTTTGATATCTTATCAACCGAACGGTACTCCATATTTTACATACTGAACATATTTCAGGCCAAGGAGGTCTCAATCTTGAACATTATATAGGACTAATTGACTCCTTCTAATTTCTCATCAACCATACAGTAGTCCATATTTGACATACTGAAAATATTTCAAGCCAAAAGAGGCCTTGATCTTGAATTTTCTATACTGACTAATTGAGGCCTTCTGATTTCTCATCAATCATACAGTAGTCCATATTTTACATACTGAACATATTTCAGGCCAAAGAGGCCTTGATCTTGAATTTTCTATACAGACTAATCGAGGCCTTCTGATTTCTCATTAACCATACGGTAGTCCATATTTTACATACTGAACATAATTCAGGCCAAGAGTTCTCAATCTTGAACTTTCTATAGACTGAATGACTCCTTATTTGACCTTTTGAACATATTTCCCAATTCACTCCTTCTGATCTCTCATCAACCATGCAGTAGTCCATATTTGACATACTGAAAATATTTCAAGCCAAAAGGGCCCTTGATCCTGAATTTTCTATACATACTAATTGGGGCCTTCTGATTTTTCACCAACCATACGGTAGTCCATATTTTACATACTGTACATATTTCAGGCAAAAAAGGCCTTGATCTTGAATTTTCTATACAGACTAATTGAGGTCTTTCGATATCTTATCAACCGTACGGTACTCCTTGTTATACATAATGAACATATTTCAGGCCAAGGAGTTCTCAATCTTGAACTTTATATAGGACTAATTGACTCCTTCTGATTTCTCATCAACCATACAGTAGTCCATATTTGACAAACTGAACATATTTCAGGCCAAAGAGGCCTTGATCTTGAATTTTCTATACTGACTAATAGAGGTCTTCTGATTTCTCATTTATAATACGATAGTCAGTATTTTACATACTGAACATATTTCAGGCCAAAGAGGCCTTGATCTTGAATTTTCTATACAGACTAATCGAGGCCTTCTGATTTCTCATCAACCTTACGGTAGTCCATATTTTACATACTGAACATATTTCAGGCCAAAGAGGCATTGATCTTGAACTTTCTATACAGACTAATTGAGGTCTTTTGATATCTTATCAACCGAACGGTACTCCATATTTTACATACTGAACATATTTCAGGCCAAGGAGTTCTCAATCTTGAACATTATATAGGACTAATTGACTCCTTCTGATTTCTCATCAACCATACAGTAGTCCATATTTAACATACTGAAAATATTTCAGGCCAAAGAGGCCTTGATCTTAAATTTTCCATAAAGACTAATTGAGGTCTTTTGATGTCTCATCAACTGACAGTATTCCATATTTGACATATTGAAAATATTTCAGGCAAAGGAGTTCTCAACCTTGAACTTTCCATAGAGACTAATTGACTCCTTATTTGACCTTTTGAACATATTTCCTAATTGACTCCTTCTGATCTCTCATCAACCATACAGTAGTCCATATTTAACATGCTGAAAATGTTTCAGGCAAAGAGGCCTTGATCTTGAATTTTCTATACTGACTAATTGAGGCCTTTTGATGTCTCATCAACCATGCAGTAGTCCGTATTTTACATATTGAACATATTTCAGGCCAAAGAGTTCTCAATCTTGAACTGTCTATAGAGACTGAATGACTCCTTATTTGACCTTTTGAACATATTTCCCAATTCACTCCTTCTGATCTCTCATCAACCATGCAGTAGTCCATATTTGACATACTGAAAATATTTCAAGCCAAAAGGGCCCTTGATCTTGAATTTTCTATACATACTAATTGGGGCCTTCTGATTTTTCACCAACCATACGGTAGTCCATATTTTACATACTGTACATATTTCAGGCAAAAGAGGCCTTGATCTTAAATTTTCTATACAGACTAATTGAGGTCTTTTGATATCTTATCAACCGAACGGTACTCCATATTTTACATACTGAACATATTTCAGGCCAAGGAGTTCTCAATCTTGAACATTATATAGGACTAATTGACTCCTTCTGATTTCTCATCAACCATACAGTAGTCCATATTTGACATACTGAAAATATTTCAAGCCAAAAGAGACCTTGACCTTGAATTTTCTATACTGACTAATTGAGGCCTTCTGATTTCTCATCAACCATACGGTAGTCCATATTTTACATACTGTACATATTTCAGGCAAAAAAGGCCTTGATCTTGAATTTTCTATACAGACTAATTGAGGTCTTTTGATATCTTATCAACCGTACGGTACTCCTTATTATACATAATGAACATATTTCATGCCAAGGAGTTCTCAATCTTGAACTTTATATAGGACTAATTGACTCCTTCTGATTTCTCATCAACCATACAGTAGTCCATATTTGACAAACTGAACATATTTCAGGCCAAAGAGGCCTTGATCTTGAATTTTCTATACTGACTAATAGAGGTCTTCTGATTTCTCATTTATAATACGATAGTCAGTATTTTACATACTGAACATATTTCAGGCCAAAGAGGCCTTGATCTTGAATTTTCTATACAGACTAATCGAGGCCTTCTGATTTCTCATCAACCATACGGTAGTCCATATTTTACATACTGAACATATTTCAGGCCAAAGAGGCATTGATCTTGAACTTTCTATACAGACTAATTGAGGTCTTTTGATATCTTATCAACCGAACGGTACTCCATATTTTACATACTGAACATATTTCAGGCCAAGGAGTTCTCAATCTTGAACATTATATAGGACTAATTGACTCCTTCTGATTTCTCATCAGCCATACAGTAGTCCATATTTAACATACTGAAAATATTTCAGGCCAAAGAGGCCTTGATCTTAAATTTTCCATAAAGACTAATTGAGGTCTTTTGATGTCTCATCAACTGACAGTATTCCATATTTGACATATTGAAAATATTTCAGGCAAAGGAGTTCTCAACCTTGAACTTTCCATAGAGACTAATTGACTCCTTATTTGACCTTTTGAACATATTTCCTAATTGACTCCTTCTGATCTCTCATCAACCATACAGTAGTCCATATTTAACATGCTGAAAATGTTTCAGGCAAAGAGGCCTTGATCTTGAATTTTCTATACTGACTAATTGAGGCCTTTTGATGTCTCATCAACCATGCAGTAGTCCGTATTTTACATATTGAACATATTTCAGGCCAAAGAGTTCTCAATCTTGAACTGTCTATAGAGACTGAATGACTCCTTATTTGACCTTTTGAACATATTTCCCAATTCACTCCTTCTGATCTCTCATCAACCATGCAGTAGTCCATATTTGACATACTGAAAATATTTCAAGCCAAAAGGGCCCTTGATCTTGAATTTTCTATACATACTAATTGGGGCCTTCTGATTTTTCACCAACCATACGGTAGTCCATATTTTACATACTGTACATATTTCAGGCAAAAGAGGCCTTGATCTTAAATTTTCTATACAGACTAATTGAGGTCTTTTGATATCTTATCAACCGAACGGTACTCCATATTTTACATACTGAACATATTTCAGGCCAAGGAGTTCTCAATCTTGAACATTATATAGGACTAATTGACTCCTTCTGATTTCTCATCAACCATACAGTAGTCCATATTTGACATACTGAACATATTTCAAGCCAAAAGAGACCTTGACCTTGAATTTTCTATACTGACTAATTGAGGCCTTCTGATTTCTCATCAACCATACAGTAGTCCATATTTGACAAACTGAACATATTTCAGGCCAAAGAGGCCTTGATCTTGAATTTTCTATACTGACTAATAGAGGACTTCTGATTTCTCATTTATAATACGATAGTCAGTATTTTACATACTGAACATATTTCAGGCCAAAGAGGCCTTTATCTTGAATTTTCTATACAGACTAATCGAGGCCTTCTGATTTCTCATCAACCATACGGTAGTCCATATTTTACATACTGAACATATTTCAGGCCAAAGAGGCATTGATCTTGAACTTTCTATACAGACTAATTGAGGTCTTTTGATATCTTATCAACCGAACGGTACTCCATATTTTACATACTGAACATATTTCAGGCCAAGGAGGTCTCAATCTTGAACATTATATAGGACTAATTGACTCCTTCTGATTTCTCATCAACCATACAGTAGTCCATATTTGACATACTGAAAATATTTCAAGCCAAAAGAGGCCTTGATCTTGAATTTTCTATACTGACTAATTGAGGCCTTCTGATTTCTCATCAATCATACAGTAGTCCATATTTTACATACTGAACATATTTTAGGCCAAAGAGGCCTTGATCTTGAATTTTCTATACAGACTAATCGAGGCCTTCTGATTTCTCATTAACCATACGGTAGTCCATATTTTACATACTGAACATAATTCAGGCCAAGAGTTCTCAATCTTGAACTTTCTATAGAGACTAAATGACTCCTTATTTGACCTTTTGAACATATTTCCCAATTCACTCCTTCTGATCTCTCATCAACCATGCAGTAGTCCATATTTGACATACTGAAAATATTTCAAGCCAAAAGGGCCCTTGATCTTGAATTTTCTATACATACTAATTGGGGCCTTCTGATTTTTCACCAACCATACGGTAGTCCATATTTTACATACTGTACATATTTCAGGCAAAAGAGGCCTTGATCTTAAATTTTCTATACAGACTAATTGAGGTCTTTTGATATCTTATCAACCGTACGGTACTCCTTATTATACATAATGAACATATTTCAGGCCAAGGAGTTCTCAATCTTGAACTTTATATAGGACTAATTGACTCCTTCTGATTTCTCATCAACCATACAGTAGTCCATATTTGACAAACTGAACATATTTCAGGCCAAAGAGGCCTTGATCTTGAATTTTCTATACTGACTAATAGAGGTCTTCTGATTTCTCATTTATAATACGATAGTCAGTATTTTACATACTGACCATATTTCAGGCCAAAGAGGCCTTTATCTTGAATTTTCTATACAGACTAATCGAGGCCTTCTGATTTCTCATCAACCATACGGTAGTCCATATTTGACATACTGAAAATATTTCAAGCCAAAAGAGGCCTTGATCTTGAATTTTCTATACTGACTAATTGAGGCCTTCTGATTTCTCATCAATCATACAGTAGTCCATATTTTACATACTGAACATATTTCAGGCCAAAGAGGCCTTGATCTTGAATTTTCTATACAGACTAATCGAGGCCTTCTGATTTCTCATTAACCATACGGTAGTCCATATTTTACATACTGAACATAATTCAGGCAAAGAGTTCTCAATCTTGAACTTTCTATAGAGACTGAATGACTCCTTATTTGACCTTTTGAACATATTTCCCAATTCACTCCTTCTGATCTCTCATCAACCATGCAGTAGTCCATATTTGACATACTGAAAATATTTCAAGCCAAAAGAGGCCTTGATCTTGAATTTTCTATACTGACTAATTGAGGCCTTCTGATTTCTCATCAATCATACAGTAGTCCATATTTTACATACTGAACATATTTCAGGCCAAAGGGCCCTTGATCCTGAATTTTCTATACATACTAATTGGGGCCCTCTGATTTTTCACCAACCATACGGTAGTCCATATTTTACATACTGTACATATTTCAGGCAAAAGAGGCCTTGATCTTGAATTTTCTATACTGACTAATAGAGGTCTTCTAATTTCTCATTTATAATACGATAGTCAGTATTTTACATACTGAACATATTTCAGGCCAAAGAGGCATTGATCTTGAACTTTCTATACAGACTAATTGAGGTCTTTTGATATCTTATCAACCGAACGGTACTCCATATTTTACATACTGAACATATTTCAGGCCAAGGAGTTCTCAATCTTGAACATTATATAGGACTAATTGACTCCTTCTGATTTCTCATCAACCATACAGTAGTCCATATTTAACATACTGAAAATATTTCAGGCCAAAGAGGCCTTGATCTTAAATTTTCCATAAAGACTAATTGAGGTCTTTTGATGTCTCATCAACTGACAGTATTCCATATTTGACATATTGAAAATATTTCAGGCAAAGGAGTTCTCAACCTTGAACTTTCCATAGAGACTAATTAACTCCTTATTTGACCTTTTGAACATATTTCCTAATTGACTCCTTCTGATCTCTCATCAACCATACAGTAGTCCATATTTAACATGCTGAAAATGTTTCAGGCAAAGAGGCCTTGATCTTGAATTTTCTATACTGACTAATTGAGGCCTTTTGATGTCAAATCAACCATGCAGTAGTCCGTATTTTACATACTGAACATATTTCAGGCCAAAGAGGCCTTGATCTTGAATTTTCTATACAGACTAACCGAGGCCTTCTGATTTCTCATCAACCATACGGTAGTCCATATTTTACATACTGAACATATTTCAGGCCAAAGAGGCATTGATCTTGATCTTTCTATACAGACTAATTGAGGTCTTTTGATATCTTATCAACCGAATGGTACTCCATATTTTACATACTGAACATATTTCAGGCCAAGGAGTTCTCAATCTTGAACATTATATAGGACTAATTGACTCCTTCTGATTTCTCATCAACCATACAGTAGTCCATATTTAACATACTGAAAATATTTCAGGCCAAAGAGGCCTTGATCTTAAATTTTCCATAAAGACTAATTGAGGTCTTTTGATGTCTCATCAACTGACAGTATTCCATATTTGACATATTGAAAATTTTTCAGGCAAAGGAGTTCTCAACCTTGAACTTTCCATAGAGACTAATTGACTCCTTATTTGACCTTTTGAACATATTTCCTAATTGACTCCTTCTGATCTCTCATCAACCATACAGTAGTCCATATTTAACATGCTGAAAATGTTTCAGGCAAAGAGGCCTTGATCTTGAATTTTCTATACTGACTAATTGAGGCCTTTTGATGTCTCATCAACCATGCAGTAGTCCGTATTTTACATATTGAACATATTTCAGGCCAAAGAGTTCTCAATCTTGAACTGTCTATAGAGACTGAATGACTCCTTATTTGACCTTTTGAACATATTTCCCAATTCACTCCTTCTGATCTCTCATCAACCATACAGTAGTCCATATTTGACATACTGAAAATATTTCAAGCCAAAAGAGACCTTGATCTTGAATTTTCTATACTGACTAATTGAGGCCTTCTGATTTCTCATCAATCATACAGTAGTCCATATTTTACATACTGAACATATTTCAGGCCAAAGAGGCCTTGATCTTGAATTTTCTATACAGACTAATCGAGGCCTTCTGATTTCTCATCAACCATACGGTAGTCCATATTTTACATACTGAACATATTACAGGCCAAAGAGGCATTGATCTTGAACTTTCTATACAGACTAATTGAGGTCTTTTGATATCTTATCAACCGAACGGTACTCCATATTTTACATACTGAACATATTTCAGGCTAAGGAGTTCTCAATCTTGAACATCATATAGGACTAATTGACTCCTTCTGATTTCTCATCAACCATACAGTAGTCCATATTTGACATACTGAAAATATTTCAAGCCAAAAGAGGCCTTGATCTTGAATTTTCTGTACTGACTAATTGAGGCCTTCTGATTTCTCATCAATCATACAGTAGTCCATATTTTACATACTGAACATATTTCAGGCCAAAGAGGCCTTGATCTTGAATTTTCTATACAGACTAATCGAGGCCTTCTGATTTCTCATTAAGCATACGGTAGTCCATATTTTACATACTGAACATATTTCAGGCCAAGAGTTCTCAATCTTGAACTTTCTATAGAGACTGAATGACTCCTTATTTGACCTTTTGAACATATTTCCCAATTCACTCCTTCTGATCTTTCATCAACCATGCAGTAGTCCATATTTGACATACTGAAAATATTTCAAGCCAAAAGAGGCCATGATCTTGAATTTTCTATACTGACTAATTGAGGCCTTCTGATTTCTCACCAATCATACAGTAGTCCATATTTTACATACTGAACATATTTCAGGCCAAAGAGGCCTTGATCTTGAATTTTCTATACAGACTAATCGAGACCTTCTGATTTCTCATCAACCATACGGTAGTCTATATTTGACATAGGGTGAATTCAGTGTGATTGGGACACTTTTTCCAAGTCATATCAATGGCAAAAATTGTCCCAATCACCCTGAATTAACCCTACTGAACATATTTCAGGCCAAGGAGGTCTCAATCTTGAACTTTCTATAGAGACTAATTGACTCCTTATTTGACCATTTGAACAGCTTTTTCATTTGACCATTTGAACATCTTTCCTAATTGACTCCATCTGATCTCTCATCAACCATGCAGTAGTCCATATTTGACATACTGAAAATATTTCAACCCAAAAGAGGCCTTGATCTTAAATTTTCTATACTGCCTAATCGTGGTCTTTTGATTTCTCATCTTTCATACGGTAGTCCATATTTTACATACTGAACATATTTCAGGCCAAGAGTTCTCAATCTTGAACTTTCTATAGAGAATAATTGACTCCTTATTTGACCTTTTGAACATATTTCCTAATTGACTCCTTCTGATCTCTCATCAACCATACAGTAGTCCATATTTAACATACTGAAAATATTTCAGGCCAAAGAGGCCTTGATCTTAAATTTTCCATAAAGACTAATTGAGGTCTTTTGATGTCTCATCAACTGACAGTATTCCATATTTGACATATTGAAAATATTTCAGGCAAAGGAGTTCTCAACCTTGAACTTTCCATAGAGACTAATTGACTCCTTATTTGACCTTTTGAACATATTTCCTAATTGACTCCTTCTGATCTCTCATCAACCATACAGTAGTCCATATTTAACATGCTGAAAATGTTTCAGGCCAAGAGGCCTTGATCTTGAATTTTCTATACTGACTAATTGAGGCCTTTTGATTTCTCATCAACCATGCAGTAGTCCGTATTTTACATATTGAACATATTTCAGGCCAAAGAGGCCTTGATCTTGAATTTTCTATAGATACTAATTGAGGCCTTCTGATTTCTCATCTATCATACGGTAGTCCATATTTTACATACTGAACATATTTCAGGCCAAGAGTTCTCAATCTTGAACTGTCTATAGAGACTGAATGACTCCTTATTTGACCGTTTGAACATATTTCCCAATTCACTCCTTCTGATCTCTCATCAACCATGCAGTAGTCCATATTTGACATACTGAAAATATTTCAAGCCAAAAGGGCCCTTGATCTTGAATTTTCTATACTGACTAATAGAGGTCTTCTGATTTCTCATTTATAATACGATAGTCAGTATTTTACATACTGAACATATTTCAGGCCAAAGAGGCCTTGATCTTGAATTTTCTATACAGACTAATCGAGGCCTTCTGATTTCTCATCAACCATACGGTAGTCCATATTTTACATACTGAACATATTTCAGGCCAAAGAGGCATTGATCTTGAACTTTCTATACAGACTAATTGAGGTCTTTTGATATCTTATCAACCGAACGGTACTCCATATTTTACATACTGAACATATTTCAGGCTAAGGAGTTCTCAATCTTGAACATTATATAGGACTAATTGACTCCTTCTGATTTCTCATCAACCATACAGTAGTCCATATTTGACATACTGAAAATATTTCAAGCCAAAAGAGGCCTTGATCTTGAATTTTCTATACTGACTAATTGAGGCCTTCTGATTTCTCATCAATCATACAGTAGTCCATATTTTACATACTGAACATATTTCAGGCCAAAGAGGCCTTGATCTTGAATTTTCTATACAGACTAATCGAGGCCTTCTGATTTCTCATTAAGCATACGGTAGTCCATATTTTACATACTGAACATATTTCAGGCCAAGAGTTCTCAATCTTGAACTTTCTATAGAGACTGAATGACTCCTTATTTGACCTTTTGAACATATTTCCCAATTCACTCCTTCTGATCTCTCATCAACCATGCAGTAGTCCATATTTGACATACTGAAAATATTTCAAGCCAAAAGAGGCCATGATCTTGAATTTTCTATACTGACTAATTGAGGCCTTCTGATTTCTCACCAATCATACAGTAGTCCATATTTTACATACTGAACATATTTCAGGCCAAAGAGGCCTTGATCTTGAATTTTCTATACAGACTAATCGAGACCTTCTGATTTCTCATCAACCATACGGTAGTCCATATTTGACATAGGGTGAATTCAGTGTGATTGGGACACATATTCCAAGTCATATCAATGGCAAAAATTGTCCCAATCACCCTGAATTTACCCTACTGAACATATTTCAGGCCAAGGAGGTCTCAATCTTGAACTTTCTATAGAGACTAATTGACTCCTTATTTGACCTTTTGAACAGCTTTTTCATTTGACCTTTTGAACATCTTTCCTAATTGACTCCATCTGATCTCTCATCAACCATGCAGTAGTCCATATTTGACATACTGAAAATATTTCAACCCAAAAGAGGCCTTGATCTTGAATTTTCTATACTGGCTAATCGTGGTCTTTTGATTTCTCATCTTTCATACGGTAGTCCATATTTTACATACTGAACATATTTCAGGCCAAGAGTTCTCAATCTTGAACTTTCTATAGAGAATAATTGACTCCTTATTTGACCTTTTGAACATATTTCCTAATTGACTTCTTCTGATCTCTCATCAACCATACAGTAGTCCATATTTAACATACTGAAAATATTTCAGGCCAAAGAGGCCTTGATCTTAAATTTTCCATAAAGACTAATTGAGGTCTTTTGATGTCTCATCAACTGACAGTATTCCATATTTGACATATTGAAAATATTTCAGGCAAAGGAGTTCTCAACCTTGAACTTTCCATAGAGACTAATTGACTCCTTATTTGACCTTTTGAACATATTTCCTAATTGACTTCTTCTGATCTCTCATCAACCATACAGTAGTCCATATTTAACATACTGAAAATATTTCAGGCCAAAGAGGCCTTGATCTTGAATTTTCTATACTGACTAATTGAGGCCTTTTGATTTCTCATCAACCATGCAGTAGTCCGTATTTTACATATTGAACATATTTCAGGCCAAAGAGGCCTTGATCTTGAATTTTCTATAGATACTAATTGAGGCCTTCTGATTTCTCATCTATCATACGGTAGTCCATATTTTACATACTGAACATATTTCAGGCCAAGAGTTCTCAATCTTGAACTGTCTATAGAGACTGAATGACTCCTTATTTGACCGTTTGAACATATTTCCCAATTCACTCCTTCTGATCTCTCATCAACCATGCAGTAGTCCATATTTGACATACTGAAAATATTTCAAGCCAAAAGGGCCCTTGATCTTGAATTTTCTATACTGACTAATAGAGGTCTTCTGATTTCTCATTTATAATACGATAGTCAGTATTTTACATACTGAACATATTTCAGGCCAAAGAGGCCTTGATCTTGAATTTTCTATACAGATTAATCGAGGCCTTCTGATTTCTCATCAACCATACGGTAGTCCATATTTTACATACTGAACATATTTCAGGCCAAAGAGGCATTGATCTTGAACTTTCTATACAGACTAATTGAGGTCTTTTGATATCTTATCAACCGAACGGTACTCCATATTTTACATACTGAACATATTTCAGGCCAAGGAGTTCTCAATCTTGAACATTATATAGGACTAATTGACTCCTTCTGATTTCTCATCAACCATACAGTAGTCCATATTTGACGTACTGAAAATATTTCAAGCCAAAAGAGGCCATGATCTTGAATTTTCTATACTGACTAATTGAGGCCTTCTGATTTCTCACCAATCATACAGTAGTCCATATTTTACATACTGAACATATTTCAGGCCAAAGAGGCCTTAGTCTTGAATTTTCTATACAGACTAATCGAGACCTTCTGATTTCTCATCAACCATACGGTAGTCCATATTTGACATAGGGTGAATTCAGTGTGATTGGGACACTTTTTCCAAGTCATCTCAATGGCAAAAATTGTCCCAATCACCCTGAATTTACCCTACTGAACATATTTCAGGCCAAGAGTTCTCAATCTTGAACTTTCTATAGAGAATAATTGACTCCTTATTTGACCTTTTGAACATATTTCCTAATTGACTCCTTCTGATCTCTCATCAACCATACAGTAGTCCATATTTAACATACTGAAAATATTTCAGGCCAAAGAGGCCTTGATCTTAAATTTTCCATAAAGACTAATTGAGGTCTTTTGATGTCTCATCAACTGACAGTATTCCATATTTGACATATTGAAAATATTTCAGGCAAAGGAGTTCTCAACCTTGAACTTTCCATAGAGACTAATTGACTCCTTATTTGACCTTTTGAACATATTTCCTAATTGACTCCTTCTGATCTCTCATCAACCATACAGTAGTCCATATTTAACATGCTGAAAATGTTTCAGGCAAAGAGGCCTTGATCTTGAATTTTCTATACTGACTAATTGAGGCCTTTTGATGTCTCATCAACCATGCAGTAGTCCGTATTTTACATATTGAACATATTTCAGGCCAAAGAGGCCTTGATCTTGAATTTTCTATAGATACTAATTGAGGCCTTCTGATTTCTCATCTATCATACGGTAGTCCATATTTTCACATACTGAACATATTTCAGGCCAAGGAGTTCTCAATCTTGAACTTTATATAGGACTAATTGACTCCTTCTGATTTCTCATCAACCATACAGTAGTCCATATTTGACAAACTGAACATATTTCAGGTCAAAGAGGCCTTGATCTTGAATTTTCTATACTGACTAATAGAGGTCTTCTGAATTCTCATTTATAATACGATAGTCAGTATTTTACATACTGAACATATTTCAGGCCAAAGAGGCCTTTATCTTGAATTTTCTATACAGACTAATCGAAGCCTTCTGATTTCTCATCAACCATACGGTAGTCCATATTTTACATACTGAACATATTTCAGGCCAAAGAGGCATTGATCTTGAACTTTCTATACAGACTAATTGAGGTCTTTTGATATCTTATCAACCGAACGGTACTCCATATTTTACATACTGAACATATTTCAGGCCAAGGAGGTCTCAATCTTGAACATTATATAGGACTAATTGACTCCTTCTGATTTCTCATCAACCATACAGTAGTCCATATTTGACATACTGAAGATATTTCAAGCCAAAAGAGGCCTTGATCTTGAATTTTCTATACTGACTAATTGAGGCCTTCTGATTTCTCATCAATCATACAGTAGTCCATATTTTACATACTGAACATATTTCAGGCCAAAGAGGCCTTGATCTTGAATTTTCTATACAGACTAATCGAGGCCTTCTGATTTCTCATTAACCATACGGTAGTCCATATTTTACATACTGAACATAATTCAGGCCAAGAGTTCTCAATCTTGAACTTTCTATAGAGACTGAATGACTCCTTATTTGACCTTTTGAACATATTTCCCAATTCACTCCTTCTGATCTCTCATCAACCATGCAGTAGTCCATTTTTGACATACTGAAAATATTTCAAGCCAAAAGGGCCCTTGATCCTGAATTTTCTATACATACTAATTGGGGCCTTCTGATTTTTCACCAACCATACGGTAGTCCATATTTTACATACTGTACATATTTCAGGCAAAAAAGGCCTTGATCTTGAATTTTCTATACAGACTAATTGAGGTCTTTTGATATCTTATCAACCGTACGGTACTCCTTATTATACATAATGAACATATTTCAGGCCAAGGAGTTCTCAAACTTGAACTTTCTATAGAGACTAATTGACTCCTTATTTGACCTTTTGAACAGCTTTTTCATTTGACCTTTTGAACATCTTTCCTAATTGACTCCATCTGATGTCTCATCAACCATGCAGTAGTCCATATTTGACATACTGAAAATATTTCAACCCAAAAGAGGCCTTGATCTTGAATTTTCTATACTGGCTAATCGTGGTCTTTTGATTTCTCATCTTTCATACAGTATTCCATATTTTACATACTGAACATATTTCAGGCCAAGAGTTCTCAATCTTGAACTTTCTATAGAGAATAATTGACTCCTTATTTGACCTTTTGAACATATTTCCTAATTGACACCTTCTGATCTCTCATCAACCATACAGTAGTCCATATTTAACATATTGAAAATATTTCAGGCCAAAGAGGCCTTGATCTTAAATTTTCCATAAAGACTAATTGAGGTCTTTTGATGTCTCATCAACTGACAGTATTCCATATTTGACATATTGAAAATATTTCAGGCAAAGGAGTTCTCAACCTTGAACTTTCCATAGAGACTAATTGACTCCTTATTTGACCTTTTGAACATATTTCCTAATTGACTCCTTCTGATCTCTCATCAACCATACAGTAGTCCATATTTAACATGCTGAAAATGTTTCAGGCAAAGAGGCCTTGATCTTGAATTTTCTATACTGACTAATTGAGGCCTTTTGATGTCTCATCAACCATGCAGTAGTCCGTATTTTACATATTGAACATATTTCAGGCCAAAAAGGCCTTGATCTTGAATTTTCTATAGATACTAATTGAGGCCTTCTGATTTCTCATCTATCATACGGTAGTCCATATTTTACATACTGAACATATTTCAGGCCAAGAGTTCTCAATCTTGAACTGTCTATAGAGACTGAATGACTCCTTATTTGACCTTTTGAAAATATTTCCCAATTCACTCCTTCTGATCTCTCACCAACCATATGGTAGTCCATATTTTACATACTGTACATATTTCAGGCAAAAGAGGCCTTGATCTTGAATTTTCTATACTGACTAATAGAGGTCTTCTGATTTCTCATTTATAATACGATAGTCAGTATTTTACATACTGAACATATTTCAAGCCAAAAGAGGCCTTGATCTTGAATTTTCTATACAGACTAATCGAGGCCTTCTGATTTCTCATCAATCATACAGTAGTCCATATTTTACATACTGAACATATTTCAGGCCAAAGAGGCATTGATCTTGAACTTTCTATACAGACTAATTGAGGTCTTTTGATATCTTATCAACCGAACGGTACTCCATATTTTACATACTGAACATATTTCAGGCCAAGGAGTTCTCAATCTTGAACATTATATAGGACTAATTGACTCCTTCTGATTTCTCATCAACCATACAGTAGTCCATATTTGACGTACTGAAAATATTTCAAGCCAAAAGAGGCCATGATCTTGAATTTTCTATACTGACTAATTGAGGCCTTCTGATTTCTCACCAATCATACAGTAGTCCATATTTTACATACTGAACATATTTCAGGCCAAAGAGGCCTTAGTCTTGAATTTTCTATACAGACTAATCGAGACCTTCTGATTTCTCATCAACCATACGGTAGTCCATATTTGACATAGGGTGAATTCAGTGTGATTGGGACACTTTTTCCAAGTCATCTCAATGGCAAAAATTGTCCCAATCACCCTGAATTTACCCTACTGAACATATTTCAGGCCAAGAGTTCTCAATCTTGAACTTTCTATAGAGAATAATTGACTCCTTATTTGACCTTTTGAACATATTTCCTAATTGACTCCTTCTGATCTCTCATCAACCATACAGTAGTCCATATTTAACATACTGAAAATATTTCAGGCCAAAGAGGCCTTGATCTTAAATTTTCCATAAAGACTAATTGAGGTCTTTTGATGTCTCATCAACTGACAGTATTCCATATTTGACATATTGAAAATATTTCAGGCAAAGGAGTTCTCAACCTTGAACTTTCCATAGAGACTAATTGACTCCTTATTTGACCTTTTGAACATATTTCCTAATTGACTCCTTCTGATCTCTCATCAACCATACAGTAGTCCATATTTAACATGCTGAAAATGTTTCAGGCAAAGAGGCCTTGATCTTGAATTTTCTATACTGACTAATTGAGGCCTTTTGATGTCTCATCAACCATGCAGTAGTCCGTATTTTACATATTGAACATATTTCAGGCCAAAGAGGCCTTGATCTTGAATTTTCTATAGATACTAATTGAGGCCTTCTGATTTCTCATCTATCATACGGTAGTCCATATTTTCACATACTGAACATATTTCAGGCCAAGGAGTTCTCAATCTTGAACTTTATATAGGACTAATTGACTCCTTCTGATTTCTCATCAACCATACAGTAGTCCATATTTGACAAACTGAACATATTTCAGGTCAAAGAGGCCTTGATCTTGAATTTTCTATACTGACTAATAGAGGTCTTCTGAATTCTCATTTATAATACGATAGTCAGTATTTTACATACTGAACATATTTCAGGCCAAAGAGGCCTTTATCTTGAATTTTCTATACAGACTAATCGAAGCCTTCTGATTTCTCATCAACCATACGGTAGTCCATATTTTACATACTGAACATATTTCAGGCCAAAGAGGCATTGATCTTGAACTTTCTATACAGACTAATTGAGGTCTTTTGATATCTTATCAACCGAACGGTACTCCATATTTTACATACTGAACATATTTCAGGCCAAGGAGGTCTCAATCTTGAACATTATATAGGACTAATTGACTCCTTCTGATTTCTCATCAACCATACAGTAGTCCATATTTGACATACTGAAGATATTTCAAGCCAAAAGAGGCCTTGATCTTGAATTTTCTATACTGACTAATTGAGGCCTTCTGATTTCTCATCAATCATACAGTAGTCCATATTTTACATACTGAACATATTTCAGGCCAAAGAGGCCTTGATCTTGAATTTTCTATACAGACTAATCGAGGCCTTCTGATTTCTCATTAACCATACGGTAGTCCATATTTTACATACTGAACATAATTCAGGCCAAGAGTTCTCAATCTTGAACTTTCTATAGAGACTGAATGACTCCTTATTTGACCTTTTGAACATATTTCCCAATTCACTCCTTCTGATCTCTCATCAACCATGCAGTAGTCCATTTTTGACATACTGAAAATATTTCAAGCCAAAAGGGCCCTTGATCCTGAATTTTCTATACATACTAATTGGGGCCTTCTGATTTTTCACCAACCATACGGTAGTCCATATTTTACATACTGTACATATTTCAGGCAAAAAAGGCCTTGATCTTGAATTTTCTATACAGACTAATTGAGGTCTTTTGATATCTTATCAACCGTACGGTACTCCTTATTATACATAATGAACATATTTCAGGCCAAGGAGTTCTCAAACTTGAACTTTCTATAGAGACTAATTGACTCCTTATTTGACCTTTTGAACAGCTTTTTCATTTGACCTTTTGAACATCTTTCCTAATTGACTCCATCTGATGTCTCATCAACCATGCAGTAGTCCATATTTGACATACTGAAAATATTTCAACCCAAAAGAGGCCTTGATCTTGAATTTTCTATACTGGCTAATCGTGGTCTTTTGATTTCTCATCTTTCATACAGTATTCCATATTTTACATACTGAACATATTTCAGGCCAAGAGTTCTCAATCTTGAACTTTCTATAGAGAATAATTGACTCCTTATTTGACCTTTTGAACATATTTCCTAATTGACACCTTCTGATCTCTCATCAACCATACAGTAGTCCATATTTAACATATTGAAAATATTTCAGGCCAAAGAGGCCTTGATCTTAAATTTTCCATAAAGACTAATTGAGGTCTTTTGATGTCTCATCAACTGACAGTATTCCATATTTGACATATTGAAAATATTTCAGGCAAAGGAGTTCTCAACCTTGAACTTTCCATAGAGACTAATTGACTCCTTATTTGACCTTTTGAACATATTTCCTAATTGACTCCTTCTGATCTCTCATCAACCATACAGTAGTCCATATTTAACATGCTGAAAATGTTTCAGGCAAAGAGGCCTTGATCTTGAATTTTCTATACTGACTAATTGAGGCCTTTTGATGTCTCATCAACCATGCAGTAGTCCGTATTTTACATATTGAACATATTTCAGGCCAAAAAGGCCTTGATCTTGAATTTTCTATAGATACTAATTGAGGCCTTCTGATTTCTCATCTATCATACGGTAGTCCATATTTTACATACTGAACATATTTCAGGCCAAGAGTTCTCAATCTTGAACTGTCTATAGAGACTGAATGACTCCTTATTTGACCTTTTGAAAATATTTCCCAATTCACTCCTTCTGATCTCTCACCAACCATATGGTAGTCCATATTTTACATACTGTACATATTTCAGGCAAAAGAGGCCTTGATCTTGAATTTTCTATACTGACTAATAGAGGTCTTCTGATTTCTCATTTATAATACGATAGTCAGTATTTTACATACTGAACATATTTCAAGCCAAAAGAGGCCTTGATCTTGAATTTTCTATACAGACTAATCGAGGCCTTCTGATTTCTCATCAATCATACAGTAGTCCATATTTTACATACTGTACATATTTCAGGCCAAAGAGGCCTTGATCTTGAATTTTCTATACAGACTAATCAAGGCCTTCTGATTTCTCATCAACTATACGGTAGTCCATATTTTACATACTGAACATATTTCAGGCCAAGAGTTCTCAATCTTGAACTTTTTATAGAGACTGAATGACTCCTTATTTGACCTTTTGAACATATTTCCTAATTCACTCCTTCTGATCTCTCATCAACCATGCAGTAGTCCATATTTGACATACTGAAAATATTTCAGGCCAAAGAGGCCTTGATCTTGAATTTTCTATACAGACTAATCGAGGCCTTCTGATTTCTCATCAACCATACGGTAGTCCATATTTTACATACTGAACATATTTCAGGCCAAAGAGGCATTGATCTTGAACTTTCTATACAGACTAATTGAGGTCTTTTGATATCTTATCAACCGAACGGTACTCCATATTTTACATACTGAACATATTTCAGGCCAAGGAGTTCTCAATCTTGAACATTATATAGGACTATTTGACTCCTTCTGATTTCTCATCAACCATACAGTAGTCCATATTTGACATACTGAAAATATTTCAAGCCAAAAGAGGCCTTGATCTTGAATTTTCTATACTGACTAATTGAGGCCTTCTGATTTCTCATCAATCATACGGTAGTCCATATTTTACATACTGAACATATTTCAGGCCAAAGACGCCTTGATCTTGAATTTTCTATACAGACTAATCGAGGCCTTCTGATTTCTCATCAACCATACGGTAGTCCATATTTTACATACTGAACATATTTCAGGCCAAGAGTTCTCAATCTTGAACTTTCTATAGAGACTGAATGACTCCTTATTTGACCTTTTGAACATATTTCCTAATTCACTCCTTCTGATCTCTCATCAACCATGCAGTAGTCCATATTTTACATATTTCAGGCAAAAGAGGCCTTGAACTTGAATTTTCTATACAGACTAATTGAGGTCTTTTGATATCTTATCAACCGTACGGTACTCCATATTATACATAATGAACATATTTCAGGCCAAGGAGTTCTCAATCTTGAACTTTATATAGGACTAATTGACTCCTTCTGATTTCTCATCAACCATACAGTAGTCCATATTTGAAAAACTGAACATATTTCAGGCCAAAGAGGCCTTGATCTTGAATTTTCTATACTGACTAATAGAGGTCTTCTGATTTCTCATTTATAATACGATAGTCAGTATTTTACATATTGAACATATTTCAGGCCAAAGAGGCCTTGATCTTGAATTTTCTATACAGACTAATCGAGGCCTTCTGATTTCTCATCAACCATACGGTAGTTCATATTTTACATACTGAACATATTTCAGGCCAAAGAGGCATTGATCTTGAACTTTCTATACAGACTAATTGAGGTCTTTTGATATCTTATCAACCGAACGGTACTCCATATTTTACATACTGAACATATTTCAGGCCAAGGAGTTCTCAATCTTGAACATTATATAGAGACTAATTGACTCCTTATTTGACCTTTTGAACAGCTTTTTCATTTGACCTTTTGAACATCTTTCCTAATTGACTCCATCTGATCTCTCATCAACCATGCAGGAGTCCATATTTGACATGCTGAAAATGTTTCAGGCAAAGAGGCCTTGATCTTGCATTTTCTATACTGACTAATAGAGGTCTTCTGATTTCTCATTTATAATACGATAGTCAGTATTTTACATACTAAAAATATTTCAGGCTAAAGAGGCCTTGATCTTGAATTTTCTATACAGTCTAATTGAGGCCTTCTGATTTCTCATCAACCATACGGGGGTCCATATTTTACATACTAAACATATTTCAGGCCAAAGAGGCCTTGATCTTAAATTTTCCATACTGACTAATTGAGGTCTTTTGATGTCTCATCAACCATGCAGTAGTCCGTATTTTACATATTGAACATATTTCAGGCCAAAGAGGCCTTGATCTTGAATGTTCTATAGATACTAATTGAGGCCTTCTGATTTCTCATCTATCATACGGTAGTCCATATTTTACATACTGAACATATTTCAGGCCAAGAGTTCTCAATCTTGAACTTTCTATAGAGACTGAATGACTCCTTATTTGACCTTTTGAACATATTTCCCAATTCACTCCTTCTGATCTCTCATCAACCATGCAGTAGTCCATATTTGACATACTGAAAATATTTCAAGCCAAAAGGGCCCTTGATCTTGAATTTTCTATACATACTAATTGGGGCCTTCTGATTTTTCACCAACCATACGGTAGTCCATATTTTACATACTGTACATATTTCAGGCAAAAAAGGCCTTGATCGTGAATTTTCTATACAGACTAAGTGAGGTCTTTTGATATCTTATCAACCGAACGGTACTCCATATTTTACATACTGAACATATTTCAGGCCAAGGAGTTCTCAATCTTGAACATTATATAGGACTAATTGACTCCTTCTGATTTCTCATCAACCATACAGTAGTCCATATTTGACATACTGAAAATATTTCAAGCCAAAAGAGGCCTTGATCTTGAATTTTCTATACTGACTAATAGAGGTCTTCTGATTTCTCATTTATAATACGATAGTCAGTATTTTACATACTAAAAATATTTCAGGCTAAAGAGGCCTTGATCTTGAATTTTCTATACAGTCTAATTGAGGCCTTCTGATTTCTCACCAACCATATGGCGGTCCATATTTTACATACTGAACATATTTCAGACCAAAGAGGCCTTGATCTTAAATTTTCCATACAGACTAATTGAGGTCTTTTGATGTCTCATCAACCATGCAGTAGTCCGTATTTTACATATTGAACATATTTCAGGCCAAAGAGGCCTTGATCTTGAATGTTCTATAGATACTAATTGAGGCCTTCTGATTTCTCATCTATTATACGGTAGTCCATATTTTACATACTGAACATATTTCAGGCCAAGAGTTCGCAATCTTGAACTTTCTATAGAGACTGAATGACTCCTTATTTGACCTTTTGAACATATTTCCCAATTCACTCCTTCTGATCTCTCATCAACCATGCAGTAGTCCATATTTGACATACTGAAAATATTTCAAGCCAAAAGGGCCCTTGATCTTGAATTTTCTATACATACTAATTGGGGCCTTCTGATTTTTCACCAACCATACGGTAGTCCATATTTTACATACTGTACATATTTCAGGCAAAAAAGGCCATGATCGTGAATTTTCTATACAGACTAAGTGAGGTCTTTTGATATCTTATCAACCGAACGGTACTCCATATTTTACATACTGAACATATTTCAGGCCAAGGAGTTCTCAATCTTGAACTTTCTATAGAGACTGAATGACTCCTTATTTGACCTTTTGAACATATTTCCCAATTCACTCCTTCTGATCTCTCATCATCCATGCAGTAGTCCATATTTGACATACTGAAAATATTTCAAGCCAAAAGGGCCCTTGATCTTGAATTTTCTATACATACTAATTGGGGCCTTCTGATTTTTCACCAACCATACGGTAGTCCATATTTTACATACTGTACATATTTCAGGCAAAAGAGGCCTTGATCTTGAATTTTCTATACAGACTAATTGAGGTCTTTTGATATCTTATCAACCGAACGGTACTCCATATTTTACATACTGAACATATTTCATGCCAAGGAGTTCTCAATCTTGAACTTTATATAGGACTAATTGACTCCTTCTGATTTCTCATCAACCATAAAGTAGTCCATATTTTACATACTGAACATATTTCAGACCAAAGAGGCCTTGATCTTGAATTTTCTATACAGACTAATCGAGGCCTTCTGATTTCTCATCAACCATACGGTAGTCCATATTTTACATACTGAACATATTTCAGGCCAAAGAGGCATTGATCTTGAACTTTCTATAAAGACTAATCGAGACCTTCTGATTTCTCATCAACCATACGGTAGTCCATATTTGACATAGGGTGAATTCAGGGTGATTGGGACACTTTTTCCAAGTCATCTTAATGGCAAAAATTGTCCCAATCACCCTGAATTTACCCTACTGAACATATTTCAGGCCAAGGAGGTCTCAATCTTGAACTTTCTATAGAGACTAATTGACTCCTTATTTGACCTTTTGAACAGCTTTTTCATTTGACTTTTTTACATCTTTCCTAATTGACTCCAGCTGATCTCTCATCAACCATGCAGTAGTCTATATTTGACATACTGAAAATATTTCAACCCAAAAGAGGCCTTGATCTTGAATTTTCTATACTGGCTAATCGTGGTCTTTTGGTTTCTCATCTTTCATACGGTAGTCCATGTTTTACATACTGAACATATTTCAGGCCAAGAGTTCTCAATCTTGAACTTTCTATAGAGACTAATTGACTCCTTATTTGACCTTTTGAACATATTTCCTAATTGACTCCTTCTGATCTCTCATCAACCATAGAGTAGTCCATATTTAACATTCTGAAAATATTTCAGGCCAAAGAGGCCTTGATCTTAAATTTTCCATACAGACTAATTGAGGTCTTTTGATGTCTCATCAACTGACAGTAGTCCATATTTTACATACTGTACATATTTCAGGCAAAAAAGGCCTTGATCGTGATTTTCTATACAGACTAAGTGAGGTCTTTTGATATCTTATCAACCGAACGGTACTCCATATTTTACATACTGAACATATTTCAGGCCAAGGAGTTCTCAATCTTGAACTTTATATAGGACTAATTGACTCCTTCTGATTTCTCATCAACCATACAGTAGTCCATATTTGACATACTAAAAATATTTCAGGCTAAAGAGGCCTTGATCTTGAATTTTCTATACTGACTAATTGAGGCCTTCTGATTTCTCATCAATCATACAGTAGTCCATATTTTACATACTGAACATATTTCAGGCCAAAGAGGCCTTGATCTTAAATTTTCCATACAGACTAATTGAGGTCTTTTGATGTCTCATCAACCATACAGTAGTCCGTATTTTACATATTGAACATATTTCAGGCCAAAGAGGCCTTGATCTTGAATGTTCTATAGATACTAATTGAGGCCTTCTGATTTCTCATCTATCATACAGTAGTCCATATTTTACATACTGAACATATTTCAGGCCAAGAGTTCTCAATCTTGAACTTTCTATAGAGACTGAATGACTCCTTATTTGACCTTTTGAACATATTTCCCAATTCACTCCTTCTGATCTCTCATCATCCATGCAGTAGTCCATATTTGACATACTGAAAATATTTCAAGCCAAAAGGGCCCTTGATCTTGAATTTTCTATACATACTAATTGGGGCCTTCTGATTTTTCACCAACCATACGGTAGTCCATATTTTACATACTGTACATATTTCAGGCAAAAGAGGCCTTGATCTTGAATTTTCTATACAGACTAATTGAGGTCTTTTGATATCTTATCAACCGAACGGTACTCCATATTTTACATACTGAACATATTTCAGGCCAAGGAGTTCTCAATCTTGAACTTTATATAGGACTAATTGACTCCTTCTGATTTCTCATCAACCATAAAGTAGTCCATATTTTACATACTGAACATATTTCAGACCAAAGAGGCCTTGATCTTGAATTTTCTATACAGACTAATCGAGGCCTTCTGATTTCTCATCAACCATACGGTAGTCCATATTTTACATACTGAACATATTTCAGGCCAAAGAGGCATTGATCTTGAACTTTCTATAAAGACTAATCGAGACCTTCTGATTTCTCATCAACCATACGGTAGTCCATATTTGACATAGGGTGAATTCAGGGTGATTGGGACACTTTTTCCAAGTCATCTCAATGGCAAAAATTGTCCCAATCACCCTGAATTTACCCTACTGAACATATTTCAGGCCAAGGAGGTCTCAATCTTGAACTTTCTATAGAGACTAATTGACTCCTTATTTGACCTTTTGAACAGCTTTTTCATTTGACCTTTTGAACATCTTTCCTAATTGACTCCATCTGATCTCTCATCAACCATGCAGTAGTCTATATTTGACATACTGAAAATATTTCAACCCAAAAGAGGCCTTGATCTTGAATTTTCTATACTGGCTAATCGTGGTCTTTTGGTTTCTCATCTTTCATACGGTAGTCCATGTTTTACATACTGAACATATTTCAGGCCAAGAGTTCTCAATCTTGAACTTTCTATAGAGACTAATTGACTCCTTATTTGACCTTTTGAACATATTTCCTAATTGACTCCTTCTGATCTCTCATCAACCATAGAGTAGTCCATATTTAACATTCTGAAAATATTTCAGGCCAAAGAGGCCTTGATCTTAAATTTTCCATACAGACTAATTGAGGTCTTTTGATGTCTCATCAACTGACAGTAGTCCATATTTTACATACTGTACATATTTCAGGCAAAAAAGGCCTTGATCGTGATTTTCTATACAGACTAAGTGAGGTCTTTTGATATCTTATCAACCGAACGGTACTCCATATTTTACATACTGAACATATTTCAGGCCAAGGAGTTCTCAATCTTGAACTTTATATAGGACTAATTGACTCCTTCTGATTTCTCATCAACCATACAGTAGTCCATATTTGACATACTAAAAATATTTCAGGCTAAAGAGGCCTTGATCTTGAATTTTCTATACTGACTAATTGAGGCCTTCTGATTTCTCATCAATCATACAGTAGTCCATATTTTACATACTGAACATATTTCAGGCCAAAGAGGCCTTGATCTTAAATTTTCCATACAGACTAATTGAGGTCTTTTGATGTCTCATCAACCATACAGTAGTCCGTATTTTACATATTGAACATATTTCAGGCCAAAGAGGCCTTGATCTTGAATGTTCTATAGATACTAATTGAGGCCTTCTGATTTCTCATCTATCATACGGTAGTCCATATTTTACATACTGAACATATTTCAGGCCAAGAGTTCTCAATCTTGAACTTTCTATAGAGACTGAATGACTCCTTATTTGACCTTTTGAACATATTTCCCAATTCACTCCTTCTGATCTCTCATCAACCATGCAGTAGTCCATATTTGACATACTGAAAATATTTCAAGCCAAAAGGGCCCTTGATCGTGAATTTTCTATACAGACTAAGTGAGGTCTTTTGATATCTTATCAACCGAACGGTACTCCATATTTTACATACTGAACATATTTCAGGCCAAGGAGTTCTCAATCTTGAACTTTATATAGGACTAATTGACTCCTTCTGATTTCTCATCAACCATACAGTAGTCCATATTTGACATACTGAAAATATTTCAAGCCAAAAGAGGCCTTGATCTTGAATTTTCTATACTGACTAATTGAGGCCTTCTCATTTCTCATCAATCATACAGTAGTCCATATTTTACATACTGTACATATTTCAGGCAAAAGAGGCCTTGATCTTGAATTTTCTATACAGACTAATTGAGGTCTTTTGATATCTTATCAACCGTACGGTACTCCATATTATACATAATGAACATATTTCAGGCCAAGGAGTTCTCAATCTTGAACTTTATATAGGACTAATTGACTCCTTCTGATTTCTCATCAACCATACAGTAGTCCATATTTGACAAACTGAACATATTTCAGGCCAAAGAGGCCTTGATCTTGAATTTTCTATACTGACTAATAGAGGTCTTCTGATTTCTCATTTATAATACGATAGTCAGTATTTTACATACTTAACCTATTTCAGGCCAAAGAGGCATTGATCTTGAACTTTCTATACAGACTAATTGAGGTCTTTTGATATCTAATCAACCGAACGGTACTCCATATTTTACATACTGAACATATTTCAGGCCAAGGAGTTCTCAATCTTGAACATTATATAGAGACTAATTGACTCCTTATTTGACCTTTTGAACAGCTTTTTCATTTGACCTTTTGAACATCTTTCCTAATTGACTCCATCTGATCTCTCATCAACCATGCAGGAGTCCATATTTGACATGCTGAAAATGTTTCAGGCAAAGAGGCCTTGATCTTGCATTTTCTATACTGACTAATAGAGGTCTTCTGATTTCTCATTTATAATACGATAGTCAGTATTTTACATACTAAAAATATTTCAGGCTAAAGAGGCCTTGATCTTGAATTTTCTATACAGTCTAATTGAGGCCTTCTGATTTCTCATCAACCATACGGGGGTCCATATTTTACATACTAAACATATTTCAGGCCAAAGAGGCCTTGATCTTAAATTTTCCATACTGACTAATTGAGGTCTTTTGATGTCTCATCAACCATGCAGTAGTCCGTATTTTACATATTGAACATATTTCAGGCCAAAGAGGCCTTGATCTTGAATGTTCTATAGATACTAATTGAGGCCTTCTGATTTCTCATCTATCATACGGTAGTCCATATTTTACATACTGAACATATTTCAGGCCAAGAGTTCTCAATCTTGAACTTTCTATAGAGACTGAATGACTCCTTATTTGACCTTTTGAACATATTTCCCAATTCACTCCTTCTGATCTCTCATCAACCATGCAGTAGTCCATATTTGACATACTGAAAATATTTCAAGCCAAAAGGGCCCTTGATCTTGAATTTTCTATACATACTAATTGGGGCCTTCTGATTTTTCACCAACCATACGGTAGTCCATATTTTACATACTGTACATATTTCAGGCAAAAGAGGCCTTGATCTTGAATTTTCTATACAGACTAATTGAGGTCTTTTGATATCTTATCAACCGAACGGTACTCCATATTTTACATACTGAACATATTTCATGCCAAGGAGTTCTCAATCTTGAACTTTATATAGGACTAATTGACTCCTTCTGATTTCTCATCAACCATAAAGTAGTCCATATTTTACATACTGAACATATTTCAGACCAAAGAGGCCTTGATCTTGAATTTTCTATACAGACTAATCGAGGCCTTCTGATTTCTCATCAACCATACGGTAGTCCATATTTTACATACTGAACATATTTCAGGCCAAAGAGGCATTGATCTTGAACTTTCTATAAAGACTAATCGAGACCTTCTGATTTCTCATCAACCATACGGTAGTCCATATTTGACATAGGGTGAATTCAGGGTGATTGGGACACTTTTTCCAAGTCATCTCAATGGCAAAAATTGTCCCAATCACCCTGAATTTACCCTACTGAACATATTTCAGGCCAAGGAGGTCTCAATCTTGAACTTTCTATAGAGACTAATTGACTCCTTATTTGACCTTTTGAACAGCTTTTTCATTTGACTTTTGAACATCTTTCCTAATTGACTCCAGCTGATCTCTCATCAACCATGCAGTAGTCTATATTTGACATACTGAAAATATTTCAACCCAAAAGAGGCCTTGATCTTGAATTTTCTATACTGGCTAATCGTGGTCTTTTGGTTTCTCATCTTTCATACGGTAGTCCATGTTTTACATACTGAACATATTTCAGGCCAAGAGTTCTCAATCTTGAACTTTCTATAGAGACTAATTGACTCCTTATTTGACCTTTTGAACATATTTCCTAATTGACTCCTTCTGATCTCTCATCAACCATAGAGTAGTCCATATTTAACATTCTGAAAATATTTCAGGCCAAAGAGGCCTTGATCTTAAATTTTCCATACAGACTAATTGAGGTCTTTTGATGTCTCATCAACTGACAGTAGTCCATATTTTACATACTGTACATATTTCAGGCAAAAAAGGCCTTGATCGTGATTTTCTATACAGACTAAGTGAGGTCTTTTGATATCTTATCAACCGAACGGTACTCCATATTTTACATACTGAACATATTTCAGGCCAAGGAGTTCTCAATCTTGAACTTTATATAGGACTAATTGACTCCTTCTGATTTCTCATCAACCATACAGTAGTCCATATTTGACATACTAAAAATATTTCAGGCTAAAGAGGCCTTGATCTTGAATTTTCTATACTGACTAATTGAGGCCTTCTGATTTCTCATCAATCATACAGTAGTCCATATTTTACATACTGAACATATTTCAGGCCAAAGAGGCCTTGATCTTAAATTTTCCATACAGACTAATTGAGGTCTTTTGATGTCTCATCAACCATACAGTAGTCCGTATTTTACATATTGAACATATTTCAGGCCAAAGAGGCCTTGATCTTGAATGTTCTATAGATACTAATTGAGGCCTTCTGATTTCTCATCTATCATACAGTAGTCCATATTTTACATACTGAACATATTTCAGGCCAAGAGTTCTCAATCTTGAACTTTCTATAGAGACTGAATGACTCCTTATTTGACCTTTTGAACATATTTCCCAATTCACTCCTTCTGATCTCTCATCATCCATGCAGTAGTCCATATTTGACATACTGAAAATATTTCAAGCCAAAAGGGCCCTTGATCTTGAATTTTCTATACATACTAATTGGGGCCTTCTGATTTTTCACCAACCATACGGTAGTCCATATTTTACATACTGTACATATTTCAGGCAAAAGAGGCCTTGATCTTGAATTTTCTATACAGACTAATTGAGGTCTTTTGATATCTTATCAACCGAACGGTACTCCATATTTTACATACTGAACATATTTCAGGCCAAGGAGTTCTCAATCTTGAACTTTATATAGGACTAATTGACTCCTTCTGATTTCTCATCAACCATAAAGTAGTCCATATTTTACATACTGAACATATTTCAGACCAAAGAGGCCTTGATCTTGAATTTTCTATACAGACTAATCGAGGCCTTCTGATTTCTCATCAACCATACGGTAGTCCATATTTTACATACTGAACATATTTCAGGCCAAAGAGGCATTGATCTTGAACTTTCTATAAAGACTAATCGAGACCTTCTGATTTCTCATCAACCATACGGTAGTCCATATTTGACATAGGGTGAATTCAGGGTGATTGGGACACTTTTTCCAAGTCATCTCAATGGCAAAAATTGTCCCAATCACCCTGAATTTACCCTACTGAACATATTTCAGGCCAAGGAGGTCTCAATCTTGAACTTTCTATAGAGACTAATTGACTCCTTATTTGACCTTTTGAACAGCTTTTTCATTTGACCTTTTGAACATCTTTCCTAATTGACTCCATCTGATCTCTCATCAACCATGCAGTAGTCTATATTTGACATACTGAAAATATTTCAACCCAAAAGAGGCCTTGATCTTGAATTTTCTATACTGGCTAATCGTGGTCTTTTGGTTTCTCATCTTTCATACGGTAGTCCATGTTTTACATACTGAACATATTTCAGGCCAAGAGTTCTCAATCTTGAACTTTCTATAGAGACTAATTGACTCCTTATTTGACCTTTTGAACATATTTCCTAATTGACTCCTTCTGATCTCTCATCAACCATAGAGTAGTCCATATTTAACATTCTGAAAATATTTCAGGCCAAAGAGGCCTTGATCTTAAATTTTCCATACAGACTAATTGAGGTCTTTTGATGTCTCATCAACTGACAGTAGTCCATATTTTACATACTGTACATATTTCAGGCAAAAAAGGCCTTGATCGTGATTTTCTATACAGACTAAGTGAGGTCTTTTGATATCTTATCAACCGAACGGTACTCCATATTTTACATACTGAACATATTTCAGGCCAAGGAGTTCTCAATCTTGAACTTTATATAGGACTAATTGACTCCTTCTGATTTCTCATCAACCATACAGTAGTCCATATTTGACATACTAAAAATATTTCAGGCTAAAGAGGCCTTGATCTTGAATTTTCTATACTGACTAATTGAGGCCTTCTGATTTCTCATCAATCATACAGTAGTCCATATTTTACATACTGAACATATTTCAGGCCAAAGAGGCCTTGATCTTAAATTTTCCATACAGACTAATTGAGGTCTTTTGATGTCTCATCAACCATACAGTAGTCCGTATTTTACATATTGAACATATTTCAGGCCAAAGAGGCCTTGATCTTGAATGTTCTATAGATACTAATTGAGGCCTTCTGATTTCTCATCTATCATACGGTAGTCCATATTTTACATACTGAACATATTTCAGGCCAAGAGTTCTCAATCTTGAACTTTCTATAGAGACTGAATGACTCCTTATTTGACCTTTTGAACATATTTCCCAATTCACTCCTTCTGATCTCTCATCAACCATGCAGTAGTCCATATTTGACATACTGAAAATATTTCAAGCCAAAAGGGCCCTTGATCGTGAATTTTCTATACAGACTAAGTGAGGTCTTTTGATATCTTATCAACCGAACGGTACTCCATATTTTACATACTGAACATATTTCAGGCCAAGGAGTTCTCAATCTTGAACTTTATATAGGACTAATTGACTCCTTCTGATTTCTCATCAACCATACAGTAGTCCATATTTGACATACTGAAAATATTTCAAGCCAAAAGAGGCCTTGATCTTGAATTTTCTATACTGACTAATTGAGGCCTTCTCATTTCTCATCAATCATACAGTAGTCCATATTTTACATACTGTACATATTTCAGGCAAAAGAGGCCTTGATCTTGAATTTTCTATACAGACTAATTGAGGTCTTTTGATATCTTATCAACCGTACGGTACTCCATATTATACATAATGAACATATTTCAGGCCAAGGAGTTCTCAATCTTGAACTTTATATAGGACTAATTGACTCCTTCTGATTTCTCATCAACCATACAGTAGTCCATATTTGACAAACTGAACATATTTCAGGCCAAAGAGGCCTTGATCTTGAATTTTCTATACTGACTAATAGAGGTCTTCTGATTTCTCATTTATAATACGATAGTCAGTATTTTACATACTTAACCTATTTCAGGCCAAAGAGGCATTGATCTTGAACTTTCTATACAGACTAATTGAGGTCTTTTGATATCTAATCAACCGAACGGTACTCCATATTTTACATACTGAACATATTTCAGGCCAAGGAGTTCTCAATCTTGAACATTATATAGAGACTAATTGACTCCTTATTTGACCTTTTGAACAGCTTTTTCATTTGACCTTTTGAACATCTTTCCTAATTGACTCCATCTGATCTCTCATCAACCATGCAGTAGTCCATATTTGACATACTGAAAATATTTCAACCCAAAAGAGGCCTTGATCTTGAATTTTCTATACTGGCTAATCGTGGTCTTTTGGTTTCTCATCTTTCATACGGTAGTCCATGTTTTACATACTGAACATATTTCAGGCCAAGAGTTCTCAATCTTGAACTTTCTATAGAGAATAATTAACTTTTTATTTGACCTTTTGAACATCTTTCCTAATTGACTCCTTCTGATCTCTCATCAACCATGCAGTAGTCCATATTTTACATACTGAACATATTTCAGGCCAAAGAGGCCTTGATCTTGAACTTTCTATAGAGACTAATTGACTCCTTATTTGACCTTTTGAACATATTTCCTAATTGACTCCTTCTGATCTCTCATCAACCATACAGTAGTCCATATTTAACATGCTGAAAATGTTTCAGGCAAAGAGGCCTTGATCTTGAATTTTCTATACTGACTAATTGAGGCCTTTTGATGTCTCATCAACCATGCAGTAGTCCGTATTTTACATACTGAACATATTTCAGGCCAAGGAGTTCTCAATCTTGAACTTTATATAGGACTAATTGACTCCTTCTGATTTCTCATCAACCATACAGTAGTCCATATTTGACATACTGAAAATATTTCAAGCCAAAAGAGGCCTTGATCTTGAATTTTCTATACTGACTAATTGAGGCCTTCTGATTTCTCATCAATCATACAGTAGTCCATATTTTACATACTGAAAATATTTCAGGCCAAGAGTTCTCAATCTTGAACTTTCTATAGAGACTGAATGACTCCTTATTTGACCTTTTGAACATATTTCCCAATTCACTCCTTCTGATCTCTCATCAACCATGCAGTAGTCCATATTTGACATACTGAAAATATTTCAAGCCAAAAGGGCCCTTGATCTTGAATTTTCTATACATACTAATTGGGGCCTTCTGATTTCTCATCAATCATACAGTAGTCCATATTTGACATACTAAAAATATTTCAGGCTAAAGAGGCCTTGATCTTGAATTTTCTATACTGACTAATTGAGGCCTTCTGATTTCTCATCAATCATACAGTAGTCCATATTTTACATACTGAACATATTTCAGGCCAAAGAGGCCTTGATCTTGAACTTTCTATACAGACTAATTGAGGTCTTTTGATATCTAATCAACCGAACGGTACTCCATATTTTACATACTGAACATATTTCAGGCCAAGGAGTTCTCAATCTTGAACATTATATAGAGACTAATTGACTCCTTATTTGACCTTTTGAACAGCTTTTTCATTTGACCTTTTGAACATCTTTCCTAATTGACTCCATCTGATCTCTCATCAACCATGCAGTAGTCCATATTTGACATACTGAAAATATTTCAACCCAAAAGAGGCCTTGATCTTGAATTTTCTATACTGGCTAATCGTGGTCTTTTGGTTTCTCATCTTTCATACGGTAGTCCATGTTTTACATACTGAACATATTTCAGGCCAAGAGTTCTCAATCTTGAACTTTCTATAGAGAATAATTAACTTTTTATTTGACCTTTTGAACATCTTTCCTAATTGACTCCTTCTGATCTCTCATCAACCATGCAGTAGTCCATATTTTACATACTGAACATATTTCAGGCCAAAGAGGCCTTGATCTTGAACTTTCTATAGAGACTAATTGACTCCTTATTTGACCTTTTGAACATATTTCCTAATTGACTCCTTCTGATCTCTCATCAACCATACAGTAGTCCATATTTAACATGCTGAAAATGTTTCAGGCAAAGAGGCCTTGATCTTGAATTTTCTATACTGACTAATTGAGGCCTTTTGATGTCTCATCAACCATGCAGTAGTCCGTATTTTACATATTGAACATATTTCAGGCCAAAGAGGCCTTGATCTTGAATTTTCTGTAGATACTAATTGAGGCCTTCTGATTTCTCATCTATCATACGGTAGTCCATATTTTACATACTGAACATATTTCAGGCCAAGGAGTTCTCAATCTTGAACTTTATATAGGACTAATTGACTCCTTCTGATTTCTCATCAACCATACAGTAGTCCATATTTGACATACTGAAAATATTTCAAGCCAAAAGAGGCCTTGATCTTGAATGTTCTATAGATACTAATTGAGGCCTTCTGATTTCTCATCTATCATACGGTAGTCCATATTTTACATACTGAACATATTTCAGGCCAAAAGTTCTCAATCTTGAACTTTCTATAGAGACTGAATGACTCCTTATTTGACCTTTTGAACATATTTCCCAATTCACTCCTTCTGATCTCTCATCAACCATGCAGTAGTCCATATTTGACATACTGAAAATATTTCAAGCCAAAAGGGCCCTTGATCTTGAATTTTCTATACAGACTAATTGAGGTCTTTTGATATCTTATCAACCGAACGGTACTCCATATTTTACATACTGAACATATTTCAGGCCAAGGAGTTCTCAATCTTGAACTTTATATAGGACTAATTGACTCCTTCTGATTTCTCATCAACCATAAAGTAGTCCATATTTTACATGCTGAACATATTTCAGACCAAAGAGGCCTTGATCTTGAATTTTCTATACAGACTAATCGAGGCCTTCTGATTTCTCATCAACCATACGGTAGTCCATATTTTACATACTGAACATATTTCAGGCCAAAGAGGCATTGATCTTGTACTTTCTATAAAGACTAATCGAGACCTTCTGATTTCTCATCAACCATACGGTAGTCCATATTTGACATAGGGTGAATTCAGGGTGATTGGGACACTTTTTCCAAGTCATCTCAATGGCAAAAATTGTCCCAATCACCCTGAATTTATACCTACTGAACATATTTCAGGCCAAGGAGGTCTCAATCTTGAACTTTCTATAGAGACTAATTGACTCCTTATTTGACTTTTTGAACAGCTTTTTCATTTGACCTTTTGAACATCTTTCCTAATTGACTCCATCTGATCTCTCATCAACCATGCAGTAGTCCATATTTGACATACTGAAAATATTTCAACCCAAAAGAGTCCTTGATCTTGAATTTTCTATACTGGCTAATCGTGGTCTTTTGGTTTCTCATCTTTCATACGGTAGTCCATGTTTTACATACTGAACATATTTCAGGCCAAGAGTTCTCAATCTTGAACTTTCTATAGAGACTAATTGACTCCTTATTTGACCTTTTGAACATATTTCCTAATTGACTCCTTCTGATCTCTCATCAACCATACAGTAGTCCATATTTAACATACTGAAAATATTTCAGGCCAAAGAGGCCTTGATCGTAAATTTTCCATACAGACTAATTGAGGTCTTTTGATGTCTCATCAACTGACAGTAGTCCATATTTTACATACTGTACATATTTCAGGCAAAAAAGGCCTTGATCGTGAATTTTCTATACAGACTAAGTGAGGTCTTTTGATATCTTATCAACCGAACGGTACTCCATATTTTACATACTGAACATATTTCAGGCCAAGGAGTTCTCAATCTTGAACTTTATATAGGACTAATTGACTCCTTCTGATTTCTCATCAACCATACAGTAGTCCATATTTGACATACTGAAAATATTTCAAGCCAAAAGAGGCCTTGATCTTGAATTTTCTATACTGACTAATTGAGGCCTTCTGATTTCTCATCAATCATACAGTAGTCCATATTTTACATACTGTACATATTTCAGGCAAAAGAGGCCTTGATCTTGAATTTTCTATACAGACTAATTGAGGTCTTTTGATATCTTATCAACCGTACGGTACTCCATATTATACATAATGAACATATTTCAGGCCAAGGAGTTCTCAATCTTGAACTTTATATAGGACTAATTGACTCCTTCTGATTTCTCATCAACCATAAAGTAGTCCATATTTTACATGCTGAACATATTTCAGACCAAAGAGGCCTTGATCTTGAATTTTCTATACAGACTAATCGAGGCCTTCTGATTTCTCATCAACCATACGGTAGTCCATATTTTACATACTGAACATATTTCAGGCCAAAGAGGCATTGATCTTGTACTTTCTATAAAGACTAATCGAGACCTTCTGATTTCTCATCAACCATACGGTAGTCCATATTTGACATAGGGTGAATTCAGGGTGATTGGGACACTTTTTCCAAGTCATCTCAATGGCAAAAATTGTCCCAATCACCCTGAATTTATACCTACTGAACATATTTCAGGCCAAGGAGGTCTCAATCTTGAACTTTCTATAGAGACTAATTGACTCCTTATTTGACCTTTTGAACAGCTTTTTCATTTGACCTTTTGAACATCTTTCCTAATTGACTCCATCTGATCTCTCATCAACCATGCAGTAGTCCATATTTGACATACTGAAAATATTTCAACCCAAAAGAGGCCTTGATCTTGAATTTTCTATACTGGCTAATCGTGGTCTTTTGGTTTCTCATCTTTCATACGGTAGTCCATGTTTTACATACTGAACATATTTCAGGCCAAGAGTTCTCAATCTTGAACTTTCTATAGAGACTAATTGACTCCTTATTTGACCTTTTGAACATATTTCCTAATTGACTCCTTCTGATCTCTCATCAACCATACAGTAGTCCATATTTAACATACTGAAAATATTTCAGGCCAAAGAGGCCTTGATCGTAAATTTTCCATACAGACTAATTGAGGTCTTTTGATGTCTCATCAACTGACAGTAGTCCATATTTTACATACTGTACATATTTCAGGCAAAAAAGGCCTTGATCGTGAATTTTCTATACAGACTAAGTGAGGTCTTTTGATATCTTATCAACCGAACGGTACTCCATATTTTACATACTGAACATATTTCAGGCCAAGGAGTTCTCAATCTTGAACTTTATATAGGACTAATTGACTCCTTCTGATTTCTCATCAACCATACAGTAGTCCATATTTGACATACTGAAAATATTTCAAGCCAAAAGAGGCCTTGATCTTGAATTTTCTATACTGACTAATTGAGGCCTTCTGATTTCTCATCAATCATACAGTAGTCCATATTTTACATACTGTACATATTTCAGGCAAAAGAGGCCTTGATCTTGAATTTTCTATACAGACTAATTGAGGTCTTTTGATATCTTATCAACCGTACGGTACTCCATATTATACATAATGAACATATTTCAGGCCAAGGAGTTCTCAATCTTGAACTTTATATAGGACTAATTGACTCCTTCTGATTTCTCATCAACCATACAGTAGTCCATATTTGACAAACTGAACATATTTCAGGCCAAAGAGGCCTTGATCTTGAATTTTCTATACTGACTAATAGAGGTCTTCTGATTTCTCATTTATAATACGATAGTCAGTATTTTACATATTGAACATATTTCAGGCCAAAGAGGCCTTGATCTTGAATTTTCTATACAGACTAATTGAGGCCTTCTGATTTCTCATCAACCATACGGTAGTCCATATTTTACATACTTAACATATTTCAGGCCCAAGAGGCATTGATCTTGAACTTTCTATACAGACTAATTGAGGTCTTTTGATATCTAATCAACCGAACGGTACTCCATATTTTACATACTGAACATATTTCAGGCCAAGGAGTTCTCAATCTTGAACATTATATAGAGACTAATTGACTCCTTATTTGACCTTTTGAACAGCTTTTTCATTTGACCTTTTGAACATCTTTCCTAATTGACTCCATCTGATCTCTCATCAACCATGCAGTAGTCCATATTTGACATACTGAAAATATTTCAACCCAAAAAAGGCCTTGATCTTGAATTTTCTATACTGGCTAATCGTGGTCTTTTGGTTTCTCATCTTTCATACGGTAGTCCATGTTTTACATACTGAACATATTTCAGGCCAAGAGTTCTCAATCTTGAACTTTCTATAGAGAATAATTACCTTTTTATTTGACCTTTTGAACATCTTTCCTAATTGACTCCTTCTGATCTCTCATCAACCATGCAGTAGTCCATATTTTACATACTGAACATATTTCAGGCCAAAGAGGCCTTGATCTTGAACTTTCTATAGAGACTAATTGACTCCTTATTTGACCTTTTGAACATATTTCCTAATTGACTCCTTCTGATCTCTCATCAACCATACAGTAGTCCATATTTAACATGCTGAAAATGTTTCAGGCAAAGAGGCCTTGATCTTGAATTTTCTATACTGACTAATTGAGGCCTTTTGATGTCTCATCAACCATGCAGTAGTCCGTATTTTACATATTGAACATATTTCAGGCCAAAGAGGCCTTGATCTTGAATTTTCTATAGATACTAATTGAGGCCTTCTGATTTCTCATCTATCATACGGTAGTCCATATTTTACATACTGAACATATTTCAGGCCAAGGAGTTCTCAATCTTGAACTTTATATAGGACTAATTGACTCCTTCTGATTTCTCATCAACCATACAGTAGTCCATATTTGACACACTGAAAATATTTCAAGCCAAAAGAGGCCTTGATCTTGAATTTTCTATACTGACTAATTGAGGCCTTCTGATTTCTCATCAATCATACAGTAGTCCATATTTTACATACTGAACATATTTCAGGCCAAGAGTTCTCAATCTTGAACTTTCTATAGAGACTGAATGACTCCTTATTTGACCTTTTGAACATATTTCCCAATTCACTCCTTCTGATCTCTCATCAACCATGCAGTAGTCCATATTTGACATACTGAAAATATTTCAAGCCAAAAGGGCCCTTGATCTTGAATTTTCTATACATACTAATTGGGGCCTTCTGATTTTTCACCAACCATACGGTAGTCCATATTTTACATACTGAACATATTTCAGGCCAAAGAGGCCTTGATCTTAAATTTTCCATACAGACTAATTGAGGTCTTTTGATGTCTCATCAACCATACAGTAGTCCGTATTTTACATATTGAACATATTTCAGGCCAAAGAGGCCTTGATCTTGAATGTTCTATAGATACTAATTGAGGCCTTCTGATTTCTCATCTATCATACGGTAGTCCATATTTTACATACTGAACATATTTCAGGCCAAGGAGTTCTCAATCTTGAACTTTCTATAGAGACTGAATGACTCCTTATTTGACCTTTTGAACATATTTCCCAATTCACTCCTTCTGATCTCTCATCAACCATGCAGTAGTCCATATTTGACATACTGAAAATATTTCAAGCCAAAAGGGCCCTTGATCTTGAATTTTCTATACAGACTAATTGAGGTCTTTTGATATCTTATCAACCGAACGGTACTCCATATTTTACATACTGAACATATTTCAGGCCAAGGAGTTCTCAATCTTGAACTTTATATAGGACTAATTGACTCCTTCTGATTTCTCATCAACCATAAAGTAGTCCATATTTTACATACTGAACATATTTCAGACCAAAGAGGCCTTGATCTTGAATTTTCTATACAGACTAATCGAGGCCTTTTGATTTCTCATCAACCATACGGTAGTCCATATTTTACATACTAAACATATTTCAGGCCAAAGAGGCATTGATCTTGAACTTTCTATAAAGACTAATCGAGACCTTCTGATTTCTCATCAACCATACGGTAGTCCATATTTGACATAGGGTGAATTCAGGGTGATTGGGACACTTTTTCCAAGTCATCTCAATGGCAAAAATTGTCCCAATCACCCTGAATTTATACCTACTGAACATATTTCAGGCCAAGGAGGTCTCAATCTTGATCTTTCTATAGAGACTAAATGACTCCTTATTTGACCTTTTCAACAGCTTTTTCATTTGACCTTTTAAACATCTTTCCTAATTGACTCCATCTGATCTCTCATCAACCATGCAGTAGTCCATATTTGACATACTGAAAATATTTCAACCCAAAAGAGGCCTTGATCTTGAATTTTCTATACTGGCTAATCGTGGTCTTTTGGTTTCTCATCTTTCATACGGTAGTCCATGTTTTACATACCGAACATATTTCAGGCCAAGAGTTCTCAATCTTGAACTTTCTATAGAGACTAATTGACTCCTTATTTGACCTTTTGAACATATTTCCTAATTGACTCCTTCTGATCTCTCATCAACCATACAGTAGTCCATATTTAACATACTGAAAATATTTCAGGCCAAAGAGGCCTTGATCTTAAATTTTCCATACAGACTAATTGAGGTCTTTTGATGTCTCATCAACTGACAGTAGTCCATATTTTACATACTGTACATATTTCAGGCAAAAAAGGCCTTGATCGTGAATTTTCTATACAGACTAAGTGAGGTCTTTTGATAACTTATCAACCGAACGGTACTCCATATTTTACATACTGAACATATTTCAGGCCAAGGAGTTCTCAATCTTGAACTTTATATAGGACTAATTGACTCCTTCTGATTTCTCATCAACCATACAGTAGTCCATATTTGACATACTGAAAATATTTCATGCCAAAAGAGGCCTTGATCTTGAATTTTCTATACTGACTAATTGAGGCCTTCTGATTTCTCATCAATCATACAGTAGTCCATATTTTACATACTGTACATATTTCAGGCAAAAGAGGCCTTGATCTTGAATTTTCTATACAGACTAATTGAGGTCTTTTGATATCTTATCAACCGTACGGTACTCCATATTATACATAATGAACATATTTCAGGCCAAGGAGTTCTCAATCTTGAACTTTATATAGGACTAATTGACTCCTTCTGATTTCTCATCAACCATACAGTAGTCCATATTTGACAAACTGAACATATTTCAGGCCAAAGAGGCCTTGATCTTGAATTTTCTATACTGACTAATAGAGGTCTTCTGATTTCTCATTTATAATACGATAGTCAGTATTTTACATATTGAACATATTTCAGGCCAAAGAGGCCTTGATCTTGAATTTTCTATACAGACTAATCGAGGCCTTCTGATTTCTCATCAACCATACGGTAGTCCATATTTTACATACTTAACATATTTCAGGCCAAAGAGGCATTGATCTTGAACTTTCTATACAGACTAATTGAGGTCTTTTGATATCTAATCAACCGAACGGTACTCCATATTTTACATACTGAACATATTTCAGGCCAAGGAGTTCTCAATCTTGAACATTATATAGAGACTAATTGACTCCTTATTTGACCTTTTGAACAGCTTTTTCATTTGACCTTTTGAACATCTTTCCTAATTGACTCCATCTGATCTCTCATCAACCATGCAGTAGTCCATATTTGACATACTGAAAATATTTCAACCCAAAAGAGGCCTTGTTCTTGAATTTTCTATACTGGATAATCGTGGTCTTTTGGTTTCTCATCTTTCATACGGTAGTCCATGTTTTACATACTGAACATATTTCAGGCCAAGAGTTCTCAATCTTGAACTTTCTATAGAGAATAATTAACTTTTTATTTGACCTTTTGAACATCTTTCCTAATTGACTCCTTCTGATCTCTCATCAACCATGCAGTAGTCCATATTTTACATACTGAACATATTTCAGGCAAAAAAGGCCTTGATCGTGAATTTTCTATACAGACTAAGTGAGGTCTTTTGATATCTTATCAACCGAACGGTACTCCATATTTTACATACTGAACATATTTCAGGCAAAAAAGGCCTTGATCGTGAATTTTCTATACAGACTAAGTGAGGTCTTTTGATATCTTATCACCCGAACGGTACTCCATATTTTACATACTGAACATATTTCAGGCCAAGGAGTTCTCAATCTTGAACTTTATATAGGACTAATTGACTCCTTCTGACTTCTCATCAACCATACAGTAGTCCATATTTGACATACTGAAAATATTTCAAGCCAAAAGAGGCCTTGATCTTGAATTTTCTATACTGACTAATTGAGGCCTTCTGATTTCTCATCAATCATACAGTAGTCCATATTTTACATACTGAACATATTTCAGGCCAAAGAGGCCTTGATCTTGAATTTTCTATACAGACTAATCGAGGCCTTCTGATTTCTCATCAACCATACGGTAGTCCATATTTTACATACTGAACATATTTCAGGCCAAAGAGGCATTGATCTTGAACTTTCTATAGAGACTAATTGACTCCTTATTTGACCTTTTGAACATATTTCCTAATTGACTCCTTCTGATCTCTCATCAACCATACAGTAGTCCATATTTAACATACTGAAAATATTTCAGGCCAAAGAGGCCTTGATCTTAAATTTTCCATACAGACTAATTGAGGTCTTTTGATGTCTCATCAACTGACAGTAGTCCATATTTTACATACTGTACATATTTCAGGCAAAAAAGGCCTTGATCGTGAATTTTCTATACAGACTAAGTGAGGTCTTTTGATATCTTATCAACCGAACGGTACTCCATATTTTACATACTGAACATATTTCAGGCCAAGGAGTTCTCAATCTTGAACTTTATATAGGACTAATTGACTCCTTCTGATTTCTCATCAACCATACAGTAGTCCATATTTGACATACTGAAAATATTTCATGCCAAAAGAGGCCTTGATCTTGAATTTTCTATACTGACTAATTGAGGCCTTCTGATTTCTCATCAATCATACAGTAGTCCATATTTTACATACTGTACATATTTCAGGCAAAAGAGGCCTTGATCTTGAATTTTCTATACAGACTAATTGAGGTCTTTTGATATCTTATCAACCGAACGGTACTCCATATTTTACATACTGAACATATTTCAGGCCAAGGAGTTCTCAATCTTGAACTTTATATAGGACTAATTGACTCCTTCTAATTTCTCATCAACCATAAAGTAGTCCATATTTTACATACTGAACATATTTCAGACCAAAGAGGCCTTGATCTTGAATTTTCTATACAGACTAATCGAGGCCTTCTGATTTCTCATCAACCATACGGTAGTCCATATTTTACATACTGAACATATTTCAGGCCAAAGAGGCATTGATCTTGAACTTTCTATAAAGACTAATCGAGACCTTCTGATTTCTCATCAACCATACGGTAGTCCATATTTGACATAGGGTGAATTCAGGGTGATTGGGACACTTTTTCCAAGTCATCTCAATGGCAAAAATTGTCCCAATCACCCTGAATTTACCCTACTGAACATATTTCAGGCCAAGGAGGTCTCAATCTTGAACTTTCTATAGAGACTAATTGACTCCTTATTTGACCTTTTGAACAGCTTTTTCATTTGACCTTTTGAACATCTTTCCTAATTGACTCCATCTGATCTCTCATCAACCATGCAGTAGTCTATATTTGACATACTGAAAATATTTCAACCCAAAAGAGGCCTTGATCTTGAATTTTCTATACTGGCTAATCGTGGTCTTTTGGTTTCTCATCTTTCATACGGTAGTCCATGTTTTACATACTGAACATATTTCAGGCCAAGAGTTCTCAATCTTGAACTTTCTATAGAGACTAATTGACTCCTTATTTGACCTTTTGAACATATTTCCTAATTGACTCCTTCTGATCTCTCATCAACCATAGAGTAGTCCATATTTAACATTCTGAAAATATTTCAGGCCAAAGAGGCCTTGATCTTAAATTTTCCATACAGACTAATTGAGGTCTTTTGATGTCTCATCAACTGACAGTAGTCCATATTTTACATACTGTACATATTTCAGGCAGAAAAGGCCTTGATCGTGATTTTCTATACAGACTAAGTGAGGTCTTTTGATATCTTATCAACCGAACGGTACTCCATATTTTACATGCTGAACATATTTCAGGCCAAGGAGTTCTCAATCTTGAACTTTATATAGGACTAATTGACTCCTTCTGATTTCTCATCAACCATACAGTAGTCCATATTTGACATACTAAAAATATTTCAGGCTAAAGAGGCCTTGATCTTGAATTTTCTATACTGACTAATTGAGGCCTTCTGATTTCTCATCAATCATACAGTAGTCCATATTTTACATACTGAACATATTTCAGGCCAAAGAGGCCTTGATCTTAAATTTTCCATACAGACTAATTGAGGTCTTTTGATGTCTCATCAACCATACAGTAGTCCGTATTTTACATATTGAACATATTTCAGGCCAAAGAGGCCTTGATCTTGAATGTTCTATAGATACTAATTGAGGCCTTCTGATTTCTCATCTATCATACGGTAGTCCATATTTTACATACTGAACATATTTCAGGCCAAGAGTTCTCAATCTTGAACTTTCTATAGAGACTGAATGACTCCTTATTTGACCTTTTGAACATATTTCCCAATTCACTCCTTCTGATCTCTCATCAACCATGCAGTAGTCCATATTTGACATACTGAAAATATTTCAAGCCAAAAGGGCCCTTGATCGTGAATTTTCTATACAGACTAAGTGAGGTCTTTTGATATCTTATCAACCGAACGGTACTCCATATTTTACATACTGAACATATTTCAGGCCAAGGAGTTCTCAATCTTGAACTTTATATAGGACTAATTGACTCCTTCTGATTTCTCATCAACCATACAGTAGTCCATATTTGACATACTGAAAATATTTCAAGCCAAAAGAGGCCTTGATCTTGAATTTTCTATACTGACTAATTGAGGCCTTCTCATTTCTCATCAATCATACAGTAGTCCATATTTTACATACTGTACATATTTCAGGCAAAAGAGGCCTTGATCTTGAATTTTCTATACAGACTAATTGAGGTCTTTTGATATCTTATCAACCGTACGGTACTCCATATTATACATAATGAACATATTTCAGGCCAAGGAGTTCTCAATCTTGAACTTTATATAGGACTAATTGACTCCTTCTGATTTCTCATCAACCATACAGTAGTCCATATTTGACAAACTGAACATATTTCAGGCCAAAGAGGCCTTGATCTTGAATTTTCTATACTGACTAATAGAGGTCTTCTGATTTCTCATTTATAATACGATAGTCAGTATTTTACATACTTAACCTATTTCAGGCCAAAGAGGCATTGATCTTGAACTTTCTATACAGACTAATTGAGGTCTTTTGATATCTAATCAACCGAACGGTACTCCATATTTTACATACTGAACATATTTCAGGCCAAGGAGTTCTCAATCTTGAACATTATATAGAGACTAATTGACTCCTTATTTGACCTTTTGAACAGCTTTTTCATTTGACCTTTTGAACATCTTTCCTAATTGACTCCATCTGATCTCTCATCAACCATGCAGTAGTCCATATTTGACGTACTGAAAATATTTCAACCCAAAAGAGGCCTTGATCTTGAATTTTCTATACTGGCTAATCGTGGTCTTTTGGTTTCTCATCTTTCATACGGTAGTCCATGTTTTACATACTGAACATATTTCAGGCCAAGAGTTCTCAATCTTGAACTTTCTATAGAGAATAATTAACTTTTTATTTGACCTTTTGAACATCTTTCCTAATTGACTCCTTCTGATCTCTCATCAACCATGCAGTAGTCCATATTTTACATACTGAACATATTTCAGGCCAAAGAGGCATTGATCTTGTACTTTCTATAAAGACTAATCGAGACCTTCTGATTTCTCATCAACCATACGGTAGTCCATATTTGACATAGGGTGAATTCAGGGTGATTGGGACACTTTTTCCAAGTCATCTCAATGGCAAAAATTGTCCCAATCACCCTGAATTTATACCTACTGAACATATTTCAGGCCAAGGAGGTCTCAATCTTGAACTTTCTATAGAGACTAATTGACTCCTTATTTGACCTTTTGAACAGCTTTTTCATTTGACCTTTTGAACATCTTTCCTAATTGACTCCATCTGATCTCTCATCAACCATGCAGTAGTCCATATTTGACATACTGAAAATATTTCAACCCAAAAGAGGCCTTGATCTTGAATTTTCTATACTGGCTAATCGTGGTCTTTTGGTTTCTCATCTTTCATACGGTAGTCCATGTTTTACATACTGAACATATTTCAGGCCAAGAGTTCTCAATCTTGAACTTTCTATAGAGACTAATTGACTCCTTATTTGACCTTTTGAACATATTTCCTAATTGACTCCTTCTGATCTCTCATCAACCATACAGTAGTCCATATTTAACATACTGAAAATATTTCAGGCCAAAGAGGCCTTGATCGTAAATTTTCCATACAGACTAATTGAGGTCTTTTGATGTCTCATCAACTGACAGTAGTCCATATTTTACATACTGTACATATTTCAGGCAAAAAAGGCCTTGATCGTGAATTTTCTATACAGACTAAGTGAGGTCTTTTGATATCTTATCAACCGAACGGTACTCCATATTTTACATACTGAACATATTTCAGGCCAAGGAGTTCTCAATCTTGAACTTTATATAGGACTAATTGACTCCTTCTGATTTCTCATCAACCATACAGTAGTCCATATTTGACATACTGAAAATATTTCAAGCCAAAAGAGGCCTTGATCTTGAATTTTCTATACTGACTAATTGAGGCCTTCTGATTTCTCATCAATCATACAGTAGTCCATATTTTACATACTGTACATATTTCAGGCAAAAGAGGCCTTGATCTTGAATTTTCTATACAGACTAATTGAGGTCTTTTGATATCTTATCAACCGTACGGTACTCCATATTATACATAATGAACATATTTCAGGCCAAGGAGTTCTCAATCTTGAACTTTATATAGGACTAATTGACTCCTTCTGATTTCTCATCAACCATACAGTAGTCCATATTTGACAAACTGAACATATTTCAGGCCAAAGAGGCCTTGATCTTGAATTTTCTATACTGACTAATAGAGGTCTTCTGATTTCTCATTTATAATACGATAGTCAGTATTTTACATATTGAACATATTTCAGGCCAAAGAGGCCTTGATCTTGAATTTTCTATACAGACTAATTGAGGCCTTCTGATTTCTCATCAACCATACGGTAGTCCATATTTTACATACTTAACATATTTCAGGCCCAAGAGGCATTGATCTTGAACTTTCTATACAGACTAATTGAGGTCTTTTGATATCTAATCAACCGAACGGTACTCCATATTTTACATACTGAACATATTTCAGGCCAAGGAGTTCTCAATCTTGAACATTATATAGAGACTAATTGACTCCTTATTTGACCTTTTGAACAGCTTTTTCATTTGACCTTTTGAACATCTTTCCTAATTGACTCCATCTGATCTCTCATCAACCATGCAGTAGTCCATATTTGACATACTGAAAATATTTCAACCCAAAAAAGGCCTTGATCTTGAATTTTCTATACTGGCTAATCGTGGTCTTTTGGTTTCTCATCTTTCATACGGTAGTCCATGTTTTACATACTGAACATATTTCAGGCCAAGAGTTCTCAATCTTGAACTTTCTATAGAGAATAATTACCTTTTTATTTGACCTTTTGAACATCTTTCCTAATTGACTCCTTCTGATCTCTCATCAACCATGCAGTAGTCCATATTTTACATACTGAACATATTTCAGGCCAAAGAGGCCTTGATCTTGAACTTTCTATAGAGACTAATTGACTCCTTATTTGACCTTTTGAACATATTTCCTAATTGACTCCTTCTGATCTCTCATCAACCATACAGTAGTCCATATTTAACATGCTGAAAATGTTTCAGGCAAAGAGGCCTTGATCTTGAATTTTCTATACTGACTAATTGAGGCCTTTTGATGTCTCATCAACCATGCAGTAGTCCGTATTTTACATATTGAACATATTTCAGGCCAAAGAGGCCTTGATCTTGAATTTTCTATAGATACTAATTGAGGCCTTCTGATTTCTCATCTATCATACGGTAGTCCATATTTTACATACTGAACATATTTCAGGCCAAGGAGTTCTCAATCTTGAACTTTATATAGGACTAATTGACTCCTTCTGATTTCTCATCAACCATACAGTAGTCCATATTTGACACACTGAAAATATTTCAAGCCAAAAGAGGCCTTGATCTTGAATTTTCTATACTGACTAATTGAGGCCTTCTGATTTCTCATCAATCATACAGTAGTCCATATTTTACATACTGAACATATTTCAGGCCAAGAGTTCTCAATCTTGAACTTTCTATAGAGACTGAATGACTCCTTATTTGACCTTTTGAACATATTTCCCAATTCACTCCTTCTGATCTCTCATCAACCATGCAGTAGTCCATATTTGACATACTGAAAATATTTCAAGCCAAAAGGGCCCTTGATCTTGAATTTTCTATACATACTAATTGGGGCCTTCTGATTTTTCACCAACCATACGGTAGTCCATATTTTACATACTGAACATATTTCAGGCCAAAGAGGCCTTGATCTTAAATTTTCCATACAGACTAATTGAGGTCTTTTGATGTCTCATCAACCATACAGTAGTCCGTATTTTACATATTGAACATATTTCAGGCCAAAGAGGCCTTGATCTTGAATGTTCTATAGATACTAATTGAGGCCTTCTGATTTCTCATCTATCATACGGTAGTCCATATTTTACATACTGAACATACACTCACCTAAAGGATTATTAGGAACACCATACTAATACTGTGTTTGACCCCCTTTGCCTTCAGAACTGCCTTAATTCTACGTGGCATTGATTCAACAAGGTGCTGAAAGCATTCTTTAGAAATTTGGCCCATATTGATAGGATAGCATCTTGCAGTTGATGGAGATTTGTGGGATGCACATCCAGGACACAAAGCTCCCGTTCCACCACATCCCAAAGATGCTCTATTGGGTTGAGATCCGGTGACTGTGGGGGCCATTTTAGTACAGTGAACTCATTGTCATGTTCAAGAAACCAATTTGAAATGATTGGAGCTTTGTGACATGGTGCATTATCCTGCTGGAAGTAGCCATCAGAGGATGGGTACATGGTGGTCATAAAGGGATGGACATGGTCAGAAACAATGCTCAGGTAGGCCGTGGCATTTAAACGATGCCCAATTGGCACTAAGGGGCCTAAAGTGTGCCAAGAAAACATCCCCCACACCATTACACCACCACCACCACCAGCCTGCACAGTGGTAACAAGGCATGATGGATCCATGTTCTCATTCTGTTTACGCCAAATTCTGACTCTACCATCTGAATGTCTCAACAGAAATCGAGACTCATCAGACCAGGCAACATTTTTCCAGTCTTCAACTGTCCAATTTTGGTGAGCTCGTGCAAATTGTAGCCTCTTTTTCCTATTTGTAGTGGAGATGATTGGTACCCGGTGGGGTCTTCTGCTGTTGTAGCCCATCCGCCTCAAGGTTGTGCGTGTTGTGGCTTCACAAATGCTTTGCTGCATACCTCGGTTGTAACAAGTGGTTATTTCAGTCAAAGTTGATCTTCTATCAGCTTGAATCAGTCGGCCCATTCTCCTCTGACCTCTAGCATCAACAAAGCATTTTCGCCCACAGGACTGCCGCATACTGGATATTTTTCCCTTTTCACACCATTCTTTGTAAACTCTAGAAATGGTTGTGCGTGAAAATCCCAGTAACTGAGCAGATTGTGAAATACTCAGACCGGCCCGTCTGGCACCAACAACTATGCCACGCTCAAAATTGCTTAAATCACCTTTCTTTCCCATTCTGACATTCAGTTTGGAGTTCAGGAGATTGTCTTGACCAGGACCACACCCCTAAATGCATTGAAGCAACTGCCATGTGATTGGTTGATTAGATAATTGCATTAATGAGAAATTGAACAGGTGTTCCTAATAATCCTTTAGGTGAGTGTATTTCAGGCCAAGGAGTTCTCAATCTTGAACTTTCTATAGAGACTGAATGACTCCTTATTTGACCTTTTGAACATATTTCCCAATTCACTCCTTCTGATCTCTCATCAACCATGCAGTAGTCCATATTTGACATACTGAAAATATTTCAAGCCAAAAGGGCCCTTGATCTTGAATTTTCTATACAGACTAATTGAGGTCTTTTGATATCTTATCAACCGAACGGTACTCCATATTTTACATACTGAACATATTTCAGGCCAAGGAGTTCTCAATCTTGAACTTTATATAGGACTAATTGACTCCTTCTGATTTCTCATCAACCATAAAGTAGTCCATATTTTACATACTGAACATATTTCAGACCAAAGAGGCCTTGATCTTGAATTTTCTATACAGACTAATCGAGGCCTTTTGATTTCTCATCAACCATACGGTAGTCCATATTTTACATACTAAACATATTTCAGGCCAAAGAGGCATTGATCTTGAACTTTCTATAAAGACTAATCGAGACCTTCTGATTTCTCATCAACCATACGGTAGTCCATATTTGACATAGGGTGAATTCAGGGTGATTGGGACACTTTTTCCAAGTCATCTCAATGGCAAAAATTGTCCCAATCACCCTGAATTTATACCTACTGAACATATTTCAGGCCAAGGAGGTCTCAATCTTGATCTTTCTATAGAGACTAAATGACTCCTTATTTGACCTTTTCAACAGCTTTTTCATTTGACCTTTTAAACATCTTTCCTAATTGACTCCATCTGATCTCTCATCAACCATGCAGTAGTCCATATTTGACATACTGAAAATATTTCAACCCAAAAGAGGCCTTGATCTTGAATTTTCTATACTGGCTAATCGTGGTCTTTTGGTTTCTCATCTTTCATACGGTAGTCCATGTTTTACATACCGAACATATTTCAGGCCAAGAGTTCTCAATCTTGAACTTTCTATAGAGACTAATTGACTCCTTATTTGACCTTTTGAACATATTTCCTAATTGACTCCTTCTGATCTCTCATCAACCATACAGTAGTCCATATTTAACATACTGAAAATATTTCAGGCCAAAGAGGCCTTGATCTTAAATTTTCCATACAGACTAATTGAGGTCTTTTGATGTCTCATCAACTGACAGTAGTCCATATTTTACATACTGTACATATTTCAGGCAAAAAAGGCCTTGATCGTGATTTTCTATACAGACTAAGTGAGGTCTTTTGATATCTTATCAACCGAACGGTACTCCATATTTTACATACTGAACATATTTCAGGCCAAGGAGTTCTCAATCTTGAACTTTATATAGGACTAATTGACTCCTTCTGATTTCTCATCAACCATACAGTAGTCCATATTTGACATACTGAAAATATTTCATGCCAAAAGAGGCCTTGATCTTGAATTTTCTATACTGACTAATTGAGGCCTTCTGATTTCTCATCAATCATACAGTAGTCCATATTTTACATACTGTACATATTTCAGGCAAAAGAGGCCTTGATCTTGAATTTTCTATACAGACTAATTGAGGTCTTTTGATATCTTATCAACCGTACGGTACTCCATATTATACATAATGAACATATTTCAGGCCAAGGAGTTCTCAATCTTGAACTTTATATAGGACTAATTGACTCCTTCTGATTTCTCATCAACCATACAGTAGTCCATATTTGACAAACTGAACATATTTCAGGCCAAAGAGGCCTTGATCTTGAATTTTCTATACTGACTAATAGAGGTCTTCTGATTTCTCATTTATAATACGATAGTCAGTATTTTACATATTGAACATATTTCAGGCCAAAGAGGCCTTGATCTTGAATTTTCTATACAGACTAATCGAGGCCTTCTGATTTCTCATCAACCATACGGTAGTCCATATTTTACATACTTGACATATTTCAGGCCAAAGAGGCATTGATCTTGAACTTTCTATACAGACTAATTGAGGTCTTTTGATATCTAATCAACCGAACGGTACTCCATATTTTACATACTGAACATATTTCAGGCCAAGGAGTTCTCAATCTTGAACATTATATAGAGACTAATTGACTCCTTATTTGACCTTTTGAACAGCTTTTTCATTTGACCTTTTGAACATCTTTCCTAATTGACTCCATCTGATCTCTCATCAACCATGCAGTAGTCCATATTTGACATACTGAAAATATTTCAACCCAAAAGAGGCCTTGTTCTTGAATTTTCTATACTGGGTAATCGTGGTCTTTTGGTTTCTCATCTTTCATACGGTAGTCCATGTTTTACATACTAAACATATTTCAGGCCAAGAGTTCTCAATCTTGAACTTTCTATAGAGAATAATTAACTTTTTATTTGACCTTTTGAACATCTTTCCTAATTGACTCCTTCTGATCTCTCATCAACCATGCAGTAGTCCATATTTTACATACTGAACATATTTCAGGCAAAAAAGGCCTTGATCGTGAATTTTCTATACAGACTAAGTGAGGTCTTTTGATATCTTATCAACCGAACGGTACTCCATATTTTACATACTGAACATATTTCAGGCAAAAAAGGCCTTGATCGTGAATTTTCTATACAGACTAAGTGAGGTCTTTTGATATCTTATCACCCGAACGGTACTCCATATTTTACATACTGAACATATTTCAGGCCAAGGAGTTCTCAATCTTGAACTTTATATAGGACTAATTGACTCCTTCTGATTTCTCATCAACCATACAGTAGTCCATATTTGACATACTGAAAATATTTCAAGCCAAAAGAGGCCTTGATCTTGAATTTTCTATACTGACTAATTGAGGCCTTCTGATTTCTCATCAATCATACAGTAGTCCATATTTTACATACTGAACATATTTCAGGCCAAAGAGGCCTTGATCTTGAATTTTCTATACAGACTAATCGAGGCCTTCTGATTTCTCATCTTTCATACGGTAGTCCATGTTTTACATACTGAACATATTTCAGGCCAAGAGTTCTCAATCTTGAACTTTCTATAGAGACTAATTGACTCCTTATTTGACCTTTTGAACATATTTCCTAATTGACTCCTTCTGATCTCTCATCAACCATAGAGTAGTCCATATTTAACATTCTGAAAATATTTCAGGCCAAAGAGGCCTTGATCTTAAATTTTCCATACAGACTAATTGAGGTCTTTTGATGTCTCATCAACTGACAGTAGTCCATATTTTACATACTGTACATATTTCAGGCAAAAAAGGCCTTGATCGTGATTTTCTATACAGACTAAGTGAGGTCTTTTGATATCTTATCAACCGAACGGTACTCCATATTTTACATACTGAACATATTTCAGGCCAAGGAGTTCTCAATCTTGAACTTTATATAGGACTAATTGACTCCTTCTGATTTCTCATCAACCATACAGTAGTCCATATTTGACATACTAAAAATATTTCAGGCTAAAGAGGCCTTGATCTTGAATTTTCTATACTGACTAATTGAGGCCTTCTGATTTCTCATCAATCATACAGTAGTCCATATTTTACATACTGAACATATTTCAGGCCAAAGAGGCCTTGATCTTAAATTTTCCATACAGACTAATTGAGGTCTTTTGATGTCTCATCAACCATACAGTAGTCCGTATTTTACATATTGAACATATTTCAGGCCAAAGAGGCCTTGATCTTGAATGTTCTATAGATACTAATTGAGGCCTTCTGATTTCTCATCTATCATACGGTAGTCCATATTTTACATACTGAACATATTTCAGGCCAAGAGTTCTCAATCTTGAACTTTCTATAGAGACTGAATGACTCCTTATTTGACCTTTTGAACATATTTCCCAATTCACTCCTTCTGATCTCTCATCAACCATGCAGTAGTCCATATTTGACATACTGAAAATATTTCAAGCCAAAAGGGCCCTTGATCGTGAATTTTCTATACAGACTAAGTGAGGTCTTTTGATATCTTATCAACCGAACGGTACTCCATATTTTACATACTGAACATATTTCAGGCCAAGGAGTTCTCAATCTTGAACTTTATATAGGACTAATTGACTCCTTCTGATTTCTCATCAACCATACAGTAGTCCATATTTGACATACTGAAAATATTTCAAGCCAAAAGAGGCCTTGATCTTGAATTTTCTATACTGACTAATTGAGGCCTTCTCATTTCTCATCAATCATACAGTAGTCCATATTTTACATACTGTACATATTTCAGGCAAAAGAGGCCTTGATCTTGAATTTTCTATACAGACTAATTGAGGTCTTTTGATATCTTATCAACCGTACGGTACTCCATATTATACATAATGAACATATTTCAGGCCAAGGAGTTCTCAATCTTGAACTTTATATAGGACTAATTGACTCCTTCTGATTTCTCATCAACCATACAGTAGTCCATATTTGACAAACTGAACATATTTCAGGCCAAAGAGGCCTTGATCTTGAATTTTCTATACTGACTAATAGAGGTCTTCTGATTTCTCATTTATAATACGATAGTCAGTATTTTACATACTTAACCTATTTCAGGCCAAAGAGGCATTGATCTTGAACTTTCTATACAGACTAATTGAGGTCTTTTGATATCTAATCAACCGAACGGTACTCCATATTTTACATACTGAACATATTTCAGGCCAAGGAGTTCTCAATCTTGAACATTATATAGAGACTAATTGACTCCTTATTTGACCTTTTGAACAGCTTTTTCATTTGACCTTTTGAACATCTTTCCTAATTGACTCCATCTGATCTCTCATCAACCATGCAGTAGTCCATATTTGACGTACTGAAAATATTTCAACCCAAAAGAGGCCTTGATCTTGAATTTTCTATACTGGCTAATCGTGGTCTTTTGGTTTCTCATCTTTCATACGGTAGTCCATGTTTTACATACTGAACATATTTCAGGCCAAGAGTTCTCAATCTTGAACTTTCTATAGAGAATAATTAACTTTTTATTTGACCTTTTGAACATCTTTCCTAATTGACTCCTTCTGATCTCTCATCAACCATGCAGTAGTCCATATTTTACATACTGAACATATTTCAGGCCAAAGAGGCCTTGATCTTGAACTTTCTATAGACACTAATTGACTCCTTATTTGACCTTTTGAACATATTTCCTAATTGACTCCTTCTGATCTCTCATCAACCATACAGTAGTCCATATTTAACATGCTGAAAATGTTTCAGGCAAAGAGGCCTTGATCTTGAATTTTCTATACTGACTAATTGAGGCCTTTTGATGTCTCATCAACCATGCAGTAGTCCGTATTTTACATATTGAACATATTTCAGGCCAAAGAGGCCTTGATCTTGAATTTTCTGTAGATACTAATTGAGGCCTTCTGATTTCTCATCTATCATACGGTAGTCCATATTTTACATACTGAACATATTTCAGGCCAAGGAGTTCTCAATCTTGAACTTTATATAGGACTAATTGACTCCTTCTGATTTCTCATCAACCATACAGTAGTCCATATTTGACATACTGAAAATATTTCAAGCCAAAAGAGGCCTTGATCTTGAATTTTCTATACTGACTAATTGAGGCCTTCTGATTTCTCATCAATCATACAGTAGTCCATATTTTACATACTGAAAATATTTCAGGCCAAGAGTTCTCAATCTTGAACTTTCTATAGAGACTGAATGACTCCTTATTTGACCTTTTGAACATATTTCCCAATTCACTCCTTCTGATCTCTCATCAACCATGCAGTAGTCCATATTTGACATACTGAAAATATTTCAAGCCAAAAGGGCCCTTGATCTTGAATTTTCTATACATACTAATTGGGGCCTTCTGATTTCTCATCAATCATACAGTAGTCCATATTTGACATACTAAAAATATTTCAGGCTAAAGAGGCCTTGATCTTGAATTTTCTATACTGACTAATTGAGGCCTTCTGATTTCTCATCAATCATACAGTAGTCCATATTTTACATACTGAACATATTTCAGGCCAAAGAGGCCTTGATCTTAAATTTTCCATACAGACTAATTGAGGTCTTTTGATGTCTCATCAACCATGCAGTAGTCCGTATTTTACATATTGAACATATTTCAGGCCAAAGAGGCCTTGATCTTGAATGTTCTATAGATACTAATTGAGGCCTTCTGATTTCTCATCTATCATACGGTAGTCCATATTTTACATACTGAACATATTTCAGGCCAAAAGTTCTCAATCTTGAACTTTCTATAGAGACTGAATGACTCCTTATTTGACCTTTTGAACATATTTCCCAATTCACTCCTTCTGATCTCTCATCAACCATGCAGTAGTCCATATTTGACATACTGAAAATATTTCAAGCCAAAAGGGCCCTTGATCTTGAATTTTCTATACAGACTAATTGAGGTCTTTTGATATCTTATCAACCGAACGGTACTCCATATTTTACATACTGAACATATTTCAGGCCAAGGAGTTCTCAATCTTGAACTTTATATAGGACTAATTGACTCCTTCTGATTTCTCATCAACCATAAAGTAGTCCATATTTTACATACTGAACATATTTCAGACCAAAGAGGCCTTGATCTTGAATTTTCTATACAGACTAATCGAGGCCTTCTGATTTCTCATCAACCATACGGTAGTCCATATTTTACATACTAAACATATTTCAGGCCAAAGAGGCATTGATCTTGAACTTTCTATAAAGACTAATCGAGACCTTCTGATTTCTCATCAACCATACGGTAGTCCATATTTGACATAGGGTGAATTCAGGGTGATTGGGACACTTTTTCCAAGTCATCTCAATGGCAAAAATTGTCCCAATCACCCTGAATTTATACCTACTGAACATATTTCAGGCCAAGGAGGTCTCAATCTTGATCTTTCTATAGAGACTAAATGACTCCTTATTTGACCTTTTCAACAGCTTTTTCATTTGACCTTTTAAACATCTTTCCTAATTGACTCCATCTGATCTCTCATCAACCATGCAGTAGTCCATATTTGACATACTGAAAATATTTCAACCCAAAAGAGGCCTTGATCTTGAATTTTCTATACTGGCTAATCGTGGTCTTTTGGTTTCTCATCTTTCATACGGTAGTCCATGTTTTACATACCGAACATATTTCAGGCCAAGAGTTCTCAATCTTGAACTTTCTATAGAGACTAATTGACTCCTTATTTGACCTTTTGAACATATTTCCTAATTGACTCCTTCTGATCTCTCATCAACCATACAGTAGTCCATATTTAACATACTGAAAATATTTCAGGCCAAAGAGGCCTTGATCTTAAATTTTCCATACAGACTAATTGAGGTCTTTTGATGTCTCATCAACTGACAGTAGTCCATATTTTACATACTGTACATATTTCAGGCAAAAAAGGCCTTGATCGTGATTTTCTATACAGACTAAGTGAGGTCTTTTGATATCTTATCAACCGAACGGTACTCCATATTTTACATACTGAACATATTTCAGGCCAAGGAGTTCTCAATCTTGAACTTTATATAGGACTAATTGACTCCTTCTGATTTCTCATCAACCATACAGTAGTCCATATTTGACATACTGAAAATATTTCATGCCAAAAGAGGCCTTGATCTTGAATTTTCTATACTGACTAATTGAGGCCTTCTGATTTCTCATCAATCATACAGTAGTCCATATTTTACATACTGTACATATTTCAGGCAAAAGAGGCCTTGATCTTGAATTTTCTATACAGACTAATTGAGGTCTTTTGATATCTTATCAACCGTACGGTACTCCATATTATACATAATGAACATATTTCAGGCCAAGGAGTTCTCAATCTTGAACTTTATATAGGACTAATTGACTCCTTCTGATTTCTCATCAACCATACAGTAGTCCATATTTGACAAACTGAACATATTTCAGGCCAAAGAGGCCTTGATCTTGAATTTTCTATACTGACTAATAGAGGTCTTCTGATTTCTCATTTATAATACGATAGTCAGTATTTTACATATTGAACATATTTCAGGCCAAAGAGGCCTTGATCTTGAATTTTCTATACAGACTAATCGAGGCCTTCTGATTTCTCATCAACCATACGGTAGTCCATATTTTACATACTTAACATATTTCAGGCCAAAGAGGCATTGATCTTGAACTTTCTATACAGACTAATTGAGGTCTTTTGATATCTAATCAACCGAACGGTACTCCATATTTTACATACTGAACATATTTCAGGCCAAGGAGTTCTCAATCTTGAACATTATATAGAGACTAATTGACTCCTTATTTGACCTTTTGAACAGCTTTTTCATTTGACCTTTTGAACATCTTTCCTAATTGACTCCATCTGATCTCTCATCAACCATGCAGTAGTCCATATTTGACATACTGAAAATATTTCAACCCAAAAGAGGCCTTGTTCTTGAATTTTCTATACTGGGTAATCGTGGTCTTTTGGTTTCTCATCTTTCATACGGTAGTCCATGTTTTACATACTAAACATATTTCAGGCCAAGAGTTCTCAATCTTGAACTTTCTATAGAGAATAATTAACTTTTTATTTGACCTTTTGAACATCTTTCCTAATTGACTCCTTCTGATCTCTCATCAACCATGCAGTAGTCCATATTTTACATACTGAACATATTTCAGGCAAAAAAGGCCTTGATCGTGAATTTTCTATACAGACTAAGTGAGGTCTTTTGATATCTTATCAACCGAACGGTACTCCATATTTTACATACTGAACATATTTCAGGCAAAAAAGGCCTTGATCGTGAATTTTCTATACAGACTAAGTGAGGTCTTTTGATATCTTATCACCCGAACGGTACTCCATATTTTACATACTGAACATATTTCAGGCCAAGGAGTTCTCAATCTTGAACTTTATATAGGACTAATTGACTCCTTCTGATTTCTCATCAACCATACAGTAGTCCATATTTGACATACTGAAAATATTTCAAGCCAAAAGAGGCCTTGATCTTGAATTTTCTATACTGACTAATTGAGGCCTTCTGATTTCTCATCAATCATACAGTAGTCCATATTTTACATACTGAACATATTTCAGGCCAAAGAGGCCTTGATCTTGAATTTTCTATACAGACTAATCGAGGCCTTCTGATTTCTCATCTTTCATACGGTAGTCCATGTTTTACATACTGAACATATTTCAGGCCAAGAGTTCTCAATCTTGAACTTTCTATAGAGACTAATTGACTCCTTATTTGACCTTTTGAACATATTTCCTAATTGACTCCTTCTGATCTCTCATCAACCATAGAGTAGTCCATATTTAACATTCTGAAAATATTTCAGGCCAAAGAGGCCTTGATCTTAAATTTTCCATACAGACTAATTGAGGTCTTTTGATGTCTCATCAACTGACAGTAGTCCATATTTTACATACTGTACATATTTCAGGCAAAAAAGGCCTTGATCGTGATTTTCTATACAGACTAAGTGAGGTCTTTTGATATCTTATCAACCGAACGGTACTCCATATTTTACATACTGAACATATTTCAGGCCAAGGAGTTCTCAATCTTGAACTTTATATAGGACTAATTGACTCCTTCTGATTTCTCATCAACCATACAGTAGTCCATATTTGACATACTAAAAATATTTCAGGCTAAAGAGGCCTTGATCTTGAATTTTCTATACTGACTAATTGAGGCCTTCTGATTTCTCATCAATCATACAGTAGTCCATATTTTACATACTGAACATATTTCAGGCCAAAGAGGCCTTGATCTTAAATTTTCCATACAGACTAATTGAGGTCTTTTGATGTCTCATCAACCATACAGTAGTCCGTATTTTACATATTGAACATATTTCAGGCCAAAGAGGCCTTGATCTTGAATGTTCTATAGATACTAATTGAGGCCTTCTGATTTCTCATCTATCATACGGTAGTCCATATTTTACATACTGAACATATTTCAGGCCAAGAGTTCTCAATCTTGAACTTTCTATAGAGACTGAATGACTCCTTATTTGACCTTTTGAACATATTTCCCAATTCACTCCTTCTGATCTCTCATCAACCATGCAGTAGTCCATATTTGACATACTGAAAATATTTCAAGCCAAAAGGGCCCTTGATCGTGAATTTTCTATACAGACTAAGTGAGGTCTTTTGATATCTTATCAACCGAACGGTACTCCATATTTTACATACTGAACATATTTCAGGCCAAGGAGTTCTCAATCTTGAACTTTATATAGGACTAATTGACTCCTTCTGATTTCTCATCAACCATACAGTAGTCCATATTTGACATACTGAAAATATTTCAAGCCAAAAGAGGCCTTGATCTTGAATTTTCTATACTGACTAATTGAGGCCTTCTCATTTCTCATCAATCATACAGTAGTCCATATTTTACATACTGTACATATTTCAGGCAAAAGAGGCCTTGATCTTGAATTTTCTATACAGACTAATTGAGGTCTTTTGATATCTTATCAACCGTACGGTACTCCATATTATACATAATGAACATATTTCAGGCCAAGGAGTTCTCAATCTTGAACTTTATATAGGACTAATTGACTCCTTCTGATTTCTCATCAACCATACAGTAGTCCATATTTGACAAACTGAACATATTTCAGGCCAAAGAGGCCTTGATCTTGAATTTTCTATACTGACTAATAGAGGTCTTCTGATTTCTCATTTATAATACGATAGTCAGTATTTTACATACTTAACCTATTTCAGGCCAAAGAGGCATTGATCTTGAACTTTCTATACAGACTAATTGAGGTCTTTTGATATCTAATCAACCGAACGGTACTCCATATTTTACATACTGAACATATTTCAGGCCAAGGAGTTCTCAATCTTGAACATTATATAGAGACTAATTGACTCCTTATTTGACCTTTTGAACAGCTTTTTCATTTGACCTTTTGAACATCTTTCCTAATTGACTCCATCTGATCTCTCATCAACCATGCAGTAGTCCATATTTGACGTACTGAAAATATTTCAACCCAAAAGAGGCCTTGATCTTGAATTTTCTATACTGGCTAATCGTGGTCTTTTGGTTTCTCATCTTTCATACGGTAGTCCATGTTTTACATACTGAACATATTTCAGGCCAAGAGTTCTCAATCTTGAACTTTCTATAGAGAATAATTAACTTTTTATTTGACCTTTTGAACATCTTTCCTAATTGACTCCTTCTGATCTCTCATCAACCATGCAGTAGTCCATATTTTACATACTGAACATATTTCAGGCCAAAGAGGCCTTGATCTTGAACTTTCTATAGACACTAATTGACTCCTTATTTGACCTTTTGAACATATTTCCTAATTGACTCCTTCTGATCTCTCATCAACCATACAGTAGTCCATATTTAACATGCTGAAAATGTTTCAGGCAAAGAGGCCTTGATCTTGAATTTTCTATACTGACTAATTGAGGCCTTTTGATGTCTCATCAACCATGCAGTAGTCCGTATTTTACATATTGAACATATTTCAGGCCAAAGAGGCCTTGATCTTGAATTTTCTGTAGATACTAATTGAGGCCTTCTGATTTCTCATCTATCATACGGTAGTCCATATTTTACATACTGAACATATTTCAGGCCAAGGAGTTCTCAATCTTGAACTTTATATAGGACTAATTGACTCCTTCTGATTTCTCATCAACCATACAGTAGTCCATATTTGACATACTGAAAATATTTCAAGCCAAAAGAGGCCTTGATCTTGAATTTTCTATACTGACTAATTGAGGCCTTCTGATTTCTCATCAATCATACAGTAGTCCATATTTTACATACTGAAAATATTTCAGGCCAAGAGTTCTCAATCTTGAACTTTCTATAGAGACTGAATGACTCCTTATTTGACCTTTTGAACATATTTCCCAATTCACTCCTTCTGATCTCTCATCAACCATGCAGTAGTCCATATTTGACATACTGAAAATATTTCAAGCCAAAAGGGCCCTTGATCTTGAATTTTCTATACATACTAATTGGGGCCTTCTGATTTCTCATCAATCATACAGTAGTCCATATTTGACATACTAAAAATATTTCAGGCTAAAGAGGCCTTGATCTTGAATTTTCTATACTGACTAATTGAGGCCTTCTGATTTCTCATCAATCATACAGTAGTCCATATTTTACATACTGAACATATTTCAGGCCAAAGAGGCCTTGATCTTAAATTTTCCATACAGACTAATTGAGGTCTTTTGATGTCTCATCAACCATGCAGTAGTCCGTATTTTACATATTGAACATATTTCAGGCCAAAGAGGCCTTGATCTTGAATGTTCTATAGATACTAATTGAGGCCTTCTGATTTCTCATCTATCATACGGTAGTCCATATTTTACATACTGAACATATTTCAGGCCAAAAGTTCTCAATCTTGAACTTTCTATAGAGACTGAATGACTCCTTATTTGACCTTTTGAACATATTTCCCAATTCACTCCTTCTGATCTCTCATCAACCATGCAGTAGTCCATATTTGACATACTGAAAATATTTCAAGCCAAAAGGGCCCTTGATCTTGAATTTTCTATACAGACTAATTGAGGTCTTTTGATATCTTATCAACCGAACGGTACTCCATATTTTACATACTGAACATATTTCAGGCCAAGGAGTTCTCAATCTTGAACTTTATATAGGACTAATTGACTCCTTCTGATTTCTCATCAACCATAAAGTAGTCCATATTTTACATGCTGAACATATTTCAGACCAAAGAGGCCTTGATCTTGAATTTTCTATACAGACTAATCGAGGCCTTCTGATTTCTCATCAACCATACGGTAGTCCATATTTTACATACTGAACATATTTCAGGCCAAAGAGGCATTGATCTTGTACTTTCTATAAAGACTAATCGAGACCTTCTGATTTCTCATCAACCATACGGTAGTCCATATTTGACATAGGGTGAATTCAGGGTGATTGGGACACTTTTTCCAAGTCATCTCAATGGCAAAAATTGTCCCAATCACCCTGAATTTATACCTACTGAACATATTTCAGGCCAAGGAGGTCTCAATCTTGAACTTTCTATAGAGACTAATTGACTCCTTATTTGACCTTTTGAACAGCTTTTTCATTTGACCTTTTGAACATCTTTCCTAATTGACTCCATCTGATCTCTCATCAACCATGCAGTAGTCCATATTTGACATACTGAAAATATTTCAACCCAAAAGAGGCCTTGATCTTGAATTTTCTATACTGGCTAATCGTGGTCTTTTGGTTTCTCATCTTTCATACGGTAGTCCATGTTTTACATACTGAACATATTTCAGGCCAAGAGTTCTCAATCTTGAACTTTCTATAGAGACTAATTGACTCCTTATTTGACCTTTTGAACATATTTCCTAATTGACTCCTTCTGATCTCTCATCAACCATACAGTAGTCCATATTTAACATACTGAAAATATTTCAGGCCAAAGAGGCCTTGATCGTAAATTTTCCATACAGACTAATTGAGGTCTTTTGATGTCTCATCAACTGACAGTAGTCCATATTTTACATACTGTACATATTTCAGGCAAAAAAGGCCTTGATCGTGAATTTTCTATACAGACTAAGTGAGGTCTTTTGATATCTTATCAACCGAACGGTACTCCATATTTTACATACTGAACATATTTCAGGCCAAGGAGTTCTCAATCTTGAACTTTATATAGGACTAATTGACTCCTTCTGATTTCTCATCAACCATACAGTAGTCCATATTTGACATACTGAAAATATTTCAAGCCAAAAGAGGCCTTGATCTTGAATTTTCTATACTGACTAATTGAGGCCTTCTGATTTCTCATCAATCATACAGTAGTCCATATTTTACATACTGTACATATTTCAGGCAAAAGAGGCCTTGATCTTGAATTTTCTATACAGACTAATTGAGGTCTTTTGATATCTTATCAACCGTACGGTACTCCATATTATACATAATGAACATATTTCAGGCCAAGGAGTTCTCAATCTTGAACTTTATATAGGACTAATTGACTCCTTCTGATTTCTCATCAACCATAAAGTAGTCCATATTTTACATGCTGAACATATTTCAGACCAAAGAGGCCTTGATCTTGAATTTTCTATACAGACTAATCGAGGCCTTCTGATTTCTCATCAACCATACGGTAGTCCATATTTTACATACTGAACATATTTCAGGCCAAAGAGGCATTGATCTTGTACTTTCTATAAAGACTAATCGAGACCTTCTGATTTCTCATCAACCATACGGTAGTCCATATTTGACATAGGGTGAATTCAGGGTGATTGGGACACTTTTTCCAAGTCATCTCAATGGCAAAAATTGTCCCAATCACCCTGAATTTATACCTACTGAACATATTTCAGGCCAAGGAGGTCTCAATCTTGAACTTTCTATAGAGACTAATTGACTCCTTATTTGACCTTTTGAACAGCTTTTTCATTTGACCTTTTGAACATCTTTCCTAATTGACTCCATCTGATCTCTCATCAACCATGCAGTAGTCCATATTTGACATACTGAAAATATTTCAACCCAAAAGAGGCCTTGATCTTGAATTTTCTATACTGGCTAATCGTGGTCTTTTGGTTTCTCATCTTTCATACGGTAGTCCATGTTTTACATACTGAACATATTTCAGGCCAAGAGTTCTCAGTCTTGAACTTTCTATAGAGACTAATTGACTCCTTATTTGACCTTTTGAACATATTTCCTAATTGACTCCTTCTGATCTCTCATCAACCATACAGTAGTCCATATTTAACATACTGAAAATATTTCAGGCCAAAGAGGCCTTGATCGTAAATTTTCCATACAGACTAATTGAGGTCTTTTGATGTCTCATCAACTGACAGTAGTCCATATTTTACATACTGTACATATTTCAGGCAAAAAAGGCCTTGATCGTGAATTTTCTATACAGACTAAGTGAGGTCTTTTGATATCTTATCAACCGAACGGTACTCCATATTTTACATACTGAACATATTTCAGGCCAAGGAGTTCTCAATCTTGAACTTTATATAGGACTAATTGACTCCTTCTGATTTCTCATCAACCATACAGTAGTCCATATTTGACATACTGAAAATATTTCAAGCCAAAAGAGGCCTTGATCTTGAATTTTCTATACTGACTAATTGAGGCCTTCTGATTTCTCATCAATCATACAGTAGTCCATATTTTACATACTGTACATATTTCAGGCAAAAGAGGCCTTGATCTTGAATTTTCTATACAGACTAATTGAGGTCTTTTGATATCTTATCAACCGTACGGTACTCCATATTATACATAATGAACATATTTCAGGCCAAGGAGTTCTCAATCTTGAACTTTATATAGGACTAATTGACTCCTTCTGATTTCTCATCAACCATACAGTAGTCCATATTTGACAAACTGAACATATTTCAGGCCAAAGAGGCCTTGATCTTGAATTTTCTATACTGACTAATAGAGGTCTTCTGATTTCTCATTTATAATACGATAGTCAGTATTTTACATATTGAACATATTTCAGGCCAAAGAGGCCTTGATCTTGAATTTTCTATACAGACTAATTGAGGCCTTCTGATTTCTCATCAACCATACGGTAGTCCATATTTTACATACTTAACATATTTCAGGCCAAAGAGGCATTGATCTTGAACTTTCTATACAGACTAATTGAGGTCTTTTGATATCTAATCAACCGAACGGTACTCCATATTTTACATACTGAACATATTTCAGGCCAAGGAGTTCTCAATCTTGAACATTATATAGAGACTAATTGACTCCTTATTTGACCTTTTGAACAGCTTTTTCATTTGACCTTTTGAACATCTTTCCTAATTGACTCCATCTGATCTCTCATCAACCATGCAGTAGTCCATATTTGACATACTGAAAATATTTCAACCCAAAAAAGGCCTTGATCTTGAATTTTCTATACTGGCTAATCGTGGTCTTTTGGTTTCTCATCTTTTATACGGTAGTCCATGTTTTACATACTGAACATATTTCAGGCCAAGAGTTCTCAATCTTGAACTTTCTATAGAGAATAATTACCTTTTTATTTGACCTTTTGAACATCTTTCCTAATTGACTCCTTCTGATCTCTCATCAACCATGCAGTAGTCCATATTTTACATACTGAACATATTTCAGGCCAAAGAGGCCTTGATCTTGAACTTTCTATAGAGACTAATTGACTCCTTATTTGACCTTTTGAACATATTTCCTAATTGACTCCTTCTGATCTCTCATCAACCATACAGTAGTCCATATTTAACATGCTGAAAATGTTTCAGGCAAAGAGGCCTTGATCTTGAATTTTCTATACTGACTAATTGAGGCCTTTTGATGTCTCATCAACCATGCAGTAGTCCGTATTTTACATATTGAACATATTTCAGGCCAAAGAGGCCTTGATCTTGAATTTTCTATAGATACTAATTGAGGCCTTCTGATTTCTCATCTATCATACGGTAGTCCATATTTTACATACTGAACATATTTCAGGCCAAGGAGTTCTCAATCTTGAACTTTATATAGGACTAATTGACTCCTTCTGATTTCTCATCAACCATACAGTAGTCCATATTTGACACACTGAAAATATTTCAAGCCAAAAGAGGCCTTGATCTTGAATTTTCTATACTGACTAATTGAGGCCTTCTGATTTCTCATCAATCATACAGTAGTCCATATTTTACATACTGAACATATTTCAGGCCAAGAGTTCTCAATCTTGAACTTTCTATAGAGACTGAATGACTCCTTATTTGACCTTTTGAACATATTTCCCAATTCACTCCTTCTGATCTCTCATCAACCATGCAGTAGTCCATATTTGACATACTGAAAATATTTCAAGCCAAAAGGGCCCTTGATCTTGAATTTTCTATACATACTAATTGGGGCCTTCTGATTTTTCACCAACCATACGGTAGTCCATATTTTACATACTGAACATATTTCAGGCCAAAGAGGCCTTGATCTTAAATTTTCCATACAGACTAATTGAGGTCTTTTGATGTCTCATCAACCATACAGTAGTCCGTATTTTACATATTGAACATATTTCAGGCCAAAGAGGCCTTGATCTTGAATGTTCTATAGATACTAATTGAGGCCTTCTGATTTCTCATCTATCATACGGTAGTCCATATTTTACATACTGAACATATTTCAGGCCAAGAGTTCTCAATCTTGAACTTTCTATAGAGACTGAATGACTCCTTATTTGACCTTTTGAACATATTTCCCAATTCACTCCTTCTGATCTCTCATCAACCATGCAGTAGTCCATATTTGACATACTGAAAATATTTCAAGCCAAAAGGGCCCTTGATCTTGAATTTTCTATACAGACTAAGTGAGGTCTTTTGATATCTTATCAACCGAACGGTACTCCATATTTTACATACTGAACATATTTCAGGCCAAGGAGTTCTCAATCTTGAACTTTATATAGGACTAATTGACTCCTTCTGATTTCTCATCAACCATACAGTAGTCCATATTTGACATACTGAAAATATTTCAAGCCAAAAGAGGCCTTGATCTTGAATTTTCTATACTGACTAATTGAGGCCTTCTGATTTCTCATCAATCATACAGTAGTCCATATTTTACATACTGTACATATTTCAGGCAAAAGAGGCCTTGATCTTGAATTTTCTATACAGACTAATTGAGGTCTTTTGATATCTTATCAACCGTACGGTACTCCATATTATACATAATGAACATATTTCAGGCCAAGGAGTTCTCAATCTTGAACTTTATATAGGACTAATTGACTCCTTCTGATTTCTCATCAACCATACAGTAGTCCATATTTGACAAACTGAACATATTTCAGGCCAAAGAGGCCTTGATCTTGAATTTTCTATACTGACTAATAGAGGTCTTCTGATTTCTCATTTATAATACGATAGTCAGTATTTTACATATTGAACATATTTCAGGCCAAAGAGGCCTTGATCTTGAATTTTCTATACAGACTAATTGAGGCCTTCTGATTTCTCATCAACCATACGGTAGTCCATATTTTACATACTTAACATATTTCAGGCCAAAGAGGCATTGATCTTGAACTTTCTATACAGACTAATTGAGGTCTTTTGATATCTAATCAACCGAACGGTACTCCATATTTTACATACTGAACATATTTCAGGCCAAGGAGTTCTCAATCTTGAACATTATATAGAGACTAATTGACTCCTTATTTGACCTTTTGAACAGCTTTTTCATTTGACCTTTTGAACATCTTTCCTAATTGACTCCATCTGATCTCTCATCAACCATGCAGTAGTCCATATTTGACATACTGAAAATATTTCAACCCAAAAAAGGCCTTGATCTTGAATTTTCTATACTGGCTAATCGTGGTCTTTTGGTTTCTCATCTTTCATACGGTAGTCCAAGTTTTACATACTGAACATATTTCAGGCCAAGAGTTCTCAATCTTGAACTTTCTATAGAGAATAATTACCTTTTTATTTGACCTTTTGAACATCTTTCCTAATTGACTCCTTCTGATCTCTCATCAACCATGCAGTAGTCCATATTTTACATACTGAACATATTTCAGGCCAAAGAGGCCTTGATCTTGAACTTTCTATAGAGACTAATTGACTCCTTATTTGACCTTTTGAACATATTTCCTAATTGACTCCTTCTGATCTCTCATCAACCATACAGTAGTCCATATTTAACATGCTGAAAATGTTTCAGGCAAAGAGGCCTTGATCTTGAATTTTCTATACTGACTAATTGAGGCCTTTTGATGTCTCATCAACCATGCAGTAGTCCGAATTTTACATATTGAACATATTTCAGGCCAAAGAGGCCTTGATCTTGAATTTTCTATAGATACTAATTGAGGCCTTCTGATTTCTCATCTATCATACGGTAGTCCATATTTTACATACTGAACATATTTCAGGCCAAGGAGTTCTCAATCTTGAACTTTATATAGGACTAATTGACTCCTTCTGATTTCTCATCAACCATACAGTAGTCCATATTTGACACACTGAAAATATTTCAAGCCAAAAGAGGCCTTGATCTTGAATTTTCTATACTGACTAATTGAGGCCTTCTGATTTCTCATCAATCATACAGTAGTCCATATTTTACATACTGAACATATTTCAGGCCAAGAGTTCTCAATCTTGAACTTTCTATAGAGACTGAATGACTCCTTATTTGACCTTTTGAACATATTTCCCAATTCACTCCTTCTGATCTCTCATCAACCATGCAGTAGTCCATATTTGACATACTGAAAATATTTCAAGCCAAAAGGGCCCTTGATCTTGAATTTTCTATACATACTGATTGGGGCCTTCTGATTTTTCACCAACCATACGGTAGTCCATATTTTACATACTGAACATATTTCAGGCCAAAGAGGCCTTGATCTTAAATTTTCCATACAGACTAATTGAGGTCTTTTGATGTCTCATCAACCATACAGTAGTCCGTATTTTACATATTGAACATATTTCAGGCCAAAGAGGCCTTGATCTTGAATGTTCTATAGATACTAATTGAGGCCTTCTGATTTCTCATCTATCATACGGTAGTCCATATTTTACATACTGAACATATTTCAGGCCAAGAGTTCTCAATCTTGAACTTTCTATAGAGACTGAATGACTCCTTATTTGACCTTTTGAACATATTTCCCAATTCACTCCTTCTGATCTCTCATCAACCATGCAGTAGTCCATATTTGACATACTGAAAATATTTCAAGCCAAAAGGGCCCTTGATCTTGAATTTTCTATACAGACTAATTGAGGTCTTTTGATATCTTATCAACCGAACGGTACTCCATATTTTACATACTGAACATATTTCAGGCCAAGGAGTTCTCAATCTTGAACTTTATATAGGACTAACTGACTCCTTCTGATTTCTCATCAACCATAAAGTAGTCCATATTTTACATACTGAACATATTTCAGACCAAAGAGGCCTTGATCTTGAATTTTCTATACAGACTAATCGAGGCCTTCTGATTTCTCATCAACCATACGGTAGTCCATATTTTACATACTAAACATATTTCAGGCCAAAGAGGCATTGATCTTGAACTTTCTATAAAGACTAATCGAGACCTTCTGATTTCTCATCAACCATACGGTAGTCCATATTTGACATAGGGTGAATTCAGGGTGATTGGGACACTTTTTCCAAGTCATCTCAATGGCAAAAATTGTCCCAATCACCCTGAATTTATACCTACTGAACATATTTCAGGCCAAGGAGGTCTCAATCTTGATCTTTCTATAGAGACTAAATGACTCCTTATTTGACCTTTTCAACAGCTTTTTCATTTGACCTTTTAAACATCTTTCCTAATTGACTCCATCTGATCTCTCATCAACCATGCAGTAGTCCATATTAGACATACTGAAAATATTTCAACCCAAAAGAGGCCTTGATCTTGAATTTTCTATACTGGCTAATCGTGGTCTTTTGGTTTCTCATCTTTCATACGGTAGTCCATGTTTTACATACCGAACATATTTCAGGCCAAGAGTTCTCAATCTTGAACTTTCTATAGAGACTAATTGACTCCTTATTTGACCTTTTGAACATATTTCCTAATTGACTCCTTCTGATCTCTCATCAACCATACAGTAGTCCATATTTAACATACTGAAAATATTTCAACCCAAAAGAGGCCTTGATCTTGAATTTTCTATACTGGCTAATCGTGGTCTTTTGGTTTCTCATCTTTCATACGGTAGTCCATGTTTTACATACCGAACATATTTCAGGCCAAGAGTTCTCAATCTTGAACTTTCTATAGAGACTAATTGACTCCTTATTTGACCTTTTGAACATATTTCCTAATTGACTCCTTCTGATCTCTCATCAACCATACAGTAGTCCATATTTAACATACTGAAAATATTTCAGGCCAAAGAGGCCTTGATCTTAAATTTTCCATACAGACTAATTGAGGTCTTTTGATGTCTCATCAACTGACAGTAGTCCATATTTTACATACTGTACATATTTCAGGCAAAAAAGGCCTTGATCGTGAATTTTCTATACAGACTAAGTGAGGTCTTTTGATATCTTATCAACCGAACGGTACTCCATATTTTACATACTGAACATATTTCAGGCCAAGGAGTTCTCAATCTTGAACTTTATATAGGACTAATTGACTCCTTCTGATTTCTCATCAACCATACAGTAGTCCATATTTGACATACTGAAAATATTTCATGCCAAAAGAGGCCTTGATCTTGAATTTTCTATACTGACTAATTGAGGCCTTCTGATTTCTCATCAATCATACAGTAGTCCATATTTTACATACTGTACATATTTCAGGCAAAAGAGGCCTTGATCTTGAATTTTCTATACAGACTAATTGAGGTCTTTTGATATCTTATCAACCGTACGGTACTCCATATTATACATAATGAACATATTTCAGGCCAAGGAGTTCTCAATCTTGAACTTTATATAGGACTAATTGACTCCTTCTGATTTCTCATCAACCATACAGTAGTCCATATTTGACAAACTGAACATATTTCAGGCCAAAGAGGCCTTGATCTTGAATTTTCTATACTGACTAATAGAGGTCTTCTGATTTCTCATTTATAATACGATAGTCAGTATTTTACATATTGAACATATTTCAGGCCAAAGAGGCCTTGATCTTGAATTTTCTATACAGACTAATCGAGGCCTTCTGATTTCTCATCAACCATACGGTAGTCCATATTTTACATACTTAACATATTTCAGGCCAAAGAGGCATTGATCTTGAACTTTCTATACAGACTAATTGAGGTCTTTTGATATCTAATCAACCGAACGGTACTCCATATTTTACATACTGAACATATTTCAGGCCAAGGAGTTCTCAATCTTGAACATTATATAGAGACTAATTGACTCCTTATTTGACCTTTTGAACAGCTTTTTCATTTGACCTTTTGAACATCTTTCCTAATTGACTCCATCTGATCTCTCATCAACCATGCAGTAGTCCATATTTGACATACTGAAAATATTTCAACCCAAAAGAGGCCTTGTTCTTGAATTTTCTATACTGGATAATCGTGGTCTTTTGGTTTCTCATCTTTCATACGGTAGTCCATGTTTTACATACTGAACATATTTCAGGCCAAGAGTTCTCAATCTTGAACTTTCTATAGAGAATAATTAACTTTTTATTTGACCTTTTGAACATCTTTCCTAATTGACTCCTTCTGATCTCTCATCAACCATGCAGTAGTCCATATTTTACATACTGAACATATTTCAGGCAAAAAAGGCCTTGGTCGTGAATTTTCTATACAGACTAAGTGAGGTCTTTTGATATCTTATCAACCGAACGGTACTCCATATTTTACATACTGAACATATTTCAGGCAAAAAAGGCCTTGATCGTGAATTTTCTATACAGACTAAGTGAGGTCTTTTGATATCTTATCACCCGAACGGTACTCCATATTTTACATACTGAACATATTTCAGGCCAAGGAGTTCTCAATCTTGAACTTTATATAGGACTAATTGACTCCTTCTGATTTCTCATCAACCATACAGTAGTCCATATTTGACATACTGAAAATATTTCAAGCCAAAAGAGGCCTTGATCTTGAATTTTCTATACTGACTAATTGAGGCCTTCTGATTTCTCATCAATCATACAGTAGTCCATATTTTACATACTGAACATATTTCAGGCCAAAGAGGCCTTGATCTTGAATTTTCTATACAGACTAATCGAGGCCTTCTGATTTCTCATCAACCATACGGTAGTCCATATTTTACATACTGAACATATTTCAGGCCAAAGAGGCATTGATCTTGAACTTTCTATAGAGACTAATTGACTCCTTATTTGACCTTTTGAACATATTTCCTAATTGACTCCTTCTGATCTCTCAGCAACCATACAGTAGTCCATATTTGACATAGGGTGAATTCAGGGTGATTGGGACACTTTTTCCAAGTCATCTCAATGGCAAAAATTGTCCCAATCACCCTGAATTTACCCTACTGAAGATATTTCAGGCCAAGGAGGTCTCAATCTTGAACTTTCTATAGAGACTAATTGACTCCTTATTTGACCTTTTGAACAGCTTTTTCATTTGACCTTTTGAACATCTTTCCTAATTGACTCCATCTGATCTCTCATCAACCATGCAGTAGTCCATATTTGACATACTGAAAATATTTCAACCCAAAAGAGGCCTTGATCTTGAATTTTCTATACTGGCTAATCATGGTCTTTTGGTTTCTCATCTTTCATACGGTAGTCCATATTTTACATACTGAACATATTTCAGGCCAAAGAGGCCTTGATCTTGAACTTTCTATAGAGACTAATTGACTCCTTATTTGACCTTTTGAACATATTTCCTAATTGACTCCTTCTGATCTCTCATCAACCATACAGTAGTCCATATTTAACATACTGAAAATATTTCAGGCCAAAGAGGCCTTTATCTTAAATTTTCCATACAGACTAATTGAGGTCTTTTGATGTCTCATCAATTGACAGTATTCCATATTTGACATATTGAAAATATTTCAGGCAAAGTAGTTCTCAACCTTGAACTTTCTATAGAGACTAATTGACTCCTTATTTGACCTTTTGAACATATTTCCTAATTTACTCCTTCTGATCTCTCATCAACCATACAGTAGTCCATATTTAACATGCTGAAAATGTTTCAGGCAAAGAGGCCTTGATCTTGAATTTTCTATACTGACTAATAGAGGTCTTCTGATTTCTCATTTATAATACGATAGTCAGTATTTTACATACTAAAAATATTTCAGGCCAAAGAGGCCTTGATCTTGAATTTTCTATACAGACTAATTGAGGCCTTCTGATTTCTCATCAACCATACGGGGGTCCATATTTTACATACTGAACATATTTCAGGCCAAAGAGGCCTTGATCTTAAATTTTCCATACAGACTAATTGAGGTCTTTTGATGTCTCATCAACCATGCAGTAGTCCGTATTTTACATATTGAACATTTTTCAGGCCAAAGAGGCCTTGATCTTGAATTTTCTATAGATACTAATTGAGGCCTTCTGATTTCTCATCTATCATACGGTGGTCCATATTTTACATACTGAACATATTTCAGGCCAAGGAGTTCTCAATCTTGAACTTTCTATAGAGACTGAATGACTCTTTATTTGACCTTTTGAACAAATTTCCCAATTAACTCCTTCTGATCTCTCATCAACCATGCAGTAGTCCATATTTGACATACTGAAAATATTTCAAGCCAAAAGGGCCCTTGATCTTGAATTTTCTATACATACTAATTGGGGCCTTCTGATTTTTCACCAACCATACGGTAGTCCATATTTTACATACTGTACATATTTCAGGCAAAAAAGGCCTTGATCGTGAATTTTCTATACAGACTAAGTGAGGTCTTTTGATAACTTATCAACCGAACGGTACTCCATATTTTACATACTGAACATATTTCAGGCCAAAGAGGCATTGATCTTGAACTTTCTATAGAGACTAATTGACTCCTTATTTGACCTTTTGAACATATTTCCTAATTGACTCCTTCTGATCTCTCAGCCACCATACAGTAGTCCATATTTGACATAGGGTGAATTCAGGGTGATTGGGACACTTTTTCCAAGTCATCTCAATGGCAAAAATTGTCCCAATCACCCTGAATTTAACCTACTGAACATATTTCAGGCCAAGGAGGTCTCAATCTTGAACTTTCTATAGAGACTAATTGACTCCTTATTTGATCTTTTGAACAGCTTTTTCATTTGACCTTTTGAACATCTTTCCTAATTGACTCCATCTGATCTCTCATCAACCATGCAGTAGTCCATATTTGACATACTGAAAATATTTCAACCCAAAAGAGGCCTTGATCTTGAATTTTCTATACTGGCTAATCATGGTCTTTTGGTTTCTCATCTTTCATACGGTAGTCCATATTTTACATACTGAACATATTTCAGGCCAAGGAGTTCTCAATCTTGAACTTTATATAGGACTAATTGACTCCTTCTGATTTCTCATCAACCATACAGTAGTCCATATTTGACATACTGAAAATATTTCAAGCCAAAAGAGGCCTTGATCTTGAATTTTCTATACTGACTAATTGAGGCCTTCTGATTTCTCATCAATCATACAGTAGTCCATATTTTACATACTGAACATATTTCAGGCCAAGAGTTCTCAATCTTGAACTTTCTATAGAGAATAATTAACTTTTTATTTGACCTTTTGAACATCTTTCCTAATTGACTCCTTCTGATCTCTCATCAACCATGCAGTAGTCCATATTTTACATACTGAACATATTTCAGGCAAAAAAGGCCTTGATCGTGAATTTTCTATACAGACTAAGTGAGGTCTTTTGATATCTTATCAACCGAACGGTACTCCATATTTTACATACTGAACATATTTCAGGCAAAAAAGGCCTTGATCGTGAATTTTCTATACAGACTAAGTGAGGTCTTTTGATATCTTATCACCCGAACGGTACTCCATATTTTACATACTGAACATATTTCAGGCCAAGGAGTTCTCAATCTTGAACTTTATATAGGACTAATTGACTCCTTCTGATTTCTCATCAACCATACAGTAGTCCATATTTGACATACTGAAAATATTTCAAGCCAAAAGAGGCCTTGATCTTGAATTTTCTATACTGACTAATTGAGGCCTTCTGATTTCTCATCAATCATACAGTAGTCCATATTTTACATACTGAACATATTTCAGGCCAAAGAGGCCTTGATCTTGAATTTTCTATACAGACTAATCGAGGCCTTCTGATTTCTCATCAACCATACGGTAGTCCATATTTTACATACTGAACATATTTCAGGCCAAAGAGGCATTGATCTTGAACTTTCTATAGAGACTAATTGACTCCTTATTTGACCTTTTGAACATATTTCCTAATTGACTCCTTCTGATCTCTCAGCAACCATACAGTAGTCCATATTTGACATAGGGTGAATTCAGGGTGATTGGGACACTTTTTCCAAGTCATCTCAATGGCAAAAATTGTCCCAATCACCCTGAATTTACCCTACTGAAGATATTTCAGGCCAAGGAGGTCTCAATCTTGAACTTTCTATAGAGACTAATTGACTCCTTATTTGACCTTTTGAACAGCTTTTTCATTTGACCTTTTGAACATCTTTCCTAATTGACTCCATCTGATCTCTCATCAACCATGCAGTAGTCCATATTTGACATACTGAAAATATTTCAACCCAAAAGAGGCCTTGATCTTGAATTTTCTATACTGGCTAATCATGGTCTTTTGGTTTCTCATCTTTCATACGGTAGTCCATATTTTACATACTGAACATATTTCAGGCCAAAGAGGCCTTGATCTTGAACTTTCTATAGAGACTAATTGACTCCTTATTTGACCTTTTGAACATATTTCCTAATTGACTCCTTCTGATCTCTCATCAACCATACAGTAGTCCATATTTAACATACTGAAAATATTTCAGGCCAAAGAGGCCTTTATCTTAAATTTTCCATACAGACTAATTGAGGTCTTTTGATGTCTCATCAATTGACAGTATTCCATATTTGACATATTGAAAATATTTCAGGCAAAGTAGTTCTCAACCTTGAACTTTCTATAGAGACTAATTGACTCCTTATTTGACCTTTTGAACATATTTCCTAATTTACTCCTTCTGATCTCTCATCAACCATACAGTAGTCCATATTTAACATGCTGAAAATGTTTCAGGCAAAGAGGCCTTGATCTTGAATTTTCTATACTGACTAATAGAGGTCTTCTGATTTCTCATTTATAATACGATAGTCAGTATTTTACATACTAAAAATATTTCAGGCCAAAGAGGCCTTGATCTTGAATTTTCTATACAGACTAATTGAGGCCTTCTGATTTCTCATCAACCATACGGGGGTCCATATTTTACATACTGAACATATTTCAGGCCAAAGAGGCCTTGATCTTAAATTTTCCATACAGACTAATTGAGGTCTTTTGATGTCTCATCAACCATGCAGTAGTCCGTATTTTACATATTGAACATTTTTCAGGCCAAAGAGGCCTTGATCTTGAATTTTCTATAGATACTAATTGAGGCCTTCTGATTTCTCATCTATCATACGGTGGTCCATATTTTACATACTGAACATATTTCAGGCCAAGGAGTTCTCAATCTTGAACTTTCTATAGAGACTGAATGACTCCTTATTTGACCTTTTGAACAAATTTCCCAATTAACTCCTTCTGATCTCTCATCAACCATGCAGTAGTCCATATTTGACATACTGAAAATATTTCAAGCCAAAAGGGCCCTTGATCTTGAATTTTCTATACATACTAATTGGGGCCTTCTGATTTTTCACCAACCATACGGTAGTCCATATTTTACATACTGTACATATTTCAGGCAAAAGAGGCCTTGATCTTGAATTTTCTATACAGACTAAGTGAGGTCTTTTGATATCTTATCAACCGAACGGTTCTCCATATTTTACATACTGAACATATTTCAGGCCAAGGAGTTCTCAATCTTGAACTTTATATAGGACTAATTGACTCCTTCTGATTTCTCATCAACCATACAGTAGTCCATATTTGACATACTGAAAATATTTCAAGCCAAAAGAGGCCTTGATCTTGAATTTTCTATACTGACTAATTGAGGCCTTCTGATTTCTCATCAATCATACAGTAGTCCATATTTTACATACTGAACATATTTCAGGCCAAAGAGGCCTTGATCTTGAATTTTCTATACAAACTAATCGAGGCCTTCTGATTTCTCATCAACCATACGGTAGTCCATATTTTACATACTGAACATATTTCAGGCCAAAGAGGCATTGATCTTGAACTTTCTATAGAGACTAATTTATTCCTTATTTGACCTTTTGAACATATTTCCTAATTGACTCCTTCTGATCTCTCAGCAACCGTACAGTAGTCCATATTTAACATACTGAAAATATTTCAGGCCAAAGAGGCCTTGATCGTGAATTTTCTATACAGACTAATTGAGGCCTTCTGATTTCTCATCAACCATACGGTAGTCAGTATTTTGCATACTGAAAATATTTCAGGCCAAAGAGGCCTTGATCTTAAATTTTCCATACAGACTAATTGAGTTCTTTTGATGTCTCATCAACTGACAGTATTCCATATTTGACATATTGAAAATATTTCAGGCAAAGTAGTTCTCAATTTTAAACTTTCTATAGAGACTAATTGACTCCTTATTTGACCTTTTGAACATATTTCCTAATTGACTCCTTCTGATCTCTCATCAACCATACAGTAGTCCATATTTAACATGCTGAAAATATTTCAGGCAAAGAGGCCTTGATCTTGATTTTTCTATACAGACTAATCGAGACCTTCTGATTTCTCATCAACCATACGGTAGTCCATATTTGACATAGGGTGAATTCAGGGTGATTAGGACACTTTTTCCAAGTCATCTCAATGGCAAAAATTGTCACAATCACCCTGAATTTACCCTACTGAACATGTTTCATATGAACATATTTCAGGCCTAAGCAATCCTGTTGCCTTTTTGCTCCTGTTGTTCCTGATCGATTGCTCCTGTCTGCCGGTCGCAGTGTTTGCAGCTCTGTACAGCTTTGCTTTTGAATCTCTATTTGATATCTTTTCTTGTTGTTTATACTGCTAAATATAACTTACTCATCACCATATATTGTTTAATATTGCCTATCACGTTAAAATTGACATTGTTAGCTTTTAATTTAAATCACTATCACAACGTGTTAGCATTTCACAACGCGTTAGCATTTCACTAGCCTGTTAGCCTGCCATTTGTGCATCCGGGTTTCCTGTTTTTGTCTCTCGTGCCTTTACTAGTCCATCAAACAACTGTGGTAAGTTGGATTAATCAACAAATATGGTAAGCCATGTCTTCTCCTTTTATTGTCACCTGCACTACATGTTTCATGTTTAGTATATCTGTCTCCGTTGGTGAACAGGGCTTCACATGTGATAAATGTAAGGAGAATTAGAGACACGCATCCAGACTTTATTTGAGAGTAGTGAGAACAAAACAGCTTTAGACACTGCTTTGGATGCGACTAGCTTAGTGAAATCTGTACATTGTTCGGTTCCGGCTGTAGAGCCCGTGCAGCAGGGCAACTAGGTGACGAGGAGACGGCATAGTCGCGGATCAAAAAACCACTCTTCCGTTCCGATTAGAACACCAAACAGGTTCTCCCCACTCAGTGATGCACCCACTGAGAATCCTGTTGAAAGTGCCCTAGTTATTGGCGATTCTATTACACGGAACGTGAAAATAGAGACACCAGCCACCATAGTCACATGTTTACCGGGAGCCAGAGCGCCTGACATCAAAGCAAATTTAAAAGTGCTGGCTAATGCTAATCGTAAATTCTCTAAGATTATTATTCATGTCGGCACAAATGATGTTCGACTTCGCCAGTCGGAGATCACCAAAATTAACATTAAAGAGGTGTGTGAACTCGCGATGGCAAATCAGATTTTTTGCTCTGGTCCCCTCCCCATTAAAAGGAGTGATGAGATACTTAGCAGACTATCATCACTCAATGGCTGGTTGTCTAAGTGGTGTCCGCAAAATAACATAGGGTTCATAGACAATTGGAAAAGCTTTTGGGGCAGACCTGACCTGTTGAAAAGAGATGGTGTCCATCCCTCCTGGGGTGGTGCCGCTCTTCTCTCTAGTAATTTGGCCCATAGTCTTAAAGCTAAACCTTGACTAACTAGGGCCCAGGTCAGGAAGCAGACGGACTGGCTTACCCGACCGTCTGCTAGCTGTCTCGCGTCACAGAAGTCAGATAAATCCCAGCACATAGAGACTCTTTCACCTAGATATTATCACATCCACGAATTAGTAAATACAAAAAACCACCAAAATTATTCAACGGTAAAAATTTAATTGATGTCCAACAAATAAACAACCGATATAATACAGATGAACAAATGATAAAGCTCGGGCTGCTGAATATTCGATCCCTTTCCTCTAAAACGCTTATTGTTAATGATATGATTACAGATAATAATCTAGATGTGCTGTGTTTGACAGAAACCTGGCTAAAACCTGACGACTACATTACTTTAAATGAGTCCACCCCACAAGATTATTGTTATAAACACGAACCGCGTCTGAAAGGTAAAGGGGGAGGTGTTGCTGTAATTTATAATAATATCTTCAGTATTACTCAGAAGTCTAGTTTCAAATATAATTATTTTGAAGTTTTGGTGCTTTACGTAACGTTATGTAGTGAAATTGATAAATCCTGTTTAACATTTGTGTTGGCTACTGTATATAGGCAACCAGGGCACAATACACACTTTATCAGAGAATTTGCTGATTTTTTATCAGAGTTAGTACTGGCTACAGATAAAGTCCTAATTGTTGGTGATTTTAATATCCATGTAGACAATGAAAAAGACGCATTGGGATTGGCATTTAGAGACATTCTAAACTCTATTGGAGTTAGGCAACACGTATCAGGATCCACTCATCGCCGTAATCATACTCTAGACCTAATATTGTCACATGGAATAAATGTTGGTACCGTTGAAATTCTGCAGCAGAGTGATGACATCTCAGATAATTACCTAGTATCATGTATACTTAATTTAGCAAAGGCTGCAAAGCCGTCCCCTCGCTTCAAATATGGCAGGACTATCACTGCTGAGACTAAAGATTTCTTTATAAATAAACTTCCTCATCAGTTTCATCTCCTCAGCATCCCAGATAGCCCAGAGGAACTTGATGTTGCAACAGAAACGATTGACTCTCTCTTTTCCAGCACTTTAGACACAGTTGCTCCTCTGCGCTTAAAGAAGATTAAAGAGAATAGTCCAACGCCGTGGTACAACGAGCACACCCGGGCCCTTAAAACAGCAGCCAGAAAAATGGAGAGCCGCTGGAAGAAAACAAAACTGGAAGTTTTTCGTATTCTGTGGAAAGAGAGCATGATTTCATACAGAAAGGCCGTAAAAACAGCTAGATCTGCTTATTTCTCGACTCTCTTAGAAGAAAACAAACACAACCCTAGGTATTTATTCGATACAGTGGCTAAATTAACCAAAAATAAAGCTTCAACTTCTGATGTCTGCCAACAGCACAGCAGTAATGACTTTATGAACTTCTTTACTTGTAAGATTGATAATATTAGGAAAAAAATTATAACCATGCAGCCGTCTACTACTGTATCACATCAGACAGAGCATTGTAGTGTCACTGAGGAAAAATTACATTCATTCACTGCTATAGGAGAAGAAGAATTGGCTAAACTCGTTAAATCATCTAAATCAACAACATGTATGCTCGACCCTATACCGACTAAACTACTAAAAGAGATGCTTCCAGAGGTCATAGATCCTCTTCTTAATATCATTAATTCATCCTTGACTTTAGGATATGTACCGAAAACTTTTAAGTTGGCTATTATTAAACCACTTATTAAAAAACCGCAACTTGACCCTACAGAATTACTCAATTACAGGCCAATCTCAAATCTACCCTTTCTGTCAAAAATACTAGAAAAGGCAGTGTCCTCACAATTATGCTCCTTTTTAGAAAAAAATGGTATCTGTGAGGTTTTCCAGTCAGGATTTAGACCACATCATAGTACTGAGACTGCTCTCATTAGAGTTACAAATGATTTACTCTTATCATCCGATCGTGGTTGTATCTCTCTGTTAGTGTTACTCGATCTTAGCGCTGCATACGATACCATCGACCACAACATTCTTTTGAATAGACTCGAAAATTATGTTGGCATTAGTGGAATTGCATTGGCATGGTTTAAATCATACTTATCTGACCGTTATCAGTTTGTAGCAGTAAATGAAGAGATGTCACACCGATCACAAGTTCAATATGGAGTACCGCAGGGCTCAGTGCTAGGACCGTTGCTTTTCACCCTGTACATGCTACCACTGGGAGATATCATTAGGAAGCATGGCGTTAGTTTTCATTGTTATGCTGACGATACTCAGCTCTATATTTCTTCACGCCCTGACGAAACTTACCAATTCACAAGATTAACGGAATGCATAGCTGATATAAAAAATTGGATGACTAGTAATTTCCTGCAACTTAATTCAGAAAAAACTGAATTTTTAATTATTGGACAAAAAAACTCCACATGTAGTAACCTAGAATACTGTCTAACACTTAATGGCTGCTCTGTCAAGTCCTCGTCGTCAGTTAGGAACCTGGGTGTGCTCTTTGATACCAATCTCTCATTTGAAAGCCACGTTTCTAGCATCTGTAAAACTGCATTCTACCATCTTAAAAATATATCTAAATTACGGCATATGCTTTCAATGCAAAATGCTGAACAGTTAGTTCATGCGTTCATGACCTCAAGGCTAGATTATTGTAATGCTCTACTGGGTGGTTGCCCCGCTCGCTTAATAAATAAACTGCAGCTGGTCCAAAACGCAGCAGCTCGAGTTCTTACTAGAACCAGGAAGTATGACCATATTAGCCCGGTTCTGTCAACACTGCACTGGCTCCCTATTAAACATCGCATACATTTTAAAATCTTGCTAATTACTTACAAAGCACTAAATGGTTTAGCTCCCCAGTACTTGAGCGAGCTCTTAACGCATTATACTCCATTACGTCTATTGCGGTCTCAAAACTCTGGCCAGTTGATAATACCTAGAATATCAAAATCAACTGCAGGCGGTCGATCCTTTTCCTATTTAGCACCCAAACTCTGGAACAGCCTTCCTAGCATTGTTCGGGAAGCAGACACACTCTGTCAGTTTAAATCTAGACTAAAAACGCATCTCTTTACTATGGCATACACATAAAACATTTTTAATTTATATTTTATTCAAATTGTTAGGCTGCATTAACTAGGTCAGCCGGAACCGGGAACACTTCCCATAACACCTGATGTACTTGTTACATCATAAGAGGAATGGCATCTACGCTAATGTTAGTCTCTCTGTTTATCCCGACGTATACTGCAGTCAGCCGGATCCGGGCCGTATCCAGATCAGATGGTGGACCAGCGCCCAGACATTACCAACGCATCCCTGAAGTGTCTGCAGAGACCGTGTCAATTAGTCTACCCTCTGAAATTGCTCAACACGGCATCCTCAATGGATCCATCTCCGGCGTGATGACTCCGTTATTTCGATTATTCCTATTTAATAATTGTTTAATCGACACGCCATCCTCAATAAACCCGGCGTGATGCCTCCGATCTTTCGAATAATCCGATCTAATATTACTTCTGACCTATAAGGCTGCCAAAATAATAAACATACACTGTTTGTTAATTGGCCAGAGGAGAACTGGCACCCCGACTGAGCCTGGTTTCTCCCAAGGTTTATTTTTCTCCATTAGGACACCTCATGGAGTTTTGGTTCCTTGCCACTGTCGCCTCTGGCTTGCTCAGTTGGGGACACTAAATTTTCAAATAAATATCCAAATAAATTTAATTACTAAACTAAATTATATCAACTATATTACTTGAATATATATGATAATTGAAATGAGCTGATGACATCACCGTTTTCTCCAGAGCGGCTGTACAGCCGAATCAAATTCTGTTAATTATTTTCCTGTTTAACACTGTGAAGCTGCTTTGAAACAATCTGCATTGTAAAAAGCGCTATATAAATAAAGTTGACTTGACTTAACTTGACTAAGAAGGTCTCAATCTTTCTATAGAGACTAATTGACTCCTTATTTGACCTTTTGAACAGCTTTTTTATTTGACCTTTTGAACATCTTTCCTAATTGACTCCATCTGATCTCTCATCAAACATGCAATAGTCCATATTTGACATACTGAAAATATTTCAACCCAAAAGAGGCCTTGATCTTGAACTTTCTATAGAGACTAATTGACTCCTTATTTGACCTTTTGAACATATTTCCTAATTGTCTCCTTCTGATCTCTCATCAACCATACAGTAGTCCATATTTAACATACTGAAAATATTTCAGGCCAAAGAGGCCTTGATCTTAAATTTTCCATACAGACTAATTGAGGTCTTTTGATGTCTCATCAACTGACAGTATTCCATATTTGACATATTGAAAATATTTCAGGCAAAGGAGTTCTCAACCTTGAACTTTCTACAGAGACTAATTGACTCCTTATTTGACCTTTTGAACATATTTCCTAATTGACTCCTTCTGATCTCTCATCAACCATACAGTAGTCCATATTTAACATGCTGAAAATGTTTCAGGCAAAGAGGCCTTGATCTTGAATTTTCAATACTGACTAATAGAGGTCTTCTGATTTCTCATTTATAATACGATAGTCAGTATTTTACATACTAAAAATATTTCAGGCCAAAGAGGCCTTGATCTTAAATTTTCCATACAGACTAATTGAGGTCTTTTGATGTCTCATCAACCATGCAGTAGTCCGTATTTTACATATTGAACATATTTCAGGCCAAAGAGGCCTTGATCTTGAATTTTCTATAGATACCAATTGAGGCCTTCTGATTTCTCATCTATCATACGGTAGTCCATATTTTACATACTGAACATATTTCAGGCCAAGAGTTCTCAATCTTGAACTTTCTATAGAGACTGAATGACTCCTTATTTGAGCTTTTGAACATATTTCCTAATTCACTTCTTCTGATCTCTCATCAACCATGCAGTAGTCCATATTTGACATAATGAAAATATTTCAAGCCAAAAGGGCCCTTGATCTTGAATTGTCTATACATACTAATTGGGGCCTTCTGATTTTTCACCAACCATACGGTAGTCCATATTTTACATACTGTACATATTTCAGGCAAAAGAGGCCTTGATCTTGAATTTTCTATACAGACTAATCGAGGCCTTTTGATATCTTATCAACCGTACGGTACTCCATATTATACATAATGAACATATTTCAGGCCAAGGAGTTCTAAATCTTGAACTTTATATAGGACTAATTGGCTCCTTCTGATTTCTCATCAACCATACAGTAGTCCATATTTGACATACTGAACATATTTCAGGCCAAAGAGGCCTTGATCTTGAATTTTCTATACTGACTAATTGAGGCCTTCTGATTTCTCATCAATCATACAGTAGTCCATATTTTACATACTGAACATATTTCAGGCCAAAGAGGCCTTGATCTTGAATTTTCTATACAGACTAATCGAGGCCTTTTGATGTCTAATCAACCATACGGTAGTCCATATTTGACATAGGGTGAATTCAGGGTAATTGGGACACTTTTTCCAAGTCATCTCAATGGCAAAAATTGTCCCAATCACCCTGAATTTACCCTACTGAACATATTTCAGGCCAAGGCGGTCTCAATCTTGAACTTTCTATAGAGACTAATTGACTCCTTATTTGACCTTTTGAACAGCTTTTTCATTTGACCTTTTGAACATCTTTCCTAATTGACTCCATCTGATCGCTCATCAACCATGCAATTAGTCCATATTTGACATACTGAAAATACTTCAAGCCAAAAGAGTGCTTGATCTTGAATTTTCTATACTGAGTAATTGAGGTCTTTTGATTTCTCATCTTTCATACGGTAGTCCATATTTTACATACTGAACATATTTCAGGCCAAGAGTTCTCAATCTTGAACTTTCTACAGAGAATAATTTACTTTTTATTTGACCTTTTGAACATCTTTCCTAATTGACTCCTTCTGATCTCTCATCAACCATACGGTAGTCCATATTTGACATAGGGTGAATTCAGGGTGATTGGAACACTTTTTCCAAGTCATCTCAATGGCAAAAAGTGTCCCACTCACCCTGAATTCACCCTACTGAACATATTTCAGGCCAAGCAGATCTCAATCTTGAACTTTCTATAGAGACTAATTGACTCCTTATTTGACCTTTTGAACATATTTCCTAATTGACTCCTTCTGATCTCTCATCAACCATACAGTAGTCCATATTTAACATACTGAAAATATTTCAGGCCAAAGAGGCCTTGATCTTAAATTTTCTATACAGACTAATTGAGGCCTTCTGATTTCTCATCAACCATACGGGGGTCCATATTTTACATACTGAACATATTTCAGGCCAAAGAGGCCTTGATCTTAAATTTTCTATACAAACTAATTGAGGTCTTTTGATGTCTCATCAACCATGCAGTAGTCCGTATTTTACATATTGAACATATTTCAGGCCAAAGAGGCCTTGATCTTGAATTTTCTATAGATACTAATTGACTCCTTATTTGACCTTTTGAACATATTTCCTAATTGACTCCTTCTGATTTCTCATCAACCATGCAGTAGTCCATATTTTACATACTGAACATATTTCAGGCCAAGGAGTTCTCAATCTTATAGGACCAATCGACACCTTATTTGACCTTTTGAATATCTTTCCTAATTGAGTCCTTCTGATTTCTCATCAACCATGCAGTAGTCCATATTTGACATACTGAAAATATTTCAACCGAAAATAGGCCTTGATCTTGAATTTTCTATACTGACTAATCGAGGTCTTTTGATTTCTCATCTATCATACGGTAGTCCATATTTTACATACTGAACATATTTCAGGCCAAGAGTTCTCAATCTTGAACTTTCTATAGAGAATAATTGACTTTTTATTTGACCTTTGGAACATCTTTCCTAATTGACTCCTTCTGATCTCTCATCAACCATGCAGTAGTCCATATTTTACATACTGAACATATTTCAGGCCAAAGAGGCCTTGATCTTAAATTTTCCATACAGACTAATTGAGGTCTTTTGATGTCTCATCAACTGACAGTATTCCATATTTGACATATTGAAAATATTTCAGGCAAAGGAGTTCTCAACCTTGAACTTTCTACAGAGACTAATTGACTCCTTATTTGACCTTTTGAACATATTTTCTAATTGACTCCTTCTGATCTCTCATCAACCATACAGTAGTCCATATTTAACATGCTGAAAATGTTTCAGGCAAAGAGGCCTTGATCTTGAATTTTCTATACTGACTAATAGAGGTCTTCTGATTTCTCATTTATAATACGATAGTCAGTATTTTACATACTAAAAATATTTCAGGCCAAAGAGGCCTTGATCTTAAATTTTCCATACAGACTAATTGAGGTCTTTTGATGTCTCATCAACCATGCAGTAGTCCGTATTTTACATATTGAACATATTTCAGGCCAAAGAGGCCTTGATCTTGAATTTTCTATAGATACCAATTGAGGCCTTCTGATTTCTCATCTATCATACGGTGGTCCATATTTTACATACTGAACATATTTCAGGCCAAGAGTTCTCAATCTTGAACTTTCTATAGAGACTGAATGACTCCTTCTGATTTCTCATCAACCATACAGTAGTCCATATTTGACATACTGAACATATTTCAGGCCAAAGAGGCCTTGATCTTAAATTTTCCATACAGACTAATTGAGGTCTTTTGATGTCTCATCAACCATGCAGTAGTCCGTATTTTACATATTGAACATATTTCAGGCCAAAGAGGCCTTGATCTTGAATTTTCTATAGATACCAATTGAGGCCTTTTGATATCTTATCAACCGTACGGTACTCCATATTATACATAATGAACATATTTCAGGCCAAGGAGTTCTCAATATTGAACTTTATATAGGACTAATTGACTCCTTCTGATTTCTCATCAACCATACAGTAGTCCATATTTGACATACTGAACATATTTCAGGCCAAAGAGGCCTTGATCTTGAATTTTCCATACTGACTAATAGAGGTCTTCTGATTTCTCATTTATAATACGATAGTCAGTATTTTACATACTAAAAATATTTCAGGCCAAAGAGGCCTTGATCTTGAATTTTCTATACAGACTAATTGAGGCCTTCTGATTTCTCATCAACCATACGGGGGTCCATATTTTACATACTGAACATATTTCAGGCCAAAGAGGCCTTGATCTTGAATTTTCTATAGATAATAATTGAGGCCTTCTGATTTCTCATCTATCATACGGTGGTCCATATTTTACATACTGAACATATTTCAGGCCAAGAGTTCTCAATCTTGAACTTTCTATAGAGACTGAATGACTCCTTATTTGAGCTTTTGAACATATTTCCTAATTCACTTCTTCTGATCTCTCATCAACCATGCAGTAGTCCATATTTGACATAATGAAAATATTTCAAGCCAAAAGGGCCCTTGATCTTGAATTGTCTATACATACTAATTGGGGCCTTCTGATTTTTCACCAACCATACGGTAGTCCATATTTTACATACTGTACATATTTCAGGCAAAAGAGGCCTTGATCTTGAATTTTCTATACAGACTAATCGAGGCCTTTTGATATCTTATCAACCGTACGGTACTCCATATTATACATAATGAACATATTTCAGGCCAAGGAGTTCTCAATCTTGAACTTTATATAGGACTAATTGGCTCCTTCTGATTTCTCATCAACCATACAGTAGTCCATATTTGACATACTGAACATATTTCAGGCCAAAGAGGCCTTGATCTTGAATTTTCAATACTGACTAATAGAGGTCTTCTGATTTCTCATTTATAATACGATAGTCAGTATTTTACATACTAAAAATATTTCAGGCCAAAGAGGCCTTGATCTTAAATTTTCCATACAGACTAATTGAGGTCTTTTGATGTCTCATCAACCATGCAGTAGTCCGTATTTTACATATTGAACATATTTCAGGCCAAAGAGGCCTTGATCTTGAATTTTCTATAGATACCAATTGAGGCCTTCTGATTTCTCATCTATCATACGGTAGTCCATATTTTACATACTGAAAATATTTCAGGCCAAGAGTTCTCAATCTTGAACTTTCTATAGAGACTGAATGACTCCTTATTTGAGCTTTTGAACATATTTCCTAATTCACTTCTTCTGATCTCTCATCAACCATGCAGTAGTCCATATTTGACATAATGAAAATATTTCAAGCCAAAAGGGCCCTTGATCTTGAATTGTCTATACATACTAATTGGGGCCTTCTGATTTTTCACCAACCATACGGTAGTCCATATTTTACATACTGTACATATTTCAGGCAAAAGAGGCCTTGATCTTGAATTTTCTATACAGACTAATCGAGGCCTTTTGATATCTTATCATCCGTACGGTACTCCATATTATACATAATGAACATATTTCAGGCCAAGGAGTTCTCAATCTTGAACTTTATATAGGACTAATTGGCTCCTTCTGATTTCTCATCAACCATACAGTAGTCCATATTTGACATACTGAACATATTTCAGGCCAAAGAGGCCTTGATCTTGAATTTTCTATACTGACTAATTGAGGCCTTCTGATTTCTCATCAATCATACAGTAGTCCATATTTTACATACTGAACATATTTCAGGCCAAAGAGGCCTTGATCTTGAATTTTCTATACAGACTAATCGAGGCCTTTTGATGTCTAATCAACCATACGGTAGTCCATATTTGACATAGGGTGAATTCAGGGTAATTGGGACACTTTTTCCAAGTCATCTCAATGGCAAAAATTGTCCCAATCACCCTGAATTTACCCTACTGAACATATTTCAGGCCAAGGCGGTCTCAATCTTGAACTTTCTATAGAGACTAATTGACTCCTTATTTGACCTTTTGAACAGCTTTTTCATTTGACCTTTTGAACATCTTTCCTAATTGACTCCATCTGATCGCTCATCAACCATGCATTAGTCCATATTTGACATACTGAAAATACTTCAAGCCAAAAGAGTGCTTGATCTTGAATTTTCTATACTGAGTAATTGAGGTCTTTTGATTTCTCATCTTTCATACGGTAGTCCATATTTTACATACTGAACATATTTCAGGCCAAGAGTTCTCAATCTTGAACTTTCTACAGAGAATAATTTACTTTTTATTTGACCTTTTAAACATCTTTCCTAATTGACTCCTTCTGATCTCTCATCAACCATGCAGTAGTCCATATTTTACATACTGAACAAATTTCAGGCCAAAGAGGCCTTGATCTTGAATTTTCTATACAGACTAATTGAGGTCTTTTGATGTCTCATCAACCATACGGTAGTCCATATTTGACATAGGGTGAATTCAGGGTGATTGGAACACTTTTTCCAAGTCATCTCAATGGCAAAAAGTGTCCCACTCACCCTGAATTCACCCTACTGAACATATTTCAGGCCAAGCAGATCTCAATCTTGAACTTTCTATAGAGACTAATTGACTCCTTATTTGACCTTTTGAACATATTTCCTAATTGACTCCTTCTGATCTCTCATCAACCATACAGTAGTCCATATTTAACATACTGAAAATATTTCAGGCCAAAGAGGCCTTGATCTTAAATTTTCTATACAGACTAATTGAGGCCTTCTGATTTCTCATCAACCATACGGGGGTCCATATTTTACATACTGAACATATTTCAGGCCAAAGAGGCCTTGATCTTAAATTTTCTATACAGACTAATTGAGGTCTTTTGATGTCTCATCAACCATGCAGTAGTCCGTATTTTACATATTGAACATATTTCAGGCCAAAGAGGCCTTGATCTTGAATTTTCTATAGATACTAATTGACTCCTTATTTGACCTTTTGAACATATTTCCTAATTGACTCCTTCTGATTTCTCATCAACCATGCAGTAGTCCATATTTTACATACTGAACATATTTCAGGCCAAGGAGTTCTCAATCTTATAGGACCAATCGACACCTTATTTGACCTTTTGAATATCTTTCCTAATTGAGTCCTTCTGATTTCTCATCAACCATGCAGTAGTCCATATTTGACATACTGAAAATATTTCAACCGAAAATAGGCCTTGATCTTGAATTTTCTATACTGACTAATCGAGGTCTTTTGATTTCTCATCTATCATACGGTAGTCCATATTTTACATACTGAACATATTTCAGGCCAAGAGTTCTCAATCTTGAACTTTCTATAGAGAATAATTGACTTTTTATTTGACCTTTGGAACATCTTTCCTAATTGACTCCTTCTGATCTCTCATCAACCATGCAGTAGTCCATATTTTACATACTGAACATATTTCAGGCCAAAGAGGCCTTGATCTTAAATTTTCCATACAGACTAATTGAGGTCTTTTGATGTCTCATCAACTGACAGTATTCCATATTTGACATATTGAAAATATTTCAGGCAAAGGAGTTCTCAACCTTGAACTTTCTACAGAGACTAATTGACTCCTTATTTGACCTTTTGAACATATTTTCTAATTGACTCCTTCTGATCTCTCATCAACCATACAGTAGTCCATATTTAACATGCTGAAAATGTTTCAGGCAAAGAGGCCTTGATCTTGAATTTTCTATACTGACTAATAGAGGTCTTCTGATTTCTCATTTATAATACGATAGTCAGTATGTTACATACTAAAAATATTTCAGGCCAAAGAGGCCTTGATCTTAAATTTTCCATACAGACTAATTGAGGTCTTTTGATGTCTCATCAACCATGCAGTAGTCCGTATTTTACATATTGAACATATTTCAGGCCAAAGAGGCCTTGATCTTGAATTTTCTATAGATACCAATTGAGGCCTTCTGATTTCTCATCTATCATACGGTGGTCCATATTTTACATACTGAACATATTTCAGGCCAAGAGTTCTCAATCTTGAACTTTCTATAGAGACTGAATGACTCCTTCTGATTTCTCATCAACCATACAGTAGTCCATATTTGACATACTGAACATATTTCAGGCCAAAGAGGCCTTGATCTTAAATTTTCCATACAGACTAATTGAGGTCTTTTGATGTCTCATCAACCATGCAGTAGTCCGTATTTTACATATTGAACATATTTCAGGCCAAAGAGGCCTTGATCTTGAATTTTCTATAGATACCAATTGAGGCCTTTTGATATCTTATCAACCGTACGGTACTCCATATTATACATAATGAACATATTTCAGGCCAAGGAGTTCTCAATATTGAACTTTATATAGGACTAATTGACTCCTTCTGATTTCTCATCAACCATACAGTAGTCCATATTTGACATACTGAACATATTTCAGGCCAAAGAGGCCTTGATCTTGAATTTTCCATACTTACTAATAGAGGTCTTCTGATTTCTCATTTATAATACGATAGTCAGTATTTTACATACTAAAAATATTTCAGGCCAAAGAGGCCTTGATCTTGAATTTTCTATACAGACTAATTGAGGCCTTCTGATTTCTCATCAACCATACGGGGGTCCATATTTTACATACTGAACATATTTCAGGCCAAAGAGGCCTTGATCTTGAATTTTCTATAGATAATAATTGAGGCCTTCTGATTTCTCATCTATCATACGGTGGTCCATATTTTACATACTGAACATATTTCAGGCCAAGAGTTCTCAATCTTGAACTTTCTATAGAGACTGAATGACTCCTTATTTGAGCTTTTGAACATATTTCCTAATTCACTTCTTCTGATCTCTCATCAACCATGCAGTAGTCCATATTTGACATAATGAAAATATTTCAAGCCAAAAGGGCCCTTGATCTTGAATTGTCTATACATACTAATTGGGGCCTTCTGATTTTTCACCAACCATACGGTAGTCCATATTTTACATACTGTACATATTTCAGGCAAAAGAGGCCTTGATCTTGAATTTTCTATACAGACTAATCGAGGCCTTTTGATATCTTATCAACCGTACGGTACTCCATATTATACATAATGAACATATTTCAGGCCAAGGAGTTCTCAATCTTGAACTTTATATAGGACTAATTGGCTCCTTCTGATTTCTCATCAACCATACAGTAGTCCATATTTGACATACTGAACATATTTCAGGCCAAAGAGGCCTTGATCTTGAATTTTCTATACTGACTAATTGAGGCCTTCTGATTTCTCATCAATCATACAGTAGTCCATATTTTACATACTGAACATATTTCAGGCCAAAGAGGCCTTGATCTTGAATTTTCTATACAGACTAATCGAGGCCTTTTGATGTCTAATCAACCATACGGTAGTCCATATTTGACATAGGGTGAATTCAGGGTAATTGGGACACTTTTTCCAAGTCATCTCAATGGCAAAAATTGTCCCAATCACCCTGAATTTACCCTACTGAACATATTTCAGGCCAAGGCGGTCTCAATCTTGAACTTTCTATAGAGACTAATTGACTCCTTATTTGACCTTTTGAACAGCTTTTTCATTTGACCTTTTGAACATCTTTCCTAATTGACTCCATCTGATCGCTCATCAACCATGCATTAGTCCATATTTGACATACTGAAAATACTTCAAGCCAAAAGAGTGCTTGATCTTGAATTTTCTATACTGAGTAATTGAGGTCTTTTGATTTCTCATCTTTCATACGGTAGTCCATATTTTACATACTGAACATATTTCAGGCCAAGAGTTCTCAATCTTTAACTTTCTACAGAGAATAATTTACTTTTTATTTGACCTTTTGAACATCTTTCCTAATTGACTCCTTCTGATCTCTCATCAACCATGCAGTAGTCCATATTTTACATACTGAACAAATTTCAGGCCAAAGAGACCTTGATCTTGAATTTTCTATACAGACTAATTGAGGTCTTTTGATGTCTCATCAACCATACGGTAGTCCATATTTGACATAGGGTGAATTCAGGGTGATTGGAACACTTTTTCCAAGTCATCTCAATGGCAAAAAGTGTCCCACTCACCCTGAATTCACCCTACTGAACATATTTCAGGCCAAGCAGATCTCATTCTTGAACTTTCTATAGAGACTAATTGACTCCTTATTTGACCTTTTGAACATATTTCCTAATTGACTCCTTCTGATCTCTCATCAACCATACAGTAGTCCATATTTAACATACTGAAAATATTTCAGGCCAAAGAGGCCTTGATCTTAAATTTTCTATACAGACTAATTAAGGCCTTCTGATTTCTCATCAACCATACAGGGGTCCATATTTTACATACTGAACATATTTCAGGCCAAAGAGGCCTTGATCTTAAATTTTCTATACAGACTAATTGAGGTCTTTTGATGTCTCATCAACCATGCAGTAGTCCGTATTTTACATATTGAACATATTTCAGGCCAAAGAGGCCTTGATCTTGAATTTTCTATAGATACTAATTGACTCCTTATTTGACCTTTTGAACATATTTCCTAATTGACTCCTTCTGATTTCTCATCAACCATGCAGTAGTCCATATTTTACATACTGAACATATTTCAGGCCAAGGAGTTCTCAATCTTATAGGACCAATCGACACCTTATTTGACCTTTTGAATATCTTTCCTAATTGAGTCCTTCTGATTTCTCATCAACCATGCAGTAGTCCATATTTGACATACTGAAAATATTTCAACCGAAAATAGGCCTTGATCTTGAATTTTCTATACTGACTAATCGAGGTCTTTTGATTTCTCATCTATCATACGGTAGTCCATATTTTACATACTGAACATATTTCAGGCCAAGAGTTCTCAATCTTGAACTTTCTATAGAGAATAATTGACTTTTTATTTGACCTTTGGAACATCTTTCCTAATTGACTCCTTCTGATCTCTCATCAACCATGCAGTAGTCCATATTTTACATACTGAACATATTTCAGGCCAAAGAGGCCTTGATCTTACATTTTCCATACAGACTAATTGAGGTCTTTTGATGTCTCATCAACTGACAGTATTCCATATTTGACATATTGAAAATATTTCAGGCAAAGGAGTTCTCAACCTTGAACTTTCTACAGAGACTAATTGACTCCTTATTTGACCTTTTGAACATATTTCCTAATTGACTCCTTCTGATCTCTCATCAACCATACAGTAGTCCATATTTAACATGCTGAAAATGTTTCAGGCAAAGAGGCCTTGATCTTGAATTTTCTATACTGACTAATAGAGGTCTTCTGATTTCTCATTTATAATACGATAGTCAGTATTTTACATACTAAAAATATTTCAGGCCAAAGAGGCCTTGATCTTAAATTTTCCATACAGACTAATTGAGGTCTTTTGATGTCTCATCAACCATGCAGTAGTCCGTATTTTACATATTGAACATATTTCAGGCCAAAGAGGCCTTGATCTTGAATTTTCTATAGATACCAATTGAGGCCTTCTGATTTCTCATCTATCATACGGTAGTCCATATTTTACATACTGAACATATTTCAGGCCAAGAGTTCTCAATCTTGAACTTTCTATAGAGACTGAATGACTCCTTATTTGAGCTTTTGAACATATTTCCTAATTCACTTCTTCTGATCTCTCATCAACCATGCAGTAGTCCATATTTGACATAATGAAAATATTTCAAGCCAAAAGGGCCCTTGATCTTGAATTGTCTATACATACTAATTGGGGCCTTCTGATTTTTCACCAACCATACGGTAGTCCATATTTTACATACTGTACATATTTCAGGCAAAATAGGCCTTGATCTTGAATTTTCTATACAGACTAATCGAGGCCTTTTGATATCTTATCAACCGTACGGTACTCCATATTATACATAATGAACATATTTCAGGCCAAGGAGTTCTCAATATTGAACTTTATATAGGACTAATTGACTCCTTCTGATTTCTCATCAACCATACAGTAGTCCATATTTGACATACTGAACATATTTCAGGCCAAAGAGGCCTTGATCTTGAATTTTCCATACTGACTAATAGAGGTCTTCTGATTTCTCATTTATAATACGATAGTCAGTATTTTACATACTAAAAATATTTCAGGCCAAAGAGGCCTTGATCTTGAATTTTCTATACAGACTAATTGAGGCCTTCTGATTTCTCATCAACCATACGGGGGTCCATATTTTACATACTGAACATATTTCAGGCCAAAGAGGCCTTGATCTTGAATTTTCTACAGATAATAATTGAGGCCTTCTGATTTCTCATCTATCATACGGTAGTCCATATTTTACATACTGAACATATTTCAGGCCAAGAGTTCTCAATCTTGAACTTTCTATAGAGACTGAATGACTCCTTATTTGAGCTTTTGAACATATTTCCTAATTCACTTCTTCTGATCTCTCATCAACCATGCAGTAGTCCATATTTGACATAATGAAAATATTTCAAGCCAAAAGGGCCCTTGATCTTGAATTGTCTATACATACTAATTGGGGCCTTCTGATTTTTCACCAACCATACGGTAGTCCATATTTTACATACTGTACATATTTCAGGCAAAAGAGGCCTTGATCTTGAATTTTCTATACAGACTAATCGAGGCCTTTTGATATCTTATCAACCGTACGGTACTCCATATTATACATAATGAACATATTTCAGGCCAAGGAGTTCTCAATCTTGAACTTTATATAGGACTAATTGGCTCCTTCTGATTTCTCATCAACCATACAGTAGTCCATATTTGACATACTGAACATATTTCAGGCCAAAGAGGCCTTGATCTTGAATTTTCTATACTGACTAATTGAGGCCTTCTGATTTCTCATCAATCATACAGTAGTCCATATTTTACATACTGAACATATTTCAGGCCAAAGAGGCCTTGATCTTGAATTTTCTATACAGACTAATCGAGGCCTTTTGATGTCTAATCAACCATACGGTAGTCCATATTTGACATAGGGTGAATTCAGGGTAATTGGGACACTTTTTCCAAGTCATCTCAATGGCAAAAATTGTCCCAATCACCCTGAATTTACCCTACTGAACATATTTCAGGCCAAGGCGGTCTCAATCTTGAACTTTCTATAGAGACTAATTGACTCCTTATTTGACCTTTTGAACAGCTTTTTCATTTGACCTTTTGAACATCTTTCCTAATTGACTCCATCTGATCGCTCATCAACCATGCATTAGTCCATATTTGACATACTGAAAATACTTCAAGCCAAAAGAGTGCTTGATCTTGAATTTTCTATACTGAGTAATTGAGGTCTTTTGATTTCTCATCTTTCATACGGTAGTCCATATTTTACATACTGAACATATTTCAGGCCAAGAGTTCTCAATCTTGAACTTTCTACAGAGAATAATTTACTTTTTATTTGACCTTTTGAACATCTTTCCTAATTGACTCCTTCTGATCTCTCATCAACCATGCAGTAGTCCATATTTTACATACTGAACAAATTTCAGGCCAAAGAGACCTTGATCTTGAATTTTCTATACAGACTAATTGAGGTCTTTTGATGTCTCATCAACCATACGGTAGTCCATATTTGACATAGGGTGAATTCAGGGTGATTGGAACACTTTTTCCAAGTCATCTCAATGGCAAAAAGTGTCCCACTCACCCTGAATTCACCCTACTGAACATATTTCAGGCCAAGCAGATCTCAATCTTGAACTTTCTATAGAGACTAATTGACTCCTTATTTGACCTTTTGAACATATTTCCTAATTGACTCCTTCTGATCTCTCATCAACCATACAGTAGTCCATATTTAACATACTGAAAATATTTCAGGCCAAAGAGGCCTTGATCTTAAATTTTCTATACAGACTAATTAAGGCCTTCTGATTTCTCATCAACCATGCAGTAGTCCGTATTTTACATATTGAACACATTTCAGGCCAAAGAGGCCTTGATCTTGAATTTTCTATAGATACTAATTGACTCCTTATTTGACCTTTTGAATATATTTCCTAATTGACTCCTTCTGATTTCTCATCAACCATGCAGTAGTCCATATTTTACATACTGAACATATTTCAGGCCAAGGAGTTCTCAATCTTATAGGACCAATCGACACCTTATTTGACCTTTTGAATATCTTTCCTAATTGAGTCCTTCTGATTTCTCATCAACCATGCAGTAGTCCATATTTGACATACTGAAAATATTTCAACCGAAAATAGGCCTTGATCTTGAATTTTCTATACTGACTTATCGAGGTCTTTTGATTTCTCATCTATCATACGGTAGTCCATATTTTACATACTGAACATATTTCAGGCCAAGAGTTCTCAATCTTGAACTTTCTATAGAGAATAATTGACTTTTTATTTGACCTTTGGAACATCTTTCATAATTGACTCCTTCTGATCTCTCATCAACCATGCAGTAGTCCATATTTTACATACTGAACATATTTCAGGCCAAAGAGGCCTTGATCTTAAATTTTCCATACAGACTAATTGAGGTCTTTTGATGTCTCATCAACTGACAGTATTCCATATTTGACATATTGAAAATATTTCAGGCAAAGGAGTTCTCAACCTTGAACTTTCTACAGAGACTAATTGACTCCTTATTTTACCTTTTGAACATATTTCCTAATTGACTCCTTCTGATCTCTCATCAACCATACAGTAGTCCATATTTAACATGCTGAAAATGTTTCAGGCAAAGAGGCCTTGATCTTGAATTTTCTATACTGACTAATAGAGGTCTTCTGATTTCTCATTTATAATACGATAGTCAGTATTTTACATACTAAAAATATTTCAGGCCAAAGAGGCCTTGATCTTAAATTTTCCATACAGACTAATTGAGGTCTTTTGATGTCTCATCAACCATGCAGTAGTCCGTATTTTACATATTGAACATATTTCAGGCCAAAGAGGCCTTGATCTTGAATTTTCTATAGATACCAATTGAGGCCTTCTGATTTCTCATCTATCATACGGTAGTCCATATTTTACATACTGAACATATTTCAGGCCAAGAGTTCTCAATCTTGAACTTTCTATAGAGACTGAATGACTCCTTATTTGAGCTTTTGAACATATTTCCTAATTCACTTCTTCTGATCTCTCATCAACCATGCAGTAGTCCATATTTGACATAATGAAAATATTTCAAGCCAAAAGGGCCCTTGATCTTGAATTGTCTATACATACTAATTGGGGCCTTCTGATTTTTCACCAACCATACGGTAGTCCATATTTTACATACTGTACATATTTCAGGCAAAAGAGGCCTTGATCTTGAATTTTCTATACAGACTAATCGAGGCCTTTTGATATCTTATCAACCGTACGGTACTCCATATTATACATAATGAACATATTTCAGGCCAAGGAGTTCTCAATATTGAACTTTATATAGGACTAATTGACTCCTTCTGATTTCTCATCAACCATACAGTAGTCCATATTTGACATACTGAACATATTTCAGGCCAAAGAGGCCTTGATCTTGAATTTTCCATACTGACTAATAGAGGTCTTCTGATTTCTCATTTATAATACGATAGTCAGTATTTTACATACTAAAAATATTTCAGGCCAAAGAGGCCTTGATCTTGAATTTTCTATACAGACTAATTGAGGCCTTCTGATTTCTCATCAACCATACGGGGGTCCATATTTTACATACTGAACATATTTCAGGCCAAAGAGGCCTTGATCTTGAATTTTCTATAGATAATAATTGAGGCCTTCTGATTTCTCATCTATCATACGGTGGTCCATATTTTACATACTGAACATATTTCAGGCCAAGAGTTCTCAATCTTGAACTTTCTATAGAGACTGAATGACTCCTTATTTGAGCTTTTGAACATATTTCCTAATTCACTTCTTCTGATCTCTCATCAACCATGCAGTAGTCCATATTTGACATAATGAAAATATTTCAAGCCAAAAGGGCCCTTGATCTTGAATTGTCTATACATACTAATTGGGGCCTTCTGATTTTTCACCAACCATACGGTAGTCCATATTTTACATACTGTACATATTTCAGGCAAAAGAGGCCTTGATCTTGAATTTTCTATACAGACTAATCGAGGCCTTTTGATATCTTATCAACCGTACGGTACTCCATATTATACATAATGAACATATTTCAGGCCAAGGAGTTCTCAATCTTGAACTTTATATAGGACTAATTGGCTCCTTCTGATTTCTCATCAACCATACAGTAGTCCATATTTGACATACTGAACATATTTCAGGCCAAAGAGGCCTTGATCTTGAATTTTCTATACTGACTAATTGAGGCCTTCTGATTTCTCATCAATCATACAGTAGTCCATATTTTACATACTGAACATATTTCAGGCCAAAGAGGCCTTGATCTTGAATTTTCTATACAGACTAATCGAGGCCTTTTGATGTCTAATCAACCATACGGTAGTCCATATTTGACATAGGGTGAATTCAGGGTAATTGGGACACTTTTTCCAAGTCATCTCAATGGCAAAAATTGTCCCAATCACCCTGAATTTACCCTACTGAACATATTTCAGGCCAAGGCGGTCTCAATCTTGAACTTTCTATAGAGACTAATTGACTCCTTATTTGACCTTTTGAACAGCTTTTTCATTTGACCTTTTGAACATCTTTCCTAATTGACTCCATCTGATCGCTCATCAACCATGCATTAGTCCATATTTGACATACTGAAAATACTTCAAGCCAAAAGAGTGCTTGATCTTGAATTTTCTATACTGAGTAATTGAGGTCTTTTGATTTCTCATCTTTCATACGGTAGTCCATATTTTACATACTGAACATATTTCAGGCCAAGAGTTCTCAATCTTGAACTTTCTACAGAGAATAATTTACTTTTTATTTGACCTTTTGAACATCTTTCCTAATTGACTCCTTCTGATCTCTCATCAACCATGCAGTAGTCCATATTTTACATACTGAACAAATTTCAGGCCAAAGAGGCCTTGATCTTGAATTTTCTATACAGACTAATTGAGGTCTTTTGATGTCTCATCAACCATACGGTAGTCCATATTTGACATAGGGTGAATTCAGGGTGATTGGAACACTTTTTCCAAGTCATCTCAATGGCAAAAAGTGTCCCACTCACCCTGAATTCACCCTACTGAACATATTTCAGGCCAAGCAGATCTCAATCTTGAACTTTCTATAGAGACTAATTGACTCCTTATTTGACCTTTTGAACATATTTCCTAATTGACTCCTTCTGATCTCTCATCAACCATACAGTAGTCCATATTTAACATACTGAAAATATTTCAGGCCAAAGAGGCCTTGATCTTAAATTTTCTATACAGACTAATTGAGGCCTTCTGATTTCTCATCAACCATACGGGGGTCCATATTTTACATACTGAACATATTTCAGGCCAAAGAGGCCTTGATCTTAAATTTTCTATACAGACTAATTGAGGTCTTTTGATGTCTCATCAACCATGCAGTAGTCCGTATTTTACATATTGAACATATTTCAGGCCAAAGAGGCCTTGATCTTGAATTTTCTATAGATACTAATTGACTCCTTATTTGACCTTTTGAACATATTTCCTAATTGACTCCTTCTGATTTCTCATCAACCATGCAGTAGTCCATATTTTACATACTGAACATATTTCAGGCCAAGGAGTTCTCAATCTTATAGGACCAATCGACACCTTATTTGACCTTTTGGATATCTTTCCTAATTGAGTCCTTCTGATTTCTCATCAACCATGCAGTAGTCCATATTTGACATACTGAAAATATTTCAACCGAAAATAGGCCTTGATCTTGAATTTTCTATACTGACTAATCGAGGTCTTTTGATTTCTCATCTATCATACGGTAGTCCATATTTTACATACTGAACATATTTCAGGCCAAGAGTTCTCAATCTTGAACTTTCTATAGAGAATAATTGACTTTTTATTTGACCTTTGGAACATCTTTCCTAATTGACTCCTTCTGATCTCTCATCAACCATGCAGTAGTCCATATTTTACATACTGAACATATTTCAGGCCAAAGAGGCCTTGATCTTAAATTTTCCATACAGACGAATTGAGGTCTTTTGATGTCTCATCAACTGACAGTATTCCATATTTGACATATTGAAAATATTTCAGGCAAAGGAGTTCTCAACCTTGAACTTTCTACAGAGACTAATTGACTCCTTATTTGACCTTTTGAACATATTTTCTAATTGACTCCTTCTGATCTCTCATCAACCATACAGTAGTCCATATTTAACATGCTGAAAATGTTTCAGGCAAAGAGGCCTTGATCTTGAATTTTCTATACTGACTAATAGAGGTCTTCTGATTTCTCATTTATAATACGATAGTCAGTATTTTACATACTAAAAATATTTCAGGCCAAAGAGGCCTTGATCTTAAATTTTCCATACAGACTAATTGAGGTCTTTTGATGTCTCATCAACCATGCAGTAGTCCGTATTTTACATATTGAACATATTTCAGGCCAAAGAGGCCTTGATCTTGAATTTTCTATAGATACCAATTGAGGCCTTCTGATTTCTCATCTATCATACGGTAGTCCATATTTTACATACTGAACATATTTCAGGCCAAGAGTTCTCAATCTTGAACTTTCTATAGAGACTGAATGACTCCTTATTTGAGCTTTTGAACATATTTCCTAATTCACTTCTTCTGATCTCTCATCAACCATGCAGTAGTCCATATTTGACATAATGAAAATATTTTAAGCCAAAAGGGCCCTTGATCTTGAATTGTCTATACATACTAATTGGGGCCTTCTGATTTTTCACCAACCATACGGTAGTCCATATTTTACATACTGTACATATTTCAGGCAAAAGAGGCCTTGATCTTGAATTTTCTATACAGACTAATCGAGGCCTTTTGATATCTTATCAACCGTACGGTACTCCATATTATACATAATGAACATATTTCAGGCCAAGGAGTTCTCAATATTGAACTTTATATAGGACTAATTGACTCCTTCTGATTTCTCATCAACCATACAGTAGTCCATATTTGACATACTGAACATATTTCAGGCCAAAGAGGCCTTGATCTTGAATTTTCCATACTGACTAATAGAGGTCTTCTGATTTCTCATTTATAATACGATAGTCAGTATTTTACATACTAAAAATATTTCAGGCCAAAGAGGCCTTGATCTTGAATTTTCTATACAGACTAATTGAGGCCTTCTAAATTCTCATCAACCATACGGGGGTCCATATTTTACATACTGAACATATTTCAGGCCAAAGAGGCCTTGATCTTGAATTTTCTATAGATAATAATTGAGGCCTTCTGATTTCTCATCTATCATACGGTGGTCCATATTTTACATACTGAACATATTTCAGGCCAAGAGTTCTCAATCTTGAACTTTCTATAGAGACTGAATGACTCCTTATTTGAGCTTTTGAACATATTTCCTAATTCACTTCTTCTGATCTCTCATCAACCATGCAGTAGTCCATATTTGACATAATGAAAATATTTCAAGCCAAAAGGGCCCTTGATCTTGAATTGTCTATACATACTAATTGGGGCCTTCTGATTTTTCACCAACCATACGGTAGTCCATATTTTACATACTGTACATATTTCAGGCAAAAGAGGCCTTGATCTTGAATTTTCTATACAGACTAATCGAGGCCTTTTGATATCTTATCAACCGTACGGTACTCCATATTATACATAATGAACATATTTCAGGCCAAGGAGTTCTCAATCTTGAACTTTATATAGGACTAATTGGCTCCTTCTGATTTCTCATCAACCATACAGTAGTCCATATTTGACATACTGAACATATTTCAGGCCAAAGAGGCCTTGATCTTGAATTTTCTATACTGACTAATTGAGGCCTTCTGATTTCTCATCAATCATACAGTAGTCCATATTTTACATACTGAACATATTTCAGGCCAAAGAGGCCTTGATCTTGAATTTTCTATACAGACTAATCGAGGCCTTTTGATGTCTAATCAACCATACGGTAGTCCATATTTGACATAGGGTGAATTCAGGGTAATTGGGACACTTTTTCCAAGTCATCTCAATGGCAAAAATTGTCCCAATCACCCTGAATTTACCCTACTGAACATATTTCAGGCCAAGGCGGTCTCAATCTTGAACTTTCTATAGAGACTAATTGACTCCTTATTTGACCTTTTGAACAGCTTTTTCATTTGACCTTTTGAACATCTTTCCTAATTGACTCCATCTGATCGCTCATCAACCATGCATTAGTCCATATTTGACATACTGAAAATACTTCAAGCCAAAAGAGTGCTTGATCTTGAATTTTCTATACTGAGTAATTGAGGTCTTTTGATTTCTCATCTTTCATACGGTAGTCCATATTTTACATACTGAACATATTTCAGGCCAAGAGTTCTCAATCTTGAACTTTCTACAGAGAATAATTTACTTTTTATTTGACCTTTTGAACATCTTTCCTAATTGACTCCTTCTGATCTCTCATCAACCATGCAGTAGTCCATATTTTACATACTGAACAAATTTCAGGCCAAAGAGGCCTTGATCTTGAATTTTCTATACAGACTAATTGAGGTCTTTTGATGTCTCATCAACCATACGGTAGTCCATATTTGACATAGGGTGAATTCAGGGTGATTGGAACACTTTTTCCAAGTCATCTCAATGGCAAAAAGTGTCCCACTCACCCTGAATTCACCCTACTGAACATATTTCAGGCCAAGCAGATCTCAATCTTGAACTTTCTATAGAGACTAATTGACTCCTTATTTGACCTTTTGAACATATTTCCTAATTGACTCCTTCTGATCTCTCATCAACCATACAGTAGTCCATATTTAACATACTGAAAATATTTCAGGCCAAAGAGGCCTTGATCTTAAATTTTCTATACAGACTAATTGAGGCCTTCTGATTTCTCATCAACCATACGGGGGTCCATATTTTACATACTGAACATATTTCAGGCCAAAGAGGCCTTGATCTTAAATTTTCTATACAGACTAATTGAGGTCTTTTGATGTCTCATCTACCATGCAGTAGTCCGTATTTTACATATTGAACATATTTCAGGCCAAAGAGGCCTTGATCTTGAATTTTCTATAGATACTAATTGACTCCTTATTTGACCTTTTGAACATATTTCCTAATTGACTCCTTCTGATTTCTCATCAACCATGCAGTAGTCCATATTTTACATACTGAACATATTTCAGGCCAAGGAGTTCTCAATCTTATAGGACCAATCGACACCTTATTTGACCTTTTGAATATCTTTCCTAATTGAGTCCTTCTGATTTCTCATCAACCATGCAGTAGTCCATATTTGACATACTGAAAATATTTCAACCGAAAATAGGCCTTGATCTTGAATTTTCTATACTGACTAATCGAGGTCTTTTGATTTCTCATCTATCATACGGTAGTCCATATTTTACATACTGAACATATTTCAGGCCAAGAGTTCTCAATCTTGAACTTTCTATAGAGAATAATTGACTTTTTATTTGACCTTTGGAACAACTTTTCTAATTGACTCCTTCTGATCTCTCATCAACCATGCAGTAGTCCATATTTTACATACTGAACATATTTCAGGCCAAAGAGGCCTTGATCTTAAATTTTCCATACAGACTAATTGAGGTCTTTTGATGTCTCATCAACTGACAGTATTCCATATTTGACATATTGAAAATATTTCAGGCAAAGGAGTTCTCAACCTTGAACTTTCTACAGAGACTAATTGACTCCTTATTTGACCTTTTGAACATATTTTCTAATTGACTCCTTCTGATCTCTCATCAACCATACAGTAGTCCATATTTAACATGCTGAAAATGTTTCAGGCAAAGAGGCCTTGATCTTGAATTTTCTATACTGACTAATAGAGGTCTTCTGATTTCTCATTTATAATACGATAGTCAGTATTTTACATACTAAAAATATTTCAGGCCAAAGAGGCCTTGATCTTAAATTTTCCATACAGACTAATTGAGGTCTTTTGATGTCTCATCAACCATGCAGTAGTCCGTATTTTACATATTGAACATATTTCAGGCCAAAGAGGCCTTGATCTTGAATTTTCTATAGATACCAATTGAGGCCTTCTGATTTCTCATCTATCATACGGTAGTCCATATTTTACATACTGAACATATTTCAGGCCAAGAGTTCTCAATCTTGAACTTTCTATAGAGACTGAATGACTCCTTATTTGAGCTTTTGAACATATTTCCTAATTCACTTCTTCTGATCTCTCATCAACCATGCAGTAGTCCATATTTGACATAATGAAAATATTTCAAGCCAAAAGGGCCCTTGATCTTGAATTGTCTATACATACTAATTGGGGCCTTCTGATTTTTCACCAACCATACGGTAGTCCATATTTTACATACTGTACATATTTCAGGCAAAAGAGGCCTTGATCTTGAATTTTCTATACAGACTAATCGAGGCCTTTTGATATCTTATCAACCGTACGGTACTCCATATTATACATAATGAACATATTTCAGGCCAAGGAGTTCTCAATATTGAACTTTATATAGGACTAATTGACTCCTTCTGATTTCTCATCAACCATACAGTAGTCCATATTTGACATACTGAACATATTTCAGGCCAAAGAGGCCTTGATCTTGAATTTTCCATACTGACTAATAGAGGTCTTCTGATTTCTCATTTATAATACGATAGTCAGTATTTTACATACTAAAAATATTTCAGGCCAAAGAGGCCTTGATCTTGAATTTTCTATACAGACTAATTGAGGCCTTCTGATTTCTCATCAACCATACGGGGGTCCATATTTTACATACTGAACATATTTCAGGCCAAAGAGGCCTTGATCTTGAATTTTCTATAGATAATAATTGAGGCCTTCTGATTTCTCATCTATCATACGGTGGTCCATATTTTACATACTGAACATATTTCAGGCCAAGAGTTCTCAATCTTGAACTTTCTATAGAGACTGAATGACTCCTTATTTGAGCTTTTGAACATATTTCCTAATTCACTTCTTCTGATCTCTCATCAACCATGCAGTAGTCCATATTTGACATAATGAAAATATTTCAAGCCAAAAGGGCCCTTGATCTTGAATTGTCTATACATACTAATTGGGGCCTTCTGATTTTTCACCAACCATACGGTAGTCCATATTTTACATACTGTACATATTTCAGGCAAAAGAGGCCTTGATCTTGAATTTTCTATACAGACTAATCGAGGCCTTTTGATATCTTATCAACCGTACGGTACTCCATATTATACATAATGAACATATTTCAGGCCAAGGAGTTCTCAATCTTGAACTTTATATAGGACTAATTGGCTCCTTCTGATTTCTCATCAACCATACAGTAGTCCATATTTGACATACTGAACATATTTCAGGCCAAAGAGGCCTTGATCTTGAATTTTCTATACTGACTAATTGAGGCCTTCTGATTTCTCATCAATCATACAGTAGTCCATATTTTACATACTGAACATATTTCAGGCCAAAGAGGCCTTGATCTTGAATTTTCTATACAGACTAATCGAGGCCTTTTGATGTCTAATCAACCATACGGTAGTCCATATTTGACATAGGGTGAATTCAGGGTAATTGGGACACTTTTTCCAAGTCATCTCAATGGCAAAAATTGTCCCAATCACCCTGAATTTACCCTACTGAACATATTTCAGGCCAAGGCGGTCTCAATCTTGAACTTTCTATAGAGACTAATTGACTCCTTATTTGACCTTTTGAACAGCTTTTTCATTTGACCTTTTGAACATCTTTCCTAATTGACTCCATCTGATCGCTCATCAACCATGCATTAGTCCATATTTGACATACTGAAAATACTTCAAGCCAAAAGAGTGCTTGATCTTGAATTTTCTATACTGAGTAATTGAGGTCTTTTGATTTCTCATCTTTCATACGGTAGTCCATATTTTACATACTGAACATATTTCAGGCCAAGAGTTCTCAATCTTGAACTTTCTACAGAGAATAATTTACTTTTTATTTGACCTTTTGAACATCTTTCCTAATTGACTCCTTCTGATCTCTCATCAACCATGCAGTAGTCCATATTTTACATACTGAACAAATTTCAGGCCAAAGAGGCCTTGATCTTGAATTTTCTATACAGACTAATTGAGGTCTTTTGATGTCTCATCAACCATACGGTAGTCCATATTTGACATAGGGTGAATTCAGGGTGATTGGAACACTTTTTCCAAGTCATCTCAATGGCAAAAAGTGTCCCACTCACCCTGAATTCACCCTACTGAACATATTTCAGGCCAAGCAGATCTCAATCTTGAACTTTCTATAGAGACTAATTGACTCCTTATTTGACCTTTTGAACATATTTCCTAATTGACTCCTTCTGATCTCTCATCAACCATACAGTAGTCCATATTTAACATACTGAAAATATTTCAGGCCAAAGAGGCCTTGATCTTAAATTTTCTATACAGACTAATTGAGGCCTTCTGATTTCTCATCAACCATACGGGGGTCCATATTTTACATACTGAACATATTTCAGGCCAAAGAGGCCTTGATCTTAAATTTTCTATACAGACTAATTGAGGTCTTTTGATGTCTCATCAACCATGCAGTAGTCCGTATTTTACATATTGAACATATTTCAGGCCAAAGAGGCCTTGATCTTGAATTTTCTATAGATACTAATTGACTCCTTATTTGACCTTTTGAACATATTTCCTAATTGACTCCTTCTGATTTCTCATCAACCATGCAGTAGTCCATATTTTACATACTGAACATATTTCAGGCCAAGGAGTTCTCAATCTTATAGGACCAATCGACACCTTATTTGACCTTTTGAATATCTTTCCTAATTGAGTCCTTCTGATTTCTCATCAACCATGCAGTAGTCCATATTTGACATACTGAAAATATTTCAACCGAAAATAGGCCTTGATCTTGAATTTTCTATACTGACTAATCGAGGTCTTTTGATTTCTCATCTATCATACGGTAGTCCATATTTTACATACTGAACATATTTCAGGCCAAGAGTTCTCAATCTTGAACTTTCTATAGAGAATAATTGACTTTTTATTTGACCTTTGGAACATCTTTTCTAATTGACTCCTTCTGATCTCTCATCAACCATGCAGTAGTCCATATTTTACATACTGAACATATTTCAGGCCAAAGAGGCCTTGATCTTAAATTTTCCATACAGACTAATTGAGGTCTTTTGATGTCTCATCAACTGACAGTATTCCATATTTGACATATTGAAAATATTTCAGGCAAAGGAGTTCTCAACCTTGAACTTTCTACAGAGACTAATTGACTCCTTATTTGACCTTTTGAACATATTTTCTAATTGACTCCTTCTGATCTCTCATCAACCATACAGTAGTCCATATTTAACATGCTGAAAATGTTTCAGGCAAAGAGGCCTTGATCTTGAATTTTCTATACTGACTAATAGAGGTCTTCTGATTTCTCATTTATAATACGATAGTCAGTATTTTACATACTAAAAATATTTCAGGCCAAAGAGGCCTTGATCTTAAATTTTCCATACAGACTAATTGAGGTCTTTTGATGTCTCATCAACCATGCAGTAGTCCGTATTTTACATATTGAACATATTTCAGGCCAAAGAGGCCTTGATCTTGAATTTTCTATAGATACCAATTGAGGCCTTCTGATTTCTCATCTATCATACGGTAGTCCATATTTTACATACTGAACATATTTCAGGCCAAGAGTTCTCAATCTTGAACTTTCTATAGAGACTGAATGACTCCTTATTTGAGCTTTTGAACATATTTCCTAATTCACTTCTTCTGATCTCTCATCAACCATGCAGTAGTCCATATTTGACATAATGAAAATATTTCAAGCCAAAAGGGCCCTTGATCTTGAATTGTCTATACATACTAATTGGGGCCTTCTGATTTTTCACCAACCATACGGTAGTCCATATTTTACATACTGTACATATTTCAGGCAAAAGAGGCCTTGATCTTGAATTTTCTATACAGACTAATCGAGGCCTTTTGATATCTTATCAACCGTACGGTACTCCATATTATACATAATGAACATATTTCAGGCCAAGGAGTTCTCAATATTGAACTTTATATAGGACTAATTGACTCCTTCTGATTTCTCATCAACCATACAGTAGTCCATATTTGACATACTGAACATATTTCAGGCCAAAGAGGCCTTGATCTTGAATTTTCCATACTGACTAATAGAGGTCTTCTGATTTCTCATTTATAATACGATAGTCAGTATTTTACATACTAAAAATATTTCAGGCCAAAGAGGCCTTGATCTTGAATTTTCTATACAGACTAATTGAGGCCTTCTGATTTCTCATCAACCATACGGGGGTCCATATTTTACATACTGAACATATTTCAGGCCAAAGAGGCCTTGATCTTGAATTTTCTATAGATAATAATTGAGGCCTTCTGATTTCTCATCTATCATACGGTGGTCCATATTTTACATACTGAACATATTTCAGGCCAAGAGTTCTCAATCTTGAACTTTCTATAGAGACTGAATGACTCCTTATTTGAGCTTTTGAACATATTTCCTAATTCACTTCTTCTGATCTCTCATCAACCATGCAGTAGTCCATATTTGACATAATGAAAATATTTCAAGCCAAAAGGGCCCTTGATCTTGAATTGTCTATACATACTAATTGGGGCCTTCTGATTTTTCACCAACCATACGGTAGTCCATATTTTACATACTGTACATATTTCAGGCAAAAGAGGCCTTGATCTTGAATTTTCTATACAGACTAATCGAGGCCTTTTGATATCTTATCAACCGTACGGTACTCCATATTATACATAATGAACATATTTCAGGCCAAGGAGTTCTCAATCTTGAACTTTATATAGGACTAATTGGCTCCTTCTGATTTCTCATCAACCATACAGTAGTCCATATTTGACATACTGAACATATTTCAGGCCAAAGAGGCCTTGATCTTGAATTTTCTATACTGACTAATTGAGGCCTTCTGATTTCTCATCAATCATACAGTAGTCCATATTTTACATACTGAACATATTTCAGGCCAAAGAGGCCTTGATCTTGAATTTTCTATACAGACTAATCGAGGCCTTTTGATGTCTAATCAACCATACGGTAGTCCATATTTGACATAGGGTGAATTCAGGGTAATTGGGACACTTTTTCCAAGTCATCTCAATGGCAAAAATTGTCCCAATCACCCTGAATTTACCCTACTGAACATATTTCAGGCCAAGGCGGTCTCAATCTTGAACTTTCTATAGAGACTAATTGACTCCTTATTTGACCTTTTGAACAGCTTTTTCATTTGACCTTTTGAACATCTTTCCTAATTGACTCCATCTGATCGCTCATCAACCATGCATTAGTCCATATTTGACATACTGAAAATACTTCAAGCCAAAAGAGTGCTTGATCTTGAATTTTCTATACTGAGTAATTGAGGTCTTTTGATTTCTCATCTTTCATACGGTAGTCCATATTTTACATACTGAACATATTTCAGGCCAAGAGTTCTCAATCTTGAACTTTCTACAGAGAATAATTTACTTTTTATTTGACCTTTTGAACATCTTTCCTAATTGACTCCTTCTGATCTCTCATCAACCATGCAGTAGTCCATATTTTACATACTGAACAAATTTCAGGCCAAAGAGGCCTTGATCTTGAATTTTCTATACAGACTAATTGAGGTCTTTTGATGTCTCATCAACCATACGGTAGTCCATATTTGACATAGGGTGAATTCAGGGTGATTGGAACACTTTTTCCAAGTCATCTCAATGGCAAAAAGTGTCCCACTCACCCTGAATTCACCCTACTGAACATATTTCAGGCCAAGCAGATCTCAATCTTGAACTTTCTATAGAGACTAATTGACTCCTTATTTGACCTTTTGAACATATTTCCTAATTGACTCCTTCTGATCTCTCATCAACCATACAGTAGTCCATATTTAACATACTGAAAATATTTCAGGCCAAAGAGGCCTTGATCTTAAATTTTCTATACAGACTAATTGAGGCCTTCTGATTTCTCATCAACCATACGGGGGTCCATATTTTACATACTGAACATATTTCAGGCCAAAGAGGCCTTGATCTTAAATTTTCTATACAGACTAATTGAGGTCTTTTGATGTCTCATCAACCATGCAGTAGTCCGTATTTTACATATTGAACATATTTCAGGCCAAAGAGGCCTTGATCTTGAATTTTCTATAGATACTAATTGACTCCTTATTTGACCTTTTGAACATATTTCCTAATTGACTCCTTCTGATTTCTCATCAACCATGCAGTAGTCCATATTTTACATACTGAACATATTTCAGGCCAAGGAGTTCTCAATCTTATAGGACCAATCGACACCTTATTTGACCTTTTGAATATCTTTCCTAATTGAGTCCTTCTGATTTCTCATCAACCATGCAGTAGTCCATATTTGACATACTGAAAATATTTCAACCGAAAATAGGCCTTGATCTTGAATTTTCTATACTGACTAATCGAGGTCTTTTGATTTCTCATCTATCATACGGTAGTCCATATTTTACATACTGAACATATTTCAGGCCAAGAGTTCTCAATCTTGAACTTTCTATAGAGAATAATTGACTTTTTATTTGACCTTTGGAACATCTTTCCTAATTGACTCCTTCTGATCTCTCATCAACCATGCAGTAGTCCATATTTTACATACTGAACATATTTCAGGCCAAAGAGGCCTTGATCTTAAATTTTCCATACAGACTAATTGAGGTCTTTTGATGTCTCATCAACTGACAGTATTCCATATTTGACATATTGAAAATATTTCAGGCAAAGGAGTTCTCAACCTTGAACTTTCTACAGAGACTAATTGACTCCTTATTTGACCTTTTGAACATATTTTCTAATTGACTCCTTCTGATCTCTCATCAACCATACAGTAGTCCATATTTAACATGCTGAAAATGTTTCAGGCAAAGAGGCCTTGATCTTGAATTTTCTATACTGACTAATAGAGGTCTTCTGATTTCTCATTTATAATACGATAGTCAGTATTTTACATACTAAAAATATTTCAGGCCAAAGAGGCCTTGATCTTAAATTTTCCATACAGACTAATTGAGGTCTTTTGATGTCTCATCAACCATGCAGTAGTCCGTATTTTACATATTGAACATATTTCAGGCCAAAGAGGCCTTGATCTTGAATTTTCTATAGATACCAATTGAGGCCTTCTGATTTCTCATCTATCATACGGTAGTCCATATTTTACATACTGAACATATTTCAGGCCAAGAGTTCTCAATCTTGAACTTTCTATAGAGACTGAATGACTCCTTATTTGAGCTTTTGAACATATTTCCTAATTCACTTCTTCTGATCTCTCATCAACCATGCAGTAGTCCATATTTGACATAATGAAAATATTTCAAGCCAAAAGGGCCCTTGATCTTGAATTGTCTATACATACTAATTGGGGCCTTCTGATTTTTCACCAACCATACGGTAGTCCATATTTTACATACTGTACATATTTCAGGCAAAAGAGGCCTTGATCTTGAATTTTCTATACAGACTAATCGAGGCCTTTTGATATCTTATCAACCGTACGGTACTCCATATTATACATAATGAACATATTTCAGGCCAAGGAGTTCTCAATATTGAACTTTATATAGGACTAATTGACTCCTTCTGATTTCTCATCAACCATACAGTAGTCCATATTTGACATACTGAACATATTTCAGGCCAAAGAGGCCTTGATCTTGAATTTTCCATACTGACTAATAGAGGTCTTCTGATTTCTCATTTATAATACGATAGTCAGTATTTTACATACTAAAAATATTTCAGGCCAAAGAGGCCTTGATCTTGAATTTTCTATACAGACTAATTGAGGCCTTCTGATTTCTCATCAACCATACGGGGGTCCATATTTTACATACTGAACATATTTCAGGCCAAAGAGGCCTTGATCTTGAATTTTCTATAGATAATAATTGAGGCCTTCTGATTTCTCATCTATCATACGGTAGTCCATATTTTACATACTGAACATATTTCAGGCCAAGAGTTCTCAATCTTGAACTTTCTATAGAGACTGAATGACTCCTTATTTGAGCTTTTGAACATATTTCCTAATTCACTTCTTCTGATCTCTCATCAACCATGCAGTAGTCCATATTTGACATAATGAAAATATTTCAAGCCAAAAGGGCCCTTGATCTTGAATTGTCTATACATACTAATTGGGGCCTTCTGATTTTTCACCAACCATACGGTAGTCCATATTTTACATACTGTACATATTTCAGGCAAAAGAGGCCTTGATCTTGAATTTTCTATACAGACTAATCGAGGCCTTTTGATATCTTATCAACCGTACGGTACTCCATATTATACATAATGAACATATTTCAGGCCAAGGAGTTCTCAATCTTGAACTTTATATAGGACTAATTGGCTCCTTCTGATTTCTCATCAACCATACAGTAGTCCATATTTGACATACTGAACATATTTCAGGCCAAAGAGGCCTTGATCTTGAATTTTCTATACTGACTAATTGAGGCCTTCTGATTTCTCATCAATCATACAGTAGTCCATATTTTACATACTGAACATATTTCAGGCCAAAGAGGCCTTGATCTTGAATTTTCTATACAGACTAATCGAGGCCTTTTGATGTCTAATCAACCATACGGTAGTCCATATTTGACATAGGGTGAATTCAGGGTAATTGGGACACTTTTTCCAAGTCATCTCAATGGCAAAAATTGTCCCAATCACCCTGAATTTACCCTACTGAACATATTTTAGTCCAAGGCGGTCTCAATCTTGAACTTTCTATAGAGACTAATTGACTCCTTATTTGACCTTTTGAACAGCTTTTTCATTTGACCTTTTGAACATCTTTCCTAATTGACTCCATCTGATCGCTCATCAACCATGCATTAGTCCATATTTGACATACTGAAAATACTTCAAGCCAAAAGAGTGCTTGATCTTGAATTTTCTATACTGAGTAATTGAGGTCTTTTGATTTCTCATCTTTCATACGGTAGTCCATATTTTACATACTGAACATATTTCAGGCCAAGAGTTCTCAATCTTGAACTTTCTACAGAGAATAATTTACTTTTTATTTGACCTTTTGAACATCTTTCCTAATTGACTCCTTCTGATCTCTCATCAACCATGCAGTAGTCCATATTTTACATACTGAACAAATTTCAGGCCAAAGAGGCCTTGATCTTGAATTTTCTATAGATACTAATTGACTCCTTATTTGACCTTTTGAACATATTTCCTAATTGACTCCTTCTGATTTCTCATCAACCATGCAGTAGTCCATATTTCAGGCCAAGGAGTTCTCAATCTTATAGGACCAATCGACACCTTATTTGACCTTTTGAATATCTTTCCTAATTGAGTCCTTCTGATTTCTCATCAACCATGCAGTAGTCCATATTTGACATACTGAAAATATTTCAACCGAAAATAGGCCTTGATCTTGAATTTTCTATACTGACTAATCGAGGTCTTTTGATTTCTCATCTATCATACGGTAGTCCATATTTTACATACTGAACATATTTCAGGCCAAGAGTTCTCAATCTTGAACTTTCTATAGAGAATAATTGACTTTTTATTTGACCTTTGGAACATCTTTCCTAATTGACTCCTTCTGATCTCTCATCAACCATGCAGTAGTCCATATTTTACATACTGAACATATTTCAGGCCAAAGAGGCCTTGATCTTAAATTTTCCATACAGACTAATTGAGGTCTTTTGATGTCTCATCAACTGACAGTATTCCATATTTGACATATTGAAAATATTTCAGGCAAAGGAGTTCTCAACCTTGAACTTTCCACAGAGACTAATTGACTCCTTATTTGACCTTTTGAACATATCTCCTTCTGATCTCTCATCAACCATACAGTAGTCCATATTTAACATGCTGAAAATGTTTCAGGCAAAGAGGCCTTGATCTTGAATTTTCTATACTGACTAATAGAGGTCTTCTGATTTCTCATTTATAATACGATAGTCAGTATTTTACATACTAAAAATATTTCAGGCCAAAGAGGCCTTGATCTTAAATTTTCCATACAGACTAATTGAGGTCTTTTGATGTCTCATCAACCATGCAGTAGTCCGTATTTTACATATTGAACATATTTCAGGCCAAAGAGGCCTTGATCTTGAATTTTCTATAGATACCAATTGAGGCCTTCTGATTTCTCATCTATCATACGGTAGTCCATATTTTACATACTGAACATATTTCAGGCCAAGAGTTCTCAATCTTGAACTTTCTATAGAGACTGAATGACTCCTTATTTGAGCTTTTGAACATCTTTCCTAATTGACTCCTTCTGATCTCTCATCAACCATGCAGTAGTCCATATTTTACATACTGAACAAATTTCAGGCCAAAGAGGCCTTGATCTTGAATTTTCTATACAGACTAATTGAGGTCTTTTGATGTCTCATCAACCATACGGTAGTCCATATTTGACATAGGGAGAATTCAGGGTGATTGGAACACTTTTTCCAAGTCATCTCAATGGCAAAAAGTGTCCCACTCACCCTGAATTCACCCTACTGAACATTTTTTAGGCCAAGCAGATCTCAATCTTGAACTTTCTATAGAGACTAATTCACTCCTTATTTGACCTTTTGAACATATTTCCTAATTGACTCCTTCTGATCTCTCATCAACCATACAGTAGTCCATATTTAACATACTGAAAATATTTCAGGCCAAAGAGGCCTTGATCTTAAATTTTCTATACAGACTAATTGAGGCCTTCTGATTTCTCATCAACCATACGTGGGTCCATATTTTACATACTGAACATATTTCAGGCCAAAGAGGCCTTGATCTTAAATTTTCCATACAGACTAATTGAGGTCTTTTGATGTCTCATCAACCATGCAGTAGTCCGTATTTTACATATTGAACATATTTCAGGCCAAAGAGGCCTTGATCTTGAATTTTCTATAGATACTAATTGACTCCTTATTTGACCTTTTGAACAGCTTTCCTAATTGACTCCTTCTGATCTCTCATCAACCATGCAGTAGTCCGTATTTTACATACTGAACATATTTCAGGCCAAAGAGGCCTTGTTCTTGAATTTTCTATAGATACTAATTGACTCCTTATTTGACTTTTTAAACATATTTCCTAATTGACTCCTTCTGATTTCTCATCAACCATGCAGTAGTCCATATTTTACATACTGAACATATTTCAGGCCAAGGAGTTCTCAATCTTATAGGACTAATCGACACCTTATTTGACCTTTTGAACATATTTCCTAATTGAGTCCTTCTGATTTCTCATCAACCATGCAGTAGTCCATATTTGACATGCTGAAAATATTTCAACCGAAAATAGGTCTTGATCTTGAATTTTCTATACTAACTAATCGAGGTCTTTTGATTTCTCATCTATCATAAGGTAGTCCATATTTTACATACTGAACATATTTCAGGCCAAGAGTTCTCAATCTTGAACTTTCTGTAGAGAATAATTGACTTTTTATTTGTCCTTTTGAACATCTTTCCTAATTGACTCCTTCTGATCTCTCATCAACCATGCAGTAGTCCATATTTTACATACTGAACATATTTCAGGCCAAAGAGGCCTTGATCTTGAATGTTCTATAGATACTAATTGAGGCCTTCTGATTTCTCATCTATCATACGGTAGTCCATATTTTACATACTGAACATATTTCAGGCCAAGAGTTCTCAATCTTGAACTTTCTATAGAGATTGAATGACTCCTTATTTGACCTTTTGAACATATTTCCCAATTCACTCCTTCTGATCTCTCATCAACCATGCAGTAGTCCATATTTGACATACTGAAAATATTTCAAGCCAAAAGGGCCCTTGATCTTGAATTTTCTATACATACAAATTGGGGCCTTCTAATTTTTCACCAACCATACGGTAGTCCATATTTTACATACTGTACATATTTCAGGCAAAAAAGGCCTTGATCGTGAATTTTCTATACAGACTAAGTGAGGTCTTCTGATTTCTCATCAACCATACTGTAATCAGTATTTTACATACTGAAAATATTTCAGGCCAAAGAGGACTTGATCTTGAATTTTCTATACTGACTAATAGAGGTCTTCTGATTTCTCATCTACCATACGGTAGTCCATATTTTACATACTGAACATATTTCAAGCCAAGAGTTCTCAACCTTAAACTTTCTGTAGAGACCAATTGACTTTTTATTTGACCTTTTGAACATCTTTCCTAATTGACTCCTTCTGATCTCTCATCAACCATGCAGTAGTCCATATTTTACATACTGAATATATTTCAGGCCAAAGAGGCCTTGATCTTGAATTTTCTATACAGACTAATCGAGGTCTTATGATGTCTCATCAACCATACGGTGGTCCATATTTTACATACTGAACATATTTCAGGCAAAGAAGTTCTCAATCTTAATCTTTCTGTAGAGACTAATTGACTCCTTATTTGACCTTTTGAACATCTTTCCTAATTGACTCCTTCTGATCTCTCATTATCCATGCAGTAGTCCATATTTTACATACTAAACATATTTCAGGCCAAAGAAGCCTTGATTTAGAATTTTCTATAGATACTAAATGACTCCTTATTTGACCTTTTGAACATCTTTCCTAATTGACTCCTTCTGATCTCTCATCAAACATACAGTAGTCCATATTTAACATACTGAAATTATTTCAGGCCAAAGAGGCCTTGATTTTGAATTTTCTATACAGACTAATCGAGGTCTTATGATGTCTCATCAATCATACGGTAGTCCATATTTTACAAACTGAACATATTTCAGGCCAAGAGTTCTCAATCTTAAACTTTCTATAGAGACTAATTGACTTTTTATTTGACCTTTTGAACATCTTTCCTAATTGACTCCTTCTGATCTCTCATCAACCATGCAGTAGTCCATATTTGATATACTGAAAATATTTCAAGCCAAAAGAGGCCTTGATCTTGAATTTTCTGTCCTGACTAATTGAGGACTTCTGATTTCTCATCTAGCATACGGTAGTCCATATTTTATATACTGAACATATTTCAAGCCAAGAGTTCTCAACCTTAAACTTTCTATAGAGACTAATTGACTTTTTATTTGACCTTTTGAACATCTTTCCTATTTGACTCCTTCTGATCTCTCATCAACCATGCAGTAGTCAATATTTTACATACTGAACATATTTCAGGCCAAAGAGGCCTTGATTTTGAATTTTCTATACAGACTAATTGAGGTCTTGTGATTTCTCATCTATCATACGGTAGTCCATATTTTACATACTGAACATATTTCAAGCCAAGAGCTCTCAACCTTGAACATTCTATAGAGACTAATTGACTTTTTATTTGACCTTTTGAACATCTTTCCTAATTGACTCCTTCTGATCTCTCATCAACCATGCAGTAGTCCGTATTTTACATACTGAACATATTTCAGGCCAAAGAGGCCTTGATCTTGAATTTTCTATAGATACTAATTGACTCCTTATTTGACCTTTTGAACATATTTCCTAATTGACTCCTTCTGATTTCTCATCAACCACACGGTAGTCCATATTATACATACTGAACATATTTGAGACCAAAGAGGCCTTGATCTTGAATTTTCTATACAGACTAATTGAGGCTTTCTGATTTCTCATCAACCATACAGTAATCCCTATTTTACATACTGAACATATTTCAAGCCAAGAGTTCTCAATCTTGGACTTTCTATAGAGACTAATTGACTCCTTATTTGACCTTTTGAACATCTTTCCTAATTGACTCCTTCTCATCTCTCATCAACCATGCAGTAGTCCATATTTGACATACTGAAAATATTTCAAGCCAAAAGAGTCCTTGATCTTGAATTTTCTATCCTGACTAATTGAGGTCTTCTGATTTCTCATCTATCATACAGTAATCCCTATTTTACAAACTGAACATATTTCAGGCCACGAGTTCTCAATCTTGAACTTTCTATAGAGACTAATTGACTTTTCATTTGACCTTTTGAACATCTTTCCTAATTGACTCCTTCTGATCTCTCATCAACCATGCAGTAGTCCATATTATACATACTGAACATATTTGAGGCCAAAGAGGCCTTGATCTTGAATTTTCTATCCTGACTAATTGAGGACTTCTGATTTCTCATCTAGCATACGGTAGTCCATATTTTATATACTGAACATATTTCAAGCCAAGAGTTCTCAACCTTAAACTTTCTATAGATACTAATTGACTCCTTATTTGACCTTTTGAACATATTTCCTAATTGACTCCTTCTGATTTCTCATCAACCATACGGTAGTACATATTATACATACTGAAAATATTTCAGGCCAAAGAGGCCTTGATCGTGAATTTTCTATACAGACTAATTGAGGCCTTCTGATTTCTCACCAACCATACGGTAATCAGTATTTTACATACTGAAAATATTTCAGGCCAAAGAGGACTTGATCTTGAATTTTCTATACTGACTAATAGAGGTCTTCTGATTTCTCATCTACCATACGGTAGTCCATATTTTACATACTGAACATATTTCAAGCCAAGAGTTCTCAACCTTAAACTTTCTGTAGAGACCAATTGCCTTTTTATTTGACCTTTTGAACATCTTTCCTAATTGACTCCTTCTGATCTCTCATCAACCATGCAGTAGTCGATATTTTACATACTGAATATATTTCAGGCCAAAGAGGCCTTGATCTTGAATTTTCTATACAGACTAATCGAGGTCTTATGATGTCTCATCAACCATACGGTGGTCCATATATTACATACTGAACATATTTCAGTCAAAGAAGTTCTCAATCTTAATCTTTCTATAGAGACTAATTGACTCCTTATTTGACCTTTTGAACATCTTTCCTAATTGACTCCTTCTGATCTCTCATTATCCATGCAGTAGTCCATATTTTACATACTGAACATATTTCAGGCCAAAGAAGCCTTGATTTAGAATTTTCTATAGATACTAAATGACTCCTTATTTGACCTTTTGAACATCTTTCCTAATTGACTCCTTCTGATCTCTCATCAAACATACAGTAGTCCATATTTAACATACTGAAAATATTTCAGGCCAAAGAGGCCTTGATTTTGAATTTTCTATACAGACTAATCGAGGTCTTATGATGTCTCATCAACCATACGGTAGTCCATATTTTACAAACTGAACATATTTCAGGCCAAGAGTTCTCAATCTTAAACTTTCTATAGAGACTAATTGACTTTTTATTTGACCTTTTGAACATCTTTCCTAATTGACTCCTTCTGATCTCTCATCAACCATGCAGTAGTCCATATTTGATATACTGAAAATATTTCAAGCCAAAAGAGGCCTTGATCTTGAATTTTCTATCCTGACTAATTGAGGACTTCTGATTTCTCATCTAGCATACGGTAGTCCATATTTTATATACTGAACATATTTCAAGCCAAGAGTTCTCAACCTTAAACTTTCTATAGAAATTAATTGACTTTTTATTTGACCTTTTGAACATCTTTCCTAATTGACTCCTTCTGATCTCTCATCAACCATGCAGTAGTCCGTATTTTACATACTGAACATATTTCAGGCCAAAGAGGCCTTGATCTTGAATTTTCTATAGATACTAATTGACTCCTTATTTGACCTTTTGAACATATTTCCTAATTGACTCCTTCTGATTTCTCATCAACCATACGGTAGTCCATATTATACATACTGAACATATTTGAGACCAAAGAGGCCTTGATCTTGAATTTTCTATACAGACTAATTGAGGCTTTCTGATTTCTCATCAACCATACAGTAATCCCTATTTTACATACTGAACATATTTCAAGCCAAGAGTTCTCAATCTTGAACTTTCTATAGAGACTAATTGACTCCTTATTTGACCTTTTGAACATCTTTCCTAATTGACTCCTTCTCATCTCTCATCAACCATGCAGTAGTCCATATTTGACATACTGAAAATATTTCAAGCCAAAAGAGGCCTTGATCTTGAATTTTCTATCCTGACTAATTGAGGTCTTCTGATTTCTCATCTATCATACGGTAGTCCATATTTTACAAACTGAACATATTTCAGGCCACGAGTTCTCAATCTTGAACTTTCTATAGAGACTAATTGACTTTTCATTTGACCTTTTGAACATCTTTCCTAATTGACTCCTTCTGATCTCTCATCAACCATGCAGTAGTCCATATTTGATATACTGAAAATATTTCAAGCCAAAAGAGGCCTTGATCTTGAATTTTCTATCCTGACTAATTGAGGACTTCTGATTTCTCATCTAGCATACGGTAGTCCATATTTTATATACTGAACATATTTCAAGCCAAGAGTTCTCAACCTTAAACTTTCTATAGAAATTAATTGACTTTTTATTTGACCTTTTGAACATCTTTCCTAATTGACTCCTTCTGATCTCTCATCAACCATGCAGTAGTCCGTATTTTACATACTGAACATATTTCAGGCCAAAGAGGCCTTGATCTTGAATTTTCTATAGATACTAATTGACTCCTTATTTGACCTTTTGAACATATTTCCTAATTGACTCCTTCTGATTTCTCATCAACCATACGGTAGTCCATATTATACATACTGAACATATTTGAGACCAAAGAGGCCTTGATCTTGAATTTTCTATACAGACTAATTGAGGCTTTCTGATTTCTCATCAACCATACAGTAATCCCTATTTTACATACTGAACATATTTCAAGCCAAGAGTTCTCAATCTTGAACTTTCTATAGAGACTAATTGACTCCTTATTTGACCTTTTGAACATCTTTCCTAATTGACTCCTTCTCATCTCTCATCAACCATGCAGTAGTCCATATTTGACATACTGAAAATATTTCAAGCCAAAAGAGGCCTTGATCTTGAATTTTCTATCCTGACTAATTGAGGTCTTCTGATTTCTCATCTATCATACGGTAGTCCATATTTTACAAACTGAACATATTTCAGGCCACGAGTTCTCAATCTTGAACTTTCTATAGAGACTAATTGACTTTTCATTTGACCTTTTGAACATCTTTCCTAATTGACTCCTTCTGATCTCTCATCAACCATGCAGTAGTCCATATTTTACATACTGAACATATTTCAGGCCAAAGAGGCCTTGATTTTGAATTTTCTATAGATACTAAATGACTCCTTATTTGAACTTTTGAACATATTTCCTAATTGACTCCTTCTGATCTCTCATCAAACATACAGTAGTCCATATTTAACATACTGAAAATATTTCAGGCCAAAGAGGCCTTGATCGTGAATTTTCTATACAGACTAATTGAGGCCTTCTGATTTCTCATCAACCATACGGTAATCAGTATTTTACATACTGAAAATATTTCAGGCCAAAGAGGACTTGATCTTGAATTTTCTATACTGACTAATAGAGGTCTTCTGATTTCTCATTTACCATACGGTAGTCCATATTTTACATACTGAACATATTTCAAGCCAAGAGTTCTCAACCTTAAACTTTCTATAGAGACTAATTGACTTTTTATTTGACCTTTTGAACATCTTTCCTACTTGACTCCTTCTGATCTCTCATCAACCATGCAGTAGTCCATATTTTACATACTGAATATATTTCAGGCCAAAGAGGCCTTGATCTTGAATTTTCTATACAGACTAATCAAGGTCTTATGATGTCTCATCAACCATACGGTGGTCCATATTTTACATAGTGAACATATTTCAGGCAAAGAAGTTCTCAATCTTAATCTTTCTATAGAGACTAATTGACTCTTTATTTGACCTTTTGAACATCTTTCCTAATTGACTCCTTCTGATTTCTCATCAACCATACGGTAGTCCATATTTTACATACTGTACATATTTCAGGCCAAAGAAGCCTTGATTTAGAATTTTCTATAGATACTAAATGACTCCTTATTTGACCTTTTGAACATCTTTCCTAATTGACTCCTTCTGATCTCTCATCAAACATACAGTAGTCCATATTTAACATACTGAAAATATTTCAGGCCAAAGAGGCCTTGATTTTGAATTTTCTATACAGACTAATCGATGTCTTATGATGTCTCATCAACCATACGGTAGTCCATATTTTACAAACTGAACATATTTCAGGCCAAGAGTTCTCAATCTTGAACTTTCTATAGAGACCAATTGACTCCTTATTTGACCTTTTGAACATCTTTCCTAATTGACTCCTTCTCATCTCTCATCAACCATGCAGTAGTCCATATTTGACATACTGAAAATATTTCAGGCCAAAAGAGGCCTTGATCTTGAATTTTCTATAGATACTAATTGACTCCTTATTTGACCTTTTGAACATATTTCCTAATTGACTCCTTCTGATCTCTCATCAACCATGCAGTAGTCAATATTTTACATACTGAACATATTTCAGGCCAAAGAGTCCTTGATTTTGAATTTTCTATACAGACTAATTGAGGTCTTGCGATTTCTCATCTATCATACGGTAGTCGATATTTTACATACTGAACATATATTTTAAGCCAAGAGCTCTCAACCTTGAACATTCTATAGAGACTAATTGACTTTATATTTGACCTTTTGAACATCTTTCCTAATTGACTCCTTCTGATCTCTCATCAACCATGCAGTAGTCCGTATTTTACATACTGAACATATTTCAGGCCAAAGAGGCCTTGATCTTGAATTTTCTATAGATACTAATTGACTCCTTATTTGACCTTTTGAACATATTTCCTAATTGACTCCTTCTGATTTCTCATCAACCATACGGTAGTCCATATTATACATACTGAACATATTTGAGGCCAAAGAGGCCTTGATCTTGAATTTTCTATACAGACTAATTGAGGCCTTCTGATTTCTCATCAACCATACAGTAATCCCTATTTTACATATTGAACATATTTCAAGCCAAGAGTTCTCAATCTTGAACTTTCTATAGAGACTAATTGACTCCTTATTTGACCTTTTGAACATCTTTCCTAATTGACTCCTTCTCATCTCTCATCAACCATGCAGTAGTCCATATTTAACATACTGAATATATTTCAGGCCAAAGACGCCTTGATTTTGAATTTTCTATACAGACTAATCGAGGTCTTATGATGTCTCATCAACCATATGGTAGTCCATATTTTACAAACTGAACATATTTCAGGCCAAGAGTTCTCAATCTTAAACTTTCTATAGAGACTAATTGACTTTTTATTTGACCCTTTGAACATCTTTCCTAATTGACTCCTTCTGATCTCTCATCAACCATGCAGTAGTCCATATTTGATATACTGAAAATATTTCAAGCCAAAAGAGGCCTTGATCTTGAATTTTCTATCCTGACTAATTGAGGACTTCTGATTTCTCATCTAGCATACGGTAGTCCATATTTTATATACTGAATATATTTCAAGCCAAGAGTTCTCAACCTTAAACTTTCTATAGAAGCTAATTGACTTTTTATTTGACCTTTTGAACATCTTTCCTAATTGACTCCTTCTGATCTCTCATCAACCATGCAGTAGTCCGTATTTTACATACTGAACATATTTCAGGCCAAAGAGGCCTTGATCTTGAATTTTCTATAGATACTAATTGACTCCTTATTTGACCTTTTGAACATATTTCCTAATTGACTCCTTCTGATTTCTCATCAACCATACGGTAGTCCATATTATACATACTGAACATATTTGAGACCAAAGAGGCCTTGATTTTGAATTTTCTATACAGACTAATTGAGGTCTTGTGATTTCTCATCTAACATACGGTAGTCCATATTTTACATACTGAACATATTTCAAGCTAAGAGCTCTGAACCTTGAACATTCTATAGAGACTAATTGACTTTTTATTTGACCTTTTGAACATCTTTCCTAATTGACTCCTTCTGATCTCTCATCAACCATGCTTTAGTCCGTATTTTACATACTGAAAATATTTCAGGCCAAAGAGGCCTTGATCTTGAATTTTCTATAGATACTAATTGACTCCTTATTTGACCTTTTGAACATATTTCCTAATTGACTCCTTCTGATTTCTCATCAACCATACGGTAGTCCATATTATACATACTGAACATATTTGAGACCAAAGAGGCCTTGATCTTGAATTTTCTATACAGACTAATTTGAGGCTTTCTGATTTCTCATCAACCATACAGTAATCCCTATTTTACATACTGAACATATTTCAAGCCAAGAGTTCTCAATCTTGAACTTTCTATAATTGACTCCTTATTTGACCTATAGAACTTTCTATAATTGACTGCTTATTTGACCTTTTGAACATCTTTCCTAATTGACTCCTTCTCATCTCTCATCAACCATGCAGTAGTCCATATTTGACATACTGAAAATATTTCAAGCCAAAAGAGTCCTTGATCTTGAATTTTCTATCCTGACTAATTGAGGTCTTCTGATTTCTCATCTATCATACGGTAGTCCGTATTTTACAAACTGAACATATTTCAGGCCACGAGTTCTCAATCTTGAACTTTCTATAGAGACTAATTGACTTTTCATTTGACCTTTTGAACATCTTTCCTAATTGACTCCTTCTGATCTCTCATCAACCATGCAGTAGTCCATATTTTACATACTGAACATATTTCAGGCCAAAGAGGCCTTGATTTTGAATTTTCTATAGATACTAAATGACTCCTTATTTGAACTTTTGAACATATTTCCTAATTGACTCCTTCTGATCTCTCATCAAACATACACTAGTCTATATTTAACATACTGAAAATATTTCAAGCCAAAAGAGGCCTTGATCGTGAATTTTCTATACAGACTAATTGAGGCCTTCTGATTTCTCATCAACCATACGGTAATCAGTATTTTACATAGTGAACATATTTCAGGCAAAGAAGTTCTCAATCTTAAGTAGTCTATATAAGATACATTGTGTCAAAATGATTGATTGCTTTGACCTTTGACCTACCACGCCCCCTTCCCCATCCCCCACCGGACCACCCACGTCGTTCCCCTCCCCCACGGTTGACCTTGACCACCCACGTTGCCGTCACCTTTGACCTTGTGTATCCTCCGGGGACCAATATGACCTTTGAGGTTGCATATTTGTAATACTGATGGTGCCCTATGACCTCCGGTTGTTTTCTGTGGCGATCAAATGGAAGAATGATTGTTTTGAACTTTGACACGGCTATTTGAGGTTTGTGATTTCGGGGCTACATCTGTAGGATACGTGTGTGCTTCCGCATTCCATAGCAGGGTTCATTTTACAGAGGAGCAAGTGACAAAAATACGATTTTATTATCGTCATTGGGGCAAATCACTAATGCTCACTCATTGTGTCTTGGTCACACACACACACACACACACACACACAATTGGTTTTATAAAAGGAATGCATTTTAAATGTGATGAATATAAACAAAATATATAAATATATTACACTGTATAATAACAATTATCTTACTAAATTGTACTGAAATACGGCGAATCAAATATTATAGTTTTAGCTGGATGAAAATGTAAAAAACACCTTAAATTTTTCAGAGAGCAGGAAAAAAATGGTGCTTATGCAATGAATATGTATATACATTGAATGAATGATTTACAAAAGAAAATACAGTTTTAAAAGTTGAAAAATAAAATCTCTCTCTCTCTCAGTCTCTCCAAGAGAGAGCACCTCACACCCAGGGTTGTAAAACACCCTGCTGAAATGTGAGACACTGCGGCAGGGAGTAATCTATTGGGGACACAGCACATGTAAGGCTTTATCTTTTTCCAGAGCCAATGTTTTGTTCATACTAATTTTATTTCAAAGCATTAAAGTTTGAATTAGATCTAAATAAAGTTTTAATAAAACCGTATTTTCTATTTATCTTCCAATAAGACTGGCGTATCCACATCCAACATCTGATGCCATACAGGAATGATTTCTGCTTAAATCTAACCTAAAGTGTTATTAAACAGTGTCTGTTCCAATACTTAAGGAATATTGAATTTGTTTTAAAAAATGATTCCAAAATATGAATGTGTGTTTGACATCAGCTCAAACAATGGTCTTTTTAAACTAGGGATGAACTATTACACTCAATAATAATAACAATTATCTTGCTAAATTTACCGAAACACATTGAATCAAATATTAGTTTAGTTAAATGAAAATATAAAACAACATTTATTACATTTTTCAGAGAGCAGGAAAAAATGGTGCTTATGCAAACATGTATACATTGAATCAATGATTTAAAAAAATACAGTTTTAAAAGTTGAAAAATAAAATCTCTCTCTCTCTCTCTCTCTCTCTCTCTCTCTCTCAGTCTCTCCAAGAGAGAGCACCTCACACACAGGGTTGTAAAACACCCTGCTGAAATGTGAGATAGTGGGCTAGCATTGGTGTGGTGGGAGTATAGTAAAACATTTTACCCTGCAAGTGGACTGACACTATCATATCTGGGTAAACATATTGGGAATTAGGTTTTGCTTAAAAAGTTGTTTTAGGGTCATATGTGATGACAACGCATGTGTGAAAAGACAGTCCAAATGACTTATATGTCCTAATGATATTTGTTCAGGATGCAATGATGACTTCTGAAACTATGAAACACCATATGTTGTAAAGCATCAATAATGGTTGCAAACTGTTTTGAGAACCTATTAGTGAAAATACAGCGCTTTGGTCTAACTAATCTATTTTAAAGTACACAGTGATAAAAAATTATAATATTTACTTGTACAGACTCTATTATCGAAAACGTTAAATTTGTGGATGCGTCACCAGTCTTTGAAACATCTTGAAAACAGTGTTTGGAATGTTTATATATGTCTTTGTACCCCTGAGACATGGGTTAAAAGTTCACCAATGTATTTGTCATAGACCGGGGCCAATTGGTGATTTAAACTTCCGTTGGCGCTACAATGTCTGCATCCATAAACAACTTTTGTTGTACTTTGTCATTTGAGACCACATACTAATACCCAAAACATATGGGTTTTCACCTTCGTAAAATACATCTGGACATTCAGCGAATGAAGCGTGGAACTCTGGTGACATCTATTGGACAGAGGTGAAAAGGTTGTCGTGGCTAAACGAACGGTAATCAATAAAACAGAACTATGTCTTATGTTAAAATTATCTTTCCCGCCCGTTCATAGTATAAACGATTTCACGTATCATTTATTTATTTCAAATTATATATATATATATATATATATATATATATATTCTTTTACTATTCATATAATAATAATAATCATCATCTATACAATTTTACGAACACCATTAGACATTAACCGTTATAGTCATCAACGCACCCAACGTAAAACAGACTTTTCCATCACAATATTATATATTCCAATTGAATTATTATTCATGTTTATAGTTAGATGAATATTTAACCATATGGTTGCGAACGGAACACGCCTCCATGCCCCATGCTGACAGAACTGGGCTTAAAAGCGCGTCCTCTTGATGACAATATCACATCATCTGAAAGTTGCAACTACGGTGGTTTTCCAGTCTTCGTGAAATATGACAACATTAGGTAAGTCAATGATTATATAACGGTTTTTGTTGATGAAATTACTTTTAAAACTAGTGTTAATTTGCTAAACTGTTTTATTTTACTACCAGTCTGTTTGCAATATAGCATTGGTAAAATTACTTGTTTTATTCTGTTTGCAATATAGCATTGGTGAAATACTTGCTTTAGTCATGATCGTTGATCATTTATATTTTATATGCTTGATAATATGATGGCATCGTATAATTTAATACATTGGTATTCCTAGACTTTTATCTGCTGTTATTATAGTTCCGCTGTCCAGAATGCGTTGTTCCGATCGATGATAGTAAAAAGTTTAAAGAACAATGATTTTGTTTCGGTTTTGAGTTCTGGATGATTGGGAAAATTAAATATAATATTTAACATTGGTAGTTGCTTAATTGTAGTTGTAATTGTGTATGATGATCTGTAAATTATTTTGATGAGGATATTCAGTATTTGTCAGGCAGTTTGAACCTAAAAACATTACACAATTGTTTTACATGATGGTGTTTCGACATTTCTATAGTTAAAAGTAATATTATTTCATGTTATTTTCGTGTATCTGTATAGAGGCTGAGTTTTCCATGTTTATATGCTGTTTGGGTCGACAGAGACAAATTATTAGCGTCTCGAAGCCAGTAGGTTGGTGGACTACGAGTAGGCCGCTTACTGCAAGAGTTTGGGGGTTCGAACCTACCGTGCAGTCAGCAATATGTTTTCACTTTCATTGCTTACAGAATAATTGTCTCGGTAAAAATTGTATTATGATGTAAATGTACATTCAGATGATCAACGTTTTGAAATATATATATATGGAACTCATGGTATGATGTTTTGAATATTTAAACTGTTCGAAAAAAGAATCGAATCTTTTGAATTGTTTTGAATCGAATCTTTTGAACTGTTTTGAATCGAATCTTTTGAACTGTTTTGAATCGAATCTTTTGAACTATTTTGAATCAAATCCTTTGAATCACAGCTTTCTGATTCATTGGTGAACGATTTGGGGCGTGTAAGATGCATCAGTTATATTGAAACCCATCGCATCCAGATTTTCACTCGGTGTAGTAACTCTTAATGCTCTAGTGGTGAGGTTCATGCTGTTAGCTCTTAATAGAATGAATGGATATGTGAATATGATCAATGAATGTGTACACGCGTGAAATGTAACAGATCTATTTGTTCTCAGGTTCAAACAGCGAGCTGACTGCATTTGATTCGATTGACTTTCGTGAGTACAACTTACTATCTTTATTTTTATTTCTTGTACATGGTAATTAGATTACATATGATGGCAAGTGTTTTATTTTACAGTAACACATCAAGCATTTGACGTAGACACCGCAGACAAAGGTGAATATACCTGATTATGTGATATAGATTTAGTAATATTTATGTAAATCTAACTAATTTATTTTATTATTATTTAATCTATTTACTTTACATATTTTATTTGTAAATATTTATTTTTATGTTATGCATTATTTGATTTATATATATATATATATATATATATATATATATTTTTTTTTTTTTTTTTTTTTTTTTTTTATATCTTGTTTCATTTTAATTTAGAACTGATCCAACTGGTCACACAGCCTGGTTTTATAGATCTCACGCAAGAAGAATGTAAGGATCAGGTGGCTACCAGCAGTGAGACTGTACCAAGAACCGTGGGTCAAGGTATATCTACAACGTCCAGAACTGCTGAACCAATAATCTCTACCAGCGATACGATAGATCTTACATCGGACGACTGCCTCCAGGTGATGTGGACGAACCTCCACGGAAGAGGAGAATCATTGGTATAGCTACACCAGTGAGGACTCGCGTGACTGTGATAAATGACGGTAAAGAACAAGTATATTTATTTTTATTCAGTTTTAACTATCGTGATAAATTGATGTCCATTTGACAATCATAACTTTAATTCATTACTCTGTCCAAGTAAATTTAGTTTTGCTATTTTATTCATCACAGAAAGACGTAGTGCGGACGACTTGTTGAGGTGGTCTGACTCACAGTTAAATGCATGGGAACGGGCGTCTTGGACCAGTGATGATGAAGCGTCAGTGAGAGGTCGTCAAACACCGTATCCTTTTCATGACTCATATCCAGAAGACACAATAGAAGTAGCGGAAGAAGATGAAGAATTAGGTGAACTAGAAGAAGAAGAAGAAGAAGACGAAGAAGAAGAAAGAGAAGACGCGACAGGGGAGTGTTTGAATGGTGTACCGTGTGATAATATGACTCTGGCTCATGATGTCATTAACAAATTTTTAGCACAAGGTGATGAGATACGTAATGTTCTTAATGAAGTGCGCAACCGCTTAGATGCGATTGATAACCGAATCGTTGTCCAGGAAGCTAATGTTGTAGAATTAAGAGACCGTTTAAATCAACAGAACCAGATGATAGAGCAGGGGTTCATTGGTTTACAAAGAAAATGCGATGACATATGTACGCGCATCACGAGGGTATTAGATGAACATCTGAGGGAGAGAAAAATGACTGTGGATGTTCTTTGGGCTATGCACCGAGCAAAAAACACGATATAAATATTGTCGACACTTTGTGAATTGTATTATCTTTTTTATCCTACCATGTTATGATTTTTACATTCTGAATTTATCTGTTTTTCATATTTTTTATTTTTTATCAGTCACTTTGATCTAATTCACAATTTTGTCTCCAATATTGGTTTTGAACTAAATAAATCTTAAAATGGATGGTGAGAGATGTTTTTGCAGAGACGATGTGCACACCTGTCAACCAGATCATTCTCTCGCAGCCCTGTTACAGAGTGAACTTGAAATGCAAACGGAGACCCCTGACTGTATGTGTGATAGATTACGAGAAATTATAAATATGTATCCAGAATCTATAAATATGTCTTTTAATGATGATCCATCACGTCACACTTCTAATTTGAAAGACTTAGAAATGATTATAGCTCAATACCCCAATATTGAATTGTGCAGCCAATTACAGGCTTTATTAAATGTCTACAGCATGCATAGCGTACAAGATGGGGGTGGTTTAAATAACAACTTTGGCTCAAAATGTACGGATACTGTGCTCTCTACAGGTAACATCGGTGTCGAACAACCGTCGTCTATCACCATAGCCCCCCCTACAGGTAACGCCGATGGTGACCAACCATCGGGTGACAACTCGCCTCCCCCAACAGGTAATCTGGATGTTGAATGTCCGTTGAGTAGCAATACAGATAGAACACGCAGCAGACAGCCCGACATTGATATGTTGATTCGACATGGTGGTTCCGTAAACGGATATCATGTTTTACCAAGACCCCGTTTTAACAGTGTCCAATTGAAAAGAACCATGAACCTGAGAGAGATTAACTCTTCAGATTTGGCCAAGTATCACATTTTGTTACATGACGCTTTTAGCGAGATATCGACATATGCTAGAGACATTGGTGGCGATGATTGCGTAATTAATTTAACCCTGACGGCTCATAATCTGAAATCACCTGTTAGCGCGGTCTTAACCCCTGGAAATAATTATGACATCGATATTTTTTTAGACCAAATTGAGAAAATTTTACAGAGTGATGATCAGATTTTGTCAGACGATGCAGTCGAGATTGACGCTACCGTAGCCATGAACAGACGAGGAGGTGGTCATCGCCGTAAACTTACCGATATTGCGTTTGATCAGGTGGTTAAAAAAAAAAAAATGAGTTTATTTTGCCCAACAAATATGACAAATAAATTGTGCTTTTCTCTATGTCTTGCACATTTTCTCGAACCACAACTAGTCGATAGTGAGTTAGAAAGACGGGGCGCAGATATCCACAACAAAGCCGGATTCTCAATCCATCATGAGATCGGACTTGGGGACATAGCAACATTTGAAAATCTATTAGACATCAAAATAGTTGTTTTTTACAGGACGAACACGGGTACGTTAGAAACATACAAAAATCATGACAATCTCCACCCAAAAACGGTATGCCTCTATTTGCATGACGAGCATTACTACATGATACGTAATTTGACTGCATTCATAGGTACTGCCTATGTATGTGAGTTCTGTTATAAGGGTTACACAAATCGTCGACACCACCATTGTAAGCATGTATGCAACGTCTGTCACGATAAGGATTGTTACCGATTTCCTAAAAGAACCATGCATTGCCCCGATTGTTTACGTTTTTGTAATTCAAGCTACTGCTTCGAAATGCATAAAAAAACACCCCATGGTCAGGAAAAACCGCCTTGTGATACCGTGAAATATTGTAAACTATGTAACAGACGATACAATGTCATTGGTAACGGTGGTCGAGAGCAGCACAAATGTACCCCCGTCCGATGCATCCATTGCCGTGAAGATCTATCGGGTGAGGGGTTACATCGTTGTTTCATAAATAACCATGTACCCAAGGATGTTACCGAGAATTATATATTCTACGATTTTGAAACTCGTTATGAAAACGGTAGACACGCCGCTAATTTTGTATGCGCAATCACTTTTGACGGGGAACAATTTACGGCTGCGGGTGCTAGCTGTATAGCAAGGTTAATCACACATTTCAGACAGCCCCGATATAAAGGATTCTGTTTCATAGCCCACTACGCATCCAAATTTGACGCTTTTCTAATTCTGGAGTATTTTTGTAAAGCAGGGCTTACTCTCGAGGTCATAATGCAAGGATGTAAATTAATCTTCATGTATGATGATGTTTTTGCACAGCGTTATATCGACAGTTATTCTTTCATCCCAATGGCTTTGTCTAAGATGCCTGCAGCGTTAAACTTAACTACGACTGAAAAAGGCTACTTTCCCCATCATTTCAATAGGCTTGAAAATGAGTCATATATAGGGTCGTACCCTGACAAAAAGTTCTACAACTATGAATACATGAGTGATAAAGACAGAGTAAAGTTTGACATGTGGTACGCCACTGTCTCGGGGGAGGTGTTTAACTTCTGGGAACAGTTGTACAAGTATGGGGTGAATGATGTTGTTTTATTACGCGAAGCATGTATGAAATACAGAAAAGCGTTCATAGAATGTACTGAGCTTGACCCGTTCAACTTTAGCACACTCCCCAGTTGTTCTATGGGCGTGTTCAAAACACATTATCTTGATAGAGGTACGCTGGCTCTAACACATAATAACGCATACGTCCATCAGAGCAAAACTTACTCGAACGCTTCGATCGAATGGCTCGAGTATGTGAAAAAGTCTCGAAATGTGGACATTCATCATGCTGTAAACCACGGTGAAGTGTCGATAGGTCGTTATTTTTTAGACGGTTACTACGAACAGGATGGCGTGAAGTACGGTCTAGAATTTAACGGTTGTTTCCACCACGGACACGAATGTCGTTTTGAACCATATCATACACACCCCTTGTCAATTGTCCCCTTCGGCGTTCTCAGGAGACAGTTTGACGACAAAGTTGAAATTCTGCAAAACTCATATGGTTTACGAATTGAGGTTCTTTGGGAATGCGAATGGAACAGAATGAAACAGACCGACCCCTCTGTGATGGAGTTTATGAGCACTTATACACAACCCGAGAGACTAAAGCCCAGGGAGGCTCTGTTTGGGGGTCGTACTAATGCTTATAAACTCTATCACAAAACAGTCGAGGGTGAGAAAATAAGCTACTTGGATTTCACCAGCTTATACCCCTTCTGTCAGGCTAGAAAAAGCTATCCGATCGGCCACCCTGAAATAATTTTCACTGATTTTGAGCCGATTGAAAATTATTACGGTCTTATCAAAGCAACCGTGTACCCCCCGCGTAAATTACTACACCCGGTTCTCCCTTACAGATGTGGTGGAAAACTCATGTTTCCACTGTGTCGAACCTGTGCACATGCCCAAAACCAGATGACAAGTTGTAGTCACACAGATGATGAGAGGGCGCTTTCTGGCTGCTGGGTCAGTATCGAACTTTTAAAAGCCATCGAGAAGGGTTACGTGGTAGCCAGGATCGACGAAGTTTGGCATTTTCCACAACGGTCGGATACGCTGTTTTGCGATTATGTGAAGACATTTTTACGTTTGAAACAACAAGCGTCTGGTTATCCGTCAAACGTCGTTACAGACTCAGACAAACAGTCTTACATCCGTGAATATTTTGAAAAAGAGGGGATCCGTCTCGAGCCTGAAAAGATCATCCACAACTCGGCTCAGAGGGCTATTAACAAGTTATTGCTAAACAGCCTTTGGGGACGATTTTCTATGAGAGAGGATTTACCTCGAACCTCCCTTGTGAAAGACCCTGAAGAATTCACGAGAATGGTTTTTGTCGAAACCACCAATCTGTCGTATTTCACATTCGTCTCAGACGATGTGGCGCTTGTCCAGTATCGCCCGCCCAAAGGGTCTGTTTGCGAGACTCGTGACATTAATGTGTTTGTAGGTGCGTTTACAACTGCTCATGCTAGGCTAGAGCTGTACGAACTGATGGACCGACTTGGTGATCGATTATTATACTCGGACACCGACAGCGTAATATTTTTATCTAAGGATGGAGACTGGGAGCCCCCTCTGGGGGATCATTTGGGGGAACTGACTAGTGAAATAGACAATGACGATTATATTACAGAGTTTTGCTCTAGCGGGCCGAAATCTTACGGTTATCGTACAGCGAAAGGCAAAGCATGCATGAAAGCTAAGGGTATAACATTGAACGCCAAAAACTCCCTAACTATCTGCTTAGACAGTCTTATTGGTCTGGTTGACACGTATGTGACATCACATGATAATACAAACTACCTTCTGGCCCATACCGAAAACATTGTGAGGAATAAAAAGACTCTCACATTGCACAACAAGTCAGTTGTTAAAAGGTTTAAGGTGGTGTATAATAAGCGTAGACTTTTGTCCGATTTCACCACTCACCCTTATGGCTACTGAGCTGATGGTGCACAGAGGCTCACAGGAGGCCTCTGATTTTGATTTCAGACTTCAACATCCATTTAGCTGTGTGATAAGTGGACCATCCAATTCTGGAAAGTCTTATTTTGTGAAACTTCTGTTAGAAAACCGTATGAATTTGATTTCTAAAAAAATTGAAAACATTGTTTTTTTGTATGATTGTTGGCAACCCCTGTATGATGAATTACTTAAATTGTGTGATATTAAATTTGTGGAAGGAATACCTCAGAGTCTGAATGATGATTATTTGCTACCAGTCAACAGAGTTAATCTTCTGATTATTGACGATATGATGCGACAAGCGTGTGGAAACTCTGAGATTGAGCGGGTGTTCACGCAGTATGTACATCATCGTAATCTCAGTGCAATATATATAACGCAAAATTTATTTGTTCAAGGTAAATCCAGCAGAACCATCAGCTTAAACACAAATTACTTAATACTGTTTAAAAACCCCCGGGATACCAATCAAGTTGGTCTGCTAGGTCGCCAAATGTATCCTGGAAATAGTAAATACTTTATGGAGTGCTATCGCGATGCCACGAGTAAACCTTTCGGTTATTTAATGATAGACTATAAAGCAAAAACTCCTGAACAATACCGTCTCAGAACGGATTTACTTTCTGACCGTCAAGTGGTTTATCTACAGAAAAAAAGAAGAACGTGATCAGTCGCCATGTCCGTCAGACTTTGTAAACATCTACCGGTGTTAAAACTATTACATAAAGCAACACCTAAACAGCGACGTCTTATTTTACAATCGGCGTCCGATGAACTAATTTTAACATTGTGCGAAGTGGCTCTTAACATCCTCTACGGTACAATTCCGATCAACCAGCAGGACTACCGGAAACTGAGACGGAGAAAAGGTGAAATTAAATTTGTCACAGACAAAAAAATAGGTATATTGGCCAAGAAACGAGTCTTCAACCAGACTGGAGGGTTTCTTTTACCACTTCTAAGCATCGCAGTGCCGTTTATTTCTAGCTTGATAGCGTCTGGACGAAGGTGAGGATGGAGTATGCAGAGAAAATGTATTTAGTACCGCAGCATCAGTTGGACAATTTGAAAAGTGGAAATGGTCGTGAGAATATTCAACAGGTCGTAGAAAACGACCTGGATAAATCCATAAGAAATATTTTACTAAGGAACGATTTGGATCACCATGAAAAAGTCAAGCTCTACACAAATATCCTGAACAGATTTTTAACGATTGTTAAACAAGGCGATCGTGAGAACAATGTTTTAACGCTCTCTTTACCGCACCCTGACCATGGTCATAAAGATGAGAACACCCCTGCTGACTCAAAAGACGATGAGGGTACGGAAGATGTTGTGACCGAAGTTCTGAAGAATGTACCATCGAGGAGTTTGAAAAACAGCAAATACATATTAGACAAATTGTCTAAAGCTAAAGGACTCAGCACCTGGAACGACACTGGGGAATTTGTGTTCAGGGGTAAAGTCATACCGGGGTCACACATGCTTGATTTGTTAAAAAATGTCACCGCCCCACACAAGGTCCGGGATGACCGAAGACCTGTAGGATGGTCGGAGTTCCTACACGCCTTTGCCGAATTAAACATCCCGTTTTCTACCGTACCGAATCAACATGTTAGGCATACAATTAATTCTTTAAAGGGTAAACCTGTTACACCTACACCATCACCTACAACGGAGCTACAATCTAAAAAAAAAAAAAACAAAGAAAAGAAAGCGGACAGAAGAGCCAGCGTTTAAATCACCCACTATCGATCGGGGGGAATGGTTACAATTTTAAGATGACCCTATTTTTGTGTTTTGTTAATATTTGAACCAGAATATGTTGTGTATATGTACTACCTGATTAAATTTGAAATAAAAGGCATTAAAATATGATGGTTTTAACCGTTTTATTTCTATCCAAACAAACACATTGTAAATTTGATTGCTCAGACATGGTTCATAGAACTATTACAAGACTGCACACAGTGAATACATGAAAACAAATTTTCATTACAACTATTTGGTCTTAATCTTTTCACAAAGACAGATGCCATTTTGTCATTTTGAATATAATCATCGCTATAGAGCATCATCACATCATTATAGTAATGACCCCTGGCTATGTGATACAGAAAAAACACACAGTGTTGCCCGCATGTGTCCGATGTAAAATCCTGGACACGTCTGACCGAATATGTCGTAGTAGCAGCGTTGATGGTTAGAAAGTTTTTGATGGATGCGGGAAAGAGATCGCTGTCAGGGGGGTTACCATAACTGTCAAAAAAACAAGCAGGTCCCTGCTCAGATAAATAAACAGCTGTCCAGTGTTCGCCCGGCAGGTGTGCTGGATGCGTATTAATTATAGTCATTGCTGGTAAGTTCATTATAGGTTTTACGGGTAGTTGATCGCTCGGTAGAACTCCAATAAAATGAGCGTTGCACATGATTCTCCTCATGATAGCCGTGAGTTGTAATGTGTTCATTTCAATAGTAATCGACCAGGACCTGTCTGCGGTTAGAGACTTCGATGATACTGTCAAACACTGCATAGACTATCAAATTAATAGTATGCGGCAGTGGGTTTTTGAAACGGGCTTCAAGTCTGATATTACCGGACTTGATTAGGGATATGTGCTGACCGCAATCTTCATCAGGTGTGAGATTGAAGGCATAAAGAGCGTATCCATTCAGAAAATCATTCCTGTCGATAGATAGCGCCTGATTTTTAAGATGTCTTCCGGACGCCATAGCCAGTTGGTAAAATTCACGTACCGCCAACCCTGCTTCGAAATCCGGCTGTAGGGGCTTAGCGGGGAATTGTTGACCATCGACGTAGACTGCTAAGTACTCCAAGTCATAATGTTTGAAAGCAAATGGGTTTTTCCTGTAGGCTCCGGTGAATGCATCGTTATCGACCATAGCGATGACTAAGGATTTTGGCAGCGTTCCTAAAAACAAATTTTCTTGATTTGAAACACGGCTCCCGGTCGGTATGGAGAAATTTTTTAGACAGACCCTATCTATGGGGTACTTGGCCGTCGCAGAGAGCAGAGCCTGGGCATGTCCCAGCCTCACGGATGGTGATACAGACACTTTCTTGACAAACAGGGATGCTGTCATGATTTTTAATTTGTAAGCAACATCACCGGTTCTCATCAGACAGAATTCATCTTTACCTCTGATCATTCGTATTTTAATGTCAACACCGTTTAGCATTAATTTTTCTTGAAAGAAGATATCATTGTGAATAGGGGCCAGCAGCTCGACTGTTTTGCTTTCGTTTGTGTATTGTGACCTCTTTGACAGACCAGTGTTACGACCCGTGGGGTCGGCGATATCCATCTGCTCGGCTGTGTCCTTGTAAAACAGTCCAGCCGAGAAAAGTGATTCCAGTGCATCTTTACTATAATTGATGAGGCTCTCAATAATACACCGATATGAATAGGTACTTGAACTCTGAGATATCAATCGATCGCCGAGACTCACATCAACTTGTGAAAATATGGTGGCACCGGGGTAATTTATTAGACCGACCCTTGCGGTGTCCGGGATGTCAGTGCCATCAGCAGCCGTGATTTTAAGACGTAGATACAACAATGTGTTATTTAGATCCACATAATCATCACCGTTTCCTGCTATAAAAAACTCCAGCGGGGCAGAGTCCGATATAGCCGATAAAGGGGGTACTTCTAAATAGGTGTTTTTCTCAATAACTGTCTGCGTCAGGGGTACCGTAAATAAATCCAACTCGGACTTGATACACTCTCCCGACATTCGATGCAGTAATGCCATGTTAGAATATGGTTTTTAGGGATCTCTTAACCGATACGTTTCGTCTCACAGCCTTCTTATGCTTTCTGTGTGCAACTGAGAACTTTTTGGGTCTGTGCGCTGTTTTCTTATTATTATTTATCGCACGACCACGCCTCCTTATACCCGGTGGTTTAGATAGGCTCTTATGGGCCATGACCATCAACCCCGAGCCGTCTTGAGATTTAGTATTGTCGTTATACGATCTTGTCAACGCGTTTGAGACAACGTCAGTTACTATATTTTTAGCAGCCGATTTTAGATGGGGTTTAGCAATACTGAATCCTCTTTTTAGAAATGGTATAGCCATCCTAAACAAACCTCTGAACAACCCTCCTAACCCCGCCCCATACATGACCCCACCTCCTGAATATCCTGGTAGACCGCCACCAGCCTGGTTTCGGTAATAGTTAACATATTCAGCAGTATTCGTCTCACGAGGGTCATAATAATAATAAGACATTTTAAAGAATAGAATGTTTTGCTGGTTTAAAGTGTAGTTTTACGATGACTTTCCCGTACGAAAATGGTAATTCACGGTTTTGATCGTCCTTGAGCTCTACGCCTATGTCTGTGATGAGCTCCTTGTTGACCGATGCGTAGTGGGGTTTGTCGTATCTAACACTAACGATGTCATTGTTTTCACCCGTTATATGTACACATCTCAAAAGGGGGACGTACGAATCACCCACTGCTTGATAATGGATAATGTCGGTGTAAACGTAGATCGTATAGAGACCCGCGTTGATATCGGCTTGATGAGGTGCATACGTAATATGGGTCGCTGTAAAATCAGCTTTTTCGTGGTATGCTGAACGTCCGAGAGCTTCATCCGGTTTCAATCCAAAAATAGTGGCTAGTTTCCCGCGGAAGCTTACCGCCACGGTAGGTTTCGCAATCAGATAGACTTTGTTTTTTAAATGGTCGTAATTCATTACCCCGGTCGGAGATAGAACAGTATTTATTGCACGGATCACATCACGAATGTTCTCGTAGTATCCCCCATTTATTTGTAGTCTCCTTGTTACTAAAAACCCTGATATCTTTTTAAATGCGTTTTCACCGGGTTTATTCAAGTCTTTCTCAGTCGGTAGTGGGGCTGTGTGTAGAGTGAAAACACCGTCTTCATCATTAAAGGAGTACCAACTTCTAGGATATTCGATTTCGGCGAGCCCGACATCCCATTTCCCTTTCAAGTTGATTGAGGTAGATAGTTTTGTTCTGTAGCTAGATATGCGGTTTTCAGGATATGTAATCAAAGAAGCATTGCACGGTAACGTAACATAGAAACCCTGGTCGTCCATGCTAGATCTTTACTTGAATGCCCCAACCACTCCGAGTTTGTATGTTTTAAGGAGACTGCAAATCCACCAGAGTTTTTTTGTCTATATAGCTATTAAATTTTGAAGGCCAGCCTAACCATTTCACTAAAACAAGTGTAGATCTACCCTGTTTTTTCTCCCCTAAAATCTTTTCCACCTTAAAAGACTTGTTTTTGCTTACAATTATCTTTTGTAACTCTTTTTCATAAAAAACCCCCTCGATGATCTCCCCGTCATAATCAGACAGTCTGTAAACGGGTGGTTGGCGTGGTATACAGACAGATATGGTGAAAAATTCTTCAGTGTAGTTCTGTTCATATCCTTTGGCGAAAGGTCCTCTCACTTTAGAAATCCTAACTACGTCTCCGACTTTATATTTAAGTATAGGTTTCTCTTTCTTCTTCATCTTCTTTATATCACCGTACAAGTTTTGAAACACTGAACCCTCATTTTCTTTATTGACATCCAGAGGTCTCATCTTAATACTACGGTGATAACTAGAGTTGTATCCTTCCATAATGTCTTGTAAAACATCCATGTATCGACGGGTATTTGTAGCTGTTAAAAATCGCCACATGCGACTTTTTAATGTTCTATTAAAACGTTCCACCACACTAGCTTTCAAATCTGTAGCAGTGGCGAAATGATTAATGTTGTGCTTTTTCATGATATCTTGAAAATGCTTGTTAAAAAATTCCTTTCCCTGATCTGTCTGCAATTTCTGAGGCACACGTCCCTCTTTGAGTATAGACTCAAACGCTTTAGTAACCGCGACCCCGCTCTTATTCTTTAACACCCGAGTCCAAGCATATTTGCTAAATACATCAATGCAGGTCAGCAAATATTTATTATTATCATTATCCTTGGAATACGCCGTCATGTCGACGAGATCCGCTTGGAATTGCGTATCAATCCCATACACCACGACTCTGTTGCGCTTGTATTTTACAGGGGCGGTTCTGTGTAGTGTGTAAGCGTCCTCACCGGCTAACCATTCTGAAACCTGTTTATCGCTTAGACGTACGCCACTATCGTTAAAGACGCCGTCTTTTAGTCGTTTTTTACCTCCTAAAGAACCGGGGTCGGATGGAGTGTAATACGTTTTTTTCATGAGCTCTGACATGTTGTTTCAATCATCTGTAAAAGAATAATACATACAACTGAAGCAAATCAAACTTTTATTTAAAAAATTTAAAAATCATTACAATGACGCCACAGTGATATATTATGACATCAGGTTCTAAGTAATAAACCATTACATAGTAAGTGAGATTAGTAAAAAATAAAACATTACAGTGGGATATGTGTGATTAGTAAAATATATTGGATAATAAAGCATTACAGGGTAAGTGAGATTACTAAACATAAAAAAATTAGACATAGACAAAGTCTAGCCAGAAAAGAAATTCTCTACATATCCTAATATCGAGTTGTAGGATGTACTCGATCGATGTCTCAATAATATCGTCGATGGTAAAGCCGACAACATCATCTTTTGAAATCAGCCCAGCGCAAACATCACATACATATGTATAGATAAAGATGATGTCGACAACGCGAAGCTCTGTGGTAGATTCACACATCACGTCCAGAACATTTCTTATCAGTACTGAATATGGTTCAGTGCCTTTAACACATACGTCTGTCAAATTAGTCCATGAATCTGACATTCCTCTTATAATAACCATTTGTTTCTTGAGATTTGTTACACGTGTGTCTTCCTCGACACAGCTATCCTCCGGATTGCATGCGTCTTCAATTATCCTCTCCAACAGCAATGTCATTTGTCTTCTGTACTGACCTTTAAACAAACATTGCATGATGCTCTTTCGGCTGCATTCAGCACCCATGCTGGTTGTGTCTTGTTTACTTGCCATTCAGAATGGGACCTCTTTGCCAGAGATCAACAGCGTCGTAGACGACTTTCTTGCAGGACTTATCAACGAGCTTGTCCCTGATTGCTTGTAGCTTTGCAGTGATGAATGGTTCGTCTCTTAATTCGTGCAGAATAGCACCGGCAGTCCCTTGAATCCGCTGAGGATGTGATTTCAACCCAAAACACCGTAGCGCATAGGCTATAACAGCTCGAAGATCAGGTTTAAACAGTTTGTTGGTCAGCTCGTCGAAGTGGGTGTCAAAGTAGTATGTGGTTGGTTCAAACAGGCAGGAATGTTGCAGCTGGCTAGGATGATTCGTGGCACAGCCCTGACACTCTTCCTTTTGTTTACCGTCAATGAGTTGTTGCAGTAGCACCACTATCGTAGCTTTTATGATTTTGAAACCAACGTCGGTGAAACAACCGTCTGTGGTGTCGAAATCCTTATCGATAGACGATGTGGCGGCACCACAAAGACCCGTTAGGAAGCTCAGGTTGCGATATCCAAGCTCTGTACAAAATTTATCCAACCAGCCTGTGTCGATATCAAATGCTGTAGGGTTGTCTGTCAGAATGCGATCTGTAGCATTGTCATTAGGAGTATCGAGGCAACAGCCGTAGACGTGAGCGGGCTCTGAACCACCGTCGTGAGACATGTTATATAAATGAGGTGTGGGGTGGGTCTGACTACTGACTTTTATGGGCGTAGTGAATGGGCGGGGATACCAAATCGTATGCACCGGTGCGCGCGCATCTCTCAGGATGGAACAGTTGTACTTTAATTTTGCTGTATCCCTCCTGTATGTCACACCACATGAACATTTTACTTATAGCTGAAAAAATAGTACTCAGCAGAGTCACGTCACACCACTTGATCAAAAATTGCATCTTGTACAGATCGTGGTGTTCATTCTGCAGGATAGGCCCCGTACGATCAGAAAGCTTTGACTTGTCTTTGCAGCAGAATATAAAAATACAATCATTTTGGTTCTTTTTATAATGATCACCGACCACACGGTACCGGGTATTCGGAACCACCCCGTCCCACTCTCCGATGTACAGAGGAGCGTTTACACGATCATTCAGATCCCTCCAGACTCGACTGTGAAACAAAGTCCAGTCTTTATCATGAAACACCAGGCTGGGGTCTTCTCCCGGTATAAATTCATCGGCGTTGTCAGCTGTGTAGAGCGTAACGACTCTAGATGGTTTATGAAATATGTAGCCAAATACACGATTACTGTTCATCAAAAATTCGGCTCTCAGACAGTCTGTATTTTCATGGAGAAACTTTGTCAAACTGACATATCCATGAGGCTTTCTCGGAGCCATAGGTATACTCCCTGACATCTCATCACACCATTCTTTCTCTGGGGTTTTAACTGATCCATGTTCATGTATTTCACAACTCTTTTCTATTTTGTCATGTGTCTGGGTCTATTTATATAGGACTTTTATGTCCTACAGATGTAGCCCCGAAATCACAAACCTCAAATAGCCGTGTCAAAGTTCAAAACAATCATTCTTCCATTTGATCGCCACAGAAAACAACCGGAGGTCATAGGGCACCATCGGTATTACAAATATGCAACCTCAAAGGTCATATCGGTCCCCGGAGGATACACAAGGTCAAAGGTGACGGCAACGTGGGTGGTCAAGGTCAACCGTGGGGGAGGGGAACGACGTGGGTGGTCCGGTGGGGGATGGGGAAGGGGGCGTGGTAGGTCAAAGGTCAAAGCAATCAATCATTTTGACACAATGTATCTTATATAGACTACTATCTTAATCTTTCTATAGAGACTAATTGACTCCTTATTTGACCTTTTGAACATCTTTCCTAATTGACTCCTTCTGATTTCTCATCAACCATACGGTAGTCCATATTATACATACTGAACATATTTGAGGCCAAAGAGGCCTTGATCTTGAATTTTCTATCCTGACTAATTGAGGTCTTCTGATTTCTCATCTATCATACGGTAGTCCATATTTTACAAACTGAACATATTTCAGGCCACGAGTTCTCAATCTTGAACTTTCTATAGAGACTAATTGACTTTTCATTTGACCTTTTGAACATCTTTCCTAATTGACTCCTTCTGATCTCTCATTATCCATGCAGTAGTCCATATTTTACATACTGAACATATTTCAGGCCAAAGAGGCCTTGATTTTGAATTTTCTATAGATACTAAATGACTCCTTATTTGAACTTTTGACCATATTTCCTAATTGACTCCTTCTGATCTCTCATCAAACATACAGTAGTCCATATTTAACATACTGAAAATATTTCAGGCCAAAGAGGCCTTGATCGTGAATTTTCTATACAGACTAATTGAGGCCTTCTGATTTCTCATCAACCATACGGTAATCAGTATTTTACATACTGAAAATATTTCAGGCCAAAGAGGACTTGATCTTGAATTTTCTATACTGACTGATAGAGGTCTTCTGATTTCTCATTTACCATACGGTAGTCCATATTTTACATACTGAACATATTTCAAGCCAAGAGTTCTCAACCTTAAACTTTCTATAGAGACTAATTGACTTTTTATTTGACCTTTTGAACATCTTTCCTAATTGACTCCTTCTGATCTCTCATCAACCATGCAGTAGTCCATATTTTACATACTGAATATATTTCAGGCCAAAGAGGCCTTGATCTTGAATTTTCTATACAGACTAATCGAGGTCTTATGATGTCTCATCAACCATACGGTGGTCCATATTTTACATAGTGAACATATTTCAGGCAAAGAAGTTCTCAATCTTGAACTTTCTATAGAGACTAATTGACTTTTCATTTGACCTTTTGAACATCTTTCCTAATTGACTCCTTCTGATCTCTCATCAACCATGCAGTAGTCCGTATTTTACATACTGAACATATTTCAGGCCAAAGAGGCCTTGATCTTGAATTTTCTATAGATACTAATTGACTCCTTATTTGACCTTTTGAACATATTTCCTAATTGACTCCTTCTGATTTCTCATCAACCATACGGTAGTCCATATTATACATACTGAAAATATTTCAGGCCAAAGAGGCCTTGATCGTGAATTTTCTATACAGACTAATTGAGGCCATCTGATTTCTCATCAACCATACGGTAATCAGTATTTTACATACTGAAAATATTTCAGGCCAAAGAGGACTTGATCTTGAATTTTCTATACTGACTAATAGAGGTCTTCTGATTTCTCATCTACCATACGGTAGTCTATATTTTACATACTGAACATATTTCAAGCCAAGAGTTCTCAACCTTAAACTTTCTGTAGAGACCAATTGACTTTTTATTTGACCTTTTGAACATCTTTCCTAATTGACTCCTTCTGATCTCTCATTATCCATGCAGTAGTCCATATTTTACATACTGAACATATTTCAGGCCAAAGAAGCCTTGATTTAGAATTTTCTATAGATACTAAATGACTCCTTATTTGACCTTTTGAACATCTTTCCTAATTGACTTCTTCTGATCTCTCATCAAACATACAGTAGTCCATATTTAACATACTGAAAATATTTCAGGCCAAAGAGGACTTGATTTTGAATATTCTATACAGACTAATCAAGGTCTTATGATGTCTCATCAACCATACGGTAGTCCATATTTTACAAACTGAACATATTTCAGGCCAAGAGTTCTCAATCTTGAACTTTCTATAGAGACTAATTGACTCCTTATTTGACCTTTTAAACATCTTTCCTAATTGACTCCTTCTCATCTCTCATCAACCATGCAGTAGTCCATATTTGACATACTGAAAATATTTCAAGCCAAAAGAGGCCTTGATCTTGAATTTTCTATAGATACTAATTGACTCCTTATTTGACCTTTTGAACATATTTCCTAATTGACTCCTTCTGATTTCTCATCAACCATACGGTAGTCCATATTATACATACTGAACATATTTGAGGCCAAAGAGGCCTTGATCTTGAATTTTCTATCCTGACTAATTGAGGACTTCTGATTTCTCATCTAGCATACGGTAGTCCATATTTTATATACTGAACATATTTCAAGCCAAGAGTTCTCAACCTTAAACTTTCTATAGAGACTAATTGACTTTTTATTTGACCTTTTGAACATCTTTCCTAATTGACTCTTTCTGATTTCTCATCAACCATACGGTTGTCCATATTATACATACTGAACATATTTGAGACCAAAGAGGCCTTGATTTTGAATTTTCTATACAGACTAATTGAGGTCTTGTGATTTCTCATCTATCATACGGTAGTCCATATTTTACATACTGAACATATTTCAAGCCAAGAGCTCTGAACCTTGAACATTCTATAGAGACTAATTGACTTTTTATTTGACCTTTTGAACATCTTTCCTAATTGACTCCTTCTGATCTCTCATCAACCATGCAGTAGTCCGTATTTTACATACTGAACATATTTCAGGCCAAAGAGGCCTTGATCTTGAATTTTCTATAGATACTAATTGACTCCTTATTTGACCTTTTGAACATATTTCCTAATTGACTCCTTCTGATTTCTCATCAACCATACGGTAGTCCATATTATACATACTGAACATATTTGAGACCAAAGAGGCCTTGATCTTGAATTTTCTATACAGACTAATTGAGGCTTTGTGATTTCTCATCAACCATACGGTAGTCCATATTTTACAAACTGAACATATTTCAGGCCAAGAGTTCTCAATCTTGAACTTTCTATAGAGACTAATTGACTCCTTATTTGACCTTTTGAACATCTTTCCTAATTGACTCCTTCTGATCTCTCATCAACCATGCAGTAGTCCGTATTTTACATACTGAACATATTTCAGGCCAAAGAGGCCTTGATCTTGAATTTTCTATAGATACTAATTGACTCCTTATTTGACCTTTTGAACATATTTCCTAATTGACTCCTTCTGATTTCTCATCAACCATACGGTAGTCCATATTATACATACTGAAAATATTTCAGGCCAAAGAGGCCTTGATCGTGAATTTTCTATACAGACTAATTGAGGCCATCTGATTTCTCATCAACCATACGGTAATCAGTATTTTACATACTGAAAATATTTCAGGCCAAAGAGGACTTGATCTTGAATTTTCTATACTGACTAATAGAGGTCTTCTGATTTCTCATCTACCATACGGTAGTCTATATTTTACATACTGAACATATTTCAAGCCAAGAGTTCTCAACCTTAAACTTTCTGTAGAGACCAATTGACTTTTTATTTGACCTTTTGAACATCTTTCCTAATTGACTCCTTCTGATCTCTCATTATCCATGCAGTAGTCCATATTTTACATACTGAACATATTTCAGGCCAAAGAAGCCTTGATTTAGAATTTTCTATAGATACTAAATGACTCCTTATTTGACCTTTTGAACATCTTTCCTAATTGACTTCTTCTGATCTCTCATCAAACATACAGTAGTCCATATTTAACATACTGAAAATATTTCAGGCCAAAGAGGACTTGATTTTGAATATTCTATACAGACTAATCAAGGTCTTATGATGTCTCATCAACCATACGGTAGTCCATATTTTACAAACTGAACATATTTCAGGCCAAGAGTTCTCAATCTTGAACTTTCTATAGAGACTAATTGACTCCTTATTTGACCTTTTAAACATCTTTCCTAATTGACTCCTTCTCATCTCTCATCAACCATGCAGTAGTCCATATTTGACATACTGAAAATATTTCAAGCCAAAAGAGGCCTTGATCTTGAATTTTCTATAGATACTAATTGACTCCTTATTTGACCTTTTGAACATATTTCCTAATTGACTCCTTCTGATTTCTCATCAACCATACGGTAGTCCATATTATACATACTGAACATATTTGAGGCCAAAGAGGCCTTGATCTTGAATTTTCTATCCTGACTAATTGAGGACTTCTGATTTCTCATCTAGCATACGGTAGTCCATATTTTACATACTGAACATATTTCAAGCCAAGAGCTCTGAACCTTGAACATTCTATAGAGACTAATTGACTTTTTATTTGACCTTTTGAACATCTTTCCTAATTGACTCCTTCTGATCTCTCATCAACCATGCAGTAGTCCGTATTTTACATACTGAACATATTTCAGGCCAAAGAGGCCTTGATCTTGAATTTTCTATAGATACTAATTGACTCCTTATTTGACCTTTTGAACATATTTCCTAATTGACTCCTTCTGATTTCTCATCAACCATACGGTAGTCCATATTATACATACTGAACATATTTGAGACCAAAGAGGCCTTGATCTTGAATTTTCTATACAGACTAATTGAGGCTTTGTGATTTCTCATCAACCATACGGTAGTCCATATTTTACAAACTGAACATATTTCAGGCCAAGAGTTCTCAATCTTGAACTTTCTATAGAGACTAATTGACTCCTTATTTGACCTTTTAAACATCTTTCCTAATTGACTCCTTCTCATCTCTCATCAACCATGCAGTAGTGCATATTTGACATACTGAAAATATTTCAAGCCAAAAGAGGCCTTGATCTTGAATTTTCTATAGATACTAATTGACTCCTTATTTGACCTTTTGAACATATTTCCTAATTGACTCCTTCTGATCTCTCATCAACCATGCAGTAGTGCATATTTGACATACTGAAAATATTTCAGGCCAAAGAGGCCTTGATCGTGAATTTTCTATACAGACTAATTGAGGCCTTCTGATTTCTCACCAACCATACGGTAATCAGTATTTTACATACTGAAAATATTTCAGGCCAAAGAGGACTTGATCTTGAATTTTCTATACTGACTAATAGAGGTCTTCTGATTTCTCATCTACCATACGGTAGTCCATATTTTACATACTGAACATATTTCAAGCCAAGAGTTCTCAACCTTAAACTTTCTGTAGAGACCAATTGCCTTTTTATTTGACCTTTTGAACATCTTTCCTAATTGACTCCTTCTGATCTCTCATCAACCATGCAGTAGTCCATATTTTACATACTGAATATATTTCAGGCCAAAGAGGCCTTGATCTTGAATTTTCTATACAGACTAATCGAGGTCTTATGATGTCTCATCAACCATACGGTGGTCCATATATTACATACTGAACATATTTCAGTCAAAGAAGTTCTCAATCTTAATCTTTCTATAGAGACTAATTGACTCCTTATTTGACCTTTTGAACATCTTTCCTAATTGACTCCTTCTGATCTCTCATTATCCATGCAGTAGTCCATATTTTACATACTGAACATATTTCAGGCCAAAGAAGCCTTGATTTAGAATTTTCTATAGATACTAAATGACTCCTTATTTGACCTTTTGAACATCTTTCCTAATTGACTCCTTCTGATCTCTCATCAAACATACAGTAGTCCATATTTAACATACTGAAAATATTTCAGGCCAAAGAGGCCTTGATTTTGAATTTTCTATACAGACTAATCGAGGTCTTATGATGTCTCATCAACCATACGGTAGTCCATATTTTACAAACTGAACATATTTCAGGCCAAGAGTTCTCAACCTTAAACTTTCTATAGAAATTAATTGACTTTTTATTTGACCTTTTGAACATCTTTCCTAATTGACTCCTTCTGATCTCTCATCAACCATGCAGTAGTCCGTATTTTACATACTGAACATATTTCAGGACAAAGAGGCCTTGATCTTGAATTTTCTATAGATACTAATTGACTCCTTATTTGACCTTTTGAACATATTTCCTAATTGACTCCTTCTGATTTCTCATCAACCATACGGTAGTCCATATTATACATGCTGAACATATTTGAGACCAAAGAGGCCTTGATTTTGAATTTTCTATACAGACTAATTGAGGTCTTGTGATTTCTCATCTATCATACGGTAGTCCATATTTTACATACTGAACATATTTCAAGCCAAGAGCTCTGAACCTTGAACATTCTATAGAGACTAATTGACTTTTTATTTGACCTTTTGTACATCTTTCCTAATTGACTCCTTCTGATCTCTCATCAACCATGCAGTAGTCCGTATTTTACATACTGAACATATTTCAGGCCAAAGAGGCCTTGATCTTGAATTTTCTATAGATACTAATTGACTCCTTATTTGACCTTTTGAACATATTTCCTAATTGACTCCTTCTGATTTCTCATCAACCATACGGTAGTCCATATTATACATACTGAACATATTTGAGACCAAAGAGGCCTTGATCTTGAATTTTCTATACAGACTAATTGAGGCTTTCTGATTTCTCATCAACCATACAGTAATCCCTATTTTACATACTGAACATATTTCAAGCCAAGAGTTCTCAATCTTGAACTTTCTATAGAGACTAATTAACTCCTTATTTGACCTTTTGAACATCTTTCCTAATTGACTCCTTCTGATCTCTCATCAAACATACAGTAGTCCATATTTAACATACTGAAAATATTTCAGGCCAAAGAGGCCTTGATTTTGAATTTTCTATACAGACTAATCGAGGTCTTATGATGTCTCATCAACCATACGGTAGTCCATATTTTACAAACTGAACATATTTCAGGCCAAGAGTTCTCAACCTTAAACTTTCTATAGAAATTAATTGACTTTTTATTTGACCTTTTGAACATCTTTCCTAATTGACTCCTTCTGATCTCTCATCAACCATGCAGTAGTCCGTATTTTACATACTGAACATATTTCAGGACAAAGAGGCCTTGATCTTGAATTTTCTATAGATACTAATTGACTCCTTATTTGACCTTTTGAACATATTTCCTAATTGACTCCTTCTGATTTCTCATCAACCATACGGTAGTCCATATTATACATACTGAACATATTTGAGACCAAAGAGGCCTTGATCTTGAATTTTCTATACAGACTAATTGAGGCTTTGTGATTTCTCATCAACCATACGGTAGTCCATATTTTACAAACTGAACATATTTCAGGCCAAGAGTTCTCAATCTTGAACTTTCTATAGAGACTAATTGACTCCTTATTTGACCTTTTGAACATCTTTCCTAATTGACTCCTTCTGATCTCTCATCAACCATGCAGTAGTCCGTATTTTACATACTGAACATATTTCAGGCCAAAGAGGCCTTGATCTTGAATTTTCTATAGATACTAATTGACTCCTTATTTGACCTTTTGAACATATTTCCTAATTGACTCCTTCTGATTTCTCATCAACCATACGGTAGTCCATATTATACATACTGAAAATATTTCAGGCCAAAGAGGCCTTGATCGTGAATTTTCTATACAGACTAATTGAGGCCATCTGATTTCTCATCAACCATACGGTAATCAGTATTTTACATACTGAAAATATTTCAGGCCAAAGAGGACTTGATCTTGAATTTTCTATACTGACTAATAGAGGTCTTCTGATTTCTCATCTACCATACGGTAGTCTATATTTTACATACTGAACATATTTCAAGCCAAGAGTTCTCAACCTTAAACTTTCTGTAGAGACCAATTGACTTTTTATTTGACCTTTTGAACATCTTTCCTAATTGACTCCTTCTGATCTCTCATTATCCATGCAGTAGTCCATATTTTACATACTGAACATATTTCAGGCCAAAGAAGCCTTGATTTAGAATTTTCTATAGATACTAAATGACTCCTTATTTGACCTTTTGAACATCTTTCCTAATTGACTTCTTCTGATCTCTCATCAAACATACAGTAGTCCATATTTAACATACTGAAAATATTTCAGGCCAAAGAGGACTTGATTTTGAATATTCTATACAGACTAATCAAGGTCTTATGATGTCTCATCAACCATACGGTAGTCCATATTTTACAAACTGAACATATTTCAGGCCAAGAGTTCTCAATCTTGAACTTTCTATAGAGACTAATTGACTCCTTATTTGACCTTTTAAACATCTTTCCTAATTGACTCCTTCTCATCTCTCATCAACCATGCAGTAGTCCATATTTGACATACTGAAAATATTTCAAGCCAAAAGAGGCCTTGATCTTGAATTTTCTATAGATACTAATTGACTCCTTATTTGACCTTTTGAACATATTTCCTAATTGACTCCTTCTGATTTCTCATCAACCATACGGTAGTCCATATTATACATACTGAACATATTTGAGGCCAAAGAGGCCTTGATCTTGAATTTTCTATCCTGACTAATTGAGGACTTCTGATTTCTCATCTAGCATACGGTAGTCCATATTTTACATACTGAACATATTTCAAGCCAAGAGCTCTGAACCTTGAACATTCTATAGAGACTAATTGACTTTTTATTTGACCTTTTGAACATCTTTCCTAATTGACTCCTTCTGATCTCTCATCAACCATGCAGTAGTCCGTATTTTACATACTGAACATATTTCAGGCCAAAGAGGCCTTGATCTTGAATTTTCTATAGATACTAATTGACTCCTTATTTGACCTTTTGAACATATTTCCTAATTGACTCCTTCTGATTTCTCATCAACCATACGGTAGTCCATATTATACATACTGAACATATTTGAGACCAAAGAGGCCTTGATCTTGAATTTTCTATACAGACTAATTGAGGCTTTGTGATTTCTCATCAACCATACGGTAGTCCATATTTTACAAACTGAACATATTTCAGGCCAAGAGTTCTCAATCTTGAACTTTCTATAGAGACTAATTGACTCCTTATTTGACCTTTTAAACATCTTTCCTAATTGACTCCTTCTCATCTCTCATCAACCATGCAGTAGTGCATATTTGACATACTGAAAATATTTCAAGCCAAAAGAGGCCTTGATCTTGAATTTTCTATAGATACTAATTGACTCCTTATTTGACCTTTTGAACATATTTCCTAATTGACTCCTTCTGATCTCTCATCAACCATGCAGTAGTGCATATTTGACATACTGAAAATATTTCAGGCCAAAGAGGCCTTGATCGTGAATTTTCTATACAGACTAATTGAGGCCTTCTGATTTCTCACCAACCATACGGTAATCAGTATTTTACATACTGAAAATATTTCAGGCCAAAGAGGACTTGATCTTGAATTTTCTATACTGACTAATAGAGGTCTTCTGATTTCTCATCTACCATACGGTAGTCCATATTTTACATACTGAACATATTTCAAGCCAAGAGTTCTCAACCTTAAACTTTCTGTAGAGACCAATTGCCTTTTTATTTGACCTTTTGAACATCTTTCCTAATTGACTCCTTCTGATCTCTCATCAACCATGCAGTAGTCCATATTTTACATACTGAATATATTTCAGGCCAAAGAGGCCTTGATCTTGAATTTTCTATACAGACTAATCGAGGTCTTATGATGTCTCATCAACCATACGGTGGTCCATATATTACATACTGAACATATTTCAGTCAAAGAAGTTCTCAATCTTAATCTTTCTATAGAGACTAATTGACTCCTTATTTGACCTTTTGAACATCTTTCCTAATTGACTCCTTCTGATCTCTCATTATCCATGCAGTAGTCCATATTTTACATACTGAACATATTTCAGGCCAAAGAAGCCTTGATTTAGAATTTTCTATAGATACTAAATGACTCCTTATTTGACCTTTTGAACATCTTTCCTAATTGACTCCTTCTGATCTCTCATCAAACATACAGTAGTCCATATTTAACATACTGAAAATATTTCAGGCCAAAGAGGCCTTGATTTTGAATTTTCTATACAGACTAATCGAGGTCTTATGATGTCTCATCAACCATACGGTAGTCCATATTTTACAAACTGAACATATTTCAGGCCAAGAGTTCTCAACCTTAAACTTTCTATAGAAATTAATTGACTTTTTATTTGACCTTTTGAACATCTTTCCTAATTGACTCCTTCTGATCTCTCATCAACCATGCAGTAGTCCGTATTTTACATACTGAACATATTTCAGGACAAAGAGGCCTTGATCTTGAATTTTCTATAGATACTAATTGACTCCTTATTTGACCTTTTGAACATATTTCCTAATTGACTCCTTCTGATTTCTCATCAACCATACGGTAGTCCATATTATACATACTGAACATATTTGAGACCAAAGAGGCCTTGATTTTGAATTTTCTATACAGACTAATTGAGGTCTTGTGATTTCTCATCTATCATACGGTAGTCCATATTTTACATACTGAACATATTTCAAGCCAAGAGCTCTGAACCTTGAACATTCTATAGAGACTAATTGACTTTTTATTTGACCTTTTGTACATCTTTCCTAATTGACTCCTTCTGATCTCTCATCAACCATGCAGTAGTCCGTATTTTACATACTGAACATATTTCAGGCCAAAGAGGCCTTGATCTTGAATTTTCTATAGATACTAATTGACTCCTTATTTGACCTTTTGAACATATTTCCTAATTGACTCCTTCTGATTTCTCATCAACCATACGGTAGTCCATATTATACATACTGAACATATTTGAGACCAAAGAGGCCTTGATCTTGAATTTTCTATACAGACTAATTGAGGCTTTCTGATTTCTCATCAACCATACAGTAATCCCTATTTTACATACTGAACATATTTCAAGCCAAGAGTTCTCAATCTTGAACTTTCTATAGAGACTAATTAACTCCTTATTTGACCTTTTGAACATCTTTCCTAATTGACTCCTTCTGATCTCTCATCAAACATACAGTAGTCCATATTTAACATACTGAAAATATTTCAGGCCAAAGAGGCCTTGATTTTGAATTTTCTATACAGACTAATCGAGGTCTTATGATGTCTCATCAACCATACGGTAGTCCATATTTTACAAACTGAACATATTTCAGGCCAAGAGTTCTCAACCTTAAACTTTCTATAGAAATTAATTGACTTTTTATTTGACCTTTTGAACATCTTTCCTAATTGACTCCTTCTGATCTCTCATCAACCATGCAGTAGTCCGTATTTTACATACTGAACATATTTCAGGACAAAGAGGCCTTGATCTTGAATTTTCTATAGATACTAATTGACTCCTTATTTGACCTTTTGAACATATTTCCTAATTGACTCCTTCTGATTTCTCATCAACCATACGGTAGTCCATATTATACATACTGAACATATTTGAGACCAAAGAGGCCTTGATTTTGAATTTTCTATACAGACTAATTGAGGTCTTGTGATTTCTCATCTATCATACGGTAGTCCATATTTTACATACTGAACATATTTCAAGCCAAGAGCTCTGAACCTTGAACATTCTATAGAGACTAATTGACTTTTTATTTGACCTTTTGTACATCTTTCCTAATTGACTCCTTCTGATCTCTCATCAACCATGCAGTAGTCCGTATTTTACATACTGAACATATTTCAGGCCAAAGAGGCCTTGATCTTGAATTTTCTATAGATACTAATTGACTCCTTATTTGACCTTTTGAACATATTTCCTAATTGACTCCTTCTGATTTCTCATCAACCATACGGTAGTCCATATTATACATACTGAACATATTTGAGACCAAAGAGGCCTTGATCTTGAATTTTCTATACAGACTAATTGAGGCTTTCTGATTTCTCATCAACCATACAGTAATCCCTATTTTACATACTGAACATATTTCAAGCCAAGAGTTCTCAATCTTGAACTTTCTATAGAGACTAATTAACTCCTTATTTGACCTTTTGAACATCTTTCCTAATTGACTCCTTCTCATCTCTCATCAACCATGCAGTAGTCCATATTTGACATACTGAAAATATTTCAAGCCAAAAGAGGCCTTGATCTTGAATTTTCTATCCTGACTAATTGAGGACTTCTGATTTCTCATCTAGCATACGGTAGTCCATATTTTATATACTGAACATATTTCAAGCCAAGAGTTCTCAACCTTAAACTTTCTATAGAGACTAATTGACTTTTTATTTGACCTTTTGAACATCTTTCCTAATTGACTCCTTCTGATTTCTCATCAACCATGCAGTAGTCTGTATTTTACATACTGAACATATTTCAGGCCAAAGAGGCCTTGATCTTGAATTTTCTATAGATACTAATTGACTCCTTATTTGACCTTTTGAACATATTTCCTAATTGACTCCTTCTGATTTCTCATCAACCATACGGTAGTCCATATTATACATACTGAACATATTTGAGACCAAAGAGGCCTTGATCTTGAATTTTCTATACAGACTAATTGAGGCTTTCTGATTTCTCATCAACCATACAGTAATCCCTATTTTACATACTGAACATATTTCAAGCCAAGAGTTCTCAATCTTGAACTTTCTATAGAGACTAATTAACTCCTTATTTGACCTTTTGAACATCTTTCCTAATTGACTCCTTCTCATCTCTCATCAACCATGCAGTAGTCCATATTTGACATACTGAAAATATTTCAAGCCAAAAGAGGCCTTGATCTTGAATTTTCTATCCTGACTAATTGAGGACTTCTGATTTCTCATCTAGCATACGGTAGTCCATATTTTATATACTGAACATATTTCAAGCCAAGAGTTCTCAACCTTAAACTTTCTATAGAGACTAATTGACTTTTTATTTGACCTTTTGAACATCTTTCCTAATTGACTCCTTCTGATTTCTCATCAACCATACGGTTGTCCATATTATACATACTGAACATATTTGAGACCAAAGAGGCCTTGATTTTGAATTTTCTATACAGACTAATTGAGGTCTTGTGATTTCTCATCTATCATACGGTAGTCCATATTTTACATACTGAACATATTTCAAGCCAAGAGTTCTCAACCTTAAACTTTCTGTAGAGACCAATTGCCTTTTTATTTGACCTTTTGAACATCTTTCCTAATTGACTCCTTCTGATCTCTCATCAACCATGCAGTAGTCCATATTTTACATACTGAATATATTTCAGGCCAAAGAGGCCTTGATCTTGAATTTTCTATACAGACTAATCGAGGTCTTATGATGTCTCATCAACCATACGGTGGTCCATATATTACATACTGAACATATTTCAGTCAAAGAAGTTCTCAATCTTAATCTTTCTATAGAGACTAATTGACTCCTTATTTTACCTTTTGAACATCTTTCCTAATTGACTCCTTCTGATCTCTCATTATCCATGCAGTAGTCCATATTTTACATACTGAACATATTTCTGGCCAAAGAAGCCTTGATTTAGAATTTTCTATAGATACTAAATGACTCCTTATTTGACCTTTTGAACATCTTTCCTAATTGACTCCTTCTGATCTCTCATCAAACATACAGTAGTCCATATTTAACATACTGAAAATATTTCAGGCCAAAGAGGCCTTGATTTTGAATTTTCTATACAGACTAATCGAGGTCTTATGATGTCTCATCAACCATACGGTAGTCCATATTTTACAAACTGAACATATTTCAGGCCAAGAGTTCTCAACCTTAAACTTTCTATAGAAATTAATTTACTTTTTATTTGACCTTTTGAACATCTTTCCTAATTGACTCCTTCTGATCTCTCATCAACCATGCAGTAGTCCGTATTTTACATACTGAACATATTTCAGGACAAAGAGGCCTTGATCTTGAATTTTCTATAGATACTAATTGACTCCTTATTTGACCTTTTGAACATATTTCCTAATTGACTCCTTCTGATTTCTCATCAACCATACGGTAGTCCATATTATACATACTGAACATATTTGAGACCAAAGAGGCCTTGATTTTGAATTTTCTATACAGACTAATTGAGGTCTTGTGATTTCTCATCTATCATACGGTAGTCCATATTTTACATACTGAACATATTTCAAGCCAAGAGCTCTGAACCTTGAACATTCTATAGAGACTAATTGACTTTTTATTTGACCTTTTGAACATCTTTCCTAATTGACTCCTTCTGATCTCTCATCAACCATGCAGTAGTCCGTATTTTACATACTGAACATATTTCAGGCCAAAGAGGCCTTGATCTTGAATTTTTTATAGATACTAATTGACTCCTTATTTGACCTTTTGAACATATTTCCTAATTGACTCCTTCTGATTTCTCATCAACCATACCGTAGTCCATATTATACATACTGAACATATTTGAGACCAAAGAGGCCTTGATCTTGAATTTTCTATACAGACTAATTGAGGCTTTCTGATTTCTCATCAACCATACAGTAATCCCTATTTTACATACTGAACATATTTCAAGCCAAGAGTTCTCAATCTTGAACTTTCTATAGAGACTAATTGACTCCTTATTTGACCTTTTGAACATCTTTCCTAATTGACTCCTTCTCATCTCTCATCAACCATGCAGTAGTCCATATTTGACATACTGAAAATATTTCAAGCCAAAAGAGGCCTTGATCTTGAATTTTCTATCCTGACTAATTGAGGACTTCTGATTTCTCATCTAGCATACGGTAGTCCATATTTTATATACTGAACATATTTCAAGCCAAGAGTTCTCAACCTTAAACTTTCTATAGAGACTAATTGACTTTTTATTTGACCTTTTGAACATCTTTCCTAATTGACTCCTTCTGATTTCTCATCAACCATACGGTTGTCCATATTATACATACTGAACATATTTGAGACCAAAGAGGCCTTGATTTTGAATTTTCTATACAGACTAATTGAGGTCTTGTGATTTCTCATCTATCATACGGTAGTCCATATTTTACATACTGAACATATTTCAAGCCAAGAGCTCTGAACCTTGAACATTCTATAGAGACTAATTGACTTTTTATTTGACCTTTTGAACATCTTTCCTAATTGACTCCTTCTGATCTCTCATCAACCATGCAGTAGTCCGTATTTTACATACTGAACATATTTCAGGCCAAAGAGGCCTTGATCTTGAATTTTCTATAGATACTAATTGACTCCTTATTTGACCTTTTGAACATATTTCCTAATTGACTCCTTCTGATTTCTCATCAACCATACGGTAGTCCATATTATACATACTGAACATATTTGAGACCAAAGAGGCCTTGATCTTGAATTTTCTATACAGACTAATTGAGGCTTTGTGATTTCTCATCAACCATACGGTAGTCCATATTTTACAAACTGAACATATTTCAGGCCAAGAGTTCTCAATCTTGAACTTTCTATAGAGACTAATTGACTCCTTATTTGACCTTTTAAACATCTTTCCTAATTGACTCCTTCTCATCTCTCATCAACCATGCAGTAGTGCATATTTGACATACTGAAAATATTTCAAGCCAAAAGAGGCCTTGATCTTGAATTTTCTATAGATACTAATTGACTCCTTATTTGACCTTTTGAACATATTTCCTAATTGACTCCTTCTGATTTCTCATCAACCATACGGTAGTCCATATTATACATACTGAACATATTTGAGGCCAAAGAGGCCTTGATCTTGAATTTTCTATCCTGACTAATTGAGGACTTCTGATTTCTCATCTAGCATACGGTAGTCCATATTTTATATACTGAACATATTTCAAGCCAAGAGTTCTCAACCTTAAACTTTCTATAGAGACTAATTGACTTTTTATTTGACCTTTTGAACATCTTTCCTAATTGACTCCTTCTGATTTCTCATCAACCATACGGTTGTCCATATTATACATACTGAACATATTTGAGACCAAAGAGGCCTTGATTTTGAATTTTCTATCCTGACTAATTGAGGTCTTCTGATTTCTCATCTATCATACGGTAGTCCATATTTTACAAACTGAACATATTTCAGGCCACGAGTTCTCAATCTTGAACTTTCTATAGAGACTAATTGACTTTTCATTTGACCTTTTGAACATCTTTCCTAATTGACTCCTTCTGATCTCTCATCAACCATGCAGTAGTCCGTATTTTACATACTGAACATATTTCAGGCCAAAGAGGCCTTGATCTTGAATCTTCTATAGATACTAATTGACTCCTTATTTGACCTTTTGAACATATTTCCTAATTGACTCCTTCTGATTTCTCATCAACCATACGGTAGTACATATTATACATACTGAAAATATTTCAGGCCAAAGAGGCCTTGATCGTGAATTTTCTATACAGACTAATTGAGGCCTTCTGATTTCTCACCAACCATACGGTAATCAGTATTTTAAATACTGAAAATATTTCAGGCCAAAGAGGACTTGATCTTGAATTTTCTATACTGACTAATAGAGGTCTTCTGATTTCTCATCTACCATACGGTAGTCCATATTTTACATACTGAACATATTTCAAGCCAAGAGTTCTCAACCTTAAACTTTCTGTAGAGACCAATTGCCTTTTTATTTGACCTTTTGAACATCTTTCCTAATTGACTCCTTCTGATCTCTCATCAACCATGCAGTAGTCGATATTTTACATACTGAATATATTTCAGGCCAAAGAGGCCTTGATCTTGAATTTTCTATACAGACTAATCGAGGTCTTATGATGTCTCATCAACCATACGGTGGTCCATATATTACATACTGAACATATTTCAGTCAAAGAAGTTCTCAATCTTAATCTTTCTATAGAGACTAATTGACTCCTTATTTGACCTTTTGAACATCTTTCCTAATTGACTCCTTCTGATCTCTCATTATCCATGCAGTAGTCCATATTTTACATACTGAACATATTTCAGGCCAAAGAAGCCTTGATTTAGAATTTTCTATAGATACTAAATGACTCCTTATTTGACCTTTTGAACATCTTTCCTAATTGACTCCTTCTGATCTCTCACCAAACATACAGTAGTCCATATTTAACATACTGAAAATATTTCAGGCCAAAGAGGCCTTGATTTTGAATTTTCTATACAGACTAATCGAGGTCTTATGATGTCTCATCAACCATACGGTAGTCCATATTTTACAAACTGAACATATTTCAGGCCAAGAGTTCTCAACCTTAAACTTTCTATAGAAATTAATTGACTTTTTATTTGACCTTTTGAACATCTTTCCTAATTGACTCCTTCTGATCTCTCATCAACCATGCAGTAGTCCGTATTTTACATACTGAACATATTTCAGGACAAAGAGGCCTTGATCTTGAATTTTCTATAGATACTAATTGACTCCTTATTTGAACTTTTGAACATATTTCCTAATTGACTCCTTCTGATTTCTCATCAACCATACGGTAGTCCATATTATACATACTGAACATATTTGAGACCAAAGAGGCCTTGATCTTGAATTTTCTATACAGACTAATTGAGGCTTTCTGATTTCTCATCAACCATACAGTAATCCCTATTTTACATACTGAACATATTTCAAGCCAAGAGTTCTCAATCTTGAACTTTCTATAGAGACTAATTGACTCCTTATTTGACCTTTTGAACATCTTTCCTAATTGACTTCTTCTCATCTCTCATCAACCATGCAGTAGTCCATATTTGACATACTGAAAATATTTCAAGCCAAAAGAGGCCTTGATCTTGAATTTTCTATCCTGACTAATTGAGGTCTTCTGATTTCTCATCTATCATACGGTAGTCCATATTTTACAAACTGAACATATTTCAGGCCACGAGTTCTCAATCTTGAACTTTCTATAGAGACTAATTGACTTTTCATTTGACCTTTTGAACATCTTTCCTAATTGACTCCTTCTGATCTCTCATCAACCATGCAGTAGTCCATATTTTACATACTGAACATATTTCAGGCCAAAGAGGCCTTGATTTTGAATTTTCTATAGATACTAAATGACTCCTTATTTGAACTTTTGAACATATTTCCTAATTGACTCCTTCTGATCTCTCATCAAACATACAGTAGTCCATATTTAACATACTGAAAATATTTCAGGCCAAAGAGGCCTTGATCGTGAATTTTCTATACAGACTAATTGAGGCCTTCTGATTTCTCATCAACCATACGGTAATCAGTATTTTACATACTGAAAATATTTCAGGCCAAAGAGGACTTGATCTTGAATTTTCTATACTGACTAATAGAGGTCTTCTGATTTCTCATTTACCATACGGTAGTCCATATTTTACATACTGAACATATTTCAAGCCAAGAGTTCTCAACCTTAAACTTTCTATAGAGACTAATTGACTTTTTATTTGACCTTTTGAACATCTTTCCTACTTGACTCCTTCTGATCTCTCATCAACCATGCAGTAGTCCATATTTTACAAACTGAATATATTTCAGGCCAAAGAGGCCTTGATCTTGAATTTTCTATACAGACTAATCAAGGTCTTATGATGTCTCATCAACCATACGGTGGTCCATATTTTACATAGTGAACATATTTCAGGCAAAGAAGTTCTCAATCTTAATCTTTCTATAGAGACTAATTGACTCTTTATTTGACCTTTTGAACATCTTTCCTAATTGACTCCTTCTGATTTCTCATCAACCATACGGTAGTCCATATTATACATACTGAACATATTTGAGGCCAAAGAGGCCTTGATCTTGAATTTTCTATAAAGACTAATTGAGGCCTTCTGATTTCTCATCAACCATACAGTAATCCCTATTTTACATACTGAACATATTTCAAGCCAAGAGTTCTCAATCTTGAACTTTCTATAGAGACTAATTGACTCCTTATTTGACCTTTTGAACATCTTTCCTAATTGACTCCTTCTCATCTCTCATCAACCATGCAGTAGTCCATATTTGACATACTGAAAATATTTCAAGCCAAAAGAGGCCTTGATCTTGAATTTTCTATCCTGACTAATTGAGGTCTTCTGATTTCTCATCTATCATACGGTAGTCCATATTTTACAAACTGAACATATTTCAGGCCATGAGTTCTCAATCTTGAACTTTCTATAGAGACTAATTGACTTTTCATTTGACCTTTTGAACATCTTTCCTAATTGACTCCTTCTGATCTCTCATTATCCATGCAGTAGTCCATATTTTACATACTGTACATATTTCAGGCCAAAGAAGCCTTGATTTAGAATTTTCTATAGATACTAAATGACTCCTTATTTGACCTTTTGAACATCTTTCCTAATTGACTCCTTCTGATCTCTCATCAAACATACAGTAGTCCATATTTAACATACTGAAAATATTTCAGGCCAAAGAGGCCTTGATTTTGAATTTTCTATACAGACTAATTGAGGTCTTGTGATTTCTCATCTATCATACGGTAGTCGATATTTTACATACTGAACATATTTCAAGCCAAGAGCTCTCAACCTTGAACATTCTATAGAGACCAATTGACTCCTTATTTGACCTTTTGAACATCTTTCCTAATTGACTCCTTCTGATCTCTCATCAACCATGCAGTAGTCCGTAATTTACATACTGAACATATTTCAGGCCAAAGAGGCCTTGATCTTGAATTTTCTATAGATACTAATTGACTCCTTATTTGACCTTTTGAACATATTTCCTAATTGACTCCTTCTGATTTCTCATCAACCATACGGTAGTCCATATTATACATACTGAACATATTTGAGGCCAAAGAGGCCTTGATCTTGAATTTTCTATACAGACTAATTGAGGCCTTCTGATTTCTCATCAACCATACAGTAATCCCTATTTTACATACTGAACATATTTCAAGCCAAGAGTTCTCAATCTTGAACTTTCTATAGAGACTAATTGACTCCTTATTTGACCTTTTGAACATCTTTCCTAATTGACTCCTTCTCATCTCTCATCAACCATGCAGTAGTCCATATTTAACATACTGAATATATTTCAGGCCAAAGAGGCCTTGATTTTGAATTTTCTATACAGACTAATCGAGGTCTTATGATGTCTCATCAACCATACGGTAGTCCATATTTTACAAACTGAACATATTTCAGGCCAAGAGTTCTCAATCTTAAACTTTCTATAGAGACTAATTGACTTTTTATTTGACCTTTTGAACATCTTTCCTAATTGACTCCTTCTGATCTCTCATCAACCATGCAGTAGTCCATATTTGATATACTGAAAATATTTCAAGCCAAAAGAGGCCTTGATCTTGAATTTTCTATCCTGACAAACTGAGGACTTCTGATTTCTCATCTAGCATACGGTAGTCCATATTTTATATACTGAATATATTTCAAGCCAAGAGTTCTCAACCTTAAACTTTCTATAGAAACTAATTTACTTTTTATTTGACCTTTTGAACATCTTTCCTAATTGACTCCTTCTGATCTCTCATCAACCATGCAGTAGTCCGTATTTTACATACTGAACATATTTCAGGCCAAAGAGGCCTTGATCTTGAATTTTCTATAGATACTAATTGACTCATTATTTGACCTTTTGAACATATTTCCTAATTGACTCCTTCTGATTTCTCATCAACCATACGGTAGTCCATATTATACATACTGAACATATTTGAGACCAAAGAGGCCTTGATTTTGAATTTTCTATACAGACTAATTGAGGTCTTGTGATTTCTCATCTATCATACGGTAGTCCATATTTTACATACTGAACATATTTCAAGCTAAGAGCTCTGAACCTTGAACATTCTATAGAGACTAATTGACTTTTTATTTGACCTTTTGAACATCTTTCCTAATTGACTCCTTCTGATCTCTCATCAACCATGCAGTAGTCCGTATTTTACATACTGAACATATTTCAGGCCAAAGAGGCCTTGATCTTGAATTTTCTATAGATACTAATTGACTCCTTATTTGACCTTTTGAACATATTTCCTAATTGACTCCTTCTGATTTCTCATCAACCATACGGTAGTCCATATTATACATACTGAACATATTTGAGACCAAAGAGGCCTTGATCTTGAATTTTCTATACAGACTAATTTGAGGCTTTCTGATTTCTCATCAACCATACAGTAATCCCTATTTTACATACTGAACATATTTCAAGCCAAGAGTTCTCAATCTTGAACTTTCTATAATTGACTCCTTATTTGACCTATAGAACTTTCTATAATTGACTGCTTATTTGACCTTTTGAACATCTTTCCTAATTGACTCCTTCTCATCTCTCATCAACCATGCAGTAGTCCATATTTGACATACTGAAAATATTTCAAGCCAAAAGAGTCCTTGATCTTGAATTTTCTATCCTGACTAATTGAGGTCTTCTGATTTCTCATCTATCATACGGTAGTCCGTATTTTACAAACTGAACATATTTCAGGCCACGAGTTCTCAATCTTGAACTTTCTATAGAGACTAATTGACTTTTCATTTGACCTTTTGAACATCTTTCCTAATTGACTCCTTCTGATCTCTCATCAACCATGCAGTAGTCCATATTTTACATACTGAACATATTTCAGGCCAAAGAGGCCTTGATTTTGAATTTTCTATAGATACTAAATTACTCCTTATTTGAACTTTTGAACATATTTCCTAATTGACTCCTTCTGATCTCTCATCAAACATACAGTAGTCCATATTTAACATACTGAAAATATTTCAGGCCAAAGAGGCCTTGATCGTGAATTTTCTATACAGACTAATTGAGGCCTTCTGATTTCTCATCAACCATACGGTAATCAGTATTTTACAGAGTGAACATATTTCAGGCAAAGAAGTTCTCAATCTTAATCTTTCTATAGAGACTAATTGACTCCTTATTTGACCTTTTGAACATCTTTCCTAATTGACTCCTTCTGATTTCTCATCAACCATACGGTAGTCCATATTATACATACTGAACATATTTGAGGCCAAAGAGGCCTTGATCTTGAATTTTCTATCCTGACTAATTGAGGTCTTCTGATTTCTCATCTATCATACAGTAGTCCATATTTTACAAACTGAACATATTTCAGGCCACGAGTTCTCAATCTTGAACTTTCTATAGAGACTAATTGACTTTTCATTTGACCTTTTGAACATCTTTCCTAATTGACTCCTTCTGATCTCTCATTATCCATGCAGTAGTCCATATTTTACATACTGAACATATTTCAGGCCAAAGAAGCCTTGATTTAGAATTTTCTATAGATACTAAATGACTCCTTATTTGACCTTTTGAACATCTTTCCTAATTGACTCCTTCTCATCTCTCATCAACCATGCAGTAGTCCATATTTGACATACTGAAAATATTTCAAGCCAAAAGAGGCCTTGATCTTGAATTTTCTATAGATACTAATTGACTCCTTATTTGACCTTTTGAACATATTTCCTAATTGACTCCTGATTTCTCATCAACCATACGGTAGTCCATATTATACATACTGAACATATTTGAGGCCAAAGAGGCCTTGATCTTGAATTTTCTATCCTGACTAATTGAGGACTTCTGATTTCTCATCTAGCATACGGTAGTCCATATTTTATATACTGAACATATTTCAAGCCAAGAGTTCTCAACCTTAAACTTTCTATAGAGACTAATTGACTTTTTATTTGACCTTTTGAACATCTTTCCTAATTGACTCCTTCTGATCTCTCATCAACCATGCAGTAGTCAATATTTTACATACTGAACATATTTCAGGCCAAAGAGGCCTTGATTTTGAATTTTCTATACAGACTAATTGAGGTCTTGTGATTTCTCATCTATCATACGGTAGTCCATATTTTACATACTGAACATATTTCAAGCCAAGAGCTCTCAACCTTGAACATTCTATAGAGACTAATTGACTTTATATTTGACCTTTTGAACATCTTTCCTAATTGACTCCTTCTGATCTCTCATCAACCATGCAGTAGTCCGTATTTTACATACTGAACATATTTCAGGCCAAAGAGGCCTTGATCTTGAATTTTCTATAGATACTAATTGACTCCTTATTTGACCTTTTGAACATATTTCCTAATTGACTCCTTCTGATTTCTCATCAACCATACGGTAGTCCATATTATACATATTGAACATATTTGAGGCCAAAGAGGCCTTGATCTTGAATTTTCTATACAGACTAATTGAGACCTTCTGATTTCTCATCAACCATACAGTAATCCCTATTTTACATACTGAACATATTTCAAGCCAAGAGTTCTCAATCTTGAACTTTCTATAGAGACTAATTGACTCCTTATTTGACCTTTTGATCATCTTTCCTAATTGACTCCTTCTCATCTCTCATCAACCATGCAGTAGTCCATATTTGACATACTGAAAATATTTCAAGCCAAAAGAGGCCTTGATCTTGAATTTTCTATCCTGACTAATTGAGGTCTTATGATTTCTCATCTATCATACGGTAGTCCGTATTTTACATACTGAACATATTTCAGGCCAAAGAGGCCTTGATCTTGAATTTTCTATAGATACTAATTGACTCCTTATTTGACCTTTTGAACATATTTCCTAATTGACTCCTTCTGATTTCTCATCAACCATACGGTAATCAGTATTTTACATACTGAAAATATTTCAGGCCAAAGAGGACTTGATCTTGAATTTTCTATACTGACTAATAGAGGTCTTCTGATTTCTCATCTACCATACGGTAGTCCATATTTTACATACTGAACATATTTCAAGCCAAGAGTTCTCAACCTTAAACTTTCTGTAGAGACCAATTGACTTTTTATTTGACCTTTTGAACATCTTTCCTAATTGACTCCTTCTGATCTCTCAACAACCATGCAGTAGTCCATATTTTACATACTGAACATATTTCAGGCCAAAGAAGCCTTGATTTAGAATTTTCTATAGATACTAAATGACTCCTTATTTGACCTTTTGAACATCTTTCCTAATTGACTCCTTCTGATCTCTCATCAAACATACAGTAGTCCATATTTAACATACTGAAAATATTTCAGGCCAAAGAGGCCTTGATTTTGAATTTTCTATACAGACTAATCAAGGTCTTATGATGTCTCATCAACCATACGGTAGTCCATATTTTACAAACTGAACATATTTCAGGCCAAGAGTTCTCAATCTTAAACTTTCTATAGAGACTAATTGACTTTTTATTTGACCTTTTGAACATCTTTCCTAATTGACTCCTTCTGATCTCTCATCAACCATGCAGTAGTCCATATTTGATATACTGAAAATATTTCAAGCCAAAAGAGGCCTTTATCTTGAATTTTCTATCCTGACTAATTGAGGACTTCTGATTTCTCATCTAGCATACGGTAGTCCATATTTTATATACTGAACATATTTCAAGCCAAGAGTTCTCAACCTTAAACTTTCTATAGATACTAATTGACTTTTTATTTGACCTTTTGAACATCTTTCCTAATTGACTCCTTCTGATCTCTCATCAACCATGCAGTAGTCAATATTTTACATACTGAACATATTTCAGGCCAAAGAGGCCTTGATTTTGAATTTTCTATACAGACTAATTGAGGTCTTGTGATTTCTCATCTATCATACGGTAGTCCATATTTTACATACTGAACATATTTCAAGCCAAGAGCTCTCAACCTTGAACATTCTATAGAGACTACTTTTTATTTGACCTTTTGAACATCTTTCCTAATTGACTCCTTCTGATCTCTCATCAACCATGCAGTAGTCCGTATTTTACATACTGAATATATTTCAGGCCAAAGAGGCCTTGATCTTGAATTTTCTATAGATACTAATTGACTCCTTATTTGACCTTTTGAACATATTTCCTAATTGACTCCTTCTGATTTCTCATCAACCATACGGTAGTCCATATTATACATACTGAACATATTTGAGGCCAAAGAGGCCTTGATCTTGAATTTTCTATACAGACTAATTGAGGCCTTCTGATTTCTTATCAACCATACAGTAGTCCATATCTTACATACTGAACATATTTCAGGCCAAAGAGGCCTTGATTTTGAATTTTCTATAGATACTAAATGACTCCTTATTTGAACTTTTGAACATATTTCCTAATTGACTGCTTCTGATCTCTCATCAAACATACAGTGGTCCCTATTTAACATACTGAAAATATTTCAGGCCAAAGAGGCCTTGATCGTGAATTTTCTATACAGACTAATTGAGGCCTTCTGATTTCTCATCAACCATACGGTAATCAGTATTTTACATACTGAAAATATTTCAGGCCAAAGAGGACTTGATCTTGAATTTTCTATACTGACTAATAGAGGTCTTCTGATTTCTCATTTACCATACGGTAGTCCATATTTTACATACTGAACATATTTTAAGCCAAGAGTTCTCAACCTTAAACTTTCTATAGAGACTAATTGACTTTTTATTTGACCTTTTGAACATCTTTCCTAATTGACTCCTTCTGATCTCTCATCAACCATGCAGTAGTCCATATTTTACATACTGAATATATTTCAGGCCAAAGAGGCCTTGATCTTGAATTTTCTATACAGACTAATCGAGGTCTTATGATGTCTCATCAACCATACGGTGGTCCATATTTTACAAACTGAACATATTTCAGGCAAAGAAGTTCTCAATCTTAATCTTTCTATAGAGACTAATTGACTCCTTATTTGACCTTTTGAACATCTTTCCTAATTGACTCCTTCTGATCTCTCATCAAACATACAGTAGTCCATATTTAACATACTGAAAATATTTAAAGCCAAAAGAGGCCTTGATCTTGAATTTTCTATACAGACTAATCGAGGTATTTTGATGTCTCATCAACCGTACAGTAATATTTGACATACTGAACATATTTCAGGCAAAGGAGTTCCCATTCAGTCGGTCACTCTCGACGCCACGTCGGAGTACCGACGAATAGGAATCTCGCTAGCGAGAGCCAATCTACTTCGAGTGTAACTAAACGAGCCAATGCACATTGGCATGCAATGATTGCACCAGCTGCTCATGCCACTCCGTGTGGGTATAAATGAGGCACAGGTGCTTGCATCAAATTAGCTTTTTGCTTCGGAGCCGAGTGGTGGATGGTTTGTCCTGAAATCACTCTCTACAAAGCATGTGTTAACATTTTAACGAGTCAAGCTCTTCGGATGGATCTCTCCTCGTTTGGTGTTGGAGTGACGGCACTGCAGCGGGGTCGATTTTCTCTCTTTTTCTATTTTGTTTTATTGAGCAAAAACAAAAGGCTGTTCTCACAGCTGGTTCGGTGCGCTGTAAAGAGCGCTGAAAAGCCGTTTTCATGGCTGGTAGGAACTGCTGGTCCTTCTTATGGAGGAACCTAGCATTTCATTTGGGGCTCCAGCTGAGGATCAGATGTCAATCGCTGCATCGGAGAGAGGGCTGTTGTGCTCTGGAAATGAGGATGATGCTGAGCCCACTGTAATGGTGTGTGCTTTGCTGAATCAGATTCAGAGTTAATAGCCATGCTTTCCCGGGATCTTTCCCGGATGTGCATGGAAAACTTGGCAGTATGGAACACCAGGGGGGCCAAAACTGCATAAGTTTTCCTCTCTCACTACCCTCAACGGTGGGGTGGCTGTGCGCAGACCACCTCCGCTCTGCACTTTAATGCACGAGGGTAGTTCTGAGTCGGGGTTGAGCTGCGCATGTTGACTAACCGTGATCAAAGTCACTGCGCCCTCGGCCAGACGATGTCCACCTCGGTGGTCCAGAAACGCCCCCTGGCTTGCCTTGCTGAGGTGTGAGTGGTCGTCAAAGTGCGCTTTCTCGATGCTCCCATCTCACAAGGTAGCCTTTTCGGTGACACTGTTGAGAACTGGGCCCAGCAGTTCTTCGCAGTCGGTAGCAGGCTGAGGCAATCAAGAGCTTCCCCCGACGCACCACAAGAGTGCCTCGTGGGTTGCCCCTCAGTCTGCTCGTCGCCAAAGGCGTCGTCCCCTGCAAAAAAAAAAAAAAAAAAAAAACTTCGGCACAGCCTGCTCTACTGTGTCCGACGCAGAAAGGCGACGCCACCCGTCTCTGCTGCTGTTTAAGCAGTCGGTGAAACATCACCTCTGAGACGGGTGACCTGGAGATGGGCGGGGCTGCTCTTCCCCGGAGGAGGGCCGGGCAGAGAATCTTTTGAGTCAAAAATCTGTTCTGCCGCTGGTGTCACAACCAGTGGTACCCCAATTCTCAAAAAAAAAAAAAAAAAAAAAAAAAAAAAAAAAAAGAGCAGTTCCTCTATCTCTGGGTCCCAAGGGGGTTCGGAGAGCTGTGGACGGTCCAACGCCGGACCACACTCATCCTCCTCCTTCGCCAGCGGGCAGCAGTGGACGGTTCGAGGACGCAACCAAGCCTTCTCACGTACCCTCTGCCCACTCGTGGAATCAGGTAAGTGTTGCACAGCACACTCACACCCCGCTGCGGGCCGCCTCCACGAGACAGCCGCCCCAGCCCGGTACCTGCATTCCACCTCGCTGCCCCACGGTGGGTACGCCGGTGGTCCCTTTGGTCCCGCTTGCACGGTCTCGGCGAGCCTGGTTAGCGCTCCCCAGTCCGTCTCGCTGGCTCATCCGGACCATCAGGCTCGGCTATGCGATTCAGTTCGCCCGGCGCCCCCCCAGGTTCAAGGGCGTCCGCTTCACTTCGGTGAACGCCGCAGACGCCCATGTCCTGCGTGCGGAGATCGCAGTCCTACTGGCGAAGGACGCGATAGAGCCGGTCCCTCCAGCCGATATGAAGACAGGCTTCTACAGCCCGTACTTCATTGTACCCAAGAAGACCGGTGGGTTACGGCCAATCTTGGCCGTCCCCAAGATTGGTTTGCAGCGATCGACCTGAAGGACGCGTACTTTCATGTCTCGATTCTTCCTCGACACAGGCCGTTTCTGCGCTTTGCGTTCGAGGGTCGAGCATATCAGTACAAAGTCCTGCCCTTCGGGCTGTCCCTGTCCCCCCGTGTCTTCGCGAAAGTCACGGAGGGGGCCCTTGTGCCCATGAGAGAACAGGGCGTTCGCATCCTCAACTATCTCGACGACTGGCTCATTCTAGCACAGTCCAGAGATCAGTTGTGCGAACACAGGGACCTGGTGCTCAGACACCTCAGCCAGTTGGGTCTTCGGGTTAACTGGGAGAAGAGCAAACTCGCCCCCGTGCAGAGGATCTCTTTTCTCGGTATGGAGTTAGATTCGGTCGAACGGACAGCGTGCCTCACAGAGGAGCGCGTCCAGTCGATGCTGAACTGCCTGAACACGTTTCAAGGCAGGATGGCGGTTCCACTGAAACAGTTTCAGAGGCTCCTGGGGCATATGGCAGCCGCAGCGGCAGTAACACCGTTCGGCTTGCTTCATATGAGACCGCTTCAGCATTGGCTACACGGCCGAGTCCCGAGATGGGCGTGGCAACGCGGCACTCACCGGGTGAGCATCACACCGGCCTGCCGCCAATCCTTCAGCCCATGGTCAGACCCCTCGTTCCTTCGGGCCGGAGTGCCTCTGGAACAGGTGTCCAGGCATGCTGTGGTCTTCACAGATGCCTCTGCCATGGGCTGGGGAGCCACGTACAACGGGCATGCAGTGTCAGGGGTTGGACGGACCCGCACCTGCATTGGCACATCAACTGCCTCGAGTTGCTAGCAGTGCATCTCGCTCTGAGCCACCTCAAAAGGCTGCTACGGGGCAAAGATGTACTGGTCCGCACGGACAACACCGCGACCGTTGCGTATATCAACCGACAAGGTGGTCTACGCTCCCGTCGCATGTTGCAACTCGCCCGCCATCTCCTCCTCTGGAGTCAGAAGTGTCTGAGGTCGCTTCGGGCCATTCATGTCCCTGGTGTGAGCAACCGTGTGGCCGACGAGCTTTCACGAGCTGCGCTCCCAGGGGAATGGCGACTCCACCCCCAGGTGGTTCAGCTGATTTCGAGACAGTTCGAGGCTGCACAGGTCGACCTTCTTTGCCTCCCCAGAAATGTCCCACTGCCAGTGGTTCTATTCGCTGACCGAGGTTACACTCGGCACGGATGCACTTGCGCACAGCTGGCCCCAGGGGCTGCGCAAATATGCGTTTTCCCCAGTGAGCCTACTTGCACAGACACTGTGCAAGGTCAGGGAGGACGAGGAGCAGGTCCTGTTGGTGGCGCCTTACTGGCCCAACCGGTCCTAGTTCCCAGAACTTATGCTCCTGGCGACAGCCCCTCCTTGGCCGATTCCTCTGAGGAAGGACCTTCTGACTCAGAGACGGGGCACCCTGTGGCACCCGCGTCCAGATCTGTGGAAGCTTCATGTCTGGCCCCTGGACGGGACGCGGAGGTTCTAGATGACTTACCCCAAGAGGTAGTTAACACCATCACTTCGGCACGAGCACCGTCTACAAGACAGGCTTATGCTTTGAAGTGGAACCTGTTCGTCGAGTGGTGTTCTTCTCGCCGAGAAGACCCCCGAAGATGTTCGATCGTGTCTGTGCTTTCCTTCCTGCAACGAGGGTTGGAGCGTAGGCTGTCGCCCTCCACCCTCAAGGTCTATGTTGCTGCAATATCTGCCCATCACGACCATGTAGAAGGTAAGACAGTTGGGAAGCACGACCTGGTCGTCAGGTTCCTCAGGGGGGGCGAGACGGTTAACTCTGGTGCTCCGAGCACTTCAGAATGCCCCATTTGAGCCCTTGCGGTCAGCAGAGCTTAAGATTCTGTCTATGAAGACTTTGCTGTTGGCCGCACTGGCCTCCATCAAGAGGGTAGGGGACCTGCAGGCATTTTCGTTCGACAAATCGTGCCTAGAGTTTGGGCCGGGTGACACCCACGTGGTATTGAGACCCCGGCCTGGCAATGTGCCCAAGGTTCCTACCACTCCCTTCAGGGACCAGGTGGTGAACCTGCAAGCGCTGCCCCTGGAGGAGGCAGACCCAGCCCTAGCTTTGCTCTGTCCCGTCCGCGCTCTGCGGATCTACGTGGATAGAACTCAAAGCTTCAGGACCTCAGATCAGCTCTTTGTCTGTCACGGAGAGGCCAGCAGAAGGGAAAGGCTGTCTCCAAGCAGAGGATGGCCCACTGGATAGTGGATGCCATCACCTTGGCTTACCAAGCACAAGGTGTGCCCTGTCCGCTCAGGGTGCGAGCACACTCTACTAGAAGTGTTGCATCCTCCTGGGCGCTGGCACGTGGCGCCTCGCTGTCAGACATCTGTAGAGCTGCGGGCTGGGCGACACCCAACACGTTCGCTAGATTCTATAGTCTACGTGTAGAGCCAGTGTCCTCCTGTGTTCTCGCCTCAAACGGGTAGAAGCACTGAGAGGCCCTGGCTCTTGTCGGCTTGCTGCGCCCCGGCGCTTTATTCTCCAGAAGCAAACTCTGTCGAGTCCTCCATCTCCCTCGGTGCCGGACGTGGCGGAACGTCTGGCATCAGGCCCCTTGCCGCTGAATCCTTGAGAACCGGTACTGGGCTGGGGATATATGAGTGACCCTGCGGGGATCCCATATATTTTTCCACGGTCGCTCCTACGGGAAGCCCGTGTCTTTCCCTTGGGAGAGCCCTCCCCTTGGTGGGGCTGGAGCCCCCTCTCAGTTGCGGGCTATGGCTCAGCTTTGTACTCCACATAACTCCTTCGGTGTATGATGTGGGTTCCGCAGCATTCCCTTCCACTAGGGCACGCTTCCCAGTGTTATCCAATAAGTCACTGAGCGGGTCATGCAGAACAGCAGTGATGGACTTCTCTGTGTGAGCCCCATCTCATCAGGTAAGAGAGCTTAGGAGGCTCACACAGGGCACTGGATGGGGGCAGAGGCCATGGCGCTTTGGTAGGGATTCCTATTCGTCGGTACTCCGACGTGGCGTCGAGAGTGACCGACTGAATGGGAACGTCTCGGTTACGTATGTAAGCCTCGTTCCCTGAAGGAGGGAACGGAGACGCCACGTCCCGTCGCCATGTCCTCTGTACCCTGCTGGGGTGCCAGTTCACCTACTCGGCTCCTCAGCAAAAAACTAATTTGATGCAAGCACCTGTGCCTCATTTATACCCACACGGAGTGGCATGAGCAGCTGGTGCAATCATTGCATGCCAATGTGCATTGGCTCGTTTAGTTACACTCGAAGTAGATTGGCTCTCGCTAGCGAGATTCCTATTCGTCGGTACTCCGACGTGGCGTCTCCGTTCCCTCCTTCAGGGAACGAGGGTTACATACGTAACCGAGACGTTCTCAATCTTGAACTTTCTATACTGACTAATTGAGGCCTTCTGATTTCTCATCAACCATACGGGGGTCTATATTTTACATACTGAACATATTTCAGGCAAAAGAAGCCTTGATCTTGAATTTTCTATACAGACTAATTGAGGTCTTTTGATATCTTATCAACCGTACGGTACTCCATATTATACATAATGAACATATTTCAGGCCAAGGAGTTCTCAATCTTGAACTTTATATAGGACTAATTGACTCCTTCTGATTTCTCATCAACCATACAGTAGTCCATATTTGACATACTGAAAATATTTCAAGCCAAAAGAGGCCTTGATCTTGAATTTTCTATACTGACTGATTGAGGCCTTCTGATTTCTCATTAATCATACAGTAGTCCATATTTTACATACTGAACATATTTCAGGCCAAAGAGGCCTTGATCCTGAATTTTCTATACAGACTAATCGAGGCCTTTTGATGTCTAATCAACCATACGGTAGTCTATATTTGACATAGGGTGAATTCAGGGAGATTGGGACACTTTTTCCAAGTCATCTCAATGGCGAAAATTGTCCCAATCACCCTGAATTTACCCTACTGAACATATTTCAGACCAAGGAGGTCTCAATCTTGAACTTTCTATAGAGACTAATTGACTCCTTATTTGACCTTTTGAACAGCTTTTTTATTTGACCTTTTGAACATATTTCCTAATTGACTCCTTCTGATTTCTCATCAACCATACGTTAGTCCATATTTTACATACTGAACATATTTCAGGCCAAAAGAGGCCTTGATCTTGAATTTTCTATTCTCACTAATTGATGACTTCTGATTTCTCATCTATCATACAGTAGTCCATATTTTACATACTGAAAATATTTCAAGACAAAAGAGGCCTTGATTTTGAATTTTCTGTAGATACTAAATGACTCCTTATTTGAACTTTTGAACATATTTCCTAATTGACTCCTTCTGATCTCTCATCAACCATACAGTAGTCCATATTTAACATACTGAAAATATGTCAGGCCAAAGAGGCCTTGATCTTAAATTTTCCATACAGACTAATTGAGGTCTTTTGATGTCTCATCAACCGTACAGTATTCCATATTTGACATACTGAACATATTTCAGGCAAAGGAGTTCTCAATCTTGAACTTTCTATACAGACTAATTGACTCCTTATTTGACCTTTTGAACATCTTTCCTAATTGACTCCTTCTGATCTCTCATCAACCATGCAGTAGTCCAAATTTGACATACTGAAAATATTTCAAGCCAAAAGAGTCCTTGATCTTGAATTTTCTATACTGACTAATTGAGGTCTTGTGATTTCTCATCTATCATACGGTAGTCCATATTTTACAAACTGAACATATTTCAGGCCAAGAGTTCTCAATCTTGAACTTTCTATAGAGACTAATTGACTCCTTATTTGACCTTTTGAACATATTTCCTAATTGACTCCTTCTGATCTCTCATCAACCATACAGTAGTCCATATTTAACATACTGAAAATATTTCAGGCCAAAGAGGCCTTGATCGTGAATTTTCTATACAGACTAATTGAGGCCTTCTGATTTCTCATCAACCATACGGGGGTCCATATTTTACATACTAAACATATTTCAGGCAAAGGAGTTCTCAATCTTAATCTTTCTATAGAGACTAATTGACTCCTTATTTGACCTTTTGAACATCTTTCCTAATTGACTCCTTCTGATCTCTCATCAACCATGCAGTAGTCCATATTATACATACTGAACATATTTGAGGCCAAAGAGTCCTTGATCTTGAATTTTTTATACAGACTAATTGAGGCCTTCTGATTTCTCATCAACCATACGGTAGTCCATATTTTACATACTGAACATATTTCAGGCCAAAAGAGGCCTTGATCTTGAATTTTCTATTCTCACTAATTGATGACTTCTGATTTCTCATCTATCATACAGTAGTCCATATTTTACATACTGAAAATATTTCAAGACAAAAGAGGCCTTGATTTTGAATTTTCTATAGATACTAAATGACTCCTTATTTGAACTTTTGAACATATTTCCTAATTGACTCCTTCTGATCTCTCATCAAACATACAGTAGTCCATATGTAACATACTGAAAATATGTCAGGCCAAAGAGGCCTTGATCTTGAATTTTCCATACAGACTAATTGAGGTCTTTTGATGTCTCATCAACCATACAGTGGTCCATATTTTACATACTGAACATATTTCAGGCAAAGAAGTTCTCAATCTTAATCTTTTTATAGAGACTAATTGACTCCTTATTTGACCTTTTGAACATCTTTCCTAATTGACTCCTTCTGATCTCTCATCAACCATACGGTGGTCCATATTTTACATACTGAAAATATTTCAGGCAAAGAGGCCTTGATCTTGAATTTTCTATACTGACTAATTGTGGTCTTTTGATATCTTATCAACCGTACTGTACTCCATATTATACATAATGAACATATTTCAGGTCAAGGAGTTCTCAATCTTGAACTTTATATAGGACTAATTGACTCCTTCTGATTTCTCATCAACCATACAGTAGTCCATATTTGACATACTGAAAATATTTCAAGCCAAAAGAGGCCTTGATCTTGAATTTTCTATACAGACTAATCGAGGCCTTTTGATGTCTAATCAACCATACGGTAGTCTATATTTGACATAGGGTGAATTCAGGGTGATTGGGACACTTTTTCCAAGTCATCTCAATGGCAAAAATTGTCCCAATCACCCTGAATTTACCCTACTGAACATATTTCAGGCCAAGGAGGTCTCAATCTTGAACTTTCTATAGAGACTAATTGACTCCTTATTTGACCTTTTGAACAGCTTTTTTATTTGACCTTTTGAACATCTTTCCTAATTGACTCCATCTGATCTCTCATCAACCATGCAGTAGTCCATATTTGACATACTGAAAATATTTCAACCCAAAAGAGGCCTTGATCTTGAATTTTCTATCCTGACTAATCGAGGTCTTTTGATTTCTCATCTTTCATACGGTGGTCCATATTTTACATACTAAACATATTTCAGGCCAAGAGTTCTCAATCTTGAACTTTCTATAGAGACTAATTGACTCCTTATTTGAACAGCTTTCCTAATTGACTCCTTCTGATCGCTCATCAACCATACATGGACTAATGCATGGTTGATGAGCGATCAATGGACTAATATTTTGACATAATGAAAATACTTCAAGCCAAAAGAGTCCTTGATCTTTAATTTTCTATACTGACTAATTGAGGTCTTGTGATTTCTCATCTATCATACGTTAGTCCATATTTTACAAACTAAACATATTTCAGGCCAAGAGTTCTCAATCTTGAACTTTCTATAGAGACTAATTGACTCCTTATTTGAACTTTTGAACATATTTCCTAATTGACTCCTTCTGATCTCTCATCAAACATACAGTAGTCCATATTTAACATACTGAAAATATGTCAGGCCAAAGAGGCCTTGATCTTGAATTTTCCATACAGACTAATTGAGGTCTTATGATGTCTCATCAACCATACGGTGGTCCAAATTTTACATACTGAACATATTTCAGGCAAAGAAGTTCTCAATCTTAATCTTTTTATAGAGACTAATTGACTCCTTATTTGACCTTTTGAACATATTTCCTAATTGACTCCTTCTGATCTCTCATCAACCATACAGTAGTCCATATTTAACATGCTGAAAATATTTCAGGCAAAGAGGCCTTCATCTTGAACTTTCTATACAGACTAATCGAGGTCTTATGATGTCTCATTAACCATACGGTGGTCCATATTTTACATACTGAACATATTTCAGGCAAAGAAGTTCTCAATCTTAATCTTTTTATAGAGACTAATTGACTCCTTATTTGACCTTTTGAACATCTTTCCTAATTGACTCCTTCTGATCTCTCATCAACCATGCATTAGTCCATATTTGACATACTGAAAATATTTCAAACCAAAAGAGGCCTTGATCTTGAATTTTCTATCCTGACTAATTGAGGACTTCTGATTTCTCATCTAGCATAAGGTAGTCCATATTTTACATACTGAACATATTTCAAGCCAAGAGTTCTCAACCTTAAACTTTCTATAGAGACTAATTGACTTTTTATTTGACCTTTTAAACATCTTTCCTAATTGACTCCTTCTGATCTCTCATCAACCATACGGTAATCAGTATTTTACATACTGAAAATATTTCAAGCCAAAGCGGCCTTGATCTTAAATTTTCCATACAGACTAATTGAGGTCTTATGATGTCTCATCAACCATACGGTGGTCCATATTTTACATACTGAACATATTTCAGGCAAAGAAGTTCTCAATCTTAATCTTTTTATAGAGACTAATTGACTCCTTATTTTACCTTTTGAACATATTTCCTAATTGACTCCTTCTGATCTCTCATCAACCATACAGTAGTCCATATTTAACATGCTGAAAATATTTCAGGCAAAGAGGCCTTGATCTTGAACTTTCTATACAGACTAATTGAGGTCTTATGATGTCTCATCAACCATACGGTGGTCCATATTTTACATACTGAACATATTTCAGGCAAAGAAGTTCTCAATCTTAATCTTTTTATAGAGACTAATTGACTACTTATTTGACCTTTTGAACATATTTCCTAATTGACTCCTTCTGATCTCTCATCAACCATACAGTAGTCCATATTTAACATGCTGAAAATATTTCAGGCAAAGAGGCCTTGATCTTGAATTTTCTATCCTGACTAATTGAGGACTTCTGATTTCTCATCTAGCATAAGGTAGTCCATATATTACATACTGAACATATTTCAAGCCAAGAGTTCTCAACCTTAAACTTTCTATAGAGACTAATTGACTTTTTATTTGACCTTTTGAACATCTTTCCTAATTGACTCCTTCTGATCTCTCATCAACCATACGGTAATCAGTATTTTACATACTGAAAATATTTCAAGCCAAAGCGGCCTTGATCTTAAATTTTCCATACAGACTAATTGAGGTCTTATGATGTCTCATCAACCATACGGTGGTCCATATTTTACATACTGAACATATTTCAGGCAAAGAAGTTCTCAATCTTAATCTTTTTATAGAGACTAATTGACTCCTTACTTGACCTTTTGAACATATTTCCTAATTGACTCCTTCTGATCTCTCATCAACCATACAGTAGTCCATATTTAATATACTGAACATATTTCAGGGCAAAGAGGCCTTGATCTTAAATTTTCTATAGATACTAATTGACTCCTTATTTTACCTTTTGAACATATTTCCTAATTGACTCCTTCTGATCTCTCATCAACCATACAGTAGTCCATATTTAACATGCTGAAAATATTTCAGGCAAAGAGGCCTTGATCTTGAACTTTCTATACAGACTAATTGAGGTCTTATGATGTCTCATCAACCATACGGTGGTCCATATTTTACATACTGAACATATTTCAGGCAAAGAAGTTCTCAATCTTAATCTTTTTATAGAGACTAATTGACTACTTATTTGACCTTTTGAACATCTTTCCTAATTGACTCCTTCTGATCTCTCATCAACCATGCATTAGTCCATATTTGACATACTGAAAATATTTCAAACCAAAAGAGGCCTTGATCTTGAATTTTCTATCCTGACTAATTGAGGACTTCTGATTTCTCATCTAGCATAAGGTAGTCCATATATTACATACTGAACATATTTCAAGCCAAGAGTTCTCAACCTTAAACTTTCTATAGAGACTAATTGACTTTTTATTTGACCTTTTGAACATCTTTCCTAATTGACTCCTTCTGATCTCTCATCAACCATACGGTAATCAGTATTTTACATACTGAAAATATTTCAAGCCAAAGCGGCCTTGATCTTAAATTTTCCATACAGACTAATTGAGGTCTTATGATGTCTCATCAACCATACGGTGGTCCATATTTTACATACTGAACATATTTCAGGCAAAGAAGTTCTCAATCTTAATCTTTTTATAGAGACTAATTGACTCCTTACTTGACCTTTTGAACATATTTCCTAATTGACTCCTTCTGATCTCTCATCAACCATACAGTAGTCCATATTTAATATACTGAACATATTTCAGGGCAAAGAGGCCTTGATCTTAAATTTTCTATAGATACTAATTGACTCCTTATCTGAGCTTTTGAACATATTTCCTAATTGACTCCTTCTGATTTCTCAACAACCATACGGTAGTCCATATTTTACAAACTGAACATATTTCAGGCCAAAAGAGGCCTTGATCTTGAATTTTCTATTCTCACTAATTGATGACTTCTGATTTCTCATCTATCATACAGTAGTCCATATTTTACATACTGAAAATATTTCAAGCCAAAAGAGGCCTTGATTTTGTATTTTCTATAGATACTAAATGACTCCTTATCTGAGCTTTTGAACATATTTCCTAATTGACTCCTTCTGATCTCTCATCAAACATACAGTAGTCCATATTTAACATACTGAAAATATTTCAGGCCAAAGAGGTCTTGATCTTAAATTTTCCATACAGACTAATTTAGGTCTTTTTATGTCTCATCAACCATACAGTATTCCATATTTGACATACTGAACATATTTCAAGCCAAAAGAGGACTTGATCTTGAATTTTCTATCCTGACTAATTGAGGCTTTCTGATTTTTCACCAACCATACGGTAGTCCATATTTTACATACTGTACATATTTCAGGCAAAAGAAGCCTTGATCTTGAATTTTCTATACAGACTAATTGAGGTCTTTTGATATCTTATCAACCGTACGGTACTCCATATTATACATAAAGAACATATTTCAGGTCAAGGAGTTCTCAATCTTGAACTTTATATAGGACTAATTGACTCCTTCTGATTTCTCATCAACCATACAGTAGTCCATATTTGACATACTGAACATATTTCAAGCCAAAAGAGGACTTGATCTTGAATTTTCTATCCTGACTAATTGAGGCTTTCTGATTTTTCACCAACCATACGGTAGTCCATATTTTACATACTGTACATATTTCAGGCAAAAGAAGCCTTGATCTTGAATTTTCTATACAGACTAATTGAGGTCTTTTGATATCTTATCAACCGTACGGTACTCCATATTATACATAAAGAACATATTTCAGGTCAAGGAGTTCTCAATCTTGAACTTTATATAGGACTAATTGACTCCTTCTGATTTCTCATCAACCATACGGTAGTCTATATTTGACATAGGGTGAATTCAGGGTGATTGGGACACTTTTTCCAAGTCATCTCAATGGCAAAAATTGTCCCAATCACCCTGAATTTACCCTACTGAACATATTTCAGGCCAAGGAGGTCTCAATCTTGAACTTTCTATAGAGACTAATTGACTCCTTATTTGACCTTTTGAACAGCTTTTTTATTTGACCTTTTGAACATCTTTCCTAATTGACTCCATCTGATCTCTCATCAACCATGCAGTAGTCCATATTTGACATACTGAAAATATTTCAACCCAAAAGAGGCCTTGATCTTGAATTTTCTATCCTGACTAATCGAGGTCTTTTGATTTCTCATCTTTCATACGGTGGTCCATATTTTACATACTAAACATATTTCAGGCCAAGAGTTCTCAATCTTGAACTTTCTATAGAGACTAATTGACTCCTTATTTGAACAGCTTTCCTAATTGACTCCTTCTGATCGCTCATCAACCATACATGGACTAATGCATGGTTGATGAGCGATCAATGGACTAATATTTTGACATAATGAAAATACTTCAAGCCAAAAGAGTCCTTGATCTTTAATTTTCTATACTGACTAATTGAGGTCTTGTGATTTCTCATCTATCATACGTTAGTCCATATTTTACAAACTAAACATATTTCAGGCCAAGAGTTCTCAATCTTGAACTTTCTATAGAGACTAATTGACTCCTTATTTGAACTTTTGAACATATTTCCTAATTGACTCCTTCTGATCTCTCATCAAACATACAGTAGTCCATATGTAACATACTGAAAATATGTCAGGCCAAAGAGGCCTTGATCTTGAATTTTCCATACAGACTAATTGAGGTCTTTTGATGTCTCATCAACCATACAGTGGTCCATATTTTACATACTGAACATATTTCAGGCAAAGAAGTTCTCAATCTTAATCTTTTTATAGAGACTAATTGACTCCTTATTTGACCTTTTGAACATCTTTCCTAATTGACTCCTTCTGATCTCTCATCAACCATACGGTGGTCCATATTTTACATACTGAAAATATTTCAGGCAAAGAGGCCTTGATCTTGAATTTTCTATACTGACTAATTGTGGTCTTTTGATATCTTATCAACCGTACTGTACTCCATATTATACATAATGAACATATTTCAGGTCAAGGAGTTCTCAATCTTGAACTTTATATAGGACTAATTGACTCCTTCTGATTTCTCATCAACCATACAGTAGTCCATATTTGACATACTGAAAATATTTCAAGCCAAAAGAGGCCTTGATCTTGAATTTTCTATACAGACTAATCGAGGCCTTTTGATGTCTAATCAACCATACGGTAGTCTATATTTGACATAGGGTGAATTCAGGGTGATTGGGACACTTTTTCCAAGTCATCTCAATGGCAAAAATTGTCCCAATCACCCTGAATTTACCCTACTGAACATATTTCAGGCCAAGGAGGTCTCAATCTTGAACTTTCTATAGAGACTAATTGACTCCTTATTTGACCTTTTGAACAGCTTTTTTATTTGACCTTTTGAACATCTTTCCTAATTGACTCCATCTGATCTCTCATCAACCATGCAGTAGTCCATATTTGACATACTGAAAATATTTCAACCCAAAAGAGGCCTTGATCTTGAATTTTCTATCCTGACTAATCGAGGTCTTTTGATTTCTCATCTTTCATACGGTGGTCCATATTTTACATACTAAACATATTTCAGGCCAAGAGTTCTCAATCTTGAACTTTCTATAGAGACTAATTGACTCCTTATTTGAACAGCTTTCCTAATTGACTCCTTCTGATCGCTCATCAACCATACATGGACTAATGCATGGTTGATGAGCGATCAATGGACTAATATTTTGACATAATGAAAATACTTCAAGCCAAAAGAGTCCTTGATCTTTAATTTTCTATACTGACTAATTGAGGTCTTGTGATTTCTCATCTATCATACGTTAGTCCATATTTTACAAACTAAACATATTTCAGGCCAAGAGTTCTCAATCTTGAACTTTCTATAGAGACTAATTGACTCCTTATTTGAACTTTTGAACATATTTCCTAATTGACTCCTTCTGATCTCTCATCAAACATACAGTAGTCCATATTTAACATACTGAAAATATGTCAGGCCAAAGAGGCCTTGATCTTGAATTTTCCATACAGACTAATTGAGGTCTTATGATGTCTCATCAACCATACGGTGGTCCAAATTTTACATACTGAACATATTTCAGGCAAAGAAGTTCTCAATCTTAATCTTTTTATAGAGACTAATTGACTCCTTATTTGACCTTTTGAACATATTTCCTAATTGACTCCTTCTGATCTCTCATCAACCATGCATTAGTCCATATTTGACATACTGAAAATATTTCAAACCAAAAGAGGCCTTGATCTTGAATTTTCTATCCTGACTAATTGAGGACTTCTGATTTCTCATCTAGCATAAGGTAGTCCATATATTACATACTGAACATATTTCAAGCCAAGAGTTCTCAACCTTAAACTTTCTATAGAGACTAATTGACTTTTTATTTGACCTTTTGAACATCTTTCCTAATTGACTCCTTCTGATCTCTCATCAACCATACGGTAATCAGTATTTTACATACTGAAAATATTTCAAGCCAAAGCGGCCTTGATCTTAAATTTTCCATACAGACTAATTGAGGTCTTATGATGTCTCATCAACCATACGGTGGTCCATATTTTACATACTGAACATATTTCAGGCAAAGAAGTTCTCAATCTTAATCTTTTTATAGAGACTAATTGACTCCTTACTTGACCTTTTGAACATATTTCCTAATTGACTCCTTCTGATCTCTCATCAACCATACAGTAGTCCATATTTAATATACTGAACATATTTCAGGGCAAAGAGGCCTTGATCTTAAATTTTCTATAGATACTAATTGACTCCTTATCTGAGCTTTTGAACATATTTCCTAATTGACTCCTTCTGATTTCTCAACAACCATACGGTAGTCCATATTTTACAAACTGAACATATTTCAGGCCAAAAGAGGCCTTGATCTTGAATTTTCTATTCTCACTAATTGATGACTTCTGATTTCTCATCTATCATACAGTAGTCCATATTTTACATACTGAAAATATTTCAAGCCAAAAGAGGCCTTGATTTTGTATTTTCTATAGATACTAAATGACTCCTTATCTGAGCTTTTGAACATATTTCCTAATTGACTCCTTCTGATCTCTCATCAAACATACAGTAGTCCATATTTAACATACTGAAAATATTTCAGGCCAAAGAGGTCTTGATCTTAAATTTTCCATACAGACTAATTTAGGTCTTTTTATGTCTCATCAACCATACAGTATTCCATATTTGACATACTGAACATATTTCAAGCCAAAAGAGGACTTGATCTTGAATTTTCTATCCTGACTAATTGAGGCTTTCTGATTTTTCACCAACCATACGGTAGTCCATATTTTACATACTGTACATATTTCAGGCAAAAGAAGCCTTGATCTTGAATTTTCTATACAGACTAATTGAGGTCTTTTGATATCTTATCAACCGTACGGTACTCCATATTATACATAAAGAACATATTTCAGGTCAAGGAGTTCTCAATCTTGAACTTTATATAGGACTAATTGACTCCTTCTGATTTCTCATCAACCATACAGTAGTCCATATTTGACATACTGAACATATTTCAAGCCAAAAGAGGACTTGATCTTGAATTTTCTATCCTGACTAATTGAGGCTTTCTGATTTTTCACCAACCATACGGTAGTCCATATTTTACATACTGTACATATTTCAGGCAAAAGAAGCCTTGATCTTGAATTTTCTATACAGACTAATTGAGGTCTTTTGATATCTTATCAACCGTACGGTACTCCATATTATACATAAAGAACATATTTCAGGTCAAGGAGTTCTCAATCTTGAACTTTATATAGGACTAATTGACTCCTTCTGATTTCTCATCAACCATACGGTAGTCTATATTTGACATAGGGTGAATTCAGGGTGATTGGGACACTTTTTCCAAGTCATCTCAATGGCAAAAATTGTCCCAATCACCCTGAATTTACCCTACTGAACATATTTCAGGCCAAGGAGGTCTCAATCTTGAACTTTCTATAGAGACTAATTGACTCCTTATTTGACCTTTTGAACAGCTTTTTTATTTGACCTTTTGAACATCTTTCCTAATTGACTCCATCTGATCTCTCATCAACCATGCAGTAGTCCATATTTGACATACTGAAAATATTTCAACCCAAAAGAGGCCTTGATCTTGAATTTTCTATCCTGACTAATCGAGGTCTTTTGATTTCTCATCTTTCATACGGTGGTCCATATTTTACATACTAAACATATTTCAGGCCAAGAGTTCTCAATCTTGAACTTTCTATAGAGACTAATTGACTCCTTATTTGAACAGCTTTCCTAATTGACTCCTTCTGATCGCTCATCAACCATACATGGACTAATGCATGGTTGATGAGCGATCAATGGACTAATATTTTGACATAATGAAAATACTTCAAGCCAAAAGAGTCCTTGATCTTTAATTTTCTATACTGACTAATTGAGGTCTTGTGATTTCTCATCTATCATACGTTAGTCCATATTTTACAAACTAAACATATTTCAGGCCAAGAGTTCTCAATCTTGAACTTTCTATAGAGACTAATTGACTCCTTATTTGAACTTTTGAACATATTTCCTAATTGACTCCTTCTGATCTCTCATCAAACATACAGTAGTCCATATGTAACATACTGAAAATATGTCAGGCCAAAGAGGCCTTGATCTTGAATTTTCCATACAGACTAATTGAGGTCTTTTGATGTCTCATCAACCATACAGTGGTCCATATTTTACATACTGAACATATTTCAGGCAAAGAAGTTCTCAATCTTAATCTTTTTATAGAGACTAATTGACTCCTTATTTGACCTTTTGAACATCTTTCCTAATTGACTCCTTCTGATCTCTCATCAACCATACGGTGGTCCATATTTTACATACTGAAAATATTTCAGGCAAAGAGGCCTTGATCTTGAATTTTCTATACTGACTAATTGTGGTCTTTTGATATCTTATCAACCGTACTGTACTCCATATTATACATAATGAACATATTTCAGGTCAAGGAGTTCTCAATCTTGAACTTTATATAGGACTAATTGACTCCTTCTGATTTCTCATCAACCATACAGTAGTCCATATTTGACATACTGAAAATATTTCAAGCCAAAAGAGGCCTTGATCTTGAATTTTCTATACAGACTAATCGAGGCCTTTTGATGTCTAATCAACCATACGGTAGTCTATATTTGACATAGGGTGAATTCAGGGTGATTGGGACACTTTTTCCAAGTCATCTCAATGGCAAAAATTGTCCCAATCACCCTGAATTTACCCTACTGAACATATTTCAGGCCAAGGAGGTCTCAATCTTGAACTTTCTATAGAGACTAATTGACTCCTTATTTGACCTTTTGAACAGCTTTTTTATTTGACCTTTTGAACATCTTTCCTAATTGACTCCATCTGATCTCTCATCAACCATGCAGTAGTCCATATTTGACATACTGAAAATATTTCAACCCAAAAGAGGCCTTGATCTTGAATTTTCTATCCTGACTAATCGAGGTCTTTTGATTTCTCATCTTTCATACGGTGGTCCATATTTTACATACTAAACATATTTCAGGCCAAGAGTTCTCAATCTTGAACTTTCTATAGAGACTAATTGACTCCTTATTTGAACAGCTTTCCTAATTGACTCCTTCTGATCGCTCATCAACCATACATGGACTAATGCATGGTTGATGAGCGATCAATGGACTAATATTTTGACATAATGAAAATACTTCAAGCCAAAAGAGTCCTTGATCTTTAATTTTCTATACTGACTAATTGAGGTCTTGTGATTTCTCATCTATCATACGTTAGTCCATATTTTACAAACTAAACATATTTCAGGCCAAGAGTTCTCAATCTTGAACTTTCTATAGAGACTAATTGACTCCTTATTTGAACTTTTGAACATATTTCCTAATTGACTCCTTCTGATCTCTCATCAAACATACAGTAGTCCATATTTAACATACTGAAAATATGTCAGGCCAAAGAGGCCTTGATCTTGAATTTTCCATACAGACTAATTGAGGTCTTATGATGTCTCATCAACCATACGGTGGTCCAAATTTTACATACTGAACATATTTCAGGCAAAGAAGTTCTCAATCTTAATCTTTTTATAGAGACTAATTGACTCCTTATTTTACCTTTTGAACATATTTCCTAATTGACTCCTTCTGATCTCTCATCAACCATACAGTAGTCCATATTTAACATGCTGAAAATATTTCAGGCAAAGAGGCCTTGATCTTGAACTTTCTATACAGACTAATTGAGGTCTTATGATGTCTCATCAACCATACGGTGGTCCATATTTTACATACTGAACATATTTCAGGCAAAGAAGTTCTCAATCTTAATCTTTTTATAGAGACTAATTGACTACTTATTTGACCTTTTGAACATATTTCCTAATTGACTCCTTCTGATCTCTCATCAACCATACAGTAGTCCATATTTAACATGCTGAAAATATTTCAGGCAAAGAGGCCTTGATCTTGAATTTTCTATCCTGACTAATTGAGGACTTCTGATTTCTCATCTAGCATAAGGTAGTCCATATATTACATACTGAACATATTTCAAGCCAAGAGTTCTCAACCTTAAACTTTCTATAGAGACTAATTGACTTTTTATTTGACCTTTTGAACATCTTTCCTAATTGACTCCTTCTGATCTCTCATCAACCATACGGTAATCAGTATTTTACATACTGAAAATATTTCAAGCCAAAGCGGCCTTGATCTTAAATTTTCCATACAGACTAATTGAGGTCTTATGATGTCTCATCAACCATACGGTGGTCCATATTTTACATACTGAACATATTTCAGGCAAAGAAGTTCTCAATCTTAATCTTTTTATAGAGACTAATTGACTCCTTACTTGACCTTTTGAACATATTTCCTAATTGACTCCTTCTGATCTCTCATCAACCATACAGTAGTCCATATTTAATATACTGAACATATTTCAGGGCAAAGAGGCCTTGATCTTAAATTTTCTATAGATACTAATTGACTCCTTATTTTACCTTTTGAACATATTTCCTAATTGACTCCTTCTGATCTCTCATCAACCATACAGTAGTCCATATTTAACATGCTGAAAATATTTCAGGCAAAGAGGCCTTGATCTTGAACTTTCTATACAGACTAATTGAGGTCTTATGATGTCTCATCAACCATACGGTGGTCCATATTTTACATACTGAACATATTTCAGGCAAAGAAGTTCTCAATCTTAATCTTTTTATAGAGACTAATTGACTACTTATTTGACCTTTTGAACATCTTTCCTAATTGACTCCTTCTGATCTCTCATCAACCATGCATTAGTCCATATTTGACATACTGAAAATATTTCAAACCAAAAGAGGCCTTGATCTTGAATTTTCTATCCTGACTAATTGAGGACTTCTGATTTCTCATCTAGCATAAGGTAGTCCATATATTACATACTGAACATATTTCAAGCCAAGAGTTCTCAACCTTAAACTTTCTATAGAGACTAATTGACTTTTTATTTGACCTTTTGAACATCTTTCCTAATTGACTCCTTCTGATCTCTCATCAACCATACGGTAATCAGTATTTTACATACTGAAAATATTTCAAGCCAAAGCGGCCTTGATCTTAAATTTTCCATACAGACTAATTGAGGTCTTATGATGTCTCATCAACCATACGGTGGTCCATATTTTACATACTGAACATATTTCAGGCAAAGAAGTTCTCAATCTTAATCTTTTTATAGAGACTAATTGACTCCTTACTTGACCTTTTGAACATATTTCCTAATTGACTCCTTCTGATCTCTCATCAACCATACAGTAGTCCATATTTAATATACTGAACATATTTCAGGGCAAAGAGGCCTTGATCTTAAATTTTCTATAGATACTAATTGACTCCTTATCTGAGCTTTTGAACATATTTCCTAATTGACTCCTTCTGATTTCTCAACAACCATACGGTAGTCCATATTTTACAAACTGAACATATTTCAGGCCAAAAGAGGCCTTGATCTTGAATTTTCTATTCTCACTAATTGATGACTTCTGATTTCTCATCTATCATACAGTAGTCCATATTTTACATACTGAAAATATTTCAAGCCAAAAGAGGCCTTGATTTTGTATTTTCTATAGATACTAAATGACTCCTTATCTGAGCTTTTGAACATATTTCCTAATTGACTCCTTCTGATCTCTCATCAAACATACAGTAGTCCATATTTAACATACTGAAAATATTTCAGGCCAAAGAGGTCTTGATCTTAAATTTTCCATACAGACTAATTTAGGTCTTTTTATGTCTCATCAACCATACAGTATTCCATATTTGACATACTGAACATATTTCAAGCCAAAAGAGGACTTGATCTTGAATTTTCTATCCTGACTAATTGAGGCTTTCTGATTTTTCACCAACCATACGGTAGTCCATATTTTACATACTGTACATATTTCAGGCAAAAGAAGCCTTGATCTTGAATTTTCTATACAGACTAATTGAGGTCTTTTGATATCTTATCAACCGTACGGTACTCCATATTATACATAAAGAACATATTTCAGGTCAAGGAGTTCTCAATCTTGAACTTTATATAGGACTAATTGACTCCTTCTGATTTCTCATCAACCATACAGTAGTCCATATTTGACATACTGAACATATTTCAAGCCAAAAGAGGACTTGATCTTGAATTTTCTATCCTGACTAATTGAGGCTTTCTGATTTTTCACCAACCATACGGTAGTCCATATTTTACATACTGTACATATTTCAGGCAAAAGAAGCCTTGATCTTGAATTTTCTATACAGACTAATTGAGGTCTTTTGATATCTTATCAACCGTACGGTACTCCATATTATACATAAAGAACATATTTCAGGTCAAGGAGTTCTCAATCTTGAACTTTATATAGGACTAATTGACTCCTTCTGATTTCTCATCAACCATACGGTAGTCTATATTTGACATAGGGTGAATTCAGGGTGATTGGGACACTTTTTCCAAGTCATCTCAATGGCAAAAATTGTCCCAATCACCCTGAATTTACCCTACTGAACATATTTCAGGCCAAGGAGGTCTCAATCTTGAACTTTCTATAGAGACTAATTGACTCCTTATTTGACCTTTTGAACAGCTTTTTTATTTGACCTTTTGAACATCTTTCCTAATTGACTCCATCTGATCTCTCATCAACCATGCAGTAGTCCATATTTGACATACTGAAAATATTTCAACCCAAAAGAGGCCTTGATCTTGAATTTTCTATCCTGACTAATCGAGGTCTTTTGATTTCTCATCTTTCATACGGTGGTCCATATTTTACATACTAAACATATTTCAGGCCAAGAGTTCTCAATCTTGAACTTTCTATAGAGACTAATTGACTCCTTATTTGAACAGCTTTCCTAATTGACTCCTTCTGATCGCTCATCAACCATACATGGACTAATGCATGGTTGATGAGCGATCAATGGACTAATATTTTGACATAATGAAAATACTTCAAGCCAAAAGAGTCCTTGATCTTTAATTTTCTATACTGACTAATTGAGGTCTTGTGATTTCTCATCTATCATACGTTAGTCCATATTTTACAAACTAAACATATTTCAGGCCAAGAGTTCTCAATCTTGAACTTTCTATAGAGACTAATTGACTCCTTATTTGAACTTTTGAACATATTTCCTAATTGACTCCTTCTGATCTCTCATCAAACATACAGTAGTCCATATTTAACATACTGAAAATATGTCAGGCCAAAGAGGCCTTGATCTTGAATTTTCCATACAGACTAATTGAGGTCTTATGATGTCTCATCAACCATACGGTGGTCCATATTTTACATACTGAACATATTTCAGGCAAAGAAGTTCTCAATCTTAATCTTTTTATAGAGACTAATTGACTCCTTATTTGACCTTTTGAACATATTTCCTAATTGACTCCTTCTGATCTCTCATCAACCATACAGTAGTCCATATTTAACATGCTGAAAATATTTCAGGCAAAGAGGCCTTGATCTTGAACTTTCTATACAGACTAATCGAGGTCTTATGATGTCTCATTAACCATACGGTGGTCCATATTTTACATACTGAACATATTTCAGGCAAAGAAGTTCTCAATCTTAATCTTTTTATAGAGACTAATTGACTCCTTATTTGACCTTTTGAACATCTTTCCTAATTGACTCCTTCTGATCTCTCATCAACCATGCATTAGTCCATATTTGACATACTGAAAATATTTCAAACCAAAAGAGGCCTTGATCTTGAATTTTCTATACAGACTAATCGAGGTCTTATGATGTCTCATCAACCATACGGTGGTCCATATTTTACATACTGAACATATTTCAGGCAAAGAAGTTCTCAATCTTAATCTTTTTATAGAGACTAATTGACTCCTTATTTGACCTTTTGAACATCTTTCCTAATTGACTCCTTCTGATCTCTCATCAACCATGCATTAGTCCATATTTGACATACTGAAAATATTTCAAACCAAAAGAGGCCTTGATCTTGAATTTTCTATCCTGACTAATTGAGGACTTCTGATTTCTCATCTAGCATAAGGTAGTCCATATATTACATACTGAACATATTTCAAGCCAAGAGTTCTCAACCTTAAACTTTCTATAGAGACTAATTGACTTTTTATTTGACCTTTTGAACATCTTTCCTAATTGACTCCTTCTGATCTCTCATCAACCATACGGTAATCAGTATTTTACATACTGAAAATATTTCAAGCCAAAGCGGCCTTGATCTTAAATTTTCCATACAGACTAATTGAGGTCTTATGATGTCTCATCAACCATACGGTGGTCCATATTTTACATACTGAACATATTTCAGGCAAAGAAGTTCTCAATCTTAATCTTTTTATAGAGACTAATTGACTCCTTACTTGACCTTTTGAACATATTTCCTAATTGACTCCTTCTGATCTCTCATCAACCATACAGTAGTCCATATTTAATATACTGAACATATTTCAGGGCAAAGAGGCCTTGATCTTAAATTTTCTATAGATACTAATTGACTCCTTATCTGAGCTTTTGAACATATTTCCTAATTGACTCCTTCTGATTTCTCAACAACCATACGGTAGTCCATATTTTACAAACTGAACATATTTCAGGCCAAAAGAGGCCTTGATCTTGAATTTTCTATTCTCACTAATTGATGACTTCTGATTTCTCATCTATCATACAGTAGTCCATATTTTACATACTGAAAATATTTCAAGCCAAAAGAGGCCTTGATTTTGTATTTTCTATAGATACTAAATGACTCCTTATCTGAGCTTTTGAACATATTTCCTAATTGACTCCTTCTGATCTCTCATCAAACATACAGTAGTCCATATTTAACATACTGAAAATATTTCAGGCCAAAGAGGTCTTGATCTTAAATTTTCTATACAGACTAATTTAGGTCTTTTTATGTCTCATCAACCATACAGTATTCCATATTTGACATACTGAACATATTTCAGGTCAAGGAGTTCTCAATCTTGAACTTTATATAGGACTAATTGACTCCTTCTGATTTCTCATCAACCATACAGTAGTCCATATTTGACATACTGAAAATATTTCAAGCCAAAAGAGGCCTTGATCTTGAATTTTCTATCCTGACTAATTGAGGCTTTCTGATTTTTCACCAACCATACGGTAGTCCATATTTTACATACTGTACATATTTCAGGCAAAAGAAGCCTTGATCTTGAATTTTCTATACAGACTAATTGAGGTCTTTTGATATCTTATCAACCTTACGGTACTCCATATTATACATAAAGAACATATTTCAGGTCAAGGAGTTCTCAATCTTGAACTTTATATAGGACTAATTGACTCCTTCTGATTTCTCATCAACCATACAGTAGTCCATATTTGACATACTGAAAATATTTCAAGCCAAAAGACGCCTTGATCTTGAATTTTCTATACTGACTAATTGAGGTCTTGTGATTTCTCATGTATCATACGGTAGTCCATATTTTACAAACTGAACATATTTCAGGCAAAGAGTTCTCAATCTTGAACTTTCTATAGAGACTAATTGACTCCTTATTTGACCTTTTGAACATATTTCCTAATTGACTCCTTCTGATCTCTCATCAAACATACAGTAGTCCATATTTAACATACTGAAAATATGTCAGGCCAAAGAGGCCTTGATCTTGAATTTTCCATACAGACTAATTGGGGTCTTTTGATGTCTCATCAACCGTACAGTATTCCATATTTGACATACTGAACATATTTCAAGCCAAGAGTTCTCAACCTTAAACTTTCTATAGAGACTAATTGACTTTTTATTTGACCTTTTAAACATCTTTCCTAATTGACTCCTTCTGATCTCTCATCAACCATACGGTAATCAGTATTTTACATACTGAAAATATTTCAAGCCAAAGCGGCCTTGATCTTAAATTTTCCATACAGACTAATTGAGGTCTTATGATGTCTCATCAACCATACGGTGGTCCATATTTTACATACTGAACATATTTCAGGCAAAGAAGTTCTCAATCTTAATCTTTTTATAGAGACTAATTGACTGCTTATTTGACCTTTTGAACATATTTCCTAATTGACTCCTTCTGATCTCTCATCAACCATACAGTAGTCCATATTTAACATGCTGAAAATATTTCAGGCAAAGAGGCCTTGATCTTGAACTTTCTATACAGACTAATCGAGGTCTTATGATGTCTCATCAACCATACGGTGGTCCATATTTTACATACTGAACATATTTCAGGCAAAGAAGTTCTCAATCTTAATCTTTTTATAGAGACTAATTGACTCCTTATTTGACCTTTTGAACATATTTCCTAATTGACTCCTTCTGATCTCTCATCAACCATACGGTGGTCCATATTTTACATACTGAACATATTTCAGGCAAAGAGGCCTTGATCTTGAATTTTCTATACTGACTAATTGTGGTCTTTTGATATCTTATCAACCGTACTGTACTCCATATTATACATAATGAACATATTTCAGGTCAAGGAGTTCTCAATCTTGAACTTTATATAGGACTAATTGACTCCTTCTGATTTCTCATCAACCATACAGTAGTCCATATTTGACATACTGAAAATATTTCAAGCCAAAAGAGGCCTTGATCTTGAATTTTCTATACAGACTAATCGAGGCCTTTTGATGTCTAATCAACCATACGGTAGTCTATATTTGACATAGGGTGAATTCAGGGTGATTGGGACACTTTTTCCAAGTCATCTCAATGGCAAAAATTGTCCCAATCACCCTGAATTTACCCTACTGAACAAATTTCAGGCCAAGGAGGTCTCAATCTTGAACTTTCTATAGAGACTAATTGACTCCTTATTTGACCTTTTGAACAGCTTTTTTATTTGACCTTTTGAACATCTTTCCTAATTGACTCCATCTGATCTCTCATCAACCATGCAGTAGTCCATATTTGACATACTGAAAATATTTCAACCCAAAAGAGGCCTTGATCTTGAATTTTTTATCCTGACTAATTGAGGTCTTGTGATTTCTCATGTATCATACGGTAGTCCATATTTTACAAACTGAACATATTTCAGGCAAAGAGTTCTCAATCTTGAACTTTCTATAGAGACTAATTGACTCCTTATTTGACCTTTTGAACATATTTCCTAATTGACTCCTTCTGATCTCTCATCAAACATACAGTAGTCCATATTTAACATACTGAAAATATGTCAGGCCAAAGAGGCCTTGATCTTGAATTTTCCATACAGACTAATTGAGGTCTTTTGATGTCTCATCAACCGTACAGTATTCCATATTTGACATACTGAACATATTTCAAGCCAAGAGTTCTCAACCTTAAACTTTCTATAGAGACTAATTGACTTTTTATTTGACCTTTTAAACATCTTTCCTAATTGACTCCTTCTGATCTCTCATCAACCATACGGTAATCAGTATTTTACATACTGAAAATATTTCAAGCCAAAGCGGCCTTGATCTTAAATTTTCCATACAGACTAATTGAGGTCTTATGATGTCTCATCAACCATACGGTGGTCCATATTTTACATACTGAACATATTTCAGGCAAAGAAGTTCTCAATCTTAATCTTTTTATAGAGACTAATTGACTGCTTATTTGACCTTTTGAACATATTTCCTAATTGACTCCTTCTGATCTCTCATCAACCATACAGTAGTCCATATTTAACATGCTGAAAATATTTCAGGCAAAGAGGCCTTGATCTTGAACTTTCTATACAGACTAATCGAGGTCTTATGATGTCTCATCAACCATACGGTGGTCCATATTTTACATACTGAACATATTTCAGGCAAAGAAGTTCTCAATCTTAATCTTTTTATAGAGACTAATTGACTCCTTATTTGACCTTTTGAACATATTTCCTAATTGACTCCTTCTGATCTCTCATCAACCATACGGTGGTCCATATTTTACATACTGAAAATATTTCAGGCAAAGAGGCCTTGATCTTGAACTTTCTATACTGACTAATTGTGGTCTTTTGATATCTTATCAACCGTACTGTACTCCATATTATACATAATGAACATATTTCAGGTCAAGGAGTTCTCAATCTTGAACTTTATATAGGACTAATTGACTCCTTCTGATTTCTCATCAACCATACAGTAGTCCATATTTGACATACTGAAAATATTTCAAGCCAAAAGAGGCCTTGATCTTGAATTTTCTATACAGACTAATCGAGGCCTTTTGATGTCTAATCAACCATACGGTAGTCTATATTTGACATAGGGTGAATTCAGGGTGATTGGGACACTTTTTCCAAGTCATCTCAATGGCAAAAATTGTCCCAATCACCCTGAATTTACCCTACTGAACAAATTTCAGGCCAAGGAGGTCTCAATCTTGAACTTTCTATAGAGACTAATTGACTCCTTATTTGACCTTTTGAACAGCTTTTTTATTTGACCTTTTGAACATCTTTCCTAATTGACTCCATCTGATCTCTCATCAACCATGCAGTAGTCCATATTTGACATACTGAAAATATTTCAACCCAAAAGAGGCCTTGATCTTGAATTTTTTATCCTGACTAATCGAGGTCTTTTGATTTCTCATCTTTCATACGGTGGTCCATATTTTACATACTAAACATATTTCAGGCCAAGAGTTCTCAATCTTGAACTTTCTATAGAGACTAATTGACTCCTTATTTGAACTTTTGAACATATTTCCTAATTGACTCCTTCTGATCTCTCATCAAACATACAGTAGTCCATATTTAACATACTGAAAATATGTCAGGCCAAAGAGGCCTTGATCTTGAATTTTCCATACAGACTAATTGAGGTCTTATGATGTCTCATCAACCATACGGTGGTCCATATTTTACATACTGAACATATTTCAGGCAAAGAAGTTCTCAATCTTAATCTTTTTATAGGGACTAATTGACTCCTTATTTGACCTTTTGAACATATTTCCTAATTGACTCCTTCTGATCTCTCATCAACCATACAGTAGTCCATATTTAACATGCTGAAAATATTTCAGGCAAAGAGGCCTTGATCTTGAACTTTCTATACAGACTAATCGAGGTCTTATGATGTCTGATTAACCATACGGTGGTCCATATTTTACATACTGAACATATTTCAGGCAAAGAAGTTCTCAATCTTAATCTTTTTATAGAGACTAATTGACTCCTTATTTGACCTTTTGAACATCTTTCCTAATTGACTCCTTCTGATCTCTCATCAACCATGCATTAGTCCATATTTGACATACTGAAAATATTTCAAACCAAAAGAGGCCTTGATCTTGAATTTTCTATCCTGACTAATTGAGGACTTCTGATTTCTCATCTAGCATAAGGTAGTCCATATTTTACATACTGAACATATTTCAAGCCAAGAGTTCTCAACCTTAAACTTTCTATAGAGACTAATTGACTTTTTATTTGACCTTTTAAACATCTTTCCTAATTGACTCCTTCTGATCTCTCATCAACCATACGGTAATCAGTATTTTACATACTGAAAATATTTCAAGCCAAAGCGGCCTTGATCTTAAATTTTCCATACAGACTAATTGAGGTCTTATGATGTCTCATCAACCATACGGTGGTCCATATTTTACATACTGAACATATTTCAGGCAAAGAAGTTCTCAATCTTAATCTTTTTATAGAGACTAATTGACTCCTTATTTTACCTTTTGAACATATTTCCTAATTGACTCCTTCTGATCTCTCATCAACCATACAGTAGTCCATATTTAACATGCTGAAAATATTTCAGGCAAAGAGGCCTTGATCTTGAACTTTCTATACAGACTAATTGAGGTCTTATGATGTCTCATCAACCATACGGTGGTCCATATTTTACATACTGAACATATTTCAGGCAAAGAAGTTCTCAATCTTAATCTTTTTATAGAGACTAATTGACTACTTATTTGACCTTTTGAACATCTTTCCTAATTGACTCCTTCTGATCTCTCATCAACCATGCATTAGTCCATATTTGACATACTGAAAATATTTCAAACCAAAAGAGGCCTTGATCTTGAATTTTCTATCCTGACTAATTGAGGACTTCTGATTTCTCATCTAGCATAAGGTAGTCCATATATTACATACTGAACATATTTCAAGCCAAGAGTTCTCAACCTTAAACTTTCTATAGAGACTAATTGACTTTTTATTTGACCTTTTGAACATCTTTCCTAATTGACTCCTTCTGATCTCTCATCAACCATACGGTAATCAGTATTTTACATACTGAAAATATTTCAAGCCAAAGCGGCCTTGATCTTAAATTTTCCATACAGACTAATTGAGGTCTTATGATGTCTCATCAACCATACGGTGGTCCATATTTTACATACTGAACATATTTCAGGCAAAGAAGTTCTCAATCTTAATCTTTTTATAGAGACTAATTGACTCCTTACTTGACCTTTTGAACATATTTCCTAATTGACTCCTTCTGATCTCTCATCAACCATACAGTAGTCCATATTTAATATACTGAACATATTTCAGGGCAAAGAGGCCTTGATCTTAAATTTTCTATAGATACTAATTGACTCCTTATCTGAGCTTTTGAACATATTTCCTAATTGACTCCTTCTGATTTCTCAACAACCATACGGTAGTCCATATTTTACAAACTGAACATATTTCAGGCCAAAAGAGGCCTTGATCTTGAATTTTCTATTCTCACTAATTGATGACTTCTGATTTCTCGTCTATCATACAGTAGTCCATATTTTACATACTGAAAATATTTCAAGCCAAAAGAGGCCTTGATTTTGTATTTTCTATAGATACTAAATGACTCCTTATCTGAGCTTTTGAACATATTTCCTAATTGACTCCTTCTGATCTCTCATCAAACATACAGTAGTCCATATTTAACATACTGAAAATATTTCAGGCCAAAGAGGTCTTGATCCTAAATTTTCCATACAGACTAATTTAGGTCTTTTTATGTCTCATCAACCATACAGTATTCCATATTTGACATACTGAACATATTTCAAGCCAAAAGAGGACTTGATCTTGAATTTTCTATCCTGACTAATTGAGGCTTTCTGATTTTTCACCAACCATACGGTAGTCCATATTTTACATACTGTACATATTTCAGGCAAAAGAAGCCTTGATCTTGAATTTTCTATACAGACTAATTGAGGTCTTTTGATATCTTATCAACCGTACGGTACTCCATATTATACATAAAGAACATATTTCAGGTCAAGGAGTTCTCAATCTTGAACTTTATATAGGACTAATTGACTCCTTCTGATTTCTCATCAACCATACAGTAGTCCATATTTGACATACTGAAAATATTTCAAGCCAAAAGAGGCCTTGATCTTGAATTTTCTATACTGACTAATTGAGGTCTTGTGATTTCTCATGTATCATACGGTAGTCCATATTTTACAAACTGAACATATTTCAGGCAAAGAGTTCTCAATCTTGAACTTTCTATAGAGACTAATTGACTCCTTATTTGACCTTTTGAACATATTTCCTAATTGACTCCTTCTGATCTCTCATCAAACATACAGTAGTCCATATTTAACATACTGAAAATATGTCAGGCCAAAGAGGCCTTGATCTTGAATTTTCCATACAGACTAATTGAGGTCTTTTGATGTCTCATCAACCGTACAGTATTCCATATTTGACATACTGAACATATTTCAAGCCAAGAGTTCTCAACCTTAAACTTTCTATAGAGACTAATTGACTTTTTATTTGACCTTTTAAACATCTTTCCTAATTGACTCCTTCTGATCTCTCATCAACCATACGGTAATCAGTATTTTACATACTGAAAATATTTCAAGCCAAAGCGGCCTTGATCTTAAATTTTCCATACAGACTAATTGAGGTCTTATGATGTCTCATCAACCATACGGTGGTCCATATTTTACATACTGAACATATTTCAGGCAAAGAAGTTCTCAATCTTAATCTTTTTATAGAGACTAATTGACTCCTTATTTGACCTTTTGAACATATTTCCTAATTGACTCCTTCTGATCTCTCATCAACCATACAGTAGTCCATATTTAACATGCTGAAAATATTTCAGGCAAAGAGGCCTTGATCTTGAACTTTCTATACAGACTAATCGAGGTCTTATGATGTCTCATCAACCATACGGTGGTCCATATTTTACATACTGAACATATTTCAGGCAAAGAAGTTCTCAATCTTAATCTTTTTATAGAGACTAATTGACTCCTTATTTGACCTTTTGAACATCTTTCCTAATTGACTCCTTCTGATCTCTCATCAACCATGCATTAGTCCATATTTGACATACTGAAAATATTTTAAACCAAAAGAGGCCTTGATCTTGAATTTTCTATCCTGACTAATTGAGGACTTCTGATTTCTCATCTAGCATAAGGTAGTCCATATTTTACATACTGAACATATTTCAAGCCAAGAGCTCTCAACCTTAAACTTTCTATAGAGACTAATTGACTTTTTATTTGACCTTTTAAACATCTTTCCTAATTGACTCCTTCTGATCTCTCATCAACCATACGGTAATCAGTATTTTACATACTGAAAATATTTCAAGCCAAAGCGGCCTTGATCTTAAATTTTCCATACAGACTAATTAAGGTCTTATGATGTCTCATCAACCATACGGTGGTCCATATTTTACATACTGAACATATTTCAAGCAAAGAAGTTCTCAATCTTAATCTTTTTATAGAGACTAATTGACTCCTTATTTGACCTTTTGAACATCTTTCCTAATTGACTCCTTCTGATCTCTCATCAACCATACAGTAGTCCATATTTAACATACTGAACATATTTCAGGGCAAAGAGGCCTTGATCTTGAATTTTCTATAGATACTAATTGACTCCTTATCTGAGCTTTTGAACATATTTCCTAATTGACTCCTTCTGATTTCTCAACAACCATACGGTAGTCCATATTATACATACTGAACATATTTGAGGCCAAAGAGGCCTTGATCTTGAATTTTCTATACAGACTAATTGAGGCCTTCTGATTTCTCATCAACCATACGGTAGTCCATATTTTACAAACTGAACATATTTCAGGCCAAAAGAGGCCTTGATCTTGAATTTTCTATTCTCACTAATTGATGACTTCTGATTTCTCATCTATCATACAGTAGTCCATATTTTACATACTGAAAATATTTCAAGCCAAAAGAGGCCTTGATTTTGTATTTTCTATAGATACTAAATGACTCCTTATTTGAACTTTTGAACATATTTCCTAATTGACTCCTTCTGATCTCTCATCAAACATACAGTAGTCCATATTTAACATACTGAAAATATTTCAGGCCAAAGAGGTCTTGATCTTAAATTTTCCATACAGACTAATTTAGGTCTTTTTATGTCTCATCAACCGTACAGTATTCCATATTTGACATACTGAACATATTTCAAGCCAAAAGAGGCCTTGATCTTGAATTTTCTATCCTGACTAATTGAGGCTTTCTGATTTTTCACCAACCATACGGTAGTCCATATTTTACATACTGTACATATTTCAGGCAAAAGAAGCCTTGATCTTGAATTTTCTATACAGACTAATTGAGGTCTTTTGATATCTTATCAACCGTACGGTACTCCATATTATACATAATGAACATATTTCAGGTCAAGGAGTTCTCAATCTTGAACTTTATATAGGACTAATTGATTCCTTCTGATTTCTCATCAACCATACAGTAGTCCATATTTGACATACTGAAAATATTTCAAGCCAAAAGAGGCCTTGATCTTGAATTTCCTATACTGACTAATTGAGGTCTTGTGATTTCTCATGTATCATACGGTAGTCCATATTTTACAAACTGAACATATTTCAGGCAAAGAGTTCTCAATCTTGAACTTTCTATAGAGACTAATTGACTCCTTATTTGACCTTTTGAACATATTTCCTAATTGACTCCTTCTGATCTCTCATCAACCATACAGTAGTCCATATTTAACATACTGAACATATTTCAGGGCAAAGAGGCCTTGATCGTGAATTTTCTATCCTGACTAATTAAGGACTTCTGATTTCTCATCTATCATACGGTAGTCCATATTTTACATACTGAACATATTTCAAGCCAAGAGCTCTCAACCTTGAACATTCTATAGAGACTAATTGACTTTTTATTTGACCTTTTGAACATCTTTCCTAATTGACTCCTTCTGATCTCTCATTAACCATGCAGTAGTCCGTATTTTACATACTGAACATATTTCAGGCCAAAGAGGCCTTGATCTTGAATTTTCTATAGATACTAATTGACTCCTTATTTGACCTTTTCAACATATTTCCTAATTGACTCCTTCTGATCTCTCATTAACCATGCAGTAGTCCATATTATACATACTGAACATATATGAGGCCAAAGAGGCCTTGATCTTGAATTTTCTATACAGACTAATTGAGGCCTTCTGATTTCTCATCAACCATACGGTAGTCCATATTTTACATACTGAACATATTTCAGGCCAAAGAGGCCTTGATCTTAAATTTTCCATACAGACTAATTGAGGTCTTTTGATGTCTCATCAACCGTACAGTAGTCCGTATTTTACATACTGAACATATTTCAGGCCAAAGAGGCCTTGATCTTGAACTTTCTATAGAGACTAATTGACTCCTTATTTGACCTTTTGAACATCTTTCCTAATTGACTCCTTCTGATCTCTCATCAACCATGCAGTAGTCCATATTTGACATACTGAAAATAGTTCAAGCCAAAAGAGGCCTTGATCTTGAATTTTCTATCCTGACTAATTGAGGCCTTCTGATTTCTCATCTATCATACAGTAGTCCATATTTTACATACTGAACATATTTCAGGCCAAGAGTTCTCAATCTTGAACTTTCTATAGATACTAATTGACTCCTTATTTGACCTTTTGAACATATTTCCTAATTGACTCCTTCTGATCTCTCATCAACCATGCATTAGTAGATATTTGACATTGAAAATATTTCAAGCCAAAAGAGGCCTTGATCTTGAATTTTCTATCCTGACTAATTGAGGCCTTCTGATTTCTCATCTATCATACAGTAGTCCATATTTTACATACTGAACATATTTCAAGCCAAGAGTTCTCAACCTTAAACTTTCTATAGAGACTAATTGACTTTTTATATGACCTTTTGAACATCTTTCCTAATTGACTCCTTCTGATCTCTCGTCAACCATGCGGTAATGATTATTTTACATACTGAAAATATTTCAAGCCAAAGCGGCCTGGATCTTAAATTTTCCATACAGACTAATTGAAGTCTTTTGATGTATCATCAACCGTACAGCAGTCCATATTAACATGCTGAAAATATTTCAGGCAAAGAGGCCGTGATCTTGAATTTTCTATACTGACTAATTGAGGTCTTCTGATTTCTCATCAACCATACGGGGGTCCATATTTTACATACTGAACATATTTCAGCAAATAAGTTCTCAATCTTAATCTTTTTATAGAGACTAATTGACTCCTTATTTGACCTTTTGAACATCTTTCCTAATTGACTCCTTCTGATCTCTCATCAACCATGCATTAGTCCATATTTTACATACGGAATATATTTGAGGCCAAAGAGGCCTTGATCGTGAATTTTCTATACAGACTAATTGAGGCCTTCTGATTTCTCATCAACCATACGGTAATCAGTATTTTACATACTGAACATATTTCAGGCCAAAGAGGTCTTGATCTTGAATTTTCTATACAGACTAATTGAGGCCTTCTGATTTCTCATCAACCATACGGTAGTCCATATTTTACATACTGAACATATTTCAGGCCAAAGAGGCCTTGATCTTGAACTTTCTATAGAGACTAATTGACTCCTTATTTGACCTTTTGAACAACTTTTTTATTTGACCTTTTGAACATCTTTCCTAATTGACTCCATCTGATCTCTCATCAACCATGCAGTAGTCCATATTTGACATACTGAAAATATTTCAACCCAAAAGAGGCCTTGATCTTGAATTTTCTATACTGACTAATCGAGGTCTTTTGATTTCTCATCTTTCATACGGTAGTCCATATTTTACATACTGAACATATTTCAGGCCAAGAGTTCTCAATCTTGAACTTTCTATAGAGAATAATTGACTCTTTATTTGACCTTTTGAACAACTTTTTTATTTGACCTTTTGAACATCTTTCCTAATTGACTCCTTCTGATCTCTCATCAACCATACAGTAGTCCATATTTAACATACTGAACATATTTCAGGGCAAAGAGGCCTTGATCGTGAATTTTCTATCCTGACTAATTAAGGACTTCTGATTTCTCATCTATCATACGGTAGTCCATATTTTACATACTGAACATATTTCAAGCCAAGAGCTCTCAACCTTGAACTTTCTATAGAGACTAATTGACTTTTTATTTGACCTTTTGAACATCTTTCCTAATTGACTCCTTCTGATCTTTCATCAACCATGCAGTAGTCCATATTATACATACTGAACATATTTGAGGCCAAAGAGGCTTTGATCTTGAATTTTCTATACAGACTAATTGAGGCCTTCTCATTTCTCATCAACCATACGGTAGTCCATATTTTACATACTGAACATATTTCAGGCCAAAAGAGGCCTTGATCTTGAATTTTCTATTCTGACTAATTGATGACTTCTGATTTCTCATCTATCATACAGTAGTCCATATTTTACATACTGAACATATTTCAAGCCAAGAGTTCTCAATCTTGAACTTTCTATAGAGACTAATTGACTCCGTATTTGACCTTTTGAACAGCTTTCCTAATTGACTCCTTCTGATCGCAGATCAACCATGCATTAGTCCATATTTGATATACTGAAAATACTTTAAGCCAAAAGAGTCCTTGATCTTGAATTTTTTATACTGACTAATTGAGGTCTTCTGATTTCTCATCTATCATACGGTATTCCATATTTTACAATCTGGACATATTTCAGGCCAAGAGTTCTCAATCTTGAACTTTCTATAGAGACTAATTGACTCCTTATTTGACCTTTTGAACATATTTCCTAATTGACTCCTTCTGATCTCTCATCAACCATGCATTAGTCGATATTTGACATACTGAAAATATTTCAAGCCAAAAGAGGCCTTGATCTTGAATTTTCTATCCTGACTAATTGAGGCCTTCTGATTTCTCATCTATCATACAGTAGTCCATATTTTACATACTGAACATATTTCAAGCCAAGAGTTCTCAACCTTAAACTTTCTATAGAGAATAATTGACTTTTTATTTGACCTTTTGAACATCTTTCCTAATTGACTCCTTCTGATCTCTCATCAACCATACGGTAATGATTATTTTACATACTGAAAATATTTCAAGCCAAAGCGGCCTTGATCTTAAATTTTCCATACAGACTAATTGAAGTCTTTTGATGTATCATCAACCGTACAGTAGTCCATATTTAACATGCTGAAAATATTTCAGGCAAAGAGGCCGTGATCTTGAATTTTCTATACTGACTAATTGAGGCCTTCTGATTTCTCATCTATCATACAGTAGTCCATATTTTACATACTGAACAAATTTCAGGCCAAGAGTTCTCAATCTTGAACTTTCTATAGATACTAATTGACTCCTTATTTGACCTTTTGAACATATTTCCTAATTGACTCCTTCTGATCTCTCATCAACCATGCATTAGTCCATTTTTGACATACTGAATATATTTCAAACCAAAAGAGGCCTTGATCTTGAATTTTCAATCCTGACTAATTGAGGACTTCTAATTTCTCATCTATCATACGGTAGTCCATATCTTACATACTGAACATATTTCAGGCCACAGAGGCCTTGATCTTGAATTTTCTATCGATACTAATTGACTCCTTATTTGACCCTTTGAACATATTTCTTAATTGACTCCCTCTGATTTCTCATCAACCATACGGTAGTCCATATTTTACATACGGAACATATTTGAGGCCAAAGAGGCCTTGATCGTGAATTTTCTATACAGACTAATTGAGGCCTTCTGATTTCTCATCAACCATACGGTAATCAGTATTTTACATACTGAACATATTTGAGGCCAAAGAGGTCTTGATCTTGAATTTTCTATACAGACTAATTGAGGCCTTCTGATTTCTCATCAACCATACGGTAGTCCATATTTTACATACTGAACATATTTCAGGCCAAAGAGGCCTTGATCTTGAACTTTCTATAGAGACTAATTGACTCCTTATTTGAACTTTTGAACATATTTCCTAATTGACTCCTTCTGATCTCTCATCAACCATACAGTAGTCCATATTTTACATACTGAAGATATTTCAGGCCAAAGAGTCCTTGATCTTGAATTTTCTATACAGACTAATCGAGGTCTTTTGATGTCTAATCAACCATACGGTAGTCCATATTTGACATAGGGTGAATTCAGGGTGATTGGGACACTTTTTCCAAGTCATCTCAATGGCAAAAATTGTCCCAATCACCCTGAATTTAACCTACTGAACATATTTCAGGCCAAGGAGGTCTCAATCTTGAACTTTCTATAGAGACTAATTGACTCCGTATTTGACCTTTTGAACAACTTTTTTATTTGACCTTTTGAACATCTTTCCTAATTGACTCCATCTGATTTTCATCAACCATGCAGTAGTCCATATTTGACATACTGAAAACATTTCAACCCAAAAGAGGCATTGATCTTGAATTTTCTATACTGACTAATCGAGGTCTTTTGATTTCTCATATTTCATAAGGTAGTCCATATTTTACATACTGAACATATTTCAGGCCAAGAGTTCTCAATCTTGAACTTTCTATAGAGAATAATTGACTCTTTTTTTGACCTTTTGAACAACTTTTTTATTTGACCTTTTGAACATCTTTCCTAATTGACTCCTTCTGATCTCTCATCAACCATACAGTAGTCCATATTTAACATACTGAACATATTTCAGGGCAAAGAGGCCTTGATCGTGAATTTTCTATCCTGACTAATTAAGGACTTCTGATTTCTCATCTATCATACGGTAGTCCATATTTTACATACTGAACATATTTCAAGCCAAGAGCTCTCAACCTTGAACTTTCTATAGAGACTAATTGACTTTTTATTTGACCTTTTGAACATCTTTCCTAATTGACTCCTTCTGATCTTTCATCAACCATGCAGTAGTCCATATTATACATACTGAACATATTTGAGGCCAAAGAGGCCTTGATCTTGAATTTTCTATACAGACTAATTGAGGCCTTCTGATTTCTCATCAACCATACGGTAGTCCATATTTTACATACTGAACATATTTCAGGCCAAAAGAGGCCTTGATCTTGAATTTTCTATTCTGACTAATTGATGACTTCTGATTTCTCATCTATCATACAGTAGTCCATTTTTTACATACTGAACATATTTCAAGCCAAGAGTTCTCAATCTTGAACTTTCTATAGAGACTAATTGACTCCGTATTTGACCTTTTGAACAGCTTTCCTAATTGACTCCTTCTGATCGCAGATCAACCATGCATTAGTCCATATTTGATATACTGAAAATACTTTAAGCCAAAAGAGTCCTTGATCTTGAATTTTTTATACTGACTAATTGAGGTCTTCTGATTTCTCATCTATCATACGGTATTCCATATTTTACAATCTGGACATATTTCAGGCCAAGAGTTCTCAATCTTGAACTTTCTATAGAGACTAATTGACTCCTTATTTGACCTTTTGAACAGCTTTCCTAATTGACTCCTTCTGATCTCTCATCAACCATGCAGTAGTCCATATTTGACATACTGAAAATATTTCAAGCCAAAAGAGGCCTTGATCTTGAATTTTCTATCCTGACTAATTGAGGCCTTCTGATTTCTCATCTATCATACAGTAGTCCATATTTTACATACTGAACATATTTCAGGCCAAGAGTTCTCAATCTTGAACTTTCTATAGATACTAATTGACTCCTTATTTGACCTTTTGAAGATATTTCCTAATTGACTCCTTCTGATCTCTCATCAACCATGCATTAGTCGATATTTGACATACTGAAAATATTTCAAGCCAAAAGAGGCCTTGATCTTGAATTTTCTATCCTGACTAATTGAGGCCTTCTAATTTCTCATCTATCATACGGTAGTCCATATCTTACATACTGAACATATTTCAGGCCACAGAGGCCTTGATCTTGAATTTTCTATACAGACTAATTGAGGCCTTCTGATTTCTCATCAACCATACGGTAATCAGTATTTTACATACTGAACATATTTGAGGCCAAAGAGGCCTTGATCGTGAATTTTCTATACAGACTAATTGAGGCCTTCTGATTTCTCATCAACCATACGGTAATCAGTATTTTACATACTGAACATATTTGAGGCCAAAGAGGTCTTGATCTTGAATTTTCTATACAGACTAATTAAGGACTTCTGATTTCTCATCTATCATACGGTAGTCCATGTTTTACATACTGAACATATTTCAAGCCAAGAGCTCTCAACCTTGAACTTTCTATAGAGACTAATTGACTTTTTATTTGACCTTTTGAACATCTTTCCTAATTGACTCCTTCTGATTTCTCATCAACCATACGGTAGTCCATATTATACATACTGAACATATTTGAGGCCAAAGAGGCCTTGATCTTGAATTTTCTATACAGACTAATTGAGGCCTTCTGATTTCTCATCAACCATACGGTAGTCCATATTATACATACTGAACATATTTGAGGCCAAAGAGGCCTTGATCTTGAATTTTCTATACAGACTAATTGAGGCCTTCTGATTTCTCATCAACCATACGGTAGTCCATATTTTACATACTGAACATATTTCAGGCCAAGAGTTCTCGATCTTGGACTTTCTATAGATACTAATTGACTCCTTATTTGACCTTTTGAACATATTTCCTAATTGACTCCTTCTGATCTCTCATCAACCATGCATTAGTCGATATTTGACATATTGAAAATATTTCAAGCCAAAAGAGGCCTTGATCTTGAATTTTCCATCTTTCCTAATTGACTCCTTCTGATCTCTCATCAACCATGCATTAGTCCATATTTTATATACGGAACATATTTGAGGCCAAAGAGGCCTTGATCGTGAATTTTCTATACAGACTAATTGAGGCCTTCTGATTTCTCATCAACCATACGGTAATCAGTATTTTACATACTGAACATATTTGAGGCCAAAGAGGTCTTGATCTTGAATTTTCTATACAGACTAATTGAGGCCTTCTGATTTCTCATCAACCATACGGTAGTCCATATTTTACATACTGAACATATTTCAGGCCAAAGAGGCCTTGATCTTGAACTTTCTATAGAGACTAATTGACTCCTTATTTGACCTTTTGAACATATTTCCTAATTGACTCCTTCTGATCTCTCATCAACCATACAGTAGTCCATAATTAACATATTGAAAATATTTCAGGCAGAGGCCTTGATCTTGAATTTTCTATACTGACTAATTGAGGTCTTCTGATTTCTCATCGATCATACGGTAGTCAGTATTTTACATACAGCAAATATTTCAGGCCAAAGAGGCCTTGATCTTGAATTTTCTATGCAGACTAATTGAGGCCTTCTGATTTCTCATTAACCATACGGTAGTCCATGTTTTACATACTGAACATATTTCAGGCCAAAGAGGCCTTGATCTTGAATTTTCTATCGATACTAATTGACTCTTTATTTGAACTTTTGAACATATTTCTTAATTGACTCCCTCTGATTTCTCATCAACCATATGGTAGTCCATATTTTACATACGGAACATATTTGAGGCCAAAGAGGCCTTGATCGTGAATTTTCTATACAGACTAATTGAGGCCTTCTGATTTCTCATCAACCATACGGTAATCAGTATTTTACATACTGAACATATTTGAGGCCAAAGAGGTCTTGATCTTGAATTTTCTATACAGAATAATTGAGGCCTTCTGATTTCTCATCAACCATACGGTAGTCCATATTTTACATACTGAACATATTTCAGGCCAAAGAGGCCTTGATCTTGAACTTTCTATAGAGACTAATTGACTCTTTATTTGAACTTTTGAACATATTTCCTAATTGACTCCTTCTGATCTCTCATCAACCATACAGTAGTCCATATTTTACATACTGAAGATATTTCAGGCCAAAGAGGCCTTGATCTTGAATTTTCTATACAGACTAATCGAGGTCTTTTGATGTCTAATCAACCATACGATAGTCCATATTTGACATAGGGTGAATTCAGGGTGATTGGGACACTTTTTCCAAGTCATCTCAATGGCAAAAATTGTCCCAATCACCCTGAATTTAACCTACTGAACATATTTCAGGCCAAGGAGGTCTCAATCTTGAACTTTCTATAGAGACTAATTGACTCCTTATTTGACCTTTTGAACAACTTTTTTATTTGACCTTTTGAACATCTTTCCTAATTGACTCCATCTGATTTTCATCAACCATGCAGTAGTCCATATTTGACATACTGAAAACATTTCAACCCAAAAGAGGTCTTGATCTTGAATTTTCTATACTGACTAATCGAGGTCTTTTGATTTCTCATCTTTCATAAGGTAGTCCATATTTTACATACTGAACATATTTCAGGCCAAGAGTTCTCAATCTTGAACTTTCTATAGAGAATAATTGACTCTTTATTTGACCTTTTGAACAACTTTTTTATTTGACCTTTTGAACATCTTTCCTAATTGACTCCTTCTGATCTCTCATCTACCATACAGTAGTCCATATTTAACATACTGAACATATTTCAGGGCAAAGAGGCCTTGATCGTGAATTTTCTATCCTGACTAATTAAGGACTTCTGATTTCTCATCTATCATACGGTAGTCCATATTTTACATACTGAACATATTTCAAGCCAAGAGCTCTCAACCTTGAACTTTCTATAGAGACTAATTGACTTTTTATTTGACCTTTTGAACATCTTTCCTAATTGACTCCTTCTGATCTTTCATCAACCATGCAGTAGTCCGTATTTTACATACTGAACATATTTCAGGCCAAAGAGACCTTGATCTTGAATTTTCTATAGATACTAATTGATTCCTTATTTGACCTTTTGAACATATTTCCTAATTGACTCCTTCTGATTTCTCATCAACCATACGGTAGTCCATATTATACATACTGAACATATTTGAGGCCAAAGAGGCCTTGATCTTGAATTTTCTATACAGACTAATTGAGGCCTTCTGATTTCTCATCAACCATACGGTAGTCCATATTTCACATACTGAACATATTTCAGGCCAAAAGAGGCCTTGATCTTGAATTTTCTCTTCTGACTAATTGATGACTTCTGATTTCTCATCTATCATACAGTAGTCCATATTTTACATACTGAACATATTTCAAGCCAAGAGTTCTCAATCTTGAACTTTCTATAGAGACTAATTGACTCAGTATTTGACCTTTTGAACAGCTTTCCTAATTGACTCCTTCTGATCGCACATCAACCATGCATTAGTCCATATTTGATATACTGAAAATACTTTAAGCCAAAAGAGTCCTTGATCTTGAATTTTTTATACTGACTAATTGAGGTCTTCTGATTTCTCATCTATCATACGGTAGTCCATATTTTACAATCTGGACATATTTCAGGCCAAGAGTTCTCAATCTTGAACTTTCTATAGAGACTAATTGACTCATTATTTGACCTTTTGAACATATTTCCTAATTGACTCCTTCTTATCTCTCATCAACCATACAGTAGTCCATATTTAACATGCTGAAAATATTTCAGGCAAAGAGGCCTTGATCTTGAATTTTCTATACAGACTAATCAAGGTCTTATGATGTCTCATCAACCATACCGTGGTCCATATTTTACATACTGAAAATATTTCAAGCCAAAGAGGCCTTGATCTTAAATTTTCCATACAGACTAATTGAGGTCCTTTGATGTCTCATCAACCGTACAGTATTCCATATTTGACATACTGAACATATTTCAGGCAAAGGAGTTCTCAATCTTGAACTTTCTATACTGACTAATTGAGGCCTTCTGATTTCTCATCAACCATACGGGGGTCTATATTTTACATACTGAACATATTTCAGGCAAAAGAAGCCTTGATCTTGAATTTTCTATACATACTAATTGGGGCCTTCTGATTTTTCACCTACCATACGGTAGTCCATATTTTACATACTGTACATATTTCAGGCAAAAGAGGCCTTGATCTTGAATTTTCTATACAGACTAATTGAGGTCTTTTGATATCTTATCAACCGTACTGTACTCCATATTATACATAATGAACATATTTCAGGCCAAGGATTTCTCAATCTTGAACTTTATATAGGACTAATTGACTCCTTCTGATTTCTCATCAACCATACAGTAGTCCATATTTTACATACTGAACATATTTCAGGCCAAGGAGGCCTTGATCTTGAATTTTCTATACAGACTAATCGAGGTCTTTTGATGTCTAATCAACCATACGGTAGTCCATATTTGACATAGGGTGAATTCAGGGTGATTGGGACACTTTTTCCAAGTCATCTCAATGGCAAAAATTGTCCCAATCACCCTGAATTTACCCTACTGAACATATTTCAGGCCAAGGAGGTCTCAATCTTGAACTTTCTATAGAGACTAATTGACTCCTTATTTGACCTTTTGAACATCTTTCCTAATTGACTCCTTCTGATCTCTCATCAACCATGCAGTAGTCCATATTTTACATACTGAATATATTTCAGGCCAAAGAGGCCTTGATCTTAAATTTTCCATACAGACTAATTGAGGTCTTTTGATGTCTCATCAACCGTACAGTATTCCATATTTGACATACTGAATATATTTCAGGCAAAGGAGTTCTCAATCTTGAACTTTCTATAGAGACTAATTGACTCCTTATTTGACCTTTTGAACATATTTCCTAATTGACTCCTTCTGATCTCTCATCAACCATGCAGTAGTCCATATTTTACATACTGAAAATATTTCAGGCCAAAGAGGCCTTGATCTTGAATTTTCTATCCTGACTAATTGAGGACTTCTGATTTCTCATCTAGCATACGGTAGTCCATATTTTACATACTGAACATATTTCAAGACACAAGTTCTCAATCTTGAACTTTCTATAGAGACTAATTGATTTTCCTTTGACCTTTTGAACATCTTTCCTAATTGACTCCTGATGGCTCATCAACCATGCATTAGTCCATATTTGACATGCTGAAAATACTTCAAGCCAAAAGAGTCCTTGATCTTGAATTTTCTATACTAACTAATTGAGGTCTTCTGATTTCTCATCAACCATGCAGTAGTCCATATTTTACATACTGAACATATTTCAGGCCAAAGAGGTCTTGATTTTGAATTTTCTATAGATACTAAATGACTCCTTATTTGACCTTTTGAGCATCTTTCCTAATTGACTCCTTCTGATCTCTCATCAACCATGCAGTAGTCCATATTTTACATACTGAATATATTTCAGGCCAAAGAGGCCTTGATCTTGAATTTTCTATACAGACTAATCGAGGTCTTATGATGTCTCTTCAACCATACGGTGGTCCATATTTTACATACTGAACATATTTCAGGCAAAGAGGCCTTGATCTTGAATTTTCTATACTGACTAATTGAGGTCTTCTGATTTCTCATCAACCATACGGTAGTCAGTATTTTACATACTGAAAGTATTTCAGGCCAAAGAGGCCTTGATCTTAAATTTTCCATACAGACTAATTGAGGTCTTTTGATGTCTCATCAACCGTACAGTATTACATATTTGACATACTGAACATATTTCAGGCAAAGGAGTTCTCAATCTTGAACTTTCTATAGAGACTAATTGACTCCTTATTTGACATTTTGAACATATTTCCTAATTGAATCCTTCTGATCTCTCATCAACCATGCAGTAGTCCATATTTTACATACTTAACATATTTCAGGCAAAGAGGCCTTGATCTTGAATTTTCTATACAGACTAATTGCGGTCTTTTGATGTCTCATCAACCATACGGTAGTCCATATTTGACATAGGGTGAATTCAGGGTGATTGGGACACTTTTTCCAAGTCATCTCAATGGCAAAAAGTGTCCCAATCAACCTGAATTCACCCTGCTGAACATATTTCAGGCCAAGCAGGTCTCAATCTTGAACTTTCTATAGAGACTAATTGACTCCTTATTTGACCTTTTGAACATCTTTCCTAATTGACTCCTTCTGATCTCTCATCAACCATGCAATAGTCTGTATTTTAAATACTGAAAATATTTCAAACCAAGGAGGCCTTGATCGTGAATTTTCTATAGATACTAATTGATTCCTTATTTGACCTTTTGAACATCTTTCCTAATTGACTCCTTCTGATCTCTCATCAACCATACGGTAGTCCATATTATACATACTGAACATATTTGAGGCCAAAGAGGCCTTGATCTTGAATTTTCTATACAGACTAATTGAGGCCTTCTGATTTCTCATCAACCATACGGTTGTCCATATTTTACATACTGAACATATTTCAGGCCAAAAGAGGCCTTGATCTTGAATTTTCTATTCTGAATAATTGATGACTTCTGATTTCTCATCTATCATACAGTAGTCCATATTTTACATACTGAACATATTTCAAGCCAAGAGTTCTCAATCTTGAACTTTCTATAGAGACTAATTGACTCCTTATTTGAACTTTTGAACATCTTTCCTAATTGACTCCTTCTCATCTCTCATCAACCATGCAGTAATCCATATTTGACATACTGAAAATATTTCAAGCCAAAAGAGGGCTTGATCTTGAATTTTCTATCCTGACTGATGAGTCCTTCTGATTTCTCATCAACCATACGGTAGTCCATATTTGACATAGGGTGAATTCAGGGTGATTGGGACACTTTTTCCAAGTCATCTCAATGGCAAAAATTGTCCCAATCACCCTGAATTTACCCTACTGAACATATTTCAGGCCAAGGAGGTCTCAATCTTGAACTTTCTATAGAGACTAATTGACTCCTTATTTGACCTTTTGAACAACTTTTTTATTTGACCTTTTGAACATCTTTCCTAATTGACTCCATCTGATCTCTCATCAACCATGCAGTAGTCCATATTTGACATACTGAAAATATTTCAAGCCAAAAGAGGCCTTGATCTTGAATTTTCTATACTGACTAATCGAGGTCTTTTGATTTCACATCTTTCATACGGTAGTCCATATTTTACATACTGAACATATTTCAGGCCAAGAGTTCTCAATCTTGAACTTTCTATAGAGAATAATTTACTTTTTATTTGACCTTTTGAACATCTTTCCTAATTGACTCCTTCTGATCTCTCATCAACCATACAGTAGTCCGTATTTTACATACTGAACATATTTCAGGCCAAAGAGGCCTTGATCTTGAATTTTCTATACAGACTAATTGAGGCCTTCTGATTTCTCATCAACCATAAGGTAGTCCATATTTTACATACTGAACATATTTCAGGCCAAAAGAGGCTTTGATCTTGAGTTTTCTATTCTGACTAATTGAGGCCTTCTGATTTCTCATCAACCATGCAGTAGTCCATATTTTACATACTGAACATATTTCAGGCCAAAGAGGCCTTGATTTTGAATTTTCTATAGATACTAAATGACTCTTTATTTGAACTTTTGAACATATTTCCTAATTGACTCCTTCTGATCTCTCATCAAACATACAGTAGTCCATATTTAACATACTGAAAATATTTTAGGCCAAAGAGGCCTTGATCGTGAATTTTCTATACAGACTAATTAAGGTCTTCTGATTTCTCATCTATCATACGGTAGTCCATATTTTACAAACTGAACATATTTCAGGCCAAGAGTTCTCAATCTTAAACTTTCTATAGAGAGTAATTGACTTTTTATTTGACCTTTTGAACATCTTTCCTAATTGACTCCTTCTGATCTCTCATCAATCATGCAGTAGTCCATATTAAACATACTGAAAATATTTCAGGCAAAGAGTCCTTGATCTTGAATTTTCTATACTGACTAATTGAGGTCTTCTGATTTCTCATCTATCATACGGTAGTCCATATTTCACAAACTGAACATATTTCAGGCCACAAGTTCTCAATCTTGAACTTTCTATAGAGGCTAATTGACTTTTCATTTGACCTTTTGAACATCTTTCCTAATTGACTCCTTCTGATCGCTCATCAACCATGCATTAGTCCATATTTGATATACTGGAAATACTTCAAGCCAAAAGAGTCCTTGATCTTGAATTTTTTATACTGACTAATTGAGGTCTTCTGATTTCTCATCTATCATACGGTAGTCCATATTTTACAATCTGGACATATTTCAGGCCAAGAGTTCTCAATCTTGAACTTTCTATAGAGACTAATTGACTCCTTATTTGACCTTTTGAACAGCTTTCCTAATTGACTCCTTCTGATCACTCATTAACCATGCATTAGTCCATATTTGACATGCTGAAAATACATCAAGCCAAAAGAGTCCTTGATCTTGAATCTTCTATACTGACTAAATGAGGTCTTCTGATTTCTCATCTATCATACGGTAGTCCATATTTTACAAACTGAACATATTTCAGGCCACAAGTTCTCAATCTTGAACTTTCTATAGAGACTAATTGACTTTTTATTTGACCTTTTGAACATCTTTCCTAATTGACTCCTTCTGATCTCTCATCAATCATGCAGTAGTCCATATTAAACATACTGAAAATATTTCAGGCAAAGAGTCCTTGATCTTGAATTTTCTATACTGACTAATTGAGGTCTTCTGATTTCTCATCTATCATACGGTAGTCCATATTTCACAAACTGAACATATTTCAGGCCACAAGTTCTCAATCTTGAACTTTCTATAGAGACTAATTGACTTTTCATTTGACCTTTTGAGCATCTTTCCTAATTGACTCCTTCTGATCGCTCATCAACCATGCATTAGTGCATATTTGACATGCTGAAAATACTTCAAGCCAAAGGGGCCTTGATCTTGAATTTTCTATACTGACTAATAGAGGTCTTCTGATTTCTCATCTATCATACGGTAGTCCATATTTTACAAACTGAACATATTTCAGGCCATGAGTTCTCAATCTTGAACTTTCTATAGGGACTAATTGACTCCTTATTTGACCTTTTGAAAATCTTTCCTAATTGACTCCTTCTGATCTCTCATCAACCATGCAGTAGTCCATATTTTACACACTGAACATATTTCAGGCCAAAGAGTCCTTGATCTTGAATTTTCTATACTGACTAATTGAGGTCTTCTGATTTCTCATCTATCATACGGTAGTCCATATTTTACAAACTGAACATATTTCAGGCCAAGAGTTCTCAATCTTAAACTTTCTATAGAGAGTAATTGACTTTTTATTTGACCTTTTGAACATCTTTCCTAATTGACTCCTTCTGATCTCTCATCAATCATGCAGTAGTCCATATTTGATATACTGAAAATATTTCAAGCCAAAAGAGGCCTTGATCTTGAATTTTCTATCCTGACTAATTGAGGACTTCTGATTTCTCATCTAGCATACGGTAGTCCATATTTTACATACTGAACATATTTCAAGCCACGAGTTCTCAATCTTGAACTTTCTATAGAGACTAATTGACTTTTCATTTGAACTTTTGAACATCTTTCCTAATTGACTCCTTCTGATCGCTCATCAACCATGCATTAGTCCATATTTGACATGCTGAAAATACTTCAAGCCAAAAGAGTCCTTGATCTTGAATTTTCTATACTGACTAATTGAGGTCTTCTGATTTCTCATCAACCATGCAGTAGTCCATATTTTACATACTGAACATATTTCAGGTCAAAGAGGCCTTGATTTTGAATTTTCTATAGATACTAAATGACTCCTTATTTGACCTTTTGAAAATCTTTCCTAATTGACTCCTTCTGATCTCTCATCAACCATGCAGTAGTCCATATTTTACATACTGAATATATTTCAGGCCAAAGAGGCCTTGATCTTGAATTTTCCATACAGACTAATCGAGGTCTTATGATGTCTCTTCAACCATACGGTGGTCCATATTTTACATACTGAACATATTTCAGGCAAAGAGGCCTTGATCTTGAATTTTCTATACTGACTAATTGAGGTCTTCTGATTTCTCATCAACCATACGGTAGTCAGTATTTTACATACTGAAAGTATTTCAGGCCAAAGAGGCCTTGATCTTAAATTTTCCATACAGACTAATTGAGGTCTTTTGATGTCTCATCAACTGTACAGTATTCCATATTTGACATACTGAACATATTTCAGGCAAAGGAGTTCTCAATCTTGAACTTTCTATAGAGACTAATTGACTCCTTATTTGACCTTTTGAACATCTTTCCTAATTGACTCCTTCTGATCTCTCATCAACCATGCAGTAGTCCATATTTGACATACTGAAAATATTTCAAGCCAAAAGAGGCCTTGATCTTGAATTTTCTATCCTGAATAATTGACTCCTTCTGATCTCTCATCAACCATGCATTAGTCCATATTTGACATACTGAAAATATTTCAAACCAAAAGAGGCCTTGATCTTGAAATTTCTATCCTGACTAATTGAGGACTTCTAACTTCTCATCTATCATACGGTAGTCCATATTTTACATACTGAACATATTTCAAGCCAAGAGCTCTCAACCTTGAACTTTCTATAGAGACTAATTGACTTTTTATTTGACCTTTTGAACATCTTTCCTAATTGACTCCTTCTGATCTCTCATCAACCATGCAATAGTCCATATTTTACATACTGAACATATTTCAGGCCAAAGAGGCCTTGATCTTGAATTTTCTATACAGACTAATTGAGGCCTTCTGATTTCTCATCAACCATACAGTAATCAGTATTTTACATACTGAACATATTTCAGGCCAAAGAGGCCTTGATCTTGAATTTTCTATAGATACTAATTGACTCCTTATTTGACCTTTTGAACATATTTCCTAATTGACTCCTCCTGATTTCTCATCAACCATACAGTAGTCCATATTTTACATACTGAACATATTTCAGGCCAAGAGTTTTCAATCTTAAACTTTGTTTAGAGACTGATTGACTTTTTATTTGACCTTTTGAACATCTTTCCTAATTGACTCCTTCTGATCTCTCATCAACCATGCAGTAGTCCATATTTGACATACTGAAAATATTTCAAGCCAAAAGAGGCCTTGATCTTGAATTTTCTATCCTGAATAATTGAGGCCTTCTGATTTCTCATCAACCATGCATTAGTCCATATTTGACATACTGAAAATATTTCAAGCCAAAAGAGGCCTTGATCTTGAATTTTCTATCCTGAATAATTGACTCCTTCTGATCTCTCATCAACCATGCATTAGTCCATATTTGACATACTGAAAATATTTCAAACCAAAAGAGGCCTTGATCTTGAATTTTCTATCCTGACTAATTGAGGACTTCTAATTTCTTATCTATCATACGGTAGTCCATATTTTACATACTGAACATATTTCAAGCCAAGAGCTCTCAACCCTGAACTTTCTATAGAGACTAATTGACTTTTTATTTGACCTTTTGAACATCTTTCCTAATTGACTCCTTCTGATCTCTCATCAACCATGCAATAGTCCATATTTTACATACTGAACATATTTCAGGCCAAAGAGGGCTTGATCTTGAATTTTCTATACAGACTAATTGAGGCCTTCTGATTTCTCATCAACCATACAGTAATCAGTATTTTACATACTGAACATATTTGAGGCCAAAGAGGCCTTGATCTTGAATTTTCTATACAGACTAATTGAGGCCTTCTGATTTCTCATCAACCATACAGTAATCAGTATTTTACATACTGAACATATTTGAGGCCAAAGAGGCCTTGATCTTAAATTTTCTACACAGACTAATTGAGGCCTTCTGATTTCTCATCAACCATACGGTAGTCCATATTTTACATACTGAACATATTTGAGGCCAAAGAGGCCTTGATCTTACATTTTCCATACAGACTAATTAGGGTCTTTTGATTTCTCATGAACTGTACAGTATTCCATATTTGACATACTGAACATATTTCAAGCCAAAAGAGGCCTTGATCTTGAACTTTCTATACAGACTAATTGACTCCTGATTTCTCATCAACCATATAGTAGTCCATATTTCACATACTAAAAATATTTCAAGCCAAAAGAGGCCTTGATCTTGAATTTTCTATACTGACTAATTGAGGCCTTCTGATATCTAATCAACCATACAGTAGTCCATATTTTACATACTGAACATATTTCAGGCCAAGAGTTCTCAATCTTGAACTTTCTAAAGATACTAATTGACTCCTTATTTGACTTTTTGAACATATTTCCTAATTGATTCCTTCTGATCTCTCATCAACCATGCATTAGTCCATATTTGACATACTGAAAATATTTCAAACCAAAAGAGGCCTTGATCTTGAATTTTCTATCCTGACTAATTGAGGACTTCTGATTTCTCATCTATCATACGGTAGTCCATATTTTGCAAACTGAACATATTTCAAGCCAAGAGCTCTCAACCTTTAACTTTCTATAGAGACTAATTGACTTTTTATTTGACCTTTTGAACATCTTTCCTAATTGACTCCTTCTGATCTCTAGTCTACCATGCAGTAGTCAATATTTTATATACTGAACATATTTCAGGCCAAAGAGCCCTTGATCTTGAATTTTCTATACAGACTAATCGAGGTCTTATGATGTCTCATCAACCATACGGTAGTCCATATTTTATATACTGAACATATTTCAGGCCAAGGAGTTCCCAATCTTGAACTTTCTATAGAGACTAATTGACTCCTTATTTGACCTTTTGAACATATTTCCTAATTGACTCCTTCTGATCTCTCATCAACCATACAGTAGTCTATATTTAACATACTGAAAATATTTCAGGCCAAAGAGGCCTTGATCGTGAATTTTCTGTACAGACTAATTGAGGCCTTCTGATTTCTCATCAACCATACGGGTGTCCATATTTTACATACTAAACATATTTCAGGCAAAGGAGTTCTCAATCTTAATCTTTCTATAGAGACTAATTGACTCCTTATTTGACCTTTTGAACATCTTTCCTAATTGACTCCTTCTGATCTCTCATCAACCATGCAGTAGTCCATATTTGACATACTGAAAATATTTCAAGCCAAAAGAGGCCTTGATCTTGAATTTTCTATCCTGATTAATTGAGGCCTTCTGATTTCTCATCTATCATACAGTACTCCATATTTTACATACTGAACATATTTCAGGCCAAGAGTTCTCAATCTTGAACTTTCTATAGATACTAATTGACTCCTTATTTGACCTTTTGAACATATTTCCTAATTGACTTCTTCTCATCTCTCATCAACCATGCATTAGTCCATATTTGACATACTGAAAATATTTCAAACCAAAAGAGGCCTTGATCTTGAATTTTCTATCCTGACTAATTGAGGACTTCTGATTTCTCATCTATCATACTGTAGTCCATATTTTACATACTGAACATATTTCAGGCCAAAGAGGCCTTGATCTTGAATTTTCTATAGATACTAATTGACTCCTTATCTGACCTTTTGAACATATTTCCTAATTGACTCCTCCTGATTTCTCATCAACCATACAGTAGTCCATATTTTACATACTGAACATATTTCAGGCCAAGAGTTTTCAATCTTAAACTTTGTTTAGAGACTCATTGACTTTTTATTTGACCTTTTGAACATCTTTCCTAATTGACGACTCCTGATCTCTCATCAACCATGCAGTAGTCCATATTTGACATACTGAAAATATTTCAAGCCAAAAGAGGCCTTGATCTTGAATTTTCTATCCTGAATAATTGAGGCCTTCTGATTTCTCATCAACCATGCATTAGTCCATATTTGACATACTGAAAATATTTCAAACCAAAAGAGGCCTTGATCTTGAATTTTCTATCCTGACTAATTGAGGACTTCTAACTTCTCATCTATCATACGGTAGTCCATATTTTACATACTGAACATATTTCAAGCCAAGAGCTCTCAACCTTGAACTTTCTATAGAGACTAATTGACTTTTTATTTGACCTTTTGAACATCTTTCCTAATTGACTCCTTCTGATCTCTCATCAACCATACAGTAGTCTATATTTAACATACTGAAAATATTTCAGGCCAAAGAGGCCTTGATCGTGAATTTTCTGTACAGACTAATTGAGGCCTTCTGATTTCTCATCAACCATACGGGTGTCCATATTTTACATACTAAACATATTTCAGGCAAAGGAGTTCTCAATCTTAATCTTTCTATAGAGACTAATTGACTCCTTATTTGACCTTTTGAACATATTTCCTAATTGACTCCTCCTGATTTCTCATCAACCATACAGTAGTCCATATTTTACATACTGAACATATTTCAGGCCAAGAGTTTTCAATCTTAAACTTTGTTTAGAGACTGATTGAATTTTTATTTGACCTTTTGAACATCTTTCCTAATTGACTCCTTCTGATCTCTCATCAACCATGCAGTAGTCCATATTTGACATACTGAAAATATTTCAAGCCAAAAGAGGCCTTGATCTTGAATTTTCTATCCTGAATAATTGAGGCCTTCTGATTTCTCATCAACCATGCATTAGTCCATATTTGACATACTGAAAATATTTCAAGCCAAAAGAGGCCTTGATCTTGAATTTTCTATCCTGAATAATTGACTCCTTCTGATCTCTCATCAACCATGCATTAGTCCATATTTGACATACTGAAAATATTTCAAACCAAAAGAGGCCTTGATCTTGAATTTTCTATCCTGACTAATTGAGGACTTCTAATTTCTCATCTATCATACGGTAGTCCATATTTTACATACTGAACATATTTCAAGCCAAGAGCTCTCAACCTTGAACTTTCTATAGAGACTAATTGACTTTTTATTTGACCTTTTGAACATCTTTCCTAATTGACTCCTTCTGATCTCTCATCAACCATGCAATAGTCCATATTTTACATACTGAACATATTTCAGGCCAAAGAGGGCTTGATCTTGAATTTTCTATACAGACTAATTGAGGCCTTCTGATTTCTCATCAACCATACAGTAATCAGTATTTTACATACTGAACATATTTGAGGCCAAAGAGGCCTTGATCTTGAATTTTCTATACTGACTAATTGAGGCCTTCTGATTTCTCATTAACCATACGGTAGTCCATATTTTACATACTGAACATATTTCAGGCCGAAGCGTTCTCGTTCTCTACAGAGACTAATTCACTCCTTCTTTGACCTTTTAAACATCTTTCCTAATTGAGGCCTTCTGATTTCTCATCAACCATATGGTATTCAATATTTTACATACTGAAAATATTTCAGGCCAAAGAGGCCTTGATCTTGAATTTTCCATACAGAATAATTGAGGCCTTCTGATTTCTCATTAACCACACGGTAGTCCATATTTTACATACTGAACATATTTCAGGCCAAGGAGTTCTCAATCTTGAACTTTCTATAGAGACTAATTGACTCCTCATTTGACCTTTTGAACATATTTCCTAATTGACTCCTTCTGATCTCTCATCAACCGTACAGTAGTCCATATTTAACATACTGAAAATATTTCAGGCCAAAGAGGCCTTGATCTTGAATTCTCTATACAGACTAATTGAGGCCTTCTGATTTCTCATTAACCATACGGTAGTCCATATTTTACATACCGAACATATTTCAGGCCAAGGAGTTCTCAATCTTGAACTTTCTATAGAGACTAATTGACTCCTCATTTGACCTTCTGAACATATTTCCTAATTGACTCCTTCTGATCTCTCATCAACAGTACAGTAGTCCATATTTAACATACTGAAAATATTTCAGGCCAAAGAGGCCTTGATCTTGAATTTTCTATACAGACTAATTAAGTCCTTCTGATTTCTCATTAACCATACGGTAGTCCATATTTTACATACCGAACAATTTGCAGGCCGAAGCGTTCTCGTTCTCTACAGAGACTAATTCACTCCTTCTTTGACCTTTTAAACATCTTTCCTAATTGAGGCCTTCTGATTTCTCATCAACCATATGGTATTCAATATTTTACATACTGAAAATATTTCAGGCCAAAGAGGCCTTGATCTTGAATTTTCCATACAGAATAATTGAGGCCTTCTGATTTCTCATTAACCATACGGTAGTCCATATTTTACATACTGAACATATTTCAGGCCAAGGAGTTCTCAATCTTGAACTTTCTATAGAGACTAATTGACTCCTCATTTGACCTTCTGAACATATTTCCTAATTGAATTTTCTGTACAGACGAATTGAGGTCTTTTGATGTCTCATCAACTGTACAGTGTTCCATATTTGACACACTGAACAATTTGCAGGCCGAAGAGTTCTCGTTCTCTACAGAGACTAATTCATTCTTCTTTGACCTTTTGAACATCTTTCCTAATTGACTCCTTCTGATGTCTCATCAACCATACAGTAGTCCATATTTTACATACTGAAAATATTTCAACCCAAAAGAGGCCTTGATCTTGAATTTTCTATGAAAACTAATTGAGGTCTTTTGACTTCTCATCAACCATAGGGTAGTCCATATTTTACATACTGAATATAATTGAGGCCAAGGAGTTCTCAATCTTGAACTTTCTATAAGACTAATTGTCTCCTTATTTGACCTTTTGAACATCTTTCCTAATTGACTCCTTCTGATATCTCATCAACCATACGGTAGTCCATATTTTACATACTGAAAATATTTCAGGCCAAAGAGGCCTTGATCTTGAATTTTCTAAACAGAGTAATTGAGGTCGTCTGATTTCTCATCAACCACACAGTAGTCCATATTTTACATACTGAACATATTTCAGGCCAAGGAGTTCTCAATCTTGAACTTTCTATAGAGACTAATTGACTCCTCATTTGACCTTCTGAACATATTTCCTAATTGACTCCTTCTGATCTCTCATCAACAGTACAGTAGTCCATATTTAACATACTGAAAATATTTCAGGCCAAAGAGGCCTTGATCTTGAATTTTCTATACAGACTAATTGAGGCCTTCTGATTTCTCATTAACCATACGGTAGTCCATATTTTACATCCTGGACATATTTCAGGCCAAGGAGTTCTCAATCTTGAACTTTCTATAGAGACTAATTGACTCCTCATTTGACCTTTTGAACATATTTCCTAATTGACTCCTTCTGATCTCTCATCAACCATACAGTAGTCCATATTTAACATACTGAAAATATTTCAGGCCAAAGAGGCCTTGATCTTGAATTTTCTATACAGACTAATTGAGGCCTTCTGATTTCTCATCAACCGTACAGTATTCCATATTTGACATACTGAACAATTTGCAGGCCGAAGAGTTCTCATTCTCTACAGAGACTAATTCACTCCTTCTTTAACCTTTTGAACATCTTTTCTAATTGACTCCTTCTGATGTCTCATCAACCATGCATTAGTCCATATTTGACATACTAAAAACATTTCAAGCCAAAAGAGGCCTTGATCTTGAATTTTCTATAAAAACTAATTGAGGACTTTTGACCTCATCAACCATAGGGTAGTTCATATTTTACATACTGAACATATTTGAGGCCAAGGAGTTCTCAATCTTGAACTTTCTATAGGACTAATTGTCTCCATATTTGACCTTTTGAACATCTTTCCTAATTGACTCCTTCTGATTTCTCATCAACCATACAGTAGTCCATATTTGACATACTGAAAATATTTCAACCCAAAAGAGGCCTTGATCTTGAATTTTCTATACAAACTAATTGAGGACTTTTGACCTCATCAACCATAGGGTAGTTCATATTTTACATACTGAACATATTTGAGGCCAAGGAGTTCTCAATCTTGAACTTTCTATAGGACTAATTGTCTCCTTATTTGACCTTTTGAACATCTTTCCTAATTGACTCCTTCTGATTTCTCATCAACCATACGGTAGTCCATATTTAACATACTTAAAATATTTCAGGCCAAAGAGGCCTTGATCTTGAATTTTCTATACAGACTAATTGAGGCCTTCTGATTTCTCATCAACCGTACAGTATTCCATATTTGACATACTGAACAATTTGCAGGCCGAAGAGTTCTCGTTCTCTACAGAGACTAATTCACTCCTTCTTTGACCTTTTGAACATCTTTCCTAATTGAGGCCTTCTGATTTCTCATCAACCATATGGTATTCAATATTTTACATACTGAAAATATTTCAGGCCAAAGAGGCCTTGATCTTGAATTTTCCATACAGACTAATTGAGGCCTTCTGATTTCTCATTAACCATACGGTAGTCCATATTTTACATACTGAACATATTTCAGGCCAAGGAGTTCTCAATCTTTAACTTTCTATAGAGACTAATTGACTCCTCATTTGACCTTCTGAACATATTTCCTAATTGACTCCTTCTGATCTCTCATCAACCGTACAGTAGTCCATATTTAACATACTGAAAATATTTCAGGCCAAAGAGGCCTTGATCTTGAATTTTCTATACAGACTAATTAAGGCCTTCTGATTTCTCATTAACCATACGGTAGTCCATATTTTACATCCTGGACATATTTCAGGCCAAGGAGTTCTCAATCTTGAACTTTCTATAGAGACTAATTGACTCCTCATTTGACCTTTTGAACATATTTCCTAATTGACTCCTTCTGATCTCTCATCAACCATACAGTAGTCCATATTTAACATACTGAAAATATTTCAGGCCAAAGAGGCCTTGATCTTGAATTTTCTATACAGACTAATTGAGGCCTTCTGATTTCTCATCAACCGTACAGTATTCCATATTTGACATACTGAACAATTTGCAGGCCGAAGAGTTCTCATTCTCTACAGAGACTAATTCACTCCTTCTTTAACCTTTTGAACATCTTTCCTAATTGACTCCTTCTGATGTCTCATCAACCATGCATTAGTCCATATTTGACATACTAAAAACATTTCAAGCCAAAAGAGGCCTTGATCTTGAATTTTCTATAAAAACTAATTGAGGACTTTTGACCTCATCAACCATAGGGTAGTCCATATTTTACATACTGAACATATTTGAGGCCAAGGAGTTCTCAATCTTGAACTTTCTATAGGACTAATTGTCTCCATATTTGACCTTTTGAACATCTTTCCAAATTGACTCCTTCTGATCTCTCATCAACCATACAGTAGTCCATATTTGACATACTGAAAATATTTCAACCCAAAAGAGGCCTTGATCTTGAATTTTCTATACAAACTAATTGAGGACTTTTGACCTCATCAACCATAGGGTAGTTCATATTTTACATACTGAACATATTTGAGGCCAAGGAGTTCTCAATCTTGAACTTTCTATAGGACTAATTGTCTCCTTATTTGACCTTTTGAACATCTTTCCTAATTGACTCCTTCTGATTTCTCATCAACCATACGGTAGTCCATATTTTACATACTTAAAATATTTCAGGCCAAAGAGGCCTTGATCTTGAATTTTCTATACAGACTAATTGAGGCCTTCTGATTTCTCATTAACCGTACAGTATTCCATATTTGACATACTGAACAATTTGCAGGCCGAAGAGTTCTCGTTCTCTACAGAGACTAATTCACTCCTTCTTTGACCTTTTGAACATCTTTCCTAATTGAGGCCTTCTGATTTCTCATCAACCATATGGTATTCAATATTTTACATACTGAAAATATTTCAGGCCAAACAGGCCTTGATCTTGAATTTTCCATACAGACTAATTGAGGCCTTCTGATTTCTCATTAACCATACGGTAGTCCATATTTTACATACTGAACATATTTCAGGCCAAGGAGTTCTCAATCTTTAACTTTCTATAGAGACTAATTGACTCCTCATTTGACCTTCTGAACATATTTCCTAATTGACTCCTTCTGATCTCTCATCAACCGTACAGTAGAACATATTTAACATACTGAAAATATTTCAGGCCAAAGAGGCCTTGATCTTGAATTTTCTATACAGACTAATTGAGGACTTCTGATTTCTCATTAACCATATGGTAGTCCATATTTTACATCCTGAACATATTTCAGGCCAAGGAGTTCTCAATCTTGAACTTTCTATAGAGACTAATTGACTCCTCATTTGACCTTTTGAACATATTTCCTAATTGACTCCTTCTGATCTCTGATCAACCATACAGTAGTCCATATTTAACATACTGAAAATATTACAGGCCAAAGAGGCCTTGATCTTGAATTTTCTATACAGACTAATTGAGGCCTTCTGATTTCTCATCAACCGTACAGTATTCCATATTTGACATACTGAACAATTTGCAGGCCGAAGCGTTCTCGTTCTCTACAGAGACTAATTCACTCCTTCTTTGACCTTTTGAACATCTTTCCTAATTGAGGCCTTCTGATTTCTCATCAACCATATGGTAGTCCATATTTTGCATACTGAAAATATTTCAGGCCAAAGAGGCCTTGATCTTTAATTTTCTAAACAGACTAATTGAGGTCGTCTGATTTCTCATCAACCATACAGTAGTCCATATTTTACATACTGAACATATTTCAGGCCAAGGAGTTCTCAATCTTGAACTTTCTATAGATGCTAATTGACTCCTCATTTGACCTTCTGAACATATTTCCTAATTGACTCCTTCTGATCTCTCATCAACCGTACAGTAGTCCATATTTAACATACTGAAAATATTTCAGGCCAAAGAGGCCTTGATCTTGAATTCTCTATACAGACTAATTGAGGCCTTCTGATTTCTCATTAACCATACGGTAGTCCATATTTTACATACCGAACAATTTGCAGGCCGAAGCGTTCTCGTTCTCTACAGAGACTAATTCACTCCTTCTTTGACCTTTTAAACATCAAAGAAGGAGTGAATTAGTCTCTGTAGAGAACGAGAACGCTTCGGCCTGCAAATTGTTCAGTGTGTCAAATATGGAACACTGTACAGTTGATGAGACATCAAAAGACCTCAATTCGTCTGTACAGAAAATTCAATTAGGAAATATGTTCAGAAGGTCAAATGAGGAGTCAATTAGTCTCTATAGAAAGTTCAACATTGAGAACTCCTTGGCCTGAAATATGTTCGGTATGTAAAATATGGACTACCGTATGGTTAATGAGAAATCAGAAGGCCTCAATTATTCTGTATGGAAAATTCAAGATCAAGGCCTCTTTAGCCTGAAATATTTTCAGTATGTAAAATATGAACTACCCTATGGTTGATGAGGTCAAAAGTCCTCAATTAGTTTGTACAGAGAATTCAAGATCAAGGCCTCTTTTGGGTTGAAATATTTTCAGTATGTCAAATATGGACTACTGTATGGTTGATGAGAAATCAGAAGGAGTCAATTAGGAAAGATGTTCAAAAGGTCAAATATGGAGACAATTAGTCCTATAGAAAGTTCAAGATTGAGAACTCCTTGGCCTCAAATATGTTCAGTATGTAAAATATGGACTACCCTATGGTTGATGAGGTCAAAAGTCCTCAATTAGTTTTTATAGAAAATTCAAGATCAAGGCCTCTTTTGGCTTGAAATGTTTTTAGTATGTCAAATATGGACTAATGCATGGTTGATGAGACATCAGAAGGAGTCAATTAGGAAAGATGTTCAAAAGGTTAAAGAAGGAGTGAATTAGTCTCTGTAGAGAATGAGAACTCTTCGGCCTGCAAATTGTTCAGTATGTCAAATATGGAATACTGTACGGTTGATGAGAAATCAGAAGGCCTCAATTAGTCTGTATAGAAAATTCAAGATCAAGGCCTCTTTGGCCTGAAATATTTTCAGTATGTTAAATATGGACTACTGTATGGTTGATGAGAGATCAGAAGGAGTCAATTAGGAAATATGTTCAAAAGGTCAAATGAGGAGTCAATTAGTCTCTATAGAAAGTTCAAGATTGAGAACTCCTTGGCCTGAAATATGTCCAGGATGTAAAATATGGACTACCGTATGGTTAATGAGAAATCAGAAGGCCTCAATTAGTCTGTATGGAAAATTCAAGATCAAGGCCTCTTTGGCCTGAAATATTTTCAGTATGTAAAATATTGAATACCATATGGTTGATGAGAAATCAGAAGGCCTCAATTAGGAAAGATGTTCAAAAGGTCAAAGAAGGAGTGAATTAGTCTCTGTAGAGAACGAGAACGCTTCGGCCTGCAAATTGTTCAGTATGTCAAATATGGAATACTGTACGGTTGATGAGAAATCAGAAGGCCTCAATTAGTCTGTATAGAAAATTCAAGATCAAGGCCTCTTTGGCCTGAAATATTTTCAGTATGTTAAATATGGACTACTGTATGGTTGATCAGAGATCAGAAGGAGTCAATTAGGAAATATGTTCAAAAGGTCAAATGAGGAGTCAATTAGTCTCTATAGAAAGTTCAAGATTGAGAACTCCTTGGCCTGAAATATGTTCAGGATGTAAAATATGGACTACCATATGGTTAATGAGAAATCAGAAGTCCTCAATTAGTCTGTATAGAAAATTCAAGATCAAGGCCTCTTTGGCCTGAAATATTTTCAGTATGTTAAATATGGACTACTGTACGGTTGATGAGAGATCAGAAGGAGTCAATTAGGAAATATGTTCAGAAGGTCAAATGAGGAGTCAATTAGTCTCTATAGAAAGTTAAAGATTAAGAACTCCTTGGCCTGAAATATGTTCAGTATGTAAAATATGGACTACCGTATGGTTAATGAGAAATCAGAAGGCCTCAATTAGTCTGTATGGAAAATTCAAGATCAAGGCCTCTTTGGCCTGAAATATTTTCAGTATGTAAAATATTGAATACCATATGGTTGATGAGAAATCAGAAGGCCTCAATTAGGAAAGATGTTCAAAAGGTCAAAGAAGGAGTGAATTAGTCTCTGTAGAGAACGAGAACTCTTCGGCCTGCAAATTGTTCAGTATGTCAAATATGGAATACTGTACGGTTGATGAGAAATCAGAAGGCCTCAATTAGTCTGTATAGAAAATTCAAGATCAAGGCCTCTTTGGCCTGAAATATTTTCAGTATGTAAAATATGGACTACCATATGGTTGATGAGAAATCAGAAGGCCTCAATTAGGAAAGATGTTCAAAAGGTCAAAGAAGGACTGAATTAGTCTCTGTAGAGAACGAGAACGCTTCGGCCTGCAAATTGTTCAGTATGTCAAATATGGAATACTGTACGGTTGATGAGAAATCAGAAGGCCTCAATTAGTCTGTATAGAAAATTCAAGATCAAGGCCTCTTTGGCCTGAAATATTTTCAGTATGTTAAATATGGACTACTGTATGGTTGATCAGAGATCAGAAGGAGTCAATTAGGAAATATGTTCAAAAGGTCAAATGAGGAGTCAATTAGCATCTATAGAAAGTTCAAGATTGAGAACTCCTTGGCCTGAAATATGTTCAGGATGTAAAGTATGGACTACCATATGGTTAATGAGAAATCAGAAGTCCTCAATTAGTCTGTATAGAAAATTCAAGATCAAGGCCTCTTTGGCCTGAAATATTTTCAGTATGTTAAATATGGACTACTGTACGGTTGATGAGAGATCAGAAGGAGTCAATTAGGAAATATGTTCAGAAGGTCAAATGAGGAGTCAATTAGTCTCTATAGAAAGTTCAAGATTGAGAACTCCTTGGCCTGAAATATGTTCAGTATGTAAAATATGGACTACCGTATGGTTAATGAGAAATCAGAAGGCCTCAATTATTCTGTATGGAAAATTCAAGATCAAGGCCTCTTTGGCCTGAAATATTTTCAGTATGTAAAATATTGAATACCATATGGTTGATGAGAAATCAGAAGGCCTCAATTAGGAAAGATGTTCAAAAGGTCAAAGAAGGAGTGAATTAGTCTTTGTAAAGAACGAGAACGCTTCGGCCTGCAAATTGTTCAGTATGTCAAATATGGAATACTGTACGGTTGATGAGAAATCAGAAGGCCTCAATTAGTCTGTATAGAAAATTCAAGATCAAGGCCTCTTTGGCCTGAAATATTTTCAGTATGTTAAATATGGACTACTGTATGGTTGATGAGAGATCAGAAGGAGTCAATTAGGAAATATGTTCAAAAGGTCAAATGAGGAGTCAATTAGCATCTATAGAAAGTTCAAGATTGAGAACTCCTTGGCCTGAAATATGTTCAGTATGTAAAATATGAACTACCCTATGGTTGATGAGGTCAAAAGTCCTCAATTAGTTTGTATAGAAAATTCAACATCAAGGCCTCTTTTGGGTTGAAATATTTTCAGTATGTCAAATATGGACTACTGTATGGTTGATGAGAAATCAGAAGGAGTCAATTAGGAAAGATGTTCAAGAGGTCAAATATGGAGACAATTAGTCCTATAGAAAGTTCAAGATTGAGAACTCCTTGGCCTCAAATATGTTCAGTATGTAAAATATGGACTACCCTATGGTTGATGAGGTCAAAAGTCCTCAATTAGTTTTTATAGAAAATTCAAGATCAAGGCCTCTTTTGGCTTGAAATGTTTTTAGTATGTCAAATATGGACTAATGCATGGTTGATGAGACATCAGAAGGAGACAATTAGGAAAGATGTTCAAAAGGTTAAAGAAGGAGAGAATTAGTCTCTGTAGAGAATGAGAACTATTCGGCCTGCAAATTGTTCAGTATGTCAAATATGGAATACTGTACGGTTGATGAGAAATCAGAAGGCCTCAATTAGTCTGTATAGAAAATTCAAGATCAAGGCCTCTTTGGCCTGAAATATTTTCAGTATGTTAAATATGGACTACTGTATGGTTGATGAGAGATCAGAAGGAGTCAATTAGGAAATATGTTCAAAAGGTAAAATGAGGAGTCAATTAGTCTCTATAGAAAGTTCAAGATTGAGAACTCCTTGGCCTGAAATATGTCCAGGATGTAAAATATGGACTACCGTATGGTTAATGAGAAATCAGAAGGCCTCAATTAGTCTGTATAGAAAATTCAAGATCAAGGCCTCTTTGGCCTGAAATATTTTCAGTATGTTAAATATGGACTACTTTACTGTTGATGAGAGATCAGAAGGAGTCAATTAGGAAATATGTTCAGAAGGTCAAATGAGGAGTCAATTAGTCTCTATAGAAAGTTCAAGATTGAGAACTCCTTGGCCTGAAATATGTTCAGTATGTAAAATATGGACTACTGTGTGGTTGATGAGAAATCAGACGACCTCAATTACTCTGTTTAGAAAATTCAAGATCAAGGCCTCTTTGGCCTGAAATATTTTCAGTATGTAAAATATGGACTACCGTATGGTTGATGAGATATCAGAAGGAGTCAATTAGGAAAGATGTTCAAAAGGTCAAATAAGGAGACAATTAGTCCTATAGAAAGTTCAAGATTGAGAACTTCTTGGCCTCAATTATATTCAGTATGTAAAATATGGACTACCCTATGGTTGATGAGAAGTCAAAAGACCTCAATTAGTTTTCATAGAAAATTCAAGATCAAGGCCTCTTTTGGGTTGAAATATTTTCAGTATGTAAAATATGGACTACTGTATGGTTGATGAGACATCAGAAGGAGTCAATTAGGAAAGATGTTCAAAAGGTCAAAGAAGAATGAATTATTCTCTGTAGAGAACAAGAACTCTTCGGCCTGCAAATTGTTCAGTGTGTCAAATATGGAACACTGTACAGTTGATGAGACATCAAAAGACCTCAATTCGTCTGTACAGAAAATTCAATTAGGAAATATGTTCAGAAGGTCAAATGAGGAGTCAATTAGTCTCTATAGAAAGTTCAAGATTGAGAACTCCTTGGCCTGAAATATGTTCGGTATGTAAAATATGGACTACCGTATGGTTAATGAGAAATCAGAAGGCCTCAATTAGTCTGTATAGAGAATTCAAGATCAAGGCCTCTTTGGCCTGAAATATTTTCAGTATGTTAAATATGGACTACTGTACGGTTGATGAGAGATCAGAAGGAGTCAATTAGGAAATATGTTCAAAAGGTCAAATGAGGAGTCAATTAGTCTCTATAGAAAGTTCAAGATTGAGAACTCCTTGGCCTGAAATATGTTCAGTATGTAAAATATGGACTACCGTATGGTTAATGAGAAATCAGAAGGCCTCAATTATTCTGTATGGAAAATTCAAGATCAAGGCCTCTTTGGCCTGAAATATTTTCAGTATGTAAAATATTGAATACCATATGGTTGATGAGAAATCAGAAGGCCTCAATTAGGAAAGATGTTCAAAAGGTCAAAGAAGGAGTGAATTAGTCTCTGTAGAGAACGAGAACTCTTCGGCCTGCAAATTGTTCAGTATGTCAAATATGGAATACTGTACGGTTGATGAGAAATCAGAAGGCCTCAATTAGTCTGTATAGAAAATTCAAGATCAAGGCCTCTTTGGCCTGAAATATTTTAAGTATGTAAAATATGGACTACCGTATGGTTGATGAGAAATCAGAAGGAGTCAATTAGGAAAGATGTTCAAAAGGTCAAATAAGGAGACAATTAGTCCTATAGAAAGTTCAAGATTGAGAACTCCTTGGCCTCAAATATGTTCAGTATGTAAAATATGAACTACCCTATGGTTGATGAGGTCAAAAGTCCTCAATTAGTTTGTACAGAGAATTCAAGATCAAGGCCTCTTTTGGGTTGAAATATTTTCAGTATGTCAAATATGGACTACTGTATGGTTGATGAGAAATCAGAAGGAGTCAATTAGGAAAGATGTTCAAAAGGTCAAATATGGAGACAATTAGTCCTATAGAAAGTTCAAGATTGAGAACTCCTTGGCCTCAAATATGTTCAGTATGTAAAATATGGACTACCCTATGGTTGATGAGGTCAAAAGTCCTCAATTAGTTTTTATAGAAAATTCAAGATCAAGGCCTCTTTTGGCTTGAAATGTTTTTAGTATGTCAAATATGGACTAATGCATGGTTGATGAGACATCAGAAGGAGTCAATTAGGAAAGATGTTCAAAAGGTTAAAGAAGGAGTGAATTAGTCTCTGTAGAGAATGAGAACTCTTCGGCCTGCAAATTGTTCAGTATGTCAAATATGGAATACTGTACGGTTGATGAGAAATCAGAAGGCCTCAATTAGTCTGTATAGAAAATTCAAGATCAAGGCCTCTTTGGCCTGAAATATTTTCAGTATGTTAAATATGGACTACTGTATGGTTGATGAGAGATCAGAAGGAGTCAATTAGGAAATATGTTCAAAAGGTCAAATGAGGAGTCAATTAGTCTCTATAGAAAGTTCAAGATTGAGAACTCCTTGGCCTGAAATATGTCCAGGATGTAAAATATGGACTACCGTATGGTTAATGAGAAATCAGAAGGCCTCAATTAGTCTGTATAGAAAATTCAAGATCAAGGCCTCTTTGGCTTGAAATGTTTTTAGTATGTCAAATATGGACTAATGCATGGTTGATGAGACATCAGAAGGAGTCAATTAGGAAAGATGTTCAAAAGGTTAAAAAAGGAGTGAATTAGTCTCTGTAGAGAATGAGAACTCTTCGGCCTGCAAATTGTTCAGTATGTCAAATATGGAATACTGTACGGTTGATGAGAAATCAGAAGGCCTCAATTAGTCTGTATGGAAAATTCAAGATCAAGGCCTCTTTGGCCTGAAATATTTTCAGTATGTAAAATATTGAATACCATATGGTTGATGAGAAATCAGAAGGCCTCAATTAGGAAAGATGTTCAAAAGGTCAAAGAAGGAGTGAATTAGTCTCTGTAGAGAACGAGAACGCTTCGGCCTGCAAATTGTTCAGTATGTCAAATATGGAATACTGTACGGTTGATGAGAAATCAGAAGGCCTCAATTAGTCTGTATAGAAAATTCAAGATCAAGGCCTCTTTGGCCTGAAATATTTTCAGTATGTTAAATATGGACTACTGTATGGTTGATCAGAGATCAGAAGGAGTCAATTAGGAAATATGTTCAAAAGGTCAAATGAGGAGTCAATTAGTCTCTATAGAAAGTTCAAGATTGAGAACTCCTTGGCCTGAAATATGTTCAGGATGTAAAATATGGACTACCATATGGTTAATGAGAAATCAGAAGTCCTCAATTAGTCTGTATAGAAAATTCAAGATCAAGGCCTCTTTGGCCTGAAATATTTTCAGTATGTTAAATATGGACTACTGTACGGTTGATGAGAGATCAGAAGGAGTCAATTAGGAAATATGTTCAGAAGGTCAAATGAGGAGTCAATTAGTCTCTATAGAAAGTTAAAGATTAAGAACTCCTTGGCCTGAAATATGTTCAGTATGTAAAATATGGACTACCGTATGGTTAATGAGAAATCAGAAGGCCTCAATTAGTCTGTATGGAAAATTCAAGATCAAGGCCTCTTTGGCCTGAAATATTTTCAGTATGTAAAATATTGAATACCATATGGTTGATGAGAAATCAGAAGGCCTCAATTAGGAAAGATGTTCAAAAGGTCAAAGAAGGAGTGAATTAGTCTCTGTAGAGAACGAGAACTCTTCGGCCTGCAAATTGTTCAGTATGTCAAATATGGAATACTGTACGGTTGATGAGAAATCAGAAGGCCTCAATTAGTCTGTATAGAAAATTCAAGATCAAGGCCTCTTTGGCCTGAAATATTTTAAGTATATAAAATATGGACTACCGTATGGTTGATGAGAAATCAGAAGGAGTCAATTAGGAAAGATGTTCAAAAGGTCAAATAAGGAGACAATTAGTCCTATAGAAAGTTCAAGATTGAGAACTCCTTGGCCTCAAATATGTTCAGTATGTAAAATATGAACTACCCTATGGTTGATGAGGTCAAAAGTCCTCAATTAGTTTGTATAGAAAATTCAAGATCAAGGCCTCTTTTGGGTTGAAATATTTTCAGTATGTCAAATATGGACTACTGTATGGTTGATGAGAAATCAGAAGGAGTCAATTAGGAAAGATGTTCAAAAGGTCAAATATGGAGACAATTAGTCCTATAGAAAGTTCAAGATTGAGAACTCCTTGGCCTCAAATATGTTCAGTATGTAAAATATGGACTACCCTATGGTTGATGAGGTCAAAAGTCCTCAATTAGTTTTTATAGAAAATTCAAGATCAAGGCCTCTTTTGGCTTGAAATGTTTTTAGTATGTCAAATATGGACTAATGCATGGTTGATGAGACATCAGAAGGAGTCAATTAGGAAAGATGTTCAAAAGGTTAAAGAAGGAGTGAATTAGTCTCTGTAGAGAATGAGAACTCTTCGGCCTGCAAATTGTTCAGTATGTCAAATATGGAATACTGTACGGTTGATGAGAAATCAGAAGGCCTCAATTAGTCTGTATAGAAAATTCAAGATCAAGGCCTCTTTGGCCTGAAATATTTTCAGTATGTTAAATATGGACTACTGTATGGTTGATGAGAGATCAGAAGGAGTCAATTAGGAAATATGTTCAAAAGGTCAAATGAGGAGTCAATTAGTCTCTATAGAAAGTTCAAGATTGAGAACTCCTTGGCCTGAAATATGTCCAGGATGTAAAATATGGACTACCGTATGGTTAATGAGAAATCAGAAGGCCTCAATTAGTCTGTATAGAAAATTCAAGATCAAGGCCTCTTTGGCTTGAAATGTTTTTAGTATGTCAAATATGGACTAATGCATGGTTGATGAGACATCAGAAGGAGTCAATTAGGAAAGATGTTCAAAAGGTTAAAGAAGGAGTGAATTAGTCTCTGTAGAGAATGAGAACTCTTCGGCCTGCAAATTGTTTAGTATGTCAAATATGGAATACTGTACGGTTGATGAGAAATCAGAAGGCCTCAATTAGTCTGTATAGAAAATTCAAGATCAAGGCCTCTTTGGCCTGAAATATTTTCAGTATGTTAAATATGGACTACTGTATGGTTGATCAGAGATCAGAAGGAGTCAATTAGGAAATATGTTCAAAAGGTCAAATGAGGAGTCAATTAGTCTCTATAGAAAGTTCAAGATTGAGAACTCCTTGGCCTGAAATATGTTCAGGATGTAAAATATGGACTACCATATGGTTAATGAGAAATCAGAAGTCCTCAATTAGTCTGTATAGAAAATTCAAGATCAAGGCCTCTTTGGCCTGAAATATTTTCAGTATGTTAAATATGGACTACTGTATGGTTGATGAGACATCAGAAGGAGTCAATTAGGAAAGATGTTCAAAAGGTCAAAGAAGAATGAATTAGTCTCTGTAGAGAACGAGAACTCTTCGGCCTGCAAATTGTTCAGTGTGTCAAATATGGAATACTGTACAGTTGATGAGACATCAAAAGACCTCAATTCGTCTGTACAGAAAATTCAATTAGGAAATATGTTCAGAAGGTCAAATGAGGAGTCAATTAGTCTCTATAGAAAGTTCAAGATTGAGAACTCCTTGGCCTGAAATATGTTCAGGATGTAAAATATGGACTACCATATGGTTAATGAGAAATCAGAAGTCCTTAATTAGTCTGTATAGAAAATTCAAGATCAAGGCCTCTTTGGCCTGAAATATTTTCAGTATGTTAAATATGGACTACTGTACGGTTGATGAGAGATCAGAAGGAGTCAATTAGGAAATATGTTCAGAAGGTCAAATGAGGAGTCAATTAGTCTCTATAGAAAGTTCAAGATTGAGAACTCCTTGGCCTGAAATATGTTCAGTATGTAAAATATGGACTACCGTATGGTTAATGAGAAATCAGAAGGCCTCAATTATTCTGTATGGAAAATTCAAGATCAAGGCCTCTTTGGCCTGAAATATTTTCAGTATGTAAAATATTGAATACCATATGGTTGATGAGAAATCAGAAGGCCTCAATTAGGAAAGATGTTCAAAAGGTCAAAGAAGGAGTGAATTAGTCTCTGTAGAGAACGAGAACGCTTCGGCCTGCAAATTGTTCAGTATGTCAAATATGGAATACTGTACGGTTGATGAGAAATCAAAAGGCCTCAATTAGTCTGTATAGAAAATTCAAGATCAAGGCCTCTTTGGCCTGAAATATTTTCAGTATGTTAAATATGGAGTACTGTATGGTTGATGAGAGATCAGAAGGAGTCAATTAGGAAATATGTTCAAAAGGTCAAATGAGGAGTCAATTAGCATCTATAGAAAGTTCAAGATTGAGAACTCCTTGGCCTCAATTATATTCAGTATGTAAAATATGGACTACCCTATGGTTGATGAGAAGTCAAAAGACCTCAATTAGTTTTCATAGAAAATTCAAGATCAAGGCCTCTTTGGCCTGTAATATTTTCAGTATGTTAAATATGGACTACTGTACGGTTGATGAGAGATCAGAAGGAGTCAATTAGGAAATATGTTCAGAAGGTCAAATGAGGAGTCAATTAGTCTCTATAGAAAGTTCAAGATTGAGAACTCCTTGGCCTGAAATATGTTCAGTATGTAAAATATGGACTACCGTATGGTTAATGAGAAATCAGAAGGCCTCAATTATTCTGTATGGAAAATTCAAGATCAAGGCCTCTTTGGCCTGAAATATTTTCAGTATGTAAAATATTGAATACCATATGGTTGATGAGAAATCAGAAGGCCTCAATTAGGAAAGATGTTCAAAAGGTCAAAGAAGGAGTGAATTAGTCTCTGTAGAGAACGAGAACGCTTCGGCCTGCAAATTGTTCAGTATGTCAAATATGGAATACTGTACGGTTGATGAGAAATCAGAAGGCCTCAATTAGTCTGTATAGAAAATTCAAGATCAAGGCCTCTTTGGCCTGTAATATTTTCAGTATGTAAAATATGGACTACCGTATGGTTGATGAGATATCAGAAGGAGTCAATTAGGAAAGATGTTCAAAAGGTCAAATAAGGAGACAATTAGTCCTATAGAAAGTTCAAGATTGAGAACTCCTTGGCCTCAATTATATTCAGTATGTAAAATATGGACTACCCTATGGTTGATGAGAAGTCAAAAGACCTCAATTAGTTTTCATAGAAAATTCAAGATCAAGGCCTCTTTTGGGTTGAAATATTTTCAGTATGTTAAATATGGACTACTGTACGGTTGATGAGAGATCAGAAGGAGTCAATTAGGAAATATGTTCAGAAGGTCAAATGAGGAGTCAATTAGTCTCTATAGAAAGTTCAAGATTGAGAACTCCTTGGCCTGAAATATGTTCAGTATGTAAAATATGGACTACCGTATGGTTAATGAGAAATCAGAAGGCCTCAATTATTCTGTATGGAAAATTCAAGATCAAGGCCTCTTTGGCCTGAAATATTTTCAGTATGTAAAATATTGAATACCATATGGTTGATGAGAAATCAGAAGGCCTCAATTAGGAAAGATGTTCAAAAGGTCAAAGAAGGAGTGAATTAGTCTCTGTAGAGAACGAGAACGCTTCGGCCTGCAAATTGTTCAGTATGTCAAATATGGAATACTGTACGGTTGATGAGAAATCAAAAGGCCTCAATTAGTCTGTATAGAAAATTCAAGATCAAGGCCTCTTTGGCCTGAAATATTTTCAGTATGTTAAATATGGACTACTGTATGGTTGATGAGAGATCAGAAGGAGTCAATTAGGAAATATGTTCAGAAGGTCAAATGAGGAGTCAATTAGCATCTATAGAAAGTTCAAGATTGAGAACTCCTTGGCCTGAAATATGTTCAGGATGTAAAATATGGACTACTGTATGGTTGATGAGAAATCAGACGACTTCAATTAGTCTGTTTAGAAAATTCAAGATCAAGGCCTCTTTGGCCTGAAATATTTTCAGTATGTAAAATATGGACTACCATATGGTTGATGAGAAATCAGAAGGCCTCAATTAGGAAAGATGTTCAAAAGGTCAAAGAAGGAGTGAATTAGTCTCTGTAGAGAACGAGAACGCTTCGGCCTGCAAATTGTTCAGTATGTCAAATATGGAATACTGTACGGTTGATGAGAAGTCAAAAGACCTCAATTAGTTTTCATAGAAAATTCAAGATCAAGGCCTCTTTTGGGTTGAAATATTTTCAGTATGTTAAATATGGACTACTGTACGGTTGATGAGAGATCAGAAGGAGTCAATTAGGAAATATGTTCAGAAGGTCAAATGAGGAGTCAATTAGTCTCTATAGAAAGTTCAAGATTGAGAACTCCTTGGCCTGAAATATGTTCGGTATGTAAAATATGGACTACCGTATGGTTAATGAGAAATCAGAAGGCCTCAATTAGTCTGTATAGAGAATTCAAGATCAAGGCCTCTTTGGCCTGAAATATTTTCAGTATGTTAAATATGGACTACTGTACGGTTGATGAGAGATCAGAAGGAGTCAATTAGGAAATATGTTCAAAAGGTCAAATGAGGAGTCAATTAGTCTCTATAGAAAGTTCAAGATTGAGAACTCCTTGGCCTGAAATATGTTCAGGATGTAAAGTATGGACTACCATATGGTTAATGAGAAATCAGAAGTCCTCAATTAGTCTGTATAGAAAATTCAAGATCAAGGCCTCTTTGGCCTGAAATATTTTCAGTATGTTAAATATGGACTACTGTACGGTTGATGAGAGATCAGAAGGAGTCAATTAGGAAATATGTTCAGAAGGTCAAATGAGGAGTCAATTAGTCTCTATAGAAAGTTCAAGATTGAGAACTCCTTGGCCTGAAATATGTTCAGTATGTAAAATATGGACTACCGTATGGTTAATGAGAAATCAGAAGGCCTCAATTATTCTGTATGGAAAATTCAAGATCAAGGCCTCTTTGGCCTGAAATATTTTCAGTATGTAAAATATTGAATACCATATGGTTGATGAGAAATCAGAAGGCCTCAATTAGGAAAGATGTTCAAAAGGTCAAAGAAGGAGTGAATTAGTCTCTGTAGAGAACGAGAACGCTTCGGCCTGCAAATTGTTCAGTATGTCAAATATGGAATACTGTACGGTTGATGAGAAATCAGAAGGCCTCAATTAGTCTGTATAGAAAATTCAAGATCAAGGCCTCTTTGGCCTGAAATATTTTCAGTATGTTAAATATGGACTACTGTATGGTTGATGAGAGATCAGAAGGAGTCAATTAGGAAATATGTTCAAAAGGTCAAATGAGGAGTCAATTAGCATCTATAGAAAGTTCAAGATTGAGAACTCCTTGGCCTGAAATATGTTCAGGATGTAAAATATGGACTACCATATGGTTAATAAGAAATCAGAAGGCCTCAATTAGTCTGTATAGAAAATTCAAGATCAAGGCCTCTTTGGCCTGAAATATTTTCAGTATGTTAAATATGGACTACTGTACGGTTGATGAGAGATCAGAAGGAGTCAATTAGGAAATATGTTCAGAAGGTCAAATGAGGAGTCAATTAGTCTCTATAGAAAGTTCAAGATTGAGAACTCCTTGGCCTGAAATATGTTCAGTATGTAAAATATGGACTACTGTATGGTTGATGAGAAATCAGACGACCTCAATTAGTCTGTTTAGAAAATTCAAGATCAAGGCCTCTTTGGCCTGAAATATTTTCAGTATGTAAAATATGGACTACCATATGGTTGATGAGAAATCAGAAGGCCTCAATTAGGAAAGATGTTCAAAAGGTCAAAGAAGGAGTGAATTAGTCTCTGTAGAGAACGAGAACGCTTCGGCCTGCAAATTGTTCAGTATGTCAAATATGGAATACTGTACGGTTGATGAGAAATCAGAAGGCCTCAATTAGTCTGTATAGAAAATTCAAGATCAAGGCCTCTTTGGCCTGTAATATTTTCAGTATGTTAAATATGGACTACCGTATGGTTGATGAGATATCAGAAGGAGTCAATTAGGAAAGATGTTCAAAAGGTCAAATAAGGAGACAATTAGTCCTATAGAAAGTTCAAGATTGAGAACTCCTTGGCCTCAATTATATTCAGTATGTAAAATATGGACTACCCTATGGTTGATGAGAAGTCAAAAGACCTCAATTAGTTTTCATAGAAAATTCAAGATCAAGGCCTCTTTTGGGTTGAAATATTTTCAGTATGTAAAATATGGACTACTGTATGGTTGATGAGACATCAGAAGGAGTCAATTAGGAAAGATGTTCAAAAGGTCAAAGAAGAATGAATTAGTCTCTGTAGAGAACGAGAACTCTTCGGCCTGCAAATTGTTCAGTGTGTCAAATATGGAACACTGTACAGTTGATGAGACATCAAAAGACCTCAATTTGTCTGTACAGAAAATTCAATTAGGAAATATGTTCAGAAGGTCAAATGAGGAGTCAATTAGTCTCTATAGAAAGTTCAAGATTGAGAACTCCTTGGCCTGAAATATGTTCGGTATGTAAAATATGGACTACCGTATGGTTAATGAGAAATCAGAAGGCCTCAATTAGTCTGCATAGAGAATTCAAGATCAAGGCCTCTTTGGCCTGAAATATTTTCAGTATGTTAAATATGGACTACTGTACGGTTGATGAGAGATCAGAAGGAGTCAATTAGGAAATATGTTCAAAAGGTCAAATGAGGAGTCAATTAGTCTCTATAGAAAGTTCAAGATTGAGAACTCCTTGGCCTGAAATATGTTCAGGATGTAAAATATGGACTACCGTATGGTTGATGAGAAATCAGACGACCTCAATTAGTCTGTTTAGAAAATTCAAGATCAAGGCCTCTTTGGCCTGAAATATTTTCAGTATGTAAAATATGGACTACCATATGGTTGATGAGAAATCAGAAGGCCTCAATTAGGAAAGATGTTCAAAAGGTCAAAGAAGGAGACAATTAGTCCTATAGAAAGTTCAAGATTGAGAACTCCTTGGCCTCAATTATATTCAGTATGTAAAATATGGACTACCCTATGGTTGATGAGAAGTCAAAAGACCTCAATTAGTTTTCATAGAAAATTCAAGATCAAGGCCTCTTTTGGGTTGAAATATTTTCAGTATGTAAAATATGGACTACTGTATGGTTGATGAGACATCAGAAGGAGTCAATTAGGAAAGATGTTCAAAAGGTCAAAGAAGAATGAATTAGTCTCTGTAGAGAACGAGAACGCTTCGGCCTGCAAATTGTTCAGTATGTCAAATATGGAATACTGTACGGTTGATGAGAAATCAGAAGGCCTCAATTAGTCTGTTTAGAAAATTCAAGATCAAGGCCTCTTTGGCCTGAAATATTTTCAGTATGTAAAATATGGACTACCATATGGTTGATGAGAAATCAGAAGGCCTCAATTAGGAAAGATGTTCAAAAGGTCAAAGAAGGACTGAATTAGTCTCTGTAGAGAACGAGAACGCTTCGGCCTGCAAATTGTTCAGTATGTCAAATATGGAATACTGTACGGTTGATGAGAAATCAGAAGGCCTCAATTAGTCTGTATAGAAAATTCAAGATCAAGGCCTCTTTGGCCTGAAATATTTTCAGTATGTTAAATATGGACTACTGTATGGTTGATCAGAGATCAGAAGGAGTCAATTAGGAAATATGTTCAAAAGGTCAAATGAGGAGTCAATTAGTCTCTATAGAAAGTTCAAGATTGAGAACTCCTTGGCCTGAAATATGTTCAGGATGTAAAGTATGGACTACCATATGGTTAATGAGAAATCAGAAGTCCTCAATTAGTCTGTATAGAAAATTCAAGATCAAGGCCTCTTTGGCCTGAAATATTTTCAGCATGTTAAATATGGACTACTGTGCGGTTGATGAGAGATCAGAAGGAGTCAATTAGGAAATATGTTCAGAAGGTCAAATGAGGAGTCAATTAGTCTCTATAGAAAGTTCAAGATTGAGAACTCCTTGGCCTGAAATATGTTCAGTATGTAAAATATGGACTACCGTATGGTTAATGAGAAATCAGAAGGCCTCAATTATTCTGTATGGAAAATTCAAGATCAAGGCCTCTTTGGCCTGAAATATTTTCAGTATGTAAAATATTGAATACCATATGGTTGATGAGAAATCAGAAGGCCTCAATTAGGAAAGATGTTCAAAGGGTCAAAGAAGGAGTGAATTAGTCTCTGTAGAGAACGAGAACGCTTCGGCCTGCAAATTGTTCAGTATGTCAAATATGGAATACTGTACGGTTGATGAGAAATCAGAAGGCCTCAATTAGTCTGTATAGAAAATTCAAGATCAAGGCCTCTTTGGCCTGAAATATTTTCAGTATGTTAAATATGGACTACTGTATGGTTGATGAGAGATCAGAAGGAGTCAATTAGGAAATATGTTCAAAAGGTCAAATGAGGAGTCAATTAGCATCTATAGAAAGTTCAAGATTGAGAACTCCTTGGCCTGAAATATGTTCAGGATGTAAAATATGGACTACCATATGGTTAATAAGAAATCAGAAGGCCTCAATTAGTCTGTATAGAAAATTCAAGATCAAGGCCTCTTTGGCCTGAAATATTTTCAGTATGTTAAATATGGACTACTGTACGGTTGATGAGAGATCAGAAGGAGTCAATTAGGAAATATGTTCAGAAGGTCAAATGAGGAGTCAATTAGTCTCTATAGAAAGTTCAAGATTGAGAACTCCTTGGCCTGAAATATGTTCAGTATGTAAAATATGGACTACTGTATGGTTGATGAGAAATCAGACGACCTCAATTAGTCTGTTTAGAAAATTCAAGATCAAGGCCTCGTTGGCCTGAAATATTTTCAGTATGTAAAATATGGACTACCATATGGTTGATGAGAAATCAGAAGGCCTCAATTAGGAAAGATGTTCAAAAGGTCAAAGAAGGAGTGAATTAGTCTCTGTAGAGAACGAGAACGCTTCGGCCTGCAAATTGTTCAGTATGTCAAATATGGAATACTGTACGGTTGATGAGAAATCAGAAGGCCTCAATTAGTCTGTATAGAAAATTCAAGATCAAGGCCTCTTTGGCCTGTAATATTTTCAGTATGTTAAATATGGACTACTGTATGGTTGATCAGAGATCAGAAGGAGTCAATTAGGAAATATGTTCAAAAGGTCAAATGAGGAGTCAATTAGTCTCTATAGAAAGTTCAAGATTGAGAACTCCTTGGCCTGAAATATGTTCAGTATGTAAAATATGGACTACTGTGTGGTTGATGAGAAATCAGACGACCTCAATTACTCTGTTTAGAAAATTCAAGATCAAGGCCTCTTTGTCCTGAAATATTTTCAGTATTTAAAATATGGACTACCGTATGGTTGATGAGATATCAGAAGGAGTCAATTAGGAAAGATGTTCAAAAGGTCAAATAAGGAGACAATTAGTCCTATAGAAAGTTCAAGATTGAGAACTCCTTGGCCTCAATTATATTCAGTATGTAAAATATGGACTACCCTATGGTTGATGAGAAGTCAAAAGACCTCAATTAGTTTTCATAGAAAATTCAAGATCAAGGCCTCTTTTGGGTTGAAATATTTTCAGTATGTAAAATATGGACTACTGTATGGTTGATGAGACATCAGAAGGAGTCAATTAGGAAAGATGTTCAAAAGGTCAAAGAAGAATGAATTAGTCTCTGTAGAGAACGAGAACTCTTCGGCCTGCAAATTGTTCAGTGTGTCAAATATGGAACACTGTACAGTTGATGAGACATCAAAAGACCTCAATTTGTCTGTACAGAAAATTCAATTAGGAAATATGTTCAGAAGGTCAAATGAGGAGTCAATTAGTCTCTATAGAAAGTTCAAGATTGAGAACTCCTTGGCCTGAAATATGTTCGGTATGTAAAATATGGACTACCGTATGGTTAATGAGAAATCAGAAGGCCTCAATTAGTCTGTATAGAGAATTCAAGATCAAGGCCTCTTTGGCCTGAAATATTTTCAGTATGTTAAATATGGACTACTGTACGGTTGATGAGAGATCAGAAGGAGTCAATTAGGAAATATGTTCAGAAGGTCAAATGAGGAGTCAATTAGTCTCTATAGAAAGTTCAAGATTGAGAACTCCTTGGCCTGAAATATGTTCAGTATGTAAAATATGGACTACCGTATGGTTAATGAGAAATCAGAAGGCCTCAATTATTCTGTATGGAAAATTCAAGATCAAGGCCTCTTTGGCCTGAAATATTTTCAGTATGTAAAATATTGAATACCATATGGTTGATGAGAAATCAGAAGGCCTCAATTAGGAAAGATGTTCAAAAGGTCAAAGAAGGAGTGAATTAGTCTCTGTAGAGAACGAGAACGCTTCGGCCTGCAAATTGTTCAGTATGTCAAATATGGAATACTGTACGGTTGATGAGAAATCAGAAGGCCTCAATTAGTCTGTATAGAAAATTCAAGATCAAGGCCTCTTTGGCCTGAAATATTTTCAGTATGTTAAATATGGACTACTGTATGGTTGATGAGAGATCAGAAGGAGTCAATTAGGAAATATGTTCAGAAGGTCAAATGAGGAGTCAATTAGTCTCTATAGAAAGTTCAAGATTGAGAACTCCTTGGCCTGAAATATGTTCAGTATGTAAAATATGGACTACTGTATGGTTGATGAGAAATCAGACGACCTCAATTAGTCTGTTTAGAAAATTCAAGATCAAGGCCTCTTTGGCCTGAAATATTTTCAGTATGTAAAATATGGACTACCATATGGTTGATGAGAAATCAGAAGGCCTCAATTAGGAAAGATGTTCAAAAGGTCAAAGAAGGAGTGAATTAGTCTCTGTAGAGAACGAGAACGCTTCGGCCTGCAAATTGTTCAGTATGTCAAATATGGAATACTGTACGGTTGATGAGAAATCAGAAGGCCTCAATTACTCTGTTTAGAAAATTCAAGATCAAGGCCTCTTTGGCCTGAAATATTTTCAGTATGTAAAATATGGACTACCGTATGGTTGATGAGATATCAGAAGGAGTCAATTAGGAAAGATGTTCAAAAGGTCAAATAAGGAGACAATTAGTCCTATAGAAAGTTCAAGATTGAGAACTCCTTGGCCTCAATTATATTCAGTATGTAAAATATGGACTACCCTATGGTTGATGAGAAGTCAAAAGACCTCAATTAGTTTTCATAGAAAATTCAAGATCAAGGCCTCTTTTGGGTTGAAATATTTTCAGTATGTAAAATATGGACTACTGTATGGTTGATGAGACATCAGAAGGAGTCAATTAGGAAAGATGTTCAAAAGGTCAAAGAAGAATGAATTAGTCTCTGTAGAGAACGAGAACTCTTCGGCCTGCAAATTGTTCAGTGTGTCAAATATGGAACACTGTACAGTTGATGAGACATCAAAAGACCTCAATTTGTCTGTACAGAAAATTCAATTAGGAAATATGTTCAGAAGGTCAAATGAGGAGTCAATTAGTCTCTATAGAAAGTTCAAGATTGAGAACTCCTTGGCCTGAAATATGTTCAGGATGTAAAATATGGACTACCATATGGTTAATGAGAAATCAGAAGTCCTCAATTAGTCTGTATAGAAAATTCAAGATCAAGGCCTCTTTGGCCTGAAATATTTTCAGTATGTTAAATATGGACTACTGTACGGTTGATGAGAGATCAGAAGGAGTCAATTAGGAAATATGTTCAGAAGGTCAAATGAGGAGTCAATTAGTCTCTATAGAAAGTTAAAGATTGAGAACTCCTTGGCCTGAAATATGTTCAGTATGTAAAATATGGACTACCGTATGGTTAATGAGAAATCAGAAGGCCTCAATTAGTCTGTATGGAAAATTCAAGATCAAGGCCTCTTTGGCCTGAAATATTTTCAGTATGTAAAATATTGAATACCATATGGTTGATGAGAAATCAGAAGGCCTCAATTAGGAAAGATGTTCAAAAGGTCAAAGAAGGAGTGAATTAGTCTCTGTAGAGAACGAGAACTCTTCGGCCTGCAAATGGTTCAGTATGTCAAATATGGAATACTGTACGGTTGATGAGAAATCAGAAGGCCTCAATTAGTCTGTATAGAAAATTCAAGATCAAGGCCTCTTTGGCCTGAAATATTTTAAGTATGTAAAATATGGACTACCGTATGGTTGATGAGAAATCAGAAGGAGTCAATTAGGAAAGATTTTCAAAAGGTCAAATAAGGAGACAATTAGTCCTATAGAAAGTTCAAGATTGAGAACTCCTTGGCCTCAAATATGTTCAGTATGTAAAATATGAACTACCCTATGGTTGATGAGGTCAAAAGTCCTCAATTAGTTTGTATAGAAAATTCAAGATCGAGGCCTCTTTTGGGTTGAAATATTTTCAGTATGTCAAATATGGACTACTGTATGGTTGATGAGAAATCAGAAGGAGTCAATTAGGAAAGATGTTCAAAAGGTCAAATATGGAGACAATTAGTCCTATAGAAAGTTCAAGATTGAGAACTCCTTGGCCTCAAATATGTTCAGTATGTAAAATATGGACTACCCTATGGTTGATGAGGTCAAAAGTCCTCAATTAGTTTTTATTGAAAATTCAAGATCAAGGCCTCTTTTGGCTTGAAATGTTTTTAGTATGTCAAATATGGACTAATGCATGGTTGATGAGACATCAGAAGGAGTCAATTAGGAAAGATGTTCAAAAGGTTAAAGAAGGAGTGAATTAGTCTCTGTAGAGAATGAGAACTCTTCGGCTTGCAAATTGTTCAGTATGTCAAATATGGAATACTGTACGGTTGATGAGAAATCAGAAGGCCTCAATTAGTCTGTATAGAAAATTCAAGATCAAGGCCTCTTTGGCCTGAAATATTTTCAGCATGTTAAATATGGACTACTGTATGGTTGATGAGAGATCAGAAGGAGTCAATTAGGAAATATGTTCAAAAGGTCAAATGAGGAGTCAATTAGTCTCTATAGAAAGTTCAAGATTGAGAACTCCTTGGCCTGAAATATGTCCAGGATGTAAAATATGGACTACCGTATGGTTAATGAGAAATCAGAAGGCCTCAATTAGTCTGTATAGAAAATTCAAGATCAAGGCCTCTTTGGCTTGAAATGTTTTTAGTATGTCAAATATGGACTAATGCATGGTTGATGAGACATCAGAAGGAGTCAATTAGGAAAGATGTTCAAAAGGTTAAAGAAGGAGTGAATTAGTCTCTGTAGAGAATGAGAACTCTTCGGCCTGCAAATTGTTCAGTATGTCAAATATGGAATACTGTACGGTTGATGAGAAATCAGAAGGCCTCAATTAGTCTGTATAGAAAATTCAAGATCAAGGCCTCTTTGGCCTGAAATATTTTCAGTATGTTAAATATGGACTACTGTATGGTTGATGAGAGATCAGAAGGAGTCAATTAGGAAATATGTTCAAAAGGTCAAATGAGGAGTCAATTAGTCTCTATAGAAAGTTCAAGATTGAGAACTCCTTGGCCTGAAATATGTTCAGGATGTAAAATATGGACTACCGTATGGTTAATGAGAAATCAGAAGGCCTCAATTAGTCTGTATAGAAAATTCAAGATCAAGGCCTCTTTGGCTTGAAATGTTTTTAGTATGTCAAATATGGACTAATGCATGGTTGATGAGACATCAGAAGGAGTCAATTAGGAAAGATGTTCAAAAGGTTAAAGAAGGAGTGAATTAGTCTCTGTAGAGAATGAGAACTCTTCGGCCTGCAAATTGTTCAGTATGTCAAATATGGAATACTGTACGGTTGATGAGAAATCAGAAGGCCTCAATTAGTCTGTATAGAAAATTCAAGATCAAGGCCTCTTTGGCCTGAAATATTTTCAGTATGTTAAATATGGACTACTGTATGGTTGATCAGAGATCAGAAGGAGTCAATTAGGAAATATGTTCAAAAGGTCAAATGGGGAGTCAATTAGTCTCTATAGAAAGTTCAAGATTGAGAACTCCTTGGCCTGAAATATGTTCAGGATGTAAAATATGGACTACCATATGGTTAATAAGAAATCAGAAGGCCTCAATTAGTCTGTATAGAAAATTCAAGATCAAGGCCTCTTTGGCCTGAAATATTTTCAGTATGTTAAATATGGACTACTGTACGGTTGATGAGAGATCAGAAGGAGTCAATTAGGAAATATGTTCAGAAGGTCAAATGAGGAGTCAATTAGTCTCTATAGAAAGTTCAAGATTGAGAACTCCTTGGCCTGAAATATGTTCAGTATGTAAAATATGGACTACCGTATGGTTAATGAGAAATCAGAAGGCCTCAATTATTCTGTATGGAAAATTCAAGATCAAGGCCTCTTTGGCCTGAAATATTTTCAGTATGTAAAATATTGAATACCATATGGTTGATGAGAAATCAGAAGGCCTCAATTAGGAAAGATGTTCAAAAGGTCAAAGAAGGAGTGAATTAGTCTCTGTAGAGAACGAGAACGCTTCGGCCTGCAAATTATTCAGTATGTCAAATATGGAATACTGTACGGTTGATGAGAAATCAAAAGGCCTCAATTAGTCTGTATAGAAAATTCAAGATCAAGGCCTCTTTGGCCTGAAATATTTTCAGTATGTTAAATATGGACTACTGTATGGTTGATGAGAGATCAGAAGGAGTCAATTAGGAAATATGTTCAAAAGGTCAAATGAGGAGTCAATTAGCATCTATAGAAAGTTCAAGATTGAGAACTCCTTGGCCTGAAATATGTTCAGGATGTAAAATATGGACTACCATATGGTTAATAAGAAATCAGAAGGCCTCAATTAGTCTGTATAGAAAATTCAAGATCAAGGCCTCTTTGGCCTGAAATACTTTCAGTATGTTAAATATGGACTACTGTACGGTTGATGAGAGATCAGAAGGAGTCAATTAGGAAATATGTTCAGAAGGTCAAATGAGGAGTCAATTAGTCTCTATAGAAAGTTAAAGATTGAGAACTCCTTGGCCTGAAATATGTTCAGTATGTAAAATATGGACTACCGTATGGTTAATGAGAAATCAGAAGGCCTCAATTAGTCTGTATGGAAAATTCAAGATCAAGGCCTCTTTGGCCTGAAATATTTTCAGTATGTAAAATATTGAATACCATATGGTTGATGAGAAATCAGAAGGCCTCAATTAGGAAAGATGTTCAAAAGGTCAAAGAAGGAGTGAATTAGTCTCTGTAGAGAACGAGAACTCTTCGGCCTGCAAATTGTTCAGTATGTCAAATATGGAATACTGTACGGTTGATGAGAAATCAGAAGGCCTCAATTAGTCTGTATGGAAAATTCAAGATCAAGGCCTCTTTGGCCTGAAATATTTTAAGTATGTAAAATATGGACTACCGTATGGTTGATGAGAAATCAGAAGGAGTCAATTAGGAAAGATGTTCAAAAGGTCAAATAAGGAGACAATTAGTCCTATAGAAAGTTCAAGATTGAGAACTCCTTGGCCTCAAATATGTTCAGTATGTAAAATATGAACTACCCTATGGTTGATGAGGTCAAAAGTCCTCAATTAGTTTGTATAGAAAATTCAAGATCAAGGCCTCTTTTGGGTTGAAATATTTTCAGTATGTCAAATATGGACTACTGTATGGTTGATGAGAAATCAGAAGGAGTCAATTAGGAAAGATGTTCAAAAGGTCAAATATGGAGACAATTAGTCCTATAGAAAGTTCAAGATTGAGAACTCCTTGGCCTCAAATATGTTCAGTATGTAAAATATGGAGTACCCTATGGTTGATGAGGTCAAAAGTCCTCAATTAGTTTTTATAGAAAATTCAAGATCAAGGCCTCTTTTGGCTTGAAATGTTTTTAGTATGTCAAATATGGACTAATGCATGGTTGATGAGACATCAGAAGGAGTCAATTAGGAAAGATGTTCAAAAGGTTAAAGAAGGAGTGAATTAGTCTCTGTAGAGAATGAGAACTCTTCGGCCTGCAAATTGTTCAGTATGTCAAATATGGAATACTGTACGGTTGATGAGAAATCAGAAGGCCTCAATTAGTCTGTATGGAAAATTCAAGATCAAGGCCTCTTTGGCCTGAAATATTTTAAGTATGTAAAATATGGACTACCGTATGGTTGATGAGAAATCAGAAGGAGTCAATTAGGAAAGATGTTCAAAAGGTCAAATAAGGAGACAATTAGTCCTATAGAAAGTTCAAGATTGAGAACTCCTTGGCCTCAAATATGTTCAGTATGTAAAATATGAACTACCCTATGGTTGATGAGGTCAAAAGTCCTCAATTAGTTTGTATAGAAAATTCAAGATCAAGGCCTCTTTTGGGTTGAAATATTTTCAGTATGTCAAATATGGACTACTGTATGGTTGATGAGAAATCAGAAGGAGTCAATTAGGAAAGATGTTCAAAAGGTCAAATATGGAGACAATTAGTCCTGTAGAAAGTTCAAGATTGAGAACTCCTTGGCCTCAAATATGTTCAGTATGTAAAATATGGAGTACCCTATGGTTGATGAGGTCAAAAGTGCTCAATTAGTTTTTATAGAAAATTCAAGATCAAGGCCTCTTTTGGCTTGAAATGTTTTTAGTATGTCAAATATGGACTAATGCATGGTTGATGAGACATCAGAAGGAGTCAATTAGGAAAGATGTTCAAAAGGTTAAAGAAGGAGTGAATTAGTCTCTGTAGAGAATGAGAACTCTTCGGCCTGCAAATTGTTCAGTATGTCAAATATGGAACACTGTACGGTTGATGAGAAATCAGAAGGCCTCAATTAGTCTGTATAGAAAATTCAAGATCAAGGCCTCTTTGGCCTGAAATATTTTCAGTATGTTAAATATGGACTACTGTATGGTTGATGAGAGATCAGAAGGAGTCAATTAGGAAATATGTTCAAAAGGTCAAATGAGGAGTCAATTAGCATCTATAGAAAGTTCAAGATTGAGAACTCCTTGGCCTGAAATATGTTCAGGATGTAAAATATGGACTACCATATGGTTAATAAGAAATCAGAAGGCCTCAATTAGTCTGTATAGAAAATTCAAGATCAAGGCCTCTTTGGCCTGAAATATTTTCAGTATGTTAAATATGGACTACTGTACGGTTGATGAGAGATCAGAAGGAGTCAATTAGGAAATATGTTCAGAAGGTCAAATGAGGAGTCAATTAGTCTCTATAGAAAGTTCAAGATTGAGAACTCCTTGGCCTGAAATATGTTCAGTATGTAAAATATGGACTACTGTATGGTTGATGAGAAATCAGACGACCTCAATTAGTCTATTTAGAAAATTCAAGATCAAGGCCTCTTTGGCCTGAAATATTTTCAGTATGTAAAATATGGACTACCATATGGTTGATGAGAAATCAGAAGGCCTCAATTAGGAAAGATGTTCAAAAGGTCAAAGAAGGAGTGAATTAGTCTCTGTAGAGAACGAGAACGCTTCGGCCTGCAAATTGTTCAGTATGTCAAATATGGAATACTGTACGGTTGATGAGAAATCAGAAGGCCTCAATTAGTCTGTATGGAAAATTCAAGATCAAGGCCTCTTTGGCCTGAAATATTTTAAGTATGTAAAATATGGACTACCGTATGGTTGATGAGAAATCAGAAGGAGTCAATTAGGAAAGATGTTCAAAAGGTCAAATAAGGAGACAATTAGTCCTATAGAAAGTTCAAGATTGAGAACTCCTTGGCCTCAAATATGTTCAGTATGTAAAATATGAACTACCCTATGGTTGATGAGGTCAAAAGTCCTCAATTAGTTTGTATAGAAAATTCAAGATCAAGGCCTCTTTTGGGTTGAAATATTTTCAGTATGTCAAATATGGACTACTGTATGGTTGATGAGAAATCAGAAGGAGTCAATTAGGAAAGATGTTCAAAAGGTCAAATATGGAGACAATTAGTCCTATAGAAAGTTCAAGATTGAGAACTCCTTGGCCTCAAATATGTTCAGTATGTAAAATATGGAGTACCCTATGGTTGATGAGGTCAAAAGTGCTCAATTAGTTTTTATAGAAAATTCAAGATCAAGGCCTCTTTTGGCTTGAAATGTTTTTAGTATGTCAAATATGGACTAATGCATGGTTGATGAGACATCAGAAGGAGTCAATTAGGAAAGATGTTCAAAAGGTTAAAGAAGGAGTGAATTAGTCTCTGTAGAGAATGAGAACTCTTCGGCCTGCAAATTGTTCAGTATGTCAAATATGGAATACTGTACGGTTGATGAGAAATCAGAAGGCCTCAATTAGTCTGTATAGAAAATTCAAGATCAAGGCCTCTTTGGCCTGAAATATTTTCAGTATGTTAAATATGGACTACTGTACGGTTGATGAGAGATCAGAAGGAGTCAATTAGGAAATATGTTCAAAAGGTCAAATGAGGAGTCAATTAGTCTCTATAGAAAGTTCAAGATTGAGAACTCCTTGGCCTGAAATATGTCCAGGATGTAAAATATGGACTACCTTATGGTTAATGAGAAATCAGAAGGCCTCAATTAGTCTGTATAGAAAATTCAAGATCAAGGCCTCTTTGGCCTGAAATATTTTCAGTATGTTAAATATGGACTACTGTACTGTTGATGAGAGATCAGAAGGAGTCAATTAGGAAATATGTTCAGAAGGTCAAATGAGGAGTCAATTAGTCTCTATAGAAAGTTCAAGATTGAGAACTCCTTGGCCTGAAATATGTTCAGTATGTAAAATATGGACTACTGTGTGGTTGATGAGAAATCAGACGACCTCAATTACTCTGTTTAGAAAATTCAAGATCAAGGCCTCTTTGGCCTGAAATATTTTCAGTATGTAAAATATGGACTACCGTATGGTTGATGAGATATCAGAAGGAGTCATTTAGGAAAGATGTTCAAAAGGTCAAATAAGGAGACAATTAGTCCTATAGAAAGTTCAAGATTGAGAACTCCTTGGCCTCAATTATATTCAGTATGTAAAATATGGACTACCCTATGGTTGATGAGAAGTCAAAAGACCTCAATTAGTTTTCATAGAAAATTCAAGATCAAGGCCTCTTTTGGGTTGAAATATTTTCAGTATGTAAAATATGGACTACTGTATGGTTGATGAGACATCAGAAGGAGTCAATTAGGAAAGATGTTCAAAAGGTCAAAGAAGAATGAATTAGTCTCTGTAGAGAACGAGAACTCTTCGGCCTGCAAATTGTTCAGTGTGTCAAATATGGAACACTGTACAGTTGATGAGACATCAAAAGACCTCAATTCGTCTGTACAGAAAATTCAATTAGGAAATATGTTCAGAAGGTCAAATGAGGAGTCAATTAGTCTCTATAGAAAGTTCAAGATTGAGAACTCCTTGGCCTGAAATATGTTCGGTATGTAAAATATGGACTACCGTATGGTTAATGAGAAATCAGAAGGCCTCAATTAGTCTGTATAGAGAATTCAAGATCACGGCCTCTTTGGCCTGAAATATTTTCAGTATGTTAAATATGGACTACTGTACGGTTGATGAGAGATCAGAAGAAGTCAATTAGGAAATATGTTCAAAAGGTCAAATGAGGAGTCAATTAGTCTCTATAGAAAGTTCAAGATTGAGAACTCCTTGGCCTGAAATATGTTCAGTATGTAAAATATGGACTACCGTATGGTTAATGAGAAATCAGAAGGCCTCAATTATTCTGTATGGAAAATTCAAGATCAAGGCCTCTTTGGCCTGAAATATTTTCAGTATGTAAAATATTGAATACCATATGGTTGATGAGAAATCAGAAGGCCTCAATTAGGAAAGATGTTCAAAAGGTCAAAGAAGGAGTGAATTAGTCTGTAGAGAACGAGAACGCTTCGGCCTGCAAATTGTTCAGTATGTCAAATATGGAATACTGTACGGTTGATGAGAGATCAGAAGGAGTCAATTAGGAAATATGTTCAGAAGGTCAAATGAGGAGTCAATTAGTCTCTAGAGAAAGTTCAAGATTGAGAACTCCTTGGCCTGAAATATGTTCAGTATGTAAAATATGGACTACCATATGGTTGATAAGAAATCAGAAGGCCTCAATTAGGAAAGATGTTCAAAAGGTCAAAGAAGGAGTGAATTAGTCTCTGTAGAGAACGAGAACGCTTCGGCCTGCAAATTGTTCAGTATGTCAAATATGGAATACTGTACGGTTGATGAGAAATCAGAAGGACTCAATTAGTCTGTATAGAAAATTCAAGATCAAGGCCTCTTTGGCCTGAAATATTTTCAGTATGTTAAATATGGACTACTGTATGGTTGATCAGAGATCAGAAGGAGTCAATTAGGAAATATGTTCAAAAGGTCAAATGAGGAGTCAATTAGTCTCTATAGAAAGTTTAAGATTGAGAACTCCTTGGCCTGAAATATGTTCAGGATGTAAAATATGGACTACCATATGGTTAATGAGAAATCAGAAGGCCTCAATTAGTCTGTATAGAAAATTCAAGATCAAGGCCTCTTTGGCCTGAAATATTTTCAGTATGTTAAATATGGACTACTGTACGGTTGATGAGAGATCAGAAGGAGTCAATTAGGAAATATGTTCAGAAGGTCAAATGAGGAGTCAATTAGTCTCTATAGAAAGTTAAAGATTGAGAACTCCTTGGCCTGAAATATGTTCAGTATGTAAAATATGGACTACCGTATGGTTAATGAGAAATCAGAAGGCCTCAATTAGTCTGTATGGAAAATTCAAGATCAAGGCCTCTTTGGCCTGAAATATTTTCAGTATGTAAAATATTGAATACCATATGGTTGATGAGAAATCAGAAGGCCTCAATTAGGAAAGATGTTCAAAAGGTCAAAGAAGGAGTGAATTAGTCTCTGTAGAGAACGAGAACTCTTCGGCCTGCAAATTGTTCAGTATGTCAAATATGGAATACTGTACGGTTGATGAGAAATCAGAAGGCCTCAATTAGTCTGTATAGAAAATTCAAGATCAAGGCCTCTTTGGCCTGAAATATTTTAAGTATGTAAAATATGGACTACCGTATGGTTGATGAGAAATCAGAAGGAGTCAATTAGGAAAGATGTTCAAAAGGTCAAATAAGGAGACAATTAGTCCTATAGAAAGTTCAAGATTGAGAACTCCTTGGCCTCAAATATGTTCAGTATGTAAAATATGAACTACCCTATGGTTGATGAGGTCAAAAGTCCTCAATTAGTTTGTATAGAAAATTCAAGATCAAGGCCTCTTTTGGGTTGAAATATTTTCAGTATGTCAAATTTGGACTACTGTATGGTTGATGAGAAATCAGAAGGAGTCAATTAGGAAAGATGTTCAAAAGGTCAAATATGGAGACAATTAGTCCTATAGAAAGTTCAAGATTGAGAACTCCTTGGCCTCAAATATGTTCAGTATGTAAAATATGGACTACCCTATGGTTGATGAGGTCAAAAGTCCTCAATTAGTTTTTATAGAAAATTCAAGATCAAGGCCTCTTTTGGCTTGAAATGTTTTTAGTATGTCAAATATGGACTAATGCATGGTTGATGAGACATCAGAACGAGTCAATTAGGAAAGATGTTCAAAAGGTTAAAGAAGGAGTGAATTAGTCTCTGTAGAGAATGAGAACTCTTCGGCCTGCAAATTGTTCAGTATGTCAAATATGGAATACTGTACGGTTGATGAGAAATCAGAAGGCCTCAATTAGTCTGTATAGAAAATTCAAGATCAAGGCCTCTTTGGCCTGAAATATTTTCAGTATGTTAAATATGGACTACTGTATGGTTGATGAGAGATCAGAAGGAGTCAATTAGGAAATATGTTCAAAAGGTCAAATGAGGAGTCAATTAGTCTCTATAGAAAGTTCAAGATTGAGAACTCCTTGGCCTGAAATATGTCCAGGATGTAAAATATGGACTACCGTATGGTTAATGAGAAATCAGAAGGCCTCAATTAGTCTTGTAGCGACTCGGCTGCATATAATAATAATAAATTAAATTAGCTCAATAGGGAATTATGATTATTAATGTTTCATTATTTATAACTAATCGCAACGGGTTATGATTAAATTATAAATCTCCAAATCACCCAAAAAGGGAAATACCTAACCTAGGTATTTATGCAATATATATATAGTTAACGACAATGGGTTGCAATTAACTACGAATATATATTAAATCATTACAGAATAACCTTTGAATTAGAATTAATTCAAAATTCATCTGATCCGTTCATTTAACGAACGAACAGTACTACAATCTTTTATCAATTCTCACAAAGTTTTATTCTTTCTTATCAAATCTTCGGGAAGATTATCCTTCTGGTCACGAAGAATAAACTTTCCGAACTATTATGATATTAATTAAAGTATTCAAAGATACTTGAGAGCTCGTAGCTAGATCGGAACATTAAAGTGACCATGCCCTGTGAGCGGCAACAATGACAATCGAACGTGGATACAATGGTTTTAATAATTGATACTACGAACACATACGACTAAAACAAAGAATACATGTATATACAGAACAACGAATAGTAACGAAAGAGAATGAAAAGAAGAGAATGAAAGAGAGGAAGGAAAGGTTCAGGAATGGCAATTTCACAAACATAACCACCGAGAGCCAGCAACGAATAATATCACCTTAAACAGGGGTACACATCTTAAAACGCATCTAAATTTCGATGGAATTTATACTTGCATGGGTTGTTTGTGCTGAGTATAAAGAATGCGTGTGAGTCTTCTCAGAGAGTTCTTTGAGCTGGAGCGTGTTCTCTTTTGGTCCTTCCGGAGCGTTCTCGATCCGCGGGAAGTTTGAAGGTGGTTGGAGCGAATGCCGAAAAGGGGAGGAAAAGAAGATTGTCTCGTCGTAGTTTTAGAAGACGACTGAGCGCTGAGATGGAGCGCGCTGGGATGGCGCGCGTTGCCTGTCCGCCTGGCTGCGGAGCGCGCCGACTTCAAAGGAACCAACCCACGTGACTGAGCCACCAAGCCAGGGCCGAAGCCGCCTGGCCAGGGGACGAGCCGAGATGATAAGAGGGTTGTTTATCGACTGCACCGACTGAGCAAAGATATGTTGGTGTTACTGTCCTTTAAAGAAACATTAACATCCGCCCATCTTTTCTGAAATGACCAATCAGATATGGGAGTTTTAGGCGGGAGAACACTTTCTTTGTCTCCGTTTATGACCTCATTTGCCTAATTTATGATGGTGTCATACTTGGTACATTTCTACTCAAAAGGGGGGGTAACATAATGTGATGCATTTCATAATCATCTACTGTGCACCGTTGGTTAAGAGAAAGAGAGAGGAATATTTAGATATCAAACACAGTATGACTGGGAGATATTAGAGCAGAGATACATTCTTACACATGAATACAAGCATCTTACATGACTTTACATTGTTCGTACATCATGACTATGTTGGCAATGACATAGGGAGCATGCGTACACACAGGAATCATCATATACATTCTGGGATAGTTTAATTAAAGTTACATAAAGAAAATGTTTGTGTCTGTGTATTGGAAGGAGCCTGTGTGTCTAGGCCCCCCTTATCTTTTGAGTGAGGGGGGGGGGGGGGTAGGAGGAGAGATTGCGTCCTGATTGAAGTTCTCACAGGATTCTAACGGTGCTGTCTGTTCTACCTCAGCCAAGCCACAAAACTGTCCATGATGCCATCTTCCTCAGACTCCTCGGTACCGGAACCTAATTTATATACGGCTAAAAGGCTTTCTGACGTTTATAGTGGAATCGACTCATCTTTGAAGTCCGTGTGACATCGTCGGACGACAGTCATGATGGTCGGATGGCAGGTGGATCATGATGGTCGGATGGCAGGTGGATCATGATGGTCGGATGGCAGGTGGTTTCTAATTGTTCTCAACCTTTGGTTCCTCAGGCTGAGAGTCCATCTCGATGAGGTTTGGCATGGTATCTGTTTTGGTACCTCTTTTCCGTGGGTTTTGTTTGAAACCTAGGGGGAGAGCGACCGTGTTCTTGGTCATGGACTCTCGCATCTCGTGGACCTTCTTGAACAGGATGAAGGCCAGGCCCAGTGTCAGGGTGTAGCCTAATACCGTAGAGAGGCAAAGAGCTGTGTCGGCGGGAGTTGGTCAGGATGGGCAGCCGGGACAGTGTTTGGAGGGCCGTGTCGATGGGAGTAATGTCAATTAGCTGGGACCCCCTTTCCTCAATCCTCAGTTCCAGTTCCGGATCTAGAGTTGTGATTCTTGAAGAAGGATGGGATTTCCAGCTCTGACCAGTACTCTTCATTTGGGAGATGGTACAACGGCAGATCATCGAGGTGGAGGATGGCACCCTTTGGTACTTGAATCCACATACTCTGGTTGGGCAGGCTGATGCGGGTGGCCGTGTCATGCTGATCGTAAGTCAGGGTGGCCGTACGAGTGGGAGTGTTGACGAGCCACCTGTCACCCACAATCTCAGCTCGAGTTTTAGTGACTTGGGTGCGAGATGTGGCCTTGGCAGGGCAACGGGTGTCACTTCTCATGGGCTGCAACCTGCAGATTCCTTCAGTGTTGTCTCTGAGGAATGGCTTGCTAGGGCAGAGGTAGTGAATGTCCTTTATCAAAGTACACATACGCAGGTTGGGGGCCAGGTACAGCTGTGTGTTACTGTCGTGGTAGGCCACCACATTGGGGGTGTGTATCTTGATATGAGTGTTGCCTTGCCAAAACCCGACATTGACCAGGTCCTTGAGTCTGTAGATGTTGTTTGATTCGATGATGGGTAGATTCAGGAGAAAGGCCACCTCCCTTTGCTCAGGGTCGACGTGCAAGGGGATGGCACTACCCAAAGAGTAGGCAAGGTGTGCTTGAAGAGGATCTGCTGGGCTGGTAGTGGCAGAGGCCAGCACTGTTTGCACAAGGCTCAGGGGTACCAGATACGGAGGAATCCTGCCCATGGCTAAGCTGTCAATTGAGGAGCTCACTTCCCGCAGCATGCCTGTCATCAGGGCTGTGACCAGCTGAGTTTGGCCAAAATCATTTTGGAAAACTGAAAACAGTTGTCTCACTGAGTTCAGTTTGGTTCAGCAGGACACTGTGAGTATTGAGAACCACCACAGTGTCTTTCAATGATTTGCCGATGGTCTGCAGGGTTGCACTCTGTGTTGCGAGCTGTTCTCTCAGATGTGGGATTTCAGTCTGGCTCATTGCGTTGACGCTAGACACGCCAATGTTGAACAGGGTTCCGACGGCAGCGTGAGCTGGAGGCAAAGGACAGTGAGCTGGAGGCACAGGACAGTGAGCCACAGCAGCATCCTGGTATAGGAAAGAGAGAGAGAGAAAAAGAGAGATGGGGAGAGAAGTGGTTGATCAGCGAGGAGTGTCCTTGGTTGGTCAGGACAGTCTTTTTGCTGTTGGGTCTGCAACTGAGTTTAGTTTGCATTGGCCCCTCCCAGTCTTTCTCTGCCAGTAGCCACGTGTCTTTTGACTTGATTGCGGTGGACCCATTTGAAAATTGGCTCTTTCTGTCCCCGGCTCAGTTTGATCCGATATGCGACCGGGGAGAGTTTGTCCACAATCTCATAAGGGCCTGTCCAGTGAGGCAGGAATTTCTTTGACAGCCGATGGGAGGCTGTCTGGGGCGGCTGGACAAAGCTATAAGACCAGACCCTATCGCCTATGTCCAGTTCCTGGTGTGACGCTTTCTGGTCATAATATGCTTTTCTGGCCTTCAGCACTCTTTTGAAGTCAATGCTGGGCGAAAGCAAAGGTTGCTCTCAGGTGCCGGTGTAGTTCATCAAGATACTGGTGAGTGGTGTAGGCTGTGACAAGGCTGGAGTCTCCCGTTTGATACAGCAGGTGCAGCGGCAGTGTCATTTGCCGCCCAGCCATTAGTTCAAAGGGAGGCATACGAGTTGATTCATGCGGGGTGGCTCTGATGGCCATGAGCACAAAAGGAAGTTTCCCATCCCAGTCTTGCTGGTTGGCAGACACATACTTTCTCAGCATGCTGACTACAGTTCGACTTGTTAGTTCCACTTGGCTGGACGAGATGGAATGGTGGCTGATGGGCAGTTGAGCTTGTACTCCCAGGAGTTTACAACTCTGCTGCATGATCTCAGCTGTAAAGTGAGTGCCTCTGTCCGAGTTCACTTTAAGTAACAGTCCGAACCTGGAGAAGATGTGGTTCATCAGGAGGTATGCCGTGGTCTGGGCAGTGTCGTTTGGTGCTGGAAGACACTCTACCCACTTGGTGAACTGGCACACAACCGTGAGGAAGTATTTGTTGCCCCTCGTCGATCTGGGCAGGGGTCCTACCCAGTCTATTTGGAGGTCTGACCATGGGAATGTGACTCCTCTGCGTTGCAGTGGGGCTCTATGGTTTGGGTTTGCTGGTTGGAATTGGCAGCAAACCAGGCACTCTCTGACATATTCTGCCACGTCTTGCTGCATGCCCGGCCAGTATGCCACTTGTTTCAGTGTCTCGTAAGTGGCTCTGGTACCGTGATGTCCGGCACATGGTGCGTCGTGGGCATACATTAGCATGACCCCCCTTTGGCAATGTGGCACCACAAGCCTTTGCGCTGTGAGGTCATCAGGGGCATACCACAGAATGTTGTCTTTCCCACGCATCATGTGTTTGACGTCATGCAGTCGTCTGAGGCCTGAGGCAGCAGTGAATTCAGACGTAGTAATAGGGTGGTTGGAAGGGTCTGAGAGGTGGTTTAGCATAGTTTATATGGCAGAATCAGAGGCTTGCATGTCAGCTATGTCGTTGTTGGAAATTTGTGGAGCCGGCGCAAGCGGCTGTGATGTTGGAACCATCACAGGAATAGGTCGTTTGCTGCGGGTTATCACTGCAACATTAAGGGTGGGTGGGTGGGCTCAGACTTGTCTGAGTTCTTCGCGTTCTGCATCATCCTTTATGGCATCTGCTTCTTTCAGGATTTGCTGGACTTGTGTCTCAAATCCTGGATACGGCTCCTCTGTTGTTGTGTCGCCTGTCGTGTTGGCAGTCAGAGGTGCGGCACTGTCATCAGTCTTGCAGGCAGGCTGGCTAGTGACTGTGTATACTGCAAGATGTTGGTCCTCTGTCAGCTCTGTTCTGCACACTTGATCTTTGGCCATCGGCATGACAGAAGCGATGGAGATGATTTTGAAGGGTGCTGTGAACACTGTGTTGTCTGTGCTCCCTTCTGGGGTCATCGAAGATGGGATTGGACCAATGACTGGTAAGGTGAGTTCAAAGTCATGGAAGTCGTGACTCACTAGCCATCCCAGGCGGTAGGCCTTGGGAATCCTGATGTCTATTGCTGTGCAGTTGTTGAACAGGATGTAGACTACACGGGATGACAGTTCAGTGAGTGGTGTGGCTTCCAGACTGAGTCCAATCCCACACATTCGGGTGAAGGTTGGAAGAAGCCCAGCATGTGGTTTAGTGTTTGGCCACATCGTATGTTGAGCCGAACAGCGACCCCTTTGGTGTAAGCTGGTACTGTGGTTTCCTGTTCATTGATTAAGGTGCAGACTTCTGGAATGGTCTGGCCTGACAGGAGGTTTTCAGGGTTGACAGGAACCACAGGTGGCTGTGATGTCGGTGGGGCCCACACCACCTCATTGATAAAATCCACATGAGCCTTGAGGCGAATCAAGATGTCTGCTCCTATGTAGACATTATGCGGCAGGTCTGGAAGGACCAGGAAGTAGTGAGTGAGGCACCGGTCATTCCATTTCAAGTTCAAAGCACAGATGCCCTTGGTAGTTATCATGGTTGATAGGCAGGAGTCCAAGGGGAAGCGGGTGTGCTTGCTGGCAGACGGAAGGTCTGGTGTGTCTTCCATGAGGGCTTTGAACAGTGCTAGGCTGATGGCTGAGTTGTCTGCCCATAGTGCGAGCATGATGTCTGTAGTTGTTACATCATTCAGCTGGAGGTCAGTCATGACCTTGGGGAAGTGACAGTCAGAGTCTATGGTGAGTTGAAAAGTGCAGAGTAGCGAACTTGAACTTTGCTCTGGTGCTGAGACAGTGTTCTCGTGGCTGGCTGCAAGGTTTCTCGTGACCTCTGTGGCCTGACAGTCTGGCTCAGGTGATCTGGGCGGCTGGAGAGGCAGAGGTTCTCGCACTTGAGCCCAAATTTTCAGCTGTCTGAAGTCCAATAGGGGCTCGAAGCGGTCTAGCAGATCTTTGCCGACGAGAAGGGGGTATGTGTCCATTGGTGAGATGTACACAGGGTGTACCAGACTCATTGGACCAATCGTTAGATGGATGGGAGCGATCAGTTCAAGTTGGATCTCATTTTGGCTGTATGACTGCACATTTAGCTCACATTTTTGGGATTTCAAAGTTCGATTTTGTCTCTTAGCTTCAATTCGGAGTTGAGATGACCTTAAAGTGAGATCAGCTCCTGTGTCGACCAGGGCTTCAAGTCTCACCTCATTCTCCAATGTGATGGCTAGATATAGTTTTCTGGCCACTCCCTTTTCAATCAGGTTTCCCAGGAGTTTTGGTTCTGGGGTTTGTGTGGTGATCGGTAAGCAGTTAGGGATGGTATCATGTGGCTCGTTAGGGAGGCAGACAACCAAAACAGCACTCTCTGGTACCTTGGGATTTTGGTTGTTGGCGTGATGACTTGCGTTGTGTTGATCAGGAAGTGCAGCTGTCATCTGAGGTGATTGGGCGACGCTGTCACTTGGTAATGAGTTGTCTGGTTCTGTGGACTGTGACTGGTGCGCAGTGCTTTGGGTGCTTGGTTTAGTCGGAGGGCAGTCAGGAAGGATGTTGGGTGCAGGCCTTACACTTAGTCATAAGGAGTCTGGCCTGTCCTTCTTGTCTCCCTCGCGAGGTTTCTTCTGAATGAGTTCTTTCAGAATCCTCAGGATCTCTGCTGACTCAGACGAAGCTGCACTGTTTTGCTCTGGTGGGTGCTCAGACTTGAGTTTGCTCGGGGCGTGTTGCGAGCCGTTCCGCTGCTGGCCATCTGGGCTGGATGCTCTGGCTGATGAAGGTCGTCCATTTCTGGGCCGTCGGCTGGCATCTCACGTGGCTCCACCCTTTGGGTGGTTAGACTGACGTGGCTTGTCCCAGAATCTTTCAGAGCGCCCGGTCTGGTGCTTAGGATGGGCACCATGCCGGTTGTGCTGCTCTCTGCTGGCTTGGAACGGTCTTGACTCTCTGTTAAAAAGTCTGTCACTGTGGTGTTGCTGGGCGCCCTCTAGAGCCAGCTCTGAACGGTGGTCAGAGACGGGGCAAATTGTTGGATTTCTCACAGTCTTTTCAGAAGCAGTCTATTGCTTGGCATAAGCTTTATGGGCTAAGTCCCGTAGCTGTCGGGTGGACATGCTACGTGGGCAGGCCAGGACTCCCAAGTGATGGCTTACTGTTGGATGCAGATTTCGAAGGAATAGAGTTCTGAAGTTGAAGTCTTCCTCCATACCTGGCTCGTTTTGTGCTCCAAAGTAGGCCTGTCGCAGTCTGTTGTAGTAGGCCTGCGGGGTTTCCAGTCGGCCCTGTCTCAAGTCCATGGCGCTGATGATCCCTTGGTCTGAGTCAGGGTCCGAAAACTCTCTAATTAGGGCCTGATGCAGCTGCTGGTAGTCTGATTTGACAGTCTCGGGTTGCCGATCGAGGAAACTCCGCACCTCACGGCTGGACGTACCTTGAAGGGGATAAAGTCTGTCCCATGTGGTCACGTTAGCCATAGTTTGCAGGTGAAAGTCTATGACCTGCAGGTAGGCGTGCACGTCGTGGCCTCCTGCAGGGTTTGGGGTGAAAGTTGGGATGTTTCTGGCCAGCTTGTAGAGTTCTTGGGGAGCCATGGCGTGACTGGGGGCACAGATTTTCTGGGCAGGCTCCCACCCCTTTGCTGCTGATGGGGGCTCTTGGAAACTGGCTGGTGACATCTTGAGCAGTGGGCTTTCATCCCCCTTTTGAGCTCGGAACTCTTGACGGGGAGGCATAGGCCCACTTGTCAGGGGAAACTCTGTGGTGTGTGTTTCCCCTTTCTGGTCACTCTGCAGTCTGTAAGCGTACTTAAGTTCTCTGTGAACAGCTGCAAGTTCTTCTTTTAAATAGTCTTTTTGTTGAACCAAATCATGGATCTGGGCACGGGCCGCTTGCAAGTGGTTTTCACAGGCTATGGCCTTGCCGTCCCTTTCTTTCAGTTCAATTTCTGCTCTTTCTAGGAGAGCTTCACCTTGTTGGAGTTTTTCCCTTAGTTCCTTTTGGGATTCTCTCTCCAACTGCTCTCTGTGCTCTGTATCTACACGAAGGTCTGCTAGGGCATTTTGAAGTCTCTCCACTTCCTCCTGAAGCTGTGGGTCCGTTTCATCCTCTGTCTCGTGCCGGTCCTGGGCCTCGAGGAGTAGTTGATCTAGACGACTCTGTGCGTGGGCCTGGTTCCTCCGGGCCTCCTCAACCTGGAGCTTCAGTGCTGCTGCTTCTTGCTCCAGGTGGATGTTGCTCTTTTCGCTGAGTCGTGCCTGGACGATGAGGTTGTGAGCGAGGCCCCCGACGATCTTGGCCCATTCCTTGTGGCTGTGGCTCTGGGTTGGATCGTGGGCCATCAGCCGGTTCAAGTCGTCGTCCAGCTGTTCTTGGCTCAGGTGCTGCAGGTCACCGGCGGCTTTAGGCAGGAACGCAGTCGTCATGGCGGTCAACCAGGTCTCGACGTGATCCCAGTGGTCAGTGGGGCTGGATGAACGGGACATACTGGGCTGTAGGCAAGAGAAAGACAGCACAAAAGAGGCCAATGCAAGTCCGTATAGGGTTTTAGCGAGCTATAGCAATGTGTGACTATTTAATTTGTGTGTGTAATTTTGACTAACTGGTTCAGACAGTTAGTGAAATCTAGGCCGGGCACCTATTGTCTTGGCCGTGAGCGGCCAGGTGGGGCCGATTTGTGTGGGTAAGTGTCGGATCTAAATAACAATTTTGACAGTGCGGTAGCCTACTGGGTCATTTACTGACACTGGCTGCTGGGTCGTCAATCTATTATTCAGCTTTCCTTGATGGCTCTTACAGGTTCTGTCTTTAGGTGAACTGGAAGAAAACAAAATTAAAGGAAAGCAAATAGAACAAAACAAAATAACCGAAAATAACTAAAAGAAAAGGCATGAAATAAAAATGAAACAAAAATGAGAACATAAGAAGAGATAGAGAGGGAAAAGGTCTCAGCTTAATACCAATGCTAGGGTTTATGACAGGGCCAAGCGAGTGGGAGGCGCTGTTGAGCTATAAAACCTAGGGGGATGGTATGGCTTAAGACAGGAAGGTTGGGCCAAACACTTAAATGACCAGGGAATATGTATATTCTATGGCTTGCAATAAGTGAATGGGCTTTACCTGATTTACTATGCCTGGGGTGAATTGGGGTCACTCAGGGGGGAATCGGCGGTGAAGTCAATCTCACCGGCGGTCCCTGGACACTCGACTGCGGTGTCCCCGGATCCTCGTCCCCTTTCTACCACGGTGCGCCCACTCAAACAGCTTGTGACTCTTAGCACAACTGGGTGGCACTCAGGTAAGGTGGGTCAACGGCCAGTCTGCAGGGTCAAAATTGGGTTTCCTCTGAGGCCCCTTTGGAGTCCAAATGGGAGGATCAGAGTAATTAACCAAAATTGCCCTGGTGGTCAGCTGGACTCGTTGACTTCTCCCTGGAGTGCCCAAATTGCTGATGTCGGCCGCGTGCCGCCACCAATGGTACGAGGACAGAGGTGCCCGAGATTCACACACGGCCACTGTCAGTTACGCCGGCCAGGTGACTCCACCCCTCGAAACCCAACCAGAAGGTAACCGTCACTTCACCACCAAGTACTAGGAGAAGTACTACCTGTAAGTACACAACTGGCTGAACAAGTGAGACTTAACGTCAACTTAAGCTTAGTACTTGTTTACACCAAATTTAAATAGTTAGGTATGGTAAGATAGGTAAAGGATTATTTACCAAATGGTGCTAAAACACAAAAGAATGATGAAAATAATGGTAATTATCTGAATAACCTTGAAAAAGGGAGACATCAAAATAAATCCATTCAGAAAACGGAGCCAAAGGGGAAGAGAGATGAATGCCCACCCACATGAGGACACCCAGTAGGGGGCGTGCTACTGATAAGTGGCTATCACAGGCTGAAAAGAGAAGGCTTAATTTAAATTTAAGTTCAAACTTGTCTAAACTAAAATCTAAATAAGTGCGGAGTACTAGAATGGTACCAATTGGAAATAAGGTAATGATAAATTGATGAGTGAAATCAAATAACTAAAAGGGAAAATAGAATCAAAATAATTCTAATTAAAACAACAGGAGAAAAGGAGGAAAACTGACTTAGCCGAGAATGTCACATAGGGGCGTGCTCCCACCAAGTAACATTAATGGCTGAACCGAGAACTTAATTTAAATTCATGTTTAAACTTAGTTTAAACCGGATTTAAATAAGTGTGAGAAGTCAGCAAAACAAGAGGATTGAACAATTTAAAATAACAGTAATAACAGGAAAGAAATTGAAATGATTATAATAGTAAACAAATAAAATAGCGGAAAAGATAGTTCACTTTGACAAACGAGATAGAGGGAAGGAAAGAAACATCCGCAGATGCCCACAAGATGGCGTAGTTGAGTCCACACCAAGGAGTGGGTGGGGGTGTGCGTAATTTGAGAGGTGCTGAACACCTGACAGGCTGCCCTCTTGTGTTAGTCAGAGGTATTACGACACTTTAAATAAATAAAAAAATAAAAAAATTAAAAATAAAAAGTGATTTAAGCGTCCGAAGAGAGGAAGTTTTTTTTTTTCTTCCTAAACGCAGCGATTTACAATCACGAGTGAGAAGAGAATTTATTTTCAAATCTCCTTTTTGTGCCAATTTGTACACAAAGAATATGTGGCCGGAATTCTTTTTCCGCATGCACACACAAATGTATGGAACAGAATATTTTTTTTCTGTTACAAATTTTAAACTGGATCAAGGTTTAAAAATAAATACTCCCATTTACCCATCAATCGGACACTGGCCAGCAGTTTTTCCGATTGATTTGTATAAGGTATAAGCATTTGGTTAGCTACGCCAAAGTTTAACCTAAAGGAGTGAGATCGCTTAGTTGAATAATACACCGACGCAATTAAATCAACTACGATACATTAGTGAGGCCTTCACTAAGATGAAATGAGGAACATCGCTCAAATCAACATTTATCACACTGAAAGAAGATTTCTTCGTTCTTACAGGTTTTGAAAATATTAAACTGTGCTGTAAAGATGTTTCCTTCTCTTTCACAGAAACAGTTTTAATATTATGAACTGCAGTTTATTTTAAGCAATTAACAGTGACTCGAATGTTTGACACATAGCAGCTGTTAACTGGGCTGAAATCAGCTTTGGGCCACTTTGGGCCAGTTATCAGATATGTGAGTTTGCGTCGCGTTGCGACTTCTCTCACTTTCTGAAGCGCGCATACACAAACTAAAATTAATACCAGTAATATACACATAAAACTGACACTGTTGCTCACAAAACAAAGTTTAAAATGTGCCCGCATTTTTCTCCACCATAAAATGTAGCGACTCGGCTGCATATAATAATAATAAATTAAATTAGCTCAATAGGGAATTATGATTATTAATGTTTCATTATTTATAACTAATCGCAACGGGTTATGATTAAATTATAAATCTCCAAATCACCCAAAAAGGGAAATACCTAACCTAGGTATTTATGCAATATATATATAGTTAACGACAATGGGTTGCAATTAACTACGAATATATATTAAATCATTACAGAATAACCTTTGAATTAGAATTAATTCAAAATTCATCTGATCCGTTCATTTAACGAACGAACAGTACTACAATCTTTTATCAATTCTCACAAAGTTTTATTCTTTCTTATCAAATCTTCGGGAAGATTATCCTTCTGGTCACGAAGAATAAACTTTCCGAACTATTATGATATTAATTAAAGTATTCAAAGATACTTGAGAGCTCGTAGCTAGATCGGAACATTAAAGTGACCATGCCCTGTGAGCGGCAACAATGACAATCGAACGTGGATACAATGGTTTTAATAATTGATACTACGAACACATACGACTAAAACAAAGAATACATGTATATACAGAACAACGAATAGTAACGAAAGAGAATGAAAAGAAGAGAATGAAAGAGAGGAAGGAAAGGTTCAGGAATGGCAATTTCACAAACATAACCACCGAGAGCCAGCAACGAATAATATCACCTTAAACAGGGGTACACATCTTAAAACGCATCTAAATTTCGATGGAATTTATACTTGCATGGGTTGTTTGTGCTGAGTATAAAGAATGCGTGTGAGTCTTCTCAGAGAGTAGGAGGAGAGATTGCGTCCTGATTGAAGTTCTCACAGGATTCTAACGGTGCTGTCTGTTCTACCTCAGCCAAGCCACAAAACTGTCCATGATGCCATCTTCCTCAGACTCCTCGGTACCGGAACCTAATTTATATACGGCTAAAAGGCTTTCTGACGTTTATAGTGGAATCGACTCATCTTTGATCCTGTCCAGAGAGACTCCAGACGCTACAGTCTGTATAGAAAATTCAAGATCAAGGCCTCTTTGGCCTGAAATATTTTCAGTATGTTAAATATGGACTACTGTACTGTTGATGAGAGATCAGAAGGAGTCAATTAGGAAATATGTTCAGAAGGTCAAATGAGGAGTCAATTAGTCTCTATAGAAAGTTCAAGATTGAGAACTCCTTGGCCTGAAATATGTTCAGTATGTAAAATATGGACTACTGTGTGGTTGATGAGAAATCAGACGACCTCAATTACTCTGTTTAGAAAATTCAAGATCAAGGCCTCTTTGGCCTGAAATATTTTCAGTATGTAAAATATGGACTACCGTATGGTTGATAAGATATCAGAAGGAGTCAATTAGGAAAGATGTTCAAAAGGTCAAATAAGGAGACAATTAGTCCTATAGAAAGTTCAAGATTGAGAACTACTTGGCCTCAATTATATTCAGTATGTAAAATATGGACTACCCTATGGTTGATGAGAAGTCAAAAGACCTCAATTAGTTTTCATAGAAAATTCAAGATCAAGGCCTCTTTTGGGTTGAAATATTTTCAGTATGTAAAATATGGACTACTGTATGGTTGATGAGACATCAGAAGGAGTCAATTAGGAAAGATGTTCAAAAGGTCAAAGAAGAATGAATTAGTCTCTGTAGAGAACGAGAACTCTTCGGCCTGCAAATTGTTCAGTATGTCAAATATGGAATACTGTACGGTTGATGAGAAATCAGAAGGCCTCAATTAGTCTGTATAGAAAATTCAAGATCAAGGCCTCTTTGGCCTGAAATATTTTAAGTATGTAAAATATGGACTACCGTATGGTTGATGAGAAATCAGAAGGAGTCAATTAGGAAAGATGTTCAAAAGGTCAAATAAGGAGACAATTAGTCCTATAGAAAGTTCAAGATTGAGAACTCCTTGGCCTCAAATATGTTCAGTATGTAAAATATGAACTACCCTATGGTTGATGAGGTCAAAAGTCCTCAATTAGTTTGTATAGAAAATTCAAGATCAAGGCCTCTTTTGGGTTGAAATATTTTCAGTATGTCAAATATGGACTACTGTATGGTTGATGAGAAATCAGAAGGAGTCAATTAGGAAATATGTTCAAAAGGTCAAATGAGGAGTCAATTAGTCTCTATAGAAAGTTCAAGATTGAGAACTCCTTGGCCTGAAATATGTTCAGGATGTAAAATATGGACTACCGTATGGTTAATGAGAAATCAGAAGGCCTCAATTAGTCTGTATAGAAAATTCAAGATCAAGGCCTCTTTGGCCTGAAATATTTTCAGTATGTTAAATATGGACTACTGTACTGTTGATGAGAGATCAGAAGGAGTCAATTAGGAAATATGTTCAGAAGGTCAAATGAGGAGTCAATTAGTCTCTATAGAAAGTTCAAGATTGAGAACTCCTTGGCCTGAAATATGTTCAGTATGTAAAATATGGACTACTGTATGGTTGATGAGAAATCAGACGACCTCAATTAGTCTGTTTAGAAAATTCAAGATCAAGGCCTCTTTGGCCTGAAATATTTTCAGTATGTTAAATATGGACTACCGTATGGTTGATGAGAAATCAGAAGGCCTCAATTAGGAAAGTTGTTCAAAAGGTCAAAGAAGGAGTGAATTAGTTTCTGTAGAGAACGAGAACGCTTTGGCCTGCAAATTGTTCAGTATGTCAAATATGGACTACTGTATGGTTGATGAGAGATCAGAAGGAGTCAATTAGGAAATATTTTCAAAAGGTCAAATGAGGAGTCAATTAGTCTCTATAGAAAGTTCAAGATTGAGAACTCCTTGGCCTGAAATATGTTCAGGATGTAAAATATGGACTACCATATGGTTAATGAGAAATCAGAAGGCCTCAATTAGTCTGTACAGAAAATTCAAGATCAAGGCCTCTTTGGCCTGAAATGTGTTCAGTATGTTAAATATGGACTACTGTACGGTTGATGAGAGATCACAAGGGGTCAATTTGGAAATATGTTCAGAAGGTCAAATGAGGAGTCAATTAGTCTCTATAGAAAGTTCAAGATTGAGAACTCCTTGGCCTGAAATATGTTCAGTATGTAAAATATGGACTACTGTATGGTTGATGAGAAATCAGACGACCTCAATTAGTCTGTTTAGAAAATTCAAGATCAAGGCCTCTTTAGCCTGAAATATTTTCAGTATGTAAAATATGGACTACTGTATAGTTGATGAGAGATCAGAAGGAGTCAATTAGGAAATATGTTCAAAAGGTCAAATGAGGAGTCAATTAGTCTCTATAGAAAGTTCAAGATTGAGAACTCCTTGGCCTCAAATATGTTCAGTATGTAAAATATGAACTACCCTATGGTTGATGAGGTCAAAAGTCCTCAATTAGTTTGTATAGAAAATTCAAGATCAAGGCCTCTTTTGGGTTGAAATATTTTCAGTATGTCAAATATGGACTACTGTATGGTTGATGAGAAATCAGAAGGAGTCAATTAGGAAAGATGTTCAAAAGGTCAAATATGGAGACAATTAGTCCTATAGAAAGTTCAAGATTGAGAACTCCTTGGCCTCAAATATGTTCAGTATGTAAAATATGGACTACCCTATGGTTGATGAGGTCAAAAGTCCTCAATTAGTTTTTATAGAAAATTCAAGATCAAGGCCTCTTTTGGCTTGAAATGTTTTTAGTATGTCAAATATGGACTAATGCATGGTTGATGAGACATCAGAAGGAGTCAATTAGGAAAGATGTTCAAAAGGTTAAAGAAGGAGTGAATTAGTCTCTGTAGAGAATGAGAACTCTTCGGCCTGCAAATTGTTCAGTATGTCAAATATGGAATACTGTACGGTTGATGAGAAATCAGAAGGCCTCAATTAGTCTGTATAGAAAATTCAAGATCAAGGCCTCTTTGGCCTGAAATATTTTCAGTATGTTAAATATGGACTACTGTATGGTTGATGAGAGATCAGAAGGAGTCAATTAGGAAATATGTTCAAAAGGTCAAATGAGGAGTCAATTAGTCTCTATAGAAAGTTCAAGATTGAGAACTCCTTGGCCTGAAATATGTTCAGGATGTAAAATATGGACTACCGTATGGTTAATGAGAAATCAGAAGGCCTCAATTAGTCTGTATAGAAAATTCAAGATCAAGGCCTCTTTGGCCTGAAATATTTTCAGTATGTTAAATATGGACTACTGTACGGTTGATGAGAGATCAGAAGGAGTCAATTAGGAAATATGTTCAGAAGGTAAAATGAGGAGTCAATTAGTCTCTATAGAAAGTTCAAGATTGAGAACTCCTTGGCCTGAAATATGTTCAGTATGTAAAATATGGACTACCGTATGGTTAATGAGAAATCAGAAGGCCTCAATTAGTCTGTATGGAAAATTCAAGATCAAGGCCTCTTTGGCCTGAAATATTTTCAGTATGTAAAATATTGAATACCATATGGTTGATGAGAAATCAGAAGGCCTCAATTAGGAAAGATGTTCAAAAGGTCAAAGAAGGAGTGAATTAGTCTCTGTAGAAAACGAGAACGCTTCGGCCTGCAAATTGTTCAGTATGTCAAATATGGACTACTGTATGGTTGATGAGAGATCAGAAGGAGTCAATTAGGAAATATGTTCAAAAGGTCAAATGAGGAGTCAATTAGTCTCTATAGAAAGTTCAAGATTGAGGATTCCTTGGCCTGAAATATTTTCAGTATGTAAAATATGGACTACCGTATGGTTGATGAGATATCAGAAGGAGTCAATTAGGAAAGATGTTCAAAAGGTCAAATAAGGAGACAATTAGTCCTATATAAAGTTCAAGATTGAGAACTCCTTGGCCTGAAATATGTTCAGTATGTAAAATAAGGACTACCCTATGGTTGATGAGAAGTCAAAAGACCTCAATTAGTCTGTATAGAAAATTCAAGATCAAGGCCTCTTTGGCCTGAAATATTTTCAGTATGTTAAATATGGACTACTGTATGGTTGATGAGAGATCAGAAGGAGTCAATTAGGAAATATGTTCAAAAGGTCAAATGAGGAGTCAATTAGTCTCTATAGAAAGTTCAAGATTGAGAACTCCTTGGCCTGAAATATGTTCAGTATGTAAAATATGGACTACTGTATGGTTGATGAGAAATCAGACGACCTCAATTAGTCTGTTTAGAAAATTCAAGATCAAGGCCTCTTTAGCCTGAAATATTTTCAGTATGTAAAATATGGACTACCGTATGGTTGATGACATATCAGAAGGAGTCAATTAGGAAAGATGTTCAAAAGGTCAAATAAGGAGACAATTAGTCCTATATAAAGTTCAAGATTGAGAACTCCTTGGCCTCAAATATGTTCAGTATGTAAAATATGGACTACCGTATGGTTAATGAGAAATCAGAAGGCCTCAATTTTTCTGTATGGAAAATTCAAGATCAAGGCCTCTTTGGCCTGAAATATTTTCAGTATGTAAAATATTGAATACCATATGGTTGATGAGAAATCAGAAGGCCTCAATTAGGAAAGATGTTCAAAAGGTCAAAGAAGGAGTGAATTAGTCTCTGTAGAGAACGAGAACGCTTCGGCCTGCAAATTGTTCAGTATGTCAAATATGGAATACTGTACGGTTGATGAGAAATCAGAAGGCCTCAATTAGTCTGTATAGAAAATTCAAGATCAAGGCCTCTTTGGCCTGAAATATTTTCAGTATGTTAAATTTGGACTACTGTACGGTTGATGAGAGATCAGAAGGAGTCAATTAGGAAATATGTTCAGAAGGTCAAATGAGGAGTCAATTAGTCTCTATAGAAAGTTCAAGATTGAGAACTCCTTGGCCTGAAATATGTTCAGTATGTAAAATATGGACTACCGTATGGTTAATGAGAAATCAGAATGCCTCAATTAGTCTGTATGGAAAATTCAAGATCAAGGCCTCTTTGGCCTGAAATATTTTCAGTATGTAAAATATTGAATACCATATGGTTGATGAGAAATCAGAAGGCCTCAATTAGGAAAGATGTTCAAAGGTCAAAGAAGGAGTGAATTAGTCTCTGTAGAGAACGAGAACTCTTCGGCCTGCAAATTGTTCAGCATGTCAAATATGGACTACCCTATGGTTGATGAGGTCAAAAGTCCTCAATTAGTTTGTATAGAAAATTCAAGATCAAGGCCTCTTTTGGGTTGAAATATTTTCAGTATGTCAAATATGGACTACTGTATGGTTGATGAGAAATCAGAAGGAGTCAATTAGGAAAGATGTTCAAAAGGTCAAATATGGAGACAATTAGTCCTATACAAAGCTCAAGATTGAGAACTCCTTGGCCTCAAATATGTTCAATATGTAAAATATGGACTACCCTATGGTTGATGAGGTCAAAAGTCCTCAATTAGTTTGTATAGAAAATTCAAGATCAAGGCCTCTTTTGGCTTGAAATGTTTTTAGTATGTCAAATATGGACTAATGCATGGTTGATGAGACATCAGAAGGAGTCAATTAGGAAAGATGTTCAAAAGGTTAAAGAAGGAGTGAATTAGTCTCTGTAGAGAATGAGAACTCTTTGGCCTGCAAATTGTTCAGTATGTAAAATATGGAATACTGTACGGTTGATGAGAAATCAGAAGGCCTCAATTAGTCTGTATAGAAAATTCAAGATCAAGGCCTCTTTGGCCTGAAATATTTTCAGTATGTTAAATATGGACTACTGTATGGTTGATGAGAGATCAGAAGGAGTCAATTAGGAAATATGTTCAAAAGGTCAAATGAGGAGTCAATTAGTCTCTATAGAAAGTTCAAGATTGAGAACTCCTTGGCCTGAAATATGTTCAGGATGTAAAATATGGACTACCATATGGTTAATGAGAAATCAGAAGGCCTCAATTAGTCTGTATAGAGAATTCAAGATCAAGGCCTCTTTGGCCTGAAATATTTTCAGTATGTTAAATATGGACTACTGTACGGTTGATGAGAGATCAGAAGGAGTCAATTAGGAAAGATGTTCAGAAGGTCAAATGAGGAGTCAATTAGTCTCTATAGGAAGTTCAAGATTGAGAACTCCTTGGCCTGAAATATGTTCAGTATGTAATATATGGACTACTGTATGGTTGATGAGAAATCAGACGACCTCAATTAGTCTGTTTAGAAAATTCAAGATCAAGGCCTCTTTGGCCTGAAATATTTTCAGTATGTAAAATATGGACTACCATATGGTTGATGAGAAATCAGAAGGCCTCAATTAGGAAAGATGTTCAAAAGGTCAAAGAAGGAGTGAATTAGTCTCTGTAGAGAACGAGAACGCTTCGGCCTGCAAATTGTTCAGTATGTCAAATATGGAATACTGTATGGTTGATGAGAAATCAGAAGGCCTCAATTAGTCTGTATAGAAAATTCAAGATCAAGGCCTCTTTGGCCTGAAATATTTTCAGTATGTTAAATATGGACTACTGTATAGTTGATGAGAGATCAGAAGGAGTCAATTAGGAAATATGTTCAAAAGGTCAAATGAGGAGTCAATTAGTCTCTATAGAAAGTTCAAGATTGAGAACTCCTTGGCCTGAAATATGTTCAGGATGTAAAATATGGACTACCATATGGTTGATGAGAAGTCAAAAGACCTCAATTAGTCTGTATAGAAAATTCAAGATCAAGGCCTCTTTGGCCTGAAATATTTTCAGTATGTTAAATATGGACTACTGTATGGTTGATGAGAGATCAGAAGGAGTCAATTAGGAAATATGTTCAAAAGGTCAAATGAGGAGTCAATTAGTCTCTATAGAAAGTTCAAGATTGAGAACTCCTTGGCCTGAAATATGTTCAGTATGTAAAATATGGACTACTGTATGGTTGATGAGAAATCAGACGACCTCAATTAGTCTGTTGAGAAAATTCAAGATCAAAGCCTCTTTAGCCTGAAATATTTTCAGTATGTAAAATATGGACTACCGTATGGTTGATGAGATATCAGAAGGAGTCAATTAGGAAAGATGTTCAAAAGGTCAAATAAGGAGACAATTAGTCCTATATAAAGTTCAAGATTGAGAACTCCTTGGCCTCAAATATGTTCAGTATGTAAAATATGGACTACCGTATGGTTAATGAGAAATCAGAAGGCCTCAATTATTCTGTATGGAAAATTCAAGATCAAGGCCTCTTTGGCCTGAAATATTTTCAGTATGTAAAATATTGAATACCATATGGTTGATGAGAAATCAGAAGGCCTCAATTAGGAAAGATGTTCAAAAGGTCAAAGAAGGAGTGAATTAGTCTCTGTAGAGAACGAGAACGCTTCGGCCTGCAAATTGTTCAGTATGTCAAATATGGAATACTGTACGGTTGATGAGAAATCAGAAGGCCTCAATTAGTCTGTATAGAAAATTCAAGATCAAGGCATCTTTGGCCTGAAATATTTTCAGTATGTAAAATATGGACTACCATATGGTTGATGAGAAATCAGAAGGCCTCAATTAGGAAAGATGTTCAAAAGGTCAAAGAAGGAGTGAATTAGTCTCTGTAGAGAACGAGAACGCTTCGGCCTGCAAATTGTTCAGTATGTCAAATATGGAATACTGTACGGTTGATGAGAAATCAGAAGGCCTCAATTAGTCTGTATAGAAAATTCAAGATCAAGGCCTCTTTGGCCTGAAATATTTTCAGTATGTTAAATATGGACTACTGTATAGTTGATGAGAGATCAGAAGGAGTCAATTAGGAAATATGTTCAAAAGGTCAAATGAGGAGTCAATTAGTCTCTATAGAAAGTTCAAGATTGAGAACTCCTTGGCCTGAAATATGTTCAGTATGTAAAATATGGACTACCGTATGGTTAATGAGAAATCAGAATGCCTCAATTAGTCTGTATGGAAAATTCAAGATCAAGGCCTCTTTGGCCTGAAATATTTTCAGTATGTAAAATATTGAATACCATATGGTTGATGAGAAATCAGAAGGCCTCAATTAGGAAAGATGTTCAAAGTTCAAAGAAGGAGTGAATTAGTCTCTGTAGAGAACGAGAACTCTTCGGCCTGCAAATTGTTCAGCATGTCAAATATGGACTACCCTATGGTTGATGAGGTCAAAAGTCCTCAATTAGTTTGTATAGAAAATTCAAGATCAAGGCCTCTTTTGGGTTGAAATATTTTCAGTATGTCAAATATGGACTACTGTATGGTTGATGAGAAATCAGAAGGAGTCAATTAGGAAAGATGTTCAAAAGGTCAAATATGGAGACAATTAGTCCTATACAAAGCTCAAGATTGAGAACTCCTTGGCCTCAAATATGTTCAATATGTAAAATATGGACTACCCTATGGTTGATGAGGTCAAAAGTCCTCAATTAGTTTGTATAGAAAATTCAAAATCAAGGCCTCTTTTGGCTTGAAATGTTTTTAGTATGTCAAATATGGACTAATGCATGGTTGATGAGACATCAGAAGGAGTCAATTAGGAAAGATGTTCAAAAGGTTAAAGAAGGAGTGAATTAGTCTCTGTAGAGAATGAGAACTCTTTGGCCTGCAAATTGTTCAGTATGTAAAATATGGAATACTGTACGGTTGATGAGAAATCAGAAGGCCTCAATTAGTCTGTATAGAAAATTCAAGATCAAGGCCTCTTTGGCCTGAAATATTTTCAGTATGTTAAATATGGACTACTGTATGGTTGATGAGAGATCAGAAGGAGTCAATTAGGAAATATGTTCAAAAGGTCAAATGAGGAGTCAATTAGTCTCTATAGAAAGTTCAAGATTGAGAACTCCTTGGCCTGAAATATGTTCAGGATGTAAAATATGGACTACCATATGGTTAATGAGAAATCAGAAGGCCTCAATTAGTCTGTATAGAGAATTCAAGATCAAGGCCTCTTTGGCCTGAAATATTTTCAGTATGTTAAATATGGACTACTGTACGGTTGATGAGAGATCAGAAGGAGTCAATTAGGAAAGATGTTCAGAAGGTCAAATGAGGAGTCAATTAGTCTCTATAGGAAGTTCAAGATTGAGAACTCCTTGGCCTGAAATATGTTCAGTATGTAATATATGGACTACTGTATGGTTGATGAGAAATCAGACGACCTCAATTAGTCTGTTTAGAAAATTCAAGATCAAGGCCTCTTTGGCCTGAAATATTTTCAGTATGTAAAATATGGACTACCATATGGTTGATGAGAAATCAGAAGGCCTCAATTAGGAAAGATGTTCAAAAGGTCAAAGAAGGAGTGAATTAGTCTCTGTAGAGAACGAGAACGCTTCGGCCTGCAAATTGTTCAGTATGTCAAATATGGAATACTGTATGGTTGATGAGAAATCAGAAGGCCTCAATTAGTCTGTATAGAAAATTCAAGATCAAGGCCTCTTTGGCCTGAAATATTTTCAGTATGTTAAATATGGACTACTGTATAGTTGATGAGAGATCAGAAGGAGTCAATTAGGAAATATGTTCAAAAGGTCAAATGAGGAGTCAATTAGTCTCTATAGAAAGTTCAAGATTGAGAACTCCTTGGCCTGAAATATGTTCAGGATGTAAAATATGGACTACCATATGGTTGATGAGAAGTCAAAAGACCTCAATTAGTCTGTATAGAAAATTCAAGATCAAGGCCTCTTTGGCCTGAAATATTTTCAGTATGTTAAATATGGACTACTGTATGGTTGATGAGAGATCAGAAGGAGTCAATTAGGAAATATGTTCAAAAGGTCAAATGAGGAGTCAATTAGTCTCTATAGAAAGTTCAAGATTGAGAACTCCTTGGCCTGAAATATGTTCAGTATGTAAAATATGGACTACTGTATGGTTGATGAGAAATCAGACGACCTCAATTAGTCTGTTGAGAAAATTCAAGATCAAAGCCTCTTTAGCCTGAAATATTTTCAGTATGTAAAATATGGACTACCTTATGGTTGATGAGATATCAGAAGGAGTCAATTAGGAAAGATGTTCAAAAGGTCAAATAAGGAGACAATTAGTCCTATATAAAGTTCAAGATTGAGAACTCCTTGGCCTCAAATATGTTCAGTATGTAAAATATGGACTACCGTATGGTTAATGAGAAATCAGAAGGCCTCAATTATTCTGTATGGAAAATTCAAGATCAAGGCCTCTTTGGCCTGAAATATTTTCAGTATGTAAAATATTGAATACCATATGGTTGATGAGAAATCAGAAGGCCTCAATTAGGAAAGATGTTCAAAAGGTCAAAGAAGGAGTGAATTAGTCTCTTTAGAGAACGAGAACGCTTCGGCCTGCAAATTGTTCAGTATGTCAAATATGGAATACTGTACGGTTGATGAGAAATCAGAAGGCCTCAATTAGTCTGTATAGAAAATTCAAGATCAAGGCCTCTTTGGCCTGAAATATTTTCAGTATGTAAAATATGGACTACCATATGGTTGATGAGAAATCAGAAGGCCTCAATTAGGAAAGATGTTCAAAAGGTCAAAGAAGGAGTGAATTAGTCTCTGTAGAGAACGAGAACGCTTCGGCCTGCAAATTGTTCAGTATGTCAAATATGGAATACTGTACGGTTGATGAGAAATCAGAAGGCCTCAATTAGTCTGTATAGAAAATTCAAGATCAAGGCCTCTTTGGCCTGAAATATTTTCAGTATGTTAAATATGGACTACTGTATAGTTGATGAGAGATCAGAAGGAGTCAATTAGGAAATATGTTCAAAAGGTCAAATGAGGAGTCAATTAGTCTCTATAGAAAGTTCAAGATTGAGAACTCCTTGGCCTGAAATATGTTCAGTATGTAAAATATGGACTACCGTATGGTTAATGAGAAATCAGAATGCCTCAATTAGTCTGTATGGAAAATTCAAGATCAAGGCCTCTTTGGCCTGAAATATTTTCAGTATGTAAAATATTGAATACCATATGGTTGATGAGAAATCAGAAGGCCTCAATTAGGAAAGATGTTCAAAGGTCAAAGAAGGAGTGAATTAGTCTCTGTAGAGAACGAGAACTCTTCTGCCTGCAAATTGTTCAGCATGTCAAATATGGACTACCCTATGGTTGATGAGGTCAAAAGTCCTCAATTAGTTTGTATAGAAAATTCAAGATCAAGGCCTCTTTTGGGTTGAAATATTTTCAGTATGTCAAATATGGACTACTGTATGGTTGATGAGAAATCAGAAGGAGTCAATTAGGAAAGATGTTCAAAAGGTCAAATATGGAGACAATTAGTCCTATACAAAGCTCAAGATTGAGAACTCCTTGGCCTCAAATATGTTCAATATGTAAAATATGGACTACCCTATGGTTGATGAGGTCAAAAGTCCTCAATTAGTTTGTATAGAAAATTCAAGATCAAGGCCTCTTTTGGCTTGAAATGTTTTTAGTATGTCAAATATGGACTAATGCATGGTTGATGAGACATCAGAAGGAGTCAATTAGGAAAGATGTTCAAAAGGTTAAAGAAGGAGTGAATTAGTCTCTGTAGAGAATGAGAACTCTTTGGCCTGCAAATTGTTCAGTATGTAAAATATGGAATACTGTACGGTTGATGAGAAATCAGAAGGCCTCAATTAGTCTGTATAGAAAATTCAAGATCAAGGCCTCTTTGGCCTGAAATATTTTCAGTATGTTAAATATGGACTACTGTATGGTTGATGAGAGATCAGAAGGAGTCAATTAGGAAATATGTTCAAAAGGTCAAATGAGGAGTCAATTAGTCTCTATAGAAAGTTCAAGATTGAGAACTCCTTGGCCTGAAATATGTTCAGGATGTAAAATATGGACTACCATATGGTTAATGAGAAATCAGAAGGCCTCAATTAGTCTGTATAGAGAATTCAAGATCAAGGCCTCTTTGGCCTGAAATATTTTCAGTATGTTAAATATGGACTACTGTACGGTTGATGAGAGATCAGAAAGAGTCAATTAGGAAAGATGTTCAGAAGGTCAAATGAGGAGTCAATTAGTCTCTATAGGAAGTTCAAGATTGAGAACTCCTTGGCCTGAAATATGTTCAGTATGTAATATATGGACTACTGTATGGTTGATGAGAAATCAGACGACCTCAATTAGTCTGTTTAGAAAATTCAAGATCAAGGCCTCTTTGGCCTGAAATATTTTCAGTATGTAAAATATGGACTACCATATGGTTGATGAGAAATCAGAAGGCCTCAATTAGGAAAGATGTTCAAAAGGTCAAAGAAGGAGTGAATTAGTCTCTGTAGAGAACGAGAACGCTTCGGCCTGCAAATTGTTCAGTATGTCAAATATGGAATACTGTATGGTTGATGAGAAATCAGAAGGCCTCAATTAGTCTGTATAGAAAATTCAAGATCAAGGCCTCTTTGGCCTGAAATATTTTCAGTATGTTAAATATGGACTACTGTATAGTTGATGAGAGATCAGAAGGAGTCAATTAGGAAATATGTTCAAAAGGTCAAATGAGGAGTCAATTAGTCTCTATAGAAAGTTCAAGATTGAGAACTCCTTGGCCTGAAATATGTTCAGGATGTAAAATATGGACTACCATATGGTTGATGAGAAGTCAAAAGACCTCAATTAGTCTGTATAGAAAATTCAAGATCAAGGCCTCTTTGGCCTGAAATATTTTCAGTATGTTAAATATGGACTACTGTATGGTTGATGAGAGATCAGAAGGAGTCAATTAGGAAATATGTTCAAAAGGTCAAATGAGGAGTCAATTAGTCTCTATAGAAAGTTCAAGATTGAGAACTCCTTGGCCTGAAATATGTTCAGTATGTAAAATATGGACTACTGTATGGTTGATGAGAAATCAGACGACCTCAATTAGTCTGTTGAGAAAATTCAAGATCAAAGCCTCTTTAGCCTGAAATATTTTCAGTATGTAAAATATGGACTACCTTATGGTTGATGAGATATCAGAAGGAGTCAATTAGGAAAGATGTTCAAAAGGTCAAATAAGGAGACAATTAGTCCTATATAAAGTTCAAGATTGAGAACTCCTTGGCCTCAAATATGTTCAGTATGTAAAATATGGACTACCGTATGGTTAATGAGAAATCAGAAGGCCTCAATTATTCTGTATGGAAAATTCAAGATCAAGGCCTCTTTGGCCTGAAATATTTTCAGTATGTAAAATATTGAATACCATATGGTTGATGAGAAATCAGAAGGCCTCAATTAGGAAAGATGTTCAAAAGGTCAAAGAAGGAGTGAATTAGTCTCTGTAGAGAACGAGAACGCTTCGGCCTGCAAATTGTTCAGTATGTCAAATATGGAATACTGTACGGTTGATGAGAAATCAGAAGGCCTCAATTAGTCTGTATAGAAAATTCAAGATCAAGGCCTCTTTGGCCTGAAATATTTTCAGTATGTAAAATATGGACTACCATATGGTTGATGAGAAATCAGAAGGCCTCAATTAGGAAAGATGTTCAAAAGGTCAAAGAAGGAGTGAATTAGTCTCTGTAGAGAACGAGAACGCTTCGGCCTGCAAATTGTTCAGTATGTCAAATATGGAATACTGTACGGTTGATGAGAAATCAGAAGGCCTCAATTAGTCTGTATAGAAAATTCAAGATCAAGGCCTCTTTGGCCTGAAATATTTTCAGTATGTTAAATATGGACTACTGTATAGTTGATGAGAGATCAGAAGGAGTCAATTAGGAAATATGTTCAAAAGGTCAAATGAGGAGTCAATTAGTCTCTATAGAAAGTTCAAGATTGAGAACTCCTTGGCCTGAAATATGTTCAGTATGTAAAATATGGACTACCGTATGGTTAATGAGAAATCAGAATGCCTCAATTAGTCTGTATGGAAAATTCAAGATCAAGGCCTCTTTGGCCTGAAATATTTTCAGTATGTAAAATATTGAATACCATATGGTTGATGAGAAATCAGAAGGCCTCAATTAGGAAAGATGTTCAAAGGTCAAAGAAGGAGTGAATTAGTCTCTGTAGAGAACGAGAACTCTTCGGCCTGCAAATTGTTCAGCATGTCAAATATGGACTACCCTATGGTTGATGAGGTCAAAAGTCCTCAATTAGTTTGTATAGAAAATTCAAGATCAAGGCCTCTTTTGGGTTGAAATATTTTCAGTATGTCAAATATGGACTACTGTATGGTTGATGAGAAATCAGAAGGAGTCAATTAGGAAAGATGTTCAAAAGGTCAAATATGGAGACAATTAGTCCTATACAAAGCTCAAGATTGAGAACTCCTTGGCCTCAAATATGTTCAATATGTAAAATATGGACTACCCTATGGTTGATGAGGTCAAAAGTCCTCAATTAGTTTGTATAGAAAATTCAAGATCAAGGCCTCTTTTGGCTTGAAATGTTTTTAGTATGTCAAATATGGACTAATGCATGGTTGATGAGACATCAGAAGGAGTCAATTAGGAAAGATGTTCAAAAGGTTAAAGAAGGAGTGAATTAGTCTCTGTAGAGAATGAGAACTCTTTGGCCTGCAAATTGTTCAGTATGTAAAATATGGAATACTGTACGGTTGATGAGAAATCAGAAGGCCTCAATTAGTCTGTATAGAAAATTCAAGATCAAGGCCTCTTTGGCCTGAAATATTTTCAGTATGTTAAATATGGACTACTGTATGGTTGATGAGAAATCAGACGACCTCAATTAGTCTGTTTAGAAAATTCAAGGTCAAGGCCTCTTTAGCCTGAAATATTTTCAGTATGTAAAATATGGACTACCGTATGGTTGATGAGATATCAGAAGGAGTCAATTAGGAAAGATGTTCAAAAGGTCAAATAAGGAGACAATTAGTCCTATATAAAGTTCAAGATTGAGAACTCCTTGGCCTCAAATATGTTCAGTATGTAAAATAAGGACTACCCTATGGTTGATGAGAAGTCAAAAGACCTCAATTAGTCTGTATAGAAAATTCAAGATCAAGGCCTCTTTGGCCTGAAATATTTTCAGTATGTTAAATATGGACTACTGTATGGTTGATGAGAGATCAGAAGGAGTCAATTAGGAAATATGTTCAAAAGGTCAAATGAGGAGTCAATTAGTCTCTATAGAAAGTTCAAGATTGAGAACTCCTTGGCCTGAAATATGTTCAGTATGTAAAATATGGACTACTGTATGGTTGATGAGAAATCAGACGACCTCAATTAGTCTGTTTAGAAAATTCAAGATCAAGGCCTCTTTAGCCTGAAATATTTTCAGTATGTAAAATATGGACTACCGTATGGTTGATGAGATATCAGAAGGAGTCAATTAGGAAAGATGTTCAAAAGGTCAAATAAGGAGACAATTAGTCCTATATAAAGTTCAAGATTGAGAACTCCTTGGCCTCAAATATGTTCAGTATGTAAAATAAGGACTACCCTATGGTTGATGAGAAGTCAAAAGACCTCAATTAGTCTGTATAGAAAATTCAAGATCAAGGCCTCTTTGGCCTGAAATATTTTCAGTATGTTAAATATGGACTACTGTATGGTTGATGAGAGATCAGAAGGAGTCAATTAGGAAATATGTTCAAAAGGTCAAATGAGGAGTCAATTAGTCTCTATAGAAAGTTCAAGATTGAGAACTCCTTGGCCTGAAATATGTTCAGGATGTAAAATATTGACTACCATATGGTTAATGAGAAATCAGAAGGCCTCAATTAGTCTGTATAGAAAATTCAAGATCAAGGCCTCTTTGGCCTGAAATATTTTCAGTATGTTAAATATGGACTACTGTACGGTTGATGAGAGATCAGAAGGAATCAATTAGGAAATATGTTCAGAAGGTCAAATGAGGAGTCAATTAGTCTCTATAGAAAGTTCAAGATTGAGAACTCCTTGGCCTGAAATATGTTCAGTATGTAAAATATGGACTACTGTAAGGTTGATGAGAAATCAGACGACCTCAATTAGTCTGTTTAGAAAATTCAAGATCAAGGCCTCTTTGGCCTGAAATATTTTCAGTATGTAAAATATGGACTAACATATGGTTGATGAGAAATCAGAAGGCCTCAATTAGGAAAGATGTTCAAAAGGTCAAAGAAGGAGTGAATTAGTCTCTGTAGAGAACGAGAACGCTTCGGCCTGCAAATTGTTCAGTGTCAAATATGGAATACTGTACGGTTGATGAGAAATCAGAAGGCCTTAATTAGTCTGTATAGAAAATTCAAGATCAAGGCCTCTTTGGCCTGAAATATTTTCAGTATGTTAAATTTGGACTACTGTACGGTTGATGAGAGATCAGAAGGAGTCAATTAGGAAATATGTTCAGAAGGTCAAATGAGGAGTCAATTAGTCTCTATAGAAAGTTCAAGATTGAGAACTCCTTGGCCTGAAATATGTTCAGTATGTAAAATATGGACTACCATATGGTTGATGAGAAATCAGAAGGCCTCAATTAGGAAAGATGTTCAAAAGGTCAAAGAAGGAGTGAATTAGTCTCTGTAGAGAACGAGAACGCTTCGGCCTGCAAATTGTTCAGTGTCAAATATGGAATACTGTACGGTTGATGAGAAATCAGAAGGCCTCAATTAGTCTGTATAGAAAATTCAAGATCAAGGCCTCTTTGGCCTGAAATATTTTCAGTATGTTAAATTTGGACTACTGTACGGTTGATGAGAGATCAGAAGGAGTCAATTAGGAAATATGTTCAGAAGGTCAAATGAGGAGTCAATTAGTCTCTATAGAAAGTTCAAGATTGAGAACTCCTTGGCCTGAAATATGTTCAGTATGTAAAATATGGACTACCGTATGGTTAATGAGAAATCAGAATGCCTCAATTAGTCTGTATGGAAAATTCAAGATCAAGGCCTCTTTGGCCTGAAATATTTTCAGTATGTAAAATATTGAATACCATATGGTTGATGAGAAATCAGAAGGCCTCAATTAGGAAAGATGTTCAAAGGTCAAAGAAGGAGTGAATTAGTCTCTGTAGAGAACGAGAACTCTTCGGCCTGCAAATTGTTCAGCATGTCAAATATGGACTACCCTATGGTTGATGAGGTCAAAAGTGCTCAATTAGTTTGTATAGAAAATTCAAGATCAAGGCCTCTTTTGGGTTGAAATATTTTCAGTATGTCAAATATGGACTACTGTATGGTTGATGAGAAATCAGAAGGAGTCAATTAGGAAAGATGTTCAAAAGGTCAAATATGGAGACAATTAGTCCTATACAAAGCTCAAGATTGAGAACTCCTTGGCCTCAAATATGTTCAATATGTAAAATATGGACTACCCTATGGTTGATGAGGTCAAAAGTCCTCAATTAGTTTGTATAGAAAATTCAAGATCAAGGCCTCTTTTGGCTTGAAATGTTTTTAGTATGTCAAATATGGACTAATGCATGGTTGATGAGACATCAGAAGGAGTCAATTAGGAAAGATGTTCAAAAGGTTAAAGAAGGAGTGAATTAGTCTCTGTAGAGACTGAGAACTCTTTGGCCTGCAAATTGTTCAGTATGTAAAATATGGAATACTGTACGGTTGATGAGAAATCAGAAGGCCTCAATTAGTCTGTATAGAAAATTCAAGATCAAGGCCTCTTTGGCCTGAAATATTTTCAGTATGTTAAATATGGACTACCTTATGGTTAATGAGAAATCAGAAGGCCTCAATTAGTCTGTTTAGAAAATTCAAGATCAAGGCCTCTTTGGCCTGAAATATTTTCAGTATGTAAAATATGGACTACCGTATGGTTGATGAGATATCAGAAGGAGTCAATTAGGAAATATGTTCAGAAGGTCAAATGAGGAGTCAATTAGTCTCTATAGAAAGTTCAAGATTGAGAACTCCTTGGCCTGAAATATGTTCAGTATGTAAAATATGGACTACCGTATGGTTAATGAGAAATCAGAAGGCCTCAATTAGTCTGTATGGAAAATTCAAGATCAAGGCCTCTTTGGCCTGAAATATTTTCAGTATGTAAAATATTGAATACCATATGGTTGATGAGAAATCAGAAGGCCTCAATGAGGAAAGATGTTCAAAAGGTCAAAGAAGGAGTGAATTAGTCTCTGTAGAGAACGAGAACTCTTCGGCCTGCAAATTGTTCAGTATGTCAAATATGGAATACTGTACGGTTGATGAGAAATCAGAAGGCCTCAATTAGTCTGTATAGAAAATTCAAGATCAAGGCCTCTTTGGCCTGAAATATTTTCAGTATGTTAAATATGGACTACTGTATGGTTGATGAGAGATCAGAAGGAGTCAATTAGGAAATATGTTCAAAAGGTCAAATGAGGAGTCAATTAGTCTCTATAGAAAGTTCAAGATTGAGAACTCCTTGGCCTGAAATATGTTCAGGATGTAAAATATGGACTACCGTATGGTTAATGAGAAATCAGACGACCTCAATTACTCTGTTTAGAAAATTCAAGATCAAGGCCTCTTTGGCCTGAAATATTTTCAGTATGTAAAATATGGACTACCGTATGGTTGATGAGATATCAGAAGGAGTCAATTAGGAAAGATGTTCAAAAGGTCAAATAAGGAGACAATTAGTCCTATAGAAAGTTCAAGATTGAGAACTCCTTGGCCTCAAATATATTCAGTATGTAAAATATGGACTACCCTATGGTTGATGAGAAGTCAAAAGACCTCAATTAGTTTTCATAGAAAATTCAAGATCAAGGCCTCTTTTGGGTTGAAATATTTTCAGTATGTAAAATATGGACTACTGTATGGTTGATGAGACATCAGAAGGAGTCAATTAGGAAAGATGTTCAAAAGGTCAAAGAAGAATGAATTAGTCTCTGTAGAGAACGAGAACTCTTCGGCCTACAAATTGTTCAGTATGTCAAATATGGAACACTGTACAGTTGATGAGACATCAAAAGACCTCAATTCGTCTGTACAGAAAATTCAAGATCAAGGCCTCTTTGGCCTGAAATATGTTCAGTATGTTAAATATGGACTACTGTACGGTTGATGAGAGATCAGAAGGAGTCAATTAGGAAATATGTTCAGAAGGTCAAATGAGGAGTCAATTAGTCTCTATAGAAAGTTCAAGATTGAGAACTCCTTGGCCTGAAATATGTTCAGTATGTAAAATATGGACTACCGTATGATTAATGAGAAATCAGAAAGCCTCAATTAGTCTGTATGGAAAATTCAAGATCAAGGCCTCTTTGGCCTGAAATATTTTCAGTATGTAAAATATTGAATACCATATGGTTGATGAGAAATCAGAAGGCCTCAATTAGGAAAGATGTTCAAAAGGTCAAAGAAGCAGTGAATTAGTCTCTGTAGAGAACGAGAACGCTTCGGCCTGCAAATTGTTCAGTATGTCAAATATGGAATACTGTACGGTTGATGAGAAATCAGAAGGCCTCAATTAGTCTGTATAGAAAATTCAAGATCAAGGCCTCTTTGGCCTGAAATATTTTCAGTATGTTAAATATGGACTACTGTATGGTTGATGAGAGATCAGAAGGAGTCAATTAGGAAATATGTTCAAAAGGTCAAATGAGGAGTCAATTAGTCTCTATAGAAAGTTCAAGATTGAGAACTCCTTGGCCTGAAATATGTTCAGGATGTAAAATATGGACTACCGTATGGTTAATGAGAAATCAGAAGGCCTCAATTAGTCTGTATAGAAAATTCAAGATCAAGGCCTCTTTGGCCTGAAATATTTTCAGTATGTTAAATATGGACTACTGTACTGTTGATGAGAGATCAGAAGGAGTCAATTAGGAAATATGTTCAGATGGTCAAATGAGGAGTCAATTAGTCTCTATAGAAAGTTCAAGATTGAGAACTCCTTGGCCTGAAATATGTTCAGTATGTAAAATATGGACTACTGTGTGGTTGATGAGAAATCAGACGACCTCAATTACTCTGTTTAGAAAATTCAAGATCAAGGCCTCTTTGGCCTGAAATATTTTCAGTATGTAAAATATGGACTACCGTATGGTTGATGAGATATCAGAAGGAGTCAATTAGGAAATATGTTCAGAAGGTCAAATGAGGAGTCAATTAGTCTCTATAGAAAGTTCAAGATTGAGAACTCCTTGGCCTGAAATATGTTCAGTATGTAAAATATGGACTACCGTATGGTTAATGAGAAATCAGAAGGCCTCAATTAGTCTGTATGGAAAATTCAAGATCAAGGCCTCTTTGGCCTGAAATATTTTCAGTATGTAAAATATTGAATACCATATGGTTGATGAGAAATCAGAAGGCCTCAATTAGGAAAGATGTTCAAAAGGTCAAAGAAGGAGTGAATTAGTCTCTGTAGAGAACGAGAACTCTTCGGCCTGCAAATTGTTCAGTATGTCAAATATGGAATACTGTACGGTTGATGAGAAATCAGAAGGCCTCAATTAGTCTGTATAGAAAATTCAAGATCAAGGCCTCTTTGGCCTGAAATATTTTCAGTATGTTAAATATGGACTACTGTATGGTTGATGAGAGATCAGAAGGAGTCGATTAGGAAAGATGTTGAAAAGGTCAAAGAAGAATGAATTAGTCTCTGTAGAGAACGAGAACTCTTCGGCCTGCAAATTGTTCAGTATGTCAAATATGGAACACTGTACAGTTGATGAGACATCAAAAGACCTCAATTCGTCTGTACAGAAAATTCAAGATCAAGGCCTCTTTGGCCTGAAATATGTTCAGTATGTTAAATATGGACTACTGTACGGTTGATGAGAGATCAGAAGGAGTCAATTAGGAAAGATGTTCAAAAGGTCAAATAAGGAGACAATTAGTCCTATAGAAAGTTCAAGATTGAGAACTCCTTGGCCTCAAATATGTTCAGTATGTAAAATATGGACTACCCTATGGTTGATGAGGTCAAAAGTCCTCAATTAGTTTGTATAGAAAATTCAAGATCAAGGCCTCTTTTGGGTTGAAATATTTTCAGTATGTCAAATATGGACTACTGTATGGTTGATGAGAAATCAGAAGGAGTCAATTAGGAAAGATGTTCAAAAGGTCAAATATGGAGACAATTAGTCCTATACAAAGTTCAAGATTGAGAACTCCTTGGCCTCAAATATGTTCAATATGTAAAATATGGACTACCCTATGGTTGATGAGGTCAAAAGTCCTCAATTAGTTTGTATAGAAAATTCAAGATCAAGGCCTCTTTTGGCTTGAAATGTTTTTAGTATGTCAAATATGGACTAATGCATGGTTGATGAGACATCAGAAGGAGTCAATTAGGAAAGATGTTCAAAAGGTTAAAGAAGGAGTGAATTAATCTCTGTAGAGAATGAGAACTCTTCGGCCTGCAAATTGTTCAGTATGTCAAATATGGAATACTGTACGGTTGATGAGAAATCAGAAGGCCTCAATTAGTCTGTATAGAAAATTCAAGATCAAGGCCTCTTTGGCCTGAAATATTTTCAGTATGTTAAATATGGACTACTGTATGGTTGATGAGAGATCAGAAGGAGTCAATTAGGAAATATGTTCAAAAGGTCAAATGAGGAGTCAATTAGTCTCTATAGAAAGTTCAAGATTGAGAACTCCTTGGCCTGAAATATGTTCAGGATGTAAAATATGGACTACCCTATGGTTGATGAGGTCAAAAGTCCTCAATTAGTTTGTATAGAAAATTCAAGATCAAGGCCTCTTTGGCCTGAAATATTTTCAGTATGTAAAATATGGACTACCGTATGGTTGATGAGATATCAGAAGGAGTCAATTAGGAAAGATGTTCAAAAGGTCAAATAAGGAGACAATTAGTCCTATAGAAAGTTCAAGATTGAGAACTCCTTGGCCTCAAATATATTCAGTATGTAAAATATGGACTACCCTATGGTTGATGAGAAGTCAAAAGACCTCAATTAGTTTTCATAGAAAATTCAAGATCAAGGCCTCTTTTGGGTTGAAATATTTTCAGTATGTCAAATATGGACTACTGTATGGTTGATGAGAAATCAGAAGGAGTCAATTAGGAAAGATGTTCAAAAGGTCAAATATGGAGACAATTAGTCCTATACAAAGCTCAAGATTGAGAACTCCTTGGCCTCAAATATGTTCAATATGTAAAATATGGACTACCCTATGGTTGATGAGGTCAAAAGTCCTCAATTAGTTTGTATAGAAAATTCAAGATCAAGGCCTCTTTTGGCTTGAAATGTTTTTAGTATGTCAAATATGGACTAATGCATGGTTGATGAGACATCAGAAGGAGTCAATTAGGAAAGATGTTCAAAAGGTTAAAGAAGGAGTGAATTAGTCTCTGTAGAGACTGAGAACTCTTTGGCCTGCAAATTGTTCAGTATGTAAAATATGGAATACTGTACGGTTGATGAGAAATCAGAAGGCCTCAATTAGTCTGTATAGAAAATTCAAGATCAAGGCCTCTTTGGCCTGAAATATTTTCAGTATGTTAAATATGGACTACTGTATGGTTGATGAGAGATCAGAAGGAGTCAATTAGGAAATATGTTCAAAAGGTCAAATGAGGAGTCAATTAGTCTCTATAGAAAGTTCAAGATTGAGAACTCCTTGGCCTGAAATATGTTCAGTATGTAAAATATGGACTACTGTGTGGTTGATGAGAAATCAGACGACCTCAATTACTCTGTTTAGAAAATTCAAGATCAAGGTCTCTTTGGCCTGAAATATTTTCAGTATGTAAAATATGGACTACCGTATGGTTGATGAGATATCAGAAGGAGTCAATTAGGAAATATGTTCAGAAGGTCAAATGAGGAGTCAATTAGTCTCTATAGAAAGTTCAAGATTGAGAACTCCTTGGCCTGAAATATGTTCAGTATGTAAAATATGGACTACCGTATGGTTAATGAGAAATCAGAAGGCCTCAATTAGTCTGTATGGAAAATTCAAGATCAAGGCCTCTTTGGCCTGAAATATTTTCAGTATGTAAAATATTGAATACCATATGGTTGATGAGAAATCAGAAGGCCTCAATGAGGAAAGATGTTCAAAAGGTCAAAGAAGGAGTGAATTAGTCTCTGTAGAGAACGAGAACTCTTCGGCCTGCAAATTGTTCAGTATGTCAAATATGGAATACTGTACGGTTGATGAGAAATCAGAAGGCCTCAATTAGTCTGTATAGAAAATTCAAGATCAAGGCCTCTTTGGCCTGAAATATTTTCAGTATGTTAAATATGGACTACTGTATGGTTGATGAGAGATCAGAAGGAGTCAATTAGGAAATATGTTCAAAAGGTCAAATGAGGAGTCAATTAGTCTCTATAGAAAGTTCAAGATTGAGAACTCCTTGGCCTGAAATATGTTCAGGATGTAAAATATGGACTACCGTATGGTTAATGAGAAATCAGACGACCTCAATTACTCTGTTTAGAAAATTCAAGATCAAGGCCTCTTTGGCCTGAAATATTTTCAGTATGTAAAATATGGACTACCGTATGGTTGATGAGATATCAGAAGGAGTCAATTAGGAAAGATGTTCAAAAGGTCAAATAAGGAGACAATTAGTCCTATAGAAAGTTCAAGATTGAGAACTCCTTGGCCTCAAATATATTCAGTATGTAAAATATGGACTACCCTATGGTTGATGAGAAGTCAAAAGACCTCAATTAGTTTTCATAGAAAATTCAAGATCAAGGCCTCTTTTGGGTTGAAATATTTTCAGTATGTAAAATATGGACTACTGTATGGTTGATGAGACATCAGAAGGAGTCAATTAGGAAAGATGTTCAAAAGGTCAAAGAAGAATGAATTAGTCTCTGTAGAGAACGAGAACTCTTCGGCCTACAAACTGTTCAGTATGTCAAATATGGAACACTGTACAGTTGATGAGACATCAAAAGACCTCAATTCGTCTGTACAGAAAATTCAAGATCAAGGCCTCTTTGGCCTGAAATATGTTCAGTATGTTAAATATGGACTACTGTACGGTTGATGAGAGATCAGAAGGAGTCAATTAGGAAATATGTTCAGAAGGTCAAATGAGGAGTCAATTAGTCTCTATAGAAAGTTCAAGATTGAGAACTCCTTGGCCTGAAATATGTTCAGTATGTAAAATATGGACTACCGTATGATTAATGAGAAATCAGAAAGCCTCAATTAGTCTGTATGGAAAATTCAAGATCAAGGCCTCTTTGGCCTGAAATATTTTCAGTATGTAAAATATTGAATACCATATGGTTGATGAGAAATCAGAAGGCCTCAATTAGGAAAGATGTTCAAAAGGTCAAAGAAGCAGTGAATTAGTCTCTGTAGAGAACGAGAACGCTTCGGCCTGCAAATTGTTCAGTATGTCAAATATGGAATACTGTACGGTTGATGAGAAATCAGAAGGCCTCAATTAGTCTGTATAGAAAATTCAAGATCAAGGCCTCTTTGGCCTGAAATATTTTCAGTATGTTAAATATGGACTACTGTATGGTTGATGAGAGATCAGAAGGAGTCAATTAGGAAATATGTTCAAAAGGTCAAATGAGGAGTCAATTAGTCTCTATAGAAAGTTCAAGATTGAGAACTCCTTGGCCTGAAATATGTTCAGGATGTAAAATATGGACTACCGTATGGTTAATGAGAAATCAGAAGGCCTCAATTAGTCTGTATAGAAAATTCAAGATCAAGGCCTCTTTGGCCTGAAATATTTTCAGTATGTTAAATATGGACTACTGTACTGTTGATGAGAGATCAGAAGGAGTCAATTAGGAAATATGTTCAGATGGTCAAATGAGGAGTCAATTAGTCTCTATAGAAAGTTCAAGATTGAGAACTCCTTGGCCTGAAATATGTTCAGTATGTAAAATATGGACTACTGTGTGGTTGATGAGAAATCAGACGACCTCAATTACTCTGTTTAGAAAATTCAAGATCAAGGCCTCTTTGGCCTGAAATATTTTCAGTATGTAAAATATGGACTACCGTATGGTTGATGAGATATCAGAAGGAGTCAATTAGGAAATATGTTCAGAAGGTCAAATGAGGAGTCAATTAGTCTCTATAGAAAGTTCAAGATTGAGAACTCCTTGGCCTGAAATATGTTCAGTATGTAAAATATGGACTACCGTATGGTTAATGAGAAATCAGAAGGCCTCAATTAGTCTGTATGGAAAATTCAAGATCAAGGCCTCTTTGGCCTGAAATATTTTCAGTATGTAAAATATTGAATACCATATGGTTGATGAGAAATCAGAAGGCCTCAATTAGGAAAGATGTTCAAAAGGTCAAAGAAGGAGTGAATTAGTCTCTGTAGAGAACGAGAACTCTTCGGCCTGCAAATTGTTCAGTATGTCAAATATGGAATACTGTACGGTTGATGAGAAATCAGAAGGCCTCAATTAGTCTGTATAGAAAATTCAAGATCAAGGCCTCTTTGGCCTGAAATATTTTCAGTATGTTAAATATGGACTACTGTATGGTTGATGAGAGATCAGAAGGAGTCGATTAGGAAAGATGTTGAAAAGGTCAAAGAAGAATGAATTAGTCTCTGTAGAGAACGAGAACTCTTCGGCCTGCAAATTGTTCAGTATGTCAAATATGGAACACTGTACAGTTGATGAGACATCAAAAGACCTCAATTCGTCTGTACAGAAAATTCAAGATCAAGGCCTCTTTGGCCTGAAATATGTTCAGTATGTTAAATATGGACTACTGTACGGTTGATGAGAGATCAGAAGGAGTCAATTAGGAAAGATGTTCAAAAGGTCAAATAAGGAGACAATTAGTCCTATAGAAAGTTCAAGATTGAGAACTCCTTGGCCTGAAATATGTTCAGGATGTAAAATATGGACTACCGTATGGTTAATGAGAAATCAGACGACCTCAATTCGTCTGTACAGAAAATTCAAGATCAAGGCCTCTTTGGCCTGAAATATGTTCAGTATGTTAAATATGGACTACTGTACGGTTGATGAGAGATCAGAAGGAGTCAATTAGGAAATATGTTCAGAAGGTCAAATGAGGAGTCAATTAGTCTCTATAGAAAGTTCAAGATTGAGAACTCCTTGGCCTGAAATATGTTCAGTATGTAAAATATGGACTACCGTATGATTAATGAGAAATCAGAAAGCCTCAATTAGTCTGTATGGAAAATTCAAGATCAAGGCCTCTTTGGCCTGAAATATTTTCAGTATGTAAAATATTGAATACCATATGGTTGATGAGAAATCAGAAGGCCTCAATTAGGAAAGATGTTCAAAAGGTCAAAGAAGCAGTGAATTAGTCTCTGTAGAGAACGAGAACGCTTCGGCCTGCAAATTGTTCAGTATGTCAAATATGGAATACTGTACGGTTGATGAGAAATCAGAAGGCCTCAATTAGTCTGTATAGAAAATTCAAGATCAAGGCCTCTTTGGCCTGAAATATTTTCAGTATGTTAAATATGGACTACTGTATGGTTGATGAGAGATCAGAAGGAGTCAATTAGGAAATATGTTCAAAAGGTCAAATGAGGAGTCAATTAGTCTCTATAGAAAGTTCAAGATTGAGAACTCCTTGGCCTGAAATATGTTCAGGATGTAAAATATGGACTACCGTATGGTTAATGAGAAATCAGAAGGCCTCAATTAGTCTGTATAGAAAATTCAAGATCAAGGCCTCTTTGGCCTGAAATATTTTCAGTATGTTAAATATGGACTACTGTACTGTTGATGAGAGATCAGAAGGAGTCAATTAGGAAATATGTTCAGATGGTCAAATGAGGAGTCAATTAGTCTCTATAGAAAGTTCAAGATTGAGAACTCCTTGGCCTGAAATATGTTCAGTATGTAAAATATGGACTACTGTGTGGTTGATGAGAAATCAGACGACCTCAATTACTCTGTTTAGAAAATTCAAGATCAAGGCCTCTTTGGCCTGAAATATTTTCAGTATGTAAAATATGGACTACCGTATGGTTGATGAGATATCAGGAGTCAATTAGGAAATATGTTCAGAAGGTCAAATGAGGAGTCAATTAGTCTCTATAGAAAGTTCAAGATTGAGAACTCCTTGGCCTGAAATATGTTCAGTATGTAAAATATGGACTACCGTATGGTTAATGAGAAATCAGAAGGCCTCAATTAGTCTGTATGGAAAATTCAAGATCAAGGCCTCTTTGGCCTGAAATATTTTCAGTATGTAAAATATTGAATACCATATGGTTGATGAGAAATCAGAAGGCCTCAATTAGGAAAGATGTTCAAAAGGTCAAAGAAGGAGTGAATTAGTCTCTGTAGAGAACGAGAACTCTTCGGCCTGCAAATTGTTCAGTATGTCAAATATGGAATACTGTACGGTTGATGAGAAATCAGAAGGCCTCAATTAGTCTGTATAGAAAATTCAAGATCAAGGCCTCTTTGGCCTGAAATATTTTCAGTATGTTAAATATGGACTACTGTATGGTTGATGAGAGATCAGAAGGAGTCGATTAGGAAAGATGTTGAAAAGGTCAAATGAGGAGTCAATTAGTCTCTATAGAAAGTTCAAGATTGAGAACTCCTTGGCCTGAAATATGTTCAGTATGTAAAATATGGACTACCGTATGGTTAATGAGAAATCAGAATGCCTCAATTAGTCTGTATGGAAAATTCAAGATCAAGGCCTCTTTGGCCTGAAATATTTTCAGTATGTAAAATATTGAATACCATATGGTTGATGAGAAATCAGAAGGCCTCAATTAGGAAAGATGTTCAAAGGTCAAAGAAGGAGTGAATTAGTCTCTGTAGAGAACGAGAACTCTTCTGCCTGCAAATTGTTCAGCATGTCAAATATGGACTACCCTATGGTTGATGAGGTCAAAAGTCCTCAATTAGTTTGTATAGAAAATTCAAGATCAAGGCCTCTTTTGGGTTGAAATATTTTCAGTATGTCAAATATGGACTACTGTATGGTTGATGAGAAATCAGAAGGAGTCAATTAGGAAAGATGTTCAAAAGGTCAAATATGGAGACAATTAGTCCTATACAAAGCTCAAGATTGAGAACTCCTTGGCCTCAAATATGTTCAATATGTAAAATATGGACTACCCTATGGTTGATGAGGTCAAAAGTCCTCAATTAGTTTGTATAGAAAATTCAAGATCAAGGCCTCTTTTGGCTTGAAATGTTTTTAGTATGTCAAATATGGACTAATGCATGGTTGATGAGACATCAGAAGGAGTCAATTAGGAAAGATGTTCAAAAGGTTAAAGAAGGAGTGAATTAGTCTCTGTAGAGAATGAGAACTCTTTGGCCTGCAAATTGTTCAGTATGTAAAATATGGAATACTGTACGGTTGATGAGAAATCAGAAGGCCTCAATTAGTCTGTATAGAAAATTCAAGATCAAGGCCTCTTTGGCCTGAAATATTTTCAGTATGTTAAATATGGACTACTGTATGGTTGATGAGAGATCAGAAGGAGTCAATTAGGAAATATGTTCAAAAGGTCAAATGAGGAGTCAATTAGTCTCTATAGAAAGTTCAAGATTGAGAACTCCTTGGCCTGAAATATGTTCAGGATGTAAAATATGGACTACCATATGGTTAATGAGAAATCAGAAGGCCTCAATTAGTCTGTATAGAGAATTCAAGATCAAGGCCTCTTTGGCCTGAAATATTTTCAGTATGTTAAATATGGACTACTGTACGGTTGATGAGAGATCAGAAGGAGTCAATTAGGAAAGATGTTCAGAAGGTCAAATGAGGAGTCAATTAGTCTCTATAGGAAGTTCAAGATTGAGAACTCCTTGGCCTGAAATATGTTCAGTATGTAATATATGGACTACTGTATGGTTGATGAGAAATCAGACGACCTCAATTAGTCTGTTTAGAAAATTCAAGATCAAGGCCTCTTTGGCCTGAAATATTTTCAGTATGTAAAATATGGACTACCATATGGTTGATGAGAAATCAGAAGGCCTCAATTAGGAAAGATGTTCAAAAGGTCAAAGAAGGAGTGAATTAGTCTCTGTAGAGAACGAGAACGCTTCGGCCTGCAAATTGTTCAGTATGTCAAATATGGAATACTGTATGGTTGATGAGAAATCAGAAGGCCTCAATTAGTCTGTATAGAAAATTCAAGATCAAGGCCTCTTTGGCCTGAAATATTTTCAGTATGTTAAATATGGACTACTGTATAGTTGATGAGAGATCAGAAGGAGTCAATTAGGAAATATGTTCAAAAGGTCAAATGAGGAGTCAATTAGTCTCTATAGAAAGTTCAAGATTGAGAACTCCTTGGCCTGAAATATGTTCAGGATGTAAAATATGGACTACCATATGGTTGATGAGAAGTCAAAAGACCTCAATTAGTCTGTATAGAAAATTCAAGATCAAGGCCTCTTTGGCCTGAAATATTTTCAGTATGTTAAATATGGACTACTGTATGGTTGATGAGAGATCAGAAGGAGTCAATTAGGAAATATGTTCAAAAGGTCAAATGAGGAGTCAATTAGTCTCTATAGAAAGTTCAAGATTGAGAACTCCTTGGCCTGAAATATGTTCAGTATGTAAAATATGGACTACTGTATGGTTGATGAGAAATCAGACGACCTCAATTAGTCTGTTGAGAAAATTCAAGATCAAAGCCTCTTTAGCCTGAAATATTTTCAGTATGTAAAATATGGACTACCTTATGGTTGATGAGATATCAGAAGGAGTCAATTAGGAAAGATGTTCAAAAGGTCAAATAAGGAGACAATTAGTCCTATATAAAGTTCAAGATTGAGAACTCCTTGGCCTCAAATATGTTCAGTATGTAAAATATGGACTACCGTATGGTTAATGAGAAATCAGAAGGCCTCAATTATTCTGTATGGAAAATTCAAGATCAAGGCCTCTTTGGCCTGAAATATTTTCAGTATGTAAAATATTGAATACCATATGGTTGATGAGAAATCAGAAGGCCTCAATTAGGAAAGATGTTCAAAAGGTCAAAGAAGGAGTGAATTAGTCTCTGTAGAGAACGAGAACGCTTCGGCCTGCAAATTGTTCAGTATGTCAAATATGGAATACTGTACGGTTGATGAGAAATCAGAAGGCCTCAATTAGTCTGTATAGAAAATTCAAGATCAAGGCCTCTTTGGCCTGAAATATTTTCAGTATGTAAAATATGGACTACCATATGGTTGATGAGAAATCAGAAGGCCTCAATTAGGAAAGATGTTCAAAAGGTCAAAGAAGGAGTGAATTAGTCTCTGTAGAGAACGAGAACGCTTCGGCCTGCAAATTGTTCAGTATGTCAAATATGGAATACTGTACGGTTGATGAGAAATCAGAAGGCCTCAATTAGTCTGTATAGAAAATTCAAGATCAAGGCCTCTTTGGCCTGAAATATTTTCAGTATGTTAAATATGGACTACTGTATAGTTGATGAGAGATCAGAAGGAGTCAATTAGGAAATATGTTCAAAAGGTCAAATGAGGAGTCAATTAGTCTCTATAGAAAGTTCAAGATTGAGAACTCCTTGGCCTGAAATATGTTCAGTATGTAAAATATGGACTACCGTATGGTTAATGAGAAATCAGAATGCCTCAATTAGTCTGTATGGAAAATTCAAGATCAAGGCCTCTTTGGCCTGAAATATTTTCAGTATGTAAAATATTGAATACCATATGGTTGATGAGAAATCAGAAGGCCTCAATTAGGAAAGATGTTCAAAGGTCAAAGAAGGAGTGAATTAGTCTCTGTAGAGAACGAGAACTCTTCGGCCTGCAAATTGTTCAGCATGTCAAATATGGACTACCCTATGGTTGATGAGGTCAAAAGTCCTCAATTAGTTTGTATAGAAAATTCAAGATCAAGGCCTCTTTTGGGTTGAAATATTTTCAGTATGTCAAATATGGACTACTGTATGGTTGATGAGAAATCAGAAGGAGTCAATTAGGAAAGATGTTCAAAAGGTCAAATATGGAGACAATTAGTCCTATACAAAGCTCAAGATTGAGAACTCCTTGGCCTCAAATATGTTCAATATGTAAAATATGGACTACCCTATGGTTGATGAGGTCAAAAGTCCTCAATTAGTTTGTATAGAAAATTCAAGATCAAGGCCTCTTTTGGCTTGAAATGTTTTTAGTATGTCAAATATGGACTAATGCATGGTTGATGAGACATCAGAAGGAGTCAATTAGGAAAGATGTTCAAAAGGTTAAAGAAGGAGTGAATTAGTCTCTGTAGAGAATGAGAACTCTTTGGCCTGCAAATTGTTCAGTATGTAAAATATGGAATACTGTACGGTTGATGAGAAATCAGAAGGCCTCAATTAGTCTGTATAGAAAATTCAAGATCAAGGCCTCTTTGGCCTGAAATATTTTCAGTATGTTAAATATGGACTACTGTATGGTTGATGAGAAATCAGACGACCTCAATTAGTCTGTTTAGAAAATTCAAGGTCAAGGCCTCTTTAGCCTGAAATATTTTCAGTATGTAAAATATGGACTACCGTATGGTTGATGAGATATCAGAAGGAGTCAATTAGGAAAGATGTTCAAAAGGTCAAATAAGGAGACAATTAGTCCTATATAAAGTTCAAGATTGAGAACTCCTTGGCCTCAAATATGTTCAGTATGTAAAATAAGGACTACCCTATGGTTGATGAGAAGTCAAAAGACCTCAATTAGTCTGTATAGAAAATTCAAGATCAAGGCCTCTTTGGCCTGAAATATTTTCAGTATGTTAAATATGGACTACTGTATGGTTGATGAGAGATCAGAAGGAGTCAATTAGGAAATATGTTCAAAAGGTCAAATGAGGAGTCAATTAGTCTCTATAGAAAGTTCAAGATTGAGAACTCCTTGGCCTGAAATATGTTCAGTATGTAAAATATGGACTACTGTATGGTTGATGAGAAATCAGACGACCTCAATTAGTCTGTTTAGAAAATTCAAGATCAAGGCCTCTTTAGCCTGAAATATTTTCAGTATGTAAAATATGGACTACCGTATGGTTGATGAGATATCAGAAGGAGTCAATTAGGAAAGATGTTCAAAAGGTCAAATAAGGAGACAATTAGTCCTATATAAAGTTCAAGATTGAGAACTCCTTGGCCTCAAATATGTTCAGTATGTAAAATAAGGACTACCCTATGGTTGATGAGAAGTCAAAAGACCTCAATTAGTCTGTATAGAAAATTCAAGATCAAGGCCTCTTTGGCCTGAAATATTTTCAGTATGTTAAATATGGACTACTGTATGGTTGATGAGAGATCAGAAGGAGTCAATTAGGAAATATGTTCAAAAGGTCAAATGAGGAGTCAATTAGTCTCTATAGAAAGTTCAAGATTGAGAACTCCTTGGCCTGAAATATGTTCAGGATGTAAAATATTGACTACCATATGGTTAATGAGAAATCAGAAGGCCTCAATTAGTCTGTATAGAAAATTCAAGATCAAGGCCTCTTTGGCCTGAAATATTTTCAGTATGTTAAATATGGACTACTGTACGGTTGATGAGAGATCAGAAGGAATCAATTAGGAAATATGTTCAGAAGGTCAAATGAGGAGTCAATTAGTCTCTATAGAAAGTTCAAGATTGAGAACTCCTTGGCCTGAAATATGTTCAGTATGTAAAATATGGACTACTGTAAGGTTGATGAGAAATCAGACGACCTCAATTAGTCTGTTTAGAAAATTCAAGATCAAGGCCTCTTTGGCCTGAAATATTTTCAGTATGTAAAATATGGACTAACATATGGTTGATGAGAAATCAGAAGGCCTCAATTAGGAAAGATGTTCAAAAGGTCAAAGAAGGAGTGAATTAGTCTCTGTAGAGAACGAGAACGCTTCGGCCTGCAAATTGTTCAGTGTCAAATATGGAATACTGTACGGTTGATGAGAAATCAGAAGGCCTTAATTAGTCTGTATAGAAAATTCAAGATCAAGGCCTCTTTGGCCTGAAATATTTTCAGTATGTTAAATTTGGACTACTGTACGGTTGATGAGAGATCAGAAGGAGTCAATTAGGAAATATGTTCAGAAGGTCAAATGAGGAGTCAATTAGTCTCTATAGAAAGTTCAAGATTGAGAACTCCTTGGCCTGAAATATGTTCAGTATGTAAAATATGGACTACCATATGGTTGATGAGAAATCAGAAGGCCTCAATTAGGAAAGATGTTCAAAAGGTCAAAGAAGGAGTGAATTAGTCTCTGTAGAGAACGAGAACGCTTCGGCCTGCAAATTGTTCAGTGTCAAATATGGAATACTGTACGGTTGATGAGAAATCAGAAGGCCTCAATTAGTCTGTATAGAAAATTCAAGATCAAGGCCTCTTTGGCCTGAAATATTTTCAGTATGTTAAATTTGGACTACTGTACGGTTGATGAGAGATCAGAAGGAGTCAATTAGGAAATATGTTCAGAAGGTCAAATGAGGAGTCAATTAGTCTCTATAGAAAGTTCAAGATTGAGAACTCCTTGGCCTGAAATATGTTCAGTATGTAAAATATGGACTACCGTATGGTTAATGAGAAATCAGAATGCCTCAATTAGTCTGTATGGAAAATTCAAGATCAAGGCCTCTTTGGCCTGAAATATTTTCAGTATGTAAAATATTGAATACCATATGGTTGATGAGAAATCAGAAGGCCTCAATTAGGAAAGATGTTCAAAGGTCAAAGAAGGAGTGAATTAGTCTCTGTAGAGAACGAGAACTCTTCGGCCTGCAAATTGTTCAGCATGTCAAATATGGACTACCCTATGGTTGATGAGGTCAAAAGTCCTCAATTAGTTTGTATAGAAAATTCAAGATCAAGGCCTCTTTTGGGTTGAAATATTTTCAGTATGTCAAATATGGACTACTGTATGGTTGATGAGAAATCAGAAGGAGTCAATTAGGAAAGATGTTCAAAAGGTCAAATATGGAGACAATTAGTCCTATACAAAGCTCAAGATTGAGAACTCCTTGGCCTCAAATATGTTCAATATGTAAAATATGGACTACCCTATGGTTGATGAGGTCAAAAGTCCTCAATTAGTTTGTATAGAAAATTCAAGATCAAGGCCTCTTTTGGCTTGAAATGTTTTTAGTATGTCAAATATGGACTAATGCATGGTTGATGAGACATCAGAAGGAGTCAATTAGGAAAGATGTTCAAAAGGTTAAAGAAGGAGTGAATTAGTCTCTGTAGAGACTGAGAACTCTTTGGCCTGCAAATTGTTCAGTATGTAAAATATGGAATACTGTACGGTTGATGAGAAATCAGAAGGCCTCAATTAGTCTGTATAGAAAATTCAAGATCAAGGCCTCTTTGGCCTGAAATATTTTCAGTATGTTAAATATGGACTACTGTATGGTTGATGAGAGATCAGAAGGAGTCAATTAGGAAATATGTTCAAAAGGTCAAATGAGGAGTCAATTAGTCTCTATAGAAAGTTCAAGATTGAGAACTCCTTGGCCTGAAATATGTTCAGTATGTAAAATATGGACTACTGTGTGGTTGATGAGAAATCAGACGACCTCAATTACTCTGTTTAGAAAATTCAAGATCAAGGCCTCTTTGGCCTGAAATATTTTCAGTATGTAAAATATGGACTACCGTATGGTTGATGAGATATCAGAAGGAGTCAATTAGGAAATATGTTCAGAAGGTCAAATGAGGAGTCAATTAGTCTCTATAGAAAGTTCAAGATTGAGAACTCCTTGGCCTGAAATATGTTCAGTATGTAAAATATGGACTACCGTATGGTTAATGAGAAATCAGAAGGCCTCAATTAGTCTGTATGGAAAATTCAAGATCAAGGCCTCTTTGGCCTGAAATATTTTCAGTATGTAAAATATTGAATACCATATGGTTGATGAGAAATCAGAAGGCCTCAATGAGGAAAGATGTTCAAAAGGTCAAAGAAGGAGTGAATTAGTCTCTGTAGAGAACGAGAACTCTTCGGCCTGCAAATTGTTCAGTATGTCAAATATGGAATACTGTACGGTTGATGAGAAATCAGAAGGCCTCAATTAGTCTGTATAGAAAATTCAAGATCAAGGCCTCTTTGGCCTGAAATATTTTCAGTATGTTAAATATGGACTACTGTATGGTTGATGAGAGATCAGAAGGAGTCAATTAGGAAATATGTTCAAAAGGTCAAATGAGGAGTCAATTAGTCTCTATAGAAAGTTCAAGATTGAGAACTCCTTGGCCTGAAATATGTTCAGGATGTAAAATATGGACTACCGTATGGTTAATGAGAAATCAGACGACCTCAATTACTCTGTTTAGAAAATTCAAGATCAAGGCCTCTTTGGCCTGAAATATTTTCAGTATGTAAAATATGGACTACCGTATGGTTGATGAGATATCAGAAGGAGTCAATTAGGAAAGATGTTCAAAAGGTCAAATAAGGAGACAATTAGTCCTATAGAAAGTTCAAGATTGAGAACTCCTTGGCCTCAAATATATTCAGTATGTAAAATATGGACTACCCTATGGTTGATGAGAAGTCAAAAGACCTCAATTAGTTTTCATAGAAAATTCAAGATCAAGGCCTCTTTTGGGTTGAAATATTTTCAGTATGTAAAATATGGACTACTGTATGGTTGATGAGACATCAGAAGGAGTCAATTAGGAAAGATGTTCAAAAGGTCAAAGAAGAATGAATTAGTCTCTGTAGAGAACGAGAACTCTTCGGCCTACAAATTGTTCAGTATGTCAAATATGGAACACTGTACAGTTGATGAGACATCAAAAGACCTCAATTCGTCTGTACAGAAAATTCAAGATCAAGGCCTCTTTGGCCTGAAATATGTTCAGTATGTTAAATATGGACTACTGTACGGTTGATGAGAGATCAGAAGGAGTCAATTAGGAAATATGTTCAGAAGGTCAAATGAGGAGTCAATTAGTCTCTATAGAAAGTTCAAGATTGAGAACTCCTTGGCCTGAAATATGTTCAGTATGTAAAATATGGACTACCGTATGATTAATGAGAAATCAGAAAGCCTCAATTAGTCTGTATGGAAAATTCAAGATCAAGGCCTCTTTGGCCTGAAATATTTTCAGTATGTAAAATATTGAATACCATATGGTTGATGAGAAATCAGAAGGCCTCAATTAGGAAAGATGTTCAAAAGGTCAAAGAAGCAGTGAATTAGTCTCTGTAGAGAACGAGAACGCTTCGGCCTGCAAATTGTTCAGTATGTCAAATATGGAATACTGTACGGTTGATGAGAAATCAGAAGGCCTCAATTAGTCTGTATAGAAAATTCAAGATCAAGGCCTCTTTGGCCTGAAATATTTTCAGTATGTTAAATATGGACTACTGTATGGTTGATGAGAGATCAGAAGGAGTCAATTAGGAAATATGTTCAAAAGGTCAAATGAGGAGTCAATTAGTCTCTATAGAAAGTTCAAGATTGAGAACTCCTTGGCCTGAAATATGTTCAGGATGTAAAATATGGACTACCGTATGGTTAATGAGAAATCAGAAGGCCTCAATTAGTCTGTATAGAAAATTCAAGATCAAGGCCTCTTTGGCCTGAAATATTTTCAGTATGTTAAATATGGACTACTGTACTGTTGATGAGAGATCAGAAGGAGTCAATTAGGAAATATGTTCAGATGGTCAAATGAGGAGTCAATTAGTCTCTATAGAAAGTTCAAGATTGAGAACTCCTTGGCCTGAAATATGTTCAGTATGTAAAATATGGACTACTGTGTGGTTGATGAGAAATCAGACGACCTCAATTACTCTGTTTAGAAAATTCAAGATCAAGGCCTCTTTGGCCTGAAATATTTTCAGTATGTAAAATATGGACTACCGTATGGTTGATGAGATATCAGAAGGAGTCAATTAGGAAATATGTTCAGAAGGTCAAATGAGGAGTCAATTAGTCTCTATAGAAAGTTCAAGATTGAGAACTCCTTGGCCTGAAATATGTTCAGTATGTAAAATATGGACTACCGTATGGTTAATGAGAAATCAGAAGGCCTCAATTAGTCTGTATGGAAAATTCAAGATCAAGGCCTCTTTGGCCTGAAATATTTTCAGTATGTAAAATATTGAATACCATATGGTTGATGAGAAATCAGAAGGCCTCAATTAGGAAAGATGTTCAAAAGGTCAAAGAAGGAGTGAATTAGTCTCTGTAGAGAACGAGAACTCTTCGGCCTGCAAATTGTTCAGTATGTCAAATATGGAATACTGTACGGTTGATGAGAAATCAGAAGGCCTCAATTAGTCTGTATAGAAAATTCAAGATCAAGGCCTCTTTGGCCTGAAATATTTTCAGTATGTTAAATATGGACTACTGTATGGTTGATGAGAGATCAGAAGGAGTCGATTAGGAAAGATGTTGAAAAGGTCAAAGAAGAATGAATTAGTCTCTGTAGAGAACGAGAACTCTTCGGCCTGCAAATTGTTCAGTATGTCAAATATGGAACACTGTACAGTTGATGAGACATCAAAAGACCTCAATTCGTCTGTACAGAAAATTCAAGATCAAGGCCTCTTTGGCCTGAAATATGTTCAGTATGTTAAATATGGACTACTGTACGGTTGATGAGAGATCAGAAGGAGTCAATTAGGAAAGATGTTCAAAAGGTCAAATAAGGAGACAATTAGTCCTATAGAAAGTTCAAGATTGAGAACTCCTTGGCCTCAAATATGTTCAGTATGTAAAATATGGACTACCCTATGGTTGATGAGGTCAAAAGTCCTCAATTAGTTTGTATAGAAAATTCAAGATCAAGGCCTCTTTTGGGTTGAAATATTTTCAGTATGTCAAATATGGACTACTGTATGGTTGATGAGAAATCAGAAGGAGTCAATTAGGAAAGATGTTCAAAAGGTCAAATATGGAGACAATTAGTCCTATACAAAGTTCAAGATTGAGAACTCCTTGGCCTCAAATATGTTCAATATGTAAAATATGGACTACCCTATGGTTGATGAGGTCAAAAGTCCTCAATTAGTTTGTATAGAAAATTCAAGATCAAGGCCTCTTTTGGCTTGAAATGTTTTTAGTATGTCAAATATGGACTAATGCATGGTTGATGAGACATCAGAAGGAGTCAATTAGGAAAGATGTTCAAAAGGTTAAAGAAGGAGTGAATTAATCTCTGTAGAGAATGAGAACTCTTCGGCCTGCAAATTGTTCAGTATGTCAAATATGGAATACTGTACGGTTGATGAGAAATCAGAAGGCCTCAATTAGTCTGTATAGAAAATTCAAGATCAAGGCCTCTTTGGCCTGAAATATTTTCAGTATGTTAAATATGGACTACTGTATGGTTGATGAGAGATCAGAAGGAGTCAATTAGGAAATATGTTCAAAAGGTCAAATGAGGAGTCAATTAGTCTCTATAGAAAGTTCAAGATTGAGAACTCCTTGGCCTGAAATATGTTCAGGATGTAAAATATGGACTACCCTATGGTTGATGAGGTCAAAAGTCCTCAATTAGTTTGTATAGAAAATTCAAGATCAAGGCCTCTTTGGCCTGAAATATTTTCAGTATGTAAAATATGGACTACCGTATGGTTGATGAGATATCAGAAGGAGTCAATTAGGAAAGATGTTCAAAAGGTCAAATAAGGAGACAATTAGTCCTATAGAAAGTTCAAGATTGAGAACTCCTTGGCCTCAAATATATTCAGTATGTAAAATATGGACTACCCTATGGTTGATGAGAAGTCAAAAGACCTCAATTAGTTTTCATAGAAAATTCAAGATCAAGGCCTCTTTTGGGTTGAAATATTTTCAGTATGTCAAATATGGACTACTGTATGGTTGATGAGAAATCAGAAGGAGTCAATTAGGAAAGATGTTCAAAAGGTCAAATATGGAGACAATTAGTCCTATACAAAGCTCAAGATTGAGAACTCCTTGGCCTCAAATATGTTCAATATGTAAAATATGGACTACCCTATGGTTGATGAGGTCAAAAGTCCTCAATTAGTTTGTATAGAAAATTCAAGATCAAGGCCTCTTTTGGCTTGAAATGTTTTTAGTATGTCAAATATGGACTAATGCATGGTTGATGAGACATCAGAAGGAGTCAATTAGGAAAGATGTTCAAAAGGTTAAAGAAGGAGTGAATTAGTCTCTGTAGAGACTGAGAACTCTTTGGCCTGCAAATTGTTCAGTATGTAAAATATGGAATACTGTACGGTTGATGAGAAATCAGAAGGCCTCAATTAGTCTGTATAGAAAATTCAAGATCAAGGCCTCTTTGGCCTGAAATATTTTCAGTATGTTAAATATGGACTACTGTATGGTTGATGAGAGATCAGAAGGAGTCAATTAGGAAATATGTTCAAAAGGTCAAATGAGGAGTCAATTAGTCTCTATAGAAAGTTCAAGATTGAGAACTCCTTGGCCTGAAATATGTTCAGTATGTAAAATATGGACTACTGTGTGGTTGATGAGAAATCAGACGACCTCAATTACTTTGTTTAGAAAATTCAAGATCAAGGTCTCTTTGGCCTGAAATATTTTCAGTATGTAAAATATGGACTACCGTATGGTTGATGAGATATCAGAAGGAGTCAATTAGGAAATATGTTCAGAAGGTCAAATGAGGAGTCAATTAGTCTCTATAGAAAGTTCAAGATTGAGAACTCCTTGGCCTGAAATATGTTCAGTATGTAAAATATGGACTACCGTATGGTTAATGAGAAATCAGAAGGCCTCAATTAGTCTGTATGGAAAATTCAAGATCAAGGCCTCTTTGGCCTGAAATATTTTCAGTATGTAAAATATTGAATACCATATGGTTGATGAGAAATCAGAAGGCCTCAATGAGGAAAGATGTTCAAAAGGTCAAAGAAGGAGTGAATTAGTCTCTGTAGAGAACGAGAACTCTACGGCCTGCAAATTGTTCAGTATGTCAAATATGGAATACTGTACGGTTGATGAGAAATCAGAAGGCCTCAATTAGTCTGTATAGAAAATTCAAGATCAAGGCCTCTTTGGCCTGAAATATTTTCAGTATGTTAAATATGGACTACTGTATGGTTGATGAGAGATCAGAAGGAGTCAATTAGGAAATATGTTCAAAAGGTCAAATGAGGAGTCAATTAGTCTCTATAGAAAGTTCAAGATTGAGAACTCCTTGGCCTGAAATATGTTCAGGATGTAAAATATGGACTACCGTATGGTTAATGAGAAATCAGACGACCTCAATTACTCTGTTTAGAAAATTCAAGATCAAGGCCTCTTTGGCCTGAAATATTTTCAGTATGTAAAATATGGACTACCGTATGGTTGATGAGATATCAGAAGGAGTCAATTAGGAAAGATGTTCAAAAGGTCAAATAAGGAGACAATTAGTCCTATAGAAAGTTCAAGATTGAGAACTCCTTGGCCTCAAATATATTCAGTATGTAAAATATGGACTACCCTATGGTTGATGAGAAGTCAAAAGACCTCAATTAGTTTTCATAGAAAATTCAAGATCAAGGCCTCTTTTGGGTTGAAATATTTTCAGTATGTAAAATATGGACTACTGTATGGTTGATGAGACATCAGAAGGAGTCAATTAGGAAAGATGTTCAAAAGGTCAAAGAAGAATGAATTAGTCTCTGTAGAGAACGAGAACTCTTCGGCCTACAAATTGTTCAGTATGTCAAATATGGAACACTGTACAGTTGATGAGACATCAAAAGACCTCAATTCGTCTGTACAGAAAATTCAAGATCAAGGCCTCTTTGGCCTGAAATATGTTCAGTATGTTAAATATGGACTACTGTACGGTTGATGAGAGATCAGAAGGAGTCAATTAGGAAATATGTTCAGAAGGTCAAATGAGGAGTCAATTAGTCTCTATAGAAAGTTCAAGATTGAGAACTCCTTGGCCTGAAATATGTTCAGTATGTAAAATATGGACTACCGTATGATTAATGAGAAATCAGAAAGCCTCAATTAGTCTGTATGGAAAATTCAAGATCAAGGCCTCTTTGGCCTGAAATATTTTCAGTATGTAAAATATTGAATACCATATGGTTGATGAGAAATCAGAAGGCCTCAATTAGGAAAGATGTTCAAAAGGTCAAAGAAGCAGTGAATTAGTCTCTGTAGAGAACGAGAACGCTTCGGCCTGCAAATTGTTCAGTATGTCAAATATGGAATACTGTACGGTTGATGAGAAATCAGAAGGCCTCAATTAGTCTGTATAGAAAATTCAAGATCAAGGCCTCTTTGGCCTGAAATATTTTCAGTATGTTAAATATGGACTACTGTATGGTTGATGAGAGATCAGAAGGAGTCAATTAGGAAATATGTTCAAAAGGTCAAATGAGGAGTCAATTAGTCTCTATAGAAAGTTCAAGATTGAGAACTCCTTGGCCTGAAATATGTTCAGGATGTAAAATATGGACTACCGTATGGTTAATGAGAAATCAGAAGGCCTCAATTAGTCTGTATAGAAAATTCAAGATCAAGGCCTCTTTGGCCTGAAATATTTTCAGTATGTTAAATATGGACTACTGTACTGTTGATGAGAGATCAGAAGGAGTCAATTAGGAAATATGTTCAGATGGTCAAATGAGGAGTCAATTAGTCTCTATAGAAAGTTCAAGATTGAGAACTCCTTGGCCTGAAATATGTTCAGTATGTAAAATATGGACTACTGTGTGGTTGATGAGAAATCAGACGACCTCAATTACTCTGTTTAGAAAATTCAAGATCAAGGCCTCTTTGGCCTGAAATATTTTCAGTATGTAAAATATGGACTACCGTATGGTTGATGAGATATCAGAAGGAGTCAATTAGGAAATATGTTCAGAAGGTCAAATGAGGAGTCAATTAGTCTCTATAGAAAGTTCAAGATTGAGAACTCCTTGGCCTGAAATATGTTCAGTATGTAAAATATGGACTACCGTATGGTTAATGAGAAATCAGAAGGCCTCAATTAGTCTGTATGGAAAATTCAAGATCAAGGCCTCTTTGGCCTGAAATATTTTCAGTATGTAAAATATTGAATACCATATGGTTGATGAGAAATCAGAAGGCCTCAATTAGGAAAGATGTTCAAAAGGTCAAAGAAGGACTGAATTAGTCTCTGTAGAGAACGAGAACTCTTCGGCCTGCAAATTGTTCAGTATGTCAAATATGGAATACTGTACGGTTGATGAGAAATCAGAAGGCCTCAATTAGTCTGTATAGAAAATTCAAGATCAAGGCCTCTTTGGCCTGAAATATTTTCAGTATGTTAAATATGGACTACTGTATGGTTGATGAGAGATCAGAAGGAGTCGATTAGGAAAGATGTTGAAAAGGTCAAAGAAGAATGAATTAGTCTCTGTAGAGAACGAGAACTCTTCGGCCTGCAAATTGTTCAGTATGTCAAATATGGAACACTGTACAGTTGATGAGACATCAAAAGACCTCAATTCGTCTGTACAGAAAATTCAAGATCAAGGCCTCTTTGGCCTGAAATATGTTCAGTATGTTAAATATGGACTACTGTACGGTTGATGAGAGATCAGAAGGAGTCAATTAGGAAAGATGTTCAAAAGGTCAAATAAGGAGACAATTAGTCCTATAGAAAGTTCAAGATTGAGAACTCCTTGGCCTCAAATATATTCAGTATGTAAAATATGGACTACCCTATGGTTGATGAGAAGTCAAAAGACCTCAATTAGTTTTCATAGAAAATTCAAGATCAAGGCCTCTTTTGGGTTGAAATATTTTCAGTATGTCAAATATGGACTACTGTATGGTTGATGAGAAATCAGAAGGAGTCAATTAGGAAAGATGTTCAAAAGGTCAAATATGGAGACAATTAGTCCTATACAAAGCTCAAGATTGAGAACTCCTTGGCCTCAAATATGTTCAATATGTAAAATATGGACTACCCTATGGTTGATGAGGTCAAAAGTCCTCAATTAGTTTGTATAGAAAATTCAAGATCAAGGCCTCTTTTGGCTTGAAATGTTTTTAGTATGTCAAATATGGACTAATGCATGGTTGATGAGACATCAGAAGGAGTCAATTAGGAAAGATGTTCAAAAGGTTAAAGAAGGAGTGAATTAGTCTCTGTAGAGACTGAGAACTCTTTGGCCTGCAAATTGTTCAGTATGTAAAATATGGAATACTGTACGGTTGATGAGAAATCAGAAGGCCTCAATTAGTCTGTATAGAAAATTCAAGATCAAGGCCTCTTTGGCCTGAAATATTTTCAGTATGTTAAATATGGACTACTGTATGGTTGATGAGAGATCAGAAGGAGTCAATTAGGAAATATGTTCAAAAGGTCAAATGAGGAGTCAATTAGTCTCTATAGAAAGTTCAAGATTGAGAACTCCTTGGCCTGAAATATGTTCAGTATGTAAAATATGGACTACTGTGTGGTTGATGAGAAATCAGACGACCTCAATTACTTTGTTTAGAAAATTCAAGATCAAGGTCTCTTTGGCCTGAAATATTTTCAGTATGTAAAATATGGACTACCGTATGGTTGATGAGATATCAGAAGGAGTCAATTAGGAAATATGTTCAGAAGGTCAAATGAGGAGTCAATTAGTCTCTATAGAAAGTTCAAGATTGAGAACTCCTTGGCCTGAAATATGTTCAGTATGTAAAATATGGACTACCGTATGGTTAATGAGAAATCAGAAGGCCTCAATTAGTCTGTATGGAAAATTCAAGATCAAGGCCTCTTTGGCCTGAAATATTTTCAGTATGTAAAATATTGAATACCATATGGTTGATGAGAAATCAGAAGGCCTCAATGAGGAAAGATGTTCAAAAGGTCAAAGAAGGAGTGAATTAGTCTCTGTAGAGAACGAGAACTCTACGGCCTGCAAATTGTTCAGTATGTCAAATATGGAATACTGTACGGTTGATGAGAAATCAGAAGGCCTCAATTAGTCTGTATAGAAAATTCAAGATCAAGGCCTCTTTGGCCTGAAATATTTTCAGTATGTTAAATATGGACTACTGTATGGTTGATGAGAGATCAGAAGGAGTCAATTAGGAAATATGTTCAAAAGGTCAAATGAGGAGTCAATTAGTCTCTATAGAAAGTTCAAGATTGAGAACTCCTTGGCCTGAAATATGTTCAGGATGTAAAATATGGACTACCGTATGGTTAATGAGAAATCAGACGACCTCAATTACTCTGTTTAGAAAATTCAAGATCAAGGCCTCTTTGGCCTGAAATATTTTCAGTATGTAAAATATGGACTACCGTATGGTTGATGAGATATCAGAAGGAGTCAATTAGGAAAGATGTTCAAAAGGTCAAATAAGGAGACAATTAGTCCTATAGAAAGTTCAAGATTGAGAACTCCTTGGCCTCAAATATATTCAGTATGTAAAATATGGACTACCCTATGGTTGATGAGAAGTCAAAAGACCTCAATTAGTTTTCATAGAAAATTCAAGATCAAGGCCTCTTTTGGGTTGAAATATTTTCAGTATGTAAAATATGGACTACTGTATGGTTGATGAGACATCAGAAGGAGTCAATTAGGAAAGATGTTCAAAAGGTCAAAGAAGAATGAATTAGTCTCTGTAGAGAACGAGAACTCTTCGGCCTACAAATTGTTCAGTATGTCAAATATGGAACACTGTACAGTTGATGAGACATCAAAAGACCTCAATTCGTCTGTACAGAAAATTCAAGATCAAGGCCTCTTTGGCCTGAAATATGTTCAGTATGTTAAATATGGACTACTGTACGGTTGATGAGAGATCAGAAGGAGTCAATTAGGAAATATGTTCAGAAGGTCAAATGAGGAGTCAATTAGTCTCTATAGAAAGTTCAAGATTGAGAACTCCTTGGCCTGAAATATGTTCAGTATGTAAAATATGGACTACCGTATGATTAATGAGAAATCAGAAAGCCTCAATTAGTCTGTATGGAAAATTCAAGATCAAGGCCTCTTTGGCCTGAAATATTTTCAGTATGTAAAATATTGAATACCATATGGTTGATGAGAAATCAGAAGGCCTCAATTAGGAAAGATGTTCAAAAGGTCAAAGAAGCAGTGAATTAGTCTCTGTAGAGAACGAGAACGCTTCGGCCTGCAAATTGTTCAGTATGTCAAATATGGAATACTGTACGGTTGATGAGAAATCAGAAGGCCTCAATTAGTCTGTATAGAAAATTCAAGATCAAGGCCTCTTTGGCCTGAAATATTTTCAGTATGTTAAATATGGACTACTGTATGGTTGATGAGAGATCAGAAGGAGTCAATTAGGAAATATGTTCAAAAGGTCAAATGAGGAGTCAATTAGTCTCTATAGAAAGTTCAAGATTGAGAACTCCTTGGCCTGAAATATGTTCAGGATGTAAAATATGGACTACCGTATGGTTAATGAGAAATCAGAAGGCCTCAATTAGTCTGTATAGAAAATTCAAGATCAAGGCCTCTTTGGCCTGAAATATTTTCAGTATGTTAAATATGGACTACTGTACTGTTGATGAGAGATCAGAAGGAGTCAATTAGGAAATATGTTCAGATGGTCAAATGAGGAGTCAATTAGTCTCTATAGAAAGTTCAAGATTGAGAACTCCTTGGCCTGAAATATGTTCAGTATGTAAAATATGGACTACTGTGTGGTTGATGAGAAATCAGACGACCTCAATTACTCTGTTTAGAAAATTCAAGATCAAGGCCTCTTTGGCCTGAAATATTTTCAGTATGTAAAATATGGACTACCGTATGGTTGATGAGATATCAGAAGGAGTCAATTAGGAAATATGTTCAGAAGGTCAAATGAGGAGTCAATTAGTCTCTATAGAAAGTTCAAGATTGAGAACTCCTTGGCCTGAAATATGTTCAGTATGTAAAATATGGACTACCGTATGGTTAATGAGAAATCAGAAGGCCTCAATTAGTCTGTATGGAAAATTCAAGATCAAGGCCTCTTTGGCCTGAAATATTTTCAGTATGTAAAATATTGAATACCATATGGTTGATGAGAAATCAGAAGGCCTCAATTAGGAAAGATGTTCAAAAGGTCAAAGAAGGACTGAATTAGTCTCTGTAGAGAACGAGAACTCTTCGGCCTGCAAATTGTTCAGTATGTCAAATATGGAATACTGTACGGTTGATGAGAAATCAGAAGGCCTCAATTAGTCTGTATAGAAAATTCAAGATCAAGGCCTCTTTGGCCTGAAATATTTTCAGTATGTTAAATATGGACTACTGTATGGTTGATGAGAGATCAGAAGGAGTCGATTAGGAAAGATGTTGAAAAGGTCAAAGAAGAATGAATTAGTCTCTGTAGAGAACGAGAACTCTTCGGCCTGCAAATTGTTCAGTATGTCAAATATGGAACACTGTACAGTTGATGAGACATCAAAAGACCTCAATTCGTCTGTACAGAAAATTCAAGATCAAGGCCTCTTTGGCCTGAAATATGTTCAGTATGTTAAATATGGACTACTGTACGGTTGATGAGAGATCAGAAGGAGTCAATTAGGAAAGATGTTCAAAAGGTCAAATAAGGAGACAATTAGTCCTATAGAAAGTTCAAGATTGAGAACTCCTTGGCCTCAAATATATTCAGTATGTAAAATATGGACTACCCTATGGTTGATGAGAAGTCAAAAGACCTCAATTAGTTTTCATAGAAAATTCAAGATCAAGGCCTCTTTTGGGTTGAAATATTTTCAGTATGTCAAATATGGACTACTGTATGGTTGATGAGAAATCAGAAGGAGTCAATTAGGAAAGATGTTCAAAAGGTCAAATATGGAGACAATTAGTCCTATACAAAGCTCAAGATTGAGAACTCCTTGGCCTCAAATATGTTCAATATGTAAAATATGGACTACCCTATGGTTGATGAGGTCAAAAGTCCTCAATTAGTTTGTATAGAAAATTCAAGATCAAGGCCTCTTTTGGCTTGAAATGTTTTTAGTATGTCAAATATGGACTAATGCATGGTTGATGAGACATCAGAAGGAGTCAATTAGGAAAGATGTTCAAAAGGTTAAAGAAGGAGTGAATTAGTCTCTGTAGAGACTGAGAACTCTTTGGCCTGCAAATTGTTCAGTATGTAAAATATGGAATACTGTACGGTTGATGAGAAATCAGAAGGCCTCAATTAGTCTGTATAGAAAATTCAAGATCAAGGCCTCTTTGGCCTGAAATATTTTCAGTATGTTAAATATGGACTACTGTATGGTTGATGAGAGATCAGAAGGAGTCAATTAGGAAATATGTTCAAAAGGTCAAATGAGGAGTCAATTAGTCTCTATAGAAAGTTCAAGATTGAGAACTCCTTGGCCTGAAATATGTTCAGTATGTAAAATATGGACTACTGTGTGGTTGATGAGAAATCAGACGACCTCAATTACTTTGTTTAGAAAATTCAAGATCAAGGTCTCTTTGGCCTGAAATATTTTCAGTATGTAAAATATGGACTACCGTATGGTTGATGAGATATCAGAAGGAGTCAATTAGGAAATATGTTCAGAAGGTCAAATGAGGAGTCAATTAGTCTCTATAGAAAGTTCAAGATTGAGAACTCCTTGGCCTGAAATATGTTCAGTATGTAAAATATGGACTACCGTATGGTTAATGAGAAATCAGAAGGCCTCAATTAGTCTGTATGGAAAATTCAAGATCAAGGCCTCTTTGGCCTGAAATATTTTCAGTATGTAAAATATTGAATACCATATGGTTGATGAGAAATCAGAAGGCCTCAATGAGGAAAGATGTTCAAAAGGTCAAAGAAGGAGTGAATTAGTCTCTGTAGAGAACGAGAACTCTACGGCCTGCAAATTGTTCAGTATGTCAAATATGGAATACTGTACGGTTGATGAGAAATCAGAAGGCCTCAATTAGTCTGTATAGAAAATTCAAGATCAAGGCCTCTTTGGCCTGAAATATTTTCAGTATGTTAAATATGGACTACTGTATGGTTGATGAGAGATCAGAAGGAGTCAATTAGGAAATATGTTCAAAAGGTCAAATGAGGAGTCAATTAGTCTCTATAGAAAGTTCAAGATTGAGAACTCCTTGGCCTGAAATATGTTCAGGATGTAAAATATGGACTACCGTATGGTTAATGAGAAATCAGACGACCTCAATTACTCTGTTTAGAAAATTCAAGATCAAGGCCTCTTTGGCCTGAAATATTTTCAGTATGTAAAATATGGACTACCGTATGGTTGATGAGATATCAGAAGGAGTCAATTAGGAAAGATGTTCAAAAGGTCAAATAAGGAGACAATTAGTCCTATAGAAAGTTCAAGATTGAGAACTCCTTGGCCTCAAATATATTCAGTATGTAAAATATGGACTACCCTATGGTTGATGAGAAGTCAAAAGACCTCAATTAGTTTTCATAGAAAATTCAAGATCAAGGCCTCTTTTGGGTTGAAATATTTTCAGTATGTAAAATATGGACTACTGTATGGTTGATGAGACATCAGAAGGAGTCAATTAGGAAAGATGTTCAAAAGGTCAAAGAAGAATGAATTAGTCTCTGTAGAGAACGAGAACTCTTCGGCCTACAAATTGTTCAGTATGTCAAATATGGAACACTGTACAGTTGATGAGACATCAAAAGACCTCAATTCGTCTGTACAGAAAATTCAAGATCAAGGCCTCTTTGGCCTGAAATATGTTCAGTATGTTAAATATGGACTACTGTACGGTTGATGAGAGATCAGAAGGAGTCAATTAGGAAATATGTTCAGAAGGTCAAATGAGGAGTCAATTAGTCTCTATAGAAAGTTCAAGATTGAGAACTCCTTGGCCTGAAATATGTTCAGTATGTAAAATATGGACTACCGTATGATTAATGAGAAATCAGAAAGCCTCAATTAGTCTGTATGGAAAATTCAAGATCAAGGCCTCTTTGGCCTGAAATATTTTCAGTATGTAAAATATTGAATACCATATGGTTGATGAGAAATCAGAAGGCCTCAATTAGGAAAGATGTTCAAAAGGTCAAAGAAGCAGTGAATTAGTCTCTGTAGAGAACGAGAACGCTTCGGCCTGCAAATTGTTCAGTATGTCAAATATGGAATACTGTACGGTTGATGAGAAATCAGAAGGCCTCAATTAGTCTGTATAGAAAATTCAAGATCAAGGCCTCTTTGGCCTGAAATATTTTCAGTATGTTAAATATGGACTACTGTATGGTTGATGAGAGATCAGAAGGAGTCAATTAGGAAATATGTTCAAAAGGTCAAATGAGGAGTCAATTAGTCTCTATAGAAAGTTCAAGATTGAGAACTCCTTGGCCTGAAATATGTTCAGGATGTAAAATATGGACTACCGTATGGTTAATGAGAAATCAGAAGGCCTCAATTAGTCTGTATAGAAAATTCAAGATCAAGGCCTCTTTGGCCTGAAATATTTTCAGTATGTTAAATATGGACTACTGTACTGTTGATGAGAGATCAGAAGGAGTCAATTAGGAAATATGTTCAGATGGTCAAATGAGGAGTCAATTAGTCTCTATAGAAAGTTCAAGATTGAGAACTCCTTGGCCTGAAATATGTTCAGTATGTAAAATATGGACTACTGTGTGGTTGATGAGAAATCAGACGACCTCAATTACTCTGTTTAGAAAATTCAAGATCAAGGCCTCTTTGGCCTGAAATATTTTCAGTATGTAAAATATGGACTACCGTATGGTTGATGAGATATCAGAAGGAGTCAATTAGGAAATATGTTCAGAAGGTCAAATGAGGAGTCAATTAGTCTCTATAGAAAGTTCAAGATTGAGAACTCCTTGGCCTGAAATATGTTCAGTATGTAAAATATGGACTACCGTATGGTTAATGAGAAATCAGAAGGCCTCAATTAGTCTGTATGGAAAATTCAAGATCAAGGCCTCTTTGGCCTGAAATATTTTCAGTATGTAAAATATTGAATACCATATGGTTGATGAGAAATCAGAAGGCCTCAATTAGGAAAGATGTTCAAAAGGTCAAAGAAGGACTGAATTAGTCTCTGTAGAGAACGAGAACTCTTCGGCCTGCAAATTGTTCAGTATGTCAAATATGGAATACTGTACGGTTGATGAGAAATCAGAAGGCCTCAATTAGTCTGTATAGAAAATTCAAGATCAAGGCCTCTTTGGCCTGAAATATTTTCAGTATGTTAAATATGGACTACTGTATGGTTGATGAGAGATCAGAAGGAGTCGATTAGGAAAGATGTTGAAAAGGTCAAAGAAGAATGAATTAGTCTCTGTAGAGAACGAGAACTCTTCGGCCTGCAAATTGTTCAGTATGTCAAATATGGAACACTGTACAGTTGATGAGACATCAAAAGACCTCAATTCGTCTGTACAGAAAATTCAAGATCAAGGCCTCTTTGGCCTGAAATATGTTCAGTATGTTAAATATGGACTACTGTACGGTTGATGAGAGATCAGAAGGAGTCAATTAGGAAAGATGTTCAAAAGGTCAAATAAGGAGACAATTAGTCCTATAGAAAGTTCAAGATTGAGAACTCCTTGGCCTCAAATATGTTCAGTATGTAAAATATGGACTACCCTATGGTTGATGAGGTCAAAAGTCCTCAATTAGTTTGTATAGAAAATTCAAGATCAAGGCCTCTTTTGGGTTGAAATATTTTCAGTATGTCAAATATGGACTACTGTATGGTTGATGAGAAATCAGAAGGAGTCAATTAGGAAAGATGTTCAAAAGGTCAAATATGGAGACAATTAGTCCTATACAAAGTTCAAGATTGAGAACTCCTTGGCCTCAAATATGTTCAATATGTAAAATATGGACTACCCTATGGTTGATGAGGTCAAAAGTCCTCAATTAGTTTGTATAGAAAATTCAAGATCAAGGCCTCTTTTGGCTTGAAATGTTTTTAGTATGTCAAATATGGACTAATGCATGGTTGATGAGACATCAGAAGGAGTCAATTAGGAAAGATGTTCAAAAGGTTAAAGAAGGAGTGAATTAATCTCTGTAGAGAATGAGAACTCTTCGGCCTGCAAATTGTTCAGTATGTCAAATATGGAATACTGTACGGTTGATGAGAAATCAGAAGGCCTCAATTAGTCTGTATAGAAAATTCAAGATCAAGGCCTCTTTGGCCTGAAATATTTTCAGTATGTTAAATATGGACTACTGTATGGTTGATGAGAGATCAGAAGGAGTCAATTAGGAAATATGTTCAAAAGGTCAAATGAGGAGTCAATTAGTCTCTATAGAAAGTTCAAGATTGAGAACTCCTTGGCCTGAAATATGTTCAGGATGTAAAATATGGACTACCCTATGGTTGATGAGGTCAAAAGTCCTCAATTAGTTTGTATAGAAAATTCAAGATCAAGGCCTCTTTGGCCTGAAATATTTTCAGTATGTAAAATATGGACTACCGTATGGTTGATGAGATATCAGAAGGAGTCAATTAGGAAAGATGTTCAAAAGGTCAAATAAGGAGACAATTAGTCCTATAGAAAGTTCAAGATTGAGAACTCCTTGGCCTCAAATATATTCAGTATGTAAAATATGGACTACCCTATGGTTGATGAGAAGTCAAAAGACCTCAATTAGTTTTCATAGAAAATTCAAGATCAAGGCCTCTTTTGGGTTGAAATATTTTCAGTATGTCAAATATGGACTACTGTATGGTTGATGAGAAATCAGAAGGAGTCAATTAGGAAAGATGTTCAAAAGGTCAAATATGGAGACAATTAGTCCTATACAAAGCTCAAGATTGAGAACTCCTTGGCCTCAAATATGTTCAATATGTAAAATATGGACTACCCTATGGTTGATGAGGTCAAAAGTCCTCAATTAGTTTGTATAGAAAATTCAAGATCAAGGCCTCTTTTGGCTTGAAATGTTTTTAGTATGTCAAATATGGACTAATGCATGGTTGATGAGACATCAGAAGGAGTCAATTAGGAAAGATGTTCAAAAGGTTAAAGAAGGAGTGAATTAGTCTCTGTAGAGACTGAGAACTCTTTGGCCTGCAAATTGTTCAGTATGTAAAATATGGAATACTGTACGGTTGATGAGAAATCAGAAGGCCTCAATTAGTCTGTATAGAAAATTCAAGATCAAGGCCTCTTTGGCCTGAAATATTTTCAGTATGTTAAATATGGACTACTGTATGGTTGATGAGAGATCAGAAGGAGTCAATTAGGAAATATGTTCAAAAGGTCAAATGAGGAGTCAATTAGTCTCTATAGAAAGTTCAAGATTGAGAACTCCTTGGCCTGAAATATGTTCAGTATGTAAAATATGGACTACTGTGTGGTTGATGAGAAATCAGACGACCTCAATTACTCTGTTTAGAAAATTCAAGATCAAGGTCTCTTTGGCCTGAAATATTTTCAGTATGTAAAATATGGACTACCGTATGGTTGATGAGATATCAGAAGGAGTCAATTAGGAAATATGTTCAGAAGGTCAAATGAGGAGTCAATTAGTCTCTATAGAAAGTTCAAGATTGAGAACTCCTTGGCCTGAAATATGTTCAGTATGTAAAATATGGACTACCGTATGGTTAATGAGAAATCAGAAGGCCTCAATTAGTCTGTATGGAAAATTCAAGATCAAGGCCTCTTTGGCCTGAAATATTTTCAGTATGTAAAATATTGAATACCATATGGTTGATGAGAAATCAGAAGGCCTCAATGAGGAAAGATGTTCAAAAGGTCAAAGAAGGAGTGAATTAGTCTCTGTAGAGAACGAGAACTCTTCGGCCTGCAAATTGTTCAGTATGTCAAATATGGAATACTGTACGGTTGATGAGAAATCAGAAGGCCTCAATTAGTCTGTATAGAAAATTCAAGATCAAGGCCTCTTTGGCCTGAAATATTTTCAGTATGTTAAATATGGACTACTGTATGGTTGATGAGAGATCAGAAGGAGTCAATTAGGAAATATGTTCAAAAGGTCAAATGAGGAGTCAATTAGTCTCTATAGAAAGTTCAAGATTGAGAACTCCTTGGCCTGAAATATGTTCAGGATGTAAAATATGGACTACCGTATGGTTAATGAGAAATCAGACGACCTCAATTACTCTGTTTAGAAAATTCAAGATCAAGGCCTCTTTGGCCTGAAATATTTTCAGTATGTAAAATATGGACTACCGTATGGTTGATGAGATATCAGAAGGAGTCAATTAGGAAAGATGTTCAAAAGGTCAAATAAGGAGACAATTAGTCCTATAGAAAGTTCAAGATTTAGAACTCCTTGGCCTCAAATATATTCAGTATGTAAAATATGGACTACCCTATGGTTGATGAGAAGTCAAAAGACCTCAATTAGTTTTCATAGAAAATTCAAGATCAAGGCCTCTTTTGGGTTGAAATATTTTCAGTATGTAAAATATGGACTACTGTATGGTTGATGAGACATCAGAAGGAGTCAATTAGGAAAGATGTTCAAAAGGTCAAAGAAGAATGAATTAGTCTCTGTAGAGAACGAGAACTCTTCGGCCTACAAATTGTTCAGTATGTCAAATATGGAACACTGTACAGTTGATGAGACATCAAAAGACCTCAATTCGTCTGTACAGAAAATTCAAGATCAAGGCCTCTTTGGCCTGAAATATGTTCAGTATGTTAAATATGGACTACTGTACGGTTGATGAGAGATCAGAAGGAGTCAATTAGGAAATATGTTCAGAAGGTCAAATGAGGAGTCAATTAGTCTCTATAGAAAGTTCAAGATTGAGAACTCCTTGGCCTGAAATATGTTCAGTATGTAAAATATGGACTACCGTATGATTAATGAGAAATCAGAAAGCCTCAATTAGTCTGTATGGAAAATTCAAGATCAAGGCCTCTTTGGCCTGAAATATTTTCAGTATGTAAAATATTGAATACCATATGGTTGATGAGAAATCAGAAGGCCTCAATTAGGAAAGATGTTCAAAAGGTCAAAGAAGCAGTGAATTAGTCTCTGTAGAGAACGAGAACGCTTCGGCCTGCAAATTGTTCAGTATGTCAAATATGGAATACTGTACGGTTGATGAGAAATCAGAAGGCCTCAATTAGTCTGTATAGAAAATTCAAGATCAAGGCCTCTTTGGCCTGAAATATTTTCAGTATGTTAAATATGGACTACTGTATGGTTGATGAGAGATCAGAAGGAGTCAATTAGGAAATATGTTCAAAAGGTCAAATGAGGAGTCAATTAGTCTCTATAGAAAGTTCAAGATTGAGAACTCCTTGGCCTGAAATATGTTCAGGATGTAAAATATGGACTACCGTATGGTTAATGAGAAATCAGAAGGCCTCAATTAGTCTGTATAGAAAATTCAAGATCAAGGCCTCTTTGGCCTGAAATATTTTCAGTATGTTAAATATGGACTACTGTACTGTTGATGAGAGATCAGAAGGAGTCAATTAGGAAATATGTTCAGATGGTCAAATGAGGAGTCAATTAGTCTCTATAGAAAGTTCAAGATTGAGAACTCCTTGGCCTGAAATATGTTCAGTATGTAAAATATGGACTACTGTGTGGTTGATGAGAAATCAGACGACCTCAATTACTCTGTTTAGAAAATTCAAGATCAAGGCCTCTTTGGCCTGAAATATTTTCAGTATGTAAAATATGGACTACCGTATGGTTGATGAGATATCAGAAGGAGTCAATTAGGAAATATGTTCAGAAGGTCAAATGAGGAGTCAATTAGTCTCTATAGAAAGTTCAAGATTGAGAACTCCTTGGCCTGAAATATGTTCAGTATGTAAAATATGGACTACCGTATGGTTAATGAGAAATCAGAAGGCCTCAATTAGTCTGTATGGAAAATTCAAGATCAAGGCCTCTTTGGCCTGAAATATTTTCAGTATGTAAAATATTGAATACCATATGGTTGATGAGAAATCAGAAGGCCTCAATTAGGAAAGATGTTCAAAAGGTCAAAGAAGGAGTGAATTAGTCTCTGTAGAGAACGAGAACTCTTCGGCCTGCAAATTGTTCAGTATGTCAAATATGGAATACTGTACGGTTGATGAGAAATCAGAAGGCCTCAATTAGTCTGTATAGAAAATTCAAGATCAAGGCCTCTTTGGCCTGAAATATTTTCAGTATGTTAAATATGGACTACTGTATGGTTGATGAGAGATCAGAAGGAGTCGATTAGGAAAGATGTTGAAAAGGTCAAAGAAGAATGAATTAGTCTCTGTAGAGAACGAGAACTCTTCGGCCTGCAAATTGTTCAGTATGTCAAATATGGAACACTGTACAGTTGATGAGACATCAAAAGACCTCAATTCGTCTGTACAGAAAATTCAAGATCAAGGCCTCTTTGGCCTGAAATATGTTCAGTATGTTAAATATGGACTACTGTACGGTTGATGAGAGATCAGAAGGAGTCAATTAGGAAAGATGTTCAAAAGGTCAAATAAGGAGACAATTAGTCCTATAGAAAGTTCAAGATTGAGAACTCCTTGGCCTCAAATATGTTCAGTATGTAAAATATGGACTACCCTATGGTTGATGAGGTCAAAAGTCCTCAATTAGTTTGTATAGAAAATTCAAGATCAAGGCCTCTTTTGGGTTGAAATATTTTCAGTATGTCAAATATGGACTACTGTATGGTTGATGAGAAATCAGAAGGAGTCAATTAGGAAAGATGTTCAAAAGGTCAAATATGGAGACAATTAGTCCTATACAAAGTTCAAGATTGAGAACTCCTTGGCCTCAAATATGTTCAATATGTAAAATATGGACTACCCTATGGTTGATGAGGTCAAAAGTCCTCAATTAGTTTGTATAGAAAATTCAAGATCAAGGCCTCTTTTGGCTTGAAATGTTTTTAGTATGTCAAATATGGACTAATGCATGGTTGATGAGACATCAGAAGGAGTCAATTAGGAAAGATGTTCAAAAGGTTAAAGAAGGAGTGAATTAATCTCTGTAGAGAATGAGAACTCTTCGGCCTGCAAATTGTTCAGTATGTCAAATATGGAATACTGTACGGTTGATGAGAAATCAGAAGGCCTCAATTAGTCTGTATAGAAAATTCAAGATCAAGGCCTCTTTGGCCTGAAATATTTTCAGTATGTTAAATATGGACTACTGTATGGTTGATGAGAGATCAGAAGGAGTCAATTAGGAAATATGTTCAAAAGGTCAAATGAGGAGTCAATTAGTCTCTATAGAAAGTTCAAGATTGAGAACTCCTTGGCCTGAAATATGTTCAGGATGTAAAATATGGACTACCCTATGGTTGATGAGGTCAAAAGTCCTCAATTAGTTTGTATAGAAAATTCAAGATCAAGGCCTCTTTGGCCTGAAATATTTTCAGTATGTAAAATATGGACTACCGTATGGTTGATGAGATATCAGAAGGAGTCAATTAGGCAAGATGTTCAAAAGGTCAAATAAGGAGACAATTAGTCCTATAGAAAGTTCAAGATTGAGAACTCCTTGGCCTCAAATATATTCAGTATGTAAAATATGGACTACCCTATGGTTGATGAGAAGTCAAAAGACCTCAATTAGTTTTCATAGAAAATTCAAGATCAAGGCCTCTTTTGGGTTGAAATATTTTCAGTATGTCAAATATGGACTACTGTATGGTTGATGAGAAATCAGAAGGAGTCAATTAGGAAAGATGTTCAAAAGGTCAAATATGGAGACAATTAGTCCTATACAAAGCTCAAGATTGAGAACTCCTTGGCCTCAAATATGTTCAATATGTAAAATATGGACTACCCTATGGTTGATGAGGTCAAAAGTCCTCAATTAGTTTGTATAGAAAATTCAAGATCAAGGCCTCTTTTGGCTTGAAATGTTTTTAGTATGTCAAATATGGACTAATGCATGGTTGATGAGACATCAGAAGGAGTCAATTAGGAAAGATGTTCAAAAGGTTAAAGAAGGAGTGAATTAGTCTCTGTAGAGACTGAGAACTCTTTGGCCTGCAAATTGTTCAGTATGTAAAATATGGAATACTGTACGGTTGATGAGAAATCAGAAGGCCTCAATTAGTCTGTATAGAAAATTCAAGATCAAGGCCTCTTTGGCCTGAAATATTTTCAGTATGTTAAATATGGACTACTGTATGGTTGATGAGAGATCAGAAGGAGTCAATTAGGAAATATGTTCAAAAGGTCAAATGAGGAGTCAATTAGTCTCTATAGAAAGTTCAAGATTGAGAACTCCTTGGCCTGAAATATGTTCAGTATGTAAAATATGGACTACTGTGTGGTTGATGAGAAATCAGACGACCTCAATTACTCTGTTTAGAAAATTCAAGATCAAGGCCTCTTTGGCCTGAAATATTTTCAGTATGTAAAATATGGACTACCGTATGGTTGATGAGATATCAGAAGGAGTCAATTAGGAAATATGTTCAGAAGGTCAAATGAGGAGTCAATTAGTCTCTATAGAAAGTTCAAGATTGAGAACTCCTTGGCCTGAAATATGTTCAGTATGTAAAATATGGACTACCGTATGGTTAATGAGAAATCAGAAGGCCTCAATTAGTCTGTATGGAAAATTCAAGATCAAGGCCTCTTTGGCCTGAAATATTTTCAGTATGTAAAATATTGAATACCATATGGTTGATGAGAAATCAGAAGGCCTCAATTAGGAAAGATGTTCAAAAGGTCAAAGAAGGAGTGAATTAGTCTCTGTAGAGAACGAGAACTCTTCGGCCTGCAAATTGTTCAGTATGTCAAATATGGAATACTGTACGGTTGATGAGAAATCAGAAGGCCTCAATTAGTCTGTATAGAAAATTCAAGATCAAGGCCTCTTTGGCCTGAAATATTTTCAGTATGTTAAATATGGACTACTGTATGGTTGATGAGAGATCAGAAGGAGTCGATTAGGAAAGATGTTGAAAAGGTCAAAGAAGAATGAATTAGTCTCTGTAGAGAACGAGAACTCTTCGGCCTGCAAATTGTTCAGTATGTCAAATATGGAACACTGTACAGTTGATGAGACATCAAAAGACCTCAATTCGTCTGTACAGAAAATTCAAGATCAAGGCCTCTTTGGCCTGAAATATGTTCAGTATGTTAAATATGGACTACTGTACGGTTGATGAGAGATCAGAAGGAGTCAATTAGGAAAGATGTTCAAAAGGTCAAATAAGGAGACAATTAGTCCTATAGAAAGTTCAAGATTGAGAACTCCTTGGCCTCAAATATGTTCAGTATGTAAAATATGGACTACCCTATGGTTGATGAGGTCAAAAGTCCTCAATTAGTTTGTATAGAAAATTCAAGATCAAGGCCTCTTTTGGGTTGAAATATTTTCAGTATGTCAAATATGGACTACTGTATGGTTGATGAGAAATCAGAAGGAGTCAATTAGGAAAGATGTTCAAAAGGTCAAATATGGAGACAATTAGTCCTATACAAAGTTCAAGATTGAGAACTCCTTGGCCTCAAATATGTTCAATATGTAAAATATGGACTACCCTATGGTTGATGAGGTCAAAAGTCCTCAATTAGTTTGTATAGAAAATTCAAGATCAAGGCCTCTTTTGGCTTGAAATGTTTTTAGTATGTCAAATATGGACTAATGCATGGTTGATGAGACATCAGAAGGAGTCAATTAGGAAAGATGTTCAAAAGGTTAAAGAAGGAGTGAATTAGTCTCTGTAGAGAATGAGAACTCTTTGGCCTGCAAATTGTTCAGTATGTAAAATATGGAATACTGTACGGTTGATGAGAAATCAGAAAGCCTCAATTAGTCTGTATAGAAAATTCAAGATCAAGGCCTCTTTGGCCTGAAATATTTTCAGTATGTAAAATATGGACTACCATATGGTTGATGAGAAATCAGAAGGCCTCAATTAGGAAAAATGTTCAAAAGGTCAAAGAAGGAGTGAATTAGTCTCTATAGAAAGTTCAAGATTGAGAACTCCTTGGCCTGAAATATGTTCAGGATGTAAAATATGGACTACCGTATGGTTAATGAGAAATCAGAAGGCCTCAATTAGTCTGTATAGAAAATTCAAGATCAAGGCCTCTTTTGGCTTGAAATGTTTTTAGTATGTCAAATATGGACTAATGCATGGTTGATGAGACATCAGAAGGAGTCAATTAGGAAAGATGTTCAAAAGGTTAAAGAAGGAGTGAATTAGTCTCTGTAGAGACTGAGAACTCTTTGGCCTGCAAATTGTTCAGTATGTAAAATATGGAATACTGTACGGTTGATGAGAAATCAGAAGGCCTCAATTAGTCTGTATAGAAAATTCAAGATCAAGGCCTCTTTGGCCTGAAATATTTTCAGTATGTTAAATATGGACTACTGTATGGTTGATGAGAGATCAGAAGGAGTCAATTAGGAAATATGTTCAAAAGGTCAAATGAGGAGTCAATTAGTCTCTATAGAAAGTTCAAGATTGATAACTCCTTGGCCTGAAATATGTTCAGTATGTAAAATATGGACTACTGTGTGGTTGATGAGAAATCAGACGACCTCAATTACTCTGTTTAGAAAATTCAAGATCAAGGTCTCTTTGGCCTGAAATATTTTCAGTATGTAAAATATGGACTACCGTATGGTTGATGAGATATCAGAAGGAGTCAATTAGGAAATATGTTCAGAAGGTCAAATGAGGAGTCAATTAGTCTCTATAGAAAGTTCAAGATTGAGAACTCCTTGGCCTGAAATATGTTCAGTATGTAAAATATGGACTACCGTATGGTTAATGAGAAATCAGAAGGCCTCAATTAGTCTGTATGGAAAATTCAAGATCAAGGCCTCTTTGGCCTGAAATATTTTCAGTATGTAAAATATTGAATACCATATGGTTGATGAGAAATCAGAAGGCCTCAATGAGGAAAGATGTTCAAAAGGTCAAAGAAGGAGTGAATTAGTCTCTGTAGAGAACGAGAACTCTTCGGCCTGCAAATTGTTCAGTATGTCAAATATGGAATACTGTACGGTTGATGAGAAATCAGAAGGCCTCAATTAGTCTGTATAGAAAATTCAAGATCAAGGCCTCTTTGGCCTGAAATATTTTCAGTATGTTAAATATGGACTACTGTATGGTTGATGAGAGATCAGAAGGAGTCAATTAGGAAATATGTTCAAAAGGTCAAATGAGGAGTCAATTAGTCTCTATAGAAAGTTCAAGATTGAGAACTCCTTGGCCTGAAATATGTTCAGGATGTAAAATATGGACTACCGTATGGTTAATGAGAAATCAGACGACCTCAATTACTCTGTTTAGAAAATTCAAGATCAAGGCCTCTTTGGCCTGAAATATTTTCAGTATGTAAAATATGGACTACCGTATGGTTGATGAGATATCAGAAGGAGTCAATTAGGAAAGATGTTCAAAAGGTCAAATAAGGAGACAATTAGTCCTATAGAAAGTTCAAGATTGAGAACTCCTTGGCCTCAAATATATTCAGTATGTAAAATATGGACTACCCTATGGTTGATGAGAAGTCAAAAGACCTCAATTAGTTTTCATAGAAAATTCAAGATCAAGGCCTCTTTTGGGTTGAAATATTTTCAGTATGTAAAATATGGACTACTGTATGGTTGATGAGACATCAGAAGGAGTCAATTAGGAAAGATGTTCAAAAGGTCAAAGAAGAATGAATTAGTCTCTGTAGAGAACGAGAACTCTTCGGCCTACAAATTGTTCAGTATGTCAAATATGGAACACTGTACAGTTGATGAGACATCAAAAGACCTCAATTCGTCTGTACAGAAAATTCAAGATCAAGGCCTCTTTGGCCTGAAATATGTTCAGTATGTTAAATATGGACTACTGTACGGTTGATGAGAGATCAGAAGGAGTCAATTAGGAAATATGTTCAGAAGGTCAAATGAGGAGTCAATTAGTCTCTATAGAAAGTTCAAGATTGAGAACTCCTTGGCCTGAAATATGTTCAGTATGTAAAATATGGACTACCGTATGATTAATGAGAAATCAGAAAGCCTCAATTAGTCTGTATGGAAAATTCAAGATCAAGGCCTCTTTGGCCTGAAATATTTTCAGTATGTAAAATATTGAATACCATATGGTTGATGAGAAATCAGAAGGCCTCAATTAGGAAAGATGTTCAAAAGGTCAAAGAAGCAGTGAATTAGTCTCTGTAGAGAACGAGAACGCTTCGGCCTGCAAATTGTTCAGTATGTCAAATATGGAATACTGTACGGTTGATGAGAAATCAGAAGGCCTCAATTAGTCTGTATAGAAAATTCAAGATCAAGGCCTCTTTGGCCTGAAATATTTTCAGTATGTTAAATATGGACTACTGTATGGTTGATGAGAGATCAGAAGGAGTCAATTAGGAAATATGTTCAAAAGGTCAAATGAGGAGTCAATTAGTCTCTATAGAAAGTTCAAGATTGAGAACTCCTTGGCCTGAAATATGTTCAGGATGTAAAATATGGACTACCGTATGGTTAATGAGAAATCAGAAGGCCTCAATTAGTCTGTATAGAAAATTCAAGATCAAGGCCTCTTTGGCCTGAAATATTTTCAGTATGTTAAATATGGACTACTGTACTGTTGATGAGAGATCAGAAGGAGTCAATTAGGAAATATGTTCAGATGGTCAAATGAGGAGTCAATTAGTCTCTATAGAAAGTTCAAGATTGAGAACTCCTTGGCCTGAAATATGTTCAGTATGTAAAATATGGACTACTGTGTGGTTGATGAGAAATCAGACGACCTCAATTACTCTGTTTAGAAAATTCAAGATCAAGGCCTCTTTGGCCTGAAATATTTTCAGTATGTAAAATATGGACTACCGTATGGTTGATGAGATATCAGAAGGAGTCAATTAGGAAATATGTTCAGAAGGTCAAATGAGGAGTCAATTAGTCTCTATAGAAAGTTCAAGATTGAGAACTCCTTGGCCTGAAATATGTTCAGTATGTAAAATATGGACTACCGTATGGTTAATGAGAAATCAGAAGGCCTCAATTAGTCTGTATGGAAAATTCAAGATCAAGGCCTCTTTGGCCTGAAATATTTTCAGTATGTAAAATATTGAATACCATATGGTTGATGAGAAATCAGAAGGCCTCAATTAGGAAAGATGTTCAAAAGGTCAAAGAAGGAGTGAATTAGTCTCTGTAGAGAACGAGAACTCTTCGGCCTGCAAATTGTTCAGTATGTCAAATATGGAATACTGTACGGTTGATGAGAAATCAGAAGGCCTCAATTAGTCTGTATAGAAAATTCAAGATCAAGGCCTCTTTGGCCTGAAATATTTTCAGTATGTTAAATATGGACTACTGTATGGTTGATGAGAGATCAGAAGGAGTCGATTAGGAAAGATGTTGAAAAGGTCAAAGAAGAATGAATTAGTCTCTGTAGAGAACGAGAACTCTTCGGCCTGCAAATTGTTCAGTATGTCAAATATGGAACACTGTACAGTTGATGAGACATCAAAGACCTCAATTCGTCTGTACAGAAAATTCAAGATCAAGGCCTCTTTGGCCTGAAATATGTTCAGTATGTTAAATATGGACTACTGTACGGTTGATGAGAGATCAGAAGGAGTCAATTAGGAAAGATGTTCAAAAGGTCAAATAAGGAGACAATTAGTCCTATAGAAAGTTCAAGATTGAGAACTCCTTGGCCTCAAATATGTTCAGTATGTAAAATATGGACTACCCTATGGTTGATGAGGTCAAAAGTCCTCAATTAGTTTGTATAGAAAATTCAAGATCAAGGCCTCTTTTGGGTTGAAATATTTTCAGTATGTCAAATATGGACTACTGTATGGTTGATGAGAAATCAGAAGGAGTCAATTAGGAAAGATGTTCAAAAGGTCAAATATGGAGACAATTAGTCCTATACAAAGTTCAAGATTGAGAACTCCTTGGCCTCAAATATGTTCAATATGTAAAATATGGACTACCCTATGGTTGATGAGGTCAAAAGTCCTCAATTAGTTTGTATAGAAAATTCAAGATCAAGGCCTCTTTTGGCTTGAAATGTTTTTAGTATGTCAAATATGGACTAATGCATGGTTGATGAGACATCAGAAGGAGTCAATTAGGAAAGATGTTCAAAAGGTTAAAGAAGGAGTGAATTAATCTCTGTAGAGAATGAGAACTCTTCGGCCTGCAAATTGTTCAGTATGTCAAATATGGAATACTGTACGGTTGATGAGAAATCAGAAGGCCTCAATTAGTCTGTATAGAAAATTCAAGATCAAGGCCTCTTTGGCCTGAAATATTTTCAGTATGTTAAATATGGACTACTGTATGGTTGATGAGAGATCAGAAGGAGTCAATTAGGAAATATGTTCAAAAGGTCAAATGAGGAGTCAATTAGTCTCTATAGAAAGTTCAAGATTGAGAACTCCTTGGCCTGAAATATGTTCAGGATGTAAAATATGGACTACCCTATGGTTGATGAGGTCAAAAGTCCTCAATTAGTTTGTATAGAAAATTCAAGATCAAGGCCTCTTTGGCCTGAAATATTTTCAGTATGTAAAATATGGACTACCGTATGGTTGATGAGATATCAGAAGGAGTCAATTAGGAAAGATGTTCAAAAGGTCAAATAAGGAGACAATTAGTCCTATAGAAAGTTCAAGATTGAGAACTCCTTGGCCTCAAATATATTCAGTATGTAAAATATGGACTACCCTATGGTTGATGAGGTCAAAAGTCCTCAATTAGTTTTCATAGAAAATTCAAGATCAAGGCCTCTTTTGGGTTGAAATATTTTCAGTATGTCAAATATGGACTACTGTATGGTTGATGAGAAATCAGAAGGAGTCAATTAGGAAAGATGTTCAAAAGGTCAAATATGGAGACAATTAGTCCTATACAAAGCTCAAGATTGAGAACTCCTTGGCCTCAAATATGTTCACTATGTAAAATATGGACTACCCTATGGTTGATGAGGTCAAAAGTCCTCAATTAGTTTGTATAGAAAATTCAAGATCAAGGCCTCTTTTGGCTTGAAATGTTTTTAGTATGTCAAATATGGACTAATGCATGGTTGATGAGACATCAGAAGGAGTCAATTAGGAAAGATGTTCAAAAGGTTAAAGAAGGAGTGAATTAGTCTCTGTAGAGACTGAGAACTCTTTGGCCTGCAAATTGTTCAGTATGTAAAATATGGAATACTGTACGGTTGATGAGAAATCAGAAGGCCTCAATTAGTCTGTATAGAAAATTCAAGATCAAGGCCTCTTTGGCCTGAAATATTTTCAGTATGTTAAATATGGACTACTGTATGGTTGATGAGAGATCAGAAGGAGTCAATTAGGAAATATGTTCAAAAGGTCAAATGAGGAGTCAATTAGTCTCTATAGAAAGTTCAAGATTGAGAACTCCTTGGCCTGAAATATGTTCAGTATGTAAAATATGGACTACTGTGTGGTTGATTAGAAATCAGACGACCTCAATTACTCTGTTTAGAAAATTCAAGATCAAGGCCTCTTTGGCCTGAAATATTTTCAGTATGTAAAATATGGACTACCGTATGGTTGATGAGATATCAGAAGGAGTCAATTAGGAAATATGTTCAGAAGGTCAAATGAGGAGTCAATTAGTCTCTATAGAAAGTTCAAGATTGAGAACTCCTTGGCCTGAAATATGTTCAGTATGTAAAATATGGACTACCGTATGGTTAATGAGAAATCAGAAGGCCTCAATTAGTCTGTATGGAAAATTCAAGATCAAGGCCTCTTTGGCCTGAAATATTTTCAGTATGTAAAATATTGAATACCATATGGTTGATGAGAAATCAGAAGGCCTCAATTAGGAAAGATGTTCAAAAGGTCAAAGAAGGAGTGAATTAGTCTCTGTAGAGAACGAGAACTCTTCGGCCTGCAAATTGTTCAGTATGTCAAATATGGAATACTGTACGGTTGATGAGAAATCAGAAGGCCTCAATTAGTCTGTATAGAAAATTCAAGATCAAGGCCTCTTTGGCCTGAAATATTTTCAGTATGTTAAATATGGACTACTGTATGGTTGATGAGAGATCAGAAGGAGTCGATTAGGAAAGATGTTGAAAAGGTCAAAGAAGAATGAATTAGTCTCTGTAGAGAACGAGAACTCTTCGGCCTGCAAATTGTTCAGTATGTCAAATATGGAACACTGTACAGTTGATGAGACATCAAAAGACCTCAATTCGTCTGTACAGAAAATTCAAGATCAAGGCCTCTTTGGCCTGAAATATGTTCAGTATGTTAAATATGGACTACTGTACGGTTGATGAGAGATCAGAAGGAGTCAATTAGGAAAGATGTTCAAAAGGTCAAATAAGGAGACAATTAGTCCTATAGAAAGTTCAAGATTGAGAACTCCTTGGCCTCAAATATGTTCAGTATGTAAAATATGGACTACCCTATGGTTGATGAGGTCAAAAGTCCTCAATTAGTTTGTATAGAAAATTCAAGATCAAGGCCTCTTTTGGGTTGAAATATTTTCAGTATGTCAAATATGGACTACTGTATGGTTGATGAGAAATCAGAAGGAGTCAATTAGGAAAGATGTTCAAAAGGTCAAATATGGAGACAATTAGTCCTATACAAAGTTCAAGATTGAGAACTCCTTGGCCTCAAATATGTTCAATATGTAAAATATGGACTACCCTATGGTTGATGAGGTCAAAAGTCCTCAATTAGTTTGTATAGAAAATTCAAGATCAAGGCCTCTTTTGGCTTGAAATGTTTTTAGTATGTCAAATATGGACTAATGCATGGTTGATGAGACATCAGAAGGAGTCAATTAGGAAAGATGTTCAAAAGGTTAAAGAAGGAGTGAATTAGTCTCTGTAGAGAATGAGAACTCTTTGGCCTGCAAATTGTTCAGTATGTAAAATATGGAATACTGTACGGTTGATGAGAAATCAGAAAGCCTCAATTAGTCTGTATAGAAAATTCAAGATCAAGGCCTCTTTGGCCTGAAATATTTTCAGTATGTAAAATATGGACTACCATATGGTTGATGAGAAATCAGAAGGCCTCAATTAGGAAAAATGTTCAAAAGGTCAAAGAAGGAGTGAATTAGTCTCTATAGAAAGTTCAAGATTGAGAACTCCTTGGCCTGAAATATGTTCAGGATGTAAAATATGGACTACCGTATGGTTAATGAGAAATCAGAAGGCCTCAATTAGTCTGTATAGAAAATTCAAGATCAAGGCCTCTTTGGCCTGAAATATTTTCAGTATGTAAAATATGGACTACTGTATGGTTGATGAGACATCAGAAGGAGTCAATTAGGAAAGATGTTCAAAAGGTCAAAGAAGAATGAATTAGTCTCTGTAGAGAACGAGAACTCTTCGGCCTGCAAATTGTTCAGCATGTCAAATATGGACTACCCTATGGTTGATGAGGTCAAAAGTCCTCAATTAGTTTGTATAGAAAATTCAAGATCAAGGCCTCTTTTGGGTTGAAATATTTTCAGTATGTCAAATATGGACTACTGTATGGTTGATGAGAAATCAGAAGGAGTCAATTAGGAAAGATGTTCAAAAGGTCAAATATGGAGACAATTAGTCCTATACAAAGCTCAAGATTGAGAACTCCTTGGCCTCAAATATGTTCACTATGTAAAATATGGACTACCCTATGGTTGATGAGGTCAAAAGTCCTCAATTAGTTTGTATAGAAAATTCAAGATCAAGGCCTCTTTGGCCTGAAATATTTTCAGTATGTAAAATATGGACTACTGTATGGTTGATGAGACATCAGAAGGAGTCAATTAGGAAAGATGTTCAAAAGGTCAAAGAAGAATGAATTAGTCTCTGTAGAGAACAAGATCAAGGCCTCTTTGGCCTGAAATATTTTCAGTATGTAAAATATGGACTACCGTATGGTTGATGAGATATCAGAAGGAGTCAATTAGGAAATATGTTCAGAAGGTCAAATGAGGAGTCAATTAGTCTCTATAGAAAGTTCAAGATTGAGAACTCCTTGGCCTGAAATATGTTCAGTATGTAAAATATGGACTACCGTATGGTTAATGAGAAATCAGAAGGCCTCAATTAGTCTGTATGGAAAATTCAAGATCAAGGCCTCTTTGGCCTGAAATATTTTCAGTATGTAAAATATTGAATACCATATGGTTGATGAGAAATCAGAAGGCCTCAATGAGGAAAGATGTTCAAAAGGTCAAAGAAGGAGTGAATTAGTCTCTGTAGAGAACGAGAACTCTTCGGCCTGCAAATTGTTCAGTATGTCAAATATGGAATACTGTACGGTTGATGAGAAATCAGAAGGCCTCAATTAGTCTGTATAGAAAATTCAAGATCAAGGCCTCTTTGGCCTGAAATATTTTCAGTATGTTAAATATGGACTACTGTATGGTTGATGAGAGATCAGAAGGAGTCAATTAGGAAATATGTTCAAAAGGTCAAATGAGGAGTCAATTAGTCTCTATAGAAAGTTCAAGATTGAGAACTCCTTGGCCTGAAATATGTTCAGGATGTAAAATATGGACTACCGTATGGTTAATGAGAAATCAGACGACCTCAATTACTCTGTTTAGAAAATTCAAGATCAAGGCCTCTTTGGCCTGAAATATTTTCAGTATGTAAAATATGGACTACCGTATGGTTGATGAGATATCAGAAGGAGTCAATTAGGAAAGATGTTCAAAAGGTCAAATAAGGAGACAATTAGTCCTATAGAAAGTTCAAGATTGAGAACTCCTTGGCCTCAAATATATTCAGTATGTAAAATATGGACTACCCTATGGTTGATGAGAAGTCAAAAGACCTCAATTAGTTTTCATAGAAAATTCAAGATCAAGGCCTCTTTTGGGTTGAAATATTTTCAGTATGTCAAATATGGACTACTGTATGGTTGATGAGAAATCAGAAGGAGTCAATTAGGAAAGATGTTCAAAAGGTCAAATATGGAGACAATTAGTCCTATACAAAGCTCAAGATTGAGAACTCCTTGGCCTCAAATATGTTCAATATGTAAAATATGGACTACCCTATGGTTGATGAGGTCAAAAGTCCTCAATTAGTTTGTATAGAAAATTCAAGATCAAGGCCTCTTTTGGCTTGAAATGTTTTTAGTATGTCAAATATGGACTAATGCATGGTTGATGAGACATCAGAAGGAGTCAATTAGGAAAGATGTTCAAAAGGTTAAAGAAGGAGTGAATTAGTCTCTGTAGAGACTGAGAACTCTTTGGCCTGCAAATTGTTCAGTATGTAAAATATGGAATACTGTACGGTTGATGAGAAATCAGAAGGCCCCAATTAGTCTGTATAGAAAATTCAAGATCAAGGCCTCTTTGGCCTGAAATATTTTCAGTATGTTAAATATGGACTACTGTATGGTTGATGAGAGATCAGAAGGAGTCAATTAGGAAATATGTTCAAAAGGTCAAATGAGGAGTCAATTAGTCTCTATAGAAAGTTCAAGATTGAGAACTCCTTGGCCTGAAATATGTTCAGTATGTAAAATATGGACTACTGTGTGGTTGATGAGAAATCAGACGACCTCAATTACTCTGTTTAGAAAATTCAAGATCAAGGTCTCTTTGGCCTGAAATATTTTCAGTATGTAAAATATGGACTACCGTATGGTTGATGAGATATCAGAAGGAGTCAATTAGGAAATATGTTCAGAAGGTCAAATGAGGAGTCAATTAGTCTCTATAGAAAGTTCAAGATTGAGAACTCCTTGGCCTGAAATATGTTCAGTATGTAAAATATGGACTACCGTATGGTTAATGAGAAATCAGAAGGCCTCAATTAGTCTGTATGGAAAATTCAAGATCAAGGCCTCTTTGGCCTGAAATATTTTCAGTATGTAAAATATTGAATACCATATGGTTGATGAGAAATCAGAAGGCCTCAATGAGGAAAGATGTTCAAAAGGTCAAAGAAGGAGTGAATTAGTCTCTGTAGAGAACGAGAACTCTTCGGCCTGCAAATTGTTCAGTATGTCAAATATGGAATACTGTACGGTTGATGAGAAATCAGAAGGCCTCAATTAGTCTGTATAGAAAATTCAAGATCAAGGCCTCTTTGGCCTGAAATATTTTCAGTATGTTAAATATGGACTACTGTATGGTTGATGAGAGATCAGAAGGAGTCAATTAGGAAATATGTTCAAAAGGTCAAATGAGGAGTCAATTAGTCTCTATAGAAAGTTCAAGATTGAGAACTCCTTGGCCTGAAATATGTTCAGGATGTAAAATATGGACTACCGTATGGTTAATGAGAAATCAGACGACCTCAATTACTCTGTTTAGAAAATTCAAGATCAAGGCCTCTTTGGCCTGAAATATTTTCAGTATGTAAAATATGGACTACCGTATGGTTGATGAGATATCAGAAGGAGTCAATTAGGAAAGATGTTCAAAAGGTCAAATAAGGAGACAATTAGTCCTATAGAAAGTTCAAGATTGAGAACTCCTTGGCCTCAAATATATTCAGTATGTAAAATATGGACTACCCTATGGTTGATGAGAAGTCAAAAGACCTCAATTAGTTTTCATAGAAAATTCAAGATCAAGGCCTCTTTTGGGTTGAAATATTTTCAGTATGTAAAATATGGACTACTGTATGGTTGATGAGACATCAGAAGGAGTCAATTAGGAAATATGTTCAGAAGGTCAAATGAGGAGTCAATTAGTCTCTATAGAAAGTTCAAGATTGAGAACTCCTTGGCCTGAAATATGTTCAGTATGTAAAATATGGACTACCGTATGGTTAATGAGAAATCAGACGACCTCAATTACTCTGTTTAGAAAATTCAAGATCAAGGCCTCTTTAGCCTGAAATATTTTCAGTATGTAAAATATGGACTACCGTATGGTTGATGAGATATCAGAAGGAGTCAATTAGGAAATATGTTCAGAAGGTCAAATGAGGAGTCAATTAGTCTCTATAGAAAGTTCAAGATTGAGAACTCCTTGGCCTGAAATATGTTCAGTATGTAAAATATGGACTACCGTATGGTTAATGAGAAATCAGAAGGCCTCAATTAGTCTGTATGGAAAATTCAAGATCAAGGCCTCTTTGGCCTGAAATATTTTCAGTATGTGAAATATTGAATACCATATGGTTGGTGAGAAATCAGAAGGCCTCAATTAGGAAAGATGTTCAAAAGGTCAAAGAAGGAGTGAATTAGTCTCTGTAGAGAACGAGAACTCTTCGGCCTGCAAATTGTTCAGTATGTCAAATATGGAATACTGTACGGTTGATGAGAAATCAGAAGGCCTCAATTAGTCTGTATAGAAAATTCAAGATCAAGGCCTCTTTGGCCTGAAATATTTTCAGTATGTTAAATATGGACTACTGTATGGTTGATGAGAGATCAGAAGGAGTCGATTAGGAAAGATGTTGAAAAGGTCAAAGAAGAATGAATTAGTCTCTGTAGAGAACGAGAACTCTTCGGCCTGCAAATTGTTCAGTATGTCAAATATGGAACACTGTACAGTTGATGAGACATCAAAAGACCTCAATTCGTCTGTACAGAAAATTCAAGATCAAGGCCTCTTTGGCCTGAAATATGTTCAGTATGTTAAATATGGACTACTGTACGGTTGATGAGAGATCAGAAGGAGTCAATTAGGAAAGATGTTCAAAAGGTCAAATAAGGAGACAATTAGTCCTATAGAAAGTTCAAGATTGAGAACTCCTTGGCCTCAAATATGTTCAGTATGTAAAATATGGACTACCCTATGGTTGATGAGGTCAAAAGTCCTCAATTAGTTTGTATAGAAAATTCAAGATCAAGGCCTCTTTTGGGTTGAAATATTTTCAGTATGTCAAATATGGACTACTGTATGGTTGATGAGAAATCAGAAGGAGTCAATTAGGAAAGATGTTCAAAAGGTCAAATATGGAGACAATTAGTCCTATACAAAGTTCAAGATTGAGAACTCCTTGGCCTCAAATATGTTCAATATGTAAAATATGGACTACCCTATGGTTGATGAGGTCAAAAGTCCTCAATTAGTTTGTATAGAAAATTCAAGATCAAGGCCTCTTTTGGCTTGAAATGTTTTTAGTATGTCAAATATGGACTAATGCATGGTTGATGAGACATCAGAAGGAGTCAATTAGGAAAGATGTTCAAAAGGTTAAAGAAGGAGTGAATTAATCTCTGTAGAGAATGAGAACTCTTCGGCCTGCAAATTGTTCAGTATGTCAAATATGGAATACTGTACGGTTGATGAGAAATCAGAAGGCCTCAATTAGTCTGTATAGAAAATTCAAGATCAAGGCCTCTTTGGCCTGAAATATTTTCAGTATGTTAAATATGGACTACTGTATGGTTGATGAGAGATCAGAAGGAGTCAATTAGGAAATATGTTCAAAAGGTCAAATGAGGAGTCAATTAGTCTCTATAGAAAGTTCAAGATTGAGAACTCCTTGGCCTGAAATATGTTCAGGATGTAAAATATGGACTACCGTATGGTTAATGAGAAATCAGAAGGCCTCAATTAGTCTGTATAGAAAATTCAAGATCAAGGCCTCTTTGGCCTGAAATATTTTCAGTATGTAAAATATGGACTACTGTATGGTTGATGAGACATCAGAAGGAGTCAATTAGGAAAGATGTTCAAAAGGTCAAAGAAGAATGAATTAGTCTCTGTAGAGAACGAGAACTCTTCGCCCTGCAAATTGTTCAGCATGTCAAATATGGACTACCCTATGGTTGATGAGGTCAAAAGTCCTCAATTAGTTTGTATAGAAAATTCAAGATCAAGGCCTCTTTTGGGTTGAAATATTTTCAGTATGTCAAATATGGACTACTGTATGGTTGATGAGAAATCAGAAGGAGTCAATTAGGAAAGATGTTCAAAAGGTCAAATATGGAGACAATTAGTCCTATACAAAGCTCAAGATTGAGAACTCCTTGGCCTCAAATATGTTCAATATGTAAAATATGGACTACCCTATGGTTGATGAGGTCAAAAGTCCTCAATTAGTTTGTATAGAAAATTCAAGATCAAGGCCTCTTTTGGCTTGAAATGTTTTTAGTATGTCAAATATGGACTAATGCATGGTTGATGAGACATCAGAAGGAGTCAATTAGGAAAGATGTTCAAAAGGTTAAAGAAGGAGTGAATTAGTCTCTGTAGAGAATGAGAACTCTTTGGCCTGCAAATTGTTCAGTATGTAAAATATGGAATACTGTACGGTTGATGAGAAATCAGAAGTCCTCAATTAGTCTGTATAGAAAATTCAAGATCAAGGCCTCTTTGGCCTGAAATATTTTCAGCATGTTAAATATGGACTACTGTGCGGTTGATGAGAGATCAGAAGGAGTCAATTAGGAAATATGTTCAGAAGGTCAAATGAGGAGTCAATTAGTCTCTATAGAAAGTTCAAGATTGAGAACTCCTTGGCCTGAAATATGTTCAGTATGTAAAATATGGACTACCGTATGGTTAATGAGAAATCAGAAGGCCTCAATTAGTCTGTATGGAAAATTCAAGATCAAGGCCTCTTTGGCCTGAAATATTTTCAGTATGTAAAATATTGAATACCATATGGTTGATGAGAAATCAGAAGGCCTCAATGAGGAAAGATGTTCAAAAGGTCAAAGAAGGAGTGAATTAGTCTCTGTAGAGAACGAGAACTCTTCGGCCTGCAAATTGTTCAGTATGTCAAATATGGAATACTGTACGGTTGATGAGAAATCAGAAGGCCTCAATTAGTCTGTATAGAAAATTCAAGATCAAGGCCTCTTTGGCCTGAAATATTTTCAGTATGTTAAATATGGACTACTGTATGGTTGATGAGAGATCAGAAGGAGTCAATTAGGAAATATGTTCAAAAGGTCAAATGAGGAGTCAATTAGTCTCTATAGAAAGTTCAAGATTGAGAACTCCTTGGCCTGAAATATGTTCAGGATGTAAAATATGGACTACCGTATGGTTAATGAGAAATCAGACGACCTCAATTACTCTGTTTAGAAAATTCAAGATCAAGGCCTCTTTGGCCTGAAATATTTTCAGTATATAAAATATGGACTACCGTATGGTTGATGAGATATCAGAAGGAGTCAATTAGGAAAGATGTTCAAAAGGTCAAATAAGGAGACAATTAGTCCTATAGAAAGTTCAAGATTGAGAACTCCTTGGCCTCAAATATATTCAGTATGTAAAATATGGACTACCCTATGGTTGATGAGAAGTCAAAAGACCTCAATTAGTTTTCATAGAAAATTCAAGATCAAGGCCTCTTTTGGGTTGAAATATTTTCAGTATGTAAAATATGGACTACTGTATGGTTGATGAGACATCAGAAGGAGTCAATTAGGAAAGATGTTCAAAAGGTCAAAGAAGAATGAATTAGTCTCTGTAGAGAACGAGAACTCTTCGGCCTACAAATTGTTCAGTATGTCAAATATGGAACACTGTACAGTTGATGAGACATCAAAAGACCTCAATTCGTCTGTACAGAAAATTCAAGATCAAGGCCTCTTTGGCCTGAAATATGTTCAGTATGTTAAATATGGACTACTGTACGGTTGATGAGAGATCAGAAGGAGTCAATTAGGAAATATGTTCAGAAGGTCAAATGAGGAGTCAATTAGTGTCTATAGAAAGTTCAAGATTGAGAACTCCTTGGCCTGAAATATGTTCAGTATGTAAAATATGGACTACCGTATGGTTAATGAGAAATCAGAAAGCCTCAATTAGTCTGTATGGAAAATTCAAGATCAAGGCCTCTTTGGCCTGAAATATTTTCAGTATGTAAAATATTGAATACCATATGGTTGATGAGAAATCAGAAGGCCTCAATTAGGAAAGATGTTCAAAAGGTCAAAGAAGCAGTGAATTAGTCTCTGTAGAGAACGAGAACGCTTCGGCCTGCAAATTGTTCAGTATGTCAAATATGGAATACTGTACGGTTGATGAGAAATCAGAAGGCCTCAATTAGTCTGTATAGAAAATTCAAGATCAAGGCCTCTTTGGCCTGAAATATTTTCAGTATGTTAAATATGGACTACTGTATGGTTGATGAGAGATCAGAAGGAGTCAATTAGGAAATATGATCAAAAGGTCAAATGAGGAGTCAATTAGTCTCTATAGAAAGTTCAAGATTGAGAACTCCTTGGCCTGAAATATGTTCAGGATGTAAAATATGGACTACCGTATGGTTAATGAGAAATCAGAAGGCCTCGATTTGTCTGTATAGAAAATTCAAGATCAAGGCCTCTTTGGCCTGAAATATTTTCAGTATGTAAAATATGGACTACCGTATGGTTGATGATATATCAGAAGGAGTCAATTAGGAAATATGTTCAGAAGGTCAAATGAGGAGTCAATTAGTCTCTATAGAAAGTTCAAGATTGAGAACTCCTTGGCCTGAAATATGTTCAGTATGTAAAATATGGACTACCGTATGGTTAATGAGAAATCAGAAGGCCTCAATTAGTCTGTATGGAAAATTCAAGATCAAGGCCTCTTTGGCCTGAAATATTTTCAGTATGTTAAATATGGACTACTGTACTGTTGATGAGAGATCAGAAGGAGTCAATTAGGAAATATGTTCAGATGGTCAAATGAGGAGTCAATTAGTCTCTATAGAAAGTTCAAGATTGAGAACTCCTTGGCCTGAAATATGTTCAGTATGTAAAATATGGACTACCGTACGGTTAATGAGAAATCAGAAGGCCTCAATTAGTCTGTATAGAAAATTCAAGATCAAGGCCTCTTTGGCCTGAAATATTTTCAGTATGTTAAATATGGACTACTGTATGGTTGATGAGAGATCAGAAGGAGTCAATTAGGAAAGATGTTGAAAAGGTCAAAGAAGAATGAATTAGTCTCTGTAGAGAACGAGAACTCTTCGGCCTGCAAATTGTTCAGTATGTCAAATATGGAACACTGTACAGTTGATGAGACATCAAAAGACCTCAATTCGTCTGTACAGAAAATTCAAGATCAAGGCCTCTTTGGCCTGAAATATGTTCAGTATGTTAAATATGGACTACTGTACGGTTGATGAGAGATCAGAAGGAGTCAATTAGGAAAGATGTTCAAAAGGTCAAATAAGGAGACAATTAGTCCTATAGAAAGTTCAAGATTGAGAACTCCTTGGCCTCAAATATGTTCAGTATGTAAAATATGGACTACCCTATGGTTGATGAGGTCAAAAGTCCTCAATTAGTTTGTATAGAAAATTCAAGATCAAGGCCTCTTTTGGGTTGAAATATTTTCAGTATGTCAAATATGGACTACTGTATGGTTGATGAGAAATCAGAAGGAGTCAATTAGGAAAGATGTTCAAAAGGTCAAATATGGAGACAATTAGTCCTATACAAAGTTCAAGATTGAGAACTCCTTGGCCTCAAATATGTTCAATATGTAAAATATGGACTACCCTATGGTTGATGAGGTCAAAAGTCCTCAATTAGTTTGTATAGAAAATTCAAGATCAAGGCCTCTTTTGGCTTGAAATGTTTTTAGTATGTCAAATATGGACTAATGCATGGTTGATGAGACATCAGAAGGAGTCAATTAGGAAAGATGTTCAAAAGGTTAAAGAAGGAGTGAATTAATCTCTGTAGAGAATGAGAACTCTTCGGCCTGCAAATTGTTCAGTATGTCAAATATGGAATACTGTACGGTTGATGAGAAATCAGAAGGCCTCAATTAGTCTGTATAGAAAATTCAAGATCAAGGCCTCTTTGGCCTGAAATATTTTCAGTATGTTAAATATGGACTACTGTATGGTTGATGAGAGATCAGAAGGAGTCAATTAGGAAATATGTTCAAAAGGTCAAATGAGGAGTCAATTAGTCTCTATAGAAAGTTCAAGATTGAGAACTCCTTGGCCTGAAATATGTTCAGGATGTAAAATATGGACTACCGTATAGTTAATGAGAAATCAGAAGGCCTCAATTAGTCTGTATAGAAAATTCAAGATCAAGGCCTCTTTGGCCTGAAATATTTTCAGTATGTTAAATATGGACTACTGTATGGTTGATGAGACATCAGAAGGAGTCAATTAGGAAAGATGTTCAAAAGGTCAAAGAAGAATGAATTAGTCTCTGTAGAGAACGAGAACTCTTCGGCCTGCAAATTGTTCAGTATGTCAAATATGGAACACTGTACAGTTGATGAGACATCAAAAGACCTCAATTCGTCTGTACAGAAAATTCAAGATCAAGGCCTCTTTGGCCTGAAATATGTTCAGTATGTTACATATGGACTACTGTACGGTTGATGAGAGATCAGAAGGAGTCAATTAGGAAATATGTTCAGAAGGTCAAATGAGGAGTCAATTAGTCTCTATAGAAAGTTCAAGATTGAGAACTCCTTGGCCTGAAATATGTTCAGTATGTAAAATATGGACTACCGTATGGTTAATGAGAAATCAGAAAGCCTCAATTAGTCTGTACAGAAAATTCAAGATCAAGGCCTCTTTGGCCTGAAATATTTTCAGTATGTAAAATATTGAATACCATATGGTTGATGAGAAATCAGAAAGCCTCAACTAGGAAAGATGTTCAAAAGGTCAAAGAAGGAGTGAATTAGTCTCTGTAGAGAACGAGAACGCTTCGGCCTGCAAATTGTTCAGTATGTCAAATATGGAATACTGTACGGTTGATGAGAAATCAGAAGGCCTCAATTAGTCTGTATAGAAAATTCAAGATCAAGGCCTCTTTGGCCTGAAATATTTTCAGTATGTTAAATATGGACTACTGTATGGTTGATGAGAGATCAGAAGGAGTCAATTAGGAAATATGTTCAAAAGGTCAAATGAGGAGTCAATTAGTCTCTATAGAAAGTTCAAGATTGAGAACTCCTTGGCCTGAAATATGTTCAGGATGTAAAATATGGACTACCGTATAGTTAATGAGAAATCAGAAGGCCTCAATTAGTCTGTATAGAAAATTCAAGATCAAGGCCTCTTTGGCCTGAAATATTTTCAGTATGTTAAATATGGACTACTGTATGGTTGATGAGACATCAGAAGGAGTCAATTAGGAAAGATGTTCAAAAGGTCAAAGAAGAATGAATTAGTCTCTGTAGAGAACGAGAACTCTTCGGCCTGCAAATTGTTCAGTATGTCAAATATGGAACACTGTACAGTTGATGAGACATCAAAAGACCTCAATTCGTCTGTACAGAAAATTCAAGATCAAGGCCTCTTTGGCCTGAAATATGTTCAGTATGTTACATATGGACTACTGTACGGTTGATGAGAGATCAGAAGGAGTCAATTAGGAAATATGTTCAGAAGGTCAAATGAGGAGTCAATTAGTCTCTATAGAAAGTTCAAGATTGAGAACTCCTTGGCCTGAAATATGTTCAGTATGTAAAATATGGACTACCGTATGGTTAATGAGAAATCAGAAAGCCTCAATTAGTCTGTACAGAAAATTCAAGATCAAGGCCTCTTTGGCCTGAAATATTTTCAGTATGTAAAATATTGAATACCATATGGTTGATGAGAAATCAGAAAGCCTCAACTAGGAAAGATGTTCAAAAGGTCAAAGAAGGAGTGAATTAGTCTCTGTAGAGAACGAGAACGCTTCGGCCTGCAAATTGTTCAGTATGTCAAATATGGAATACTGTACGGTTGATGAGAAATCAGAAGGCCTCAATTAGTCTGTATAGAAAATTCAAGATCAAGGCCTCTTTGGCCTGAAATATTTTCAGTATGTTAAATATGGACTACTGTATGGTTGATGAGAGATCAGAAGGAGTCAATTAGGAAATATGTTCAAAAGGTCAAATGAGGAGTCAATTAGTCTCTATAGAAAGTTCAAGATTGAGAACTCCTTGGCCTGAAATATGTTCAGGATGTAAAATATGGACTACCATATGGTTGATGAGACATCAGAAGGAGTCAATTAGGAAAGATGTTCAAAAGGTCAAAGAAGAATGAATTAGTCTCTGTAGAGAACGAGAACTCTTCGGCCTGCAAATTGTTCAGTATGTCAAATATGGAACACTGTACAGTTGATGAGACATCAAAAGACCTCAATTCGTCTGTACAGAAAATTCAAGATCAAGGCCTCTTTGGCCTGAAATATGTTCAGTATGTTAAATATGGACTACTGTACGGTTTATGAGAGATCAGAAGGAGTCAATTAGGAAATATGTTCAGAAGGTCAAATGAGGAGTCAATTAGTCTCTATAGAAAGTTCAAGATTGAGAACTCCTTGGCCTGAAATATGTTCAGTATGTAAAATATGGACTACCGTATGGTTAATGAGAAATCAGAAAGCCTCAATTAGTCTGTATGGAAAATTCAAGATCAAGGCCTCTTTGGCCTGAAATATTTTCAGTATGTAAAATATTGAATACCATATGGTTGATGAGAAATCAGAAGGCCTCAATTAGGAGAGATGTTCAAAAGGTCAAAGAAGGAGTGAATTAGTCTCTGTAGAGAACGAGAACGCTTCGGCCTGCAAATTGTTCAGTATGTCAAATATGGAATACTGTACGGTTGATGAGAAATCAGAAGGCCTCAATTAGTCTGTATAGAAAATTCAAGATCAAGGCCTCTTTGGCCTGAAATATTTTCAGTATGTTAAATATGGACTACTGTATGGTTGATGAGAGATCAGAAGGAGTCAATTAGGAAATATGTTCAAAAGGTCAAATGAGGAGTCAATTAGTCTCTATAGAAAGTTCAAGATTGAGAACTCCTTGGCCTGAAATATGTTCAGGATGTAAAATATGGACTACCGTATGGTTAATGAGAAATCAGACGACCTCAATTACTCTGTTTAGAAAATTCAAGATCAAGGCCTCTTTGGCCTGAAATATTTTCAGTATGTAAAATATGGACTACCGTATGGTTGATGAGATATCAGAAGGAGTCAATTAGGAAAGATGTTCAAAAGGTCAAATAAGGAGACAATTAATCCTATAGAAAGTTCAAGATTGAGAACTCCTTGGCCTCAAATATATTCAGTATGTAAAATATGGACTACCCTATCGTTGATGAGAAGTCAAAAGACCTCAATTAGTTTTCATAGAAAATTCAAGATCAAGGCCTCTTTTGGGTTGAAATATTTTCAGTATGTAAAATATGGACTACTGTATGGTTGATGAGACATCAGAAGGAGTCAATTAGGAAAGATGTTCAAAAGGTCAAAGAAGAATGAATTAGTCTCTGTAGAGAACGAGAACTCTTCGGCCTGCAAATTGTTCAGTATGTCAAATATGGAACACTGTACAGTTGATGAGACATCAAAAGACCTCAATTCGTCTGTACAGAAAATTCAAGATCAAGGCCTCTTTGGCCTGAAATATGTTCAGTATGTTAAATATGGACTACTGTACGGTTGATGAGAGATCAGAAGGAGTCAATTAGGAAATATGTTCAGAAGGTCAAATGAGGAGTCAATTAGTCTCTATAGAAAGTTCAAGATTGAGAACTCCTTGGCCTGAAATATGTTCAGTATGTAAAATATGGACTACCGTATGGTTAATGAGAAATCAGAAAGCCTCAATTAGTCTGTATGGAAAATTCAAGATCAAGGCCTCTTTGGCCTGAAATATTTTCAGTATGTAAAATATTGAATACCATATGGTTGATGAGAAATCAGAAGGCCTCAATTAGGAAAGATGTTCAAAAGGTCAAAGAAGGAGTGAATTAGTCTCTGTAGAGAACGAGAACGCTTCGGCCTGCAAATTGTTCAGTATGTCAAATATGGAATACTGTACGGTTGATGAGAAATCAGAAGGCCTCAATTAGTCTGTATAGAAAATTCAAGATCAAGGCCTCTTTGGCCTGAAATATTTTCAGTATGTTAAATATGGACTACTGTATGGTTGATGAGAGATCAGAAGGAGTCAATTAGGAAATATGTTCAAAAGGTCAAATGAGGAGTCAATTAGTCTCTATAGAAAGTTCAAGATTGAGAACTCCTTGGCCTGAAATATGTTCAGGATGTAAAATATGGACTACCATATGGTTGATGAGACATCAGAAGGAGTCAATTAGGAAAGATGTTCAAAAGGTCAAAGAAGAATGAATTAGTCTCTGTAGAGAACGAGAACTCTTCGGCCTGCAAATTGTTCAGTATGTCAAATATGGAACACTGTACAGTTGATGAGACATCAAAAGACCTCAATTCGTCTGTACAGAAAATTCAAGATCAAGGCCTCTTTGGCCTGAAATATGTTCAGTATGTTAAATATGGACTACTGTACGGTTGATGAGAGATCAGAAGGAGTCAATTAGGAAATATGTTCAGAAGGTCAAATGAGGAGTCAATTAGTCTCTATAGAAAGTTCAAGATTGAGAACTCCTTGGCCTGAAATATGTTCAGTATGTAAAATATGGACTACCGTATGGTTAATGAGAAATCAGAAAGCCTCAATTAGTCTGTATGGAAAATTCAAGATCAAGGCCTCTTTGGCCTGAAATATTTTCAGTATGTAAAATATTGAATACCATATGGTTGATGAGAAATCAGAAGGCCTCAATTAGGAAAGATGTTCAAAAGGTCAAAGAAGGAGTGAATTAGTCTCTGTAGAGAACGAGAACTCTTCGGCCTGCAAATTGTTCAGTATGTCAAATATGGAATACTGTACGGTTGATGAGAAATCAGAAGGCTTCAATTAGTCTGTATAGAAAATTCAAGATCAAGGCCTCTTTGGCCTGAAATATTTTCAGTATGTTAAATATGGACTACTGTATGGTTGATGAGAGATCAGAAGGAGTCAATTAGGAAATATGTTCAAAAGGTCAAATGAGGAGTCAATTAGTCTCTATAGAAAGTTCAAGATTGAGAACTCCTTGGCCTGAAATATGTTCAGGATGTAAAATATGGACTACCATATGGTTGATAAGACATCAGAAGAAGTCAATTAGGAAAGATGTTCAAAAGGTCAAAGAAGAATGAATTAGTCTCTGTAGAGAACGAGAACTCTTCGGCCTGCAAATTGTTCAGTATGTCAAATATGGAACACTGTACAGTTGATGAGACATCAAAAGACCTCAATTCGTCTGTACAGAAAATTCAAGATCAAGGCCTCTTTGGCCTGAAATATGTTCAGTATGTTAAATATGGACTACTGTACGGTTGATGAGAGATCAGAAGGAGTCAATTAGGAAATATGTTCAGAAGGTCAAATGAGGAGTCAATTAGTCTCTATAGAAAGTTCAAGATTGAGAACTCCTTGGCCTGAAATATGTTCAGTATGTAAAATATGGACTACCGTATGGTTAATGAGAAATCAGAAAGCCTCAATTAGTCTGTATGGAAAATTCAAGATCAAGGCCTCTTTGGCCTGAAATATTTTCAGTATGTAAAATATTGAATACCATATGGTTGTTGAGAAATCAGAAGGCCTCAATTAGGAAAGATGTTCAAAAGGTCAAAGAAGGAGTGAATTAGTCTCTGTAGAGAACGAGAACGCTTCGGCCTGCAAATTGTTCAGTATGTCAAATATGGAATACTGTACGGTTGATGAGAAATCAGAAGGCCTCAATTAGTCTGTATAGAAAATTCAAGATCAAGGCCTCTTTGGCCTGAAATATTTTCAGTATGTTAAATATGGACTACTGTATGGTTGATGAGAGATCAGAAGGAGTCAATTAGGAAATATGTTCAAAAGGTCAAATGAGGAGTCAATTAGTCTCTATAGAACGTTCAAGATTGAGAACTCCTTGGCCTGAAATATGTTCAGGATGTAAAATATGGACTACCATATGGTTAATGAGAAATTAGAAGGCCTCAATTAGTCTGTATGGAAAATTCAAGATCAAGGCCTCTTTGGCCTAAAATATTTTCAGTATGTAAAATATTGAATACCATATGTTTGATGAGAAATCAGAAGGCCTCAATTAGGAAAGATGTTCAAAAGATCAAATGAGGAGTCAATTAGTCTCTATAGAAAGTTCAAGATTGAGAACTCCTTGGCCTGAAATATGTTCAGGATGTAAAATATGGACTACCGTATGGTTAATTAGAAATCAGAAGGCCTCAATTAGTCTGTATAGAAAATTCAAGATCAAGGCCTCTTTGGCCTGAAATATTTTAAGTATGTTAAATATGGACTACTGTACTGTTGATGAGAGATCAGAAGGAGTCAATTAGGAAATATGTTCAGAAGGTCAAATGAGGAGTCAATTAGTCTCTATAGAAAGTTCAAGATTGAGAACTCCTTGGCCTGAAATATGTTCAGTATGTAAAATATGGACTACTGTGTGGTTGATGAGAAATCAGACGACCTCAATTACTCTGTTTAGAAAATTCAAGATCAAGGCCTCTTTGGCCTGAAATATTTTCAGTATGTAAAATATGCACTACCGTATGGTTGATGAGATATCAGAAGGAGTCAATTAGGAAAGATGTTCAAAAGGTCAAATAAGGAGACAATTAATCCTATAGAAAGTTCAAGATTGAGAACTCCTTGGCCTCAAATATATTCAGTATGTAAAATATGGACTACCCTATCGTTGATGAGAAGTCAAAAGACCTCAATTAGTTTTCATAGAAAATTCAAGATCAAGGCCTCTTTTGGGTTGAAATATTTTCAGTATGTAAAATATGGACTACTGTATGGTTGATGAGACATCAGAAGGAGTCAATTAGGAAAGATGTTCAAAAGGTCAAAGAAGAATGAATTAGTCTCTGTAGAGAACGAGAACTCTTCGGCCTGCAAATTGTTCAGTATGTCAAATATGGAACACTGTGCAGTTGATGAGACATCAAAAGACCTCAATTCGTCTGTACAGAAAATTCAAGATCAAGGCCTCTTTGGCCTGAAATATGTTCAGTATGTTAAATATGGACTACTGTATGGTTGATGAGAGATCAGAAGGAGTCAATTAGGAAATATGTTCAGAAGGTCAAATGAGGAGTCAATTAGTCTCTATAGAAAGTTCAAGATTGAGAACTCCTTGGCCTGAAATATGTTCAGTATGTAAAATATGGACTACCGTATGGTTAATGAGAAATCAGAAAGCCTCAATTAGTCTGTATGGAAAATTCAAGATCAAAGCCTCTTTGGCCTGAAATATTTTCAGTATGTAAAATATTGAATACCATATGGTTGATGAGAAATCAGAAGGCCTCAATTAGGAAAGATGTTCAAAAGGTCAAAGAAGGAGTGAATTAGTCTCTGTAGAGAACGAGAACGCTTCGGCCTGCAAATTGTTCAGTATGTCAAATATGGAATACTGTACGGTTGATGAGAAATCAGAAGGCCTCAATTAGTCTGTATAGAAAATTCAAGATCAAGGCCTCTTTGGCCTGAAATATTTTCAGTATGTTAAATATGGACTACTGTATGGTTGATGAGAGATCAGAAGGAGTCAATTAGGAAATATGTTCAAAAGGTCAAATGAGGAGTCAATTAGTCTCTATAGAAAGTTCAAGATTGAGAACTCCTTGGCCTGAAATATGTTCAGTATGTAAAATATGGACTACCGTATGGTTAATGAGAAATCAGAAAGCCTCAATTAGTCTGTATGGAAAATTCAAGATCAAGGCCTCTTTGGCCTGAAATATTTTCAGTATGTAAAATATTGAATACCATATGGTTGATGAGAAATCAGAAGGCCTCAATTAGGAAAGATGTTCAAAAGGTCAAAGAAGGAGTGAATTAGTCTCTGTAGAGAACGAGAACTCTTCGGCCTGCAAATTGTTCAGTATGTCAAATATGGAATACTGTACGGTTGATGAGAAATCAGAAGGCTTCAATTAGTCTGTATAGAAAATTCAAGATCAAGGCCTCTTTGGCCTGAAATATTTTCAGTATGTTAAATATGGACTACTGTATGGTTGATGAGAGATCAGAAGGAGTCAATTAGGAAATATGTTCAAAAGGTCAAATGAGGAGTCAATTAGTCTCTATAGAAAGTTCAAGATTGAGAACTCCTTGGCCTGAAATATGTTCAGGATGTAAAATATGGACTACCATATGGTTGATGAGACATCAGAAGAAGTCAATTAGGAAAGATGTTCAAAAGGTCAAAGAAGAATGAATTAGTCTCTGTAGAGAACGAGAACTCTTCGGCCTGCAAATTGTTCAGTATGTCAAATATGGAACACTGTACAGTTGATGAGACATCAAAAGACCTCAATTCGTCTGTACAGAAAATTCAAGATCAAGGCCTCTTTGGCCTGAAATATGTTCAGTATGTTAAATATGGACTACTGTACGGTTGATGAGAGATCAGAAGGAGTCAATTAGGAAATATGTTCAGAAGGTCAAATGAGGAGTCAATTAGTCTCTATAGAAAGTTCAAGATTGAGAACTCCTTGGCCTGAAATATGTTCAGTATGTAAAATATGGACTACCGTATGGTTAATGAGAAATCAGAAAGCCTCAATTAGTCTGTATGGAAAATTCAAGATCAAGGCCTCTTTGGCCTGAAATATTTTCAGTATGTAAAATATTGAATACCATATGGTTGATGAGAAATCAGAAGGCCTCAATTAGGAAAGATGTTCAAAAGGTCAAAGAAGGAGTGAATTAGTCTCTGTAGAGAACGAGAACGCTTCGGCCTGCAAATTGTTCAGTATGTCAAATATGGAATACTGTACGGTTGATGAGAAATCAGAAGGCCTCAATTAGTCTGTATAGAAAATTCAAGATCAAGGCCTCTTTGGCCTGAAATATTTTCAGTATGTTAAATATGGACTACTGTATGGTTGATGAGAGATCAGAAGGAGTCAATTAGGAAATATGTTCAAAAGGTCAAATGAGGAGTCAATTAGTCTCTATAGAAAGTTCAAGATTGAGAACTCCTTGGCCTGAAATATGTTCAGGATGTAAAATATGGACTACCATATGGTTGATGAGACATCAGAAGGAGTCAATTAGGAAAGATGTTCAAAAGGTCAAAGAAGAATGAATTAGTCTCTGTAGAGAACGAGAACTCTTCGGCCTGCAAATTGTTCAGTATGTCAAATATGGAACACTGTACAGTTGATGAGACATCAAAAGACCTCAATTCGTCTGTACAGAAAATTCAAGATCAAGGCCTCTTTGGCCTGAAATATGTTCAGTATGTTAAATATGGACTACTGTACGGTTGATGAGAGATCAGAAGGAGTCAATTAGGAAATATGTTCAGAAGGTCAAATGAGGAGTCAATTAGTCTCTATAGAAACTTCAAGATTGAGAACTCCTTGGCCTGAAATATGTTCAGTATGTAAAATATGGACTACCGTATGGTTAATGAGAAATCAGAAAGCCTCAATTAGTCTGTATGGAAAATTCAAGATCAAGGCCTCTTTGGCCTGAAATATTTTCAGTATGTAAAATATTGAATACCATATGGTTGATGAGAAATCAGAAGGCCTCAATTAGGAAAGATGTTCAAAAGGTCAAAGAAGGAGTGAATTAGTCTCTGTAGAGAACGAGAACTCTTCGGCCTGCAAATTGTTCAGTATGTCAAATATGGAATACTGTACGGTTGATGAGAAATCAGAAGGCTTCAATTAGTCTGTATAGAAAATTCAAGATCAAGGCCTCTTTGGCCTGAAATATTTTCAGTATGTTAAATATGGACTACTGTATGGTTGATGAGAGATCAGAAGGAGTCAATTAGGAAATATGTTCAAAAGGTCAAATGAGGAGTCAATTAGTCTCTATATAAAGTTCAAGATTGAGAACTCCTTGGCCTGAAATATGTTCAGGATGTAAAATATGGACTACCATATGGTTGATGAGACATCAGAAGAAGTCAATTAGGAAAGATGTTCAAAAGGTCAAAGAAGAATGAATTAGTCTCTGTAGAGAACGAGAACTCTTCGGCCTGCAAATTGTTCAGTATGTCAAATATGGAACACTGTACAGTTGATGAGACATCAAAAGACCTCAATTCGTCTGTACAGAAAATTCAAGATCAAGGCCTCTTTGGCCTGAAATATGTTCAGTATGTTAAATATGGACTACTGTACGGTTGATGAGAGATCAGAAGGAGTCAATTAGGAAATATGTTCAGAAGGTCAAATGAGGAGTCAATTAGTCTCTATAGAAAGTTCAAGATTGAGAACTCCTTGGCCTGAAATATGTTCAGTATGTAAAATATGGACTACCGTATGGTTAATGAGAAATCAGAAAGCCTCAATTAGTCTGTATGGAAAATTCAAGATCAAGGCCTCTTTGGCCTGAAATATTTTCAGTATGTAAAATATTGAATACCATATGGTTGATGAGAAATCAGAAGGCCTCAATTAGGAAAGATGTTCAAAAGGTCAAAGAAGGAGTGAATTAGTCTCTGTAGAGAACGAGAACGCTTCGGCCTGCAAATTGTTCAGTATGTCAAATATGGAATACTGTACGGTTGATGAGAAATCAGAAGGCCTCAATTAGTCTGTATAGAAAATTCAAGATCAAGGCCTCTTTGGCCTGAAATATTTTCAGTATGTTAAATATGGACTACTGTATGGTTGATGAGAGATCAGAAGGAGTCAATTAGGAAATATGTTCAAAAGGTCAAATGAGGAGTCAATTAGTCTCTATAGAACGTTCAAGATTGAGAACTCCTTGGCCTGAAATATGTTCAGGATGTAAAATATGGACTACCATATGGTTAATGAGAAATTAGAAGGCCTCAATTAGTCTGTATGGAAAATTCAAGATCAAGGCCTCTTTGGCCTAAAATATTTTCAGTATGTAAAATATTGAATACCATATGTTTGATGAGAAATCAGAAGGCCTCAATTAGGAAAGATGTTCAAAAGATCAAATGAGGAGTCAATTAGTCTCTATAGAAAGTTAAAGATTGAGAACTCCTTGGCCTGCAAATTGTTCAGTATGTCAAATATGGAATACTGTACGGTTGATGAGAAATCAGAAGGCCTCAATTAGTCTGTATAAAAAAAATTAAAGATCAAGGCCTCTTTGGCCTGAAATATTTTCAGTATGTTAAATATGGACTACTGTATGGTTGATGAGAGATCAGAAGGAGTCAATTAGGAAATATGTTCAAAAGGTCAAATGAGGAGTCAATTAGTCTCTATAGAAAGTTCAAGATTGAGAACTCCTTGGCCTGAAATATGTTCAGGATGTAAAATATGGACTACCGTATGGTTAATGAGAAATCAGAAGGCCTCAATTAGTCTGTATAGAAAATTCAAGATCAAGGCCTCTTTGGCCTGAAATATTTTAAGTATGTTAAATATGGACTACTGTACTGTTGATGAGAAATCAGAAGGAGTCAATTAGGAAATATGTTCAGAAGGTCAAATGAGGAGTCAATTAGTCTCTATAGAAAGTTCAAGATTGAGAACTCCTTGGCCTGAAATATGTTCAGTATGTAAAATATGGACTACTGTGTGGTTGATGAGAAATCAGACGACCTCAATTACTCTGTTTAGAAAATTCAAGATCAAGGCCTCTTTGGCCTGAAATATTTTAAGTATGTTAAATATGGACTACTGTACTGTTGATGAGAAATCAGAAGGAGTCAATTAGGAAATATGTTCAGAAGGTCAAATGAGGAGTCAATTAGTCTCTATAGAAAGTTCAAGATTGAGAACTCCTTGGCCTCAAATATATTCAGTATGTAAAATATGGACTACCCTATGGTTGATGAGAAGTCAAAAGACCTCAATTAGTTTTCATAGAAAATTCAAGATCAAGGCCTTATTTGGGTTGAAATATTTTCAGTATGTAAAATATGGACTACTGTATGGTTGATGAGACATCAGAAGGAGTCAATTAGGAAAGATGTTCAAAAGGTCAAAGAAGAATGAATTAGTCTCTGTAGAGAACGAGAAATCTTCGGCCTGCAAATTGTTCAGTATGTCAAATATGGAACACTGTACAGTTGATGAGACATCAAAAGACCTCAATTCGTCTGTACAGAAAATTCAAGATCAAGGCCTCTTTGGCCTGAAATATGTTCAGTATGTTGAATATGGACTACTGTACGGTTGATGAGAGATCAGAAGGAGTCAATTAGGAAATATGTTCAGAAGGTCAAATGAGGAGTCAATTAGTCTCTATAGAAAGTTCAAGATTGAGAACTCCTTGGCCTGAAATATGTTCAGTATGTAAAATATGGACTACCCTATGGTTGATGAGGTCAAAAGTCCTCAATTAGTTTGTATAGAAAATTCAAGATCAAGGCCTCTTTTGGGTTGAAATATTTTCAGTATGTCAAATATGGACTACTGTATGGTTGATGAGAAATCAGAAGGAGTCAATTAGGAAAGATGTTCAAAAGGTCAAATATGGAGACAATTAGTCCTATACAAAGTTCAAGATTGAGAACTCCTTGGCCTCAAATATGTTCAATATGTAAAATATGGACTACCCTATGGTTGATGAGGTCAAAAGTCCTCAATTAGTTTGTATAGAAAATTCAAGATCAAGGCCTCTTTTGGCTTGAAATGTTTTTAGTATGTCAAATATGGACTAATGCATGGTTGATGAGACATCAGAAGGAGTCAATTAGGAAAGATGTTCAAAAGGTTAAAGAAGGAGTGAATTAATCTCTGTAGAGAATGAGAACTCTTCGGCCTGCAAATTGTTCAGTATGTCAAATATGGAATACTGTACGGTTGATGAGAAATCAGAAGGCCTCAATTAGTCTGTATAGAAAATTCAAGATCAAGGCCTCTTTGGCCTGAAATATTTTCAGTATGTTAAATATGGACTACTGTATGGTTGATGAGAGATCAGAAGGAGTCAATTAGGAAATATGTTCAAAAGGTCAAATGAGGAGTCAATTAGTCTCTATAGAAAGTTCAAGATTGAGAACTCCTTGGCCTGAAATATGTTCAGGATGTAAAATATGGACTACCGTATAGTTAATGAGAAATCAGAAGGCCTCAATTAGTCTGTATAGAAAATTCAAGATCAAGGCCTCTTTGGCCTGAAATATTTTCAGTATGTTAAATATGGACTACTGTATGGTTGATGAGACATCAGAAGGAGTCAATTAGGAAAGATGTTCAAAAGGTCAAAGAAGAATGAATTAGTCTCTGTAGAGAACGAGAACTCTTCGGCCTGCAAATTGTTCCGTATGTCAAATATGGAACACTGTACAGTTGATGAGACATCAAAAGACCTCAATTCGTCTGTACAGAAAATTCAAGATCAAGGCCTCTTTGGCCTGAAATATGTTCAGTATGTTAAATATGGACTACTGTACGGTTGATGAGAGATCAGAAGGAGTCAATTAGGAAATATGTTCAGAAGGTCAAATGAGGAGTCAATTAGTCTCTATAGAAAGTTCAAGATTGAGAACTCCTTGGCCTGAAATATGTTCAGTATGTAAAATATGGACTACCGTATGGTTAATGAGAAATCAGAAAGCCTCAATTAGTCTGTATGGAAAATTCAAGGTCAAGGCCTCTTTGGCCTGAAATATTTTCAGTATGTAAAATATTGAATACTGTATGGTTGATGAGAGATCAGAAGGAGTCAATTAGGAAATATGTTCAAAAGGTCAAATGAGGAGTCAATTAGTCTCTATAGAAAGTTCAAGATTGAGAACTCCTTGGCCTGAAATATGTTCAGGATGTAAAATATGGACTACCGTATGGTTAATGAGAAATCAGACGACCTCAATTACTCTGTTTAGAAAATTCAAGATCAAGGCCTCTTTGGCCTGAAATATTTTCAGTATGTAAAATATGGACTACCGTATGGTTGATGAGATATCAGAAGGAGTCAATTAGGAAAGATGTTCAAAAGGTCAAATAAAGAGACAATTAATCCTATAGAAAGTTCAAGATTGAGAACTCCTTGGCCTCAAATATATTCAGTATGTAAAATATGGACTACCCTATCGTTGATGAGAAGTCAAAAGACCTCAATTAGTTTTCATAGAAAATTCAAGATCAAGGCCTCTTTTGGGTTGAAATATTTTCAGTATGTAAAATATGGACTACTGTATGGTTGATGAGACATCAGAAGGAGTCAATTAGGAAAGATGTTCAAAAGGTCAAAGAAGAATGAATTAGTCTCTGTAGAGAACGAGAACTCTTCGGCCTGCAAATTGTTCAGTATGTCAAATATGGAACACTGTACAGTTGATGAGACATCAAAAGACCTCAATTCGTCTGTACAGAAAATTCAAGATCAAGGCCTCTTTGGCCTGAAATATGTTCAGTATGTTAAATATGGACTACTGTACGGTTGATGAGAGATCAGAAGGAGTCAATTAGGAAATATGTTCAGAAGGTCAAATGAGGAGTCAATTAGTCTCTATAGAAAGTTCAAGATTGAGAACTCCTTGGCCTGAAATATGTTCAGTATGTAAAATATGGACTACCCTATCGTTGATGAGAAGTCAAAAGACCTCAATTAGTTTTCATAGAAAATTCAAGATCAAGGCCTCTTTTGGGTTGAAATATTTTCAGTATGTAAAATATGGACTACTGTATGGTTGATGAGACATCAGAAGGAGTCAATTAGGAAAGATGTTCAAAAGGTCAAAGAAGAATGAATTAGTCTCTGTAGAGAACGAGAACTCTTCGGCCTGCAAATTGTTCAGTATGTCAAATATGGAACACTGTACAGTTGATGAGACATCAAAAGACCTCAATTCGTCTGTACAGAAAATTCAAGATCAAGGCCTCTTTGGCCTGAAATATGTTCAGTATGTTAAATATGGACTACTGTACGGTTGATGAGAGATCAGAAGGAGTCAATTAGGAAATATGTTCAGAAGGTCAAATGAGGAGTCAATTAGTCTCTATAGAAAGTTCAAGATTGAGAACTCCTTGGCCTGAAATATGTTCAGTATGTAAAATATGGACTACCGTATGGTTAATGAGAAATCAGAAAGCCTCAATTAGTCTGTATGGAAAATTCAAGATCAAGGCCTCTTTGGCCTGAAATATTTTCAGTATGTCAAATATTGAATACCATATGGTTGATGAGAAATCAGAAGGCCTCAATTAGGAAAGATGTTCAAAAGGTCAAAGAAGGAGTGAATTAGTCTCTGTAGAGAACGAGAACTCTTCGGCCTGCAAATTGTTCAGTATGTCAAATATGGAATACTGTACGGTTGATGAGAAATCAGAAGGCTTCAATTAGTCTGTATAGAAAATTCAAGATCAAGGCCTCTTTGGCCTGAAATATTTTCAGTATGTTAAATATGGACTACTGTATGGTTGATGAGAGATCAGAAGGAGTCAATTAGGAAATATGTTCAAAAGGTCAAATGAGGAGTCAATTAGTCTCTATAGAAAGTTCAAGATTGAGAACTCCTTGGCCTGAAATATGTTCAGGATGTAAAATATGGACTACCATATGGTTGATGAGACATCAGAAGAAGTCAATTAGGAAAGATGTTCAAAAGGTCAAAGAAGAATGAATTAGTCTCTGTAGAGAACGAGAACTCTTCGGCCTGCAAATTGTTCAGTATGTCAAATATGGAACACTGTACAGTTGATGAGACATCAAAAGACCTCAATTCGTCTGTACAGAAAATTCAAGATCAAGGCCTCTTTGGCCTGAAATATGTTCAGTATGTTAAATATGGACTACTGTACGGTTGATGAGAGATCAGAAGGAGTCAATTAGGAAATATGTTCAGAAGGTCAAATGAGGAGTCAATTAGTCTCTATAGAAAGTTCAAGATTGAGAACTCCTTGGCCTGAAATATGTTCAGTATGTAAAATATGGACTACCGTATGGTTAATGAGAAATCAGAAAGCCTCAATTAGTCTGTATGGAAAATTCAAGATCAAGGCCTCTTTGGCCTGAAATATTTTCAGTATGTAAAATATTGAATACCATATGGTTGATGAGAAATCAGAAGGCCTCAATTAGGAAAGATGTTCAAAAGGTCAAAGAAGGAGTGAATTAGTCTCTGTAGAGAACGAGAACGCTTCGGCCTGCAAATTGTTCAGTATGTCAAATATGGAATACTGTACGGTTGATGAGAAATCAGAAGGCCTCAATTAGTCTGTATAGAAAATTCAAGATCAAGGCCTCTTTGGCCTGAAATATTTTAAGTATGTTAAATATGGACTACTGTACTGTTGATGAGAGATCAGAAGGAGTCAATTAGGAAATATGTTCAGAAGGTCAAATGAGGAGTCAATTAGTCTCTATAGAAAGTTCAAGATTGAGAACTCCTTGGCCTGAAATATGTTCAGTATGTAAAATATGGACTACTGTGTAGTTGATGAGAAATCAGACGACCTCAATTACTCTGTTTAGAAAATTCAAGATCAAGGCCTCTTTGGCCTGAAATATTTTCAGTATGTAAAATATGGACTACCGTATGGTTGATGAGATATCAGAAGGAGTCAATTAGGAAAGATGTTCAAAAGGTCAAATAAGGAGACAATTAGTCCTATAGAAAGTTCAAGATTGAGAACTCCTTGGCCTCAAATATATTCAGTATGTAAAATATGGACTACCCTATGGTTGATGAGAAGTCAAAAGACCTCAATTAGTTTTCATAGAAAATTCAAGATCAAGGCCTCTTTTGGGTTGAAATATTTTCAGTATGTAAAATATGGACTACTGTATGGTTGATGAGACATCAGAAGGAGTCAATTAGGTAAGATGTTCAAAAGGTCAAAGAAGAATGAATTAGTCTCTGTAGAGAACGAGAAATCTTCGGCCTGCAAATTGTTCAGTATGTCAAATATGGAACACTGTACAGTTGATGAGACATCAAAAGACCTCAATTCGTCTGTACAGAAAATTCAAGATCAAGGCCTCTTTGGCCTGAAATATGTTCAGTATGTTAAATATGGACTACTGTACGGTTGATGAGAGATCAGAAGGAGTCAATTAGGAAATATGTTCAGAAGGTCAAATGAGGAGTCAATTAGTCTCTATAGAAAGTTCAAGATTGAGAACTCCTTGGCCTGAAATATGTTCAGTATGTAAAATATGGACTACCCTATCGTTGATGAGAAGTCAAAAGACCTCAATTAGTTTTCATAGAAAATTCAAGATCAAGGCCTCTTTTGGGTTGAAATATTTTCAGTATGTAAAATATGGACTACTGTATGGTTGATGAGACATCAGAAGGAGTCAATTAGGAAAGATGTTCAAAAGGTCAAAGAAGAATGAATTAGTCTCTGTAGAGAACGAGAACTCTTCGGCCTGCAAATTGTTCAGTATGTCAAATATGGAACACTGTACAGTTGATGAGACATCAAAAGACCTCAATTCGTCTGTACAGAAAATTCAAGATCAAGGCCTCTTTGGCCTGAAATATGTTCAGTATGTTAAATATGGACTACTGTACGGTTGATGAGAGATCAGAAGGAGTCAATTAGGAAATATGTTCAGAAGGTCAAATGAGGAGTCAATTAGTCTCTATAGAAAGTTCAAGATTGAGAACTCCTTGGCCTGAAATATGTTCAGTATGTAAAATATGGACTACCGTATGGTTAATGAGAAATCAGAAAGCCTCAATTAGTCTGTATGGAAAATTCAAGATCAAGGCCTCTTTGGCCTGAAATATTTTCAGTATGTCAAATATTGAATACCATATGGTTGATGAGAAATCAGAAGGCCTCAATTAGGAAAGATGTTCAAAAGGTCAAAGAAGGAGTGAATTAGTCTCTGTAGAGAACGAGAACGCTTCGGCCTGCAAATTGTTCAGTATGTCAAATATGGAATACTGTACGGTTGATGAGAAATCAGAAGGCCTCAATTAGTCTGTATAGAAAATTCAAGATCAAGGCCTCTTTGGCCTGAAATATTTTCAGTATGTTAAATATGGACTACTGTATGGTTGATGAGAGATCAGAAGGAGTCAATTAGGAAATATGTTCAAAAGGTCAAATGAGGAGTCAATTAGTCTCTATAGAAAGTTCAAGATTGAGAACTCCTTGGCCTGAAATATGTTCAGGATGTAAAATATGGACTACCATATGGTTGATGAGACATCAGAAGGAGTCAATTAGGAAAGATGTTCAAAAGGTCAAAGAAGAATGAATCAGTCTCTGTAGAGAACGAGAACTCTTCGGCCTGCAAATTGTTCAGTATGTCAAATATGGAACACTGTACAGTTGATGAGACATCAAAAGACCTCAATTCGTCTGTACAGAAAATTCAAGATCAAGGCCTCTTTGGCCTGAAATATGTTCAGTATGTTAAATATGGACTACTGTACGGTTGATGAGAGATCAGAAGGAGTCAATTAGGAAATATGTTCAGAAGGTCAAATGAGGAGTCAATTAGTCTCTATAGAAACTTCAAGATTGAGAACTCCTTGGCCTGAAATATGTTCAGTATGTAAAATATGGACTACCGTATGGTTAATGAGAAATCAGAAAGCCTCAATTAGTCTGTATGGAAAATTCAAGATCAAGGCCTCTTTGGCCTGAAATATTTTCAGTATGTAAAATATTGAATACCATATGGTTGATGAGAAATCAGAAGGCCTCAATTAGGAAAGATGTTCAAAAGGTCAAAGAAGGAGTGAATTAGTCTCTGTAGAGAACGAGAACTCTTCGGCCTGCAAATTGTTCAGTATGTCAAATATGGAATACTGTACGGTTGATGAGAAATCAGAAGGCTTCAATTAGTCTGTATAGAAAATTCAAGATCAAGGCCTCTTTGGCCTGAAATATTTTCAGTATGTTAAATATGGACTACTGTATGGTTGATGAGAGATCAGAAGGAGTCAATTAGGAAATATGTTCAAAAGGTCAAATGAGGAGTCAATTAGTCTCTATAGAAAGTTCAAGATTGAGAACTCCTTGGCCTGAAATATGTTCAGGATGTAAAATATGGACTACCATATGGTTGATGAGACATCAGAAGAAGTCAATTAGGAAAGATGTTCAAAAGGTCAAAGAAGAATGAATTAGTCTCTGTAGAGAACGAGAACTCTTCGGCCTGCAAATTGTTCAGTATGTCAAATATGGAACACTGTACAGTTGATGAGACATCAAAAGACCTCAATTCGTCTGTACAGAAAATTCAAGATCAAGGCCTCTTTGGCCTGAAATATGTTCAGTATGTTAAATATGGACTACTGTACGGTTGATGAGAGATCAGAAGGAGTCAATTAGGAAATATGTTCAGAAGGTCAAATGAGGAGTCAATTAGTCTCTATAGAAAGTTCAAGATTGAGAACTCCTTGGCCTGAAATATGTTCAGTATGTAAAATATGGACTACCGTATGGTTAATGAGAAATCAGAAAGCCTCAATTAGTCTGTATGGAAAATTCAAGATCAAGGCCTCTTTGGCCTGAAATATTTTCAGTATGTAAAATATTGAATACCATATGGTTGATGAGAAATCAGAAGGCCTCAATTAGGAAAGATGTTCAAAAGGTCAAAGAAGGAGTGAATTAGTCTCTGTAGAGAACGAGAACGCTTCGGCCTGCAAATTGTTCAGTATGTCAAATATGGAATACTGTACGGTTGATGAGAAATCAGAAGGCCTCAATTAGTCTGTATAGAAAATTCAAGATCAAGGCCTCTTTGGCCTGAAATATTTTAAGTATGTTAAATATGGACTACTGTACTGTTGATGAGAGATCAGAAGGAGTCAATTAGGAAATATGTTCAGAAGGTCAAATGAGGAGTCAATTAGTCTCTATAGAAAGTTCAAGATTGAGAACTCCTTGGCCTGAAATATGTTCAGTATGTAAAATATGGACTACTGTGTAGTTGATGAGAAATCAGACGACCTCAATTACTCTGTTTAGAAAATTCAAGATCAAGGCCTCTTTGGCCTGAAATATTTTCAGTATGTAAAATATGGACTACCGTATGGTTGATGAGATATCAGAAGGAGTCAATTAGGAAAGATGTTCAAAAGGTCAAATAAGGAGACAATTAGTCCTATAGAAAGTTCAAGATTGAGAACTCCTTGGCCTCAAATATATTCAGTATGTAAAATATGGACTACCCTATGGTTGATGAGAAGTCAAAAGACCTCAATTAGTTTTCATAGAAAATTCAAGATCAAGGCCTCTTTTGGGTTGAAATATTTTCAGTATGTAAAATATGGACTACTGTATGGTTGATGAGACATCAGAAGGAGTCAATTAGGTAAGATGTTCAAAAGGTCAAAGAAGAATGAATTAGTCTCTGTAGAGAACGAGAAATCTTCGGCCTGCAAATTGTTCAGTATGTCAAATATGGAACACTGTACAGTTGATGAGACATCAAAAGACCTCAATTCGTCTGTACAGAAAATTCAAGATCAAGGCCTCTTTGGCCTGAAATATGTTCAGTATGTTAAATATGGACTACTGTACGGTTGATGAGAGATCAGAAGGAGTCAATTAGGAAATATGTTCAGAAGGTCAAATGAGGAGTCAATTAGTCTCTATAGAAAGTTCAAGATTGAGAACTCCTTGGCCTGAAATATGTTCAGTATGTAAAATATGGACTACCGTATGGTTAATGAGAAATCAGAAAGCCTCAATTAGTCTGTATGGAAAATTCAAGATCAAGGCCTCTTTGGCCTGAAATATTTTCAGTATGTAAAATATTGAATACCATATGGTTGATGAGAAATCAGAATTCCTCAATTAGGAAAGATGTTCAAAAGGTCAAAGAAGGAGTGAATTAGTCTCTGTAGAGAACGAGAACGCTTCGGCCTGCAAATTGTTCAGTATGTCAAATATGGAATACTGTACGGTTGATGAGAAATCAGAAGGCCTCAATTAGTCTGTATAGAAAATTCAAGATCAAGGCCTCTTTGGCCTGAAATATTTTCAGTATGTTAAATATGGACTACTGTATGGCTGATGAGAGATCAGAAGGAGTCAATTAGGAAATATGTTCAAAAGGTCAAATGAGGAGTCAATTAGTCTCTATAGAAAGTTCAAGATTGAGAACTCCTTGGCCTGAAATATGTTCAGGATGTAAAATATGGACTACCATATGGTTGATGAGAAATCAGAAGGCCTCAATTAGTCTGTATGGAAAATTCAAGATCAAGGCCTCTTTGGCCTGAAATATTTTCAGTATGTAAAATATTGAATACCATATGTTTGATGAGAAATCAGAAGGCCTCAATTAGGAAAGATGTTCAAAAGATCAAATGAGGAGTCAATTAGTCTCTATAGAAAGTTAAAGATTGAGAACTCCTCGGCCTGCAAATTGTTCAGTATGTCAAATATGGAATACTGTACGGTTGATGAGAAATCAGAAGGCCTCAATTAGTCTGTATAGAAAATTCAAGATCAAGGCCTCTTTGGCCTGAAATATTTTCAGTATGTTAAATATGGACTACTGTATGGTTGATGAGAGATCAGAATGAGTCAATTAGGAAATATGTTCAAAAGGTCAAATGAGGAGTCAATTAGTCTCTATAGAAAGTTCAAGATTGAGAACTCCTTGGCCTGAAATATGTTCAGGATGTAAAATATGGACTACCGTATGGTTAATGAGAAATCAGAAGGCCTCAATTAGTCTGTATAGAAAATTCAAGATCAAGGCCTCTTTGGCCTGAAATATTTTAAGTATGTTAAATATGGACTACTGTACTGTTGATGAGAAATCAGAAGGAGTCAATTAGGAAATATGTTCAGAAGGTCAAATGAGGAGTCAATTAGTCTCTATAGAAAGTTCAAGATTGAGAACTCCTTGGCCTGAAATATGTTCAGGATGTAAAATATGGACTACTGTGTGGTTGATGAGAAATCAGACGACCTCAATTACTCTGTTTAGAAAATTCAAGATCAAGGCCTCTTTGGCCTGAAATATTTTCAGTATGTAAAATAATGACTACCGTATGGTTGATGAGATATCAGAAGGAGTCAATTAGGAAAGATGTTCAAAAGGTCAAATAAGGAGACAATTAGTCCTATAGAAAGTTCAAGATTGAGAACTCCTTGGCCTCAAATATATTCAGTATGTAAAATATGGACTACCCTATGGTTGATGAGAAGTCAAAAGACCTCAATTAGTTTTCATAGAAAATTCAAGATCAAGGCCTTATTTGGGTTGAAATATTTTCAGTATGTAAAATATGGACTACTGTATGGTTGATGAGACATCAGAAGGAGTCAATTAGGAAAGATGTTCAAAAGGTCAAAGAAGAATGAATTAGTCTCTGTAGAGAACGAGAACTCTTCGGCCTGCAAATTGTTCAGTATGTCAAATATGGAACACTGTACAGTTGATGAGACATCAAAAGACCTCAATTCGTCTGTACAGAAAATTCAAGATCAAGGCCTCTTTGGCCTGAAATATGTTCAGTATGTTAAATATGGACTACTGTACGGTTGATGAGAGATCAGAAGGAGTCAATTAGGAAATATGTTCAGAAGGTCAAATGAGGAGTCAATTAGTCTCTATAGAAAGTTCAAGATTGAGAACTCCTTGGCCTGAAATATGTTCAGTATGTAAAATATGGACTACCGTATGGTTAATGAGAAATCAGAAAGCCTCAATTAGTCTGTATGGAAAATTCAAGATCAAGGCCTCTTTGGCCTGAAATATTTTCAGTATGTCAAATATTGAATACCATATGGTTGATGAGAAATCAGAAGGCCTCAATTAGGAAAGATGTTCAAAAGGTCAAAGAAGGAGTGAATTAGTCTCTGTAGAGAACGAGAACGCTTCGGCCTGCAAATTGTTCAGTATGTCAAATATGGAATACTGTACGGTTGATGAGAAATCAGAAGGCCTCAATTAGTCTGTATAGAAAATTCAAGATCAAGGCCTCTTTGGCCTGAAATATTTTCAGTATGTTAAATATGGACTACTGTATGGTTGATGAGAGATCAGAAGGAGTCAATTAGGAAATATGTTCAAAAGGTCAAATGAGGAGTCAATTAGTCTCTATAGAAAGTTCAAGATTGAGAACTCCTTGGCCTGAAATATGTTCAGGATGTAAAATATGGACTACCATATGGTTGATGAGACATCAGAAGGAGTCAATTAGGAAAGATGTTCAAAAGGTCAAAGAAGAATGAATCAGTCTCTGTAGAGAACGAGAACTCTTCGGCCTGCAAATTGTTCAGTATGTCAAATATGGAACACTGTACAGTTGATGAGACATCAAAAGACCTCAATTCGTCTGTACAGAAAATTCAAGATCAAGGCCTCTTTGGCCTGAAATATGTTCAGTATGTTAAATATGGACTACTGTACGGTTGATGAGAGATCAGAAGGAGTCAATTAGGAAATATGTTCAGAAGGTCAAATGAGGAGTCAATTAGTCTCTATAGAAACTTCAAGATTGAGAACTCCTTGGCCTGAAATATGTTCAGTATGTAAAATATGGACTACCGTATGGTTAATGAGAAATCAGAAAGCCTCAATTAGTCTGTATGGAAAATTCAAGATCAAGGCCTCTTTGGCCTGAAATATTTTCAGTATGTAAAATATTGAATACCATATGGTTGATGAGAAATCAGAAGGCCTCAATTAGGAAAGATGTTCAAAAGGTCAAAGAAGGAGTGAATTAGTCTCTGTAGAGAACGAGAACTCTTCGGCCTGCAAATTGTTCAGTATGTCAAATATGGAATACTGTACGGTTGATGAGAAATCAGAAGGCTTCAATTAGTCTGTATAGAAAATTCAAGATCAAGGCCTCTTTGGCCTGAAATATTTTCAGTATGTTAAATATGGACTACTGTATGGTTGATGAGAGATCAGAAGGAGTCAATTAGGAAATATGTTCAAAAGGTCAAATGAGGAGTCAATTAGTCTCTATAGAAAGTTCAAGATTGAGAACTCCTTGGCCTGAAATATGTTCAGGATGTAAAATATGGACTACCATATGGTTGATGAGACATCAGAAGAAGTCAATTAGGAAAGATGTTCAAAAGGTCAAAGAAGAATGAATTAGTCTCTGTAGAGAACGAGAACTCTTCGGCCTGCAAATTGTTCAGTATGTCAAATATGGAACACTGTACAGTTGATGAGACATCAAAAGACCTCAATTCGTCTGTACAGAAAATTCAAGATCAAGGCCTCTTTGGCCTGAAATATGTTCAGTATGTTAAATATGGACTACTGTACGGTTGATGAGAGATCAGAAGGAGTCAATTAGGAAATATGTTCAGAAGGTCAAATGAGGAGTCAATTAGTCTCTATAGAAAGTTCAAGATTGAGAACTCCTTGGCCTGAAATATGTTCAGTATGTAAAATATGGACTACCGTATGGTTAATGAGAAATCAGAAAGCCTCAATTAGTCTGTATGGAAAATTCAAGATCAAGGCCTCTTTGGCCTGAAATATTTTCAGTATGTAAAATATTGAATACCATATGGTTGATGAGAAATCAGAAGGCCTCAATTAGGAAAGATGTTCAAAAGGTCAAAGAAGGAGTGAATTAGTCTCTGTAGAGAACGAGAACGCTTCGGCCTGCAAATTGTTCAGTATGTCAAATATGGAATACTGTACGGTTGATGAGAAATCAGAAGGCCTCAATTAGTCTGTATAGAAAATTCAAGATCAAGGCCTCTTTGGCCTGAAATATTTTAAGTATGTTAAATATGGACTACTGTACTGTTGATGAGAGATCAGAAGGAGTCAATTAGGAAATATGTTCAGAAGGTCAAATGAGGAGTCAATTAGTCTCTATAGAAAGTTCAAGATTGAGAACTCCTTGGCCTGAAATATGTTCAGTATGTAAAATATGGACTACTGTGTAGTTGATGAGAAATCAGACGACCTCAATTACTCTGTTTAGAAAATTCAAGATCAAGGCCTCTTTGGCCTGAAATATTTTCAGTATGTAAAATATGGACTACCGTATGGTTGATGAGATATCAGAAGGAGTCAATTAGGAAAGATGTTCAAAAGGTCAAATAAGGAGACAATTAGTCCTATAGAAAGTTCAAGATTGAGAACTCCTTGGCCTCAAATATATTCAGTATGTAAAATATGGACTACCCTATGGTTGATGAGAAGTCAAAAGACCTCAATTAGTTTTCATAGAAAATTCAAGATCAAGGCCTCTTTTGGGTTGAAATATTTTCAGTATGTAAAATATGGACTACTGTATGGTTGATGAGACATCAGAAGGAGTCAATTAGGTAAGATGTTCAAAAGGTCAAAGAAGAATGAATTAGTCTCTGTAGAGAACGAGAAATCTTCGGCCTGCAAATTGTTCAGTATGTCAAATATGGAACACTGTACAGTTGATGAGACATCAAAAGACCTCAATTCGTCTGTACAGAAAATTCAAGATCAAGGCCTCTTTGGCCTGAAATATGTTCAGTATGTTAAATATGGACTACTGTACGGTTGATGAGAGATCAGAAGGAGTCAATTAGGAAATATGTTCAGAAGGTCAAATGAGGAGTCAATTAGTCTCTATAGAAAGTTCAAGATTGAGAACTCCTTGGCCTGAAATATGTTCAGTATGTAAAATATGGACTACCGTATGGTTAATGAGAAATCAGAAAGCCTCAATTAGTCTGTATGGAAAATTCAAGATCAAGGCCTCTTTGGCCTGAAATATTTTCAGTATGTAAAATATTGAATACCATATGGTTGATGAGAAATCAGAATTCCTCAATTAGGAAAGATGTTCAAAAGGTCAAAGAAGGAGTGAATTAGTCTCTGTAGAGAACGAGAACGCTTCGGCCTGCAAATTGTTCAGTATGTCAAATATGGAATACTGTACGGTTGATGAGAAATCAGAAGGCCTCAATTAGTCTGTATAGAAAATTCAAGATCAAGGCCTCTTTGGCCTGAAATATTTTCAGTATGTTAAATATGGACTACTGTATGGCTGATGAGAGATCAGAAGGAGTCAATTAGGAAATATGTTCAAAAGGTCAAATGAGGAGTCAATTAGTCTCTATAGAAAGTTCAAGATTGAGAACTCCTTGGCCTGAAATATGTTCAGGATGTAAAATATGGACTACCATATGGTTGATGAGAAATCAGAAGGCCTCAATTAGTCTGTATGGAAAATTCAAGATCAAGGCCTCTTTGGCCTGAAATATTTTCAGTATGTAAAATATTGAATACCATATGTTTGATGAGAAATCAGAAGGCCTCAATTAGGAAAGATGTTCAAAAGATCAAATGAGGAGTCAATTAGTCTCTATAGAAAGTTAAAGATTGAGAACTCCTCGGCCTGCAAATTGTTCAGTATGTCAAATATGGAATACTGTACGGTTGATGAGAAATCAGAAGGCCTCAATTAGTCTGTATAGAAAATTCAAGATCAAGGCCTCTTTGGCCTGAAATATTTTCAGTATGTTAAATATGGACTACTGTATGGTTGATGAGAGATCAGAATGAGTCAATTAGGAAATATGTTCAAAAGGTCAAATGAGGAGTCAATTAGTCTCTATAGAAAGTTCAAGATTGAGAACTCCTTGGCCTGAAATATGTTCAGGATGTGAAATATGGACTACCGTATGGTTAATGAGAAATCAGAAGGCCTCAATTAGTCTGTATAGAAAATTCAAGATCAAGGCCTCTTTGGCCTGAAATATTTTAAGTATGTTAAATATGGACTACTGTACTGTTGATGAGAAATCAGAAGGAGTCAATTAGGAAATATGTTCAGAAGGTCAAATGAGGAGTCAATTAGTCTCTATAGAAAGTTCAAGATTGAGAACTCCTTGGCCTGAAATATGTTCAGTATGTAAAATATGGACTACTGTGTGGTTGATGAGAAATCAGACGACCTCAATTACTCTGTTTAGAAAATTCAAGATCAAGGCCTCTTTGGCCTGAAATATTTTCAGTATGTAAAATAATGACTACCGTATGGTTGATGAGATATCAGAAGGAGTCAATTAGGAAAGATGTTCAAAAGGTCAAATAAGGAGACAATTAGTCCTATAGAAAGTTCAAGATTGAGAACTCCTTGGCCTCAAATATATTCAGTATGTAAAATATGGACTACCCTATGGTTGATGAGAAGTCAAAAGACCTCAATTAGTTTTCATAGAAAATTCAAGATCAAGGCCTTATTTGGGTTGAAATATTTTCAGTATGTAAAATATGGACTACTGTATGGTTGATGAGACATCAGAAGGAGTCAATTAGGAAAGATGTTCAAAAGGTCAAAGAAGAATGAATTAGTCTCTGTAGAGAACGAGAAATCTTCGGCCTGCAAATTGTTCAGTATGTCAAATATGGAACACTGTACAGTTGATGAGACATCAAAAGACCTCAATTCGTCTGTACAGAAAATTCAAGATCAAGGCCTCTTTGGCCTGAAATATGTTCAGTATGTTGAATATGGACTACTGTACGGTTGATGAGAGATCAGAAGGAGTCAATTAGGAAATATGTTCAGAAGGTCAAATGAGGAGTCAATTAGTCTCTATAGAAAGTTCAAGATTGAGAACTCCTTGGCCTGAAATATGTTCAGTATGTAAAATATGGACTACCCTATGGTTGATGAGAAGTCAAAAGACCTCAATTAGTTTTCATAGAAAATTCAAGATCAAGGCCTCTTTTGGGTTGAAATATTTTCAGTATGTAAAATATGGACTACTGTATGGTTGATGAGAAATCAGAAGGCCTCAATTAGGAAAGATGTTCAAAAGGTCAAAGAAGGAGTGAATTAGTCTCTGTAGAGAACGAGAACGCTTCGGCCTGCAAATTGTTCAGTATGTCAAATATGGAATACTATACGGTTGATGAGAAATCAGAAGGCCTCAATTAGTCTGTATAGAAAATTCAAGATCAAGGCCTCTTTGGCCTGAAATATTTTCAGTATGTAAAATATGGACTACCGTATGGTTGATGAGATGTCAGAAGGAGTCAATTAGGAAAGATTTTCAAAAGGTCAAATAAGGAGACAATTAGTCCTATATCAAGTTCAAGATTGAGAACTCCTTGGCCTCAAATATGTTCAGTATGTAAAATATGGACTACCCTATGGTTGATGAGAAGTCAAAAGACCTCAATTAGTTTGTATAGAAAATTCAAGATCAAGGCCTCTTTTGGGTTGAAATATTTTCAGTATGTCAAATATGGACTACTGTATGGTTGATGAGACATCAGAAGGAGTCAATTAGGAAAGATGTTCAAAAGGTCAAAGAAGAATGAATTAGTCTCTATAGAGAACGAGAACTCTTCGGCCTGCAAATTGTTCAGTATGTCAAATATGGAACACTGTACAGTTGATGAGAAATCAAAAGACCTCAATTCGTCTGTATAGAAAATTCAAGATCAAGGACTCTTTGGCCTGAAATATTTTCAGTATGTTAAATATGGACTACTGTATGGTTGATGAGAGATCAGAAGGAGTCAATTAGGAAATATGTTCAGAAGGTCAAATGAGGAGTCAATTAGTCTCTATAGAAAGTTCAAGATTGAGAACTCCTTGGCCTGAAATATGTTCAGTATGTAAAATATGGACTACTGTATGGTTGATGAGAAATCAGACGACCTCAATTAGTCTGTTTAGAAAATTCAAAATCAAGGCCTCTTTGGCCTGAAATATTTTCAGTATGTTAAATATGGACTACTGTACGGTTGATGAGAGATCAGAAGGAGTCAATTAGGAAATATGTTCAGAAGGTCAAATGAGGAGTCAATTAGTCCCTATAGAAAGTTCAAGATTGAGAACTCCTTGGCCTGAAATATGTTCAGTATTTAAAATATGGACTACTGTATGGTTGATGAGAAATCAGACGACCTCAATTAGTCTGTTTAGAGAATACAAAATCAAGGCCTCTTTGGCCTGAAATATTTTCAGTATGTAAAATATGGACTACCGTATGGTTGATGAGATATCAGAAGGAGTCAATTAGGAAAGATGTTCAAAAGGTCAAATAAGGAGACAATTAGTCCTATATAAAGTTCAAGATTGAGAACTCCTTGGCCTCAAATATGTTCAGTATGTAAAATATGGACTACCCTATGGTTGATGAGAAGTCAAAAGACCTCAATTAGTTTTTATAGAAAATTCAAGATCAAGGCCTCTTTTGGATTGAAATATTTTCAGTATGTCAAATATGGACTACAATTAGTCCTATAGAAAGTTCAAGATTGAGAACTCCTTGGCCTCAAATATGTTCAGCATGTAAAATATGGACTACCCTATGGTTGATGAGGTCAAAAGTCCTCAATTAGTTTGTATAGAAAATTCAAGATCAAGGCCTCTTTTGGCTTGAAATGTTTTTAGTATGTCAAATATGGACTAATGCATGGTTGATGAGACATCAGAAGGAGTCAATTAGGAAAGATGTTCAAAAGGTTAAAGAAGGAGTGAATTAGTCTCTGTAGAGAACGAGAACTCTTCGGCCTGCAAATTGTTCAGTATATCAAATATGGAATACTGTACGGTTGATGAGAAATCAGAAGGCCTCAATTAGACTGTATAGAAAATTCAAGATCAAGGCCTCTTTGGCCTGAAATATTTTCAGTATGTTAAATATGGACTTCTGTATGGTTGATAAGAGATCAGAAGGAGTCAATTAGGAAATATGTTCAAAAGGTCAAATGAGGAGTCAATTAGTCTCTATAGAAAGTTCAAGATTGAGAACTCCTTGGCCTGAAATATGTTCAGGATGTAAAATATAGACTACCATATGGTTAATGAGAAATCAGAAGGCCTCAATTAGTCTGTATAGAAAATTCAAGATCAAGGCCTCTTTGGCCTGAAATATTTTCAGTATGTAAAATATGGACTACCGTATGGTTGATGAGATATCAGAAGGAGTCAATTAGGAAAGATATTCAAAAGGTCAAATAAGGAGACAATTAGTCCTATAGAAAGTTCAAGATTGAGAACTCCTTGGCCTCAAATATATTCAGTATGTAAAATATGGACTACCCTATGGTTGATGAGAAGTCAAAAGACCTCAATTAGTTTTCATAGAAAATTCAAGATCAAGGCCTCTTTTGGGTTGAAATATTTTCAGTATGTAAAATATGGACTACTGTATGGTTGATGAGACATTAGAAGGAGTCAATTAGGAAAGATGTTCAAAATGTCAAAGAAGAATGAATTAGTCTCTGTAGAGAACGAGAACTCTTCGGCCTGCAAATTGTTCAGTATGTCAAATATGGAACACTGTACAGTTGATGAGACATCAAAAGACCTCAATTCGTCTGTACAGAAAATTCAAGATCAAGGCCTCTTTGGCCTGAAATATGTTCAGTATGTTAAATATGGACTACTGTACGGTTGATGAGAGATCAGAAGGAGTCAATTAGGAAATATGTTCAGAAGGTCAAATGAGGAGTCAATTAGTCTCTATAGAAAGTTCAAGATTGAGAACAACTTGGTCTGAAATATGTTCAGTATGTAAAATATGGACTACCGTATGGTTAATGAGAAATCAGAAAGCCTCAATTAGTTTGTATGGAAAATTCAAGATCAAGGCCTCTTTGGCCTGAAATATTTTCAGTATGTTAAATATGGACTACTGTACGGTTGATGAGAGATCAGAAGGAGTCAATTTAGAAATATGTTCAGAAGGTCAAATGAGGAGTCAATTAGTCTCTATAGAAAGTTCAAGATTGAGAACTCCTTGGCCTGAAATATGTTCAGTATGTAAAATATGAACTACTGTATGGTTGATGAGAAATCAGACGACCTCAATTAGTCTGTTTAGAAAATTCAAGATCAAGGCCTCTTTAACCTGAAATATTATCAATATGTAAAATATGGACTACCATATGGTTGATGAGAAATCAGAAGGCCTCAATTAGGAAAGATGTTCAAAAGGTCAAAGAAGGAGTGAATTAGTCTCTGTAGAGAACGAGAACTCTTCGGCCTGCAAATTGTTCAGTATGTCAAATATGGAATACTGTACGGTTGATGAGACATCAAAAGACCTCAATTCGTCTGTACAGAAAATTCAAGATCAAGGCCTCTTTAGCCTGAAATATTTTAAGTATGTAAAATATGGACTACCGTATGGTTGATGAGAAATCAGAAGGAGTCAATTAGGAAAGATGTTCAAAAGGTCAAATAAGGAGACAATTAGTCCTATAGAAAGTTCAAGATTGAGAACTCCTTGGCCTGAAATATGTTCAGTATGTAAAATATGGACTACCGTATGGTTAATGAGAAATCAGAAGGCCTCAATTAGTCTGTATGGAAAATTCAAGATCAAGGCCTCTTTGGCCTGAAATATTTTCAGTATGTAAAATATTGAATACCATATGGTTGATGAGAAATCAGAAGGCCTCAATTAGGAAAGATGTTCAAAAGGTCAAAGAAGAATGAATTAGTCTCTGTAGAGAACGAGAACTCTTCGGCCTGCAAATTGTTCAGTATGTCAAATATGGAATACTGTACGGTTGATGAGAAATCAGAAGGCCTCAATTAGTCTGTATAGAAAATTCAAGATCAAGGCCTCTTTGGCCTGAAATATTTTAAGTATGTAAAATATGGACTACCGTATGGTTGATGAGAAATCAGAAGGAGTCAATTAGGAACGATGTTCAAAAGGTCAAATAAGGAGACAATTAGTCCTATAAAAAGTTCAAGATTGAGAACTCCTTGGCCTCAAATATGTTCAGTATGTAAAATATGGACTACCGTATGGTTGATGAGAAATCAGAAGGCCTCGATTACTCTGTTTAGAAAATTCAAGATCAAGGCCTCTTTGGCCTGAAATATTTTCAGTATGTAAAATATGGACTACCGTATGGTTGATGAGATATCAGAAGGAGTCAATTAGGAAAGATGTTCAAAAGGTCAAAAAAGGAGACAATTAGTCCTATAGAAAGTTCAAGATTGAGAACTCCTTGGCCTCAAATATATTCAGTATGTAAAATATGGACTACCCTATGGTTGATGAGAAGTCAAAAGACCTCAATTAGTTTTCATAGAAAATTCAAGATCAAGGCCTCTTTTGGGTTGAAATATTTTCAGTATGTAAAATATGGACTACTGTATGGTTGATGAGACATCAGAAGGAATCAATTAGGAAAGATGTTCAAAAGGTCAAAGAAGAATGAATTAGTCTCTGTAGAGAACGAGAACTCTTCGGCCTGCAAACTGTTCAGTATGTCAAATATGGAACACTGTACAGTTAATGAGACATCAAAAGACCTCAATTCGTCTGTACAGAAAATTCTAGATCAAGGCCTCTTTGGCCTGAAATATGTTCAGTATGTTAAATATGGACTACTGTACGGTTGATGAGAGATCAGAAGGAGTCAATTAGGAAATATATTCAGAAGGTCAAATTAGGAGTCAATTAGTCTCTATAGAAAGTTCAAGATTGAGAACTCCTTGGCCTGAAATATGTTCAGTATGTAAAATATGGACTACCGTATGGTTAATGAGAAATCAGAAAGCCTCAATTAGTCTGTATGGAAAATTCAAGATCAAGGCCTCTTTGGCCTGAAATATTTTCAGTATGTAAAATATGGACTACCGTATGGTTGATGAGATATCAGAAGGAGTCAATTAGGAAAGATGTTCAAAAGGTCAAATAAGGAGACAATTAGTCCTATATAAAGTTCAAGATTGAGAACTCCTTGGCCTCAAATATGTTCAGTATGTAAAATATGTAAAATATGGACTACCCTATGGTTGATGAGAAGTCAAAAGACCTCAATTAGTTTTTATAGAAAATTCAAGATCAAGGCCTCTTTTGACTTGAAATATTTTCAGTATGTCAAATATGGACTACTGTATGGTTAATGAGACATCAGAAGGAGTCAATTAGGAAAGATGTTCAAAAGGTCAAAGAAGGAGTGAATTAGTCTCTGTAGAGAACGAGAACTCTTCGGCCTGCAAATTGTTCAGTATGTCAAATATGGAATACTGTACGGTTGATGAGACATCAAAAGACCTCAATTCGTCTGTACAGAAAATTCAAGATCAAGGCCTCTTTAGCCTGAAATATTTTAAGTATGTAAAATATGGACTACCGTATGGTTGATGAGAAATCAGAAGGAGTCAATTAGGAAAGATGTTCAAAAGGTCAAATAAGGAGACAATTAGTCCTATAGAAAGTTCAAGATTGAGAACTCCTTGGCCTCAAATATGTTCAGTATGTAAAATATGGACTACCCTATGGTTGATGAGAAGTCAAAAGACCTCAATTAGTTTGTATAGAAAATTCAAGATCAAGGCCTCTTTTGGGTTGAAATATTTTCAGTATGTCAAATATGGACTACTGTATGGTTGATGAGACATCAGAAGGAGTCAATTAGGAAAGATGTTCAAAAGGTCAAAGAAGAATGAATTAGTCTCTGTAGAGAACGAGAACTCTTCGGCCTGCAAATTGTTCAGTATGTCAAATATGGAACACTGTACAGTTGATGAGACATCAAAAGACCTCAATTCGTCTGTACAGAAAATTCAAGATCAAGGCCTCTTTGGCCTGAAATATGTTCAGTATGTTAAATATGGACTACTGTACGGTTGATGAGAGATCACAAGGGGTCAATTAGGAAATATTAGATTAGATTAGATTAGATTCAACTTTATTGTCATTACACAAGTACAGGTACGAGGCAACGAAATGCAGTTTGGGTCTAACCAGAAGTGCAATAGCAGCAAGTGCAGGACATGAATATGTACTGAATAAATATAAAGATGGCTATTACTATAAATAGAATTTACAGATAGATATGTATAGAATATAATATACAGATGGATGTTGCTATAAACAGTTTGCAGATAGATATATACTGAACAGAATTTACAGATAGATATGTACTGAATATATATATACAGATGGCTATTATTGTAAACAGAATTTACAGATAGATAGATATATACTGAATGTAATATACGGATGGATATTACTATAAACAGAATTTACAGGGTAGATATGTACTGAATATATATACAGATGGCTATTACTATAAGCAGAATTTACAGATAGATGTATATAATGATATGTTAGGCTAAGATGGGCAGTATAGCAATGAACGATATAGTGCAAATGAGCATATTTTAGTAAGGTAGTAGTGCAAGATGCATATATGAACAGGTGTTACTGTAGTAACAGTCGATAGTGCAAATGAGCATATTCCAGTTAGGTAAGTAGTGCAAGATGCATATATGTACAGGGGTTACTGTAATAAACAGTCGATAGTGCAAATGAGCATCCAGTAGTGCAAATAACAAGTGAAGGCAGATGTGAGGGGGAGAGGAGGGTTATCAGTATATAGGGGGAGTGGGATCAACGAGGGTTAGAGTTCAATATGGAGACAGTTCTGGGAAAAAAACTGTTCTTAAGTCTGCTGGTCCTGGTCCGGAGGCACCTGAAACGCCTACCAGAGGGCAGGAGAGAAAACAGTTTGTGGGCTGGGTGAGAGGAGTCCTTAAGGATGCTGCGAGCTCGATGCAGACAGCGTTTCCTCTGGATGTGGTCGATGGCAGGTAGTGGAGTCCCTGTGATGCGCTGGGCGGTTTTCACCACCCGCTGTAGTGCCTTGCGCTCTGCAGCAGAGCAGCTCCCATACCATACTGTAACACAGTTGGTCAGGATGCTTTCTATTGCGCAGCGATAGAAGTTCACCAGTATAGCCGAGGATAGCTGATTCTTCCTCAGTGTCCTCAGGAAGAAAAGACGCTGGTGAGCCTTCTTGACCAGGCTGGAGGTGTTGGTTGTCCAGGACATGTCCGCCGAGATGTGGATCCCCAGGAACTTGAAACTGGAGACACGCTCAACAGCCGTTCCATTGATGTGGATGGTGTCGTGTGTGCCTCTTGCCTCTTTCCTGAAGTCCACGATGAGTTCTTTTGTTTTGGTGGTGTTGAGGAGCAGATTATTTTCAGTGCACCATGTGGCCAGGTGCTGGATCTCCTCCCTATAGGCGGTCTCATCGTTGTTGCTGATGAGTCCAATCACCGTAGTGTCGTCCGCAAACTTGATGATGGAATTAGATCCATACACAGGCTTGCAATCGGAGGTGAAGAGGGAGTAGAGAAATGGGCTTAGCACACAGCCCTGTGGTACGCCAGTATTGAGTGTGGTGGAGGTGGAGTAGGTGGAGCCTGATCGAACATTCTGGGGTCTGTTGGTCAGGAAGTCCAATATCCAGTTGCACATTGAGGTGTTGATGCCCAGGTCTCCAAGTTTGGCTATTAACTTGGTTGGGATGACAGTGTTGAATGCTGAGCTGAAGTCAACAAACAGCATACGTGCATACGTGTTCTTATTGTCCAGATGTGTAAGCACAGAGTGCAGTGCCAAGGAGACTGCATCCTCTGTGCTCCTATTGCTACGGTAGGCAAACTGGTGTGAGTCCAATGTGGATGGTAGAGATTCTTTTAGATGTGCCAAGACCAACCGCTCAAAGCACTTCATAACGATGGGTGTGAGTGCTACAGGGCGGTAGTCGTTAAGGCACCTCGGGCTAGAGTGTTTTGGTACTGGCACAATGGAAGTGCATTTAAAGCATGTTGGTATGGTTTCTTGGGCAAGAGACAAGTTGAAAATGTCTGTAAAAACCCCAGCGAGCTGTTCTGCACATGCCCTGAGTACTCGTCCAGGGATGTTGTCTGGTCCAGCAGCCTTGTGCGGGCTGATTCGACCCAGTGCATTGCAGACGTCTGTGGAGGAGAGTGTGATTGGCGGGTGGTCAGCAGAGGGTTTGGCCTTGGTGGCAGTTTCTCTGTTGTCTCTTTCAAAGCGAGCATAAAAGTAATTTAGCTCGTTCAGGAAGTTGATGTCAGTGGCTGCGGGGGTGGAGTGGGTGGGTTTGTAGTCACTGATGGCCTGAATGCCCTGCCACATGCGTCGAGGGTCAAAGTTGGAAAAGTGTCCCTCTATCTTTAGCTTGTAGCAGTGCTTGGCCTCTTTGATGCCCCTCTTCAGGTTTGCTCTGGATGTGCTGTAGGCTTGTGCATCTCCTGATCTGAAGGCAGCATGTTCAGAATATGTTCAGAAGGTCAAATGAGGAGTCAATTAGTCTCTATAGAAAGTTCAAGATTGAGAACTCCTTGGCCTGAAATATGTTCAGTATGTAAAATATGGACTACCGTATGGTTAATGAGAAATCAGAAGGCCTCAATTAGTCTGTATGGAAAATTCAAGATCAAGGCCTCTTTGGCCTGAAATATTTTCAGTATGTAAAATATTGAATACCATATGGTTGATGAGAAATCAGAAGGCCTCAATTAGGAAAGATGTTCAAAAGGTCAAAGAAGAATGAATTAGTCTCTGTAGAGAACGAGAACTCTTCGGCCTGCAAATTGTTCAGTATGTCAAATATGGAATACTGTACGGTTGATGAGAAATCAGAAGGCCTCAATTAGTCTGTATAGAAAATTCAAGATCAAGGCCTCTTTGGCCTGAAATATTTTAAGTATGTAAAATATGGACTACCGTATGGTTGATGAGAAATCAGAAGGAGTCAATTAGGAAAGATGTTCAAAAGGTCAAATAAGGAGACAATTAGTCCTATAGAGAGTTCAAGATTGAGAACTCCTTGGCCTCAAATATGTTCAGGATGTAAAATATGGACTACCGTATGGTTGATGAGAAATCAGAAGGCCTCGATTAGTCTGTATAGAAAATTCAAGATCAAGGCCTCTTGGCCTGAAATATGTTCAGTATGTAAAATATGGATTACTGTATGATTGATGAGAAATCAGAAGGCCTCAATTAGTCAGTATAGAAAATTCAAGATCAAGGCCTCTTTGGTCTGAAATATTTTCAGTATGTTAAATATGGACTACTGTACTGTTGATGAGAGATCAGAAGGAGTCAATTAGGAAATATGTTCAGAAGGTCAAATGAGGAGTCAATTAGTCTCTATAGAAAGTTCAAGATTGAGAACTCCTTGGCCTGAAATATGTTCAGTATGTAAAATGTGGACTACTGTGTGGTTGATGAGAAATCAGACGACCTCAATTACTCTGTTTAGAAAATTCAAGATCAAGGCCTCTTTGGCCTGAAATATTTTCAGTATGTAAAATATGGACTACCGTATGGTTGATGAGATATCAGAAGGAGTCAATTAGGAAAGATGTTCAAAAGGTCAAATAAGGAGACAATTAGTCCTATAGGAAGTTCAAGATTGAGAACTCCTTGGCCTCAAATATATTCAGTATGTAAAATATGGACTACCCTATGGTTGATGAGAAGTCAAAAGACCTCAATTAGTTTTCATAGAAAAATCAAGATCAAGGCCTCTTTTGGGTTGAAATATTTTCAGTATGTAAAATATGGACTACTGTATGGTTGATGAGACATCAGAAGGAATCAATTAGGAAAGATGTTCAAAAGGTCAAAGGAGAATGAATTAGTCTCTGTAGAGAACGAGAACTCTTCGGCCTGCAAACTGTTCAGTATGTCAAATATGGAACACTGTACAGTTAATGAGACATCAAAAGACCTCAATTCGTCTGTACAGAAAATTCTAGATCAAGGCCTCTTTGGCCTGAAATATGTTCAGTATGTTAAATATGGACTACTGTACGGTTGATGAGAGATCAGAAGGAGTCAATTAGGAAATATATTCAGAAGGTCAAATTAGGAGTCAATTAGTCTCTATAGAAAGTTCAAGATTGAGAACTCCTTGGCCTGAAATATGTTCAGTATGTAAAATATGGACTACCGTATGGTTAATGAGAAATCAGAAAGCCTCAATTAGTCTGTATGGAAAATTCAAGATCAAGGCCTCTTTGGCCTGAAATATTTTCAGTATGTAAAATATGGACTACCGTATGGTTGATGAGATATCAGAAGGAGTCAATTAGGAAAGATGTTCAAAAGGTCAAATAAGGAGACAATTAGTCCTATATAAAGTTCAAGATTGAGAACTCCTTGGCCTCAAATATGTTCAGTATGTAAAATATGTAAAATATGGACTACCCTATGGTTGATGAGAAGTCAAAAGACCTCAATTAGTTTTTATAGAAAATTCAAGATCAAGGCCTCTTTTGACTTGAAATATTTTCAGTATGTCAAATATGGACTACTGTATGGTTAATGAGACATCAGAAGGAGTCAATTAGGAAAGATGTTCAAAAGGTCAAAGAAGGAGTGAATTAGTCTCTGTAGAGAACGAGAACTCTTCGGCCTGCAAATTGTTCAGTATGTCAAATATGGAATACTGTACGGTTGATGAGACATCAAAAGACCTCAATTCGTCTGTACAGAAAATTCAAGATCAAGGCCTCTTTAGCCTGAAATATTTTAAGTATGTAAAATATGGACTACCGTATGGTTGATGAGAAATCAGAAGGAGTCAATTAGGAAAGATGTTCAAAAGGTCAAATAAGGAGACAATTAGTCCTATAGAAAGTTCAAGATTGAGAACTCCTTGGCCTCAAATATGTTCAGTATGTAAAATATGGACTACCCTATGGTTGATGAGAAGTCAAAAGACCTCAATTAGTTTGTATAGAAAATTCAAGATCAAGGCCTCTTTTGGGTTGAAATATTTTCAGTATGTCAAATATGGACTACTGTATGGTTGATGAGACATCAGAAGGAGTCAATTAGGAAAGATGTTCAAAAGGTCAAAGAAGAATGAATTAGTCTCTGTAGAGAACGAGAACTCTTCGGCCTGCAAATTGTTCAGTATGTCAAATATGGAACACTGTACAGTTGATGAGACATCAAAAGACCTCAATTCGTCTGTACAGAAAATTCAAGATCAAGGCCTCTTTGGCCTGAAATATGTTCAGTATGTTAAATATGGACTACTGTACGGTTGATGAGAGATCACAAGGGGTCAATTAGGAAATATGTTCAGAAGGTCAAATGAGGAGTCAATTAGTCTCTATAGAAAGTTCAAGATTGAGAACTCCTTGGCCTGAAATATGTTCAGTATGTAAAATATGGACTACCGTATGGTTAATGAGAATTCAGAAGGCCTCAATTAGTCTGTATGGAAAATTCAATATCAAGGCCTCTTTGGCCTGAAATATTTTCAGTATGTAAAATATTGAATACCATATGGTTGATGAGAAATCAGAAGGCCTCAATTAGGAAAGATGTTCAAGAGGTCAAAGAAGGAGTGAATTAGTCTCTGTAGAGAACGAGAACTCTTCGGCCTGCAAATTGTTCAGTATGTCAAATATGGAATACTGTACGGTTGATGAGAAATCAGAAGGCCTCAATTAGTCTGTATAGAAAATTCAAGATCAAGGCCTCTTTGGCCTGAAATATTTTAAGTATGTAAAATATGAACTACCGTATGGTTGATGAGAAATCAGAAGGAGTCAATTAGGAAAGATGTTCAAAAGGTCAAATAAGGAGACAATTAGTCTCTATAGAAAGTTCAAGATTGAGAACTCCTTGGCCTGAAATATGTTCAGTATGTAAAATATGGACTACCGTATGGTTAATGAGAAATCAGAAGGCCTCAATTAGTCTGTATGGAAAATTCAAGATCAAGGCCTCTTTGGCCTGAAATATTTTCAGTATGTAAAATATTGAATACCATATGGTTGATGAGAAATCAGAAGGCCTCAATTAGGAAAGATGTTCAAGAGGTCAAAGAAGGAGTGAATTAGTCTCTGTAGAGAACGAGAACTCTTCGGCCTGCAAATTGTTCAGTATGTCAAATATGGAATACTGTACGGTTGATGAGAAATCAGAAGGCCTCAATTAGTCTGTATAGAAAATTCAAGATCAAGGCCTCTTTGGCCTGAAATATTTTAAGTATGTAAAATATGGACTACCGTATGGTTGATGAGAAATCAGAAGGAGTCAATTAGGAAAGATGTTCAAAAGGTCAAATAAGGAGACAATTAGTCCTATAGAAAGTTCAAGATTGAGAACTCCTTGGCCTCAAATATGTTCAGTATGTAAAATATGGACTACCCTATGGTTGATGAGGTCAAAGTCCTCAATTAGTTTGTATTGAAAATTCAAGATCAAGGCCTCTTTTGGGTTGAAATATTTTCAGTATGTCAAATATGGACTACTGTATGGTTGATGAGAAATCAGAAGGAGTCAATTAGGAAAGATGTTCAAAAGGTCAAATATGGAGACAATTAGTCCTATAGAAAGTTCAAGATTGAGAACTCCTTGGCCTCAAATATGTTCAGTATGTAAAATATGGACTACCCTATGGTTGATGAGGTCAAAAGTCCTCAATTAGTTTGTATAGAAAATTCAAGATCAAGGCCTCTTTTGGCTTGAAATGTTTTTAGTATGTCAAATATGGACTAATGCATGGTTGATGAGACATCAGAAGGAGTCAATTAGGAAAGATGTTCAAAAGGTTAAAGAAGGAGTGAATTAGTCTCTGTAGCGAACGAGAACTCTTCGGCCTGCACATAGTTCAGTATGTAAAATATGGACTACTGTGTGGTTGATGAGAAATCAGACGACCTCAATTACTCTGTATAGAAAATTCAAGATCAAGGCCTCTTTGGCCTGAAATATTTTCAGTATGTAAAATATGGACTACCGTATGGTTGATGAGATATCAGAAGGAGTCAATTAGGAAATATGTTCAGAAGGTCAAATTAGGAGTCAATTAGTCTCTATAGAAAGTTCAAGATTGAGAACTCCTTGGCCTGAAATATGTTCAGTATGTAAAATATGGACTACCGTATGGTTAATGAGAAATCAGAAAGCCTCAATTAGTCTGTATGGAAAATTCAAGATCAAGGCCTCTTTGGCCTGAAATATTTTCAGTATGTAAAATATGGACTACCGTATGGTTGATGAGATATCAGAAGGAGTCAATTAGGAAAGATGTTCAAAAGGTCAAATAAGGAGACAATTAGTCCTATATAAAGTTCAAGATTGAGAACTCCTTGGCCTCAAATATGTTCAGTATGTAAAATATGTAAAATATGGACTACCCTATGGTTGATGAGAAGTCAAAAGACCTCAATTAGTTTTTATAGAAAATTCAAGATCAAGGCCTCTTTTGACTTGAAATATTTTCAGTATGTCAAATATGGACTACTGTATGGTTAATGAGACATCAGAAGGAGTCAATTAGGAAAGATGTTCAAAAGGTCAAAGAAGGAGTGAATTAGTCTCTGTAGAGAACGAGAACTCTTCGGCCTGCAAATTGTTCAGTATGTCAAATATGGAATACTGTACGGTTGATGAGACATCAAAAGACCTCAATTCGTCTGTACAGAAAATTCAAGATCAAGGCCTCTTTAGCCTGAAATATTTTAAGTATGTAAAATATGGACTACCGTATGGTTGATGAGAAATCAGAAGGAGTCAATTAGGAAAGATGTTCAAAAGGTCAAATAAGGAGACAATTAGTCCTATAGAAAGTTCAAGATTGAGAACTCCTTGGCCTCAAATATGTTCAGTATGTAAAATATGGACTACCCTATGGTTGATGAGAAGTCAAAAGACCTCAATTAGTTTGTATAGAAAATTCAAGATCAAGGCCTCTTTTGGGTTGAAATATTTTCAGTATGTCAAATATGGACTACTGTATGGTTGATGAGACATCAGAAGGAGTCAATTAGGAAAGATGTTCAAAAGGTCAAAGAAGAATGAATTAGTCTCTGTAGAGAACGAGAACTCTTCGGCCTGCAAATTGTTCAGTATGTCAAATATGGAACACTGTACAGTTGATGAGACATCAAAAGACCTCAATTCGTCTGTACAGAAAATTCAAGATCAAGGCCTCTTTGGCCTGAAATATGTTCAGTATGTTAAATATGGACTACTGTACGGTTGATGAGAGATCACAAGGGGTCAATTAGGAAATATGTTCAGAAGGTCAAATGAGGAGTCAATTAGTCTCTATAGAAAGTTCAAGATTGAGAACTCCTTGGCCTGAAATATGTTCAGTATGTAAAATATGGACTACCGTATGGTTAATGAGAATTCAGAAGGCCTCAATTAGTCTGTATGGAAAATTCAAGATCAAGGCCTCTTTGGCCTGAAATATTTTCAGTATGTAAAATATTGAATACCATATGGTTGATGAGAAATCAGAAGGCCTCAATTAGGAAAGATGTTCAAGAGGTCAAAGAAGGAGTGAATTAGTCTCTGTAGAGAACGAGAACTCTTCGGCCTGCAAATTGTTCAGTATGTCAAATATGGAATACTGTACGGTTGATGAGAAATCAGAAGGCCTCAATTAGTCTGTATAGAAAATTCAAGATCAAGGCCTCTTTGGCCTGAAATATTTTAAGTATGTAAAATATTGACTACCGTATGGTTGATGAGAAATCAGAAGGAGTCAATTAGGAAAGATGTTCAAAAGGTCAAATAAGGAGACAATTAGTCTCTATAGAAAGTTCAAGATTGAGAACGTCTCGGTTACGTATGGTAACCCTCGTTCCCTGAAGGAGGGAACGGAGACGTACGTCGGACGTCACCGACGAATTGGGATCACTTCTGGGAGCCCCTATCAACTTCGAGATATAGAGAACGGGCCAATAGCCATTGGCGTGCGAGATTTGCATCTCGCGCTCCGCCCCGCGCTGCGGGTATAAACAGGAGGCGAATGCAGCGCACTATTGTTTTTCACTGAGGAGCCGAACTAGTGACTCGGCCATGCAGTGATGGTACAGCAACTGTGGCGACGGGACGTACGTCTCCGTTCCCTCCTTCAGGGAACGAGGGTTACCATACGTAACCGAGACGTTCCCTTTCAGTCGGTCACGTTCGACGTACGTCGGACGTCACCGACGAATTGGGATCCCTTTGGAAAACGCCACAGTTACTACCACTTCCAGCGCCCAGCGAGAGCCCCTCAGACCCCGTCTGTTCCGGGCGGGGAATTCACGCAGGGAAGTCACACTGCTGTTCCACAAGACCCACTTCAGCAGACTATTGGATAACGCTGGGAAAGCGTGCCCAGAGGGACGCTGCGGAAGCCACATCATGCCCGAAGGGAGTTACCATGTGGAAAATACACGTATGGACTGGCCGTGGGCAGTGCAACATACGGAAGTCCCAGGGGTGGCCCCGGCCAAACAGGCGGGGGAACAACACCTAACTGAGACGGCAGAGAGCTCTGCCGAGGGAAAGACACGGGCTCGCCGTAGGGAGCCGTACCGTGGAAGAATACACATATGGGACCGCCGTGGGGGTCACAACATATGGAACCCAGCCTAACACAAGTTCCACCAATGCATACGAGTGTTAGACCTGGCGTCGGACGCTCCGCCACATCCGACTGCCGCGGGTTGCGGAGGACTCAACAGGGTTCGCCGTTCTGGGGAACTCGACTGGAGCATATAAGCGCACGTATCCGTTCCACAGGGAAGGGAGTGGCGCAGCAAGCCGACACTTAGAACGGGCACTTCGGTGTTACTGACTATGGGAAGCGAGCACACAGGAAGATACCGGCTCTACACGGAGGCTATAAAATCTAGCGAACGTGTTAGGTGTCGCCCAGCCCGCAGCTCTACAAATATCTGTCAGCGAGGCGCCACGAGCCAACGCCCAGGAAGAAGCTACACCCCTAGTGGAGTGGGCTCTTAACCCGAGCGGGCAGGGCACGTCTTGGGTTTGGTACGCCAAGACGATGGCATCCACTATCCAGTGGGCCATCCTCTGCTTGGAGACAGCCTTTCCCTTCTGCTGGCCTCCATAACAGACGAAGAGCTGTTCTGAGGTCCTGAAGCTTTGCGTTCTGTCCACGTAAGTCCGCAGAGCGTGGACTAGACAGAGAAAAGCTAGGGCTGGGTCTGCCTCCTCCGAAGGCAGCGCTTGCAGGCTCACCACCTGGTCCCGGAAGGGAGTGGTGGGAACCTTGGGCATATATCCGGGCCGGGGTCTCAGGATTACATGAGAGTTACCGGGCCCGAATTCCAGGCACGATTCGTCGACCGAAAATGCCTGCAGGTCCCCTACCCTCTTGATAGAGGCCAATGCAGTCAGGAGTACTGTCTTCAGAGACAGGATTTTTAACTCAACTGACTGCAAAGGCTCAAAGGGCGCCCTCTGCAGTGCGGTTAGCACCAGAGTTAAGTCCCAAGAGGGTATAGAGGGAGAGCGAGGCGGTTTTAGTCTCCTCGCCCCCCTCAGGAACCTGACGATCAGATCGTGCTTCCCTAGAGACTTACCACCTACCATGTCATGATTAGCGGCGATAGCGGCAACATAGACTTTGAGGGTGGAGGGAGACAGCCTTCGCTTCAACCCGTCCTGTAGGAAGGAAAGCACAGAACCGACCGAACATCTCCGGGGGTCTTCTCAGCGAGAAGAACACAGTCGACGAACAGGTTCCACTTCAACGCATAGAGGCGCCTCGTAGAGGGAGCTCTAGCGGAAGTGATGGTGTCTACCACAGCCTGTGGTAGGCCACCTAGAACCTCCGCGTCCCGTCCAGGGACCAGACACCGGACGCGGGTGCCATAGGGTGCCCCGTCTCTGAGTCAGGAGGTCCTTCCTCAGAGGAATGGGCCAGGGAGGTGCTGTCGCGAGAACCAAGTCCAGTTAGGCCAATACAGAGCAACCAACAGGACTTGCTCCTCGTCCTCCCTGACCTTGCACAGAGTCTGTGCAAGAAGGCTCACTGGGGGAAACGTATACTTGCGTAGGCCCCGGGGCCAGCTGTGTGCCAGCGCATCCGAGCCGAGGATCCCCTCGGTCAGGGAATAAAACAACTGGCAGTGGGTCGTGTCCGGGGCGGCAAACAGATCTACCTGTGCGGTCCCGAAGCGACTCCAGATCAGCTGGACCACCTGGGGATGGAGTCTCCACTCTCCGAGGAGCCCTGGGCAGGCCCGGAATGTGAATGGCACGAAGCGACCTCAGATGCTTCTGACTCCATAGGAGGAGATGGCGGGCGAGTTGAGACATGCGACGGGAGCGTAGACCACCCTGTTTGTTGACGTACGCAACGGCCGCAGTGTTGTCCGTACGGACCAGAACGTGCTTGCCTAGTAGCGGCGTTTTGAAGCGGCCCAGCGCAAGACGAACTGCTAACAACTCGAGGCAATTGATATGCCATTGCAGTTGAGGCCCCGTCCACAGACCCGAAACTGCAAGCCCGTTGTACGTGGCACCCCAGCCGGTGGATGAGGCATCCGTGGAGACAACAACATGCCTGGACACTTGTTCTAGGGAAACTCCTGCCCGTAGAAACGAAGGGTCCGACCACAGGCTGAAGGTTTGGCGGCACCTCGGAGTCACGGGGACACGGAGGGATCCGCTGTGCCACGCCCATCCCAGGACTCGGTCGTGTAGCCAGCGTTGAAGCGGTCTCATATGAAGCAATCCGAGCGGCGTTACAGCGGCTGCGGATGCCATATGCCCCAGGAGCCTCTGAAAATGTTTCAGTGGTACCGCTGTCCTGCATTTGAACGAATTCAAGCAGTTCAACACCGACTGGACACGCTCCTCTGTGAGACGCGCTGTCAGATTGACCAAGTCCAGCTCCATACCGAGAAAAGAGATCCTCTGCACGGGGCAGAGTTTGCTCTTTCCCCAGTTGACCCGAAGTCCCAACAGGCTGAGGTGACTGATCACCGTGTCTCTGTATTCACACAACAGGGACAGTCCTGAAGGGAACGACCTTCAGGTCGATCGCTGCAAACCAATCTTGGGGACGGATGTACTCGAAAGTGCGCTTCTGCGTCAACATCTGAACGGGCGGTTTGTGAAGGGCCCGGTTCAGGACTCACAGGTCCAAGATTGGTCATAACCCACTGCTTTTCTTGGGCACAATGAAGTAGAAGTTATAGAACCCCAACTTCATGTCGGCTGGAGGGACCGGCTCCAAACGCGTCCTTCGCCAGTAGGACTTCGATCTCTTTCCACAAGATGGGCGTCGCAGCTCCACACAACAGTGAAGTGGACGCCCAGAACTTGGGAGGATGCCGTGCGAACTGAATCGCATAGCCGAGCCTGGTGGTGCAGGTGAGTCAGCGGGACCGTCCCGGAAGTGCTAGCTAGGCTTCCGGAAACCGTACCATGAACACACCCGCCCCACAGACGTACCCGCAGTAGGGCAGCGAAGTGGAGGGCAGGGACCCGACCCAAGAGGCACAGCGTCCTGAAGTGGGGTCTGAGTGCGCACGCAGCACCTACCTGCCCCCACGGTTGGACGGAGGGTATGAGAGAAGGCATGGTAGCGTTCTCAAGCCATACGCTGCGGTCCGCTGGCGACTGAAGGAGGGGCAGAGAGTGGCAAGGCTTTGTGGCGTCACACACTGCCTACCTCACCTCCTTCCTCAGCGGGGAACAAGAGTGGCGAGGCATAGCGTCGCGCACTGCCGTCCTCACACCGCTGAGAAGAGGGGAATGAGAGTGGCGAGGCTCCCCGGCGTCGCACACTGCCATTCTCGCCCTCTTGTGGGGAGGGGAATGAGAGCGGCGCGGCTTCATAGCGTCACACGCTGCCATTCCTGAACTCCCGAGACCCAGAGGTATTGGAACTGCTCTTAAGAATTTGGGTACCACTGGCTGTAACACCGGTGGCGGAACAAAATTTAGCAATGATTCTCCACCCGGCCCTCCTCCGGGGAAGAGCAGCTTCAACCAAGTCCAGGTCACCCGTCTCAGCTGACTGGCAGCCAAGACGGGTGGCATCGTGGGATGCCCATGGCGAGCAGACTGAGGGGTTCCATCTGCTTTGCACTGTGGAGGACTGCTGCACAGTCACCGACAGTGTCGCCGAAAAGGGTCACCTTGTGAGATGTGAGCATCGAGAGAGCGTACTCTGGCGACGTCTCACACCCCTGCAAGGTAGCCCAAGGGTGTTTCTGGACCAGGGTGGACATCGTCTGGCCAAGGGCCAGCGCTGTGACTTTAAATGTAAATCAGTCACGGTGCGCAGCTCAACCTCAGCTCAGAACTACCCTCGTGCACTAAGAGCGCAGGGCAGAGGTGGCCTGCCAGTGGCACTGCCACCTCACCGATGAGGGTAGTGAGAGAGAGGAAAACTTTATCCAGATTATGGCACCAAATAGTTCCACACTGCCAAAGCTTTCCAATGCACATCCGGGAAAAAGGCAAGGGGGCGGGCAAGGCGATTTACGCGTTGCACTACGCCTCAGCCACCCAGGAAAGCATGGCTGTCAAGTCTGAATCTGATTCAGCATGAGCACACACCATTATAGTGGGAAACTCAGCATCATCTTCATTTCCAGCTTATAACAGCCCTCTCTCCGATGCAGCGATTGACATCTGTCCTCTGCTAGAGCCCCAGATGAAACGCTAGGTCCCCTTTATTTATTTATTTATTATTATTTTTTTATTTATTTTTTTATTTTTTGGAACCAGCAATCCCACCTGTAAGCTACCAGCAGGCATGCAAGACTGTGAGCGTGGCCGTCGAGACGGCACACGGCGCGCTGAACACTCAAGCCCCTATGAAGAAGGCGAGACGAACAACGCGCCGACGTGGTCATGCTCTCATGAGAGAACATGAACCACCCACGAACACAGTCTCAGCATGCTTGCGATGCGATAGAGGAGTGAGGGCCCACGGAGATGTACTCGGCAGGGAAGCCCCACTGTAATCCTCAGGTCACCAAGGCTTATTAGCCGAAGTAGCCCCTTTCTGGTGCACCAGAAAAGAAACTAGATCGGGGAATAGGCGAAGGGACTCAACCCCGTTTGAGGTTTAAGTCTCGACCGCGCATCTAAAGCGCCGAGTGACGCGCTGGGTTGCCGTGACAACCCGCGCTGTCAGCCGGCAGCTAGACGGCACACGGCGCGCTGAACACTCAAACCCTCACGAGGAAGGCGAGACGAACAACGCGCCGACGTGATCCCGTTCTCCTGAGAGAACATGGATCACCCACGAAAGCAATCTCAACATGCTTATGCGAGAGGGATCGTGGCCGTCAAAGGACAGGAAACAACCGCATCCAGAAACGCACGGGTGGAATGACGTCTTGAAAAAGACGCAGTCACACCCGCGCTGCTCTTTTAGAAGAAAGCTCTTTTAAATGTGCTGAAGCACCCAGGAACGACCGCGGCAAAACACAGGAGAGTAGTGCAGCCTGTGTATGCACTCACCGTTGGGAACGCCCTCACCAAACCAACAGTGCTGTAAAAACAGCAGTTTATCACTGTATCAGTGAGCTCGCGGCCGCCGCTGATCGTGCCTTTTCTCCCAGCACTCAAAGAAGCGTCTTCTCTCGTTCTCTCTCTTTCTGCTGAAGCAGGAACAGTCTCCTTCATCAACACCGTGTTCGGCTCCGAAGTGAATGACAATAGTGCGCTGCATTCGCCTCCTGTTTATACCCGCAGCGCGGGGCGGAGCGCGAGATGCAAATCTCGCACGCCAATGGCTATTGGCCCGTTCTCTATATCTCGAAGTTGATAGGGGCTCCCAGAAGTGATCCCAATTCGTCGGTGACGTCCGACGTACGTCGAACGTGACCGACTGAAAGGGAACTCCTTGGCCTGAAATATGTTCAGTATGTAAAATATGGACTACCGTATGGTTAATGAGAAATCAGAAGGCCTCAATTAGTCTGTATGGAAAATTCAAGATCAAGGCCTCTTTGGCCTGAAATATTTTCAGTATGTAAAATATTGAATACCATATGGTTGATGAGAAATCAGAAGGCCTCAATTAGGAAAGATGTTCAAGAGGTCAAAGAAGGAGTGAATTAGTCTCTGTAGAGAACGAGAACTCTTCGGCCTGCAAATTGTTCAGTATGTCAAATATGGAATACTGTACGGTTGATGAGAAATCAGAAGGCCTCAATTAGTCTGTATAGAAAATTCAAGATCAAGGCCTCTTTGGCCTGAAATATTTTAAGTATGTAAAATATGGACTACCGTATGGTTGATGAGATATCAGAAGGAGTCAATTAGGAAATATGTTCAGAAGGTCAAATGAGGAGTCAATTAGTCTCTATAGAAAGTTCAAGATTGAGAACTCCTTGGCCTGAAATATGTTCAGTAAAATATGGAATATTGAATACCATATGGTTGATGAGAAATCAGAAGGCCTCAATTAGGAAAGATGTTCAAAAGGTCAAAGAAGGAGTGAATTAGTCTCTGTAGAGAACGAGAACGCTTCGGCCTGCAAATTGTTCAGTATGTCAAATATGGAATACTGTACGGTTGATGAGAAATCAGAAGGCCTCAATTAGTCTGTATAGAAAATTCAAGATCAAGGCCTCTTTGGCCTGAAATATTTTCAGTATGTAAAATATGGACTACCATATGGTTGATGAGAAATCAGAAGGCCTCAATTAGGAAAGATGTTCAAAAGGTCAAAGAAGGAGTCAATTAGTCTCTATAGAAAGTTCAAGATTGAGAACTCCTTGGCCTGAAATATGTTCAGGATGTAAAATATGGACTACCATATGGTTAATGAGAAATCAGAAGGCCTCAATTAGTCTGTATAGAAAATTCAAGATCAAGGCCTCTTTGGCCTGAAATATTTTAAGTATGTAAAATATGGACTACCGTATGGTTGATGAGAAATCAGAAGGAGTCAATTAGGAAAGATGTTCAAAAGGTCAAATAAGGAGACAATTAGTCCTATAGAAAGTTCAAGATTGAGAACTCCTTGGCCTCAAATATGTTCAGTATGTAAAATATGGACTACCCTATGGTTGATGAGGTCAAAGTCCTCAATTAGTTTGTATTGAAAATTCAAGATCAAGGCCTCTTTTGGGTTGAAATATTTTCAGTATGTCAAATATGGACTACTGTATGGTTGATGAGAAATCAGAAGGAGTCAATTAGGAAAGATGTTCAAAAGGTCAAATATGGAGACAATTAGTCCTATAGAAAGTTCAAGATTGAGAACTCCTTGGCCTCAAATATGTTCAGTATGTAAAATATGGACTACCCTATGGTTGATGAGGTCAAAAGTCCTCAATTAGTTTGTATAGAAAATTCAAGATCAAGGCCTCTTTTGGCTTGAAATGTTTTTAGTATGTCAAATATGGACTAATGCATGGTTGATGAGACATCAGAAGGAGTCAATTAGGAAAGATGTTCAAAAGGTTAAAGAAGGAGTGAATTAGTCTCTGTAGCGAACGAGAACTCTTCGGCCTGCACATAGTTCAGTATGTCAAATATGGACTACTGTGTGGTTGATGAGAAATCAGACGACCTCAATTACTCTGTATAGAAAATTCAAGATCAAGGCCTCTTTGGCCTGAAATATTTTCAGTATGTAAAATATGGACTACCGTATGGTTGATGAGATATCAGAAGGAGTCAATTAGGAAATATGTTCAGAAGGTCAAATGAGGAGTCAATTAGTCTCTATAGAAAGTTCAAGATTAAGAACTCCTTGGCCTGAAATATGTTCAGTAAAATATGGAATATTGAATACCATATGGTTGATGAGAAATCAGAAGGCCTCAATTAGGAAAGATGTTCAAAAGGTCAAAGAAGGAGTGAATTAGTCTCTGTAGAGAACGAGAACGCTTCGGCCTGCAAATTGTTCAGTATGTCAAATATGGAATACTGTACGGTTGATGAGAAATCAGAAGGCCTCAATTAGTCTGTATAGAAAATTCAAGATCAAGGCCTCTTTGGCCTGAAATATTTTCAGTATGTAAAATATGGACTACCATATGGTTGATGAGAAATCAGAAGGCCTCAATTAGGAAAGATGTTCAAAAGGTCAAAGAAGGAGTCAATTAGTCTCTATAGAAAGTTCAAGATTGAGAACTCCTTGGCCTGAAATATGTTCAGGATGTAAAATATGGACTACCATATGGTTAATGAGAAATCAGAAGGCCTCAATTAGTCTGTATAGAAAATTCAAGATCAAGGCCTCTTTGGCCTGAAATATTTTCAGTATGTTAAATATGGACTACTTTACGGTTGATGAGAGATCAGAAGGAGTCAATTAGGAAATATGTTCAGAAGGTCAAATGAGGAGTCAATTAGTCTCTATAGAAAGTTCAAGATTGAGAACTCCTTGGCCTGAAATATGTTCAGTATGTAAAATATGGACTACTGTATGGTTGATGAGAAATCAGACGACCTCAATTAGTCTGTTTAGAAAATTCAAGATCAAGGCCTCTTTGGCCTGAAATATTTTCAGTATGTCAAATATGGACTACCATATGGTTGATGAGAAATCAGAAGGCCTCAATTAGGAAAGATGTTCAAAAGGTCAAAGAAGGAGTGAATTAGTCTCTGTAGAGAACGAGAATGCTTCGGCCTGCAAATTGTTCAGTATGTCAAATATGGAATACTGTATGGTTGATGAGAAATCAGACGACCTCAATTAGTCTGTTTAGAAAATTCAAGATCAAGGCCTCTTTGGCCTGAAATATTTTCAGTATGTAAAATATGGACTACCGTATGGTTGATGAGAAATCAGAAGGAGTCAATTAGGAAAGATGTTCAAAAGGTCAAATAAGGAGACAATTAGTCCTATAGAAAGTTCAAGATTGAGAACTCCTTGGCCTCAAATATGTTCAGTATGTAAAATATGGACTACCCTATGGTTGATGAGGTCAAAAGTCCTCAATTAGTTTGTATAGAAAATTCAAGATCAAGGCCTCTTTTGGCTTGAAATGTTTTTAGTATGTCAAATATGGACTAATGCATGGTTGATGAGACATCAGAAGGAGTCAATTAGGAAAGATGTTCAAAAGGTTAAAGAAGGAGTGAATTAGTCTCTGTAGAGAACGAGAACTCTTCGGCCTGCAAATTGTTCAGTATGTCAAATATGGAATACTGTACGATTGATGAGACATCAAAAGCCTCAATTAGTCTGTATGGAAAATTCAAGATCAAGGCCTCTTTGGCCTGAAATATTTTCAGTATGTCAAATATGGACTACTGTATGGTTAATGAGACATCAGAAGGAGTCAATTAGGAAGGATGTTCAAAAGGTCAAAGAAGGAGTCAATTAGTCTCTATAGATAGTTCAAGATTGAGAACTCCTTGGCCTGAAATATGTTCAGGATGTAAAATATGGACTACCATATGGTTAATGAGAAATCAGAAGGCCTCAATTAGTCTGTATGGAAAATTCAAGATCAAGGCCTCTTTGGCCTGAAATATTTTCAGTATGTAAAATATTGAATACCATATGTTTGATGAGAAATCAGAAGGCCTCAATTAGGAAAGATGTTCAAAAGATCAAATGAGGAGTCAATTAGTCTCTATAGAAAGTTCAAGATTGAGAACTCCTTGGCCTGAAATATGTTCAGGATGTAAAATATGGACTACCGTATGGTTAATGCGAAATCAGAAGGCCTCTATTAGTCTGTATAGAAAATTCAAGATCAAGGCCTCTTTGGCCTGAAATATTTTCAGTATGTTAAATATGGACTACTGTACTGTTGATGAGAGATCAGAAGGAGTCAATTAGGAAATATGTTCAGAAGGTCAAATGAGGAGTCAATTAGTCTCTATAGAAAGTTCAAGATTGAGAACTCCTTGGCCTGAAATATGTTCAGTATGTAAAATATGGACTACCGTATGGTTAATGAGAAATCAGAAGGCCTCAATTAGTCTGTATGGAAAATTCAAGATCAAGGCCTCTTTGGCCTGAAATATTTTCAGTATGTAAAATATTGAATACCATATGGTTGATGAGAAATCAGAAGGCCTCAATTAGGAAAGATGTTCAAAAGGTCAAAGAAGGAGTGAATTAGTCTCTGTAGAGAACGAGAACGCTTCGGCCTGCAAATTGTTCAGTATGTCAAATATGGAATACTGTACGGTTGATGAGAAATCAGAAGGCCTCAATTAGTCTGTATAGAAAATTCAAGATCAAGGCCTCTTTGGCCTGAAATATTTTCAGTATGTTAAATATGGACTTCTGTATGGTTGATAAGAGATCAGAAGGAGTCAATTAGGAAATATGTTCAAAAGGTCAAATGAGGAGTCAATTAGTCTCTATAGAAAGTTCAAGATTGAGAACTCCTTGGCCTGAAATATGTTCAGTATGTCAAATATGGAATACTGTACGGTTGATGAGAAATGAGAAGGCCTCAATTAGTCTGTATAGAAAATTCAAGATCAAGGCCTCTTTGGCCTGAAATATTTTCAGTATGTTAAATATGGACTTCTGTATGGTTGATAAGAGATCAGAAGGAGTCAATTAGGAAATATGTTCAAAAGGTCAAATGAGGAGTCAATTAGTCCCTATAGAAAGTTCAAGATTGAGAACTCCTTGGCCTGAAATATGTTCAGTATTTAAAATATGGACTACTGTATGGTTGATGAGAAATCAGACGACCTCAATTAGTCTGTTTAGAGAATACAAAATCAAGGCCTCTTTGGCCTGAAATATTTTCAGTATGTAAAATATGGACTACCGTATGGTTGATGAGATATCAGAAGGAGTCAATTAGGAAAGATATTCAAAAGGTCAAATAAGGAGACAATTAGTCCTATAGAAAGTTCAAGATTGAGAACTCCTTGGCCTCAAATATATTCAGTATGTAAAATATGGACTACCCTATGGTTGATGAGAAGTCAAAAGACCTCAATTAGTTTTCATAGAAAATTCAAGATCAAGGCCTCTTTTGGGTTGAAATATTTTCAGTATGTAAAATATGGACTACTGTATGGTTGATGAGACATTAGAAGGAGTCAATTAGGAAAGATGTTCAAAAGGTCAAAGAAGAATGAATTAGTCTCTGTAGAGAACGAGAACTCTTCGGCCTGCAAATTGTTCAGTATGTCAAATATGGAACACTGTACAGTTGATGAGACATCAAAAGACCTCAATTCGTCTGTACAGAAAATTCAAGATCAAGGCCTCTTTGGCCTGAAATATGTTCAGTATGTTAAATATGGACTACTGTACGGTTGATGAGAGATCAGAAGGAGTCAATTAGGAAATATGTTCAGAAGGTCAAATGAGGAGTCAATTAGTCTCTATAGAAAGTTCAAGATTGAGAACAACTTGGTCTGAAATATGTTCAGTATGTAAAATATGGACTACCGTATGGTTAATGAGAAATCAGAAAGCCTCAATTAGTTTGTATGGAAAATTCAAGATCAAGGCCTCTTTGGCCTGAAATATTTTCAGTATGTTAAATATGGACTACTGTACGGTTGATGAGAGATCAGAAGGAGTCAATTTAGAAATATGTTCAGAAGGTCAAATGAGGAGTCAATTAGTCTCTATAGAAAGTTCAAGATTGAGAACTCCTTGGCCTGAAATATGTTCAGTATGTAAAATATGAACTACTGTATGGTTGATGAGAAATCAGACGACCTCAATTAGTCTGTTTAGAAAATTCAAGATCAAGGCCTCTTTGGCCTGAAATATTTTCAATATGTAAAATATGGACTACCATATGGTTGATGAGAAATCAGAAGGAGTCAATTAGGAAAGATGTTCAAAAGGTCAAATAAGGAGACAATTAGTCCTATAGAAAGTTCAAGATTGAGAACTCCTTGGCCTCAAATATGTTCAGTATGTAAAATATGGACTACCCTATGGTTGATGAGGTCAAAGTCCTCAATTAGTTTGTATTGAAAATTCAAGATCAAGGCCTCTTTTGGGTTGAAATATTTTCAGTATGTCAAATATGGACTACTGTATGGTTGATGAGAAATCAGAAGGAGTCAATTAGGAAAGATGTTCAAAAGGTCAAATATGGAGACAATTAGTCCTATAGAAAGTTCAAGATTGAGAACTCCTTGGCCTCAAATATGTTCAGTATGTAAAATATGGACTACCCTATGGTTGATGAGGTCAAAAGTCCTCAATTAGTTTGTATAGAAAATTCAAGATCAAGGCCTCTTTTGGCTTGAAATGTTTTTAGTATGTCAAATATGGACTAATGCATGGTTGATGAGACATCAGAAGGAGTCAATTAGGAAAGATGTTCAAAAGGTTAAAGAAGGAGTGAATTAGTCTCTGTAGCGAACGAGAACTCTTCGGCCTGCACATAGTTCAGTATGTAAAATATGGACTACTGTGTGGTTGATGAGAAATCAGACGACCTCAATTACTCTGTATAGAAAATTCAAGATCAAGGCCTCTTTGGCCTGAAATATTTTCAGTATGTAAAATATGGACTACCGTATGGTTGATGAGATATCAGAAGGAGTCAATTAGGAAATATGTTCAGAAGGTCAAATGAGGAGTCAATTAGTCTCTATAGAAAGTTCAAGATTAAGAACTCCTTGGCCTGAAATATGTTCAGTAAAATATGGAATATTGAATACCATATGGTTGATGAGAAATCAGAAGGCCTCAATTAGGAAAGATGTTCAAAAGGTCAAAGAAGGAGTGAATTAGTCTCTGTAGAGAACGAGAACGCTTCGGCCTGCAAATTGTTCAGTATGTCAGATATGGAATACTGTACGGTTGATGAGAAATCAGAAGGCCTCAATTAGTCTGTATAGAAAATTCAAGATCAAGGCCTCTTTGGCCTGAAATATTTTCAGTATGTAAAATATGGACTACCATATGGTTGATGAGAAATCAGAAGGCCTCAATTAGGAAAGATGTTCAAAAGGTCAAAGAAGGAGTCAATTAGTCTCTATAGAAAGTTCAAGATTGAGAACTCCTTGGCCTGAAATATGTTCAGGATGTAAAATATGGACTACCATATGGTTAATGAGAAATCAGAAGGCCTCAATTAGTCTGTATAGAAAATTCAAGATCAAGGCCTCTTTGGCCTGAAATATTTTCAGTATGTTAAATATGGACTACTTTACGGTTGATGAGAGATCAGAAGGAGTCAATTAGGAAATATGTTCAGAAGGTCAAATGAGGAGTCAATTAGTCTCTATAGAAAGTTCAAGATTGAGAACTCCTTGGCCTGAAATATGTTCAGTATGTAAAATATGGACTACTGTATGGTTGATGAGAAATCAGACGACCTCAATTAGTCTGTTTAGAAAATTCAAGATCAAGGCCTCTTTGGCCTGAAATATTTTCAGTATGTCAAATATGGACTACTGTATGGTTGATGAGACATCAGAAGGAGTCAATTAGGAAAGATGTTCAAAAGGTCAAAGAAGAATGAATTAGTCTCTGTAGAGAACGAGAACGCTTCGGCCTGCAAATTGTTCAGTATGTCAAATATGGAATACTGTACGGTTGATGAGAAATCAGAAGGCCTCAATTAGTCTGTATAGAAAATTCAAGATCAAGGCCTCTTTGGCCTGAAATATTTTCAGTATGTTAAATATAGACTACTGTATGGTTGATGAGAGATCAGAAGGAGTCAATTAGGAAATATGTTCAGAAGGTCAAATGAGGAGTCAATTAGTGTCTATAGAAAGTTCAAGATTGAGAACTCCTTGGCCTGAAATATGTTCAGGATGTAAAATATGGACTACCATATGGTTAATGAGAAATCAGAAGGCCTCAATTAGTCTGTATAGAAAATTCAAGATCAAGGCCTCTTTGGCCTGAAATATTTTCAGTATGTTAAATATGGACTACTTTACGGTTGATGAGAGATCAGAAGGAGTCAATTAGGAAATATGTTCAGAAGGTAAAATGAGGAGTCAATTAGTGTCTATAGAAAGTTCAAGATTGAGAACTCCTTGGCCTGAAATATGTTCAGTATGTAAAATATGGACTACTGTATGGTTGATGAGAAATCAGACGACCTCAATTAGTCTGTTTAGAAAATTCAAGATCAAGGCCTCTTTGGCCTGAAATATTTTCAGTATGTAAAATATGGACTACCATATGGTTGATGAGAAATCAGAAGGCCTCAATTAGGAAAGATGTTCAAAAGGTCAAAGAAGGAGTGAATTAGTCTCTGTAGAGAACGAGAATGCTTCGGCCTGCAAATTGTTCAGTATGTCAAATATGGAATACTGTATGGTTGATGAGAAATCAGACGACCTCAATTAGTCTGTTTAGAAAATTCAAGATCAAGGCCTCTTTGGCCTGAAATATTTTCAGTATGTAAAATATGGACTACCGTATGGTTGATGAGAAATCAGAAGGAGTCAATTAGGAAAGATGTTCAAAAGGTCAAATAAGGAGACAATTAGTCCTATAGAAAGTTCAAGATTGAGAACTCCTTGGCCTCAAATATGTTCAGTATGTAAAATATGGACTACCCTATGGTTGATGAGGTCAAAAGTCCTCAATTAGTTTGTATAGAAAATTCAAGATCAAGGCCTCTTTTGGCTTGAAATGTTTTTAGTATGTCAAATATGGACTAATGCATGGTTGATGAGACATCAGAAGGAGTCAATTAGGAAAGATGTTCAAAAGGTTAAAGAAGGAGTGAATTAGTCTCTGTAGAGAACGAGAACTCTTCGGCCTGCAAATTGTTCAGTATGTCAAATATGGAATACTGTACGATTGATGAGACATCAAAAGCCTCAATTAGTCTGTATGGAAAATTCAAGATCAAGGCCTCTTTGGCCTGAAATATTTTCAGTATGTCAAATATGGACTACTGTATGGTTAATGAGACATCAGAAGGAGTCAATTAGGAAGGATGTTCAAAAGGTCAAAGAAGGAGTCAATTAGTCTCTATAGATAGTTCAAGATTGAGAACTCCTTGGCCTGAAATATGTTCAGGATGTAAAATATGGACTACCATATGGTTAATGAGAAATCAGAAGGCCTCAATTAGTCTGTATGGAAAATTCAAGATCAAGGCCTCTTTGGCCTGAAATATTTTCAGTATGTAAAATATTGAATACCATATGTTTGATGAGAAATCAGAAGGCCTCAATTAGGAAAGATGTTCAAAAGATCAAATGAGGAGTCAATTAGTCTCTATAGAAAGTTCAAGATTGAGAACTCCTTGGCCTGAAATATGTTCAGGATGTAAAATATGGACTACCGTATGGTTAATGCGAAATCAGAAGGCCTCTATTAGTCTGTATAGAAAATTCAAGATCAAGGCCTCTTTGGCCTGAAATATTTTCAGTATGTTAAATATGGACTACTGTACTGTTGATGAGAGATCAGAAGGAGTCAATTAGGAAATATGTTCAGAAGGTCAAATTAGGAGTCAATTAGTCTCTATAGAAAGTTCAAGATTGAGAACTCCTTGGCCTGAAATATGTTCAGTATGTAAAATATGGACTACCGTATGGTTAATGAGAAATCAGAAGGCCTCAATTAGTCTGTATGGAAAATTCAAGATCAAGGCCTCTTTGGCCTGAAATATTTTCAGTATGTAAAATATTGAATACCATATGGTTGATGAGAAATCAGAAGGCCTCAATTAGGAAAGATGTTCAAAAGGTCAAAGAAGGAGTGAATTAGTCTCTGTAGAGAACGAGAACGCTTCGGCCTGCAAATTGTTCAGTATGTCAAATATGGAATACTGTACGGTTGATGAGAAATCAGAAGGCCTCAATTAGTCTGTATAGAAAATTCAAGATCAAGGCCTCTTTGGCCTGAAATATTTTCAGTATGTTAAATATGGACTTCTGTATGGTTGATAAGAGATCAGAAGGAGTCAATTAGGAAATATGTTCAAAAGGTCAAATGAGGAGTCAATTAGTCTCTATAGAAAGTTCAAGATTGAGAACTCCTTGGCCTGAAATATGTTCAGTATGTCAAATATGGAATACTGTACGGTTGATGAGAAATCAGAAGGCCTCAATTAGTCTGTATAGAAAATTCAAGATCAAGGCCTCTTTGGCCTGAAATATTTTCAGTATGTTAAATATGGACTTCTGTATGGTTGATAAGAGATCAGAAGGAGTCAATTAGGAAATATGTTCAAAAGGTCAAATGAGGAGTCAATTAGTCCCTATAGAAAGTTCAAGATTGAGAACTCCTTGGCCTGAAATATGTTCAGTATTTAAAATATGGACTACTGTATGGTTGATGAGAAATCAGACGACCTCAATTAGTCTGTTTAGAGAATACAAAATCAAGGCCTCTTTGGCCTGAAATATTTTCAGTATGTAAAATATGGACTACCGTATGGTTGATGAGATATCAGAAGGAGTCAATTAGGAAAGATATTCAAAAGGTCAAATAAGGAGACAATTAGTCCTATAGAAAGTTCAAGATTGAGAACTCCTTGGCCTCAAATATATTCAGTATGTAAAATATGGACTACCCTATGGTTGATGAGAAGTCAAAAGACCTCAATTAGTTTTCATAGAAAATTCAAGATCAAGGCCTCTTTTGGGTTGAAATATTTTCAGTATGTAAAATATGGACTACTGTATGGTTGATGAGACATTAGAAGGAGTCAATTAGGAAAGATGTTCAAAAGGTCAAAGAAGAATGAATTAGTCTCTGTAGAGAACGAGAACTCTTCGGCCTGCAAATTGTTCAGTATGTCAAATATGGAACACTGTACAGTTGATGAGACATCAAAAGACCTCAATTCGTCTGTACAGAAAATTCAAGATCAAGGCCTCTTTGGCCTGAAATATGTTCAGTATGTTAAATATGGACTACTGTACGGTTGATGAGAGATCAGAAGGAGTCAATTAGGAAATATGTTCAGAAGGTCAAATGAGGAGTCAATTAGTCTCTATAGAAAGTTCAAGATTGAGAACAACTTGGTCTGAAATATGTTCAGTATGTAAAATATGGACTACCGTATGGTTAATGAGAAATCAGAAAGCCTCAATTAGTTTGTATGGAAAATTCAAGATCAAGGCCTCTTTGGCCTGAAATATTTTCAGTATGTTAAATATGGACTACTGTACGGTTGATGAGAGATCAGAAGGAGTCAATTTAGAAATATGTTCAGAAGGTCAAATGAGGAGTCAATTAGTCTCTATAGAAAGTTCAAGATTGAGAACTCCTTGGCCTGAAATATGTTCAGTATGTAAAATATGAACTACTGTATGGTTGATGAGAAATCAGACGACCTCAATTAGTCTGTTTAGAAAATTCAAGATCAAGGCCTCTTTGGCCTGAAATATTTTCAATATGTAAAATATGGACTACCATATGGTTGATGAGAAATCAGAAGGCCTCAATTAGGAAAGATGTTCAAAAGGTCAAAGAAGGAGTGAATTAGTCTCTGTAGAGAACGAGAACGCTTCGGCCTGCAAATTGTTCAGTATGTCAAATATGGAATACTATACGGTTGATGAGAAATCAGAAGGCCTCAATTAGTCTGTATAGAAAATTCAAGATCAAGGCCTCTTTGGCCTGAAATATTTTCAGTATGTAAAATATGGACTACCGTATGGTTGATGAGATGTCAGAAGGAGTCAATTAGGAAAGATGTTCAAAAGGTCAAATAAGGAGACAATTAGTCCTATATCAAGTTCAAGATTGAGAACTCCTTGGCCTCAAATATGTTCAGTATGTAAAATATGGACTACCCTATGGTTGATGAGAAGTCAAAAGACCTCAATTAGTTTGTATAGAAAATTCAAGATCAAGGCCTCTTTTGGGTTGAAATATTTTCAGTATGTCAAATATGGACTACTGTATGGTTGATGAGACATCAGAAGGAGTCAATTAGGAAAGATGTTCAAAAGGTCAAAGAAGAATGAATTAGTCTCTATAGAGAACGAGAACTCTTCGGCCTGCAAATTGTTCAGTATGTCAAATATGGAACACTGTACAGTTGATGAGAAATCAAAAGACCTCAATTCGTCTGTATAGAAAATTCAAGATCAAGGACTCTTTGGCCTGAAATATTTTCAGTATGTTAAATATGGACTACTGTATGGTTGATGAGAGATCAGAAGGAGTCAATTAGGAAATATGTTCAGAAGGTCAAATGAGGAGTCAATTAGTCTCTATAGAAAGTTCAAGATTGAGAACTCCTTGGCCTGAAATATGTTCAGTATGTAAAATATGGACTACTGTATGGTTGATGAGAAATCAGACGACCTCAATTAGTCTGTTTAGAAAATTCAAAATCAAGGCCTCTTTGGCCTGAAATATTTTCAGTATGTAAAATATGGACTACCGTATGGTTGATGAGATATCAGAAGGAGTCAATTAGGAAAGATGTTCAAAAGGTCAAATAAGGAGACAATTAGTCCTATATAAAGTTCAAGATTGAGAACTCCTTGGCCTCAAATATGTTCAGTATGTAAAATATGGACTACCCTATGGTTGATGAGAAGTCAAAAGACCTCAATTAGTTTTTATAGAAAATTCAAGATCAAGGCCTCTTTTGGGTTGAAATATTTTCAGTATGTCAAATATGGACTACTGTATGGTTAATGAGACATCAGAAGGAGTCAATTAGGAAAGATGTTCAAAAGGTCAAAGAAGGAGTGAATTAGTCTCTGTAGAGAACGAGAACTCTTCGGCCTGCAAATTGTTCAGTATGTCAAATATGGAATACTGTACGGTTGATGAGACATCAAAAGACCTCAATTCGTCTGTACAGAAAATTCAAGATCAAGGCCTCTTTAGCCTGAAATATTTTAAGTATGTAAAATATGGACTACCATATGGTTGATGAGAAATCAGAAGGAGTCAATTAGGAAAGATGTTCAAAAGGTCAAATAAGGAGACAATGAGTCCTATAGAAAGTTCAAGATTGAGAACTCCTTGGCCTCAAATATGTTCAGTATGTAAAATATGGACTGCCCTATGGTTGATGAGGTCAAAAGTCCTCAATTAGTTTGTATTGAAAATTCAAGATCAAGGCCTCTTTTGGGTTGAAATATTTTCAGTATGTCAAATATGGACTACTGTATGGTTGATGAGAAATCAGAAGGAGTCAATTAGGAAAGATGTTCAAAAGGTCAAATATGGAGACAATTAGTCCTATAGAAAGTTCAAGATTGAGAACTCTTCGGCCTGCAAATTGTTCAGTATGTCAAATATGGAACACTGTACAGTTGATGAGACATCAAAAGACCTCAATTCGTGTGTACAGAAAATTCAAGATCAAGGCCTCTTTGGCCTGAAATATGTTCAGTATGTTAAATATGGACTACTGTACGGTTGATGAGAGATCACAAGGGGTCAATTAGGAAATATGTTCAGAAGGTCAAATGAGGAGTCAATTAGTCTCTATAGAAAGTTCAAGATTGAGAACTCCTTGGCCTGAAATATGTTCAGTATGTAAAATATGGACTACCGTATGGTTAATGAGAAATCAGAAGGCCTCAATTAGTCTGTATGGAAAATTCAAGATCAAGGCCTCTTTGGCCTGAAATATTTTCAGTATGTAAAATATTGAATACCATATGGTTGATGAGAAATCAGAAGGCCTCAATTAGGAAAGATGTTCAAAAGGTCAAAGAAGGAGTGAATTAGTCTCTGTAGAGAACGAGAACGCTTCGGCGTGCAAATTGTTCAGTATGTCAAATATGGAATACTGTACGGTTGATGAGAAATCAGAAGGCCTCAATTAGTCTGTATAGAAAATTCAAGATCAAGGCCTCTTTGGCCTGAAATATTTTCAGTATGTTAAATATGGACTACTGTATGGTTGATAAGAGATCAGAAGGAGTCAATTAGGAAATATGTTCAAAAGGTCAAATGAGGAGTCAATTAGTCTCTATAGAAAGTTCAAGATTGAGAACTCCTTGGCCTGAAATATGTTCAGGATGTAAAATATAGACTACCATATGGTTAATGAGAAATCAGAAGGCCTCAATTAGTCTGTATAGAAAATTCAAGATCAAGGCCTCTTTGGCCTGAAATATTTTCAGTATGTTAAATATGGACTACTGTACGGTTGATGAGAGATCAGAAGGAGTCAATTAGGAAATATGTTCAGAAGGTCAAATGAGTAGTCAATTAGTCCCTATAGAAAGTTCAAGATTGAGAACTCCTTGGCCTGAAATATGTTCAGTATTTAAAATATGGACTACTGTATGGTTGATGAGAAATCAGACGACCTCAATTAGTCTGTTTAGAGAATACAAAATCAAGGCCTCTTTGGCCTGAAATATTTTCAGTATGTAAAATATGGACTACCGTATGGTTGATGAGATATCAGAAGGAGTCAATTAGGAAAGATGTTCAAAAGGTCAAATAAGGAGACAATTAGTCCTATATAAAGTTCAAGATTGAGAACTCCTTGGCCTCAAATATGTTCAGTATGTAAAATATGGACTACCCTATGGTTGATGAGAAGTCAAAAGACCTCAATTAGTTTTTATAGAAAATTCAAGATCAAGGCCTCTTTTGGATTGAAATATTTTCAGTATGTCAAATATGGACTACAATTAGTCCTATAGAAAGTTCAAGATTGAGAACTCCTTGGCCTCAAATATGTTCAGCATGTAAAATATGGACTACCCTATGGTTGATGAGGTCAAAAGTCCTCAATTAGTTTGTATAGAAAATTCAAGATCAAGGCCTCTTTTGGCTTGAAATGTTTTTAGTATGTCAAATATGGACTAATGCATGGTTGATGAGACATCAGAAGGAGTCAATTAGGAAAGATGTTCAAAAGGTTAAAGAAGGAGTGAATTAGTCTCTGTAGAGAACGAGAACTCTTCGGCCTGCAAATTGTTCAGTATGTCAAATATGGAATACTGTACGGTTGATGAGAAATCAGAAGGCCTCAATTAGTCTGTATAGAAAATTCAAGATCAAGGCCTCTTTGGCCTGAAATATTTTCAGTATGTTAAATATGGACTACTGTATGGTTGATGAGAGATCAGAAGGAGTCAATTAGGAAATATGTTCAAAAGTTCAAATGAGGAGTCAATTAGTCTCTATAGAAAGTTCAAGATTGAGAACTCCTTGGCCTGAAATATGTTCAGGATGTAAAATATGGACTACCGTATGGTTAATGAGAAATCAGAAGGCCTCAATTAGTCTGTATAGAAAATTCAAGATCAAGGCCTCTTTGGCCTGAAATATTTTCAGTATGTTAAATATGGACTACTGTACTGTTGATGAGAGATCAGAAGGAGTCAATTAGGAAATATGTTCAGAAGGTCAAATGAGGAGTCAATTAGTCTCTATAGAAAGTTCAAGATTGAGAACTCCTTGGCCTGAAATATGTTCAGTATGTAAAATGTGGACTACTGTGTGGTTGATGAGAAATCAGACGACCTCAATTAGTCTGTTTAGAAAATTCAAGATCAAGGCCTCTTTGGCCTGAAATATTTTCAGTATGTAAAATATGGACTACCATATGGTTGATGAGAAATCAGAAGGCCTCAATTAGGAAAGATGTTCAAAAGGTCAAAGAAGGAGTGAATTAGTCTCTGTAGAGAACGAGAATGCTTCGGCCTGCAAATTGTTCAGTATGTCAAATATGGAATACTGTATGGTTGATGAGAAATCAGACGACCTCAATTAGTCTGTTTAGAAAATTCAAGATCAAGGCCTCTTTGGCCTGAAATATTTTCAGTATGTAAAATATGGACTACCGTATGGTTGATGAGAAATCAGAAGGAGTCAATTAGGAAAGATGTTCAAAAGGTCAAATAAGGAGACAATTAGTCCTATAGAAAGTTCAAGATTGAGAACTCCTTGGCCTCAAATATGTTCAGTATGTAAAATATGGACTACCCTATGGTTGATGAGGTCAAAAGTCCTCAATTAGTTTGTATAGAAAATTCAAGATCAAGGCCTCTTTTGGCTTGAAATGTTTTTAGTATGTCAAATATGGACTAATGCATGGTTGATGAGACATCAGAAGGAGTCAATTAGGAAAGATGTTCAAAAGGTTAAAGAAGGAGTGAATTAGTCTCTGTAGAGAACGAGAACTCTTCGGCCTGCAAATTGTTCAGTATGTCAAATATGGAATACTGTACGATTGATGAGACATCAAAAGCCTCAATTAGTCTGTATGGAAAATTCAAGATCAAGGCCTCTTTGGCCTGAAATATTTTCAGTATGTCAAATATGGACTACTGTATGGTTAATGAGACATCAGAAGGAGTCAATTAGGAAGGATGTTCAAAAGGTCAAAGAAGGAGTCAATTAGTCTCTATAGATAGTTCAAGATTGAGAACTCCTTGGCCTGAAATATGTTCAGGATGTAAAATATGGACTACCATATGGTTAATGAGAAATCAGAAGGCCTCAATTAGTCTGTATGGAAAATTCAAGATCAAGGCCTCTTTGGCCTGAAATATTTTCAGTATGTAAAATATTGAATACCATATGTTTGATGAGAAATCAGAAGGCCTCAATTAGGAAAGATGTTCAAAAGATCAAATGAGGAGTCAATTAGTCTCTATAGAAAGTTCAAGATTGAGAACTCCTTGGCCTGAAATATGTTCAGGATGTAAAATATGGACTACCGTATGGTTAATGCGAAATCAGAAGGCCTCTATTAGTCTGTATAGAAAATTCAAGATCAAGGCCTCTTTGGCCTGAAATATTTTCAGTATGTTAAATATGGACTACTGTACTGTTGATGAGAGATCAGAAGGAGTCAATTAGGAAATATGTTCAGAAGGTCAAATTAGGAGTCAATTAGTCTCTATAGAAAGTTCAAGATTGAGAACTCCTTGGCCTGAAATATGTTCAGTATGTAAAATATGGACTACCGTATGGTTAATGAGAAATCAGAAGGCCTCAATTAGTCTGTATGGAAAATTCAAGATCAAGGCCTCTTTGGCCTGAAATATTTTCAGTATGTAAAATATTGAATACCATATGGTTGATGAGAAATCAGAAGGCCTCAATTAGGAAAGATGTTCAAAAGGTCAAAGAAGGAGTGAATTAGTCTCTGTAGAGAACGAGAACGCTTCGGCCTGCAAATTGTTCAGTATGTCAAATATGGAATACTGTACGGTTGATGAGAAATCAGAAGGCCTCAATTAGTCTGTATAGAAAATTCAAGATCAAGGCCTCTTTGGCCTGAAATATTTTCAGTATGTTAAATATGGACTTCTGTATGGTTGATAAGAGATCAGAAGGAGTCAATTAGGAAATATGTTCAAAAGGTCAAATGAGGAGTCAATTAGTCTCTATAGAAAGTTCAAGATTGAGAACTCCTTGGCCTGAAATATGTTCAGTATGTCAAATATGGAATACTGTACGGTTGATGAGAAATCAGAAGGCCTCAATTAGTCTGTATAGAAAATTCAAGATCAAGGCCTCTTTGGCCTGAAATATTTTCAGTATGTTAAATATGGACTTCTGTATGGTTGATAAGAGATCAGAAGGAGTCAATTAGGAAATATGTTCAAAAGGTCAAATGAGGAGTCAATTAGTCCCTATAGAAAGTTCAAGATTGAGAACTCCTTGGCCTGAAATATGTTCAGTATTTAAAATATGGACTACTGTATGGTTGATGAGAAATCAGACGACCTCAATTAGTCTGTTTAGAGAATACAAAATCAAGGCCTCTTTGGCCTGAAATATTTTCAGTATGTAAAATATGGACTACCGTATGGTTGATGAGATATCAGAAGGAGTCAATTAGGAAAGATATTCAAAAGGTCAAATAAGGAGACAATTAGTCCTATAGAAAGTTCAAGATTGAGAACTCCTTGGCCTCAAATATATTCAGTATGTAAAATATGGACTACCCTATGGTTGATGAGAAGTCAAAAGACCTCAATTAGTTTTCATAGAAAATTCAAGATCAAGGCCTCTTTTGGGTTGAAATATTTTCAGTATGTAAAATATGGACTACTGTATGGTTGATGAGACATTAGAAGGAGTCAATTAGGAAAGATGTTCAAAAGGTCAAAGAAGAATGAATTAGTCTCTGTAGAGAACGAGAACTCTTCGGCCTGCAAATTGTTCAGTATGTCAAATATGGAACACTGTACAGTTGATGAGACATCAAAAGACCTCAATTCGTCTGTACAGAAAATTCAAGATCAAGGCCTCTTTGGCCTGAAATATGTTCAGTATGTTAAATATGGACTACTGTACGGTTGATGAGAGATCAGAAGGAGTCAATTAGGAAATATGTTCAGAAGGTCAAATGAGGAGTCAATTAGTCTCTATAGAAAGTTCAAGATTGAGAACAACTTGGTCTGAAATATGTTCAGTATGTAAAATATGGACTACCGTATGGTTAATGAGAAATCAGAAAGCCTCAATTAGTTTGTATGGAAAATTCAAGATCAAGGCCTCTTTGGCCTGAAATATTTTCAGTATGTTAAATATGGACTACTGTACGGTTGATGAGAGATCAGAAGGAGTCAATTTAGAAATATGTTCAGAAGGTCAAATGAGGAGTCAATTAGTCTCTATAGAAAGTTCAAGATTGAGAACTCCTTGGCCTGAAATATGTTCAGTATGTAAAATATGAACTACTGTATGGTTGATGAGAAATCAGACGACCTCAATTAGTCTGTTTAGAAAATTCAAGATCAAGGCCTCTTTGGCCTGAAATATTTTCAATATGTAAAATATGGACTACCATATGGTTGATGAGAAATCAGAAGGCCTCAATTAGGAAAGATGTTCAAAAGGTCAAAGAAGGAGTGAATTAGTCTCTGTAGAGAACGAGAACGCTTCGGCCTGCAAATTGTTCAGTATGTCAAATATGGAATACTATACGGTTGATGAGAAATCAGAAGGCCTCAATTAGTCTGTATAGAAAATTCAAGATCAAGGCCTCTTTGGCCTGAAATATTTTCAGTATGTAAAATATGGACTACCGTATGGTTGATGAGATGTCAGAAGGAGTCAATTAGGAAAGATGTTCAAAAGGTCAAATAAGGAGACAATTAGTCCTATATCAAGTTCAAGATTGAGAACTCCTTGGCCTCAAATATGTTCAGTATGTAAAATATGGACTACCCTATGGTTGATGAGAAGTCAAAAGACCTCAATTAGTTTGTATAGAAAATTCAAGATCAAGGCCTCTTTTGGGTTGAAATATTTTCAGTATGTCAAATATGGACTACTGTATGGTTGATGAGACATCAGAAGGAGTCAATTAGGAAAGATGTTCAAAAGGTCAAAGAAGAATGAATTAGTCTCTATAGAGAACGAGAACTCTTCGGCCTGCAAATTGTTCAGTATGTCAAATATGGAACACTGTACAGTTGATGAGAAATCAAAAGACCTCAATTCGTCTGTATAGAAAATTCAAGATCAAGGACTCTTTGGCCTGAAATATTTTCAGTATGTTAAATATGGACTACTGTATGGTTGATGAGAGATCAGAAGGAGTCAATTAGGAAATATGTTCAGAAGGTCAAATGAGGAGTCAATTAGTCTCTATAGAAAGTTCAAGATTGAGAACTCCTTGGCCTGAAATATGTTCAGTATGTAAAATATGGACTACTGTATGGTTGATGAGAAATCAGACGACCTCAATTAGTCTGTTTAGAAAATTCAAAATCAAGGCCTCTTTGGCCTGAAATATTTTCAGTATGTAAAATATGGACTACCGTATGGTTGATGAGATATCAGAAGGAGTCAATTAGGAAAGATGTTCAAAAGGTCAAATAAGGAGACAATTAGTCCTATATAAAGTTCAAGATTGAGAACTCCTTGGCCTCAAATATGTTCAGTATGTAAAATATGGACTACCCTATGGTTGATGAGAAGTCAAAAGACCTCAATTAGTTTTTATAGAAAATTCAAGATCAAGGCCTCTTTTGGGTTGAAATATTTTCAGTATGTCAAATATGGACTACTGTATGGTTAATGAGACATCAGAAGGAGTCAATTAGGAAAGATGTTCAAAAGGTCAAAGAAGGAGTGAATTAGTCTCTGTAGAGAACGAGAACTCTTCGGCCTGCAAATTGTTCAGTATGTCAAATATGGAATACTGTACGGTTGATGAGACATCAAAAGACCTCAATTCGTCTGTACAGAAAATTCAAGATCAAGGCCTCTTTAGCCTGAAATATTTTAAGTATGTAAAATATGGACTACCATATGGTTGATGAGAAATCAGAAGGAGTCAATTAGGAAAGATGTTCAAAAGGTCAAATAAGGAGACAATGAGTCCTATAGAAAGTTCAAGATTGAGAACTCCTTGGCCTCAAATATGTTCAGTATGTAAAATATGGACTGCCCTATGGTTGATGAGGTCAAAAGTCCTCAATTAGTTTGTATTGAAAATTCAAGATCAAGGCCTCTTTTGGGTTGAAATATTTTCAGTATGTCAAATATGGACTACTGTATGGTTGATGAGAAATCAGAAGGAGTCAATTAGGAAAGATGTTCAAAAGGTCAAATATGGAGACAATTAGTCCTATAGAAAGTTCAAGATTGAGAACTCTTCGGCCTGCAAATTGTTCAGTATGTCAAATATGGAACACTGTACAGTTGATGAGACATCAAAAGACCTCAATTCGTGTGTACAGAAAATTCAAGATCAAGGCCTCTTTGGCCTGAAATATGTTCAGTATGTTAAATATGGACTACTGTACGGTTGATGAGAGATCACAAGGGGTCAATTAGGAAATATGTTCAGAAGGTCAAATGAGGAGTCAATTAGTCTCTATAGAAAGTTCAAGATTGAGAACTCCTTGGCCTGAAATATGTTCAGTATGTAAAATATGGACTACCGTATGGTTAATGAGAAATCAGAAGGCCTCAATTAGTCTGTATGGAAAATTCAAGATCAAGGCCTCTTTGGCCTGAAATATTTTCAGTATGTAAAATATTGAATACCATATGGTTGATGAGAAATCAGAAGGCCTCAATTAGGAAAGATGTTCAAAAGGTCAAAGAAGGAGTGAATTAGTCTCTGTAGAGAACGAGAACGCTTCGGCGTGCAAATTGTTCAGTATGTCAAATATGGAATACTGTACGGTTGATGAGAAATCAGAAGGCCTCAATTAGTCTGTATAGAAAATTCAAGATCAAGGCCTCTTTGGCCTGAAATATTTTCAGTATGTTAAATATGGACTACTGTATGGTTGATAAGAGATCAGAAGGAGTCAATTAGGAAATATGTTCAAAAGGTCAAATGAGGAGTCAATTAGTCTCTATAGAAAGTTCAAGATTGAGAACTCCTTGGCCTGAAATATGTTCAGGATGTAAAATATAGACTACCATATGGTTAATGAGAAATCAGAAGGCCTCAATTAGTCTGTATAGAAAATTCAAGATCAAGGCCTCTTTGGCCTGAAATATTTTCAGTATGTTAAATATGGACTACTGTACGGTTGATGAGAGATCAGAAGGAGTCAATTAGGAAATATGTTCAGAAGGTCAAATGAGTAGTCAATTAGTCCCTATAGAAAGTTCAAGATTGAGAACTCCTTGGCCTGAAATATGTTCAGTATTTAAAATATGGACTACTGTATGGTTGATGAGAAATCAGACGACCTCAATTAGTCTGTTTAGAGAATACAAAATCAAGGCCTCTTTGGCCTGAAATATTTTCAGTATGTAAAATATGGACTACCGTATGGTTGATGAGATATCAGAAGGAGTCAATTAGGAAAGATGTTCAAAAGGTCAAATAAGGAGACAATTAGTCCTATATAAAGTTCAAGATTGAGAACTCCTTGGCCTCAAATATGTTCAGTATGTAAAATATGGACTACCCTATGGTTGATGAGAAGTCAAAAGACCTCAATTAGTTTTTATAGAAAATTCAAGATCAAGGCCTCTTTTGGATTGAAATATTTTCAGTATGTCAAATATGGACTACAATTAGTCCTATAGAAAGTTCAAGATTGAGAACTCCTTGGCCTCAAATATGTTCAGCATGTAAAATATGGACTACCCTATGGTTGATGAGGTCAAAAGTCCTCAATTAGTTTGTATAGAAAATTCAAGATCAAGGCCTCTTTTGGCTTGAAATGTTTTTAGTATGTCAAATATGGACTAATGCATGGTTGATGAGACATCAGAAGGAGTCAATTAGGAAAGATGTTCAAAAGGTTAAAGAAGGAGTGAATTAGTCTCTGTAGAGAACGAGAACTCTTCGGCCTGCAAATTGTTCAGTATGTCAAATATGGAATACTGTACGGTTGATGAGAAATCAGAAGGCCTCAATTAGTCTGTATAGAAAATTCAAGATCAAGGCCTCTTTGGCCTGAAATATTTTCAGTATGTTAAATATGGACTACTGTATGGTTGATGAGAGATCAGAAGGAGTCAATTAGGAAATATGTTCAAAAGTTCAAATGAGGAGTCAATTAGTCTCTATAGAAAGTTCAAGATTGAGAACTCCTTGGCCTGAAATATGTTCAGGATGTAAAATATGGACTACCGTATGGTTAATGAGAAATCAGAAGGCCTCAATTAGTCTGTATAGAAAATTCAAGATCAAGGCCTCTTTGGCCTGAAATATTTTCAGTATGTTAAATATGGACTACTGTACTGTTGATGAGAGATCAGAAGGAGTCAATTAGGAAATATGTTCAGAAGGTCAAATGAGGAGTCAATTAGTCTCTATAGAAAGTTCAAGATTGAGAACTCCTTGGCCTGAAATATGTTCAGTATGTAAAATGTGGACTACTGTGTGGTTGATGAGAAATCAGACGACCTCAATTACTCTGTTTAGAAAATTCAAGATCAAGGCCTCTTTGGCCTGAAATATTTTCAGTATGTAAAATATGGACTACCGTATGGTTGATGAGATATCAGAAGGAGTCAATTAGGAAAGATGTTCAAAAGGTCAAATAAGGAGACAATTAGTCCTATAGAAAGTTCAAGATTGAGAACTCCTTGGCCTCAAATATATTCAGTATGTAAAATATGGACTACCCTATGGTTGATGAGAAGTCAAAAGACCTCAATTAGTTTTCATAGAAAATTCAAGATCAAGGCCTCTTTTGGGTTGAAATATTTTCAGTATGTAAAATATGGACTACTGTATGGTTGATGAGACATCAGAAGGAATCAATTAGGAAAGATGTTCAAAAGGTCAAAGAAGAATGAATTAGTCTCTGTAGAGAACGAGAACTCTTCGGCCTGCAAACTGTTCAGTATGTCAAATATGGAACACTGTACAGTTAATGAGACATCAAAAGACCTCAATTCGTCTGTACAGAAAATTCTAGATCAAGGCCTCTTTGGCCTGAAATATGTTCAGTATGTTAAATATGGACTACTGTACGGTTGATGAGAGATCAGAAGGAGTCAATTAGGAAATATATTCAGAAGGTCAAATTAGGAGTCAATTAGTCTCTATAGAAAGTTCAAGATTGAGAACTCCTTGGCCTGAAATATGTTCAGTATGTAAAATATGGACTACCGTATGGTTAATGAGAAATCAGAAGGCCTCAATTAGTCTGTATAGAAAATTCAAGATCAAGGCCTCTTTGGCCTGAAATATTTTCAGTATGTAAAATATGGACTACCGTATGGTTGATGAGATGTCAGAAGGAGTCAATTAGGAAAGATGTTCAAAAGGTCAAATAAGGAGACAATTAGTCCTATATCAAGTTCAAGATTGAGAACTCCTTGGCCTCAAATATGTTCAGTATGTAAAATATGGACTACCCTATGGTTGATGAGAAGTCAAAAGACCTCAATTAGTTTGTATAGAAAATTCAAGATCAAGGCCTCTTTTGGGTTGAAATATTTTCAGTATGTCAAATATGGACTACTGTATGGTTGATGAGACATCAGAAGGAGTCAATTAGGAAAGATGTTCAAAAGGTCAAAGAAGAATGAATTAGTCTCTATAGAGAACGAGAACTCTTCGGCCTGCAAATTGTTCAGTATGTCAAATATGGAACACTGTACAGTTGATGAGAAATCAAAAGACCTCAATTCGTCTGTACAGAAAATTCTAGATCAAGGCCTCTTTGGCCTGAAATATGTTCAGTATGTTAAATATGGACTACTGTACGGTTGATGAGAGATCAGAAGGAGTCAATTAGGAAATATATTCAGAAGGTCAAATTAGGAGTCAATTAGTCTCTATAGAAAGTTCAAGATTGAGAACTCCTTGGCCTGAAATATGTTCAGTATGTAAAATATGGACTACCGTATGGTTAATGAGAAATCAGAAAGCCTCAATTAGTCTGTATGGAAAATTCAAGATCAAGGCCTCTTTGGCCTGAAATATTTTCAGTATGTAAAATATGGACTACCGTATGGTTGATGAGATATCAGAAGGAGTCAATTAGGAAAGATGTTCAAAAGGTCAAATAAGGAGACAACTAGTCCTATATAAAGTTCAAGATTGAGAACTCCTTGGCCTCAAATATGTTCAGTATGTAAAATATGTAAAATATGGACTACCGTATGGTTAATGAGAAATCAGAAAGCCTCAATTAGTTTGTATGGAAAATTCAAGATCAAGGCCTCTTTGGCCTGAAATATTTTCAGTATGTTAAATATGGACTACTGTACGGTTGATGAGAGATCAGAAGGAGTCAATTTAGAAATATGTTCAGAAGGTCAAATGAGGAGTCAATTAGTCTCTATAGAAAGTTCAAGATTGAGAACTCCTTGGCCTGAAATATGTTCAGTATGTAAAATATGAACTACTGTATGGTTGATGAGAAATCAGACGACCTCAATTAGTCTGTTTAGAAAATTCAAGATCAAGGCCTCTTTGGCCTGAAATATTTTCAATATGTAAAATATGGACTACCATATGGTTGATGAGAAATCAGAAGGCCTCAATTAGGAAAGATGTTCAAAAGGTCAAAGAAGGAGTGAATTAGTCTCTGTAGAGAACGAGAACGCTTCGGCCTGCAAATTGTTCAGTATGTCAAATATGGAATACTATACGGTTGATGAGAAATCAGAAGGCCTCAATTAGTCTGTATAGAAAATTCAAGATCAAGGCCTCTTTGGCCTGAAATATTTTCAGTATGTAAAATATGGACTACCGTATGGTTGATGAGATGTCAGAAGGAGTCAATTAGGAAAGATGTTCAAAAGGTCAAATAAGGAGACAATTAGTCCTATATCAAGTTCAAGATTGAGAACTCCTTGGCCTCAAATATGTTCAGTATGTAAAATATGGACTACCCTATGGTTGATGAGAAGTCAAAAGACCTCAATTAGTTTGTATAGAAAATTCAAGATCAAGGCCTCTTTTGGGTTGAAATATTTTCAGTATGTCAAATATGGACTACTGTATGGTTGATGAGACATCAGAAGGAGTCAATTAGGAAAGATGTTCAAAAGGTCAAAGAAGAATGAATTAGTCTCTATAGAGAACGAGAACTCTTCGGCCTGCAAATTGTTCAGTATGTCAAATATGGAACACTGTACAGTTGATGAGAAATCAAAAGACCTCAATTCGTCTGTATAGAAAATTCAAGATCAAGGACTCTTTGGCCTGAAATATTTTCAGTATGTTAAATATGGACTACTGTATGGTTGATGAGAGATCAGAAGGAGTCAATTAGGAAATATGTTCAGAAGGTCAAATGAGGAGTCAATTAGTCTCTATAGAAAGTTCAAGATTGAGAACTCCTTGGCCTGAAATATGTTCAGTATGTAAAATATGGACTACTGTATGGTTGATGAGAAATCAGACGACCTCAATTAGTCTGTTTAGAAAATTCAAGATCAAGGCCTCTTTGGCCTGAAATATTTTCAGTATGTAAAATATGGACTACCGTATGGTTGATGAGATATCAGAAGGAGTCAATTAGGAAAGATGTTCAAAAGGTCAAATAAGGAGACAATTAGTCCTATATAAAGTTCAAGATTGAGAACTCCTTGGCCTCAAATATGTTCAGTATGTAAAATATGTAAAATATGGACTACCGTATGGTTAATGAGAAATCAGAAAGCCTCAATTAGTTTGTATGGAAAATTCAAGATCAAGGCCTCTTTGGCCTGAAATATTTTCAGTATGTTAAATATGGACTACTGTACGGTTGATGAGAGATCAGAAGGAGTCAATTTAGAAATATGTTCAGAAGGTCAAATGAGGAGTCAATTAGTCTCTATAGAAAGTTCAAGATTGAGAACTCCTTGGCCTGAAATATGTTCAGTATGTAAAATATGAACTACTGTATGGTTGATGAGAAATCAGACGACCTCAATTAGTCTGTTTAGAAAATTCAAGATCAAGGCCTCTTTGGCCTGAAATATTTTCAATATGTAAAATATGGACTACCATATGGTTGATGAGAAATCAGAAGGCCTCAATTAGGAAAGATGTTCAAAAGGTCAAAGAAGGAGTGAATTAGTCTCTGTAGAGAACGAGAACGCTTCGGCCTGCAAATTGTTCAGTATGTCAAATATGGAATACTATACGGTTGATGAGAAATCAGAAGGCCTCAATTAGTCTGTATAGAAAATTCAAGATCAAGGCCTCTTTGGCCTGAAATATTTTCAGTATGTAAAATATGGACTACCGTATGGTTGATGAGATGTCAGAAGGAGTCAATTAGGAAAGATGTTCAAAAGGTCAAATAAGGAGACAATTAGTCCTATATCAAGTTCAAGATTGAGAACTCCTTGGCCTCAAATATGTTCAGTATGTAAAATATGGACTACCCTATGGTTGATGAGAAGTCAAAAGACCTCAATTAGTTTGTATAGAAAATTCAAGATCAAGGCCTCTTTTGGGTTGAAATATTTTCAGTATGTCAAATATGGACTACTGTATGGTTGATGAGACATCAGAAGGAGTCAATTAGGAAAGATGTTCAAAAGGTCAAAGAAGAATGAATTAGTCTCTATAGAGAACGAGAACTCTTCGGCCTGCAAATTGTTCAGTATGTCAAATATGGAACACTGTACAGTTGATGAGAAATCAAAAGACCTCAATTCGTCTGTATAGAAAATTCAAGATCAAGGACTCTTTGGCCTGAAATATTTTCAGTATGTTAAATATGGACTACTGTATGGTTGATGAGAGATCAGAAGGAGTCAATTAGGAAATATGTTCAGAAGGTCAAATGAGGAGTCAATTAGTCTCTATAGAAAGTTCAAGATTGAGAACTCCTTGGCCTGAAATATGTTCAGTATGTAAAATATGGACTACTGTATGGTTGATGAGAAATCAGACGACCTCAATTAGTCTGTTTAGAAAATTCAAGATCAAGGCCTCTTTGGCCTGAAATATTTTCAGTATGTTAAATATGGACTACTGTACGGTTGATGAGAGATCAGAAGGAGTCAATTAGGAAATATGTTCAGAAGGTCAAATGAGTAGTCAATTAGTCCCTATAGAAAGTTCAAGATTGAGAACTCCTTGGCCTGAAATATGTTCAGTATTTAAAATATGGACTACTGTATGGTTGATGAGAAATCAGACGACCTCAATTAGTCTGTTTAGAGAATACAAAATCAAGGCCTCTTTGGCCTGAAATATTTTCAGTATGTAAAATATGGACTACCGTATGGTTGATGAGATATCAGAAGGAGTCAATTAGGAAAGATGTTCAAAAGGTCAAATAAGGAGACAATTAGTCCTATATAAAGTTCAAGATTGAGAACTCCTTGGCCTCAAATATGTTCAGTATGTAAAATATGGACTACCCTATGGTTGATGAGAAGTCAAAAGACCTCAATTAGTTTGTATAGAAAATTCAAGATCAAGGCCTCTTTTGGCTTGAAATGTTTTTAGTATGTCAAATATGGACTAATGCATGGTTGATGAGACATCAGAAGGAGTCAATTAGGAAAGATGTTCAAAAGGTTAAAGAAGGAGTGAATTAGTCTCTGTAGAGAACGAGAACTCTTCGGCCTGCAAATTGTTCAGTATGTCAAATATGGAATACTGTACGGTTGATGAGAAATCAGAAGGCCTCAATTAGTCTGTATAGAAAATTCAAGATCAAGGCCTCTTTGGCCTGAAATATTTTCAGTATGTTAAATATGGACTACTGTATGGTTGATGAGAGATCAGAAGGAGTCAATTAGGAAATATGTTCAAAAGTTCAAATGAGGAGTCAATTAGTCTCTATAGAAAGTTCAAGATTGAGAACTCCTTGGCCTGAAATATGTTCAGGATGTAAAATATGGACTACCGTATGGTTAATGAGAAATCAGAAGGCCTCAATTAGTCTGTATAGAAAATTCAAGATCAAGGCCTCTTTGGCCTGAAATATGTTCAGTATGTAAAATGTGGACTACTGTGTGGTTGATGAGAAATCAGACGACCTCAATTACTCTGTTTAGAAAATTCAAGATCAAGGCCTCTTTGGCCTGAAATATTTTCAGTATGTAAAATATGGACTACCGTATGGTTGATGAGATATCAGAAGGAGTCAATTAGGAAAGATGTTCAAAAGGTCAAAGAAGAATGAAGGAGACAATTAGTCCTATAGAAAGTTCAAGATTGAGAACTCCTTGGCCTCAAATATATTCAGTATGTAAAATATGGACTACCCTATGGTTGATGAGAAGTCAAAAGACCTCAATTAGTTTTCATAGAAAATTCAAGATCAAGGCCTCTTTTGGGTTGAAATATTTTCAGTATGTAAAATATGGACTACTGTATGGTTGATGAGACATCAGAAGGAATCAATTAGGAAAGATGTTCAAAAGGTCAAAGAAGAATGAATTAGTCTCTGTAGAGAACGAGAACTCTTCGGCCTGCAAACTGTTCAGTATGTCAAATATGGAACACTGTACAGTTAATGAGAAATCAGAAAGCCTCAATTAGTCTGTATGGAAAATTCAAGATCAAGGCCTCTTTGGCCTGAAATATTTTCAGTATGTAAAATATGGACTACCGTATGGTTGATGAGATATCAGAAGGAGTCAATTAGGAAAGATGTTCAAAAGGTCAAATAAGGAGACAATTAGTCCTATATAAAGTTCAAGATTGAGAACTCCTTGGCCTCAAATATGTTCAGTATGTAAAATATGGACTACCCTATGGTTGATGAGGTCAAAGTCCTCAATTAGTTTGTATTGAAAATTCAAGATCAAGGCCTCTTTTGGGTTGAAATATTTTCAGTATGTCAAATATGGACTACTGTATGGTTGATGAGAAATCAGAAGGAGTCAATTAGGAAAGATGTTCAAAAGGTCAAATATGGAGACAATTAGTCCTATAGAAAGTTCAAGATTGAGAACTCCTTGGCCTCAAATATGTTCAGTATGTAAAATATGGACTACCCTATGGTTGATGAGGTCAAAAGTCCTCAATTAGTTTGTATAGAAAATTCAAGATCAAGGCCTCTTTTGGCTTGAAATGTTTTTAGTATGTCAAATATGGACTAATGCATGGTTGATGAGACATCAGAAGGAGTCAATTAGGAAAGATGTTCAAAAGGTTAAAAAAGGAGTGAATTAGTCTCTGTAGAGAACGAGAACTCTTCGGCCTGCAAATTGTTCAGTATGTCAAATATGGAATACTGTACGGTTGATGAGAAATCAGAAGGCCTCAATTAGTCTGTATAGAAAATTCAAGATCAAGGCCTCTTTGGCCTGAAATATTTTCAGTATGTTAAATATGGACTACTGTATGGTTGATGAGAGATCAGAAGGAGTCAATTAGGAAATATGTTCAAAAGTTCAAATGAGGAGTCAATTAGTCTCTATAGAAAGTTCAAGATTGAGAACTCCTTGGCCTGAAATATGTTCAGGATGTAAAATATGGACTACCGTATGGTTAATGAGAAATCAGAAGGCCTCAATTAGTCTGTATAGAAAATTCAAGATCAAGGCCTCTTTGGCCTGAAATATGTTCAGTATGTAAAATGTGGACTACTGTGTGGTTGATGAGAAATCAGACGACCTCAATTACTCTGTTTAGAAAATTCAAGATCAAGGCCTCTTTGGCCTGAAATATTTTCAGTATGTAAAATATGGACTACCGTATGGTTGATGAGATATCAGAAGGAGTCAATTAGGAAAGATGTTCAAAAGGTCAAAGAAGAATGAAGGAGACAATTAGTCCTATAGAAAGTTCAAGATTGAGAACTCCTTGGCCTCAAATATATTCAGTATGTAAAATATGGACTACCCTATGGTTGATGAGAAGTCAAAAGACCTCAATTAGTTTTCATAGAAAATTCAAGATCAAGGCCTCTTTTGGGTTGAAATATTTTCAGTATGTAAAATATGGACTACTGTATGGTTGATGAGACATCAGAAGGAATCAATTAGGAAAGATGTTCAAAAGGTCAAAGAAGAATGAATTAGTCTCTGTAGAGAACGAGAACTCTTCGGCCTGCAAACTGTTCAGTATGTCAAATATGGAACACTGTACAGTTAATGAGACATCAAAAGACCTCAATTCGTCTGTACAGAAAATTCTAGATCAAGGCCTCTTTGGCCTGAAATATGTTCAGTATGTTAAATATGGACTACTGTACGGTTGATGAGAGATCAGAAGGAGTCAATTAGGAAATATATTCAGAAGGTCAAATTAGGAGTCAATTAGTCTCTATAGAAAGTTCAAGATTGAGAACTCCTTGGCCTGAAATATGTTCAGTATGTAAAATATGGACTACCGTATGGTTAATGAGAAATCAGAAAGCCTCAATTAGTCTGTATGGAAAATTCAAGATCAAGGCCTCTTTGGCCTGAAATATTTTCAGTATGTAAAATATGGACTACCGTATGGTTGATGAGATATCAGAAGGAGTCAATTAGGAAAGATGTTCAAAAGGTCAAATAAGGAGACAATTAGTCCTATATAAAGTTCAAGATTGAGAACTCCTTGGCCTCAAATATGTTCAGTATGTAAAATATGTAAAATATGGACTACCCTATGGTTGATGAGGTCAAAGTCCTCAATTAGTTTGTATTGAAAATTCAAGATCAAGGCCTCTTTTGGGTTGAAATATTTTCAGTATGTCAAATATGGACTACTGTATGGTTGATGAGAAATCAGAAGGAGTCAATTAGGAAAGATGTTCAAAAGGTCAAATATGGAGACAATTAGTCCTATAGAAAGTTCAAGATTGAGAACTCCTTGGCCTCAAATATGTTCAGTATGTAAAATATGGACTACCCTATGGTTGATGAGGTCAAAAGTCCTCAATTAGTTTGTATAGAAAATTCAAGATCAAGGCCTCTTTTGGCTTGAAATGTTTTTAGTATGTCAAATATGGACTAATGCATGGTTGATGAGACATCAGAAGGAGTCAATTAGGAAAGATGTTCAAAAGGTTAAAGAAGGAGTGAATTAGTCTCTGTAGCGAACGAGAACTCTTCGGCCTGCAAATAGTTCAGTATGTAAAATATGGACTACTGTGTGGTTGATGAGAAATCAGACGACCTCAATTAGTCTGTTTAGAAAATTCAAGATCAAGGCCTCTTTGGCCTGAAATATTTTCAATATGTAAAATATGGACTACCATATGGTTGATGAGAAATCAGAAGGCCTCAATTAGGAAAGATGTTCAAAAGGTCAAAGAAGGAGTGAATTAGTCTCTGTAGAGAACGAGAACGCTTCGGCCTGCAAATTGTTCAGTATGTCAAATATGGAATACTATACGGTTGATGAGAAATCAGAAGGCCTCAATTAGTCTGTATAGAAAATTCAAGATCAAGGCCTCTTTGGCCTGAAATATTTTCAGTATGTAAAATATGGACTACCGTATGGTTGATGAGATGTCAGAAGGAGTCAATTAGGAAAGATGTTCAAAAGGTCAAATAAGGAGACAATTAGTCCTATATCAAGTTCAAGATTGAGAACTCCTTGGCCTCAAATATGTTCAGTATGTAAAATATGGACTACCCTATGGTTGATGAGAAGTCAAAAGACCTCAATTAGTTTGTATAGAAAATTCAAGATCAAGGCCTCTTTTGGGTTGAAATATTTTCAGTATGTCAAATATGGACTACTGTATGGTTGATGAGACATCAGAAGGAGTCAATTAGGAAAGATGTTCAAAAGGTCAAAGAAGAATGAATTAGTCTCTATAGAGAACGAGAACTCTTCGGCCTGCAAATTGTTCAGTATGTCAAATATGGAACACTGTACAGTTGATGAGAAATCAAAAGACCTCAATTCGTCTGTATAGAAAATTCAAGATCAAGGACTCTTTGGCCTGAAATATTTTCAGTATGTTAAATATGGACTACTGTATGGTTGATGAGAGATCAGAAGGAGTCAATTAGGAAATATGTTCAGAAGGTCAAATGAGGAGTCAATTAGTCTCTATAGAAAGTTCAAGATTGAGAACTCCTTGGCCTGAAATATGTTCAGTATGTAAAATATGGACTACTGTATGGTTGATGAGAAATCAGACGACCTCAATTAGTCTGTTTAGAAAATTCAAAATCAAGGCCTCTTTGGCCTGAAATATTTTCAGTATGTAAAATATGGACTACCGTATGGTTGATGAGATATCAGAAGGAGTCAATTAGGAAAGATGTTCAAAAGGTCAAATAAGGAGACAATTAGTCCTATATAAAGTTCAAGATTGAGAACTCCTTGGCCTCAAATATGTCCAGTATGTAAAATATGGACTACCCTATGGTTGATGAGAAGTCAAAAGACCTCAATTAGTTTTTATAGAAAATTCAAGATCAAGGCCTCTTTTGGGTTGAAATATTTTCAGTATGTCAAATATGGACTACTGTATGGTTAATGAGACATCAGAAGGAGTCAATTAGGAAAGATGTTCAAAAGGTCAAAGAAGGAGTGAATTAGTCTCTGTAGAGAACGAGAACTCTTCGGCCTGCAAATTGTTCAGTATGTCAAATATGGAATACTGTACGGTTGATGAGACATCAAAAGACCTCAATTCGTCTGTACAGAAAATTCAAGATCAAGGCCTCTTTAGCCTGAAATATTTTAAGTATGTAAAATATGGACTACCATATGGTTGATGAGAAATCAGAAGGAGTCAATTAGGAAAGATGTTCAAAAGGTCAAAGAAGGAGTGAATTAGTCTCTGTAGAGAACGAGAACGCTTCGGCGTGCAAATTGTTCAGTATGTCAAATATGGAATACTGTACGGTTGATGAGAAATCAGAAGGCCTCAATTAGTCTGTATAGAAAATTCAAGATCAAGGCCTCTTTGGCCTGAAATATTTTCAGTATGTTAAATATGGACTACTGTATGGTTGATAAGAGATCAGAAGGAGTCAATTAGGAAATATGTTCAAAAGGTCAAATGAGGAGTCAATTAGTCTCTATAGAAAGTTCAAGATTGAGAACTCCTTGGCCTGAAATATGTTCAGGATGTAAAATATAGACTACCATATGGTTAATGAGAAATCAGAAGGCCTCAATTAGTCTGTATAGAAAATTTCCAAAAATTTCCAAAAATCCAAAAATCCAAAAATCCTAATTTCCAAAAATTAGGAAAGATGTTCAAAAGGTCAAATAAGGAGACAATGAGTCCTATAGAAAGTTCAAGATTGAGAACTCCTTGGCCTCAAATATGTTCAGTATGTAAAATATGGACTGCCCTATGGTTGATGAGGTCAAAAGTCCTCAATTAGTTTGTATTGAAAATTCAAGATCAAGGCCTCTTTGGCCTGAAATATTTTCAGTATGTAAAATATTGAATACCATATGGTTGATGAGAAATCAGAAGGCCTCAATTAGGAAAGATGTTCAAAAGGTCAAAGAAGGAGTGAATTAGTCTCTGTAGAGAACGAGAACGCTTCGGCGTGCAAATTGTTCAGTATGTCAAATATGGAATACTGTACGGTTGATGAGAAATCAGAAGGCCTCAATTAGTCTGTATAGAAAATTCAAGATCAAGGCCTCTTTGGCCTGAAATATTTTCAGTATGTTAAATATGGACTACTGTATGGTTGATAAGAGATCAGAAGGAGTCAATTAGGAAATATGTTCAAAAGGTCAAATGAGGAGTCAATTAGTCTCTATAGAAAGTTCAAGATTGAGAACTCCTTGGCCTGAAATATGTTCAGGATGTAAAATATAGACTACCATATGGTTAATGAGAAATCAGAAGGCCTCAATTAGTCTGTATAGAAAATTCAAGATCAAGGCCTCTTTAGCCTGAAATATTTTCAGTATGTTAAATATGGACTACTGTACGGTTGATGAGAGATCAGAAGGAGTCAATTAGGAAATATGTTCAGAAGGTCAAATGAGTAGTCAATTAGTCCCTATAGAAAGTTCAAGATTGAGAACTCCTTGGCCTGAAATATGTTCAGTATTTAAAATATGGACTACTGTATGGTTGATGAGAAATCAGACGACCTCAATTAGTCTGTTTAGAGAATACAAAATCAAGGCCTCTTTGGCCTGAAATATTTTCAGTATGTAAAATATGGACTACCGTATGGTTGATGAGATATCAGAAGGAGTCAATTAGGAAAGATGTTCAAAAGGTCAAATAAGGAGACAATTAGTCCTATATAAAGTTCAAGATTGAGAACTCCTTGGCCTCAAATATGTTCAGTATGTAAAATATGGACTACCCTATGGTTGATGAGAAGTCAAAAGACCTCAATTAGTTTTTATAGAAAATTCAAGATCAAGGCCTCTTTTGGATTGAAATATTTTCAGTATGTCAAATATGGACTACAATTAGTCCTATAGAAAGTTCAAGATTGAGAACTCCTTGGCCTCAAATATGTTCAGCATGTAAAATATGGACTACCCTATGGTTGATGAGGTCAAAAGTCCTCAATTAGTTTGTATAGAAAATTCAAGATCAAGGCCTCTTTTGGCTTGAAATGTTTTTAGTATGTCAAATATGGACTAATGCATGGTTGATGAGACATCAGAAGGAGTCAATTAGGAAAGATGTTCAAAAGGTTAAAGAAGGAGTGAATTAGTCTCTGTAGAGAACGAGAACTCTTCGGCCTGCAAATTGTTCAGTATGTCAAATATGGAATACTGTACGGTTGATGAGAAATCAGAAGGCCTCAATTAGTCTGTATAGAAAATTCAAGATCAAGGCCTCTTTGGCCTGAAATATTTTCAGTATGTTAAATATGGACTACTGTATGGTTGATGAGAGATCAGAAGGAGTCAATTAGGAAATATGTTCAAAAGTTCAAATGAGGAGTCAATTAGTCTCTATAGAAAGTTCAAGATTGAGAACTCCTTGGCCTGAAATATGTTCAGGATGTAAAATATGGACTACCGTATGGTTAATGAGAAATCAGAAGGCCTCAATTAGTCTGTATAGAAAATTCAAGATCAAGGCCTCTTTGGCCTGAAATATGTTCAGTATGTAAAATGTGGACTACTGTGTGGTTGATGAGAAATCAGACGACCTCAATTACTCTGTTTAGAAAATTCAAGATCAAGGCCTCTTTGGCCTGAAATATTTTCAGTATGTAAAATATGGACTACCGTATGGTTGATGAGATATCAGAAGGAGTCAATTAGGAAAGATGTTCAAAAGGTCAAAGAAGAATGAAGGAGACAATTAGTCCTATAGAAAGTTCAAGATTGAGAACTCCTTGGCCTCAAATATATTCAGTATGTAAAATATGGACTACCCTATGGTTGATGAGAAGTCAAAAGACCTCAATTAGTTTTCATAGAAAATTCAAGATCAAGGCCTCTTTTGGGTTGAAATATTTTCAGTATGTAAAATATGGACTACTGTATGGTTGATGAGACATCAGAAGGAATCAATTAGGAAAGATGTTCAAAAGGTCAAAGAAGAATGAATTAGTCTCTGTAGAGAACGAGAACTCTTCGGCCTGCAAACTGTTCAGTATGTCAAATATGGAACACTGTACAGTTAATGAGACATCAAAAGACCTCAATTCGTCTGTACAGAAAATTCTAGATCAAGGCCTCTTTGGCCTGAAATATGTTCAGTATGTTAAATATGGACTACTGTACGGTTGATGAGAGATCAGAAGGAGTCAATTAGGAAATATATTCAGAAGGTCAAATTAGGAGTCAATTAGTCTCTATAGAAAGTTCAAGATTGAGAACTCCTTGGCCTGAAATATGTTCAGTATGTAAAATATGGACTACCGTATGGTTAATGAGAAATCAGAAAGCCTCAATTAGTCTGTATGGAAAATTCAAGATCAAGGCCTCTTTGGCCTGAAATATTTTCAGTATGTAAAATATGGACTACCGTATGGTTGATGAGATATCAGAAGGAGTCAATTAGGAAAGATGTTCAAAAGGTCAAATAAGGAGACAATTAGTCCTATATAAAGTTCAAGATTGAGAACTCCTTGGCCTCAAATATGTTCAGTATGTAAAATATGTAAAATATGGACTACCCTATGGTTGATGAGGTCAAAGTCCTCAATTAGTTTGTATTGAAAATTCAAGATCAAGGCCTCTTTTGGGTTGAAATATTTTCAGTATGTCAAATATGGACTACTGTATGGTTGATGAGAAATCAGAAGGAGTCAATTAGGAAAGATGTTCAAAAGGTCAAATATGGAGACAATTAGTCCTATAGAAAGTTCAAGATTGAGAACTCCTTGGCCTCAAATATGTTCAGTATGTAAAATATGGACTACCCTATGGTTGATGAGGTCAAAAGTCCTCAATTAGTTTGTATAGAAAATTCAAGATCAAGGCCTCTTTTGGCTTGAAATGTTTTTAGTATGTCAAATATGGACTAATGCATGGTTGATGAGACATCAGAAGGAGTCAATTAGGAAAGATGTTCAAAAGGTTAAAGAAGGAGTGAATTAGTCTCTGTAGCGAACGAGAACTCTTCGGCCTGCAAATAGTTCAGTATGTAAAATATGGACTACTGTGTGGTTGATGAGAAATCAGACGACCTCAATTACTCTGTATAGAAAATTCAAGATCAAGGCCTCTTTGGCCTGAAATATTTTCAGTATGTAAAATATGGACTACCGTATGGTTGATGAGATATCAGAAGGAGTCAATTAGGAAATATGTTCAGAAGGTCAAATGAGGAGTCAATTAGTCTCTATAGAAAGTTCAAGATTGAGAACTCCTTGGCCTGAAATATGTTCAGTAAAATATGGAATATTGAATACCATATGGTTGATGAGAAATCAGAAGGCCTCAATTAGGAAAGATGTTCAAAAGGTCAAAGAAGGAGTGAATTAGTCTCTGTAGAGAACGAGAACGCTTCGGCCTGCAAATTGTTCAGTATGTCAAATATGGAATACTGTACGGTTGATGAGAAATCAGAAGGCCTCAATTAGTCTGTATAGAAAATTCAAGATCAAGGCCTCTTTGGCCTGAAATATTTTCAGTATGTAAAATATGGACTACCGTATGGTTGATGAGATATCAGAAGGAGTCAATTAGGAAAGATGTTCAAAAGGTCAAATAAGGAGACAATTAGTCCTATATAAAGTTCAAGATTGAGAACTCCTTGGCCTCAAATATGTTCAGTATGTAAAATATGGACTACCCTATGGTTGATGAGAAGTCAAAAGACCTCAATTAGTTTGTATAGAAAATTCAAGATCAAGGCCTCTTTGGCCTGAAATATTTTCAGTATGTCAAATATGGACTACTGTATGGTTGATGAGACATCAGAAGGAGTCAATTAGGAAAGATGTTCAAAAGGTCAAAGAAGAATGAATTAGTCTCTGTAGAGAACGAGAACTCTTCGGCCTGCAAACTGTTCAGTATGTAAAATATGGAATACTGTACGGTTGATGAGAAATCAGAAGGCCTCAATTAGTCTGTATGGAAAATTCAAGATCAAGGCCTCTTTGGCCTGAAATATTTTCAGTATGTAAAATATGGACTACCATATGGTTGATGAGAAATCAGAAGGCCTCAATTAGGAAAGATGTTCAAAAGGTCAAAGAAGGAGTCAATTAGTCTCTATAGAAAGTTCAAGATTGAGAACTCCTTGGCCTGAAATATGTTCAGGATGTAAAATATGGACTACCATATGGTTAATGAGAAATCAGAAGGCCTCAATTAGTCTGTATAGAAAATTCAAGATCAAGGCCTCTTTGGCCTGAAATATTTTCAGTATGTTAAATATGGACTACTTTACGGTTGATGAGAGATCAGAAGGAGTCAATTAGGAAATATGTTCAGAAGGTCAAATGAGGAGTCAATTAGTCTCTATAGAAAGTTCAAGATTGAGAACTCCTTGGCCTGAAATATGTTCAGTATGTAAAATATGGACTACTGTATGGTTGATGAGAAATCAGACGACCTCAATTAGTCTGTTTAGAAAATTCAAGATCAAGGCCTCTTTGGCCTGAAATATTTTCAGTATGTCAAATATGGACTACTGTATGGTTGATGAGACATCAGAAGGAGTCAATTAGGAAAGATGTTCAAAAGGTCAAAGAAGAATGAATTAGTCTCTGTAGAGAACGAGAACGCTTCGGCCTGCAAATTGTTCAGTATGTAAAATATGGAATACTGTACGGTTGATGAGAAATCAGAAGGCCTCAATTAGTCTGTATAGAAAATTCAAGATCAAGGCCTCTTTGGCCTGAAATATTTTCAGTATGTTAAATATGGACTACTGTATGGTTGATGAGAGATCAGAAGGAGTCAATTAGGAAATATGTTCAGAAGGTCAAATGAGGAGTCAATTAGTCTCTATAGAAAGTTCAAGATTGAGAACTCCTTGGCCTGAAATATGTTCAGTATGTAAAATATGGACTACTGTATGGTTGATGAGAAATCAGACAACCTCAATTAGTCTGTTTAGAAAATTCAAAATCAAGGCCTCTTTGGCCTGAAATATTTTCAGTATGTAAAATATGGACTACCGTATGGTTGATGAGATATCAGAAGGAGTCAATTAGGAAAGATGTTCAAAAGGTCAAATAAGGAGACAATTAGTCCTATATAAAGTTCAAGATTGAGAACTCCTTGGCCTCAAATATGTTCAGTATGTAAAATATGGACTACCCTATGGTTGATGAGAAGTCAAAAGACCTCAATTAGTTTTTATAGAAAATTCAAGATCAAGGCCTCTTTTGGGTTGAAATATTTTCAGTATGTCAAATATGGACTACTGTATGGTTAATGAGACATCAGAAGGCCTCAATTAGGAAAGATGTTCAAAAGGTCAAAGAAGGAGTGAATTAGTCTCTGTAGAGAACGAGAACTCTTCGGCCTGCAAATTGTTCAGTATGTCAAATATGGAATACTGTACGGTTGATGAGACATCAAAAGACCTCAATTCGTCTGTACAGAAAATTCAAGATCAAGGCCTCTTTAGCCTGAAATATTTTAAGTATGTAAAATATGGACTACCATATGGTTGATGAGAAATCAGAAGGAGTCAATTAGGAAAGATGTTCAAAAGGTCAAATAAGGAGACAATGAGTCCTATAGAAAGTTCAAGATTGAGAACTCCTTGGCCTCAAATATGTTCAGTATGTAAAATATGGACTGCCCTATGGTTGATGAGGTCAAAAGTCCTCAATTAGTTTGTATTGAAAATTCAAGATCAAGGCCTCTTTGGCCTGAAATATTTTCAGTATGTAAAATATTGAATACCATATGGTTGATGAGAAATCAGAAGGCCTCAATTAGGAAAGATGTTCAAAAGGTCAAAGAAGGAGTGAATTAGTCTCTGTAGAGAACGAGAACGCTTCGGCGTGCAAATTGTTCAGTATGTCAAATATGGAATACTGTACGGTTGATGAGAAATCAGAAGGCCTCAATTAGTCTGTATAGAAAATTCAAGATCAAGGCCTCTTTGGCCTGAAATATTTTCAGTATGTTAAATATGGACTACTGTATGGTTGATAAGAGATCAGAAGGAGTCAATTAGGAAATATGTTCAAAAGGTCAAATGAGGAGTCAATTAGTCTCTATAGAAAGTTCAAGATTGAGAACTCCTTGGCCTGAAATATGTTCAGGATGTAAAATATAGACTACCATATGGTTAATGAGAAATCAGAAGGCCTCAATTAGTCTGTATAGAAAATTCAAGATCAAGGCCTCTTTGGCCTGAAATATTTTCAGTATGTTAAATATGGACTACTGTACGGTTGATGAGAGATCAGAAGGAGTCAATTAGGAAATATGTTCAGAAGGTCAAATGAGTAGTCAATTAGTCCCTATAGAAAGTTCAAGATTGAGAACTCCTTGGCCTGAAATATGTTCAGTATTTAAAATATGGACTACTGTATGGTTGATGAGAAATCAGACGACCTCAATTAGTCTGTTTAGAGAATACAAAATCAAGGCCTCTTTGGCCTGAAATATTTTCAGTATGTAAAATATGAACTACCGTATGGTTGATGAGATATCAGAAGGAGTCAATTAGGAAAGATGTTCAAAAGGTCAAATAAGGAGACAATTAGTCCTATATAAAGTTCAAGATTGAGAACTCCTTGGCCTCAAATATGTTCAGTATGTAAAATATGGACTACCCTATGGTTGATGAGAAGTCAAAAGACCTCAATTAGTTTTTATAGAAAATTCAAGATCAAGGCCTCTTTTGGATTGAAATATTTTCAGTATGTCAAATATGGACTACAATTAGTCCTATAGAAAGTTCAAGATTGAGAACTCCTTGGCCTCAAATATGTTCAGCATGTAAAATATGGACTACCCTATGGTTGATGAGGTCAAAAGTCCTCAATTAGTTTGTATAGAAAATTCAAGATCAAGGCCTCTTTTGGCTTGAAATGTTTTTAGTATGTCAAATATGGACTAATGCATGGTTGATGAGACATCAGAAGGAGTCAATTAGGAAAGATGTTCAAAAGGTTAAAGAAGGAGTGAATTAGTCTCTGTAGAGAACGAGAACTCTTCGGCCTGCAAATTGTTCAGTATGTCAAATATGGAATACTGTACGGTTGATGAGAAATCAGAAGGCCTCAATTAGTCTGTATAGAAAATTCAAGATCAAGGCCTCTTTGGCCTGAAATATTTTCAGTATGTTAAATATGGACTACTGTATGGTTGATGAGAGATCAGAAGGAGTCAATTAGGAAATATGTTCAAAAGTTCAAATGAGGAGTCAATTAGTCTCTATAGAAAGTTCAAGATTGAGAACTCCTTGGCCTGAAATATGTTCAGGATGTAAAATATGGACTACCGTATGGTTAATGAGAAATCAGAAGGCCTCAATTAGTCTGTATAGAAAATTCAAGATCAAGGCCTCTTTGGCCTGAAATATGTTCAGTATGTAAAATGTGGACTACTGTGTGGTTGATGAGAAATCAGACGACCTCAATTACTCTGTTTAGAAAATTCAAGATCAAGGCCTCTTTGGCCTGAAATATTTTCAGTATGTTAAATATGGACTACCGTATGGTTGATGAGATATCAGAAGGAGTCAATTAGGAAAGATGTTCAAAAGGTCAAAGAAGAATGAAGGAGACAATTAGTCCTATAGAAAGTTCAAGATTGAGAACTCCTTGGCCTCAAATATATTCAGTATGTAAAATATGGACTACCCTATGGTTGATGAGAAGTCAAAAGACCTCAATTAGTTTTCATAGAAAATTCAAGATCAAGGCCTCTTTTGGGTTGAAATATTTTCAGTATGTAAAATATGGACTACTGTATGGTTGATGAGACATCAGAAGGAATCAATTAGGAAAGATGTTCAAAAGGTCAAAGAAGAATGAATTAGTCTCTGTAGAGAACGAGAACTCTTCGGCCTGCAAACTGTTCAGTATGTCAAATATGGAACACTGTACAGTTAATGAGACATCAAAAGACCTCAATTCGTCTGTACAGAAAATTCTAGATCAAGGCCTCTTTGGCCTGAAATATGTTCAGTATGTTAAATATGGACTACTGTACGGTTGATGAGAGATCAGAAGGAGTCAATTAGGAAATATATTCAGAAGGTCAAATTAGGAGTCAATTAGTCTCTATAGAAAGTTCAAGATTGAGAACTCCTTGGCCTGAAATATGTTCAGTATGTAAAATATGGACTACCGTATGGTTAATGAGAAATCAGAAAGCCTCAATTAGTCTGTATGGAAAATTCAAGATCAAGGCCTCTTTGGCCTGAAATATTTTCAGTATGTAAAATATGGACTACCGTATGGTTGATGAGATATCAGAAGGAGTCAATTAGGAAAGATGTTCAAAAGGTCAAATAAGGAGACAATTAGTCCTATATAAAGTTCAAGATTGAGAACTCCTTGGCCTCAAATATGTTCAGTATGTAAAATATGGACTACCCTATGGTTGATGAGAAGTCAAAAGACCTCAATTAGTTTTTATAGAAAATTCAAGATCAAGGCCTCTTTTGGGTTGAAATATTTTCAGTATGTCAAATATGGACTACTGTATGGTTAATGAGACATCAGAAGGAGTCAATTAGGAAAGATGTTCAAAAGGTCAAAGAAGGAGTGAATTAGTCTCTGTAGAGAACGAGAACTCTTCGGCCTGCAAATTGTTCAGTATGTCAAATATGGAATACTGTACGGTTGATGAGACATCAAAAGACCTCAATTCGTCTGTACAGAAAATTCAAGATCAAGGCCTCTTTAGCCTGAAATATTTTAAGTATGTAAAATATGGACTACCATATGGTTGATGAGAAATCAGAAGGAGTCAATTAGGAAAGATGTTCAAAAGGTCAAATAAGGAGACAATGAGTCCTATAGAAAGTTCAAGATTGAGAACTCCTTGGCCTCAAATATGTTCAGTATGTAAAATATGGACTGCCCTATGGTTGATGAGGTCAAAAGTCCTCAATTAGTTTGTATTGAAAATTCAAGATCAAGGCCTCTTTGGCCTGAAATATTTTCAGTATGTAAAATATTGAATACCATATGGTTGATGAGAAATCAGAAGGCCTCAATTAGGAAAGATGTTCAAAAGGTCAAAGAAGGAGTGAATTAGTCTCTGTAGAGAACGAGAACGCTTCGGCGTGCAAATTGTTCAGTATGTCAAATATGGAATACTGTACGGTTGATGAGAAATCAGAAGGCCTCAATTAGTCTGTATAGAAAATTCAAGATCAAGGCCTCTTTGGCCTGAAATATTTTCAGTATGTTAAATATGGACTACTGTATGGTTGATAAGAGATCAGAAGGAGTCAATTAGGAAATATGTTCAAAAGGTCAAATGAGGAGTCAATTAGTCTCTATAGAAAGTTCAAGATTGAGAACTCCTTGGCCTGAAATATGTTCAGGATGTAAAATATAGACTACCATATGGTTAATGAGAAATCAGAAGGCCTCAATTAGTCTGTATAGAAAATTCAAGATCAAGGCCTCTTTGGCCTGAAATATTTTCAGTATGTTAAATATGGACTACTGTACGGTTGATGAGAGATCAGAAGGAGTCAATTAGGAAATATGTTCAGAAGGTCAAATGAGTAGTCAATTAGTCCCTATAGAAAGTTCAAGATTGAGAACTCCTTGGCCTGAAATATGTTCAGTATTTAAAATATGGACTACTGTATGGTTGATGAGAAATCAGACGACCTCAATTAGTCTGTTTAGAGAACACAAAATCAAGGCCTCTTTGGCCTGAAATATTTTCAGTATGTAAAATATGGACTACCGTATGGTTGATGAGATATCAGAAGGAGTCAATTAGGAAAGATGTTCAAAAGGTCAAATAAGGAGACAATTAGTCCTATATAAAGTTCAAGATTGAGAACTCCTTGGCCTCAAATATGTTCAGTATGTAAAATATGGACTACCCTATGGTTGATGAGAAGTCAAAAGACCTCAATTAGTTTTTATAGAAAATTCAAGATCAAGGCCTCTTTTGGATTGAAATATTTTCAGTATGTCAAATATGGACTACAATTAGTCCTATAGAAAGTTCAAGATTGAGAACTCCTTGGCCTCAAATATGTTCAGCATGTAAAATATGGACTACCCTATGGTTGATGAGGTCAAAAGTCCTCAATTAGTTTGTATAGAAAATTCAAGATCAAGGCCTCTTTTGGCTTGAAATGTTTTTAGTATGTCAAATATGGACTAATGCATGGTTGATGAGACATCAGAAGGAGTCAATTAGGAAAGATGTTCAAAAGGTTAAAGAAGGAGTGAATTAGTCTCTGTAGAGAACGAGAACTCTTCGGCCTGCAAATTGTTCAGTATGTCAAATATGGAATACTGTACGGTTGATGAGAAATCAGAAGGCCTCAATTAGTCTGTATAGAAAATTCAAGATCAAGGCCTCTTTGGCCTGAAATATTTTCAGTATGTTAAATATGGACTACTGTATGGTTGATGAGAGATCAGAAGGAGTCAATTAGGAAATATGTTCAAAAGTTCAAATGAGGAGTCAATTAGTCTCTATAGAAAGTTCAAGATTGAGAACTCCTTGGCCTGAAATATGTTCAGGATGTAAAATATTGACTACCGTATGGTTAATGAGAAATCAGAAGGCCTCAATTAGTCTGTATAGAAAATTCAAGATCAAGGCCTCTTTGGCCTGAAATATGTTCAGTATGTAAAATGTGGACTACTGTGTGGTTGATGAGAAATCAGACGACCTCAATTACTCTGTTTAGAAAATTCAAGATCAAGGCCTCTTTGGCCTGAAATATTTTCAGTATGTAAAATATGGACTACCGTATGGTTGATGAGATATCAGAAGGAGTCAATTAGGAAAGATGTTCAAAAGGTCAAAGAAGAATAAAGGAGACAATTAGTCCTATAGAAAGTTCAAGATTGAGAACTCCTTGGCCTCAAATATATTCAGTATGTAAAATATGGACTACCCTATGGTTGATGAGAAGTCAAAAGACCTCAATTAGTTTTCATAGAAAATTCAAGATCAAGGCCTCTTTTGGGTTGAAATATTTTCAGTATGTAAAATATGGACTACTGTATGGTTGATGAGACATCAGAAGGAATCAATTAGGAAAGATGTTCAAAAGGTCAAAGAAGAATGAATTAGTCTCTGTAGAGAACGAGAACTCTTCGGCCTGCAAACTGTTCAGTATGTCAAATATGGAACACTGTACAGTTAATGAGACATCAAAAGACCTCAATTCGTCTGTACAGAAAATTCTAGATCAAGGCCTCTTTGGCCTGAAATATGTTCAGTATGTTAAATATGGACTACTGTACGGTTGATGAGAGATCAGAAGGAGTCAATTAGGAAATATATTCAGAAGGTCAAATTAGGAGTCAATTAGTCTCTATAGAAAGTTCAAGATTGAGAACTCCTTGGCCTGAAATATGTTCAGTATGTAAAATATGGACTACCGTATGGTTAATGAGAAATCAGAAAGCCTCAATTAGTCTGTATGGAAAATTCAAGATCAAGGCCTCTTTGGCCTGAAATATTTTCAGTATGTAAAATATGGACTACCGTATGGTTGATGAGATATCAGAAGGAGTCAATTAGGAAAGATGTTCAAAAGGTCAAATAAGGAGACAATTAGTCCTATATAAAGTTCAAGATTGAGAACTCCTTGGCCTCAAATATGTTCAGTATGTAAAATATGTAAAATATGGACTACCCTATGGTTGATGAGGTCAAAGTCCTCAATTAGTTTGTATTGAAAATTCAAGATCAAGGCCTCTTTTGGGTTGAAATATTTTCAGTATGTCAAATATGGACTACTGTATGGTTAATGAGAAATCAGAAGGAGTCAATTAGGAAAGATGTTCAAAAGGTCAAATATGGAGACAATTAGTCCTATAGAAAGTTCAAGATTGAGAACTCCTTGGCCTCAAATATGTTCAGTATGTAAAATATGGACTACCCTATGGTTGATGAGGTCAAAAGTCCTCAATTAGTTTGTATAGAAAATTCAAGATCAAGGCCTCTTTTGGCTTGAAATGTTTTTAGTATGTCAAATATGGACTAATGCATGGTTGATGAGACATCAGAAGGAGTCAATTAGGAAAGATGTTCAAAAGGTTAAAGAAGGAGTGAATTAGTCTCTGTAGCGAACGAGAACTCTTCGGCCTGCAAATAGTTCAGTATGTAAAATATGGACTACTGTGTGGTTGATGAGAAATCAGACGACCTCAATTACTCTGTATAGAAAATTCAAGATCAAGGCCTCTTTGGCCTGAAATATTTTCAGTATGTAAAATATGGACTACCGTATGGTTGATGAGATATCAGAAGGAGTCAATTAGGAAATATGTTCAGAAGGTCAAATGAGGAGTCAATTAGTCTCTATAGAAAGTTCAAGATTGAGAACTCCTTGGCCTGAAATATGTTCAGTAAAATATGGAATATTGAATACCATATGGTTGATGAGAAATCAGAAGGCCTCAATTAGGAAAGATGTTCAAAAGGTCAAAGAAGGAGTGAATTAGTCTCTGTAGAGAACGAGAACGCTTCGGCCTGCAAATTGTTCAGTATGTCAAATATGGAATACTGTACGGTTGATGAGAAATCAGAAGGCCTCAATTAGTCTGTATAGAAAATTCAAGATCAAGGCCTCTTTGGCCTGAAATATTTTCAGTATGTAAAATATGGACTACCGTATGGTTGATGAGATATCAGAAGGAGTCAATTAGGAAAGATGTTCAAAAGGTCAAATAAGGAGACAATTAGTCCTATATAAAGTTCAAGATTGAGAACTCCTTGGCCTCAAATATGTTCAGTATGTAAAATATGGACTACCCTATGGTTGATGAGAAGTCAAAAGACCTCAATTAGTTTGTATAGAAAATTCAAGATCAAGGCCTCTTTGGCCTGAAATATTTTCAGTATGTCAAATATGGACTACTGTATGGTTGATGAGACATCAGAAGGAGTCAATTAGGAAAGATGTTCAAAAGGTCAAAGAAGAATGAATTAGTCTCTGTAGAGAACGAGAACTCTTCGGCCTGCAAACTGTTCAGTATGTAAAATATGGAATACTGTACGGTTGATGAGAAATCAGAAGGCCTCAATTAGTCTGTATGGAAAATTCAAGATCAAGGCCTCTTTGGCCTGAAATATTTTCAGTATGTAAAATATGGACTACCATATGGTTGATGAGAAATCAGAAGGCCTCAATTAGGAAAGATGTTCAAAAGGTCAAAGAAGGAGTCAATTAGTCTCTATAGAAAGTTCAAGATTGAGAACTCCTTGGCCTGAAATATGTTCAGGATGTAAAATATGGACTACCATATGGTTAATGAGAAATCAGAAGGCCTCAATTAGTCTGTATAGAAAATTCAAGATCAAGGCCTCTTTGGCCTGAAATATTTTCAGTATGTTAAATATGGACTACTTTACGGTTGATGAGAGATCAGAAGGAGTCAATTAGGAAATATGTTCAGAAGGTCAAATGAGGAGTCAATTAGTCTCTATAGAAAGTTCAAGATTGAGAACTCCTTGGCCTGAAATATGTTCAGTATGTAAAATATGGACTACTGTATGGTTGATGAGAAATCAGACGACCTCAATTAGTCTGTTTAGAAAATTCAAGATCAAGGCCTCTTTGGCCTGAAATATTTTCAGTATGTCAAATATGGACTACTGTATGGTTGATGAGACATCAGAAGGAGTCAATTAGGAAAGATGTTCAAAAGGTCAAAGAAGGAGTGAATTAGTCTCTGTAGAGAACGAGAACGCTTCGGCCTGCAAATTGTTCAGTATGTCAAATATGGAATACTGTACGGTTGATGAGAAATCAGAAGGCCTCAATTAGTCTGTATAGAAAATTCAAGATCAAGGCCTCTTTGGCCTGAAATATTTTCAGTATGTTAAATATGGACTACTGTATGGTTGATAAGAGATAAGAAGGAGTCAATTAGGAAATATGTTCAAAAGGTCAAATGAGGAGTCAATTAGTCTCTATAGAAAGTTCAAGATTGAGAACTCCTTGGCCTGAAATATGTTCAGGATGTAAAATATAGACTACCATATGGTTAATGAGAAATCAGAAGGCCTCAATTAGTCTGTATAGAAAATTCAAGATCAAGGCCTCTTTGGCCTGAAATATTTTCAGTATGTAAAATATGGACTACCGTATGGTTGATGAGATATCAGAAGGAGTCAATTAGGAAAGATGTTCAAAAGGTCAAATAAGGAGACAATTAGTCCTATATAAAGTTCAAGATTGAGAACTCCTTGGCCTCAAATATGTTCAGTATGTAAAATATGGACTACCCTATGGTTGATGAGAAGTCAAAAGACCTCAATTAGTTTGTATAGAAAATTCAAGATCAAGGCCTCTTTGGCCTGAAATATTTTCAGTATGTCAAATATGGACTACTGTATGGTTGATGAGACATCAGAAGGAGTCAATTAGGAAAGATGTTCAAAAGGTCAAAGAAGAATGAATTAGTCTCTGTAGAGAACGAGAACTCTTCGGCCTGCAAACTGTTCAGTATGTAAAATATGGAATACTGTACGGTTGATGAGAAATCAGAAGGCCTCAATTAGTCTGTATGGAAAATTCAAGATCAAGGCCTCTTTGGCCTGAAATATTTTCAGTATGTAAAATATGGACTACCATATGGTTGATGAGAAATCAGAAGGCCTCAATTAGGAAAGATGTTCAAAAGGTCAAAGAAGGAGTCAATTAGTCTCTATAGAAAGTTCAAGATTGAGAACTCCTTGGCCTGAAATATGTTCAGGATGTAAAATATGGACTATCATATGGTTAATGAGAAATCAGAAGGCCTCAATTAGTCTGTATAGAAAATTCAAGATCAAGGCCTCTTTGGCCTGAAATATTTTCAGTATGTTAAATATGGACTACTTTACGGTTGATGAGAGATCAGAAGGAGTCAATTAGGAAATATGTTCAGAAGGTCAAATGAGGAGTCAATTAGTCTCTATAGAAAGTTCAAGATTGAGAACTCCTTGGCCTGAAATATGTTCAGTATGTAAAATATGGACTACTGTATGGTTGATGAGAAATCAGACGACCTCAATTAGTCTGTTTAGAAAATTCAAGATCAAGGCCTCTTTGGCCTGAAATATTTTCAGTATGTCAAATATGGACTACTGTATGGTTGATGAGACATCAGAAGGAGTCAATTAGGAAAGATGTTCAAAAGGTCAAAGAAGAATGAATTAGTCTCTGTAGAGAACGAGAACGCTTCGGCCTGCAAATTGTTCAGTATGTAAAATATGGAATACTGTACGGTTGATGAGAAATCAGAAGGCCTCAATTAGTCTGTATAGAAAATTCAAGATCAAGGCCTCTTTGGCCTGAAATATTTTCAGTATGTTAAATATGGACTACTGTATGGTTGATGAGAGATCAGAAGGAGTCAATTAGGAAATATGTTCAGAAGGTCAAATGAGGAGTCAATTAGTCTCTATAGAAAGTTCAAGATTGAGAACTCCTTGGCCTGAAATATGTTCAGTATGTAAAATATGGACTACTGTATGGTTGATGAGAAATCAGACGACCTCAATTAGTCTGTTTAGAAAATTCAAAATCAAGGCCTCTTTGGCCTGAAATATTTTCAGTATGTAAAATATGGACTACCGTATGGTTGATGAGATATCAGAAGGAGTCAATTAGGAAAGATGTTCAAAAGGTCAAATAAGGAGACAATTAGTCCTATATAAAGTTCAAGATTGAGAACTCCTTGGCCTCAAATATGTTCAGTATGTAAAATATGGACTACCCTATGGTTGATGAGAAGTCAAAAGACCTCAATTAGTTTTTATAGAAAATTCAAGATCAAGGCCTCTTTTGGGTTGAAATATTTTCAGTATGTCAAATATGGACTACTGTATGGTTAATGAGACATCAGAAAGAGTCAATTAGGAAAGATGTTCAAAAGGTCAAAGAAGGAGTGAATTAGTCTCTGTAGAGAACGAGAACTCTTCGGCCTGCAAATTGTTCAGTATGTCAAATATGGAATACTGTACGGTTGATGAGACATCAAAAGACCTCAATTCGTCTGTACAGAAAATTCAAGATCAAGGCCTCTTTAGCCTGAAATATTTTAAGTATGTAAAATATGGACTACCATATGGTTGATGAGAAATCAGAAGGAGTCAATTAGGAAAGATGTTCAAAAGGTCAAATAAGGAGACAATTAGTCCTATAGAAAGTTCAAGATTGAGAACTCCTTGGCCTCAAATATGTTCAGTATGTAAAATATGGACTGCCCTATGATTGATGAGGTCAAAAGTCCTCAATTAGTTTGTATTGAAAATTCAAGATCAAGGCCTCTTTTGGGTTGAAATATTTTCAGTATGTCAAATATGGACTACTGTATGGTTGATGAGAAATCAGAAGGAGTCAATTAGGAAAGATGTTCAAAAGGTCAAATATGGAGACAATTAGTCCTATAGAAAGTTCAAGATTGAGAACTCTTCGGCCTGCAAATTGTTCAGTATGTCAAATATGGAAAACTGTACAGTTGATGAGACATCAAAAGACCTCAATTCGTGTGTACAGAAAATTCAAGATCAAGGCCTCTTTGGCCTGAAATATGTTCAGTATGTTAAATATGGACTACTGTACGGTTGATGAGAGATCACAAGGGGTCAATTAGGAAATATGTTCAGAAGGTCAAATGAGGAGTCAATTAGTCTCTATAGAAAGTTCAAGATTGAGAACTCCTTGGCCTGAAATATGTTCAGTATGTAAAATATGGACTACCGTATGGTTAATGAGAAATCAGAAGGCCTCAATTAGTCTGTATGGAAAATTCAAGATCAAGGCCTCTTTGGCCTGAAATATTTTCAGTATGTAAAATATTGAATACCATATGGTTGATGAGAAATCAGAAGGCCTCAATTAGGAAAGATGTTCAAAAGGTCAAAGAAGGAGTGAATTAGTCTCTGTAGAGAACGAGAACGCTTCGGCCTGCAAATTGTTCAGTATGTCAAATATGGAATACTGTACGGTTGATGAGAAATCAGAAGGCCTCAATTAGTCTGTATAGAAAATTCAAGATCAAGGCCTCTTTGGCCTGAAATATTTTCAGTATGTTAAATATGGACTACTGTATGGTTGATAAGAGATCAGAAGGAGTCAATTAGGAAATATGTTCAAAAGGTCAAATAAGGAGTCAATTAGTCTCTATAGAAAGTTCAAGATTGAGAACTCCTTGGCCTGAAATATGTTCAGGATGTAAAATATAGACTACCATATGGTTAATGAGAAATCAGAAGGCCTCAATTAGTCTGTATAGAAAATTCAAGATCAAGGCCTCTTTGGCCTGAAATATTTTCAGTATGTTAAATATGGACTACTGTACGGTTGATGAGAGATCAGAAGGAGTCAATTAGGAAATATGTTCAGAAGGTCAAATGAGGAGTCAATTAGTCTCTATAGAAAGTTCAAGATTGAGAACTCCTTGGCCTGAAATATGTTCAGTATTTAAAATATGGACTACTGTATGGTTGATGAGAAATCAGACGACCTCAATTAGTCTGTTTAGAGAATACAAAATCAAGGCCTCTTTGGCCTGAAATATTTTCAGTATGTAAAATATGGACTACCGTATGGTTGATGAGATATCAGAAGGAGTCAATTAGGAAAGATGTTCAAAAGGTCAAATAAGGAGACAATTAGTCCTATATAAAGTTCAAGATTGAGAACTCCTTGGCCTCAAATATGTTCAGTATGTAAAATATGGACTACCCTATGGTTGATGAGAAGTCAAAAGACCTCAATTAGTTTTTATAGAAAATTCAAGATCAAGGCCTCTTTTGGATTGAAATATTTTCAGTATGTCAAATATGGACTACAATTAGTCCTATAGAAAGTTCAAGATTGAGAACTCCTTGGCCTCAAATATGTTCAGCATGTAAAATATGGACTACCCTATGGTTGATGAGGCCAAAAGTCCTCAATTAGTTTGTATAGAAAATTCAAGATCAAGGCCTCTTTTGGCTTGAAATGTTTTTAGTATGTCAAATATGGACTAATGCATGGTTGATGAGACATCAGAAGGAGTCAATTAGGAAAGATGTTCAAAAGGTTAAAGAAGGAGTGAATTAGTCTCTGTAGAGAACGAGAACTCTTCGGCCTGCAAATTGTTCAGTATGTCAAATATGGAATACTGTACGGTTGATGAGAAATCAGAAGGCCTCAATTAGTCTGTATAGAAAATTCAAGATCAAGGCCTCTTTGGCCTGAAATATTTTCAGTATGTTAAATATGGACTACTGTATGGTTGATGAGAGATCAGAAGGAGTCAATTAGGAAATATGTTCAAAAGTTCAAATGAGGAGTCAATTAGTCTCTATAGAAAGTTCAAGATTGAGAACTCCTTGGCCTGAAATATGTTCAGGATGTAAAATATGGACTACCGTATGGTTAATGAGAAATCAGAAGGCCTCAATTAGTCTGTATAGAAAATTCAAGATCAAGGCCTCTTTGGCCTGAAATATTTTCAGTATGTTAAATATGGACTACTGTACTGTTGATGAGAGATCAGAAGGAGTCAATTAGGAAATATGTTCAGAAGGTCAAATGAGGAGTCAATTAGTCTCTATAGAAAGTTCAAGATTGAGAACTCCTTGGCCTGAAATATGTTCAGTATGTAAAATGTGGACTACTGTGTGGTTGATGAGAAATCAGACGACCTCAATTACTCTGTTTAGAAAATTCAAGATCAAGGCCTCTTTGGCCTGAAATATTTTCAGTATGTAAAATATGGACTACCGTATGGTTGATGAGATATCAGAAGGAGTCAATTAGGAAAGATGTTCAAAAGGTCAAATAAGGAGACAATTAGTCCTATAGAAAGTTCAAGATTGAGAACTCCTTGGCCTCAAATATATTCAGTATGTAAAATATGGACTACCCTATGGTTGATGAGAAGTCAAAAGACCTCAATTAGTTTTCATAGAAAATTCAAGATCAAGGCCTCTTTTGGGTTGAAATATTTTCAGTATGTAAAATATGGACTACTGTATGGTTGATGAGACATCAGAAGGAATCAATTAGGAAAGATGTTCAAAAGGTCAAAGAAGAATGAATTAGTCTCTGTAGAGAACGAGAACTCTTCGGCCTGCAAACTGTTCAGTATGTCAAATATGGAACACTGTACAGTTAATGAGACATCAAAAGACCTCAATTCGTCTGTACAGAAAATTCTAGATCAAGGCCTCTTTGGCCTGAAATATGTTCAGTATGTTAAATATGGACTACTGTACGGTTGATGAGAGATCAGAAGGAGTCAATTAGGAAATATATTCAGAAGGTCAAATTAGGAGTCAATTAGTCTCTATAGAAAGTTCAAGATTGAGAACTCCTTGGCCTGAAATATGTTCAGTATGTAAAATATGGACTACCGTATGGTTAATGAGAAATCAGAAAGCCTCAATTAGTCTGTATGGAAAATTCAAGATCAAGGCCTCTTTGGCCTGAAATATTTTCAGTATGTAAAATATGGACTACCGTATGGTTGATGAGATATCAGAAGGAGTCAATTAGGAAAGATGTTCAAAAGGTCAAATAAGGAGACAATTAGTCCTATATAAAGTTCAAGATTGAGAACTCCTTGGCCTCAAATATGTTCAGTATGTAAAATATGTAAAATATGGACTACCCTATGGTTGATGAGGTCAAAGTCCTCAATTAGTTTGTATTGAAAATTCAAGATCAAGGCCTCTTTTGGGTTGAAATATTTTCAGTATGTCAAATATGGACTACTGTATGGTTGATGAGAAATCAGAAGGAGTCAATTAGGAAAGATGTTCAAAAGGTCAAATATGGAGACAATTAGTCCTATAGAAAGTTCAAGATTGAGAACTCCTTGGCCTCAAATATGTTCAGTATGTAAAATATGGACTACCCTATGGTTGATGAGGTCAAAAGTCGTCAATTAGTTTGTATAGAAAATTCAAGATCAAGGCCTCTTTTGGCTTGAAATGTTTTTAGTATGTCAAATATGGACTAATGCATGGTTGATGAGACATCAGAAGGAGTCAATTAGGAAAGATGTTCAAAAGGTTAAAGAAGGAGTGAATTAGTCTCTGTAGCGAACGAGAACTCTTCGGCCTGCAAATAGTTCAGTATGTAAAATATGGACTACTGTGTGGTTGATGAGAAATCAGACGACCTCAATTACTCTGTATAGAAAATTCAAGATCAAGGCCTCTTTGGCCTGAAATATTTTCAGTATGTAAAATATGGACTACCGTATGGTTGATGAGATATCAGAAGGAGTCAATTAGGAAATATGTTCAGAAGGTCAAATGAGGAGTCAATTAGTCTCTATAGAAAGTTCAAGATTGAGAACTCCTTGGCCTGAAATATGTTCAGTAAAATATGGAATATTGAATACCATATGGTTGATGAGAAATCAGAAGGCCTCAATTAGGAAAGATGTTCAAAAGGTCAAAGAAGGAGTGAATTAGTCTCTGTAGAGAACGAGAACGCTTCGGCCTGCAAATTGTTCAGTATGTCAAATATGGAATACTGTACGGTTGATGAGAAATCAGAAGGCCTCAATTAGTCTGTATAGAAAATTCAAGATCAAGGCCTCTTTGGCCTGAAATATTTTCAGTATGTAAAATATGGACTACCGTATGGTTGATGAGATATCAGAAGGAGTCAATTAGGAAAGATGTTCAAAAGGTCAAATAAGGAGACAATTAGTCCTATATAAAGTTCAAGATTGAGAACTCCTTGGCCTCAAATATGTTCAGTATGTAAAATATGGACTACCCTATGGTTGATGAGAAGTCAAAAGACCTCAATTAGTTTGTATAGAAAATTCAAGATCAAGGCCTCTTTGGCCTGAAATATTTTCAGTATGTCAAATATGGACTACTGTATGGTTGATGAGACATCAGAAGGAGTCAATTAGGAAAGATGTTCAAAAGGTCAAAGAAGAATGAATTAGTCTCTGTAGAGAACGAGAACTCTTCGGCCTGCAAACTGTTCAGTATGTAAAATATGGAATACTGTACGGTTGATGAGAAATCAGAAGGCCTCAATTAGTCTGTATGGAAAATTCAAGATCAAGGCCTCTTTGGCCTGAAATATTTTCAGTATGTAAAATATGGACTACCATATGGTTGATGAGAAATCAGAAGGCCTCAATTAGGAAAGATGTTCAAAAGGTCAAAGAAGGAGTCAATTAGTCTCTATAGAAAGTTCAAGATTGAGAACTCCTTGGCCTGAAATATGTTCAGGATGTAAAATATGGACTATCATATGGTTAATGAGAAATCAGAAGGCCTCAATTAGTCTGTATAGAAAATTCAAGATCAAGGCCTCTTTGGCCTGAAATATTTTCAGTATGTTAAATATGGACTACTTTACGGTTGATGAGAGATCAGAAGGAGTCAATTAGGAAATATGTTCAGAAGGTCAAATGAGGAGTCAATTAGTCTCTATAGAAAGTTCAAGATTGAGAACTCCTTGGCCTGAAATATGTTCAGTATGTAAAATATGGACTACCGTATGGTTAATGAGAAATCAGAAGGCCTCAATTAGTCTGTATGGAAAATTCAAGATCAAGGCCTCTTTGGCCTGAAATATTTTCAGTATGTTAAATATGGACTACTGTATGGTTGATAAGAGATCAGAAGGAGTCAATTAGGAAATATGTTCAAAAGGTCAAATGAGGAGTCAATTAGTCTCTATAGAAAGTTCAAGATTGAGAACTCCTTGGCCTGAAATATTTTCAGTATGTAAAATATTGAATACCATATGGTTGATGAGAAATCAGAAGGCCTCAATTAGGAAAGATGTTCAAAAGGTCAAAGAAGGAGTGAATTAGTCTCTGTAGAGAACGAGAACGCTTCGGCCTGCAAATTGTTCAGTATGTCAAATATGGAATACTGTACGGTTGATGAGAAATCAGAAGGCCTCAATTAGTCTGTATAGAAAATTCAAGATCAAGGCCTCTTTGGCCTGAAATATTTTCAGTATGTTAAATATGGACTACTGTATGGTTGATAAGAGATCAGAAGGAGTCAATTAGGAAATATGTTCAAAAGGTCAAATGAGGAGTCAATTAGTCTCTATAGAAAGTTCAAGATTGAGAACTCCTTGGCCTGAAATATGTTCAGGATGTAAAATATAGACTACCATATGGTTAATGAGAAATCAGAAGGCCTCAATTAGTTTTTATAGAAAATTCAAGATCAAGGCCTCTTTTGGATTGAAATATTTTCAGTATGTCAAATATGGACTACAATTAGTCCTATAGAAAGTTCAAGATTGAGAACTCCTTGGCCTCAAATATGTTCAGCATGTAAAATATGGACTACCCTATGGTTGATGAGGTCAAAAGTCCTCAATTAGTTTGTATAGAAAATTCAAGATCAAGGCCTCTTTTGGCTTGAAATGTTTTTAGTATGTCAAATATGGACTAATGCATGGTTGATGAGACATCAGAAGGAGTCAATTAGGAAAGATGTTCAAAAGGTTAAAGAAGGAGTGAATTAGTCTCTGTAGAGAACGAGAACTCTTCGGCCTGCAAATTGTTCAGTATGTCAAATATGGAATACTGTACGGTTGATGAGAAATCAGAAGGCCTCAATTAGTCTGTATAGAAAATTCAAGATCAAGGCCTCTTTGGCCTGAAATATTTTCAGTATGTTAAATATGGACTACTGTATGGTTGATGAGAGATCAGAAGGAGTCAATTAGGAAATATGTTCAAAAGTTCAAATGAGGAGTCAATTAGTCTCTATAGAAAGTTCAAGATTGAGAACTCCTTGGCCTGAAATATGTTCAGGATGTAAAATATGGACTACCGTATGGTTAATGAGAAATCAGAAGGCCTCAATTAGTCTGTATAGAAAATTCAAGATCAAGGCCTCTTTGGCCTGAAATATTTTCAGTATGTTAAATATGGACTACTGTACTGTTGATGAGAGATCAGAAGGAGTCAATTAGGAAATATGTTCAGAAGGTCAAATGAGGAGTCAATTAGTCTCTATAGAAAGTTCAAGATTGAGAACTCCTTGGCCTGAAATATGTTCAGTATGTAAAATGTGGACTACTGTGTGGTTGATGAGAAATCAGACGACCTCAATTACTCTGTTTAGAAAATTCAAGATCAAGGCCTCTTTGGCCTGAAATATTTTCAGTATGTAAAATATGTTCTACCGTATGGTTGATGAGATATCAGAAGGAGTCAATTAGGAAAGATGTTCAAAAGGTCAAATAAGGAGACAATTAGTCCTATAGAAAGTTCAAGATTGAGAACTCCTTGGCCTCAAATATATTCAGTATGTAAAATATGGACTACCCTATGGTTGATGAGAAGTCAAAAGACCTCAATTAGTTTTCATAGAAAATTCAAGATCAAGGCCTCTTTTGGGTTGAAATATTTTCAGTATGTAAAATATGGTAAAATATGGACTACCATACGAGAACTCTTCGGCCTGCAAATAGTTCAGTATGTAAAATATGGACTACTGTGTGGTTGATGAGAAATCAGACGACCTCAATTACTCTGTAAAGAAAATTCAAGATCAAGGCCTCTTTGGCCTGAAATATTTTCAGTATGTAAAATATGGACTACCGTATGGTTGATGAGATATCAGAAGGAGTCAATTAGGAAATATGTTCAGAAGGTCAAATGAGGAGTCAATTAGTCTCTATAGAAAGTTCAAGATTGAGAACTCCTTGGCCTGAAATATGTTCAGTAAAATATGGAATATTGAATACCATATGGTTGATGAGAAATCAGAAGGCCTCAATTAGGAAAGATGTTCAAAAGGTCAAAGAAGGAGTGAATTAGTCTCTGTAGAGAACGAGAACGCTTCGGCCTGCAAATTGTTCAGTATGTCAAATATGGAATACTGTACGGTTGATGAGAAATCAGAAGGCCTCAATTAGTCTGTATAGAAAATTCAAGATCAAGGCCTCTTTGGCCTGAAATATTTTCAGTATGTAAAATATGGACTACCGTATGGTTGATGAGATATCAGAAGGAGTCAATTAGGAAAGATGTTCAAAAGGTCAAATAAGGAGACAATTAGTCCTATATAAAGTTCAAGATTGAGAACTCCTTGGCCTCAAATATGTTCAGTATGTAAAATATGGACTACCCTATGGTTGATGAGAAGTCAAAAGACCTCAATTGGTTTGTATAGAAAATTCAAGATCAAGGCCTCTTTGGCCTGAAATATTTTCAGTATGTCAAATATGGACTACTGTATGGTTGATGAGACATCAGAAGGAGTCAATTAGGAAAGATGTTCAAAAGGTCAAAGAAGAATGAATTAGTCTCTGTAGAGAACGAGAACTCTTCGGCCTGCAAACTGTTCAGTATGTAAAATATGGAATACTGTACGGTTGATGATAAATCAGAAGGCCTCAATTAGTCTGTATGGAAAATTCAAGATCAAGGCCTCTTTGGCCTGAAATATTTTCAGTATGTAAAATATGGACTACCATATGGTTGATGAGAAATCAGAAGGCCTCAATTAGGAAAGATGTTCAAAAGGTCAAAGAAGGAGTCAATTAGTCTCTATAGAAAGTTCAAGATTGAGAACTCCTTGGCCTGAAATATGTTCAGGATGTAAAATATGGACTATCATATGGTTAATGAGAAATCAGAAGGCCTCAATTAGTCTGTATAGAAAATTCAAGATCAAGGCCTCTTTGGCCTGAAATATTTTCAGTATGTTAAATATGGACTACTTTACGGTTGATGAGAGATCAGAAGGAGTCAATTAGGAAATATGTTCAGAAGGTCAAATGAGGAGTCAATTAGTCTCTATAGAAAGTTCAAGATTGAGAACTCCTTGGCCTGAAATATGTTCAGTATGTAAAATATGGACTACTGTATGGTTGATGAGAAATCAGACGACCTCAATTAGTCTGTTTAGAAAATTCAAGATCAAGGCCTCTTTGGCCTGAAATATTTTCAGTATGTCAAATATGGACTACTGTATGGTTGATGAGACATCAGAAGGAGTCAATTAGGAAAGATGTTCAAAAGGTCAAAGAAGAATGAATTAGTCTCTGTAGAGAACGAGAACGCTTCGGCCTGCAAATTGTTCAGTATGTCAAATATGGAATACTGTACGGTTGATGAGAAATCAGAAGGCCTCAATTAGTCTGTATAGAAAATTCAAGATCAAGGTCTCTTTGGCCTGAAATATTTTCAGTATGTTAAATATGGACTACTGTATGGTTGATGAGAGATCAGAAGGAGTCAATTAGGAAATATGTTCAGAAGGTCAAATGAGGAGTCAATTAGTGTCTATAGAAAGTTCAAGATTGAGAACTCCTTGGCCTGAAATATGTTCAGGATGTAAAATATGGACTACCATATGGTTAATGAGAAATCAGAAGGCCTCAATTAGTCTGTATAGAAAATTCAAGATCAAGGCCTCTTTGGCCTGAAATATTTTCAGTATGTTAAATATGGACTACTTTACACTTGATGAGAGATCAGAAGGAGTCAATTAGGAAATATGTTCAGAAGGTCAAATGAGGAGTCAATTAGTGTCTATAGAAAGTTCAAGATTGAGAACTCCTTGGCCTGAAATATGTTCAGTATGTAAAATATGGACTACTGTATGGTTGATGAGAAATCAGACGACCTCAATTAGTCTGTTTAGAAAATTCAAGATCAAGGCCTCTTTGGCCTGAAATATTTTCAGTATGTAAAATATGGACTACCATATGGTTGATGAGAAATCAGAAGGCCTCAATTAGGAAAGATGTTCAAAAGGTCAAAGAAGGAGTGAATTAGTCTCTGTAGAGAACGAGAATGCTTCAGCCTGCAAATTGTTCAGTATGTCAAATATGGAATACTGTATGGTTGATGAGAAAAAAGACGACCTCAATTAGTCTGTTTAGAAAATTCAAGATCAAGGCCTCTTTGGCCTGAAATATTTTCAGTATGTAAAATATGGACTACCGTATGGTTGATGAGATATCAGAAGGAGTCAATTAGGAAAGATGTTCAAAAGGTCAAATAAGGAGACAATTAGTCCTATATAAAGTTCAAGATTGAGAACCCCTTGGCCTCAAATATGTTCAGTATGTAAAATATGTAAAATATGGACTACCCTATGGTTGATGAGAAGTCAAAAGACCTCAATTAGTTTTTATAGAAAATTCAAGATCAAGGCCTCTTTTGGCTTGAAATATTTTCAGTATGTCAAATATGGACTACTGTATGGTTAATGAGACATCAGAAGGAGTCAATTAGGAAAGATGTTCAAAAGGTCAAAGAAGGAGTGAATTAGTCTCTGTAGAGAACGAGAACTCTTCGGCCTGCAAATTGTTCAGTATGTCAAATATGGAATACTGTACGGTTGATGAGACATCAAAAGACCTAAATTCGTCTGTACAGAAAATTCAAGATCAAGGCCTCTTTAGCCTGAAATATTTTAAGTATGTAAAATATGGACTACCGTATGGTTGATGAGAAATCAGAAGGAGTCAATTAGGAAAGATGTTCAAAAGGTCAAATAAGGAGACAATTAGTCCTATAGAAAGTTCAAGATTGAGAACTCCTTGGCCTCAAATATGTTCAGTATGTAAAATATGGACTACCCTATGGTTGATGAGAAGTCAAAAGACCTCAATTAGTTTGTATAGAAAATTCAAGATCAAGGCCTCTTTTGGGTTGAAATATTTTCAGTATGTCAAATATGGACTACTGTATGGTTGATGAGACATCAGAAGGAGTCAATTAGGAAAGATGTTCAAAAGGTCAAAGAAGAATGAATTAGTCTCTGTAGAGAACGAGAACTCTTCGGCCTGCAAATTGTTCAGTATGTCAAATATGGAACACTGTACAGTTGATGAGACATCAAAAGACCTCAATTCGTCTGTACAGAAAATTCAAGATCAAGGCCTCTTTGGCCTGAAATATGTTCAGTATGTTAAATATGGACTACTGTACGGTTGATGAGAGATCACAAGGGGTCAATTAGGAAATATGTTCAGAAGGTCAAATGAGGAGTCAATTAGTCTCTATAGAAAGTTCAAGATTGAGAACTCCTTGGCCTGAAATATGTTCAGTATGTAAAATATGGACTACCGTATGGTTAATGAGAAATTAGAAGGCCTCAATTAGTCTGTATGGAAAATTCAAGATCAAGGCCTCTTTGGCCTGAAATATTTTAAGTATGTAAAATATGGACTACCGTATGGTTGATGAGAAATCAGAAGGAGTCAATTAGGAAAGATGTTCAAAAGGTCAAATAAGGAGACAATTAGTCCTATACAAAGTTCAAGATTGAGAACTCCTTGGCCTCAAATATGTTCAGTATGTAAAATATGGACTACCCTATGGTTGATGAGGTCAAAAGTCCTCAATTAGTTTGTATTGAAAATTCAAGATCAAGGCCTCTTTTGGGTTGAAATATTTTCAGTATGTCAAATATGGACTACTGTATGGTTGATGAGAAATCAGAAGGAGTCAATTAGGAAAGATGTTCAAAAGGTCAAATATGGAGACAATTAGTCCTATAGAAAGTTCAAGATTGAGAACTCCTTGGCCTCAAATATGTTCAGTATGTAAAATATGGACTACCCTATGGTTGATGAGGTCAAAAGTCCTCAATTAGTTTGTATAGAAAATTCAAGATCAAGGCCTCTTTTGGCTTGAAATGTTTTTAGTATGTCAAATATGGACTAATGCATGATTGATGAGACATCAGAAGGAGTCAATTAGGAAAGATGTTCAAAAGGTTAAAGAAGGAGTGAATTAGTCTCTGTAGAGAACGAGAACTCTTCGGCCTGCAAATTGTTCAGTATGTCAAATATGGAATACTGTACGGTTGATGAGACATCAAAAGACCTCAATTCGTCTGTACAGAAAATTCAAGATCAAGGCCTCTTTAGCCTGAAATATTTTAAGTATGTAAAATATGGACTACCGTATGGTTGATGAGAAATCAGAAGGAGTCAATTAGGAAATATGTTCAAAAGGTCAAATAAGGAGACAATTAGTCCTATAGAAAGTTCAAGATTGAGAACTCCTTGGCCTCAAATATGTTCAGTATGTAAAATATGGACTACCCTATGGTTGATGAGAAGTCAAAAGACCTCAATTAGTTTGTATAGAAAATTCAAGATCAAGGCCTCTTTTGGGTTGAAATATTTTCAGTATGTCAAATATGGACTACTGTATGGTTGATGAGACAACAGAAGGAGTCAATTAGGAAAGATGTTCAAAAGGTCAAAGAAGAATGAATTAGTCTCTGTAGAGAACGAGAACTCTTCGGCCTGCAAATTGTTCAGTATGTCAAATATGGAACACTGTACAGTTGATGAGACATCAAAAGACCTCAATTCGTCTGTACAGAAAATTCAAGATCAAGGCCTCTTTGGCCTGAAATATGTTCAGTATGTTAAATATGGACTACTGTACGGTTGATGAGAGATCACAAGGGGTCAATTAGGAAATATGTTCAGAAGGTCAAATGAGGAGTCAATTAGTCTCTATAGAAAGTTCAAGATTGAGAACTCCTTGGCCTCAAATATGTTCAGTATGTAAAATATGGACTACCGTATGGTTAATGAGAAATTAGAAGGCCTCAATTAGTCTGTATGGAAAATTCAAGATCAAGGCCTCTTTGGCCTGAAATATTTTAAGTATGTAAAACATGGACTACCGTATGGTTGATGAGAAATCAGAAGGAGTCAATTAGGAAAGATGTTCAAAAGGTCAAATAAGGAGACAATTAGTCCTATAGAAATTTCAAGATTGAGAACTCCTTGGCCTCAAATATGTTCAGTATGTAAAATATGGATTACCCTATGGTTGATGAGGTCAAAAGTCCTCAATTAGTTTGTATTGAAAATTCAAGATCAAAGCCTCTTTTGGGTTGAAATATTTTCAGTATGTCAAATATGGACTACTGTATGGTTGATGAGAAATCAGAAGGAGTCAATTAGGAAAGATGTTCAAAAGGTCAAATATGGAGACAATTAGTCCTATAGAAAGTTCAAGATTGAGAACTCCTTGGCCTCAAATATGTTCAGTATGTAAAATATGGACTACCCTATGGTTGATGAGGTCAAAAGTCCTCAATTAGTTTGTATAGAAAATTCAAGATCAAGGCCTCTTTTGGCTTGAAATGTTTTTAGTATGTCAAATATGGACTAATGCATGGTTGATGAGACATCAGAAGGAGTCAATTAGGAAAGATGTTCAAAAGGTTAAAGAAGGAGTGAATTAGTCTCTGTAGAGAACGAGAACTCTTCGGCCTGCAAATTGTTCAGTATGTCAAATATGGAATACTGTACGGTTGATGAGAAATCAGAAGGCCTCAATTAGTCTGTATAGAAAATTCAAGATCAAGGCCTCTTTGGCCTGAAATATTTTCAGTATGTTAAATATGGACTACTGTATGGTTGATGAGAGATCAGAAGGAGTCAATTAGGAAATATGTTCAAAAGTTCAAATGAGGAGTCAATTAGTCTCTATAGAAAGTTCAAGATTGAGAACTCTTTGGCCTGAAATATGTTCAGGATGTAAAATATGGACTACCGTATGGTTAATGAGAAATCAGAAGGCCTCAATTAGTCTGTATAGAAAATTCAAGATCAAGGCCTCTTTGGCCTGAAATATTTTCAGTATGTTAAATATGGACTACTGTACTGTTGATGAGAGATCAGAAGGAGTCAATTAGGAAATATGTTCAGAAGGTCAAATGAGGAGTCAATTAGTCTCTATAGAAAGTTCAAGATTGAGAACTCCTTGGCCTGAAATATGTTCAGTATGTCAAATATGGACTACTGTGTGGTTGATGAGAAATCAGACGACCTCAATTACTCTGTTCAGAAAATTCAAGATCAAGGCCTCTTTGGCCTGAAATATTTTCAGTATGTAAAATATGGACTACCGTATGGTTGATGAGAGATCAGAAGGAGTCAATTAGGAAATATGCTCAGAAGGTCAAATGAGAAGTCAATTAGTCTCTATAGAAAGTTCAAGATTGAGAACTCCTTGGCCTGAAATATGTTCAGTATTTAAAATATGGACTACTGTATGGTTAATGAGAAATCAGAAAGCCTCAATTAGTCTGTATGGAAAATTCAAGATCAAGGCCTCTTTGGCCTGAAATATTTTCAGTATGTTAAATATGGACTACTGTACTGTTGATGAGAGATCAGAAGGAGTCAATTAGGAAATATGTTCAGAAGGTCAAATGAGGAGTCAATTAGTCTCTATAGAAAGTTCAAGATTGAGAACTCCTTGGCCTGAAATATGTTCAGGATGTAAAATATGGACTACTGTACTGTTGATGAGAAATCAGACGACCTCAATTACTCTGTTTAGAAAATTCAAGATCAAGGCCTCTTTGGCCTGAAATATTTTCAGTATGTTAAATACGGACTACTGTACTGTTGATGAGAGATCAGAAGGAGTCAATTAGGAAATATGTTCAGAAGGTCAAATGAGGAGTCAATTAGTCTCTATGGAAAGTTCTAGATTGAGAACTCCTTGGCCTGAAATATGTTCAGTATGTAAAATATGGACTACTGTGTGGTTGATGAGAAATCAGACGACCTCAATTACTCTGTTTAGAAAATTCAAGATCAAGGCCTCTTTTGGCTTGAAATGTTTTTAGTATGTCAAATATGGACTAATGCATGGTTGATGAGACATCAGAAGTAGTCAATTAGGAAAGATGTTCAAAAGGTTAAAGAAGGAGTGAATTAGTCTCTGTAGAGAACGAGAACTCTTCGGCCTGCAAATTGTTCAGTATGTCAAATATGGAATACTGTACGGTTGATGAGAAATCAGAAGGCCTCAATTAGTCTGTATAGAAAATTCAAGATCAAGGCCTCTTTGGCCTGAAATATTTTCAGTATGTTAAATATAGACTACTGTATGGTTGATGAGAGATCAGAAGGAGTCAATTAGGAAATATGTTCAAAAGTTCAAATGAGGAGTCAATTAGTCTCTATAGAAAGTTCAAGATTGAGAACTCTTTGGTCTGAAATATGTTCAGGATGTAAAATATGGACTACCGTATGGTTAATGAGAAATCAGAAGGCCTCAATTAGTCTGTATAGAAAATTCAAGATCAAGGCCTCTTTGGCCTGAAATATTTTCAGTATGTTAAATATGGACTACTGTACTGTTGATGAGAGATCAGAAGGAGTCAATTAGGAAATATGTTCAGAAGGTCAAATGAGGAGTCAATTAGTCTCTATAGAAAGTTCAAGATTGAGAACTCCTTGGCCTGAAATATGTTCAGTATGTAAAATATGGACTACTGTGTGGTTGATGAGAAATCAGACGACCTCAATTACTCTGTTCAGAAAATTCAAGATCAAGGCCTCTTTGGCCTGAAATATTTTCATTATGTAAAATATGGACTACCGTATGGTTGATGAGAGATCAGAAGGAGTCAATTAGGAAATATGTTCAGAAGGTAAAATGAGGAGTCAATTAGTCTCTATAGAAAGTTCAAGATTGAGAACTCCTTGGCCTGAAATATGTTCAGTATGTAAAATATGGACTACTGTATGGTTAATGAGAAATCAGAAAGCCTCAATTAGTCTGTATGGAAAATTCAAGATCAAGGCCTCTTTGGCCTGAAATATTTTCAGTATGTTAAATATGGACTACTGTACTGTTGATGAGAGATCAGAAGGAGTCAATTAGGAAATATGTTCAGAAGGTCAAATGAGGAGTCAATTAGTCTCTATGGAGAGTTCTAGATTGAGAACTCCTTGGCCTGAAATATGTTCAGTATGTAAAATATGGACTACTGTGTGGTTGATGAGAAATCAGACGACCTCAATTACTCTGTTTAGAAAATTCAAGATCAAGGCCTCTTTGGCCTGAAATATTTTCAGTATGTAAAATATGGACTACCGTATGGTTGATGAGATATCAGAAGGAGTCAATTAGGAAAGATGTTCAAAAGGTAAAATAAGGAGACAATTAGTCCTATAGAAAGTTCAAGATTGAGAACTCCTTGGCCTCAAATATGTTCAGGATGTAAAATATGGACTACCGTATGGTTAATGAGAAATCAGAAGGCCTCAATTAGTCTGTATAGAAAATTCAAGATCAAGGCCTCTTTGGCCTGAAATATTTTCAGTATGTTAAATATGGACTACTGTACTGTTGATGAGAGATCAGAAGGAGTCAATTAGGAAATATGTTCAGAAGTTCAAATTAGGAGTCAATTAGTCTCTATAGAAAGTTCAAGATTGAGAACTACTTGGCCTGAAATATGTTCAGTATGTAAAATATGGACTACCGTATGGTTAATGAGAAATCAGAAAGCCTCAATTAGTCTGTATGGAAAATTCAAGTTCAAGGCCTCTTTGGCCTGAAATATTTTCAGTATGTAAAATATGGACTACCGTATGGTTGATGAGATATCAGAAGGAGTCAATTAGGAAAGTTGTTCAAAAGGTCAAATAAGGAGACAATTAGTCCTATATAAAGTTCAAGATTGAGAACTCCTTGGCCTCAAATATGTTCAGTATGTAAAATATGTAAAATATGGACTACCCTATGGTTGATGAGAAGTCAAAAGACCTCAATTAGTTTTTATAGAAAATTCAAGATCAAGGCCTCTTTTGGCTTGAAATATTTTCAGTATGTCAAATATGGACTACTGTATGGTTAATGAGACATCAGAAGGAGTCAATTAGGAAAGATGTTCAAAAGGTCAAAGAAGGAGTGAATTAGTCTCTGTAGAGAACGAGAACTCTTCGGCCTGCAAATTGTTCAGTATGTCAAATATGGAATACTGTACGGTTGATGAGACATCAAAAGACCTCAATTCGTCTGTACAGAAAATTCAAGATCAAGGCCTCTTTAGCCTGAAATATTTTAAGTATGTAAAATATGGACTACCGTATGGTTGATGAGAAATCAGAAGGAGTCAATTAGGAAAGATGTTCAAAAGGTCAAATAAGGAGACAATTAGTCCTATAGAAAGTTCAAGATTGAGAACTCCTTGGCCTCAAATATGTTCAGTATGTAAAATATGGACTACCCTATGGTTGATGAGAAGTCAAAAGACCTCAATTAGTTTGTATAGAAAATTCAAGATCAAGGCCTCTTTTGGGTTGAAATATTTTCAGTATGTCAAATATGGACTACTGTATGGTTGATGAGACATCAGAAGGAGTCAATTAGGAAAGATGTTCAAAAGGTCAAAGAAGAATGAATTAGTCTCTGTAGAGAACGAGAACTCTTCGGCCTGCAAATTGTTCAGTATGTCAAATATGGAACACTGTACAGTTGATGAGACATCAAAAGACCTCAATTCGTCTGTACAGAAAATTCAAGATCAAGGCCTCTTTGGCCTGAAATATGTTCAGTATGTTAAATATGGACTACTGTACGGTTGATGAGATATCACAAGGGGTCAATTAGGAAAGATGTTCAAAAGGTCAAAGAAGAATGAATTAGTCTCTGTAGAGAACGAGAACTCTTCGGCCTGCAAATTGTTCAGTATGTCAAATATGGAACACTGTACAGTTGATGAGACATCAAAAGACCTCAATTCGTCTGTACAGAAAATTCAAGATCAAGGCCTCTTTGGCCTGAAATATGTTCAGTATGTTAAATATGGACTACTGTACGGTTGATGATAGATCACAAGGGGTCAATTAGGAAATATGTTCAGAAGGTCAAATGAGGAGTCAATTAGTCTCTATAGAAAGTTCAAGATTGAGAACTCCTTGGCCTGAAATATGTTCAGTATGTAAAATATGGACTACCGTATGGTTAATGAGAAATCAGAAGGCCTCAATTAGTCTGTATGGAAAATTCAAGATCAAGGCCTCTTTGGCCTGAAATATTTTCAGTATATAAAATATTGAATACCATATGGTTGATGAGAAATCAGAAGGCCTCAATTAGGAAAGATGTTCAAGAGGTCAAAGAAGGAGTGAATTAGTCTCTGTAGAGAACGAGAACTCTTCGGCCTGCAAATTGTTCAGTATGTCAAATATGGAATACTGTACGGTTGATGAGAAATCAGAAGGCCTCAATTAGTCTGTATAGAAATTTCAAGATCAAGGCCTCTTTGGCCTGAAATATTTTAAGTATGTAAAATATGGACTACCGTATGGTTGATGAGAAATCAGAAGGAGTCAATTAGGAAAGATGTTCAAAAGGTCAAATAAGGAGACAATTAGTCTCTATAGAAAGTTCAAGATTGAGAACTCCTTGGCCTGAAATATGTTCAGTATGTAAAATATGGACTACCGTATGGTTAATGAGAAATCAGAAGGCCTCAATTAGTCTGTATGGAAAATTCAAGATCAAGGCCTCTTTGGCCTGAAATATTTTCAGTGTGTAAAATATTGAATACCATATGGTTGATGAGAAATCAGAAGGCCTCAATTAGGAAAGATGTTCAAGAGGTCAAAGAAGGAGTGAATTAGTCTCTGTAGAGAACGAGAACTCTTCGGCCTGCAAATTGTTCAGTATGTCAAATATGGAATACTGTACGGTTGATGAGAAATCAGAAGGCCTCAATTAGTCTGTATAGAAAATTCAAGATCAAGGCCTCTTTGGCCTGAAATATTTTAAGTATGTAAAATATGGACTACCGTATGTTTGATGAGAAATCAGAAGGAGTCAATTAGGAAAGATGTTCAAAAGGTCAAATAAGGAGACAATTAGTCCTATAGAAAGTTCAAGATTGAAAACTCCTTGGCCTCAAATATGTTCAGTATGTAAAATATGGACTACCCTATGGTTGATGAGGTCAAAGTCCTCAATTAGTTTGTATTGAAAATTCAAGATCAAGGCCTCTTTTGGGTTGAAATATTTTCAGTATGTCAAATATGGACTACTGTATGGTTGATGAGAAATCAGAAGGAGTCAATTAGGAAAGATGTTCAAAAGGTCAAATATGGAGACAATTAGTCCTATAGAAAGTTCAAGATTGAGAACTCCTTGGCCTCAAATATGTTCAGTATGTAAAATATGGACTACCCTATGGTTGATGAGATATCAGAAGGAGTCAATTAGGAAATATGTTCAGAAGGTCAAATGAGGAGTCAATTAGTCTCTATAGAAAGTTCAAGATTGAGAACTCCTTGGCCTGAAATATGTTCAGGATGTAAAATATGGACTACCATATAGTTAATGAGAAATCAGAAGGCCTCAATTAGTCTGTATAGAGAATTCAAGATCAAGGCCTCTTTGGCCTGAAATATTTTCAGTATGTTAAATATGGACTACTGTACGGTTGATGAGAAATCAGAAGGAGTCAATTAGGAAATATGTTCAAAAGGTCAAATGAGGAGTCAATTAGTCTCTATAGAAAGTTCAAGATTGAGAACTCCTTGGCCTGAAATATGTTCAGTATGTAAAATATGGACTACTGTGTGGTTGATGAGAAATCAAACGACCTCAATTACTCTGTTTAGAAAATTCAAGATGAAGGCCTCTTTGGCCTGAAATATTTTCAGTATGTAAAATATGGACTACCGTATGGTTGATGAGATATCAGAAGGAGTCAATTAGGAAATATGTTCAGAAGGTCAAATGAGGAGTCAATTAGTCTCTATAGAAAGTTCAAGATTGAGAACTCCTTGGCCTGAAATATGTTCAGTATGTAAAATATGGACTACTGTATGGTTAATGAGAAATCAGAAGGCCTCAATTAGTCTGTATGGAAAATTCAAGATCAAGGCCTCTTTGGCCTGAAATATTTTCAGTATGTAAAATATTGAATACCATATGGTTGATGAGAAATCAGAAGGCCTCAATTAGGAAAGATGTTCAAAAGGTCAAAGAAGGAGTGAATTAGTCTCTGTAGAGAACGAGAACGCTTCGGCCTGCAAATTGTTCAGTATGTCAAATATGGAATACTGTACGGTTGATGAGAAATCAGAAGGCCTCAATTAGTCTGTATAGAAAATTCAAGATCAAGGCCTCTTTGGCCTGAAATATTTTCAGTGTGTTAAATATGGACTACTGTATGGTTGATGAGAGATCAGAAGGAGTCAATTAGGAAATATGTTCAAAAGGTCAAATGAGGAGTCAATTAGTCTCTATAGAAAGTTCAAGATTGAGAACTCCTTGGCCTGAAATATGTTCAGTATGTAAAATATGGACTACTGTGTGGTTGATGAGAAATCAAACGACCTCAATTAGTCTGTATAAAAAATTCAAGATCAAGGCCTCTTTGGCCTGACATATTTTCAGTATGTTAAATATGGACTACTGTACGGTTGATGAGAGATCAGAAGGAGTCAATTAGGAAATATGTTCAGAAGGTCAAATGAGGAGTCATTTAGTCTCTATAGAAGGTTCAAGATTGAGAACTCCTTGGCCTGAAATATGTTCAGTATGTAAAGTATGGACTACTGTATGGTTGATGAGAAGTCAAAAGACCTCAATTAGTTTTTATAGAAAATTCAAGATCAAGGCCTCTTTTGGCTTGAAATATTTTCAGTATGTCAAATATGGACTACTGTATGGTTAATGAGACATCAGAAGGAGTCAATTAGGAAAGATGTTCAAAAGGTCAAAGAAGGAGTGAATTAGTCTCTGTAGAGAACGAGAACTCTTCGGCCTGCAAATTGTTCAGTATGTCAAATATGGAATACTGTACGGTTGATGAGACATCAAAAGACCTCAATTCGTCTGTACAGAAAATTCAAGATCAAGGCCTCTTTAGCCTGAAATATTTTAAGTATGTAAAATATGGACTACCTTATGGTTGATGAGAAATCAGAAGGAGTCAATTAGGAAAGATGTTCAAAAGCTCAATTAAGGAGACAATTAGTCCTATAGAAAGTTCAAGATTGAGAACTCCTTGGCCTCAAATATGTTCAGTATGTAAAATATGGACTACCCTATGGTTGATGAGAAGTCAAAAGACCTCAATTAGTTTGTATAGAAAATTCAAGATCAAGGCCTCTTTTGGCCTGAAATATTTTCACTATGTAAAATATTGAATACCATATGGTTGATGAGAAATCAGAAGGCCTCAATTAGGAAAGATGTTCAAAAGGTCAAAGAAGGAGTGAATTAGTCTCTGTAGAGAACGAGAACGCTTCAGCCTGCAAATTGTTCAGTATGTCAAATATGGAATACTGTACGGTTGATGAGAAATCAGAAGGCCTCAATTAGTCTGTATAGAAAATTCAAGATCAAGGCCTCTTTGGCCTGAAATATTTTCAGTATGTTAAATATGGACTACTGTACTGTTGATGAGAGATCAGAAGCAGTCAATTAGGAAATATGTTCAGAAGGTCAAATGAGGAGTCAATTAGTCTCTATAGAAAGTTCAAGATTGATAACTCCTTGCCCTGAAATATGTTCAGAATGTAAAATATGGACTACCGTATGGTTAATGAGAAATCAGAAGGCCTCAATTAGTCTGTATAGAAAATTCAAGATCAAGGCCTCTTTGGCCTGAAATATTTTCAGTATGTTAAATATGGACTACTGTACGGTTGATGAGAGATCAGAAGGAGTCAATTAGGAAATATGTTCAGAAGGTCAAATAAGGAGTCAATTAGTCTCTATAGAAAGTTCAAGATTGAGAACTCCTTGCCCTGAAATATGTTCAGTATGTAAAATATGGACTACTGTATGGTTGATGAGAAATCAGACGACCTCAATTAGTCTGTTTAGAAAATTCAAGATCAAGACCTCTTTGGCCTGAAATATTTTCAGTATGTAAAATATGGACTACCGTATGGTTGATGAGATATCAGAAGGAGTCAATTAGGAAAGATATTCAAAAGGTCAAATAAGGAGACAATTAGTCCTATAGAAAGTTCAAGATTGAGAACTCCTTGGCCTCAAATATGTTCAGTATGTAAAATATGGACTACCCTATGGTTGATGAGAAGTCAAAAGACCTCAATTAGTCTTTATAGAAAATTCAAGATCAAGGCCTCTTTTGGGTTGAAATATTTTCATTATGTCAAATATGGACTACTGTATGGTTAATGAGACATCAGAAGGAGTCAATTAAGAAAGATGTTCAAAAGGTCAAAGAAGGAGTGAATTAGTCTCTGTAGAGAACGAGAACTCTTCGGCCTGCAAATTGTTCAGTATGTCAAATATGGAATACTGTACGTTTGATGAGACATCAAAAGACCTCAATTCGTCTGTACAGAAAATTCAAGATCAAGGCCTCTTTAGCCTGAAATATTTTAAGTATGTAAAATATGGACTACCGTATGGTTGATGAGAAATCAGAAGGAGTCAATTAGGAAAGATGTTCAAAAGGTCAAATAAGGAGACAATTAGTCCTATAGAAAGTTCAAGATTGAGAACTCCTTGGCCTCAAATATGTTCAGTATGTAAAATATGGACTACCCTATGGTTGATGAGAAGTCAAAAGACCTCAATTAGTTTGTATAGAAAATTCAAGATCAAGGCCTCTTTTGGGTTGAAATATTTTCAGTATGTCAAATATGGACTACTGTATGGTTGATGAGACATCAGAAGGAGTCAATTAGGAAATATGTTCAAAAGGTCAAATGAGGAGTCAATTAGTCTCTATAGAAAGTTCAAGATTGAGAACTCCTTGGCCTGAAATATGTTCAGGATGTAAAATATGGACTACCGTATGGTTAATGAGAAATCAGAAGGCCTCAATTAGTCTTTATAGAAAATTCAAGATCAAGGCCTCTTTGGCCTGAAATATTTTCAGTATGTTAAAAATGGACTACTGTACTGTTGATGAGAGATCAGAAGGAGTCAATTAGGAAATATGTTCAGAAGGTCAAATGAGGAGTCAATTAGTCTCTATAGAAAGTTCAAGATTGAGAACTCCTTGGCCTGAAATATGTTCAGTATGTAAAATATGGACTACTGTGTGGTTGATGAGAAATCAGACGACCTCAATTAGTCTGTTTAGAAAATTCAAGATCAAGGCCTCTTTGGCCTGAAATATTTTCAGTATGTAAAATATGGACTACCGTATGGTTGATGAGATATCAGGAGTCAATTAGGAAAGATGTTCAAAAGGTCAAATAAGGAGACAATTAGTCCTATAGAAAGTTCAAGATTGAGAACTCCTTGCCCTGAAATATGTTCAGTATGTAAAATATGGACTACCCTATGGTTGATGAGAAGTCAAAAGACCTCAATTAGTTTTTATAAAAAATTCAAGATCAAGGCCTCTTTTGGGTTGAAATATTTTCAGTATGTCAAATATGGACTACTGTATGGTTGATGAGACATCAGAAGGAGTCAATTAGGAAAGATGTTCAAAAGGTCAAAGAAGAATGAATTAGTCTCTCTAGAGAACGAGAACTCTTCGGCCTGCAAATTGTTCAGTATGTCAAATATGGAACACTGTACAGTTGATGAGACATCAAAAGACCTCAATTCGTCTGTACAGAAAATTCAAGATCAAGGCCTCTTTGGCCTGAAATATGTTCAGTATGTTAAATATGGACTACTGTACGGTTGATGAGGGATCAGAAGGAGTCAATTAGGAAATATGTTCAGAAGGTCAAATGAGGAGTCAATTAGTCTCTATAGAAAGTTCAAGATTGAGAACTCCTTGGCCTGAAATATGTTTAGTATGTCAAAATATGGACTACCGTATGGTTAATGAGAAATCAGAAGGCCTCAATTAGTCTGTATGGAAAATTCAAGATCAAGGCCTCTTTGGCCTGAAATATTTTCAGTATGTAAAATATTGAATACCATATGGTTGATGAGAAATCAGAAGGCCTCAATTAGGGAAGATATTCAAAAGGTCAAAGAAGGAGTGAATTAGTCTCTGTAGAGAACGAGAACGCTTCAGCCTGCAAATTGTTCAGTATGTCAAATATGGAATACTGTACGGTTGATGAGAAATCAGAAGGCCTCAATTAGTCTGTATAGAAAATTCAAGATCAAGGCCTCTTTGGCCTGAAATATTTTCAGTATGTTAAATATGGACTACTGTACGGTTGATGAGAGATCAGAAGGAGTCAATTAGGAAATATGTTCAGAAGGTCAAATAAGGAGACAATTAGTCCTATAGAAAGTTCAAGATTGAGAACTCCTTGGCCTCAAATATGTTCAGTATGTAAAATATGGACTACCCTATGGTTGATGAGAAGTCAAAAGACCTCAATTAGTTTTTATAGAAAATTCAAGATCAAGGCCTCTTTTGGGTTGAAATATTTTCAGTATGTCAAATATGGACTACTGTATGGTTAATGAGACAACAGAAGGAGTCAATTAAGAAAGATGTTCAAAAGATCAAAGAAGGAGTGAATTAGTCTCTGTAGAGAACGAGAACTCTTCGGCCTGCAAATTGTTCAGTATGTCAAATATGGAATACTGTACGTTTGATGAGACATCAAAAGACCTCAATTCGTCTGTACAGAAAATTCAAGATCAAGGCCTCTTTGGCCTGAAATATGTTCAGTATGTTAAATATGGACTACTGTACGGTTGATGAGAGATCAGAAGGAGTCAATTAGGAAATATGTTCAGAAGGTCAAATGAGGAGTCAATTAGTCTCTATAGAAAGTTCAAGATTGAGAACTCCTTGGCCTGAAATATGTTCAGTATGTCAAAATATGGACTACCGTATGGTTAATGAGAAATCAGAAGGCCTCAATTAGTCTGTATGGAAAATTCAAGATCAAGGCCTCTTTGGCCTGAAATATTTTCAGTATGTAAAATATTGAATACCATATGGTTGATGAGAAATCAGAAGGCCTCAATTAGTCTGTATGGAAAATTCAAGATCAAGGCCTCTTTGGCCTAAAATATTTTCAGTATGTTAAATATGGACTACTGTACGGTTGATGAGAAATCAGAAGAAGTCAATTAGGAAAGATGTTCAAAAGGTCAAATAAGCAGACAATTAGTCCTATAGAAAGTTCAAGATTGAGAACTCCTTGGCCTCAAATATGTTCAGTATGTAAAATATGGACTACCCTATGGTTGATGAGAAGTCAAAAGACCTCAATTAGTTTGTATAGAAAATTCAAGATCAAGGCCTCTTTTGGCCTGAAATATTTTCACTATGTAAAATATTGAATACCATATGGTTGATGAGAAATCAGAAGGCCTCAATTAGGAAAGATGTTCAAAAGGTCAAAGAAGGAGTGAATTAGTCTCTGTAGAGAACGAGAACGCTTCAGCCTGCAAATTGTTCAGTATGTCAAATATGGAATACTGTACGGTTGATGAGAAATCAGAAGGCCTCAATTAGTCTGTATAGAAAATTCAAGATCAAGGCCTCTTTGGCCTGAAATATTTTCAGTATGTTAAATATGGACTACTGTACTGTTGATGAGAGATCAGAAGCAGTCAATTAGGAAATATGTTCAGAAGGTCAAATGAGGAGTCAATTAGTCTCTATAGAAAGTTCAAGATTGATAACTCCTTGCCCTGAAATATGTTCAGAATGTAAAATATGGACTACCGTATGGTTAATGAGAAATCAGAAGGCCTCAATTAGTCTGTATAGAAAATTCAAGATCAAGGCCTCTTTGGCCTGAAATATTTTCAGTATGTTAAATATGGACTACTGTACGGTTGATGAGAGATCAGAAGGAGTCAATTAGGAAATATGTTCAGAAGGTCAAATAAGGAGTCAATTAGTCTCTATAGAAAGTTCAAGATTGAGAACTCCTTGCCCTGAAATATGTTCAGTATGTAAAATATGGACTACTGTATGGTTGATGAGAAATCAGACGACCTCAATTAGTCTGTTTAGAAAATTCAAGATCAAGACCTCTTTGGCCTGAAATATTTTCAGTATGTAAAATATGGACTACCGTATGGTTGATGAGATATCAGAAGGAGTCAATTAGGAAAGATATTCAAAAGGTCAAATAAGGAGACAATTAGTCCTATAGAAAGTTCAAGATTGAGAACTCCTTGGCCTCAAATATGTTCAGTATGTAAAATATGGACTACCCTATGGTTGATGAGAAGTCAAAAGACCTCAATTAGTCTTTATAGAAAATTCAAGATCAAGGCCTCTTTTGGGTTGAAATATTTTCATTATGTCAAATATGGACTACTGTATGGTTAATGAGACATCAGAAGGAGTCAATTAAGAAAGATGTTCAAAAGGTCAAAGAAGGAGTGAATTAGTCTCTGTAGAGAACGAGAACTCTTCGGCCTGCAAATTGTTCAGTATGTCAAATATGGAATACTGTACGTTTGATGAGACATCAAAAGACCTCAATTCGTCTGTACAGAAAATTCAAGATCAAGGCCTCTTTAGCCTGAAATATTTTAAGTATGTAAAATATGGACTACCGTATGGTTGATGAGAAATCAGAAGGAGTCAATTAGGAAAGATGTTCAAAAGGTCAAATAAGGAGACAATTAGTCCTATAGAAAGTTCAAGATTGAGAACTCCTTGGCCTCAAATATGTTCAGTATGTAAAATATGGACTACCCTATGGTTGATGAGAAGTCAAAAGACCTCAATTAGTTTGTATAGAAAATTCAAGATCAAGGCCTCTTTTGGGTTGAAATATTTTCAGTATGTCAAATATGGACTACTGTATGGTTGATGAGACATCAGAAGGAGTCAATTAGGAAATATGTTCAAAAGGTCAAATGAGGAGTCAATTAGTCTCTATAGAAAGTTCAAGATTGAGAACTCCTTGGCCTGAAATATGTTCAGGATGTAAAATATGGACTACCGTATGGTTAATGAGAAATCAGAAGGCCTCAATTAGTCTTTATAGAAAATTCAAGATCAAGGCCTCTTTGGCCTGAAATATTTTCAGTATGTTAAAAATGGACTACTGTACTGTTGATGAGAGATCAGAAGGAGTCAATTAGGAAATATGTTCAGAAGGTCAAATGAGGAGTCAATTAGTCTCTATAGAAAGTTCAAGATTGAGAACTCCTTGGCCTGAAATATGTTCAGTATGTAAAATATGGACTACTGTGTGGTTGATGAGAAATCAGACGACCTCAATTAGTCTGTTTAGAAAATTCAAGATCAAGGCCTCTTTGGCCTGAAATATTTTCAGTATGTAAAATATGGACTACCGTATGGTTGATGAGATATCAGGAGTCAATTAGGAAAGATGTTCAAAAGGTCAAATAAGGAGACAATTAGTCCTATAGAAAGTTCAAGATTGAGAACTCCTTGCCCTGAAATATGTTCAGTATGTAAAATATGGACTACCCTATGGTTGATGAGAAGTCAAAAGACCTCAATTAGTTTTTATAAAAAATTCAAGATCAAGGCCTCTTTTGGGTTGAAATATTTTCAGTATGTCAAATATGGACTACTGTATGGTTGATGAGACATCAGAAGGAGTCAATTAGGAAAGATGTTCAAAAGGTCAAAGAAGAATGAATTAGTCTCTCTAGAGAACGAGAACTCTTCGGCCTGCAAATTGTTCAGTATGTCAAATATGGAACACTGTACAGTTGATGAGACATCAAAAGACCTCAATTCGTCTGTACAGAAAATTCAAGATCAAGGCCTCTTTGGCCTGAAATATGTTCAGTATGTTAAATATGGACTACTGTACGGTTGATGAGGGATCAGAAGGAGTCAATTAGGAAATATGTTCAGAAGGTCAAATGAGGAGTCAATTAGTCTCTATAGAAAGTTCAAGATTGAGAACTCCTTGGCCTGAAATATGTTTAGTATGTCAAAATATGGACTACCGTATGGTTAATGAGAAATCAGAAGGCCTCAATTAGTCTGTATGGAAAATTCAAGATCAAGGCCTCTTTGGCCTGAAATATTTTCAGTATGTAAAATATTGAATACCATATGGTTGATGAGAAATCAGAAGGCCTCAATTAGGGAAGATATTCAAAAGGTCAAAGAAGGAGTGAATTAGTCTCTGTAGAGAACGAGAACGCTTCAGCCTGCAAATTGTTCAGTATGTCAAATATGGAATACTGTACGGTTGATGAGAAATCAGAAGGCCTCAATTAGTCTGTATAGAAAATTCAAGATCAAGGCCTCTTTGGCCTGAAATATTTTCAGTATGTTAAATATGGACTACTGTACGGTTGATGAGAGATCAGAAGGAGTCAATTAGGAAATATGTTCAGAAGGTCAAATAAGGAGACAATTAGTCCTATAGAAAGTTCAAGATTGAGAACTCCTTGGCCTCAAATATGTTCAGTATGTAAAATATGGACTACCCTATGGTTGATGAGAAGTCAAAAGACCTCAATTAGTTTTTATAGAAAATTCAAGATCAAGGCCTCTTTTGGGTTGAAATATTTTCAGTATGTCAAATATGGACTACTGTATGGTTAATGAGACAACAGAAGGAGTCAATTAAGAAAGATGTTCAAAAGATCAAAGAAGGAGTGAATTAGTCTCTGTAGAGAACGAGAACTCTTCGGCCTGCAAATTGTTCAGTATGTCAAATATGGAATACTGTACGTTTGATGAGACATCAAAAGACCTCAATTCGTCTGTACAGAAAATTCAAGATCAAGGCCTCTTTGGCCTGAAATATGTTCAGTATGTTAAATATGGACTACTGTACGGTTGATGAGAGATCAGAAGGAGTCAATTAGGAAATATGTTCAGAAGGTCAAATGAGGAGTCAATTAGTCTCTATAGAAAGTTCAAGATTGAGAACTCCTTGGCCTGAAATATGTTCAGTATGTCAAAATATGGACTACCGTATGGTTAATGAGAAATCAGAAGGCCTCAATTAGTCTGTATGGAAAATTCAAGATCAAGGCCTCTTTGGCCTGAAATATTTTCAGTATGTAAAATATTGAATACCATATGGTTGATGAGAAATCAGAAGGCCTCAATTAGTCTGTATGGAAAATTCAAGATCAAGGCCTCTTTGGCCTAAAATATTTTCAGTATGTTAAATATGGACTACTGTACGGTTGATGAGAAATCAGAAGAAGTCAATTAGGAAAGATGTTCAAAAGGTCAAATAAGCAGACAATTAGTCCTATAGAAAGTTCAAGATTGAGAACTCCTTGGCCTCAAATATGTTCAGTATGTAAAATATGGACTACCCTATGGTTGATGAGAAGTCAAAAGACCTCAATTAGTTTGTATAGAAAATTCAAGATCAAGGCCTCTTTTGGGTTGAAATATTTTCAGTATGTCAAATATGGACTACTGTATGGTTGATGAGACATCAGAAGGAGTCAATTAGGAAAGATGTTCAAAAGGTCAAAGAAGAATGAATTAGTCTCTGTAGAGAACGAGAACTCTTCGGCCTGCAAATTGTTCAGTATGTCAAATATGGAACACTGTACAGTTGATGAGACATCAAAAGACCTCAATTCGTCTATACAGAAAATTCAAGATCAAGGCCTCTTTGGCCTGAAATATGTTCAGTATGTTAAATATGGACTACTGTACGGTTGATGAGAGATCAGAAGGAGTCAATTAGGAAATATGTTCAGAAGGTCAAATGAGGAGTCAATTAGTCTCTATAGAAAGTTCAAGATTGAGAACTCCTTGGCCTGAAATATGTTCAGTATGTAAAATATTGAATACCATATGGTTGATGAGAAATCAGAAGGCCTCAATTAGGAAAGATGTTCAAAAGGTCAAAGAAGGAGTGAATTAGTCTCTGTAGAGAACGAGAACGCTTCAGCCTGCAAATTGTTCAGTATGTCAAATATGGAATACTGTACGGTTGATGAGAAATCAGAAGGCCTCAATTAGTCTGTATAGAAAATTCAAGATCAAGGCCTGTTTGGCCTGAAATATTTTCAATATGTTAAATATGGACTACTGTATGGTTGATGAGAGATCAGAAGGAGTCAATTAGGAAATATGTTCAAAAGGTCAAATGAGGAGTCAATTAGTCTCTATAGAAAGTTCAAGATTGAGAACTCCTTGGCCTGAAATATGTTCAGGATGTAAAATATGGACTACCGTATGGTTAATGAGAAATCAGAAGGCCTCAATTAGTCTGTATAGAAAATTCAAGATCAAGGCCTCTTTGGCCTGAAATATTTTCAGTATGTTAAATATGGACTACTGTATGGTTGATGAGAGATCAGAAGGAGTCAATTAGGAAATATGTTCAAAAGGTCAAAGAAGGAGTGAATTAGTCTCTGTAGAGAACGAGAACTCTTCGGCCTGCAAATTGTTCAGTATGTCAAATATGGAATACTGTACGGTTGATGAGACATCAAACGACCTCAATTCGTCTGTACAGAAAATTCAAGATCAAGGACTCTTTAGCCTGAAATATTTTAAGTATGTAAAATATGGACTACCGTATGGTTGATGAGAAATCAGAAGGAGTCAATTAGGAAAGATGTTCAAAAGGTCAAATAAGGAGACAATTAGTCCTATAGAAAGTTCAAGATTGAGAACTTCTTGCCCTGAAATATGTTCAGTATGTAAAATATGGACTACCCTATGGTTGATGAGAAGTCAAAAGACCTCAATTAGTTTTTATAGAAAATTCAAGATCAAGGCCTCTTTTGGGTTGAAATATTTTCAGTATGTCAAATATGGACTACTGTATGGTTAATGAGACATCAGAAGGAGTCAATTAAGAAAGATGTTCAAAAGGTCAAAGAAGGAGTGAATTAGTCTCTGTAGAGAACGAGAACTCTTCGGCCTGCAAATTGTTCAGTATGTCAAATATGGAATACTGTACAGTTGATGAGACATCAAAGGACCTCAATTCGTCTGTACAGAAAATTCAAGATCAAGGCCTCTTTAGCCTGAAATATTTTAAGTATGTAAAATATGGACTACCGTATGGTTGATGAGAAATCAGAAGGAGTCAATTAGGAAAGATGTTCAAAAGGTCAAATAAGGAGACAATTAGTCCTATAGAAAATTCAAGATTGAGAACTCCTTGGCCTCAAATATGTTCAGTATGTAAAATATGGACTACCCTATGGTTGATGAGAAGTCAAAAGACCTCAATTAGTTTGTATAGAAAATTCAAGATCAAGGCCTCTTTTGGGTTGAAATATTTTCAGTATGTCAAATATGGACTACTGTATGGTTGATGAGACATCAGAAGGAGTCAGTTAGGAAAGATGTTCAAAAGGTCAAAGAAGAATGAATTAGTCTCTGTAGAGAACGAGAACTCTTCGGCCTGCAAATTGTTCAGTATGTCAAATATGGAACACTGTACAGTTGATGAGACATCAAAAGACCTCAATTTGTCTGTACAGAAAATTCAAGATCAAGGCCTCTTTGGCCTGAAATATGTTCAGTATGTTAAATATGGACTACTGTACGGTTGATGAGAGATCAGAAGGAGTCAATTAGGAAATATGTTCAGAAGGTCAAATGAGGAGTCAATTAGTCTCTATAGAAAGTTCAATATTGAGAACTCCTTGGCCTGAAATATGTTCAGTATGTCAAAATATGGACTACCGTATGGATAATGAGAAATCAGAAGGCCTCAATTAGTCTGTATGGAAAATTCAAGATCAAGGCCTCTTTGGCCTGAAATATTTTCAGTATGTAAAATATGGACTACCGTATGGTTGATGAGATATCAGAAGGATATGTTCAGAAGGTCAAATGAGGAGTCAATTAGTCTCTATAGAAAGTTCAAGATTGAGAACTCCTTGGCCTGAAATATGTTCAGTATGTAAAATATGGACTACTGTATGGTTGATGAGAAATCAGAAGGCCTCAATTAGGAAAGATGTTCAAAAGGTCAAAGAAGGAGTGAATTAGTCTCTGTAGAGAACGAGAACGCTTCGGCCTGCAAATTGTTCAGTATGTCAAATATGGAATACTGTACGGTTGATGAGAAATCAGAAGGCCTCAATTAGTCTGTATAGAAAATTCAAGATCAAGGCCTCTTTGGCCTGAAATATTTTCAGTGTGTTAAATATGGACTACTGTATGGTTGATGAGAGATCAGAAGGAGTCAGTTAGGAAATATGTTCAAAAGGTCTAATGAGGAGTCAATTAGTCTCTATAGAAAGTTCAAGATTGAGAACTCCTTGGCCTGAAATATGTTCAGGATGTAAAATATGGACTACCATATGGTTAATGAGAAATCAGAAGGCCTCAATTAGTCTGTATGGAAAATTCAAGATCAAGGCCTCTTTGGCCTGAAATATTTTCAGTATGTAAAATATTGAATACCATATGGTTGATGAGAAATCAGAAGGCCTCAATTAGGAAAGATGTTCAAAAGGTCAAAGAAGGAGTGAATTAGTCTCTGTAGAGAACGAGAACGCTTCAGCCTGCAAATTGTTCAGTATGTCAAATATGGAATACTGTACGGTTGATGAGAAATCAGAAGGCCTCAATTAGTCTGTATAGAAAATTCAAGATCAAGGCCTGTTTGGCCTGAAATATTTTCAATATGTTAAATATGGACTACTGTATGGTTGATGAGAGATCAGAAGGAGTCAATTAGGAAATATGTTCAAAAGGTCAAATGAGGAGTCAATTAGTCTCTATAGAAAGTTCAAGATTGAGAACTCCTTGGCCTGAAATATGTTCAGGATGTAAAATATGGACTACCGTATGGTTAATGAGAAATCAGAAGGCCTCAATTAGTCTGTATAGAAAATTCAAGATCAAGGCCTCTTTGGCCTGAAATATTTTCAGTATGTTAAATATGGACTACTGTATGGTTGATGAGAGATCAGAAGGAGTCAATTAGGAAATATGTTCAAAAGGTCAAAGAAGGAGTGAATTAGTCTCTGTAGAGAACGAGAACTCTTCGGCCTGCAAATTGTTCAGTATGTCAAATATGGAATACTGTACGGTTGATGAGACATCAAACGACCTCAATTCGTCTGTACAGAAAATTCAAGATCAAGGACTCTTTAGCCTGAAATATTTTAAGTATGTAAAATATGGACTACCGTATGGTTGATGAGAAATCAGAAGGAGTCAATTAGGAAAGATGTTCAAAAGGTCAAATAAGGAGACAATTAGTCCTATAGAAAGTTCAAGATTGAGAACTTCTTGCCCTGAAATATGTTCAGTATGTAAAATATGGACTACCCTATGGTTGATGAGAAGTCAAAAGACCTCAATTAGTTTTTATAGAAAATTCAAGATCAAGGCCTCTTTTGGGTTGAAATATTTTCAGTATGTCAAATATGGACTACTGTATGGTTAATGAGACATCAGAAGGAGTCAATTAAGAAAGATGTTCAAAAGGTCAAAGAAGGAGTGAATTAGTCTCTGTAGAGAACGAGAACTCTTCGGCCTGCAAATTGTTCAGTATGTCAAATATGGAATACTGTACAGTTGATGAGACATCAAAGGACCTCAATTCGTCTGTACAGAAAATTCAAGATCAAGGCCTCTTTAGCCTGAAATATTTTAAGTATGTAAAATATGGACTACCGTATGGTTGATGAGAAATCAGAAGGAGTCAATTAGGAAAGATGTTCAAAAGGTCAAATAAGGAGACAATTAGTCCTATAGAAAGTTCAAGATTGAGAACTCCTTGGCCTCAAATATGTTCAGTATGTAAAATATGGACTACCCTATGGTTGATGAGAAGTCAAAAGACCTCAATTAGTTTGTATAGAAAATTCAAGATCAAGGCCTCTTTTGGGTTGAAATATTTTCAGTATGTCAAATATGGACTACTGTATGGTTGATGAGACATCAGAAGGAGTCAATTAGGAAAGATGTTCAAAAGGTCAAAGAAGAATGAATTAGTCTCTGTAGAGAACGAGAACTCTTCGGCCTGCAAATTGTTCAGTATGTCAAATATGGAACACTGTACAGTTGATGAGACATCAAAAGACCTCAATTTGTCTGTACAGAAAATTCAAGATCAAGGCCTCTTTGGCCTGAAATATGTTCAGTATGTTAAATATGGACTACTGTACGGTTGATGAGAGATCAGAAGGAGTCAATTAGGAAATATGTTCAGAAGGTCAAATGAGGAGTCAATTAGTCTCTATAGAAAGTTCAAGATTGAGAACTCCTTGGCCTGAAATATGTTCAGTATGTCAAAATATGGACTACCGTATGGATAATGAGAAATCAGAAGGCCTCAATTAGTCTGTATGGAAAATTCAAGATCAAGGCCTCTTTGGCCTGAAATATTTTCAGTATGTAAAATATGGACTACCGTATGGTTGATGAGATATCAGAAGGATATGTTCAGAAGGTCAAATGAGGAGTCAATTAGTCTCTATAGAAAGTTCAAGATTGAGAACTCCTTGGCCTGAAATATGTTCAGTATGTAAAATATGGACTACTGTATGGTTAATGAGAAATCAGAAGGCCTCAATTAGTCTGTATGGAAAATTCAAGATCAAGGCCTCTTTGGCCTGAAATATTTTCAGTATGTAAAATATTGAATACCATATGGTTGATGAGAAATCAGAAGGCCTCAATTAGGAAAGATGTTCAAAAGGTCAAAGAAGGAGTGAATTAGTCTCTGTAGAGAACGAGAACGCTTCGGCCTGCAAATTGTTCAGTATGTCAAATATGGAATACTGTACGGTTGATGAGAAATCAGAAGGCCTCAATTAGTCTGTATAGAAAATTCAAGATCAAGGCCTCTTTGGCCTGAAATATTTTCAGTGTGTTAAATATGGACTACTGTATGGTTGATGAGAGATCAGAAGGAGTCAGTTAGGAAATATGTTCAAAAGGTCTAATGAGGAGTCAATTAGTCTCTATAGAAAGTTCAAGATTGAGAACTCCTTGGCCTGAAATATGTTCAGGATGTAAAATATGGACTACCATATGGTTAATGAGAAATCAGAAGGCCTCAATTAGTCTGTATGGAAAATTCAAGATCAAGGCCTCTTTGGCCTGAAATATTTTCAGTATGTAAAATATTGAATACCATATGGTTGATGAGAAATCAGAAGGCCTCAATTAGGAAAGATGTTCAAAAGGTCAAAGAAGGAGTGAATTAGTCTCTGTAGAGAACGAGAACGCTTCAGCCTGCAAATTGTTCAGTATGTCAAATATGGAATACTGTACGGTTGATGAGAAATCAGAAGGCCTCAATTAGTCTGTACAGAAAATTCAAGATCAAGGCCTGTTTGGCCTGAAATATTTTCAATATGTTAAATATGGACTACTGTATGGTTGATGAGAGATCAGAAGGAGTCAATTAGGAAATATGTTCAAAAGGTCAAATGAGGAGTCAATTAGTCTCTATAGAAAGTTCAAGATTGAGAACTCCTTGGCCTGAAATATGTTCAGGATGTAAAATATGGACTACCGTATGGTTAATGAGAAATCAGAAGGCCTCAATTAGTCTGTATAGAAAATTCAAGATCAAGGCCTCTTTGGCCTGAAATATTTTCAGTATGTTAAATATGGACTACTGTATGGTTGATGAGAGATCAGAAGGAGTCAATTAGGAAATATGTTCAAAAGGTCAAAGAAGGAGTGAATTAGTCTCTGTAGAGAACGAGAACTCTTCGGCCTGCAAATTGTTCAGTATGTCAAATATGGAATACTGTACGGTTGATGAGACATCAAACGACCTCAATTCGTCTGTACAGAAAATTCAAGATCAAGGACTCTTTAGCCTGAAATATTGTAAGTATGTAAAATATGGACTACCGTATGGTTGATGAGAAATCAGAAGGAGTCAATTAGGAAAGATGTTCAAAAGGTCAAATAAGGAGACAATTAGTCCTATAGAAAGTTCAAGATTGAGAACTTCTTGCCCTGAAATATGTTCAGTATGTAAAATATGGACTACCCTATGGTTGATGAGAAGTCAAAAGACCTCAATTAGTTTTTATAGAAAATTCAAGATCAAGGCCTCTTTTGGGTTGAAATATTTTCAGTATGTCAAATATGGACTACTGTATGGTTAATGAGACATCAGAAGGAGTCAATTAAGAAAGATGTTCAAAAGGTCAAAGAAGGAGTGAATTAGTCTCTGTAGAGAACGAGAACTCTTCGGCCTGCAAATTGTTCAGTATGTCAAATATGGAATACTGTACAGTTGATGAGACATCAAAGGACCTCAATTCGTCTGTACAGAAAATTCAAGATCAAGGCCTCTTTAGCCTGAAATATTTTAAGTATGTAAAATATGGACTACCGTATGGTTGATGAGAAATCAGAAGGAGTCAATTAGGAAAGATGTTCAAAAGGTCAAATAAGGAGACAATTAGTCCTATAGAAAGTTCAAGATTGAGAACTCCTTGGCCTCAAATATGTTCAGTATGTAAAATATGGACTACCCTATGGTTGATGAGAAGTCAAAAGACCTCAATTAGTTTGTATAGAAAATTCAAGATCAAGGCCTCTTTTGGGTTGAAATATTTTCAGTATGTCAAATATGGACTACTGTATGGTTGATGAGACATCAGAAGGAGTCAATTAGGAAAGATGTTCAAAAGGTCAAAGAAGAATGAATTAGTCTCTGTAGAGAACGAGAACTCTTCGGCCTGCAAATTGTTCAGTATGTCAAATATGGAACACTGTACAGTTGATGAGACATCAAAAGACCTCAATTTGTCTGTACAGAAAATTCAAGATCAAGGCCTCTTTGGCCTGAAATATGTTCAGTATGTTAAATATGGACTACTGTACGGTTGATGAAAGATCAGAAGGAGTCAATTAGGAAATATGTTCAGAAGGTCAAATGAGGAGTCAATTAGTCTCTATAGAAAGTTCAAGATTGAGAACTCCTTGGCCTGAAATATGTTCAGTATGTCAAAATATGGACTACCGTATGGATAATGAGAAATCAGAAGGCCTCAATTAGTCTGTATGGAAAATTCAAGATCAAGGCCTCTTTGGCCTGAAATATTTTCAGTATGTAAAATATGGACTACCGTATGGTTGATGAGATATCAGAAGGATATGTTCAGAAGGTCAAATGAGGAGTCAATTAGTCTCTATAGAAAGTTCAAGATTGAGAACTCCTTGGCCTGAAATATGTTCAGTATGTAAAATATGGACTACTGTATGGTTAATGAGAAATCAGAAGGCCTCAATTAGTCTGTATGGAAAATTCAAGATCAAGGCCTCTTTGGCCTGAAATATTTTCAGTATGTAAAATATTGAATACCATATGGTTGATGAGAAATCAGAAGGCCTCATTTAGGAAAGATGTTCAAAAGGTCAAAGAAGGAGTGAATTAGTCTCTGTAGAGAACGAGAACGCTTCGGCCTGCAAATTGTTCAGTATGTCAAATATGGAATACTGTACGGTTGATGAGAAATCAGAAGGCCTCAATTAGTCTGTATAGAAAATTCAAGATCAAGGCCTCTTTGGCCTGAAATATTTTCAGTGTGTTAAATATGGACTACTGTATGGTTGATGAGAGATCAGAAGGAGTCAGTTAGGAAATATGTTCAAAAGGTCTAATGAGGAGTCAATTAGTCTCTATAGAAAGTTCAAGATTGAGAACTCCTTGGCCTGAAATATGTTCAGGATGTAAAATATGGACTACCATATGGTTAATGAGAAATCAGAAGGCCTCAATTAGTCTGTATGGAAAATTCAAGATCAAGGCCTCTTTGGCCTGAAATATTTTCAGTATGTAAAATATTGAATACCATATGGTTGATGAGAAATCAGAAGGCCTCAATTAGGAAAGATGTTCAAAAGGTCAAAGAAGGAGTGAATTAGTCTCTGTAGAGAACGAGAACGCTTCAGCCTGCAAATTGTTCAGTATGTCAAATATGGAATACTGTACGGTTGATGAGAAATCAGAAGACCTCAATTAGTCTGTATAGAAAATTCAAGATCAAGGCCTGTTTGGCCTGAAATATTTTCAATATGTTAAATATGGACTACTGTATGGTTGATGAGAGATCAGAAGGAGTCAATTAGGAAATATGTTCAAAAGGTCAAATGAGGAGTCAATTAGTCTCTATAGAAAGTTCAAGATTGAGAACTCCTTGGCCTGAAATATGTTCAGGATGTAAAATATGGACTACCGTATGGTTAATGAGAAATCAGAAGGCCTCAATTAGTCTGTATAGAAAATTCAAGATCAAGGCCTCTTTGGCCTGAAATATTTTCAGTATGTTAAATATGGACTACTGTATGGTTGATGAGAGATCAGAAGGAGTCAATTAGGAAATATGTTCAAAAGGTCAAAGAAGGAGTGAATTAGTCTCTGTAGAGAACGAGAACTCTTCGGCCTGCAAATTGTTCAGTATGTCAAATATGGAATACTGTACGGTTGATGAGACATCAAACGACCTCAATTCGTCTGTACAGAAAATTCAAGATCAAGGACTCTTTAGCCTGAAATATTTTAAGTATGTAAAATATGGACTACCGTATGGTTGATGAGAAATCAGAAGGAGTCAATTAGGAAAGATGTTCAAAAGGTCAAATAAGGAGACAATTAGTCCTATAGAAAGTTCAAGATTGAGAACTTCTTGCCCTGAAATATGTTCAGTATGTAAAATATGGACTACCCTATGGTTGATGAGAAGTCGAAAGACCTCAATTAGTTTTTATAGAAAATTCAAGATCAAGGCCTCTTTTGGGTTGAAATATTTTCAGTATGTCAAATATGGACTACTGTATGGTTAATGAGACATCAGAAGGAGTCAATTAAGAAAGATGTTCAAAAGGTCAAAGAAGGAGTGAATTAGTCTCTGTAGAGAACGAGAACTCTTCGGCCTGCAAATTGTTCAGTATGTCAAATATGGAATACTGTACAGTTGATGAGACATCAAAGGACCTCAATTCGTCTGTACAGAAAATTCAAGATCAAGGCCTCTTTAGCCTGAAATATTTTAAGTATGTAAAATATGGACTACCGTATGGTTGATGAGAAATCAGAAGGAGTCAATTAGGAAAGATGTTCAAAAGGTCAAATAAGGAGACAATTAGTCCTATAGAAAGTTCAAGATTGAGAACTCCTTGGCCTCAAATATGTTCAGTATGTAAAATATGGACTACCCTATGGTTGATGAGAAGTCAAAAGACCTCAATTAGTTTGTATAGAAAATTCAAGATCAAGGCCTCTTTTGGGTTGAAATATTTTCAGTATGTCAAATATGGACTACTGTATGGTTGATGAGACATCAGAAGGAGTCAATTAGGAAAGATGTTCAAAAGGTCAAAGAAGAATGAATTAGTCTCTGTAGAGAACGAGAACTCTTCGGCCTGCAAATTGTTCAGTATGTCAAATATGGAACACTGTACAGTTGATGAGACATCAAAAGACCTCAATTTGTCTGTACAGAAAATTCAAGATCAAGGCCTCTTTGGCCTGAAATATGTTCAGTATGTTAAATATGGACTACTGTACGGTTGATGAGAGATCAGAAGGAGTCAATTAGGAAATATGTTCAGAAGGTCAAATGAGGAGTCAATTAGTCTCTATAGAAAGTTCAATATTGAGAACTCCTTGGCCTGAAATATGTTCAGTATGTCAAAATATGGACTACCGTATGGATAATGAGAAATCAGAAGGCCTCAATTAGTCTGTATGGAAAATTCAAGATCAAGGCCTCTTTGGCCTGAAATATTTTCAGTATGTAAAATATGGACTACCGTATGGTTGATGAGATATCAGAAGGAGTCAATTAGGAAATATGTTCAGAAGGTCAAATGAGGAGTCAATTAGTCTCTATAGAAAGTTCAAGATTGAGAACTCCTTGGCCTGAAATATGTTCAGTATGTAAAATATGGACTACTGTATGGTTAATGAGAAATCAGAAGGCCTCAATTAGTCTGTATGGAAAATTCAAGATCAAGGCCTCTTTGGCCTGAAATATTTTCAGTATGTAAAATATTGAATACCATATGGTTGATGAGAAATCAGAAGGCCTCAATTAGGAAAGATGTTCAAAAGGTCAAAGAAGGAGTGAATTAGTCTCTGTAGAGAACGAGAACGCTTCGGCCTGCAAATTGTTCAGTATGTCAAATATGGAATACTGTACGGTTGATGAGAAATCAGAAGGCCTCAATTAGTCTGTATAGAAAATTCAAGATCAAGGCCTCTTTGGCCTGAAATATTTTCAGTGTGTTAAATATGGACTACTGTATGGTTGATGAGAGATCAGAAGGAGTCAGTTAGGAAATATGTTCAAAAGGTCTAATGAGGAGTCAATTAGTCTCTATAGAAAGTTCAAGATTGAGAACTCCTTGGCCTGAAATATGTTCAGGATGTAAAATATGGACTACCATATGGTTAATGAGAAATCAGAAGGCCTCAATTAGTCTGTATGGAAAATTCAAGATCAAGGCCTCTTTGGCCTGAAATATTTTCAGTATGTTAAATATGGACTACTGTATGGTTGATGAGAGATCAGAAGGAGTCAATTAGGAAATATGTTCAAAAGGTCAAAGAAGGAGTGAATTAGTCTCTGTAGAGAACGAGAACTCTTCGGCCTGCAAATTGTTCAGTATGTCAAATATGGAATACTGTACGGTTGATGAGACATCAAACGACCTCAATTCGTCTGTACAGAAAATTCAAGATCAAGGACTCTTTAGCCTGAAATATTTTAAGTATGTAAAATATGGACTACCGTATGGTTGATGAGAAATCAGAAGGAGTCAATTAGGAAAGATGTTCAAAAGGTCAAATAAGGAGACAATTAGTCCTATAGAAAGTTCAAGATTGAGAACTTCTTGCCCTGAAATATGTTCAGTATGTAAAATATGGACTACCCTATGGTTGATGAGAAGTCGAAAGACCTCAATTAGTTTTTATAGAAAATTCAAGATCAAGGCCTCTTTTGGGTTGAAATATTTTCAGTATGTCAAATATGGACTACTGTATGGTTAATGAGACATCAGAAGGAGTCAATTAAGAAAGATGTTCAAAAGGTCAAAGAAGGAGTGAATTAGTCTCTGTAGAGAACGAGAACTCTTCGGCCTGCAAATTGTTCAGTATGTCAAATATGGAATACTGTACAGTTGATGAGACATCAAAGGACCTCAATTCGTCTGTACAGAAAATTCAAGATCAAGGCCTCTTTAGCCTGAAATATTTTAAGTATGTAAAATATGGACTACCGTATGGTTGATGAGAAATCAGAAGGAGTCAATTAGGAAAGATGTTCAAAAGGTCAAATAAGGAGACAATTAGTCCTATAGAAAGTTCAAGATTGAGAACTCCTTGGCCTCAAATATGTTCAGTATGTAAAATATGGACTACCCTATGGTTGATGAGAAGTCAAAAGACCTCAATTAGTTTGTATAGAAAATTCAAGATCAAGGCCTCTTTTGGGTTGAAATATTTTCAGTATGTCAAATATGGACTACTGTATGGTTGATGAGACATCAGAAGGAGTCAATTAGGAAAGATGTTCAAAAGGTCAAAGAAGAATGAATTAGTCTCTGTAGAGAACGAGAACTCTTCGGCCTGCAAATTGTTCAGTATGTCAAATATGGAACACTGTACAGTTGATGAGACATCAAAAGACCTCAATTTGTCTGTACAGAAAATTCAAGATCAAGGCCTCTTTGGCCTGAAATATGTTCAGTATGTTAAATATGGACTACTGTACGGTTGATGAGAGATCAGAAGGAGTCAATTAGGAAATATGTTCAGAAGGTCAAATGAGGAGTCAATTAGTCTCTATAGAAAGTTCAATATTGAGAACTCCTTGGCCTGAAATATGTTCAGTATGTCAAAATATGGACTACCGTATGGATAATGAGAAATCAGAAGGCCTCAATTAGTCTGTATGGAAAATTCAAGATCAAGGCCTCTTTGGCCTGAAATATTTTCAGTATGTAAAATATGGACTACCGTATGGTTGATGAGATATCAGAAGGAGTCAATTAGGAAATATGTTCAGAAGGTCAAATGAGGAGTCAATTAGTCTCTATAGAAAGTTCAAGATTGAGAACTCCTTGGCCTGAAATATGTTCAGTATGTAAAATATGGACTACTGTATGGTTAATGAGAAATCAGAAGGCCTCAATTAGTCTGTATGGAAAATTCAAGATCAAGGCCTCTTTGGCCTGAAATATTTTCAGTATGTAAAATATTGAATACCATATGGTTGATGAGAAATCAGAAGGCCTCAATTAGGAAAGATGTTCAAAAGGTCAAAGAAGGAGTGAATTAGTCTCTGTAGAGAACGAGAACGCTTCGGCCTGCAAATTGTTCAGTATGTCAAATATGGAATACTGTACGGTTGATGAGAAATCAGAAGGCCTCAATTAGTCTGTATAGAAAATTCAAGATCAAGGCCTCTTTGGCCTGAAATATTTTCAGTGTGTTAAATATGGACTACTGTATGGTTGATGAGAGATCAGAAGGAGTCAGTTAGGAAATATGTTCAAAAGGTCTAATGAGGAGTCAATTAGTCTCTATAGAAAGTTCAAGATTGAGAACTCCTTGGCCTGAAATATGTTCAGGATGTAAAATATGGACTACCATATGGTTAATGAGAAATCAGAAGGCCTCAATTAGTCTGTATGGAAAATTCAAGATCAAGGCCTCTTTGGCCTGAAATATTTTCAGTATGTAAAATATTGAATACCATATGGTTGATGAGAAATCAGAAGACCTCAATTAGGAAAGATGTTCAAAAGGTCAAAGAAGGAGTGAATTAGTCTCTGTAGAGAACGAGAACGCTTCAGCCTGCAAATTGTTCAGTATGTCAAATATGGAATACTGTACGGTTGATGAGAGATCAGAAGGAGTCAATTAGGAAATATGTTCAAAAGGTCAAAGAAGGAGTGAATTAGTCTCTGTAGAGAACGAGAACTCTTCGGCCTGCAAATTGTTCAGTATGTCAAATATGGAATACTGTACGGTTGATGAGACATCAAACGACCTTAATTCGTCTGTACAGAAAATTCAAGATCAAGGACTCTTTAGCCTGAAATATTTTAAGTATGTAAAATATGGACTACCGTATGGTTGATGAGAAATCAGAAGGAGTCAATTAGGAAAGATGTTCAAAAGGTCAAATAAGGAGACAATTAGTCCTATAGAAAGTTCAAGATTGAGAACTTCTTGCCCTGAAATATGTTCAGTATGTAAAATATGGACTACCCTATGGTTGATGAGAAGTCAAAAGACCTCAATTAGTTTTTATAGAAAATTCAAGATCAAGGCCTCTTTTGGGTTGAAATATTTTCAGTATGTCAAATATGGACTACTGTATGGTTAATGAGACATCAGAAGGAGTCAATTAAGAAAGATGTTCAAAAGGTCAAAGAAGGAGTGAATTAGTCTCTGTAGAGAACGAGAACTCTTCGGCCTGCAAATTGTTCAGTATGTCAAATATGGAACACTGTACAGTTGATGAGACATCAAAAGACCTCAATTTGTCTGTACAGAAAATTCAAGATCAAGGCCTCTTTGGCCTGAAATATGTTCAGTATGTTAAATATGGACTACTGTACGGTTGATGAGAGATCAGAAGGAGTCAATTAGGAAATATGTTCAGAAGGTCAAATGAGGAGTCAATTAGTCTCTATAGAAAGTTCAATATTGAGAACTCCTTGGCCTGAAATATGTTCAGTATGTCAAAATATGGACTACCGTATGGATAATGAGAAATCAGAAGGCCTCAATTAGTCTGTATGGAAAATTCAAGATCAAGGCCTCTTTGGCCTGAAATATTTTCAGTATGTAAAATATGGACTACCGTATGGTTGATGAGATATCAGAAGGAGTCAATTAGGAAATATGTTCAGAAGGTCAAATGAGGAGTCAATTAGTCTCTATAGAAAGTTCAAGATTGAGAACTCCTTGGCCTGAAATATGTTCAGTATGTAAAATATGGACTACTGTATGGTTAATGAGAAATCAGAAGGCCTCAATTAGTCTGTATGGAAAATTCAAGATCAAGGCCTCTTTGGCCTGAAATATTTTCAGTATGTAAAATATTGAATACCATATGGTTGATGAGAAATCAGAAGGCCTCAATTAGGAAAGATGTTCAAAAGGTCAAAGAAGGAGTGAATTAGTCTCTGTAGAGAACGAGAACGCTTCAGCCTGCAAATTGTTCAGTATGTCAAATATGGAATACTGTACGGTTGATGAGAAATCAGAAGGCCTCAATTAGTCTGTATAGAAAATTCAAGATCAAGGCCTCTTTGGCCTGAAATATTTTCAGTGTGTTAAATATGGACTACTGTATGGTTGATGAGAGATCAGAAGGAGTCAGTTAGGAAATATGTTCAAAAGGTCTAATGAGGAGTCAATTAGTCTCTATAGAAAGTTCAAGATTGAGAACTCCTTGGCCTGAAATATGTTCAGGATGTAAAATATGGACTACCATATGGTTAATGAGAAATCAGAAGGCCTCAATTAGTCTGTATGGAAAATTCAAGATCAAGGCCTCTTTGGCCTGAAATATTTTCAGTATGTAAAATATTGAATACCATATGGTTGATGAGAAATCAGAAGGCCTCAATTAGGAAAGATGTTCAAAAGGTCAAAGAAGGAGTGAATTAGTCTCTGTAGAGAACGAGAACGCTTCAGCCTGCAAATTGTTCAGTATGTCAAATATGGAATACTGTACGGTTGATGAGAGATCAGAAGGAGTCAATTAGGAAATATGTTCAAAAGGTCAAAGAAGGAGTGAATTAGTCTCTGTAGAGAACGAGAACTCTTCGGCCTGCAAATTGTTCAGTATGTCAAATATGGAATACTGTACGGTTGATGAGACATCAAACGACCTTAATTCGTCTGTACAGAAAATTCAAGATCAAGGACTCTTTAGCCTGAAATATTTTAAGTATGTAAAATATGGACTACCGTATGGTTGATGAGAAATCAGAAGGAGTCAATTAGGAAAGATGTTCAAAAGGTCAAATAAGGAGACAATTAGTCCTATAGAAAGTTCAAGATTGAGAACTCCTTGGCCTCAAATATGTTCAGTATGTAAAATATGGACTACCCTATGGTTGATGAGAAGTCAAAAGACCTCAATTAGTTTGTATAGAAAATTCAAGATCAAGGCCTCTTTTGGGTTGAAATATTTTCAGTATGTCAAATATGGACTACTGTATGGTTGATGAGACATCAGAAGGAGTCAATTAGGAAAGATGTTCAAAAGGTCAAAGAAGAATGAATTAGTCTCTGTAGAGAACGAGAACTCTTCGGCCTGCAAATTGTTCAGTATGTCAAATATGGAACACTGTACAGTTGATGAGACATCAAAAGACCTCAATTTGTCTGTACAGAAAATTCAAGATCAAGGCCTCTTTGGCCTGAAATATGTTCAGTATGTCAAATATGGAATACTGTACGGTTGATGAGAAATCAGAAGGCCTCAATTAGTCTGTATAGAAAATTCAAGATCAAGGCCTCTTTTGGGTTGAAATATTTTCAGTATGTCAAATATGGACTACTGTATGGTTAATGAGACATCAGAAGGAGTCAATTAAGAAAGATGTTCAAAAGGTCAAAGAAGGAGTGAATTAGTCTCTGTAGAGAACGAGAACTCTTCGGCCTGCAAATTGTTCAGTATGTCAAATATGGAACACTGTACAGTTGATGAGACATCAAAAGACCTCAATTTGTCTGTACAGAAAATTCAAGATCAAGGCCTCTTTGGCCTGAAATATGTTCAGTATGTTAAATATGGACTACTGTACGGTTGATGAGAGATCAGAAGGAGTCAATTAGGAAATATGTTCAGAAGGTCAAATGAGGAGTCAATTAGTCTCTATAGAAAGTTCAATATTGAGAACTCCTTGGCCTGAAATATGTTCAGTATGTCAAAATATGGACTACCGTATGGATAATGAGAAATCAGAAGGCCTCAATTAGTCTGTATGGAAAATTCAAGATCAAGGCCTCTTTGGCCTGAAATATTTTCAGTATGTAAAATATGGACTACCGTATGGTTGATGAGATATCAGAAGGAGTCAATTAGGAAATATGTTCAGAAGGTCAAATGAGGAGTCAATTAGTCTCTATAGAAAGTTCAAGATTGAGAACTCCTTGGCCTGAAATATGTTCAGGATGTAAAATATGGACTACGGTATGGTTAATGAGAAATCAGAAGGCCTCAATTAGTCTGTATAGAAAATTCAAGATCAAGGCCTCTTTGGCCTGAAATATTTTCAGTATGTTAAATATGGAATACTGTACGGTTGATGAGAGATCAGAAGGAGTCAATTAGGAAATATGTTCAAAAGGTCAAAGAAGGAGTGAATTAGTCTCTGTAGAGAACGAGAACTCTTCGGCCTGCAAATTGTTCAGTATGTCAAATATGGAATACTGTACGGTTGATGAGACATCAAACGACCTTAATTCGTCTGTACAGAAAATTCAAGATCAAGGACTCTTTAGCCTGAAATATTTTAAGTATGTAAAATATGGACTACCGTATGGTTGATGAGAAATCAGAAGGAGTCAATTAGGAAAGATGTTCAAAAGGTCAAATAAGGAGACAATTAGTCCTATAGAAAGTTCAAGATTGAGAACTCCTTGGCCTCAAATATGTTCAGTATGTAAAATATGGACTACCCTATGGTTGATGAGAAGTCAAAAGACCTCAATTAGTTTGTATAGAAAATTCAAGATCAAGGCCTCTTTTGGGTTGAAATATTTTCAGTATGTCAAATATGGACTACTGTATGGTTGATGAGACATCAGAAGGAGTCAATTAGGAAAGATGTTCAAAAGGTCAAAGAAGAATGAATTAGTCTCTGTAGAGAACGAGAACTCTTCGGCCTGCAAATTGTTCAGTATGTCAAATATGGAACACTGTACAGTTGATGAGACATCAAAAGACCTCAATTTGTCTGTACAGAAAATTCAAGATCAAGGCCTCTTTGGCCTGAAATATGTTCAGTATGTCAAATATGGAATACTGTACGGTTGATGAGAAATCAGAAGGCCTCAATTAGTCTGTATAGAAAATTCAAGATCAAGGCCTCTTTTGGGTTGAAATATTTTCAGTATGTCAAATATGGACTACTGTATGGTTAATGAGACATCAGAAGGAGTCAATTAAGAAAGATGTTCAAAAGGTCAAAGAAGGAGTGAATTAGTCTCTGTAGAGAACGAGAACTCTTCGGCCTGCAAATTGTTCAGTATGTCAAATATGGAACACTGTACAGTTGATGAGACATCAAAAGACCTCAATTTGTCTGTACAGAAAATTCAAGATCAAGGCCTCTTTGGCCTGAAATATGTTCAGTATGTTAAATATGGACTACTGTACGGTTGATGAGAGATCAGAAGGAGTCAATTAGGAAATATGTTCAGAAGGTCAAATGAGGAGTCAATTAGTCTCTATAGAAAGTTCAATATTGAGAACTCCTTGGCCTGAAATATGTTCAGTATGTCAAAATATGGACTACCGTATGGATAATGAGAAATCAGAAGGCCTCAATTAGTCTGTATGGAAAATTCAAGATCAAGGCCTCTTTGGCCTGAAATATTTTCAGTATGTAAAATATGGACTACCGTATGGTTGATGAGATATCAGAAGGAGTCAATTAGGAAATATGTTCAGAAGGTCAAATGAGGAGTCAATTAGTCTCTATAGAAAGTTCAAGATTGAGAACTCCTTGGCCTGAAATATGTTCAGTATGTAAAATATGGACTACTGTATGGTTAATGAGAAATCAGAAGGCCTCAATTAGTCTGTATGGAAAATTCAAGATCAAGGCCTCTTTGGCCTGAAATATTTTCAGTATGTAAAATATTGAATACCATATGGTTGATGAGAAATCAGAAGGCCTCAATTAGGAAAGATGTTCAAAAGGTCAAAGAAGGAGTGAATTAGTCTCTGTAGAGAACGAGAACGCTTCAGCCTGCAAATTGTTCAGTATGTCAAATATGGAATACTGTACGGTTGATGAGAAATCAGAAGGCCTCAATTAGTCTGTATAGAAAATTCAAGATCAAGGCCTCTTTGGCCTGAAATATTTTCAGTGTGTTAAATATGGACTACTGTATGGTTGATGAGAGATCAGAAGGAGTCAGTTAGGAAATATGTTCAAAAGGTCTAATGAGGAGTCAATTAGTCTCTATAGAAAGTTCAAGATTGAGAACTCCTTGGCCTGAAATATGTTCAGGATGTAAAATATGGACTACCATATGGTTAATGAGAAATCAGAAGGCCTCAATTAGTCTGTATGGAAAATTCAAGATCAAGGCCTCTTTGGCCTGAAATATTTTCAGTATGTAAAATATTGAATACCATATGGTTGATGAGAAATCAGAAGGCCTCAATTAGGAAAGATGTTCAAAAGGTCAAAGAAGGAGTGAATTAGTCTCTGTAGAGAACGAGAACGCTTCAGCCTGCAAATTGTTCAGTATGTCAAATATGGAATACTGTACGGTTGATGAGAGATCAGAAGGAGTCAATTAGGAAATATGTTCAAAAGGTCAAAGAAGGAGTGAATTAGTCTCTGTAGAGAACGAGAACTCTTCGGCCTGCAAATTGTTCAGTATGTCAAATATGGAATACTGTACGGTTGATGAGACATCAAACGACCTTAATTCGTCTGTACAGAAAATTCAAGATCAAGGACTCTTTAGCCTGAAATATTTTAAGTATGTAAAATATGGACTACCGTATGGTTGATGAGAAATCAGAAGGAGTCAATTAGGAAAGATGTTCAAAAGGTCAAATAAGGAGACAATTAGTCCTATAGAAAGTTCAAGATTGAGAACTCCTTGGCCTCAAATATGTTCAGTATGTAAAATATGGACTACCCTATGGTTGATGAGAAGTCAAAAGACCTCAATTAGTTTGTATAGAAAATTCAAGATCAAGGCCTCTTTTGGGTTGAAATATTTTCAGTATGTCAAATATGGACTACTGTATGGTTGATGAGACATCAGAAGGAGTCAATTAGGAAAGATGTTCAAAAGGTCAAAGAAGAATGAATTAGTCTCTGTAGAGAACGAGAACTCTTCGGCCTGCAAATTGTTCAGTATGTCAAATATGGAACACTGTACAGTTGATGAGACATCAAAAGACCTCAATTTGTCTGTACAGAAAATTCAAGATCAAGGCCTCTTTGGCCTGAAATATGTTCAGTATGTCAAATATGGAATACTGTACGGTTGATGAGAAATCAGAAGGCCTCAATTAGTCTGTATAGAAAATTCAAGATCAAGGCCTCTTTTGGGTTGAAATATTTTCAGTATGTCAAATATGGACTACTGTATGGTTAATGAGACATCAGAAGGAGTCAATTAAGAAAGATGTTCAAAAGGTCAAAGAAGGAGTGAATTAGTCTCTGTAGAGAACGAGAACTCTTCGGCCTGCAAATTGTTCAGTATGTCAAATATGGAACACTGTACAGTTGATGAGACATCAAAAGACCTCAATTTGTCTGTACAGAAAATTCAAGATCAAGGCCTCTTTGGCCTGAAATATGTTCAGTATGTTAAATATGGACTACTGTACGGTTGATGAGAGATCAGAAGGAGTCAATTAGGAAATATGTTCAGAAGGTCAAATGAGGAGTCAATTAGTCTCTATAGAAAGTTCAATATTGAGAACTCCTTGGCCTGAAATATGTTCAGTATGTCAAAATATGGACTACCGTATGGATAATGAGAAATCAGAAGGCCTCAATTAGTCTGTATGGAAAATTCAAGATCAAGGCCTCTTTGGCCTGAAATATTTTCAGTATGTAAAATATGGACTACCGTATGGTTGATGAGATATCAGAAGGAGTCAATTAGGAAATATGTTCAGAAGGTCAAATGAGGAGTCAATTAGTCTCTATAGAAAGTTCAAGATTGAGAACTCCTTGGCCTGAAATATGTTCAGTATGTAAAATATGGACTACTGTATGGTTAATGAGAAATCAGAAGGCCTCAATTAGTCTGTATGGAAAATTCAAGATCAAGGCCTCTTTGGCCTGAAATATTTTCAGTATGTAAAATATTGAATACCATATGGTTGATGAGAAATCAGAAGGCCTCAATTAGGAAAGATGTTCAAAAGGTCAAAGAAGGAGTGAATTAGTCTCTGTAGAGAACGAGAACGCTTCAGCCTGCAAATTGTTCAGTATGTCAAATATGGAATACTGTACGGTTGATGAGAAATCAGAAGGCCTCAATTAGTCTGTATAGAAAATTCAAGATCAAGGCCTGTTTGTCCTGAAATATTTTCAATATGTTAAATATGGACTACTGTATGGTTGATGAGAGATCAGAAGGAGTCAATTAGGAAATATGTTCAAAAGGTCAAATGAGGAGTCAATTAGTCTCTATAGAAAGTTCAAGATTGAGAACTCCTTGGCCTGAAATATGTTCAGGATGTAAAATATGGACTACGGTATGGTTAATGAGAAATCAGAAGGCCTCAATTAGTCTGTATAGAAAATTCAAGATCAAGGCCTCTTTGGCCTGAAATATTTTCAGTATGTTAAATATGGACTACTGTATGGTTGATGAGAGATCAGAAGGAGTCAATTAGGAAATATGTTCAAAAGGTCAAAGAAGGAGTGAATTAGTCTCTGTAGAGAACGAGAACTCTTCGGCCTGCAAATTGTTCAGTATGTCAAATATGGAATACTGTACGGTTGATGAGACATCAAACGACCTCAATTCGTCTGTACAGAAAATTCAAGATCAAGGACTCTTTAGCCTGAAATATTTTAAGTATGTAAAATATGGACTACCGTATGGTTGATGAGAAATCAGAAGGAGTCAATTAGGAAAGATGTTCAAAAGGTCAAATAAGGAGACAATTAGTCCTATAGAAAGTTCAAGATTGAGAACTTCTTGCCCTGAAATATGTTCAGTATGTAAAATATGGACTACCCTATGGTTGATGAGAAGTCAAAAGACCTCAATTAGTTTTTATAGAAAATTCAAGATCAAGGCCTCTTTTGGGTTGAAATATTTTCAGTATGTCAAATATGGACTACTGTATGGTTAATGAGACATCAGAAGGAGTCAATTAAGAAAGATGTTCAAAAGGTCAAAGAAGGAGTGAATTAGTCTCTGTAGAGAACGAGAACTCTTCGGCCTGCAAATTGTTCAGTATGTCAAATATGGAATACTGTACAGTTGATGAGACATCAAAGGACCTCAATTCGTCTGTACAGAAAATTCAAGATCAAGGCCTCTTTAGCCTGAAATATTTTAAGTATGTAAAATATGGACTACCGTATGGTTGATGAGAAATCAGAAGGAGTCAATTAGGAAAGATGTTCAAAAGGTCAAATAAGGAGACAATTAGTCCTATAGAAAGTTCAAGATTGAGAACTCCTTGGCCTCAAATATGTTCAGTATGTAAAATATGGACTACCCTATAGTTGATGAGAAGTCAAAAGACCTCAATTAGTTTGTATAGAAAATTCAAGATCAAGGCCTCTTTTGGGTTGAAATATTTTCAGTATGTCAAATATGGACTACTGTATGGTTGATGAGACATCAGAAGGAGTCAATTAGGAAAGATGTTCAAAAGGTCAAAGAAGAATGAATTAGTCTCTGTAGAGAACGAGAACTCTTCGGCCTGCAAATTGTTCAGTATGTCAAATATGGAACACTGTACAGTTGATGAGACATCAAAAGACCTCAATTTGTCTGTACAGAAAATTCAAGATCAAGGCCTCTTTGGCCTGAAATATGTTCAGTATGTTAAATATGGACTACTGTACGGTTGATGAGAGATCAGAAGGAGTCAATTAGGAAATATGTTCAGAAGGTCAAATGAGGAGTCAATTAGTCTCTATAGAAAGTTCAATATTGAGAACTCCTTGGCCTGAAATATGTTCAGTATGTCAAAATATGGACTACCGTATGGATAATGAGAAATCAGAAGGCCTCAATTAGTCTGTATGGAAAATTCAAGATCAAGGCCTCTTTGGCCTGAAATATTTTCAGTATGTAAAATATGGACTACCGTATGGTTGATGAGATATCAGAAGGAGTCAATTAGGAAATATGTTCAGAAGGTCAAATGAGGAGTCAATTAGTCTCTATAGAAAGTTCAAGATTGAGAACTCCTTGGCCTGAAATATGTTCAGTATGTAAAATATGGACTACTGTATGGTTAATGAGAAATCAGAAGGCCTCAATTAGTCTGTATGGAAAATTCAAGATCAAGGCCTCTTTGGCCTGAAATATTTTCAGTATGTAAAATATTGAATACCATATGGTTGATGAGAAATCAGAAGGCCTCAATTAGGAAAGATGTTCAAAAGGTCAAAGAAGGAGTGAATTAGTCTCTGTAGAGAACGAGAACGCTTCAGCCTGCAAATTGTTCAGTATGTCAAATATGGAATACTGTACGGTTGATGAGAAATCAGAAGGCCTCAATTAGTCTGTATAGAAAATTCAAGATCAAGGCCTGTTTGTCCTGAAATATTTTCAATATGTTAAATATGGACTACTGTATGGTTGATGAGAGATCAGAAGGAGTCAATTAGGAAATATGTTCAAAAGGTCAAATGAGGAGTCAATTAGTCTCTATAGAAAGTTCAAGATTGAGAACTCCTTGGCCTGAAATATGTTCAGGATGTAAAATATGGACTACGGTATGGTTAATGAGAAATCAGAAGGCCTCAATTAGTCTGTATAGAAAATTCAAGATCAAGGCCTCTTTGGCCTGAAATATTTTCAGTATGTTAAATATGGACTACTGTATGGTTGATGAGAGATCAGAAGGAGTCAATTAGGAAATATGTTCAAAAGGTCAAAGAAGGAGTGAATTAGTCTCTGTAGAGAACGAGAACTCTTCGGCCTGCAAATTGTTCAGTATGTCAAATATGGAATACTGTACGGTTGATGAGACATCAAACGACCTCAATTCGTCTGTACAGAAAATTCAAGATCAAGGACTCTTTAGCCTGAAATATTTTAAGTATGTAAAATATGGACTACCGTATGGTTGATGAGAAATCAGAAGGAGTCAATTAGGAAAGATGTTCAAAAGGTCAAATAAGGAGACAATTAGTCCTATAGAAAGTTCAAGATTGAGAACTTCTTGCCCTGAAATATGTTCAGTATGTAAAATATGGACTACCCTATGGTTGATGAGAAGTCAAAAGACCTCAATTAGTTTTTATAGAAAATTCAAGATCAAGGCCTCTTTTGGGTTGAAATATTTTCAGTATGTCAAATATGGACTACTGTATGGTTAATGAGACATCAGAAGGAGTCAATTAAGAAAGATGTTCAAAAGGTCAAAGAAGGAGTGAATTAGTCTCTGTAGAGAACGAGAACTCTTCGGCCTGCAAATTGTTCAGTATGTCAAATATGGAATACTGTACAGTTGATGAGACATCAAAGGACCTCAATTCGTCTGTACAGAAAATTCAAGATCAAGGCCTCTTTAGCCTGAAATATTTTAAGTATGTAAAATATGGACTACCGTATGGTTGATGAGAAATCAGAAGGAGTCAATTAGGAAAGATGTTCAAAAGGTCAAATAAGGAGACAATTAGTCCTATAGAAAGTTCAAGATTGAGAACTCCTTGGCCTCAAATATGTTCAGTATGTAAAATATGGACTACCCTATGGTTGATGAGAAGTCAAAAGACCTCAATTAGTTTGTATAGAAAATTCAAGATCAAGGCCTCTTTTGGGTTGAAATATTTTCAGTATGTCAAATATGGACTACTGTATGGTTGATGAGACATCAGAAGGAGTCAATTAGGAAAGATGTTCAAAAGGTCAAAGAAGAATGAATTAGTCTCTGTAGAGAACGAGAACTCTTCGGCCTGCAAATTGTTCAGTATGTCAAATATGGAACACTGTACAGTTGATGAGACATCAAAAGACCTCAATTTGTCTGTACAGAAAATTCAAGATCAAGGCCTCTTTGGCCTGAAATATGTTCAGTATGTTAAATATGGACTACTGTACGGTTGATGAGAGATCAGAAGGAGTCAATTAGGAAATATGTTCAGAAGGTCAAATGAGGAGTCAATTAGTCTCTATAGAAAGTTCAATATTGAGAACTCCTTGGCCTGAAATATGTTCAGTATGTCAAAATATGGACTACCGTATGGATAATGAGAAATCAGAAGGCCTCAATTAGTCTGTATGGAAAATTCAAGATCAAGGCCTCTTTGGCCTGAAATATTTTCAGTATGTAAAATATGGACTACCGTATGGTTAATGAGATATCAGAAGGAGTCAATTAGGAAATATGTTCAGAAGGTCAAATGAGGAGTCAATTAGTCTCTATAGAAAGTTTAAGATTGAGAACTCCTTGGCCTGAAATATGTTCAGTATGTAAAATATGGACTACTGTATGGTTAATGAGAAATCAGAAGGCCTCAATTAGTCTGTATGGGAAAATTCAAGATCAAGGCCTCTTTGGCCTGAAATATTTTCAGTATGTAAAATATTGAATACCATATGGTTGATGAGAAATCAGAAGGCCTCAATTAGGAAAGATGTTCAAAAGGTCAAAGAAGGAGTGAATTAGTCTCTGTAGAGAACGAGAACGCTTCGGCCTGCAAATTGTTCAGTATGTCAAATATGGAATACTGTACGGTTGATGAGAAATCAGAAGGCCTCAATTAGTCTGTATAGAAAATTCAAGATCAAGGCCTCTTTGGCCTGAAATATTTTCAGTGTGTTAAATATGGACTACTGTATGGTTGATGAGAGATCAGAAGGAGTCAGTTAGGAAATATGTTCAAAAGGTCTAATGAGGAGTCAATTAGTCTCTATAGAAAGTTCAAGATTGAGAACTCCTTGGCCTGAAATATGTTCAGGATGTAAAATATGGACTACCATATGGTTAATGAGAAATCAGAAGGCCTCAATTAGTCTGTATGGAAAATTCAAGATCAAGGCCTCTTTGGCCTGAAATATTTTCAGTATGTAAAATATTGAATACCATATGGTTGATGAGAAATCAGAAGGCCTCAATTAGGAAAGATGTTCAAAAGGTCAAAGAAGGAGTGAATTAGTCTCTGTAGAGAACGAGAACGCTTCAGCCTGCAAATTGTTCAGTATGTCAAATATGGAATACTGTACGGTTGATGAGAAATCAGAAGGCCTCAATTAGTCTGTATAGAAAATTCAAGATCAAGGCCTGTTTGGCCTGAAATATTTTCAATATGTTAAATATGGACTACTGTATGGTTGATGAGAGATCAGAAGGAGTCAATTAGGAAATATGTTCAAAAGGTCAAATGAGGAGTCAATTAGTCTCTATAGAAAGTTCAAGATTGAGAACTCCTTGGCCTGAAATATGTTCAGGATGTAAAATATGGACTACCGTATGGTTAATGAGAAATCAGAAGGCCTCAATTAGTCTGTATAGAAAATTCAAGATCAAGGCCTCTTTGGCCTGAAATATTTTCAGTATGTTAAATATGGACTACTGTATGGTTGATGAGAGATCAGAAGGAGTCAATTAGGAAATATGTTCAAAAGGTCAAAGAAGGAGTGAATTAGTCTCTGTAGAGAACGAGAACTCTTCGGCCTGCAAATTGTTCAGTATGTCAAATATGGAATACTGTACGGTTGATGAGACATCAAACGACCTCAATTCGTCTGTACAGAAAATTCAAGATCAAGGACTCTTTAGCCTGAAATATTTTAAGTATGTAAAATATGGACTACCGTATGGTTGATGAGAAATCAGAAGGAGTCAATTAGGAAAGATGTTCAAAAGGTCAAATAAGGAGACAATTAGTCCTATAGAAAGTTCAAGATTGAGAACTTCTTGCCCTGAAATATGTTCAGTATGTAAAATATGGACTACCCTATGGTTGATGAGGTCAAAAGACCTCAATTAGTTTTTATAGAAAATTCAAGATCAAGGCCTCTTTTGGGTTGAAATATTTTCAGTATGTCAAATATGGACTACTGTATGGTTGATGAGACATCAGAAGGAGTCAATTAGGAAAGATGTTCAAAAGGTCAAAGAAGAATGAATTAGTCTCTGTAGAGAACGAGAACTCTTCGGCCTGCAAATTGTTCAGTATGTCAAATATGGAACACTGTACAGTTGATGAGACATCAAAAGACCTCAATTTGTCTGTACAGAAAATTCAAGATCAAGGCCTCTTTGGCCTGAAATATGTTCAGTATGTTAAATATGGACTACTGTACGGTTGATGAGAGATCAGAAGGAGTCAATTAGGAAATATGTTCAGAAGGTCAAATGAGGAGTCAATTAGTCTCTATAGAAAGTTCAATATTGAGAACTCCTTGGCCTGAAATATGTTCAGTATGTCAAAATATGGACTACCGTATGGATAATGAGAAATCAGAAGGCCTCAATTAGTCTGTATGGAAAATTCAAGATCAAGGCCTCTTTGGCCTGAAATATTTTCAGTATGTAAAATATGGACTACCGTATGGTTGATGAGATATCAGAAGGAGTCAATTAGGAAATATGTTCAGAAGGTCAAATGAGGAGTCAATTAGTCTCTATAGAAAGTTCAAGATTGAGAACTCCTTGGCCTGAAATATGTTCAGTATGTAAAATATGGACTACTGTATGGTTAATGAGAAATCAGAAGGCCTCAATTAGTCTGTATGGAAAATTCAAGATCAAGGCCTCTTTGGCCTGAAATATTTTCAGTATGTAAAATATTGAATACCATATGGTTGATGAGAAATCAGAAGGCCTCAATTAGGAAAGATGTTCAAAAGGTCAAAGAAGGAGTGAATTAGTCTCTGTAGAGAACGAGAACGCTTCAGCCTGCAAATTGTTCAGTATGTCAAATATGGAATACTGTACGGTTGATGAGAAATCAGAAGGCCTCAATTAGTCTGTATAGAAAATTCAAGATCAAGGCCTGTTTGTCCTGAAATATTTTCAATATGTTAAATATGGACTACTGTATGGTTGATGAGAGATCAGAAGGAGTCAATTAGGAAATATGTTCAAAAGGTCAAATGAGGAGTCAATTAGTCTCTATAGAAAGTTCAAGATTGAGAACTCCTTGGCCTGAAATATGTTCAGGATGTAAAATATGGACTACGGTATGGTTAATGAGAAATCAGAAGGCCTCAATTAGTCTGTATAGAAAATTCAAGATCAAGGCCTCTTTGGCCTGAAATATTTTCAGTATGTTAAATATGGACTACTGTATGGTTCATGAGAGATCAGAAGGAGTCAATTAGGAAATATGTTCAAAAGGTCAAAGAAGGAGTGAATTAGTCTCTGTAGAGAACGAGAACTCTTCGGCCTGCAAATTGTTCAGTATGTCAAATATGGAATACTGTACGGTTGATGAGACATCAAACGACCTCAATTCGTCTGTACAGAAAATTCAAGATCAAGGACTCTTTAGCCTGAAATATTTTAAGTATGTAAAATATGGACTACCGTATGGTTGATGAGAAATCAGAAGGAGTCAATTAGGAAAGATGTTCAAAAGGTCAAATAAGGAGACAATTAGTCCTATAGAAAGTTCAAGATTGAGAACTTCTTGCCCTGAAATATGTTCAGTATGTAAAATATGGACTACCCTATGGTTGATGAGAAGTCAAAAGACCTCAATTAGTTTTTATAGAAAATTCAAGATCAAGGCCTCTTTTGGGTTGAAATATTTTCAGTATGTCAAATATGGACTACTGTATGGTTAATGAGACATCAGAAGGAGTCAATTAAGAAAGATGTTCAAAAGGTCAAAGAAGGAGTGAATTAGTCTCTGTAGAGAACGAGAACTCTTCGGCCTGCAAATTGTTCAGTATGTCAAATATGGAATACTGTACAGTTGATGAGACATCAAAGGACCTCAATTCGTCTGTACAGAAAATTCAAGATCAAGGCCTCTTTAGCCTGAAATATTTTAAGTATGTAAAATATGGACTACCGTATGGTTGATGAGAAATCAGAAGGAGTCAATTAGGAAAGATGTTCAAAAGGTCAAATAAGGACACAATTAGTCCTATAGAAAGTTCAAGATTGAGAACTCCTTGGCCTCAAATATGTTCAGTATGTAAAATATGGACTACCCTATGGTTGATGAGAAGTCAAAAGACCTCAATTAGTTTGTATAGAAAATTCAAGATCAAGGCCTCTTTTGGGTTGAAATATTTTCAGTATGTCAAATATGGACTACTGTATGGTTGATGAGACATCAGAAGGAGTCAATTAGGAAAGATGTTCAAAAGGTCAAAGAAGAATGAATTAGTCTCTGTAGAGAACGAGAACTCTTCGGCCTGCAAATTGTTCAGTATGTCAAATATGGAACACTGTACAGTTGATGAGACATCAAAAGACCTCAATTTGTCTGTACAGAAAATTCAAGATCAAGGCCTCTTTGGCCTGAAATATGTTCAGTATGTTAAATATGGACTACTGTACGGTTGATGAGAGATCAGAAGGAGTCAATTAGGAAATATGTTCAGAAGGTCAAATGAGGAGTCAATTAGTCTCTATAGAAAGTTCAAGATTGAGAACTCCTTGGCCTGAAATATGTTCAGTATGTCAAAATATGGACTACCGTATGGATAATGAGAAATCAGAAGGCCTCAATTAGTCTGTATGGAAAATTCAAGATCAAGGCCTCTTTGGCCTGAAATATTTTCAGTATGTAAAATATGGACTACCGTATGGTTGATGAGATATCAGAAGGAGTCAATTAGGAAATATGTTCAGAAGGTCAAATGAGGAGTCAATTAGTCTCTATAGAAAGTTCAAGATTGAGAACTCCTTGGCCTGAAATATGTTCAGTATGTAAAATATGGACTACTGTATGGTTAATGAGAAATCAGAAGGCCTCAATTAGTCTGTATGGAAAATTCAAGATCAAGGCCTCTTTAGCCTGAAATATTTTCAGTATGTAAAATATTGAATACCATATGGTTGATGAGAAATCAGAAGGCCTCAATTAGGAAAGATGTTCAAAAGGTCAAAGAAGGAGTGAATTAGTCTCTGTAGAGAACGAGAACGCTTCGGCCTGCAAATTGTTCAGTATGTCAAATATGGAATACTGTACGGTTGATGAGAAATCAGAAGGCCTCAATTAGTCTGTATAGAAAATTCAAGATCAAGGCCTCTTTGACCTGAAATATTTTCAGTGTGTTAAATATGGACTACTGTATGGTTGATGAGAGATCAGAAGGAGTCAGTTAGGAAATATGTTCAAAAGGTCTAATGAGGAGTCAATTAGTCTCTATAGAAAGTTCAAGATTGAGAACTCCTTGGCCTGAAATATGTTCAGGATGTAAAATATGGACTACCATATGGTTAATGAGAAATCAGAAGGCCTCAATTAGTCTGTATAGAAAATTCAAGATCAAGGCCTCTTTGGCCTGAAATATTTTCAGTATGTTAAATATGGACTACTTTACGGTTGATGAGAGATCAGAAGGAGTCAATTAGGAAATATGTTCAGAAGGTCAAATGAGGAGTCAATTAGTCTCTATAGAAAGTTCAAGATTGAGAACTCCTTGGCCTGAAATATGTTCAGTATGTAAAATATGGACTACTGTATGGTTGATGAGAAATCAGACGACCTCAATTAGTCTGTTTAGAAAATTCAAGATCAAGGCCTCTTTGGCCTGAAATATTTTCAGTATGTAAAATATGGACTACCATATGGTTGATGAGAAATCAGAAGGCCTCAATTAGGAAAGATGTTCAAAAGGTCAAAGAAGGAGTGAATTAGTCTCTGTAGAGAACGAGAACGCTTCGGCCTGCAAATTGTTCAGTATGTCAAATATGGAATACTGTACGGTTGATGAGAAATCAGAAGGCCTCAATTAGTCTGTATAGAAAATTCAAGATCAAGGCCTCTTTGGCCTGAAATATTTTCAGTATGTTAAATATGGACTACTGTATGGTTGATGAGAGATCAGAAGGAGTCAATTAGGAAATATGTTCAAAAGGTCAAATGAGGAGTCAATTAGTCTCTATAGAAAGTTCAAGATTGAGAACTCCTTGGCCTGAAATATGTTCAGGATGTAAAATATGGTCTACCATATGGTTAATGAGAAATCAGAAGGCCTCAATTAGTCTGTATAAAAAATTCAAGATCAAGGCCTCTTTGGCCTGAAATATTTTCAGTATGTTAAATATGGACTACTGTACGGTTGATGAGAGATCAGAAGGAGTCAATTAGGAAATATGTTCAGAAGGTCAAATGAGGAGTCATTTAGTCTCTATAGAAAGTTCAAGATTGAGAACTCCTTGGCCTGAAATATGTTCAGTATGTAAAATATGGACTACTGTATGGTTGATGAGAAGTCAAAAGACCTCAATTAGTTTTTATAGAAAATTCAAGATCAAGGCCTCTTTTGGCTTGAAATATTTTCAGTATGTCAAATATGGACTACTGTATGGTTAATGAGACATCAGAAGGAGTCAATTAGGAAAGATGTTCAAAAGGTCAAAGAAGGAGTGAATTAGTCTCTGTAGAGAACGAGAACTCTTCGGCCTGCAAATTGTTCAGTATGTCAAATATGGAATACTGTACGGTTGATGAGACATCAAAAGACCTCAATTCGTCTGTACAGAAAATTCAAGATCAAGGCCTCTTTAGCCTGAAATATTTTAAGTATGTAAAATATGGACTACCGTATGGTTGATGAGAAATCAGAAGGAGTCAATTAGGAAAGATGTTCAAAAGCTCAAATAAGGAGACAATTAGTCCTATAGAAAGTTCAAGATTGAGAACTCCTTGGCCTCAAATATGTTCAGTATGTAAAATATGGACTACCCTATGGTTGATGAGAAGTCAAAAGACCTCAATTAGTTTGTATAGAAAATTCAAGATCAAGGCCTCTTTTGGCCTGAAATATTTTCAGTATGTAAAATATTGAATACCATATGGTTGATGAGAAATCAGAAGGCCTCAATTAGGAAAGATGTTCAAAAGGTCAAAGAAGGAGTGAATTAGTCTCTGTAGAGAACGAGAACGCTTCAGCCTGCAAATTGTTCAGTATGTCAAATATGGAATACTGTACGGTTGATGAGAAATCAGACGACCTCAATTAGTCTGTTTAGAAAATTCAAGATCAAGACCTCTTTGGCCTGAAATATTTTCAGTATGTAAAATATGGACTACCGTATGGTTGATGAGATATCAGAAGGAGTCAATTAGGAAAGATATTCAAAAGGTCAAATAAGGAGACAATTAGTCCTATAGAAAGTTCAAGATTGAGAACTCCTTGGCCTCAAATATGTTCAGTATGTAAAATATGGACTACCCTATGGTTGATGAGAAGTCAAAAGACCTCAATTAGTTTTTATAGAAAATTCAAGATCAAGGCCTCTTTTGGGTTGAAATATTTTCAGTATGTCAAATATGGACTACTGTATGGTTAATGAGACATCAGAAGGAGTCAATTAAGAAAGATGTTCAAAAGGTCAAAGAAGGAGTGAATTAGTCTCTGTAGAGAACGAGAACGCTTCAGCCTGCAAATTGTTCAGTATGTCAAATATGGAATACTGTACGGTTGATGAGAAATCAGAAGGCCTCAATTAGTCTGTATAGAAAATTCAAGATCAAGGCCTTTTGGCCTGAAATATTTTCAGTATGTTAAATATGGACTACTGTACTGTTGATGAGAGATCAGAAGCAGTCAATTAGGAAATATGTTCAGAAGGTCAAATGAGGAGTCAATTAGTCTCTATAGAAAGTTCAAGATTGAGAACTCCTTGCCCTGAAATATGTTCAGAATGTAAAATATGGACTACCGTATGGTTAATGAGAAATCAGAAGGCCTCAATTAGTCTGTATAGAAAATTCAAGATCAAGGCCTCTTTGGCCTGAAATATTTTCAGTATGTTAAATATGGACTACTGTACGGTTGATGAGAGATCAGAAGGAGTCAATTAGGAAATATGTTCAGAAGGTCAAATAAGGAGTCAATTAGTCTCTATAGAAAGTTCAAGATTGAGAACTCCTTGCCCTGAAATATGTTCAGTATGTAAAATATGGACTACTGTATGGTTGATGAGAAATCAGACGACCTCAATTAGTCTGTTTAGAAAATTCAAGATCAAGACCTCTTTGGCCTGAAATATTTTTAGTATGTAAAATATGGACTACCGTATGGTTGATGAGATATCAGAAGGAGTCAATTAGGAAAGATATTCAAAAGGTCAAATAAGGAGACAATTAGTCCTATAGAAAGTTCAAGATTGAGAACTCCTTGGCCTCAATTATGTTCAGTATGTAAAATATGGACTACCCTATGGTTGATGAGAAGTCAAAAGACCTCAATTAGTTTTTATAGAAAATTCAAGATCAAGGCCTCTTTTGGGTTGAAATATTTTCAGTATGTCAAATATGGACTACTGTATGGTTAATGAGACATCAGAAGGAGTCAATTAAGAAAGATGTTCAAAAGGTCAAAGAAGGAGTGAATTAGTCTCTGTAGAGAACGAGAACTCTTCGGCCTGCAAATTGTTCAGTATGTCAAATATGGAATACTGTACGTTTGATGAGACATCAAAAGACCTCAATTCGTCTGTACAGAAAATTCAAGATCAAGGCCTCTTTAGCCTGAAATATTTTAAGTATGTAAAATATGGACTACCGTATGGTTGATGAGAAATCAGAAGGAGTCAATTAGGAAAGATTTTCAAAAGGTCAAATAAGGAGACAATTAGTCCTATAGAAAGTTCAAGATTGAGAACTCCTTGGCCTCAAATATGTTCAGTATGTAAAATATGGACTACCCTATGGTTGATGAGAAGTCAAAAGACCTCAATTAGTTTGTATAGAAAATTCAAGATCAAGGCCTCTTTTGGGTTGAAATATTTTCAGTATGTCAAATATGGACTACTGTATGGTTGATGAGAGATCAGAAGGAGTCAATTAGGAAATATGTTCAGAAGGTCAAATGAGGAGTCAATTAGTCTCTATAGAAAGTTCAAGATTGAGAACTCCTTGGCCTGAAATATGTTCAGTATGTAAAATATGGACTACTGTGTGGTTGATGAGAAATCAGACGACCTCAATTAGTCTGTTTAGAAAATTCAAGATCAAGGCCTCTTTGGCCTGAAATATTTTCAGTATGTAAAATATGGACTACCGTATGGTTGATGAGATATCAGGAGTCAATTAGGAAAGATGTTCAAAAGGTCAAATAAGGAGACAATTAGTCCTATAGAAAGTTCAAGATTGAGAACTCCTTGCCCTGAAATATGTTCAGTATGTAAAATATGGACTACCCTATGGTTGATGAGAAGTCAAAAGACCTCAATTAGTTTTTATAAAAAATTCAAGATCAAGGCCTCTTTTGGGTTGAAATATTTTCAGTATGTCAAATATGGACAACTGTATGGTTGATGAGACATCAGAAGGAGTCAATTAGGAAAGATGTTCAAAAGGTCAAAGAAGAATGAATTAGTCTCTCTAGAGAACGAGAACTCTTCGGCCTGCAAATTGTTCAGTATGTCAAATATGGAACACTGTACAGTTGATGAGACATCAAAAGACCTCAATTCGTCTGTACAGAAAATTCAAGATCAAGGCCTCTTTGGCCTGAAATATGTTCAGTATGTTAAATATGGACTACTGTACGGTTGATGAGGGATCAGAAGGAGTCAATTAGGAAATATGTTCAGAAGGTCAAATGAGGAGTCAATTAGTCTCTATAGAAAGTTCAAGATTGAGAACTCCTTGGCCTGAAATATGTTCAGTATGTCAAAATATGGACTACCGTATGGTTAATGAGAAATCAGAAGGCCTCAATTAGTCTGTATGGAAAGTTCAAGATCAAGGCCTCTTTGGCCTGAAATATTTTCAGTATGTAAAATATTGAATACCATATGGTTGATGAGAAATCAGAAGGCCTCAATTAGGGAAGATATTCAAAAGGTCAAAGAAGGAGTGAATTAGTCTCTGTAGAGAACGAGAACGCTTCAGCCTGCAAATTGTTCAGTATGTCAAATATGGAATACTGTACGGTTGATGAGAAATCAGAAGGCCTCAATTAGTCTGTATAGAAAATTCAAGATCAAGGCCTCTTTGGCCTGAAATATTTTCAGTATGTTAAATATGGACTACTGTACTGTTGATGAGAGATCAGAAGCAGTCAATTAGGAAATATGTTCAGAAGGTCAAATGAGGAGTCAATTAGTCTCTATAGAAAGTTCAAGATTGAGAACTCCTTGGCCTGAAATATGTTCAGTATGTCAAAATATGGACTACCGTATGGTTAATGAGAAATCAGAAGGCCTCAATTAGTCTGTATGGAAAATTCAAGATCAAGGCCTCTTTGGCCTGAAATATTTTCAGTATGTAAAATATTGAATACCATATGGTTGATGAGAAATCAGAAGGCCTCAATTAGTCTGTATGGAAAATTCAAGATCAAGGCCTCTTTGGCCTAAAATATTTTCAGTATGTTAAATATGGACTACTGTACGGTTGATGAGAAATCAGAAGAAGTCAATTAGGAAAGATGTTCAAAAGGTCAAATAAGCAGACAATTAGTCCTATAGAAAGTTCAAGATTGAGAACTCCTTGGCCTCAAATATGTTCAGTATGTAAAATATGGACTACCCTATGGTTGATGAGAAGTCAAAAGACCTCAATTAGTTTGTATAGAAAATTCAAGATCAAGGCCTCTTTTGGGTTGAAATATTTTCAGTATGTCAAATATGGACTACTGTATGGTTGATGAGACATCAGAAGGAGTCAATTAGGAAAGATGTTCAAAAGGTCAAAGAAGAATGAATTAGTCTCTGTAGAGAACGAGAACTCTTCGGCCTGCAAATTGTTCAGTATGTCAAATATGGAACACTGTACAGTTGATGAGACATCAAAAGACCTCAATTCGTCTGTACAGAAAATTCAAGATCAAGGCCTCTTTGGCCTGAAATATGTTCAGTATGTTAAATATGGACTACTGTACGGTTGATGAGAGATCAGAAGGAGTCAATTAGGAAATATGTTCAGAAGGTCAAATGAGGAGTCAATTAGTCTCTATAGAAAGTTCAAGATTGAGAACTCCTTGGCCTGAAATATGTTCAGTATGTCAAAATATGGACTACCGTATGGATAATGAGAAATCAGAAGGCCTCAATTAGTCTGTATGGAAAATTCAAGATCAAGGCCTCTTTGGCCTGAAATATTTTCAGTATGTAAAATATTGAATACCATATGGTTGATGAGAAATCAGAAGGCCTCAATCAGGAAAGATGTTCAAAAGGTCAAAGAAGGAGTGAATTAGTCTCTGTAGAGAAGGAGAACGCTTCAGCCTGCAAATTGTTCAGTATGTCAAATATGGAATACTGTACGGTTGATGAGAAATCAGAAGGCCTCAATTAGTCTGTATAGAAAATTCAAGATCAAGGCCTGTTTGGCCTGAAATATTTTCAATATGTTAAATATGGACTACTGTATGGTTGATGAGAGATCAGAAGGAGTCAATTAGGAAATATGTTCAAAAGGTCAAATGAGGAGTCAATTAGTCTCTATAGAAAGTTCAAGATTGAGAACTCCTTGGCCTGAAATATGTTCAGGATGTAAAATATTGAATATTCAAATTGAATAGAAAATTCAAGATCAAGGCCTCTTTGGCCTGAAATATTTTCAGTATGTTAAATATGGACTACTGTACTGTTGATGAGAGATCAGAAGGAGTCAATTAGGAAATATGTTCAGAAGGTCAAATGAGGAGTCAATTAGTCTCTATAGAAAGTTCAAGATTGAGAACTCCTTGCCCTGAAATATGTTCAGAATGTAAAATATGGACTACCGTATGGTTAATGAGAAATCAGAAGGCCTCAATTAGTCTGTATAGAAAATTCAAGATCAAGGCCTCTTTGGCCTGAAATATTTTCAGTATGTTAAATATGGACTACTGTATGGTTGATGAGAGATCAGAAGGAGTCAATTAGGAAAGATGTTCAAAAGGTCAAAGAAGGAGTGAATTAGTCTCTGTAGAGAACGAGAACGCTTCAGCCTGCAAATTGTTCAGTATGTCAAATATGGAATACTGTACGGTTGATGAGAAATCAGAAGGCCTCAATTAGTCTGTATAGAAAATTCAAGATCAAGGCCTCTTTGGCCTGAAATATTTTCAGTATGTTAAATATGGACTACTGTATGGTTGATGAGAGATCAGAAGGAGTCAATTAGGAAATATGTTCAAAAGGTCAAATGAGGAGTCAATTAGTCTCTATAGAAAGTTCAAGATTGAGAACTCCTTGGCCTAAAATATGTTCAGTATGTAAAATATGGACTACTGTGTGGTTAATGAGAAATCAGACGACCTCAATTAGTCTGTTTAGAAAATTCAAGATCAAGGCCTCTTTGGCCTGAAATATTTTCAGTATGTAAAATATGGACTACCGTATGGTTGATGAGATATCAGGAGTCAATTAGGAAAGATGTTCAAAAGGTCAAATAAGGAGACAATTAGTCCTATAGAAAGTTCAAGATTGAGAACTCCTTGCCCTGAAATATGTTCAGTATGTAAAATATGGACTACCCTATGGTTGATGAGAAGTTAAAAAACCTCAATTAGTTTTTATAAAAAATTCAAGATCAAGGCCTCTTTTGGGTTGAAATATTTTCAGTATGTCAAATATGGACTACTGTATGGTTGATGAGACATCAGAAGGAGTCAATTAGGAAAGATGTTCAAAAGGTCAAAGAAGAATGAATTAGTCTCTCTAGAGAACGAGAACTCTTCGGCCTGCAAATTGTTCAGTATGTCAAATATGGAACACTGTACAGTTGATGAGACATCAAAAGACCTCAATTCGTCTGTACAGAAAATTCAAGATCAAGGCCTCTTTGGCCTGAAATATGTTCAGTATGTTAAATATGGACTACTGTACGGTTGATGAGAGATCAGAAGGAGTCAATTAGGAAATATGTTCAGAAGGTCAAATGAGGAGTCAATTAGTCTCTATAGAAAGTTCAAGATTGAGAACTCCTTGGCCTAAAATATGTTCAGTATGTAAAATATGGACTACTGTGTGGTTGATGAGAAATCAGACGACCTCAATTAGTCTGTTTAGAAAATTCAAGATCAAGGCCTCTTTGGCCTGAAATATTTTCAGTATGTAAAATATGGACTACCGTATGGTTGATGAGATATCAGGAGTCAATTAGGAAAGATGTTCAAAAGGTCAAATAAGGAGACAATTAGTCCTATAGAAAGTTCAAGATTGAGAACTCCTTGCCCTGAAATATGTTCAGTATGTAAAATATGGACTACCATATGGTTGATGAGAAGTCAAAAAACCTCAATTAGTTTTTATAAAAAATTCAAGATCAAGGCCTCTTTTGGGTTGAAATATTTTCAGTATGTCAAATATGGACTACTGTATGGTTAATGAGACATCAGAAGGAGTCAATTAAGAAAGATGTTCAAAAGGTCAAAGAAGGAGTGAATTAGTCTCTCTAGAGAACGAGAACTCTTCGGCCTGCAAATTGTTCAGTATGTCAAATATGGAACACTGTACAGTTGATGAGACATCAAAAGACCTCAATTCGTCTGTACAGAAAATTCAAGATCAAGGCCTCTTTGGCCTGAAATATGTTCAGTATGTTAAATATGGACTACTGTACGGTTGATGAGAGATCAGAAGGAGTCAATTAGGAAATATGTTCAGAAGGTCAAATGAGGAGTCAATTAGTCTCTATAGAAAGTTCAAGATTGAGAACTCCTTGGCCTGAAATATGTTCAGTATGTCAAAATATGGACTACCGTATGGTTAATGAGAAATCAGAAGGCCTCAATTAGTCTGTATGGAAAATTCAAGATCAAGGCCTCTTTGGCCTGAAATATTTTCAGTATGTAAAATATTGAATACCATATGGTTGATGAGAAATCAGAAGGCCTCAATTAGGAAAGATGTTCAAAAGGTCAAAGAAGGAGTGAATTAGTCTCTGTAGAGAACGAGAACGCTTCAGCCTGCAAATTGTTCAGTATGTCAAATATGGAATACTGTACGGTTGATGAGAAATCAGAAGGCCTCAATTAGTCTGTATAGAAAATTCAAGATCAAGGCCTGTTTGGCCTGAAATATTTTCAATATGTTAAATATGGACTACTGTATGGTTGATGAGAGATCAGAAGGAGTCAATTAGGAAATATGTTCAAAAGGTCAAATGAGGAGTCAATTAGTCTCTATAGAAAGTTCAAGATTGAGAACTCCTTGGCCTGAAATATGTTCAGGATGTAAAATATTGAATATTCAAATTGAATAGAAAATTCAAGATCAAGGCCTCTTTGGCCTGAAATATTTTCAGTATGTTAAATATGGACTACTGTACTGTTGATGAGAGATCAGAAGGAGTCAATTAGGAAATATGTTCAGAAGGTCAAATGAGGAGTCAATTAGTCTCTATAGAAAGTTCAAGATTGAGAACTCCTTGCCCTGAAATATGTTCAGAATGTAAAATATGGACTACCGTATGGTTAATGAGAAATCAGAAGGCCTCAATTAGTCTGTATAGAAAATTCAAGATCAAGGCCTCTTTGGCCTGAAATATTTTCAGTATGTTAAATATGGACTACTGTATGGTTGATGAGAGATCAGAAGGAGTCAATTAGGAAAGATGTTCAAAAGGTCAAAGAAGGAGTGAATTAGTCTCTGTAGAGAACGAGAACGCTTCAGCCTGCAAATTGTTCAGTATGTCAAATATGGAATACTGTACGGTTGATGAGAAATCAGAAGGCCTCAATTAGTCTGTATAGAAAATTCAAGATCAAGGCCTCTTTGGCCTGAAATATTTTCAGTATGTTAAATATGGACTACTGTATGGTTGATGAGAGATCAGAAGGAGTCAATTAGGAAATATGTTCAAAAGGTCAAATGAGGAGTCAATTAGTCTCTATAGAAAGTTCAAGATTGAGAACTCCTTGGCCTAAAATATGTTCAGTATGTAAAATATGGACTACTGTGTGGTTAATGAGAAATCAGACGACCTCAATTAGTCTGTTTAGAAAATTCAAGATCAAGGCCTCTTTGGCCTGAAATATTTTCAGTATGTAAAATATGGACTACCGTATGGTTGATGAGATATCAGGAGTCAATTAGGAAAGATGTTCAAAAGGTCAAATAAGGAGACAATTAGTCCTATAGAAAGTTCAAGATTGAGAACTCCTTGCCCTGAAATATGTTCAGTATGTAAAATATGGACTACCCTATGGTTGATGAGAAGTTAAAAAACCTCAATTAGTTTTTATAAAAAATTCAAGATCAAGGCCTCTTTTGGGTTGAAATATTTTCAGTATGTCAAATATGGACTACTGTATGGTTGATGAGACATCAGAAGGAGTCAATTAGGAAAGATGTTCAAAAGGTCAAAGAAGAATGAATTAGTCTCTCTAGAGAACGAGAACTCTTCGGCCTGCAAATTGTTCAGTATGTCAAATATGGAACACTGTACAGTTGATGAGACATCAAAAGACCTCAATTCGTCTGTACAGAAAATTCAAGATCAAGGCCTCTTTGGCCTGAAATATGTTCAGTATGTTAAATATGGACTACTGTACGGTTGATGAGAGATCAGAAGGAGTCAATTAGGAAATATGTTCAGAAGGTCAAATGAGGAGTCAATTAGTCTCTATAGAAAGTTCAAGATTGAGAACTCCTTGGCCTAAAATATGTTCAGTATGTAAAATATGGACTACTGTGTGGTTGATGAGAAATCAGACGACCTCAATTAGTCTGTTTAGAAAATTCAAGATCAAGGCCTCTTTGGCCTGAAATATTTTCAGTATGTAAAATATGGACTACCGTATGGTTGATGAGATATCAGGAGTCAATTAGGAAAGATGTTCAAAAGGTCAAATAAGGAGACAATTAGTCCTATAGAAAGTTCAAGATTGAGAACTCCTTGCCCTGAAATATGTTCAGTATGTAAAATATGGACTACCATATGGTTGATGAGAAGTCAAAAAACCTCAATTAGTTTTTATAAAAAATTCAAGATCAAGGCCTCTTTTGGGTTGAAATATTTTCAGTATGTCAAATATGGACTACTGTATGGTTAATGAGACATCAGAAGGAGTCAATTAAGAAAGATGTTCAAAAGGTCAAAGAAGGAGTGAATTAGTCTCTCTAGAGAACGAGAACTCTTCGGCCTGCAAATTGTTCAGTATGTCAAATATGGAACACTGTACAGTTGATGAGACATCAAAAGACCTCAATTCGTCTGTACAGAAAATTCAAGATCAAGGCCTCTTTGGCCTGAAATATGTTCAGTATGTTAAATATGGACTACTGTACGGTTGATGAGAGATCAGAAGGAGTCAATTAGGAAATATGTTCAGAAGGTCAAATGAGGAGTCAATTAGTCTCTATAGAAAGTTCAAGATTGAGAACTCCTTGGCCTGAAATATGTTCAGTATGTCAAAATATGGACTACCGTATGGTTAATGAGAAATCAGAAGGCCTCAATTAGTCTGTATGGAAAATTCAAGATCAAGGCCTCTTTGGCCTGAAATATTTTCAGTATGTAAAATATTGAATACCATATGGTTGATGAGAAATCAGAAGGCCTCAATTAGGAAAGATGTTCAAAAGGTCAAAGAAGGAGTGAATTAGTCTCTGTAGAGAACGAGAACGCTTCAGCCTGCAAATTGTTCAGTATGTCAAATATGGAATACTGTACGGTTGATGAGAAATCAGAAGGCCTCAATTAGTCTGTATAGAAAATTCAAGATCAAGGCCTGTTTGGCCTGAAATATTTTCAATATGTTAAATATGGACTACTGTATGGTTGATGAGAGATCAGAAGGAGTCAATTAGGAAATATGTTCAAAAGGTCAAATGAGGAGTCAATTAGTCTCTATAGAAAGTTCAAGATTGAGAACTCCTTGGCCTGAAATATGTTCAGGATGTAAAATATGGACTACCGTATGGTTAATGAGAAATCAGAAGGCCTCAATTAGTCTGTATAGAAAATTCAAGATCAAGGCCTCTTTGGCCTGAAATATTTTCATTATGTTAAATATGGACTACTGTATGGTTGATGAGAGATCAGAAGGAGTCAATTAGGAAATATGTTCAAAAGGTCAAAGAAGGAGTGAATTAGTCTCTGTAGAGAACGAGAACTCTTCGGCCTGCAAATTGTTCAGTATGTCAAATATGGAATACTGTACGGTTGATGAGACATCAAAAGACCTCAATTCGTCTGTACAGAAAATTCAAGATCAAGGACTCTTTAGCCTGAAATATTTTAAGTATGTAAAATATGGACTACCGTATGGTTGATGAGAAATCAGAAGGAGTCAATTAGGAAAGATGTTCAAAAGGTCAAATAAGGAGACATTTAGTCCTATAGAAAGTTCAAGATTGAGAACTTCTTGCCCTGAAATATGTTCAGTATGTAAAATATGGACTACCCTATGGTTGATGAGAAGTCAAAAGACCTCAATTAGTTTTTATAGAAAATTCAAGATCAAGGCCTCTTTTGGGTTGAAATATTTTCAGTATGTCAAATATGGACTACTGTATGGTTAATGAGACATCAGAAGGAGTCAATTAAGAAAGATGTTCAAAAGGTCAAAGAAGGAGTGAATTAGTCTCTGTAGAGAACGAGAACTCTTCGGCCTGCAAATTGTTCAGTATGTCAAATATGGAATACTGTACGGTTGATGAGACATCAAAGGACCTCAATTCGTCTGTACAGAAAATTCAAGATCAAGGCCTCTTTAGCCTGAAATATTTTAAGTATGTAAAATATGGATTACCGTATGGTTGATGAGAAATCAGAAGGAGTCAATTAGGAAAGATGTTCAAAAGGTCAAATAAGGAGACAATTAGTCCTATAGAAAGTTCAAGATTGAGAACTCCTTGGCCTCAAATATGTTCAGTATGTAAAATATGGACTACCCTATGGTTGATGAGAAGTCAAAAGACCTCAATTAGTTTGTATAGAAAATTCAAGATCAAGGCCTCTTTTGGGTTGAAATATTTTCAGTATGTCAAATATGGACTACTGTATGGTTGATGAGACATCAGAAGGAGTCAATTAGGAAAGATGTTCAAAAGGTCAAAGAAGAATGAATTAGTCTCTGTAGAGAACGAGAACTCTTCGGCCTGCAAATTGTTCAGTATGTCAAATATGGAACACTGTACAGTTGATGAGACATCAAAAGACCTCAATTTGTCTGTACAGAAAATTCAAGATCAAGGCCTCTTTGGCCTGAAATATGTTCAGTATGTTAAATATGGACTACTGTACGGTTGATGAGAGATCAGAAGGAGTCAATTAGGAAATATGTTCAGAAGGTCAAATGAGGAGTCAATTAGTCTCTATAGAAAGTTCAATATTGAGAACTCCTTGGCCTGAAATATGTTCAGTATGTCAAAATATGGACTACCGTATGGATAATGAGAAATCAGAAGGCCTCAATTAGTCTGTATGGAAAATTCAAGATCAAGGCCTCTTTGGCCTGAAATATTTTCAGTATGTAAAATATGGACTACCGTATGGTTAATGAGATATCAGAAGGAGTCAATTAGGAAATATGTTCAGAAGGTCAAATGAGGAGTCAATTAGTCTCTATAGAAAGTTTAAGATTGAGAACTCCTTGGCCTGAAATATGTTCAGTATGTAAAATATGGACTACTGTATGGTTAATGAGAAATCAGAAGGCCTCAATTAGTCTGTATGGGAAAATTCAAGATCAAGGCCTCTTTGGCCTGAAATATTTTCAGTATGTAAAATATTGAATACCATATGGTTGATGAGAAATCAGAAGGCCTCAATTAGGAAAGATGTTCAAAAGGTCAAAGAAGGAGTGAATTAGTCTCTGTAGAGAACGAGAACGCTTCGGCCTGCAAATTGTTCAGTATGTCAAATATGGAATACTGTACGGTTGATGAGAAATCAGAAGGCCTCAATTAGTCTGTATAGAAAATTCAAGATCAAGGCCTCTTTGGCCTGAAATATTTTCAGTGTGTTAAATATGGACTACTGTATGGTTGATGAGAGATCAGAAGGAGTCAGTTAGGAAATATGTTCAAAAGGTCTAATGAGGAGTCAATTAGTCTCTATAGAAAGTTCAAGATTGAGAACTCCTTGGCCTGAAATATGTTCAGGATGTAAAATATGGACTACCATATGGTTAATGAGAAATCAGAAGGCCTCAATTAGTCTGTATGGAAAATTCAAGATCAAGGCCTCTTTGGCCTGAAATATTTTCAGTATGTAAAATATTGAATACCATATGGTTGATGAGAAATCAGAAGGCCTCAATTAGGAAAGATGTTCAAAAGGTCAAAGAAGGAGTGAATTAGTCTCTGTAGAGAACGAGAACGCTTCAGCCTGCAAATTGTTCAGTATGTCAAATATGGAATACTGTACGGTTGATGAGAAATCAGAAGGCCTCAATTAGTCTGTATAGAAAATTCAAGATCAAGGCCTGTTTGGCCTGAAATATTTTCAATATGTTAAATATGGACTACTGTATGGTTGATGAGAGATCAGAAGGAGTCAATTAGGAAATATGTTCAAAAGGTCAAATGAGGAGTCAATTAGTCTCTATAGAAAGTTCAAGATTGAGAACTCCTTGGCCTGAAATATGTTCAGGATGTAAAATATGGACTACCGTATGGTTAATGAGAAATCAGAAGGCCTCAATTAGTCTGTATAGAAAATTCAAGATCAAGGCCTCTTTGGCCTGAAATATTTTCAGTATGTTAAATATGGACTACTGTATGGTTGATGAGAGATCAGAAGGAGTCAATTAGGAAATATGTTCAAAAGGTCAAAGAAGGAGTGAATTAGTCTCTGTAGAGAACGAGAACTCTTCGGCCTGCAAATTGTTCAGTATGTCAAATATGGAATACTGTACGGTTGATGAGACATCAAACGACCTCAATTCGTCTGTACAGAAAATTCAAGATCAAGGACTCTTTAGCCTGAAATATTTTAAGTATGTAAAATATGGACTACCGTATGGTTGATGAGAAATCAGAAGGAGTCAATTAGGAAAGATGTTCAAAAGGTCAAATAAGGAGACAATTAGTCCTATAGAAAGTTCAAGATTGAGAACTTCTTGCCCTGAAATATGTTCAGTATGTAAAATATGGACTACCCTATGGTTGATGAGGTCAAAAGACCTCAATTAGTTTTTATAGAAAATTCAAGATCAAGGCCTCTTTTGGGTTGAAATATTTTCAGTATGTCAAATATGGACTACTGTATGGTTGATGAGACATCAGAAGGAGTCAATTAGGAAAGATGTTCAAAAGGTCAAAGAAGAATGAATTAGTCTCTGTAGAGAACGAGAACTCTTCGGCCTGCAAATTGTTCAGTATGTCAAATATGGAACACTGTACAGTTGATGAGACATCAAAAGACCTCAATTTGTCTGTACAGAAAATTCAAGATCAAGGCCTCTTTGGCCTGAAATATGTTCAGTATGTTAAATATGGACTACTGTACGGTTGATGAGAGATCAGAAGGAGTCAATTAGGAAATATGTTCAGAAGGTCAAATGAGGAGTCAATTAGTCTCTATAGAAAGTTCAATATTGAGAACTCCTTGGCCTGAAATATGTTCAGTATGTCAAAATATGGACTACCGTATGGATAATGAGAAATCAGAAGGCCTCAATTAGTCTGTATGGAAAATTCAAGATCAAGGCCTCTTTGGCCTGAAATATTTTCAGTATGTAAAATATGGACTACCGTATGGTTGATGAGATATCAGAAGGAGTCAATTAGGAAATATGTTCAGAAGGTCAAATGAGGAGTCAATTAGTCTCTATAGAAAGTTCAAGATTGAGAACTCCTTGGCCTGAAATATGTTCAGTATGTAAAATATGGACTACTGTATGGTTAATGAGAAATCAGAAGGCCTCAATTAGTCTGTATGGAAAATTCAAGATCAAGGCCTCTTTGGCCTGAAATATTTTCAGTATGTAAAATATTGAATACCATATGGTTGATGAGAAATCAGAAGGCCTCAATTAGGAAAGATGTTCAAAAGGTCAAAGAAGGAGTGAATTAGTCTCTGTAGAGAACGAGAACGCTTCAGCCTGCAAATTGTTCAGTATGTCAAATATGGAATACTGTACGGTTGATGAGAAATCAGAAGGCCTCAATTAGTCTGTATAGAAAATTCAAGATCAAGGCCTGTTTGTCCTGAAATATTTTCAATATGTTAAATATGGACTACTGTATGGTTGATGAGAGATCAGAAGGAGTCAATTAGGAAATATGTTCAAAAGGTCAAATGAGGAGTCAATTAGTCTCTATAGAAAGTTCAAGATTGAGAACTCCTTGGCCTGAAATATGTTCAGGATGTAAAATATGGACTACGGTATGGTTAATGAGAAATCAGAAGGCCTCAATTAGTCTGTATAGAAAATTCAAGATCAAGGCCTCTTTGGCCTGAAATATTTTCAGTATGTTAAATATGGACTACTGTATGGTTCATGAGAGATCAGAAGGAGTCAATTAGGAAATATGTTCAAAAGGTCAAAGAAGGAGTGAATTAGTCTCTGTAGAGAACGAGAACTCTTCGGCCTGCAAATTGTTCAGTATGTCAAATATGGAATACTGTACGGTTGATGAGACATCAAACGACCTCAATTCGTCTGTACAGAAAATTCAAGATCAAGGACTCTTTAGCCTGAAATATTTTAAGTATGTAAAATATGGACTACCGTATGGTTGATGAGAAATCAGAAGGAGTCAATTAGGAAAGATGTTCAAAAGGTCAAATAAGGAGACAATTAGTCCTATAGAAAGTTCAAGATTGAGAACTTCTTGCCCTGAAATATGTTCAGTATGTAAAATATGGACTACCCTATGGTTGATGAGAAGTCAAAAGACCTCAATTAGTTTTTATAGAAAATTCAAGATCAAGGCCTCTTTTGGGTTGAAATATTTTCAGTATGTCAAATATGGACTACTGTATGGTTAATGAGACATCAGAAGGAGTCAATTAAGAAAGATGTTCAAAAGGTCAAAGAAGGAGTGAATTAGTCTCTGTAGAGAACGAGAACTCTTCGGCCTGCAAATTGTTCAGTATGTCAAATATGGAATACTGTACAGTTGATGAGACATCAAAGGACCTCAATTCGTCTGTACAGAAAATTCAAGATCAAGGCCTCTTTAGCCTGAAATATTTTAAGTATGTAAAATATGGACTACCGTATGGTTGATGAGAAATCAGAAGGAGTCAATTAGGAAAGATGTTCAAAAGGTCAAATAAGGACACAATTAGTCCTATAGAAAGTTCAAGATTGAGAACTCCTTGGCCTCAAATATGTTCAGTATGTAAAATATGGACTACCCTATGGTTGATGAGAAGTCAAAAGACCTCAATTAGTTTGTATAGAAAATTCAAGATCAAGGCCTCTTTTGGGTTGAAATATTTTCAGTATGTCAAATATGGACTACTGTATGGTTGATGAGACATCAGAAGGAGTCAATTAGGAAAGATGTTCAAAAGGTCAAAGAAGAATGAATTAGTCTCTGTAGAGAACGAGAACTCTTCGGCCTGCAAATTGTTCAGTATGTCAAATATGGAACACTGTACAGTTGATGAGACATCAAAAGACCTCAATTTGTCTGTACAGAAAATTCAAGATCAAGGCCTCTTTGGCCTGAAATATGTTCAGTATGTTAAATATGGACTACTGTACGGTTGATGAGAGATCAGAAGGAGTCAATTAGGAAATATGTTCAGAAGGTCAAATGAGGAGTCAATTAGTCTCTATAGAAAGTTCAAGATTGAGAACTCCTTGGCCTGAAATATGTTCAGTATGTCAAAATATGGACTACCGTATGGATAATGAGAAATCAGAAGGCCTCAATTAGTCTGTATGGAAAATTCAAGATCAAGGCCTCTTTGGCCTGAAATATTTTCAGTATGTAAAATATGGACTACCGTATGGTTGATGAGATATCAGAAGGAGTCAATTAGGAAATATGTTCAGAAGGTCAAATGAGGAGTCAATTAGTCTCTATAGAAAGTTCAAGATTGAGAACTCCTTGGCCTGAAATATGTTCAGTATGTAAAATATGGACTACTGTATGGTTAATGAGAAATCAGAAGGCCTCAATTAGTCTGTATGGAAAATTCAAGATCAAGGCCTCTTTGGCCTGAAATATTTTCAGTATGTAAAATATTGAATACCATATGGTTGATGAGAAATCAGAAGGCCTCAATTAGGAAAGATGTTCAAAAGGTCAAAGAAGGAGTGAATTAGTCTCTGTAGAGAACGAGAACGCTTCGGCCTGCAAATTGTTCAGTATGTCAAATATGGAATACTGTACGGTTGATGAGAAATCAGAAGGCCTCAATTAGTCTGTATAGAAAATTCAAGATCAAGGCCTCTTTGACCTGAAATATTTTCAGTGTGTTAAATATGGACTACTGTATGGTTGATGAGAGATCAGAAGGAGTCAGTTAGGAAATATGTTCAAAAGGTCTAATGAGGAGTCAATTAGTCTCTATAGAAAGTTCAAGATTGAGAACTCCTTGGCCTGAAATATGTTCAGGATGTAAAATATGGACTACCATATGGTTAATGAGAAATCAGAAGGCCTCAATTAGTCTGTATAGAAAATTCAAGATCAAGGCCTCTTTGGCCTGAAATATTTTCAGTATGTTAAATATGGACTACTTTACGGTTGATGAGAGATCAGAAGGAGTCAATTAGGAAATATGTTCAGAAGGTCAAATGAGGAGTCAATTAGTCTCTATAGAAAGTTCAAGATTGAGAACTCCTTGGCCTGAAATATGTTCAGTATGTAAAATATGGACTACTGTATGGTTGATGAGAAATCAGACGACCTCAATTAGTCTGTTTAGAAAATTCAAGATCAAGGCCTCTTTGGCCTGAAATATTTTCAGTATGTAAAATATGGACTACCATATGGTTGATGAGAAATCAGAAGGCCTCAATTAGGAAAGATGTTCAAAAGGTCAAAGAAGGAGTGAATTAGTCTCTGTAGAGAACGAGAACGCTTCGGCCTGCAAATTGTTCAGTATGTCAAATATGGAATACTGTACGGTTGATGAGAAATCAGAAGGCCTCAATTAGTCTGTATAGAAAATTCAAGATCAAGGCCTCTTTGGCCTGAAATATTTTCAGTATGTTAAATATGGACTACTGTATGGTTGATGAGAGATCAGAAGGAGTCAATTAGGAAATATGTTCAAAAGGTCAAATGAGGAGTCAATTAGTCTCTATAGAAAGTTCAAGATTGAGAACTCCTTGGCCTGAAATATGTTCAGGATGTAAAATATGGTCTACCATATGGTTAATGAGAAATCAGAAGGCCTCAATTAGTCTGTATAAAAAATTCAAGATCAAGGCCTCTTTGGCCTGAAATATTTTCAGTATGTTAAATATGGACTACTGTACGGTTGATGAGAGATCAGAAGGAGTCAATTAGGAAATATGTTCAGAAGGTCAAATGAGGAGTCATTTAGTCTCTATAGAAAGTTCAAGATTGAGAACTCCTTGGCCTGAAATATGTTCAGTATGTAAAATATGGACTACTGTATGGTTGATGAGAAGTCAAAAGACCTCAATTAGTTTTTATAGAAAATTCAAGATCAAGGCCTCTTTTGGCTTGAAATATTTTCAGTATGTCAAATATGGACTACTGTATGGTTAATGAGACATCAGAAGGAGTCAATTAGGAAAGATGTTCAAAAGGTCAAAGAAGGAGTGAATTAGTCTCTGTAGAGAACGAGAACTCTTCGGCCTGCAAATTGTTCAGTATGTCAAATATGGAATACTGTACGGTTGATGAGACATCAAAAGACCTCAATTCGTCTGTACAGAAAATTCAAGATCAAGGCCTCTTTAGCCTGAAATATTTTAAGTATGTAAAATATGGACTACCGTATGGTTGATGAGAAATCAGAAGGAGTCAATTAGGAAAGATGTTCAAAAGCTCAAATAAGGAGACAATTAGTCCTATAGAAAGTTCAAGATTGAGAACTCCTTGGCCTCAAATATGTTCAGTATGTAAAATATGGACTACCCTATGGTTGATGAGAAGTCAAAAGACCTCAATTAGTTTGTATAGAAAATTCAAGATCAAGGCCTCTTTTGGCCTGAAATATTTTCAGTATGTAAAATATTGAATACCATATGGTTGATGAGAAATCAGAAGGCCTCAATTAGGAAAGATGTTCAAAAGGTCAAAGAAGGAGTGAATTAGTCTCTTGTAGCGTCTGGAGTCTCTCTGGACAGGATCAAAGATGAGTCGATTCCACTATAAACGTCAGAAAGCCTTTTAGCCGTATATAAATTAGGTTCCGGTACCGAGGAGTCTGAGGAAGATGGCATCATGGACAGCTTTGTGGCTTGGCTGAGGTAGAACAGACAGCACCATTAGAATCCTGTGAGAACTTCAATCAGGACGCAATCTCTCCCCCCCCCCCCCCCCCCTCACTCAAAAGATAAGGGGGGGCCTAGACACACAGGCTCCTTCCAATACACAGACACAAACATTTTCTTTATGTAACTTTAATTAAACTATCCCAGAATGTATATGATGATTCCTGTGTGTACGCATGCTCCCTATGTCATTGCCAACATAGTCATGATGTACGAACAATGTAAAGTCATGTAAGATGCTTGTATTCATGTGTAAGAATGTATCTCTGCTCTAATATCTCCCAGTCATACTGTGTTTGATATCTAAATATTCCTCTCTCTTTCTCTTAACCAACGGTGCACAGTAGATGATTATGAAATGCATCACATTATGTTACCCCCCCTTTTGAGTAGAAATGTACCAAGTATGACACCATCATAAATTAGGCAAATGAGGTCATAAACGGAGACAAAGAAAGTGTTCTCCCGCCTAAAACTCCCATATCTGATTGGTCATTTCAGAAAAGATGGGCGGATGTTAATGTTTCTTTAAAGGACAGTAACACCAACATATCTTTGCTCAGTCGGTGCAGTCGATAAACAACCCTCTTATCATCTCGGCTCGTCCCCTGGCCAGGCGGCTTCGGCCCTGGCTTGGCGGCTCAGTCACGTGGGTTGGTTCCTTTGAAGTCGGCGCGCTCCGCAGCCAGGCGGACAGGCAACGCGCGCCATCCCAGCGTGCTCCATCTCAGCGCTCAGTCGTCTTCTAAAACTCCGACGAGACAATCTTCTTTTCCTCCCCTTTTCGGCATTCGCTTCAACCACCTTCAAACTTCCTGCGGATCGAGAACGCTCCGGAAGGACCAAAAGAGAACACACTCCAGCTCAAAGAACGCTCTGAGAAGACTCACGCGCATTCTTTATACTCAGCACAAAACAACCCATGCAAGTATAAATTCCATCGAAATTTAGATGCGTTTTAAGATGTGTACCCCTGTTTAAGGTGATATTATTCGTTGCTGGCTCTCGGTGGTTATGTTTGTGAAATTGCCATTCCTGAACCTTTCCTTCCTCTCTTTCATTCTCTTTCGTTACTATTCGTTGTTCTGTATATACATGTATTCTTTGTTTTAGTCGTATGTGTTCGTAGTATCAATTATTAAAACCATTGTATCCACGTTCGATTGTCATTGTTGCCGCTCACAAGGCATGGTCACTTTAATGTTCCGATCTAGCTACGAGCTCTCAAGTATCTTTGAATACTTTAATTAATATCATAATAGTTCGGAAAGTTTATTCTTCGTGACCAGAAGGATAATCTTCCCGAAGATTTGATAAGAAAGAATAAAACTTTGTGAGAATTGAATAAAGATTGTAGTACTGTTCGTTCGTTAAATGAACGGATCAGATGAATTTTAAGTTAATTCTAATTCAAAGGTTATTCTGTAATGATTTAATATATATTCGTAGTTAATTGCAACCCATTGTCGTTAACTATATATATATATTGCATAAATACCTAGGTTAGGTATTTCCCTTTTTGGGTGATTTGGAGATTTATAATTTAATCATAACCCGTTGCGATTAGTTATAAATAATGAAACATTAATAATCATAATTCCCTATTGAGCTAATTTAATTTATTATTATTATATGCAGCCGAGTCGCTACATTTTATGGTGGAGAAAAATTCGGGCACATTTTAAACTTTGTTTTGTGAGCAACAGTGTCAGTTTTATGTGTATATTACTGGTATTAATTTTTGTTTGTGTATGCGCGCTTCAGAAAGTGAGAGAAGTCGCAACGCGACGCAACCTCACATATCTGATAACTGGCCCAAAGTGGCCCAAAGCTGATTTCAGCCCAGTTAACAGCTGCTATGTGTCAAACATTTGAGTCACTGTTAATTGCTTAAAATAAACTGCAGTTCATAATATTAAAACTGTTTCTGTGAAAGAGAAGGAAACCTCTTTACAGCACAGTTTAATATTTTCAAAACCTGTAAGAACGAAGAAATCTTCTTTCAGTGTGATAAATGTTGATTTGAGCGATGTTCCTCATTTCATCTTAGTGAAGGCCTCACTAATGTATCGTAGTTGATTTAATTGCGTCGGTGTATTATTCAACTAAGCGATCTCACTCCTTTAGGTTAAACTTTGGCGTAGCTAACCAAATGCTTATACCTTATACAAATCAATCGGAAAAACTGCTGGCCAGTGTCCGATTGATGGGTAAATGGGAGTATTTATTTTTAAACCTTGATCCAGTTTAAAATTTGTAACAGAAAAAAATATTCTGTTCCATACATTTGTGTGTGCATGCGGAAAAAGAATTCCGGCCACATATTCTTTGTGTACCAATTGGCACAAAAAGGAGATTTGAAAATAAATTCTCTTCTCACTCGTGATTGTAAATCGCCGCGTTTAGGAAGAAAAAAAAAAACTTCCTCTCTTCGGACGCTTAAATCACTTTTTATTTTTTATTTTTTTATTTTTTTTATTTATTTAAAGTGTCGTAATACCTCTGACTAACACAAGAGGGCAGCCTGTCAGGTGTTCAGCACCTCTCAAATTACGCACACCCCCACCCACTCCTTGGTGTGGACTCAACTACGCCATCTTGTGGGCATCTGCGGATGTTTCTTTCCTTCCCTCTATCTCGTTTGTCAAAGTGAACTATCTTTTCCGCTATTTTATTTGTTTACTATTATAATCATTTCAATTTCTTTCCTGTTATTACTGTTATTTTAAATTGTTCAATCCTCTTGTTTTGCTGACTTCTCACACTTATTTAAATCCGGTTTAAACTAAGTTTAAACATGAATTTAAATTAAGTTCTCGGTTCAGCCATTAATGTTACTTGGTGGGAGCACGCCCCTATGTGACATTCTCGGCTAAGTCAGTTTTCCTCCTTTTCTCCTGTTGTTTTAATTTGAATTATTTTGATTCTATTTTCCCTTTTAGTTATTTGATTTCACTCATCAATTTATCATTACCTTCCAATTGGTACCATTCTAGTACTCCGCACTTATTTAGATTTTAGTTTAGACAAGTTTGAACTTAAATTTAAATTAAGCCTTCTCTTTTCAGCCTGTGATAGCCACTTATCAGTAGCACGCCCCCTACTGGGTGTCCTCATATGGGTGGGCATTCCTCTCTCTTCCCCTTTGGCTCCGTTTTCTGAATGGATTTATTTTGATGTCTCCCTTTTTCAAGGTTATTCAGATAATTACCATTATTTTCATCATTCTTTTGTGTTTTAGCACCATTTGGTAAATAATCCTTTACCTATCTTACCATACCTAACTATTTAAATTTGGTGTAAACAAGTACTAAGCTTAAGTTGACGTTAAGTCTCACTTGTTCAGCCAGTTGTGTACTTACAGGTAGTACTTCTCCTAGTACTTGGTGGTGAAGTGACGGTTACCTTCTGGTTGGGTTTCGAGGGGTGGAGTCACCTGGCCGGCGTAACTGACAGTGGCCGTGTGTGAATCTCGGGCACCTCTGTCCTCGTACCATTGGTGGCGGCACGCAGCCGACATCAGCAATTTGGGCACTCCAGGGAGAAGTCAACGAGTCCAGCTGACCACCAGGGCAATTTTGGTTAATTACTCTGATCCACCCATTTGGACTCCAAAGGGGCCTCAGAGGAAACCCAATTTTTGACCCTGCAGACTGGCCGTTGACCCGCCTTACCTGAGTGCCACCCAGTTGTGCTAAGAGTCACAAGCTGTTTGAGTGGGTGCACCGTGGTAGAAAGGGGACGAGGATCCGGGGACACCGCAGTCGAGTGTCCAGGGATCGCCGGTGAGATTGACTTCACCGCCGATTCCCCCCTGAGTGACCCCAATTCACCCCAGGCATAGTAAATCAGGTAAAGCCCATTCACTTATTGCAAGCCATAGAATATACATATTCCCTGGTCATTTAAGTGTTTGGCCCAACCTTCCTGTCTTAAGCCATACCATCCCCCTAGGTTTTATAGCTCAACAGCGCCTCCCACTCGCTTGGCCCTGTCATAAACCCTAGCATTGGTATTAAGCTGAGACCTTTTCCCTCTCTATCTCTTCTTATGTTCTCATTTTTGTTTCATTTTTATTTCATGCCTTTTCTTTTAGTTATTTTCGGTTATTTTGTTTTGTTCTATTTGCTTTCCTTTAATTTTGTTTTCTTCCAGTTCACCTAAAGACAGAACCTGTAAGAGCCATCAAGGAAAGCTGAATAATAGATTGACGACCCAGCAGCCAGTGTCAGTAAATGACCCAGTAGGCTACCGCACTGTCAAAATTGTTATTTAGATCCGACACTTACCCACACAAATCGGCCCCACCTGGCCGCTCACGGCCAAGACAATAGGTGCCCGGCCTAGATTTCACTAACTGTCTGAACCAGTTAGTCAAAATTACACACACAAATTAAATAGTCACACATTGCTATAGCTCGCTAAAACCCTATACGGACTTGCATTGGCCTCTTTTGTGCTGTCTTTCTCTTGCCTACAGCCCAGTATGTCCCGTTCATCCAGCCCCACTGACCACTGGGATCACGTCGAGACCTGGTTGACCGCCATGACGACTGCGTTCCTGCCTAAAGCCGCCGGTGACCTGCAGCACCTGAGCCAAGAACAGCTGGACGACGACTTGAACCGGCTGATGGCCCACGATCCAACCCAGAGCCACAGCCACAAGGAATGGGCCAAGATCGTCGGGGGCCTCGCTCACAACCTCATCGTCCAGGCACGACTCAGCGAAAAGAGCAACATCCACCTGGAGCAAGAAGCAGCAGCACTGAAGCTCCAGGCTGAGGAGGCCCGGAGGAACCAGGCCCACGCACAGAGTCGTCTAGATCAACTACTCCTCGAGGCCCAGGACCGGCACGAGACAGAGGATGAAACGGACCCACAGCTTCAGGAGGAAGTGGAGAGACTTCAAAATGCCCTAGCAGACCTTCGTGTAGATACAGAGCACAGAGAGCAGTTGGAGAGAGAATCCCAAAAGGAACTAAGGGAAAAACTCCAACAAGGTGAAGCTCTCCTAGCAAGAGCAGAAATTTAACTGAAAGAAAGGGACGGCAAGGCCATAGCCTGTGAAAACCACTTGCAAGCGGCCCGTGCCCAGATCCATGATTTGGTTCAACAAAAAGACTATTTAAAAGAAGAACTTGCAGCTGTTCACAGAGAACTTAAGTACGCTTACAGACTGCAGAGTGACCAGAAAGGGGAAACACACACCACAGAGTTTCCCCTGACAAGTGGGCCTATGCCTCCCCGTCAAGAGTTCCGAGCTCAAAAGGGGGATGAAAGCCCACTGCTCAAGATGTCACCAGCCAGTTTCCAAGAGCCCCCATCAGCAGCAAAGGGGTGGGAGCCTGCCCAGAAAATCTGTGCCCCCAGTCACGCCATGGCTCCCCAAGAACTCTACAAGCTGGCCAGAAACATCCCAACTTTCACCCCAAACCCTGCAGGAGGCCATGACGTGCACGCCTACCTGCAGGTCATAGACTTTCACCTGCAAACTATGGCTAACGTGACCACATGGGACAGACTTTATCCCCTTCGAGGTACGTCCAGCCGTGAGGTGCGGAGTTTCCTCGATCGGCAACCCGAGACTGTCAAATCAGACTACCAGCAGCTGCATCAGGCCCTGATTAGAGAGTTTTCGGACCCTGACTCAGACCAAGGGATCATCAGCGCCATGGACTTGAGACAGGGCCGACTGGAAACCCCGCAGGCCTACTACAACAGACTCCGACAGGCCTACTTTGGAGCACAAAACGAGCCAGGTATGGAGGAAGACTTCAACTTCAGAACTCTATTCCTTCGAAATCTGCATCCAACAGTAAGCCATCACTTGGGAGTCCTGGCCTGCCCACGTAGCATGTCCACCCGACAGCTACGGGACTTAGCCCATAAAGCTTATGCCAAGCAATAGACTGCTTCTGAAAAGACTGTGAGAAATCCAACAATTTGCCCCGTCTCTGACCACCGTTCAGAGCTGGCTCTAGAGGGCGCCCAGCAACACCACAGTGACAGACTTTTTAACAGAGAGTCAAGACCGTTCCAAGCCAGCAGAGAGCAGCACAACCGGCATGGTGCCCATCCTAAGCACCAGACCGGGCGCTCTGAAAGATTCTGGGACAAGCCACGTCAGTCTAACCACCCAAAGGGTGGAGCCACGTGAGATGCCAGCCGACGGCCCAGAAATGGACGACCTTCATCAGCCAGAGCATCCAGCCCAGATGGCCAGCAGCGGAACGGCTCGCGACACGCCCCGAGCAAACTCAAGTCTGAGCACCCACCAGAGCAAAACAGTGCAGCTTCGTCTGAGTCAGCAGAGATCCTGAGGATTCTGAAAGAACTCATTCAGAAGAAACCTCGCGAGGGAGACAAGAAGGACAGGCCAGACTCCTTATGACTAAGTGTAAGGCCTGCACCCAACATCCTTCCTGACTGCCCTCCGACTAAACCAAGCACCCAAAGCACTGCGCACCAGTCACAGTCCACAGAACCAGACAACTCATTACCAAGTGACAGCGTCGCCCAATCACCTCAGATGACAGCTGCACTTCCTGATCAACACAACGCAAGTCATCACGCCAACAACCAAAATCCCAAGGTACCAGAGAGTGCTGTTTTGGTTGTCTGCCTCCCTAACGAGCCACATGATACCATCCCTAACTGCTTACCGATCACCACACAAACCCCAGAACCAAAACTCCTGGGAAACCTGATTGAAAAGGGAGTGGCCAGAAAACTATATCTAGCCATCACATTGGAGCCCTGGTCGACACAGGAGCTGATCTCACTTTAAGGTCATCTCAACTCCGAATTGAAGCTAAGAGACAAAATCGAACTTTGAAATCCCAAAAATGTGAGCTAAATGTGCAGTCATACAGCCAAAATGAGATCCAACTTGAACTTATCGCTCCCATCCATCTAACGATTGGTCCAATGAGTCTGGTACACCCTGTGTACATCTCACCAATGGACACATACCCCCTTCTCGTCGGCAAAGATCTGCTAGACCGCTTCGAGCCCCTATTGGACTTCAGACAGCTGAAAATTTGGGCTCAAGTGCGAGAACCTCTGCCTCTCTAGCCGCCCAGATCACCTGAGCCAGACTGTCAGGCCACAGAGGTCACGAGAAACCTTGCAGCCAGCCACGAGAACACTGTCTCAGCACCAGAGCAAAGTTCAAGTTCGCTACTCTGCACTTTTCAACTTACCATAGACTCTGACTGTCACTTCCCCAAGGTCATGACTGACCTCCAGCTGAATGATGTAACAACTACAGACATCATGCTCGCACTATGGGCAGACAACTCAGCCATCAGCCTAGCACTGTTCAAAGCCCTCATGGAAGACACACCAGACCTTCCGTCTGCCAGCAAGCACACCCGCTTCCCCTTGGACTCCTGCCTATCAACCATGGTAACTACCAAGGGCATCTGTGCTTTGAACTTGAAATGGAATGACCGGTGCCTCACTCACTACTTCCTGGTCCTTCCAGACCTGCCGCATAATGTCTACATAGGAGCAGACATCTTGATTCGCCTCAAGGCTCATGTGGATTTTATCAATGAGGTGGTGTGGGCCCCACCGACATCACAGCCACCTGTGGTTCCTGTCAACCCTGAAAACCTCCTGTCAGGCCAGACCATTCCAGAAGTCTGCACCTTAATCAATGAACAGGAAACCACAGTACCAGCTTACACCAAAGGGGTCGCTGTTCGGCTCAACATACGATGTGGCCAAACACTAAACCACATGCTGGGCTTCTTCCAACCTTCACCCGAATGTGTGGGATTGGACTTAGTCTGGAAGCCACACCACTCACTGAACTGTCATCCCGTGTAGTCTACATCCTGTTCAACAACTGCACAGCAATGGACATCAGGATTCCCAAGGCCTACCGCCTGGGATGGCTAGTGAGTCACGACTTCCATGACTTTGAACTCACCTTACCAGTCATTGGTCCAATCCCATCTTCGATGACCCCAGAAGGGAGCACAGACAACACAGTGTTCACAGCACCCTTCAAAATCATCTCCATCGCTTCTGTCATGCCGATGGCCAAAGATCAAGTGTGCAGAACAGAGCTGACAGAGGACCAACGTCTTGCAGTATACACAGTCACTAGCCAGCCTGCCTCCGAGACTGATGACAGTGCCGCACCTCTGACTGCCAACACGACAGGCGACACAACAACAGAGGAGCCGTATCCAGGATTTGAGACACAAGTCCAGCAAATCCTGAAAGAAGCAGATGCCATAAAGGACGATGCAGAACGCGAAGAACTCAGACAAGTCTGAAGCCCACCCACCCGCCCTTAATGTTGCAGCGATAACCCGCAGCAAACGACCTATTCCTGTGATGGTTCCAACATCACAGCCGCTTGCGCCGGCTCCACAAATTTCCAACAACGACATAGCTGACATGCAAGCCTCTGATTCTGCCATACAAACTATGCTAAACCACCTCTCAGACCCCTCCAACCACCCTATTACTACGTCTGAATTCACTGCTGCCTCAGGCCTCAGACGACTGCATGACGTCAAACACATGATGCGTGGGAAAGACAACATTCTGTGGTATGCCCCTGATGACCTCACAGCGCAAAGGCTCGTGGTGCCACATTGCCAAAGGGGGGTCATGCTAATGTATGCCCACGACGCACCATGTGCCGGACATCACGGTACCAGAGCCACTTACGAGACACTGAAACAAGTGGCATACTGGCCGGGCATGCAGCAAGACGTGGCAGAATATGTCAGAGAGTGCCTGGTTTGCTGCCAATTCCAACCAGCAAACCCAAACCATAGAGCCCCACTGCAACGCAGAGGAGTCACATTCCCATGGTCAGACCTCCAAATAGACTGGGTAGGACCCCTGCCCAGATCGACGAGGGGCAACAAATACTTCCTCACGGTTGTGTGCCAGTTCACCAAGTGGGTAGAGTGTCTTCCAGCACCAAACGACACTGCCCAGACCACGGCATACCTCCTGATGAACCACATCTTCTCCAGGTTCGGACTGTTACTTAAAGTGAACTCGGACAGAGGCACTCACTTTACAGCTGAGATCATGCAGCAGAGTAAACTCCTGGGAGTACAAGCTCAACTGCCCATCAGCCACCATTCCATCTCGTCCAGCCAAGTGGAACTAACAAGTCGAACTGTAGTCAGCATGCTGAGAAAGTATGTGTCTGCCAAACAGCAAGACTGGGATGGGAAACTTCCTTTTGTGCTCATGGCCATCAGAGCCACCCCGCATGAATCAACTCGTATGGCTCTCTTTGAACTAATGGCTGGGCGGCAAATGACACTGCCGCTGCACCTGCTGTATCAAACGGGAGACTCCAGCCTTGTCACAGCCTACACCACTCACCAGTATCTTGATGAACTACACCGGCACCTGAGAGCAACCTTTGCTTTCGCCCAGCATTGACTTCAAAAGAGTGCTGAAGGCCAGAAAAGCATATTATGACCAGAAAGCGTCACACCAGGAACTGGACATAGGCGATAGGGTCTGGCATTATAGCTTTGTCCAGCCGCCCCGGACAGCCTCCCATCGGCTGTCAAAGAAATTCCTGCCTCACTGGACAGGCCCTTATGAGATTGTGGACAAACTCTCTCCGGTCGCATATCGAATCAAACTGAGCCGGGGACAGAAAGAGCCAATTTTCAAATGGGTCCACCGCAATCAAGTCAAAAGACATGTGGCTACTGATAGAGAAAGACTGGGAGGGGCCAATGCAAACTAAACTCAGTTGCAGACCCCACAGCAAAAAGACTGTCCTGACCAACCAAGGACACTCCTCGCTGATCAACCACTTCTCTCCCCATCTCTCTTTTTCTCTCTCTCTCTTTCCTATACCAGGATGCTGCTGTGGCTCACTGTCCTGTGCCTCCAGCTCACTGTCCTTTGCCTCCAGCTCACGCTGCCGTCGGAACCCTGTTCAACATTGGCATGTCTAGCGTCAACGCAATGAGCCAGACTGAAATCCCACATCTGAGAGAACAGCTCGCAACACAGAGTGCAACCCTGCAGACCATCGGCAAATCATTGAAAGACACTGTGGTGGTTCTCAATACTCACAGTGTCCTGCTGAACCAAACTGAACTCAGTGAGACAACTGTTTTCCGTTTTCCAAAATGATTTTGCCCAAACTCAGCTAGTCACAGCCCTGATGACAGACATGCTGCGGGAAGTGAGCTCCTCAATTGACAGCTTAGCCATGGGCAGGATTCCTCCGTATCTGGTACCCCTGAGCCTTGTGCAAACAGTGCTGGCCTCTGCCACTACCAGCCCAGCAGATCCTCTTCAAGCACACCTTGCCTACTCTTTGGGTAGTGCCATCCCCTTGCACGTCGACCCTGAGCAAAGGGAGGTGGCCTTTCTCCTGAATCTACCCATCATCGAACCAAACAACATCTACAGACTCAAGGACCTGGTCAATGTCGGGTTTTGGCAAGGCAACACTCATATCAAGATACACACCCCCGATGTGGTGGCCTACCACGACAGCAACACACAGCTGTACCTGGCCCCCAACCTGCGTATGTGTACTTTGACAAAGGACATTCACTACCTCTGCCCTAGCAAGCCATTCCTCAGAGACAACACTGAAGGAATCTGCGGGTTGCAGCCCATGAGAAGTGACACCCGTTGCCCTGCCAAGGCCACATCTCGCACCCAAGTCACTAAAACTCGAGCTGAGATTGTGGGTGACAGGTGGCTCGTCAACACTCCCACTCGCACGGCCACCCTGACTTACGATCAGCATGACACGGCCACCCGCATCAGCCTGCCCAACCAGAGTATGTGGATTCAAGTACCAAAGGGTGCCATCCTCCACCTCGATGATCTGCCGTTGTACCATCTCCCAAATGAAGAGTACTGGTCAGAGCTGGAAATCCCATCCTTCTTCAAGAATCACAACTCTAGATCCGGAACTGGAACTGAGGATTGAGGAAAGGGGGTCCCAGCTAATTGACATTACTCCCATCGACACGGCCCTCCAAACACTGTCCCGGCTGCCCATCCTGACCAACTCCCGCAGACATAGCTCTTTGCCTCTCTACGGTATTAGGCTACACCCTGACACTGGGCCTGGCCTTCATCCTGTTCAAGAAGGTCCACGAGATGCGAGAGTCCATGACCAAGAACACGGTCGCTCTCCCCCTAGGGTATAAACGAAACCCACGGAAAAGAGGTACCAAAACAGATACCATGCCAAACCTCATCGAGATGGACTCTCAGCCTGAGGAACCAAAGGTTGAGAACAATTAGAAACCACCTGCCATCCGACCATCATGATCCACCTGCCATCCGACCATCATGATCCACCTGCCATCCGACCATCATGACTGTCGTCCGACGATGTCACACGGACTTCGTCAGACGAAAAGGGGGACTGTAGCGTCTGGAGTCTCTCTGGACAGGATCAAAGATGAGTCGATTCCACTATAAACGTCAGAAAGCCTTTTAGCCGTATATAAATTAGGTTCCGGTACCGAGGAGTCTGAGGAAGATGGCATCATGGACAGCTTTGTGGCTTGGCTGAGGTAGAACAGACAGCACCATTAGAATCCTGTGAGAACTTCAATCAGGACGCAATCTCTCCCCCCCCCCCCCCCCCCTCACTCAAAAGATAAGGGGGGGCCTAGACACACAGGCTCCTTCCAATACACAGACACAAACATTTTCTTTATGTAACTTTAATTAAACTATCCCAGAATGTATATGATGATTCCTGTGTGTACGCATGCTCCCTATGTCATTGCCAACATAGTCATGATGTACGAACAATGTAAAGTCATGTAAGATGCTTGTATTCATGTGTAAGAATGTATCTCTGCTCTAATATCTCCCAGTCATACTGTGTTTGATATCTAAATATTCCTCTCTCTTTCTCTTAACCAACGGTGCACAGTAGATGATTATGAAATGCATCACATTATGTTACCCCCCCTTTTGAGTAGAAATGTACCAAGTATGACACCATCATAAATTAGGCAAATGAGGTCATAAACGGAGACAAAGAAAGTGTTCTCCCGCCTAAAACTCCCATATCTGATTGGTCATTTCAGAAAAGATGGGCGGATGTTAATGTTTCTTTAAAGGACAGTAACACCAACATATCTTTGCTCAGTCGGTGCAGTCGATAAACAACCCTCTTATCATCTCGGCTCGTCCCCTGGCCAGGCGGCTTCGGCCCTGGCTTGGCGGCTCAGTCACGTGGGTTGGTTCCTTTGAAGTCGGCGCGCTCCGCAGCCAGGCGGACAGGCAACGCGCGCCATCCCAGCGTGCTCCATCTCAGCGCTCAGTCGTCTTCTAAAACTCCGACGAGACAATCTTCTTTTCCTCCCCTTTTCGGCATTCGCTTCAACCACCTTCAAACTTCCTGCGGATCGAGAACGCTCCGGAAGGACCAAAAGAGAACACACTCCAGCTCAAAGAACGCTCTGAGAAGACTCACGCGCATTCTTTATACTCAGCACAAAACAACCCATGCAAGTATAAATTCCATCGAAATTTAGATGCGTTTTAAGATGTGTACCCCTGTTTAAGGTGATATTATTCGTTGCTGGCTCTCGGTGGTTATGTTTGTGAAATTGCCATTCCTGAACCTTTCCTTCCTCTCTTTCATTCTCTTTCGTTACTATTCGTTGTTCTGTATATACATGTATTCTTTGTTTTAGTCGTATGTGTTCGTAGTATCAATTATTAAAACCATTGTATCCACGTTCGATTGTCATTGTTGCCGCTCACAAGGCATGGTCACTTTAATGTTCCGATCTAGCTACGAGCTCTCAAGTATCTTTGAATACTTTAATTAATATCATAATAGTTCGGAAAGTTTATTCTTCGTGACCAGAAGGATAATCTTCCCGAAGATTTGATAAGAAAGAATAAAACTTTGTGAGAATTGAATAAAGATTGTAGTACTGTTCGTTCGTTAAATGAACGGATCAGATGAATTTTAAGTTAATTCTAATTCAAAGGTTATTCTGTAATGATTTAATATATATTCGTAGTTAATTGCAACCCATTGTCGTTAACTATATATATATATTGCATAAATACCTAGGTTAGGTATTTCCCTTTTTGGGTGATTTGGAGATTTATAATTTAATCATAACCCGTTGCGATTAGTTATAAATAATGAAACATTAATAATCATAATTCCCTATTGAGCTAATTTAATTTATTATTATTATATGCAGCCGAGTCGCTACACTCTGTAGAGAACGAGAACGCTTCAGCCTGCAAATTGTTCAGTATGTCAAATATGGAATACTGTACGGTTGATGAGAAATCAGACGACCTCAATTAGTCTGTTTAGAAAATTCAAGATCAAGACCTCTTTGGCCTGAAATATTTTCAGTATGTAAAATATGGACTACCGTATGGTTGATGAGATATCAGAAGGAGTCAATTAGGAAAGATATTCAAAAGGTCAAATAAGGAGACAATTAGTCCTATAGAAAGTTCAAGATTGAGAACTCCTTGGCCTCAAATATGTTCAGTATGTAAAATATGGACTACCCTATGGTTGATGAGAAGTCAAAAGACCTCAATTAGTTTTTATAGAAAATTCAAGATCAAGGCCTCTTTTGGGTTGAAATATTTTCAGTATGTCAAATATGGACTACTGTATGGTTAATGAGACATCAGAAGGAGTCAATTAAGAAAGATGTTCAAAAGGTCAAAGAAGGAGTGAATTAGTCTCTGTAGAGAACGAGAACGCTTCAGCCTGCAAATTGTTCAGTATGTCAAATATGGAATACTGTACGGTTGATGAGAAATCAGAAGGCCTCAATTAGTCTGTATAGAAAATTCAAGATCAAGGCCTTTTGGCCTGAAATATTTTCAGTATGTTAAATATGGACTACTGTACTGTTGATGAGAGATCAGAAGCAGTCAATTAGGAAATATGTTCAGAAGGTCAAATGAGGAGTCAATTAGTCTCTATAGAAAGTTCAAGATTGAGAACTCCTTGCCCTGAAATATGTTCAGAATGTAAAATATGGACTACCGTATGGTTAATGAGAAATCAGAAGGCCTCAATTAGTCTGTATAGAAAATTCAAGATCAAGGCCTCTTTGGCCTGAAATATTTTCAGTATGTTAAATATGGACTACTGTACGGTTGATGAGAGATCAGAAGGAGTCAATTAGGAAATATGTTCAGAAGGTCAAATAAGGAGTCAATTAGTCTCTATAGAAAGTTCAAGATTGAGAACTCCTTGCCCTGAAATATGTTCAGTATGTAAAATATGGACTACTGTATGGTTGATGAGAAATCAGACGACCTCAATTAGTCTGTTTAGAAAATTCAAGATCAAGACCTCTTTGGCCTGAAATATTTTTAGTATGTAAAATATGGACTACCGTATGGTTGATGAGATATCAGAAGGAGTCAATTAGGAAAGATATTCAAAAGGTCAAATAAGGAGACAATTAGTCCTATAGAAAGTTCAAGATTGAGAACTCCTTGGCCTCAATTATGTTCAGTATGTAAAATATGGACTACCCTATGGTTGATGAGAAGTCAAAAGACCTCAATTAGTTTTTATAGAAAATTCAAGATCAAGGCCTCTTTTGGGTTGAAATATTTTCAGTATGTCAAATATGGACTACTGTATGGTTAATGAGACATCAGAAGGAGTCAATTAAGAAAGATGTTCAAAAGGTCAAAGAAGGAGTGAATTAGTCTCTGTAGAGAACGAGAACTCTTCGGCCTGCAAATTGTTCAGTATGTCAAATATGGAATACTGTACGTTTGATGAGACATCAAAAGACCTCAATTCGTCTGTACAGAAAATTCAAGATCAAGGCCTCTTTAGCCTGAAATATTTTAAGTATGTAAAATATGGACTACCGTATGGTTGATGAGAAATCAGAAGGAGTCAATTAGGAAAGATTTTCAAAAGGTCAAATAAGGAGACAATTAGTCCTATAGAAAGTTCAAGATTGAGAACTCCTTGGCCTCAAATATGTTCAGTATGTAAAATATGGACTACCCTATGGTTGATGAGAAGTCAAAAGACCTCAATTAGTTTGTATAGAAAATTCAAGATCAAGGCCTCTTTTGGGTTGAAATATTTTCAGTATGTCAAATATGGACTACTGTATGGTTGATGAGAGATCAGAAGGAGTCAATTAGGAAATATGTTCAGAAGGTCAAATGAGGAGTCAATTAGTCTCTATAGAAAGTTCAAGATTGAGAACTCCTTGGCCTGAAATATGTTCAGTATGTAAAATATGGACTACTGTGTGGTTGATGAGAAATCAGACGACCTCAATTAGTCTGTTTAGAAAATTCAAGATCAAGGCCTCTTTGGCCTGAAATATTTTCAGTATGTAAAATATGGACTACCGTATGGTTGATGAGATATCAGGAGTCAATTAGGAAAGATGTTCAAAAGGTCAAATAAGGAGACAATTAGTCCTATAGAAAGTTCAAGATTGAGAACTCCTTGCCCTGAAATATGTTCAGTATGTAAAATATGGACTACCCTATGGTTGATGAGAAGTCAAAAGACCTCAATTAGTTTTTATAAAAAATTCAAGATCAAGGCCTCTTTTGGGTTGAAATATTTTCAGTATGTCAAATATGGACAACTGTATGGTTGATGAGACATCAGAAGGAGTCAATTAGGAAAGATGTTCAAAAGGTCAAAGAAGAATGAATTAGTCTCTCTAGAGAACGAGAACTCTTCGGCCTGCAAATTGTTCAGTATGTCAAATATGGAACACTGTACAGTTGATGAGACATCAAAAGACCTCAATTCGTCTGTACAGAAAATTCAAGATCAAGGCCTCTTTGGCCTGAAATATGTTCAGTATGTTAAATATGGACTACTGTACGGTTGATGAGGGATCAGAAGGAGTCAATTAGGAAATATGTTCAGAAGGTCAAATGAGGAGTCAATTAGTCTCTATAGAAAGTTCAAGATTGAGAACTCCTTGGCCTGAAATATGTTCAGTATGTCAAAATATGGACTACCGTATGGTTAATGAGAAATCAGAAGGCCTCAATTAGTCTGTATGGAAAGTTCAAGATCAAGGCCTCTTTGGCCTGAAATATTTTCAGTATGTAAAATATTGAATACCATATGGTTGATGAGAAATCAGAAGGCCTCAATTAGGGAAGATATTCAAAAGGTCAAAGAAGGAGTGAATTAGTCTCTGTAGAGAACGAGAACGCTTCAGCCTGCAAATTGTTCAGTATGTCAAATATGGAATACTGTACGGTTGATGAGAAATCAGAAGGCCTCAATTAGTCTGTATAGAAAATTCAAGATCAAGGCCTCTTTGGCCTGAAATATTTTCAGTATGTTAAATATGGACTACTGTACTGTTGATGAGAGATCAGAAGCAGTCAATTAGGAAATATGTTCAGAAGGTCAAATGAGGAGTCAATTAGTCTCTATAGAAAGTTCAAGATTGAGAACTCCTTGGCCTGAAATATGTTCAGTATGTCAAAATATGGACTACCGTATGGTTAATGAGAAATCAGAAGGCCTCAATTAGTCTGTATGGAAAATTCAAGATCAAGGCCTCTTTGGCCTGAAATATTTTCAGTATGTAAAATATTGAATACCATATGGTTGATGAGAAATCAGAAGGCCTCAATTAGTCTGTATGGAAAATTCAAGATCAAGGCCTCTTTGGCCTAAAATATTTTCAGTATGTTAAATATGGACTACTGTACGGTTGATGAGAAATCAGAAGAAGTCAATTAGGAAAGATGTTCAAAAGGTCAAATAAGCAGACAATTAGTCCTATAGAAAGTTCAAGATTGAGAACTCCTTGGCCTCAAATATGTTCAGTATGTAAAATATGGACTACCCTATGGTTGATGAGAAGTCAAAAGACCTCAATTAGTTTGTATAGAAAATTCAAGATCAAGGCCTCTTTTGGGTTGAAATATTTTCAGTATGTCAAATATGGACTACTGTATGGTTGATGAGACATCAGAAGGAGTCAATTAGGAAAGATGTTCAAAAGGTCAAAGAAGAATGAATTAGTCTCTGTAGAGAACGAGAACTCTTCGGCCTGCAAATTGTTCAGTATGTCAAATATGGAACACTGTACAGTTGATGAGACATCAAAAGACCTCAATTCGTCTGTACAGAAAATTCAAGATCAAGGCCTCTTTGGCCTGAAATATGTTCAGTATGTTAAATATGGACTACTGTACGGTTGATGAGAGATCAGAAGGAGTCAATTAGGAAATATGTTCAGAAGGTCAAATGAGGAGTCAATTAGTCTCTATAGAAAGTTCAAGATTGAGAACTCCTTGGCCTGAAATATGTTCAGTATGTCAAAATATGGACTACCGTATGGATAATGAGAAATCAGAAGGCCTCAATTAGTCTGTATGGAAAATTCAAGATCAAGGCCTCTTTGGCCTGAAATATTTTCAGTATGTAAAATATTGAATACCATATGGTTGATGAGAAATCAGAAGGCCTCAATCAGGAAAGATGTTCAAAAGGTCAAAGAAGGAGTGAATTAGTCTCTGAAGAGAAGGAGAACGCTTCAGCCTGCAAATTGTTCAGTATGTCAAATATGGAATACTGTACGGTTGATGAGAAATCAGAAGGCCTCAATTAGTCTGTATAGAAAATTCAAGATCAAGGCCTGTTTGGCCTGAAATATTTTCAATATGTTAAATATGGACTACTGTATGGTTGATGAGAGATCAGAAGGAGTCAATTAGGAAATATGTTCAAAAGGTCAAATGAGGAGTCAATTAGTCTCTATAGAAAGTTCAAGATTGAGAACTCCTTGGCCTGAAATATGTTCAGGATGTAAAATATTGAATATTCAAATTGAATAGAAAATTCAAGATCAAGGCCTCTTTGGCCTGAAATATTTTCAGTATGTTAAATATGGACTACTGTACTGTTGATGAGAGATCAGAAGGAGTCAATTAGGAAATATGTTCAGAAGGTCAAATGAGGAGTCAATTAGTCTCTATAGAAAGTTCAAGATTGAGAACTCCTTGCCCTGAAATATGTTCAGAATGTAAAATATGGACTACCGTATGGTTAATGAGAAATCAGAAGGCCTCAATTAGTCTGTATAGAAAATTCAAGATCAAGGCCTCTTTGGCCTGAAATATTTTCAGTATGTTAAATATGGACTACTGTATGGTTGATGAGAGATCAGAAGGAGTCAATTAGGAAAGATGTTCAAAAGGTCAAAGAAGGAGTGAATTAGTCTCTGTAGAGAACGAGAACGCTTCAGCCTGCAAATTGTTCAGTATGTCAAATATGGAATACTGTACGGTTGATGAGAAATCAGAAGGCCTCAATTAGTCTGTATAGAAAATTCAAGATCAAGGCCTCTTTGGCCTGAAATATTTTCAGTATGTTAAATATGGACTACTGTATGGTTGATGAGAGATCAGAAGGAGTCAATTAGGAAATATGTTCAAAAGGTCAAATGAGGAGTCAATTAGTCTCTATAGAAAGTTCAAGATTGAGAACTCCTTGGCCTAAAATATGTTCAGTATGTAAAATATGGACTACTGTGTGGTTAATGAGAAATCAGACGACCTCAATTAGTCTGTTTAGAAAATTCAAGATCAAGGCCTCTTTGGCCTGAAATATTTTCAGTATGTAAAATATGGACTACCGTATGGTTGATGAGATATCAGGAGTCAATTAGGAAAGATGTTCAAAAGGTCAAATAAGGAGACAATTAGTCCTATAGAAAGTTCAAGATTGAGAACTCCTTGCCCTGAAATATGTTCAGTATGTAAAATATGGACTACCCTATGGTTGATGAGAAGTCAAAAGACCTCAATTAGTTTTTATAAAAAATTCAAGATCAAGGCCTCTTTTGGGTTGAAATATTTTCAGTATGTCAAATATGGACTACTGTATGGTTGATGAGACATCAGAAGGAGTCAATTAGGAAAGATGTTCAAAAGGTCAAAGAAGAATGAATTAGTCTCTCTAGAGAACGAGAACTCTTCGGCCTGCAAATTGTTCAGTATGTCAAATATGGAACACTGTACAGTTGATGAGACATCAAAAGACCTCAATTCGTCTGTACAGAAAATTCAAGATCAAGGCCTCTTTGGCCTGAAATATGTTCAGTATGTTAAATATGGACTACTGTACGGTTGATGAGAGATCAGAAGGAGTCAATTAGGAAATATGTTCAGAAGGTCAAATGAGGAGTCAATTAGTCTCTATAGAAAGTTCAAGATTGAGAACTCCTTGGCCTAAAATATGTTCAGTATGTAAAATATGGACTACTGTGTGGTTGATGAGAAATCAGACGACCTCAATTAGTCTGTTTAGAAAATTCAAGATCAAGGCCTCTTTGGCCTGAAATATTTTCAGTATGTAAAATATGGACTACCGTATGGTTGATGAGATATCAGGAGTCAATTAGGAAAGATGTTCAAAAGGTCAAATAAGGAGACAATTAGTCCTATAGAAAGTTCAAGATTGAGAACTCCTTGCCCTGAAATATGTTCAGTATGTAAAATATGGACTACCATATGGTTGATGAGAAGTCAAAAAACCTCAATTAGTTTTTATAAAAAATTCAAGATCAAGGCCTCTTTTGGGTTGAAATATTTTCAGTATGTCAAATATGGACTACTGTATGGTTAATGAGACATCAGAAGGAGTCAATTAAGAAAGATGTTCAAAAGGTCAAAGAAGGAGTGAATTAGTCTCTCTAGAGAACGAGAACTCTTCGGCCTGCAAATTGTTCAGTATGTCAAATATGGAACACTGTACAGTTGATGAGACATCAAAAGACCTCAATTCGTCTGTACAGAAAATTCAAGATCAAGGCCTCTTTGGCCTGAAATATGTTCAGTATGTTAAATATGGACTACTGTACGGTTGATGAGAGATCAGAAGGAGTCAATTAGGAAATATGTTCAGAAGGTCAAATGAGGAGTCAATTAGTCTCTATAGAAAGTTCAAGATTGAGAACTCCTTGGCCTGAAATATGTTCAGTATGTCAAAATATGGACTACCGTATGGTTAATGAGAAATCAGAAGGCCTCAATTAGTCTGTATGGAAAATTCAAGATCAAGGCCTCTTTGGCCTGAAATATTTTCAGTATGTAAAATATTGAATACCATATGGTTGATGAGAAATCAGAAGGCCTCAATTAGGAAAGATGTTCAAAAGGTCAAAGAAGGAGTGAATTAGTCTCTGTAGAGAACGAGAACGCTTCAGCCTGCAAATTGTTCAGTATGTCAAATATGGAATACTGTACGGTTGATGAGAAATCAGAAGGCCTCAATTAGTCTGTATAGAAAATTCAAGATCAAGGCCTGTTTGGCCTGAAATATTTTCAATATGTTAAATATGGACTACTGTATGGTTGATGAGAGATCAGAAGGAGTCAATTAGGAAATATGTTCAAAAGGTCAAATGAGGAGTCAATTAGTCTCTATAGAAAGTTCAAGATTGAGAACTCCTTGGCCTGAAATATGTTCAGGATGTAAAATATGGACTACCGTATGGTTAATGAGAAATCAGAAGGCCTCAATTAGTCTGTATAGAAAATTCAAGATCAAGGCCTCTTTGGCCTGAAATATTTTCATTATGTTAAATATGGACTACTGTATGGTTGATGAGAGATCAGAAGGAGTCAATTAGGAAATATGTTCAAAAGGTCAAAGAAGGAGTGAATTAGTCTCTGTAGAGAACGAGAACTCTTCGGCCTGCAAATTGTTCAGTATGTCAAATATGGAATACTGTACGGTTGATGAGACATCAAAAGACCTCAATTCGTCTGTACAGAAAATTCAAGATCAAGGACTCTTTAGCCTGAAATATTTTAAGTATGTAAAATATGGACTACCGTATGGTTGATGAGAAATCAGAAGGAGTCAATTAGGAAAGATGTTCAAAAGGTCAAATAAGGAGACATTTAGTCCTATAGAAAGTTCAAGATTGAGAACTTCTTGCCCTGAAATATGTTCAGTATGTAAAATATGGACTACCCTATGGTTGATGAGAAGTCAAAAGACCTCAATTAGTTTTTATAGAAAATTCAAGATCAAGGCCTCTTTTGGGTTGAAATATTTTCAGTATGTCAAATATGGACTACTGTATGGTTAATGAGACATCAGAAGGAGTCAATTAAGAAAGATGTTCAAAAGGTCAAAGAAGGAGTGAATTAGTCTCTGTAGAGAACGAGAACTCTTCGGCCTGCAAATTGTTCAGTATGTCAAATATGGAATACTGTACGGTTGATGAGACATCAAAGGACCTCAATTCGTCTGTACAGAAAATTCAAGATCAAGGCCTCTTTAGCCTGAAATATTTTAAGTATGTAAAATATGGATTACCGTATGGTTGATGAGAAATCAGAAGGAGTCAATTAGGAAAGATGTTCAAAAGGTCAAATAAGGAGACAATTAGTCCTATAGAAAGTTCAAGATTGAGAACTCCTTGGCCTCAAATATGTTCAGTATGTAAAATATGGACTACCCTATGGTTGATGAGAAGTCAAAAGACCTCAATTAGTTTGTATAGAAAATTCAAGATCAAGGCCTCTTTTGGGTTGAAATATTTTCAGTATGTCAAATATGGACTACTGTATGGTTGATGAGACATCAGAAGGAGTCAATTAGGAAAGATGTTCAAAAGGTCAAAGAAGAATGAATTAGTCTCTGTAGAGAACGAGAACTCTTCGGCCTGCAAATTGTTCAGTATGTCAAATATGGAACACTGTACAGTTGATGATACATCAAAAGACCTAAATTTGTCTGTACAGAAAATTCAAGATCAAGGCCTCTTTGGCCTGAAATATGTTCAGTATGTTAAATATGGACTACTGTACGGTTGATGAGAGATCAGAAGGAGTCAATTAGGAAATATGTTCAGAAGGTCAAATGAGGAGTCAATTAGTCTCTATAGAAAGTTCAAGATTGAGAACTCCTTGGCCTGAAATATGTTCAGTATGTCAAAATATGGACTACCGTATGGTTAATGAGAAATCAGAAGGCCTCAATTAGTCTGTATGGAAAATTCAAGATCAAGGCCTCTTTGGCCTGAAATATTTTCAGTATGTAAAATATTGAATACCATATGGTTGATGAGAAATCAGAAGGCCTCAATTAGGAAAGATGTTCAAAAGGTCAAAGAAGGAGTGAATTAGTCTCTGTAGAGAACGAGAACGCTTCAGCCTGCAAATTGTTCAGTATGTCAAATATGGAATACTGTACGGTTGATGAGAAATCAGAAGGCCTCAATTAGTCTGTATAGAAAATTCAAGATCAAGGCCTCTTTGGCCTGAAATATTTTCAGTATGTTAAATATGGACTACTGTATGGTTGATGAGAGATCAGAAGGAGTCAATTAGGAAATATGTTCAAAAGGTCAAATGAGGAGTCAATTAGTCTCTATAGAAAGTTCAAGATTGAGAACTCCTTGGCCTAAAATATGTTCAGTATGTAAAATATGGACTACTGTGTGGTTAATGAGAAATCAGACGACCTCAATTAGTCTGTTTAGAAAATTCAAGATCAAGGCCTCTTTGGCCTGAAATATTTTCAGTATGTAAAATATGGACTACCGTATGGTTGATGAGATATCAGGAGTCAATTAGGAAAGATGTTCAAAAGGTCAAATAGGGAGACAATTAGTCCTATAGAAAGTTCAAGATTGAGAACTCCTTGCCCTGAAATATGTTCAGTATGTAAAATATGGACTACCCTATGGTTGATGAGAAGTCAAAAGACCTCAATTAGTTTTTATAAAAAATTCAAGATCAAGGCCTCTTTTGGGTTGAAATATTTTCAGTATGTCAAATATGGACTACTGTATGGTTGATGAGACATCAGAAGGAGTCAATTAGGAAAGATGTTCAAAAGGTCAAAGAAGAATGAATTAGTCTCTCTAGAGAACGAGAACTCTTCGGCCTGCAAATTGTTCAGTATGTCAAATATGGAACACTGTACAGTTGATGAGACATCAAAAGACCTCAATTCGTCTGTACAGAAAATTCAAGATCAAGGCCTCTTTGGCCTGAAATATTTTCAGTATGTTAAATATGGACTACTGTATGGTTGATGAGAGATCAGAAGGAGTCAATTAGGAAATATGTTCAAAAGGTCAAATGAGGAGTCAATTAGTCTCTATAGAAAGTTCTAGATTGAGAACTCCTTGGCCTAAAATATGTTCAGTATGTAAAATATGGACTACTGTGTGGTTAATGAGAAATCAGACGACCTCAATTAGTCTGTTTAGAAAATTCAAGATCAAGGCCTCTTTGGCCTGAAATATTTTCAGTATGTAAAATATGGACTACCGTATGGTTGATGAGATATCAGGAGTCAATTAGGAAAGATGTTCAAAAGGTCAAATAGGGAGACAATTAGTCCTATAGAAAGTTCAAGATTGAGAACTCCTTGCCCTGAAATATGTTCAGTATGTAAAATATGGACTACCCTATGGTTGATGAGAAGTCAAAAGACCTCAATTAGTTTTTATAAAAAATTCAAGATCAAGGCCTCTTTTGGGTTGAAATATTTTCAGTATGTCAAATATGGACTACTGTATGGTTGATGAGACATCAGAAGGAGTCAATTAGGAAAGATGTTCAAAAGGTCAAAGAAGAATGAATTAGTCTCTCTAGAGAACGAGAACTCTTCGGCCTGCAAATTGTTCAGTATGTCAAATATGGAACACTGTACAGTTGATGAGACATCAAAAGACCTCAATTCGTCTGTACAGAAAATTCAAGATCAAGGCCTCTTTGGCCTGAAATATGTTCAGTATGTTAAATATGGACTACTGTACGGTTGATGAGAGATCAGAAGGAGTCAATTAGGAAATATGTTCAGAAGGTCAAATGAGGAGTCAATTAGTCTCTATAGAAAGTTCAAGATTGAGAACTCCTTGGCCTAAAATATGTTCAGTATGTAAAATATGGACTACTGTGTGGTTGATGAGAAATCAGACGACCTCAATTAGTCTGTTTAGAAAATTCAAGATCAAGGCCTCTTTGGCCTGAAATATTTTCAGTATGTAAAATATGGACTACCGTATGGTTGATGAGATATCAGGAGTCAATTAGGAAAGATGTTCAAAAGGTCAAATAAGGAGACAATTAGTCCTATAGAAAGTTCAAGATTGAGAACTCCTTGCCCTGAAATATGTTCAGTATGTAAAATATGGACTACCATATGGTTGATGAGAAGTCAAAAAACCTCAATTAGTTTTTATAAAAAATTCAAGATCAAGGCCTCTTTTGGGTTGAAATATTTTCAGTATGTCAAATATGGACTACTGTATGGTTGATGAGACATCAGAAGGAGTCAATTAGGAAAGATGTTCAAAAGGTCAAAGAAGAATGAATTAGTCTCTCTAGAGAACGAGAACTCTTCGGCCTGCAAATTGTTCAGTATGTCAAATATGGAACACTGTACAGTTGATGAGACATCAAAAGACCTCAATTCGTCTGTACAGAAAATTCAAGATCAAGGCCTCTTTGGCCTGAAATATGTTCAGTATGTTAAATATGGACTACTGTACGGTTGATGAGAGATCAGAAGGAGTCAATTAGGAAATATGTTCAGAAGGTCAAATGAGGAGTCAATTAGTCTCTATAGAAAGTTCAAGATTGAGAACTCCTTGGCCTGAAATATGTTCAGTATGTCAAAATATGGACTACCGTATGGTTAATGAGAAATCAGAAGGCCTCAATTAGTCTGTATGGAAAATTCAAGATCAAGGCCTCTTTGGCCTGAAATATTTTCAGTATGTAAAATATTGAATACCATATGGTTGATGAGAAATCAGAAGGCCTCAATTAGGAAAGATGTTCAAAAGGTCAAAGAAGGAGTGAATTAGTCTCTGTAGAGAACGAGAACGCTTCAGCCTGCAAATTGTTCAGTATGTCAAATATGGAATACTGTACGGTTGATGAGAAATCAGAAGGCCTCAATTAGTCTGTATAGAAAATTCAAGATCAAGGCCTCTTTGGCCTGAAATATTTTCAGTATGTTAAATATGGACTACTGTACTGTTGATGAGAGATCAGAAGGAGTCAATTAGGAAATATGTTCAGAAGGTCAAATGAGGAGTCAATTAGTCTCTATAGAAAGTTCAAGATTGAGAACTCCTTGCCCTGAAATATGTTCAGAATGTAAAATATGGACTACCGTATGGTTAATGAGAAATCAGAAGGCCTAAATTAGTCTGTATAGAAAATTCAAGATCAATGCCTGTTTGGCCTGAAATATTTTCAGTATGTTAAATATGGACTACTGTACGGTTGATGAGAGATCAGAAGGAGTCAATTAGGAAATATGTTCAGAAGGTCAAATGAGGAGTCAATTAGTCTCTATAGAAAGTTCAAGATTGAGAACTCCTTGCCCTGAAATATGTTCAGTATGTAAAATATGGACTACTGTATGGTTGATGAGAAATCAGACGACCTCAATTAGTCTGTTTAGAAAATTCAAGATCAAAACCTCTTTGGCCTGAAATATTTTCAGTATGTAAAATATGGACTACAGTATGGTTGATGAGATATCAGAAGGAGTCAATTAGGAAAGATATTCAAAAGGTCAAATAAGGAGACAATTAGTCCTATAGAAAGTTCAAGATTGAGAACTCCTTGGCCTCAAATATGTTCAGTATGTAAAATATGGACTACCCTATGGTTGATGAGAAGTCAAAAGACCTCAATTAGTTTTTATAGAAAATTCAAGATCAAGGCCTCTTTTGGGTTGAAATATTTTCAGTATGTCAAATATGGACTACTGTATGGTTAATGAGACATCAGAAGGAGTCAATTAAGAAAGATGTTCAAAAGGTCAAAGAAGGAGTGAATTAGTCTCTGTAGAGAACGAGAACGCTTCAGCCTGCAAATTGTTCAGTATGTCAAATATGGAATACTGTACGGTTGATGAGAAATCAGAAGGCCTCAATTAGTCTGTATAGAAAATTCAAGATCAAGGCCTGTTTGGCCTGAAATATTTTCAATATGTTAAATATGGACTACTGTATGGTTGATGAGAGATCAGAAGGAGTCAATTAGGAAATATGTTCAAAAGGTCAAATGAGGAGTCAATTAGTCTCTATAGAAAGTTCAAGATTGAGAACTCCTTGGCCTGAAATATGTTCAGGATGTAAAATATGGACTACCGTATGGTTAATGAGAAATCAGAAGGCCTCAATTAGTCTGTATAGAAAATTCAAGATCAAGGCCTCTTTGGCCTGAAATATTTTCATTATGTTAAATATGGACTACTGTATGGTTGATGAGAGATCAGAAGGAGTCAATTAGGAAATATGTTCAAAAGGTCAAAGAAGGAGTGAATTAGTCTCTGTAGAGAACGAGAACTCTTCGGCCTGCAAATTGTTCAGTATGTCAAATATGGAATACTGTACGGTTGATGAGACATCAAAGGACCTCAATTCGTCTGTACAGAAAATTCAAGATCAAGGCCTCTTTAGCCTGAAATATTTTAAGGATGTAAAATATGGATTACCGTATGGTTGATGAGAAATCAGAAGGAGTCAATTAGGAAAGATGTTCAAAAGGTCAAATAAGGAGACAATTAGTCCTATAGAAAGTTCAAGATTGAGAACTCCTTGGCCTCAAATATGTTCAGTATGTAAAATATGGACTACCCTATGGTTGATGAGAAGTCAAAAGACCTCAATTAGTTTGTATAGAAAATTCAAGATCAAGGCCTCTTTTGGGTTGAAATATTTTCAGTATGTCAAATATGGACTACTGTATGGTTGATGAGACATCAGAAGGAGTCAATTAGGAAAGATGTTCAAAAGGTCAAAGAAGAATGAATTAGTCTCTCTAGAGAACGAGAACTCTTCGGCCTGCAAATTGTTCAGTATGTCAAATATGGAACACTGTACAGTTGATGAGACATCAAAAGACCTAAATTTGTCTGTACAGAAAATTCAAGATCAAGGCCTCTTTGGCCTGAAATATGTTCAGTATGTTAAATATGGACTACTGTACGGTTGATGAGAGATCAGAAGGAGTCAATTAGGAAATATGTTCAGAAGGTCAAATGAGGAGTCAATTAGTCTCTATAGAAAGTTCAAGATTGAGAACTCCTTGGCCTGAAATATGTTCAGTATGTCAAAATATGGACTACCGTATGGTTAATGAGAAATCAGAAGGCCTCAATTAGTCTGTATGGAAAATTCAAGATCAAGGCCTCTTTGGCCTGAAATATTTTCAGTATGTAAAATATTGAATACCATATGGTGGATGAGAAATCAGAAGGCCTCAATTAGGAAAGATGTTCAAAAGGTCAAAGAAGGAGTGAATTAGTCTCTGTAGAGAACGAGAACGCTTCAGCCTGCAAATTGTTCAGTATGTCAAATATGGAATACTGTACGGTTGATGAGAAATCAGAAGGCCTCAATTAGTCTGTATAGAAAATTCAAGATCAAGGCCTCTTTGGCCTGAAATATTTTCAGTATGTTAAATATGGACTACTGTACTGTTGATGAGAGATCAGAAGGAGTCAATTAGGAAATATGTTCAGAAGGTCAAATGAGGAGTCAATTAGTCTCTATAGAAAGTTCAAGATTGAGAACTCCTTGCCCTGAAATATGTTCAGAATGTAAAATATGGACTACCGTATGGTTAATGAGAAATCAGAAGGCCTCAATTAGTCTGTATAGAAAATTCAAGATCAAGGCCTGTTTGGCCTGAAATATTTTCAGTATGTTAAATATGGACTACTGTACGGTTGATGAGAGATCAGAAGGAGTCAATTAGGAAATATGTTCAGAAGGTCAAATGAGGAGTCAATTAGTCTCTATAGAAAGTTCAAGATTGAGAACTCCTTGCCCTGAAATATGTTCAGTATGTAAAATATGGACTACTGTATGGTTGATGAGAAATCAGACGACCTCAATTAGTCTGTTTAGAAAATTCAAGATCAAGACCTCTTTGGCCTGAAATATTTTCAGTATGTAAAATATGGACTACCGTATGGTTGATGAGATATCAGAAGGAGTCAATTAGGAAAGATATTCAAAAGGTCAAATAAGGAGACAATTAGTCCTATAGAAAGTTCAAGATTGAGAACTCCTTGGCCTCAAATATGTTCAGTATGTAAAATATGGACTACCCTATGGTTGATGAGAAGTCAAAAGACCTCAATTAGTTTTTATAGAAAATTCAAGATCAAGGCCTCTTTTGGGTTGAAATATTTTCAGTATGTCAAATATGGACTACTGTATGGTTAATGAGACATCAGAAGGAGTCAATTAAGAAAGATGTTCAAAAGGTCAAAGAAGGAGTGAATTAGTCTCTGTAGAGAACGAGAACTCTTCGGCCTGCAAATTGTTCAGTATGTCAAATATGGAATACTGTACGGTTGATGAGACATCAAAAGACCTCAATTCGTCTGTACAGAAAATTCAAGATCAAGGCCTCTTTAGCCTGAAATATTTTAAGTATGTAAAATATGGACTACCGTATGGTTGATGAGAAATCAGAAGGAGTCAATTAGGAAAGATGTTCAAAAGGTCAAATAAGGAGACAATTAGTCCTAAAGAAAGTTCAAGATTGAGAACTCCTTGGCCTCAAATATGTTCAGTATGTAAAATATGGACTACCCTATGGTTGATGAGAAGTCAAAAGACCTCAATTAGTTTGTATAGAATATTCAAGATCAAGGCCTCTTTTGGGTTGAAATATTTTCAGTATGTCAAATATGGACTACTGTATGGTTGATGAGACATCAGAAGGAGTCAATTAGGAAAGATGTTCAAAAGGTCAAAGAAGAATGAATTAGTCTCTCTAGAGAACGAGAACTCTTCGGCCTGCAAATTGTTCAGTATGTCAAATATGGAACACTGTACAGTTGATGAGACATCAAAAGACCTCAATTCGTCTGTACAGAAAATTCAAGATCAAGGCCTCTTTGGCCTGAAATATGTTCAGTATGTTAAATATGGACTACTGTACGGTTGATGAGAGATCAGAAGGAGTCAATTAGGAAATATGTTCAGAAGGTCAAATGAGGAGTCAATTAGTCTCTATAGAAAGTTCAAGATTGAGAACTCCTTGCCCTGAAATATGTTCAGTATGTAAAATATGGACTACCCTATGGTTGATGAGAAGTCAAAAGACCTCAATTAGTTTTTATAGAAAATTCAAGATCAAGGCCTCTTTTGGGTTGAAATATTTTCAGTATGTCAAATATGGACTACTGTATGGTTAATAAGACATCAGAAGGAGTCAATTAAGAAAGATGTTCAAAAGGTCAAAGAAGGAGTTAATTAGTCTCTGTAGAGAACGAGAACTCTTCGGCCTGCAAATTGTTCAGTATGTCAAATATGGAATACTGTACGGTTGGTGAGACATCAAAGGACCTCAATTCGTCTGTACAGAAAATTCAAGATCAAGGCCTCTTTTGGGTTGAAATATTTTCAGTATGTCAAATATGGACTTCTGTATGGTTAATGAGACATCAGAAGGAGTCAATTAAGAAAGATGTTCAAAAGGTCAAAGAAGGAGTGAATTAGTCTCTGTAGAGAACGAGAACTCTTCGGCCTGCAAATTGTTCAGTATGTCAAATATGGAATACTGTACGGTTGATGAGACATCAAAGGACCTCAATTCGTCTGTACAGAAGATTCAAGATCAAGGCCTCTTTAGCCTGAAATATTTTAAGTATGTAAAATATGGACTACCGTATGGTTGATGAGAAATCAGAAGGAGTCAATTAGGAAAGATGTTCAAAATGTCAAATAAGGAGACAATTAGTTCTATAGAAAGTTCAAGATTGAGAACTCCTTGGCCTCAAATATGTTCAGTATGTAAAATATGGACTACCCTATGGTTGATGAGAAGTCAAAAGACCTCAATTAGTTTGTATAGAAAATTCAAGATCAAGGCCTCTTTTGGGTTGAAATATTTTCAGTGTGTCAAATATGGACTACTGTATGGTTGATGAGACATCAGAAGGAGTCAATTAGGAAAGATGTTCAAAAGGTCAAAGAAGGAGTGAATTAGTCTCTGTAGAGAACGAGAACGCTTCAGCCTGCAAATTGTTCAGTATGTCAAATATGGAATACTGTACGGTTGATGAGAAATCAGAAGGCCTCAATTAGTCTGTATAGAAAATTCAAGATCAAGGCCTCTTTGGCCTGAAATATTTTCAGTATGTTAAATATGGACTACTGTATGGTTGATGAGAGATCAGAAGGAGTCAATTAGGAAATATGTTCAAAAGGTCAAATGAGGAGTCAATTAGTCTCTATAGAAAGTTCAAGATTGAGAACTCCTTGGCCTGAAATATGTTCAGGATGTAAAATATGGACTACCGTATGGTTAATGAGAAATCAGAAGGCCTCAATTAGTCTTTATAGAAAATTCAAGATCAAGGCCTCTTTGGCCTGAAATATTTTCAGTATGTAAAATATGGACTACCGTATGGTTGATGAGATATCAGGAGTCAATTAGGAAAGATGTTCAAAAGGTCAAATAAGGAGACAATTAGTCCTATAGAAAGTTCAAGATTGAGAACTCCTTGCCCTGAAATATGTTCAGTATGTAAAATATGGACTACCCTATGGTTAATGAGACATCAGAAGGAGTCAATTAAGAAAGATGTTCAAAAGGTCAAAGAAGGAGTGAATTAGTCTCTGTAGAGAACGAGAACTCTTCGGCCTGCAAATTGTTCAGTATGTCAAATATGGAATACTGTACGGTTGGTGAGACATCAAAGGACCTCAATTCGTCTGTACAGAAAATTCAAGATCAAGGCCTCTTTAGCCTGAAATATTTTATGTAAAATATGGACTACCGTATGGTTGATGAGAAATCAGAAGGAGTCAATTAGGAAAGATGTTCAAAATGTCAAATAAGGAGACAATTAGTCCTATAGAAAGTTCAAGATTGAGAACTCCTTGGCCTCAAATATGTTCAGTATGTAAAATATGGACTACCCTATGGTTGATGAGAAGTCAAAAGACCTCAATTAGTTTGTATAGAAAATTCAAGATCAAGGCCTCTTTTGGGTTGAAATATTTTCAGTATGTCAAATATGGACTACTGTATGGTTGATGAGACATCAGAAGGAGTCAATTAGGAAAGATGTTCAAAAGGTCAAAGAAGAATGAATTAGTCTCTGTAGAGAACGAGAACTCTTCGGCCTGCAAATTGTTCAGTATGTCAAATATGGAACACTGTACGGTTGGTGAGACATCAAAGGACCTCAATTCGTCTGTACAGAAAATTCAAGATCAAGGCCTCTTTTGGGTTGAAATATTTTCAGTATGTCAAATATGGACTTCTGTATGGTTAATGAGACATCAGAAGGAGTCAATTAAGAAAGATGTTCAAAAGGTCAAAGAAGGAGTGAATTAGTCTCTGTAGAGAACGAGAACTCTTCGGCCTGCAAATTGTTCAGTATGTCAAATATGGAATACTGTACGGTTGATGAGACATCAAAGGACCTCAATTCGTCTGTACAGAAGATTCAAGATCAAGGCCTCTTTAGCCTGAAATATTTTAAGTATGTAAAATATGGACTACCGTATGGTTGATGAGAAATCAGAAGGAGTCAATTAGGAAAGATGTTCAAAATGTCAAATAAGGAGACAATTAGTTCTATAGAAAGTTCAAGATTGAGAACTCCTTGGCCTCAAATATGTTCAGTATGTAAAATATGGACTACCCTATGGTTGATGAGAAGTCAAAAGACCTCAATTAGTTTGTATAGAAAATTCAAGATCAAGGCCTCTTTTGGGTTGAAATATTTTCAGTATGTCAAATATGGACTACTGTATGGTTAATGAGACATCAGAAGGAGTCAATTAAGAAAGATGTTCAAAAGGTCAAAGAAGGAGTGAATTAGTCTCTGTAGAGAACGAGAACTCTTCGGCCTGCAAATTGTTCAGTATGTCAAACATGGAATACTGTACGGTTGATGAGACATCAAAAGACCTCAATTCGTCTGTACAGAAAATTCAAGATCAAGGCCTCTTTAGCCTGAAATATTTTAAGTATGTAAAATATGGACTACCGTATGGTTGATGAGAAATCAGAAGGAGTCAATTAGGAAAGATGTTCAAAAGGTCAAATAAGGAGACAATTAGTCCTAAAGAAAGTTCAAGATTGAGAACTCCTTGGCCTCAAATATGTTCAGTATGTAAAATATGGACTACCCTATGGTTGATGAGAAGTCAAAAGACCTCAATTAGTTTGTATAGAATATTCAAGATCAAGGCCTCTTTTGGGTTGAAATATTTTCAGTATGTCAAATATGGACTACTGTATGGTTGATGAGACATCAGAAGGAGTCAATTAGGAAAGATGTTCAAAAGGTCAAAGAAGAATGAATTAGTCTCTCTAGAGAACGAGAACTCTTCGGCCTGCAAATTGTTCAGTATGTCAAATATGGAACACTGTACAGTTGATGAGACATCAAAAGACCTCAATTCGTCTGTACAGAAAATTCAAGATCAAGGCCTCTTTGGCCTGAAATATGTTCAGTATGTTAAATATGGACTACTGTACGGTTGATGAGAGATCAGAAGGAGTCAATTAGGAAATATGTTCAGAAGGTCAAATGAGGAGTCAATTAGTCTCTATAGAAAGTTCAAGATTGAGAACTCCTTGCCCTGAAATATGTTCAGTATGTAAAATATGGACTACCCTATGGTTGATGAGAAGTCAAAAGACCTCAATTAGTTTTTATAGAAAATTCAAGATCAAGGCCTCTTTTGGGTTGAAATATTTTCAGTATGTCAAATATGGACTACTGTATGGTTAATGAGACATCAGAAGGAGTCAATTAAGAAAGATGTTCAAAAGGTCAAAGAAGGAGTTAATTAGTCTCTGTAGAGAACGAGAACTCTTCGGCCTGCAAATTGTTCAGTATGTCAAATATGGAATACTGTACGGTTGGTGAGACATCAAAGGACCTCAATTCGTCTGTACAGAAAATTCAAGATCAAGGCCTCTTTTGGGTTGAAATATTTTCAGTATGTCAAATATGGACTTCTGTATGGTTAATGAGACATCAGAAGGAGTCAATTAAGAAAGATGTTCAAAAGGTCAAAGAAGGAGTGAATTAGTCTCTGTAGAGAACGAGAACTCTTCGGCCTGCAAATTGTTCAGTATGTCAAATATGGAATACTGTACGGTTGATGAGACATCAAAGGACCTCAATTCGTCTGTACAGAAGATTCAAGATCAAGGCCTCTTTAGCCTGAAATATTTTAAGTATGTAAAATATGGACTACCGTATGGTTGATGAGAAATCAGAAGGAGTCAATTAGGAAAGATGTTCAAAATGTCAAATAAGGAGACAATTAGTTCTATAGAAAGTTCAAGATTGAGAACTCCTTGGCCTCAAATATGTTCAGTATGTAAAATATGGACTACCCTATGGTTGATGAGAAGTCAAAAGACCTCAATTAGTTTGTATAGAAAATTCAAGATCAAGGCCTCTTTTGGGTTGAAATATTTTCAGTGTGTCAAATATGGACTACTGTATGGTTGATGAGACATCAGAAGGAGTCAATTAGGAAAGATGTTCAAAAGGTCAAAGAAGAATGAATTAGTCTCTGTAGAGAACGAGAACTCTTCGGCCTGCAAATTGTTCAGTATGTCAAATATGGAACACTGTACAGTTGATGAGACATCAAAAGACCTCAATTCGTCTGTACAGAAAATTCAAGATCAAGGCCTCTTTGGCCTGAAATATGTTCAGTATGTTAAATATGGACTACTGTACGGTTGATGAGAGATCAGAAGGAGTCAATTAGGAAATATGTTCAGAAGGTCAAATGAGGAGTCTATTAGTCTCTATAGAAAGTTCAAGATTGAGAACTCCTTGGCCTGAAATATGTTCAGTATGTCAAAATATGGACTACCGTATGGATAATGAGAAATCAGAAGGCCTCAATTAGTCTGTATGGAAAATTCAAGATCAAGGCCTCTTTGGCCTGAAATATTTTCAGTATGTAAAATATTGAATACCATATGGTTGATGAGAAATCAGAAGGCCTCAATTAGGAAAGATGTTCAAAAGGTCAAAGAAGGAGTGAATTAGTCTCTGTAGAGAACGAGAACGCTTCAGCCTGCAAATTGTTCAGTATGTCAAATATGGAATACTGTACGGTTAATGAGAAATCAGAAGGCCTCAATTAGTCTTTATAGAAAATTCAAGATCAAGGCCTCTTTGGCCTGAAATATTTTCAGTATGTAAAATATGGACTACCGTATGGTTGATGAGATATCAGGAGTCAATTAGGAAAGATGTTCAAAAGGTCAAATAAGGAGACAATTAGTCCTATAGAAAGTTCAAGATTGAGAACTCCTTGCCCTGAAATATGTTCAGTATGTAAAATATGGACTACCCTATGGTTAATGAGACATCAGAAGGAGTCAATTAAGAAAGATGTTCAAAAGGTCAAAGAAGGAGTGAATTAGTCTCTGTAGAGAACGAGAACTCTTCGGCCTGCAAATTGTTCAGTATGTCAAATATGGAATACTGTACGGTTGGTGAGACATCAAAGGACCTCAATTCGTCTGTACAGAAAATTCAAGATCAAGGCCTCTTTAGCCTGAAATATTTTATGTAAAATATGGACTACCGTATGGTTGATGAGAAATCAGAAGGAGTCAATTAGGAAAGATGTTCAAAATGTCAAATAAGGAGACAATTAGTCCTATAGAAAGTTCAAGATTGAGAACTCCTTGGCCTCAAATATGTTCAGTATGTAAAATATGGACTACCCTATGGTTAATGAGAAGTCAAAAGACCTCAATTAGTTTGTATAGAAAATTCAAGATCAAGGCCTCTTTTGGGTTGAAATATTTTCAGTATGTCAAATATGGACTACTGTATGGTTGATGAGACATCAGAAGGAGTCAATTAGGAAAGATGTTCAAAAGGTCAAAGAAGAATGAATTAGTCTCTGTAGAGAACGAGAACTCTTCGGCCTGCAAATTGTTCAGTATGTCAAATATGGAACACTGTACGGTCGGTGAGACATCAAAGGACCTCAATTCGTCTGTACAGAAAATTCAAGATCAAGGCCTCTTTTGGGTTGAAATATTTTCAGTATGTCAAATATGGACTTCTGTATGGTTAATGAGACATCAGAAGGAGTCAATTAAGAAAGATGTTCAAAAGGTCAAAGAAGGAGTGAATTAGTCTCTGTAGAGAACGAGAACTCTTCGGCCTGCAAATTGTTCAGTATGTCAAATATGGAATACTGTACGGTTGATGAGACATCAAAGGACCTCAATTCGTCTGTACAGAGGATTCAAGATCAAGGCCTCTTTAGCCTGAAATATTTTAAGTATGTAAAATATGGACTACCGTATGGTTGATGAGAAATCAGAAGGAGTCAATTAGGAAAGATGTTCAAAATGTCAAATAAGGAGACAATTAGTTCTATAGAAAGTTCAAGATTGAGAACTCCTTGGCCTCAAATATGTTCAGTATGTAAAATATGGACTACCCTATGGTTGATGAGAAGTCAAAAGACCTCAATTAGTTTGTATAGAAAATTCAAGATCAAGGCCTCTTTTGGGTTGAAATATTTTCAGTGTGTCAAATATGGACTACTGTATGGTTGATGAGACATCAGAAGGAGTCAATTAGGAAAGATGTTCAAAAGGTCAAAGAAGAATGAATTAGTCTCTGTAGAGAACGAGAACTCTTCGGCCTGCAAATTGTTCAGTATGTCAAATATGGAACACTGTACAGTTGATGAGACATCAAAAGACCTCAATTCGTCTGTACAGAAAATTCAAGATCAAGGCCTCTTTGGCCTGAAATATGTTCAGTATGTTAAATATGGACTACTGTACGGTTGATGAGAGATCAGAAGCAGTCAATTAGGAAATATGTTCAGAAGGTCAAATGAGGAGTCAATTAGTCTCTATAGAAAGTTCAAGATTGAGAACTCCTTGGCCTGAAATATGTTCAGTATGTCAAAATATGGACTACCGTATGGTTAATGAGAAATCAGAAGGCCTCAATTAGTCTGTATAGAAAATTCAAGATCAAGGCCTCTTTGGCCTGAAATATTTTCAGTATGTAAAATATTGAATACCATATGGTTGATGAGAAATCAGAAGGCCTCAAATAGGAAAGATGTTTAAAAGGTCAAAGAAGGAGTGAATTAGTCTCTGTAGAGAACGAGAACGCTTCAGCCTGCAAATTGTTCAGTATGTCAAATATGGAATACTGTACGGTTGATGAGAAATCAGAAGGCCTCAATTAGTCTGTATAGAAAATTCAAGATCAAGGCCTCTTTGGCCTGAAATATTTTCAGTATGTTAAATATGGACTACTGTACTGTTGATGAGAGATCAGAAGCAGTCAATTAGGAAATATGTTCAGAAGGTCAAATGAGGAGTCAATTAGTCTCTATAGAAAGTTCAAGATTGAGAACTCCTTGCCCTGAAATATGTTCAGAATGTAAAATATGGACTACCGTATGGTTAATGAGAAATCAGAAGGCCTCAATTAGTCTGTATAGAAAATTCAAGATCAAGGCCTCTTTGGCCTGAAATATTTTCAGTATGTTAAGTATGGACTACTGTACGGTTGATGAGAGATCAGAAGAAGTAAATTAGGAAAAATGTTCAGAAGGTCAAATGAGGAGTCAATTAGTCTCTATAGAAAGTTCAAGATTGAGAACTCCTTGCCCTGAAATATGTTCAGTATGTAAAATATGGACTACTGTATGGTTGATGAGAAATAAGACGACCTCAATTAGTCTGTTTAGAAAATTCAAGATCAAGACCTCTTTGGCCTGAAATATTTTCAGTATGTTAAATATGGACTACTGTATGGTTGATAAGAGATCAGAAGGAGTCAATTAGGAAATATGTTCAAAAGGTCAAAGAAGGAGTGAATTAGTCTCTGTAGAGAACGAGAACTCTTCGGCCTGCAAATTGTTCAGTATGTCAAATATGGAATACTGTACGGTTGATGAGACATCAAACGACCTCAATTCGTCTGTACAGAAAATTCAAGATCAAGGCCTCTTTAGCCTGAAATATTTTAAGTATGTAAAATATGGACTACCGTATGGTTGATGAGAAATCAGAAGGAGTCAATTAGGAAAGATGTTCAAAATGTCAAATAAGGAGACAATTAGTCCTATAGAAAGTTCAAGATTGAGAACTCCTTGGCCTCAAATATGTTCAGTATGTAAAATATGGACTACCCTATGGTTGATGAGAAGTCAAAAGACCTCAATTAGTTTGTATAGAAAATTCAAGATCAAGGCCTCTTTTGGGTTGAAATATTTTCAGTATGTCAAATATGGACTACTGTATGGTTGATTAGACATCAGAAGGAGTCAATTAGGAAAGATGTTCAAAAGGTCAAAGAAGAATGAATTAGTCTCTGTAGAGAACGAGAACTCTTCGGCCTGCAAATTGTTCAGTATGTCAAATATGGAACACTGTACAGTTGATGAGACATCAAAAGACCTCAATTCGTCTGTACAGAAAATTCAAGATCAAGGCCTCTTTGGCCTGAAATATGTTCAGTATATTAAATATGGACTACTGTACGGTTGATGAGAGATCAGAAGGAGTCAATTAGGAAATATGTTCAGAAGGTCAAATGAGGAGTCAATTAGTCTCTATAGAAAGTTCAAGATTGAGAACTCCTTGGCCTGAAATATGTTCAGTATGTCAAAATATGGACTACCGTATGGATAATGAGAAATCAGAAGGCCTCAATTAGTCTGTATGGAAAATTCAAGATCAAGGCCTCTTTGGCCTGAAATATTTTCAGTATGTAAAATATTGAATACCATATGGTTGATGAGAAATCAGAAGGCCTCAATTAGGAAAGATGTTCAAAAGGTCAAAGAAGGAGTGAATTAGTCTCTGTAGAGAACGAGAACGCTTCAGCCTGCAAATTGTTCAGTATGTCAAATATGGAATACTGTACGGTTGATGAGAAATCAGAAGGCCTCAATTAGTCTGTATAGAAAATTCAAGATCAAGGCCTCTTTGGCCTGAAATATTTTCAGTATGTTAAATATGGACTACTGTATGGTTGATGAGAGATCAGAAGGAGTCAATTAGGAAATATGTTCAAAAGGTCAAATGAGGAGTCAATTAGTCTCTATAGAAAGTTCAAGATTGAGAACTCCTTGGCCTGAAATATGTTCAGGATGTAAAATATGGACTACCGTATGGTTAATGAGAAATCAGAAGGCCTCAATTAGTCTTTATAGAAAATTCAAGATCAAGGCCTCTTTGGCCTGAAATATTTTCAGTATGTTAAAAATGGACTACTGTACTGTTGCTGAGAGATCAGAAGGAGTCAATTAGGAAATATGTTCAGAAGGTCAAATGAGGAGTCAATTAGTCTCTATAGAAAGTTCAAGATTGAGAACTCCTTGGCCTGAAATATGTTCAGTATGTAAAATATGGACTACTGTGTGGTTGATGAGAAATCAGACGACCTCAATTAGTCTGTTTAGAAAATTCAAGATCAAGGCCTCTTTGGCCTGAAATATTTTCAGTATGTAAAATATGGACTACCGTATGGTTGATGAGATATCAGGAGTCAATTAGGAAAGATGTTCAAAAGGTCAAATAAGGAGACAATTAGTCCTATAGAAAGTTCAAGATTGAGAACTCCTTGCCCTGAAATATGTTCAGTATGTAAAATATGGACTACCCTATGGTTGATGAGAAGTCAAAAGACCTCAATTAGTTTTTATAAAAAATTCAAGATCAAGGCCTCTTTTGGGTTGAAATATTTTCAGTATGTCAAATATGGACTACTGTATGGTTGACGAGACATCAGAAGGAGTCAATTAGGAAAGATGTTCAAAAGGTCAAAGAAGAATGAATTAGTCTCTCTAGAGAACGAGAACTCTTTGGCCTGCAAATTGTTCAGTATGTCAAATATGGAACACTGTACAGTTGATGAGACATCAAAAGACCTCAATTCATCTGTACAGAAAATTCAAGATCAAGTCCTCTTTGGCCTGAAATATGTTCAGTATGTTAAATATGGACTACTGTACGGTTGATGAGAGATCAGAAGGAGTCAATTAGGAAATATGTTCAGAAGGTCAAATGAGGAGTCAATTAGTCTCTATAGAAAGTTCAAGATTGAGAACTCCTTGGCCTGAAATATGTTCAGTATGTCAAAATATGGACTACCGTATGGTTGATGAGAAATCAGAAGGCCTCAATTAGTCTGTATAGAACATTCAAGATCAAGGCCTCTTTGGCCTGAAATATTTTCAGTATGTAAAATATTGAATACCATATGGTTGATGAGAAATCAGAAGGCCTCAATTAGGAAAGATGTTCAAAAGGTCAAAGAAGGAGTGAATTAGTCTCTGTAGAGAACGAGAACGAGAACGCTTCAGCCTGCAAATTGTTCAGTATGTCAAATATGGAATACTGTACGGTTGATGAGAAATCAGAAGGCCTCAATTAGTCTGTATAGAAAATTCAAGATCAAGGCCTCTTTGGCCTGAAATATTTTCAGTATGTTAAATATGGACTACTGTACTGTTGATGAGAGATCAGAAGTAGTCAATTAGGAAAGATGTTCAAAAGGTCAAATAAGGAGACAATTAGTCCTATAGAAAGTTTAAGATTGAGAACTCCTTGCCCTGAAATATGTTCAGTATGTAAAATATGGACTACCCTATGGTTGATGAGAAGTCAAAAGACCTCAATTAGTTTTTATAGAAAATTCAAGATCAAGGCCTCTTTTGGGTTGAAATATTTTCAGTATGTCAAATATGGACTACTGTATGGTTAATGAGACATCAGAAGGAGTCAATTAAGAAAGATGTTCAAAAGGTCAAAGAAGGAGTGAATTAGTCTCTGTAGAGAACGAGAACTCTTCGGCCTGCAAATTGTTCAGTATGTCAAATATGGAATACTGTACGGTTGGTGAGACATCAAAGGACCTCAATTCGTCTGTACAGAAAATTCAAGATCAAGGCCTCTTTAGCCTGAAATATTTTAAGTATGTAAAATATGGACTACCGTATGGTTGATGAGAAATCAGAAGGAGTCAATTAGGAAAGATGTTCAAAATGTCAGATAAGGAGACAATTAGTCCTATAGAAAGTTCAAGATTGAGAACTCCTTGGCCTCAAATATGTTCAGTATGTAAAATATGGACTACCCTATGGTTGATGAGAAGTCAAAAGACCTCAATTAGTTTGTATAGAAAATTCAAGATCAAGGCCTCTTTTGGGTTGAAATATTTTCAGTATGTCAAATATGGACTACTGTATGGTTGATGAGACATCAAAAGACCTCAATTCGTCTGTACAGAAAATTCAAGATCAAGGCCTCTTTGGCCTGAAATATGTTCAGTATGTTAAATATGGACTACTGTACGGTTGATGAGAGATCAGAAGGAGTCAATTAGGAAATATGTTCAGAAGGTCAAATGAGGAGTCAATTAGTCTCTATAGAAAGTTCAAGATTGAGAACTCCTTGGCCTGAAATATGTTCAGGATGTAAAATATGGACTACCGTATGGTTAATGAGAAATCAGAAGGCCTCAATTAGTCTTTATAGAAAATTCAAGATCAAGGCCTCTTTGGCCTGAAATATTTTCAGTATGTTAAAAATGGACTACTGTACTGTTGCTGAGAGATCAGAAGGAGTCAATTAGGAAATATGTTCAGAAGGTCAAATGAGGAGTCAATTAGTCTCTATAGAAAGTTCAAGATTGAGAACTCCTTGGCCTGAAATATGTTCAGTATGTAAAATATGGACTACTGTGTGGTTGATGAGAAATCAGACGACCTCAATTAGTCTGTTTAGAAAATTCAAGATCAAGGCCTCTTTGGCCTGAAATATTTTCAGTATGTAAAATATGGACTACCGTATGGTTGATGAGATATCAGGAGTCAATTAGGAAAGATGTTCAAAAGGTCAAATAAGGAGACAATTAGTCCTATAGAAAGTTCAAGATTGAGAACTCCTTGCCCTGAAATATGTTCAGTATGTAAAATATGGACTACCCTATGGTTGATGAGAAGTCAAAAGACCTCAATTAGTTTTTATAAAAAATTCAAGATCAAGGCCTCTTTTGGGTTGAAATATTTTCAGTATGTCAAATATGGACTACTGTATGGTTGATGAGACATCAGAAGGAGTCAATTAGGAAAGATGTTCAAAAGGTCAAAGAAGAATGAATTAGTCTCTCTAGAGAACGAGAACTCTTTGGCCTGCAAATTGTTCAGTATGTCAAATATGGAACACTGTACAGTTGATGAGACATCAAAAGACCTCAATTCATCTGTACAGAAAATTCAAGATCAAGTCCTCTTTGGCCTGAAATATGTTCAGTATGTTAAATATGGACTACTGTACGGTTGATGAGAGATCAGAAGGAGTCAATTAGGAAATATGTTCAGAAGGTCAAATGAGGAGTCAATTAGTCTCTATAGAAAGTTCAAGATTGAGAACTCCTTGGCCTGAAATATGTTCAGTATGTCAAAATATGGACTACCGTATGGTTGATGAGAAATCAGAAGGCCTCAATTAGTCTGTATAGAACATTCAAGATCAAAGCCTCTTTGGCCTGAAATATTTTCAGTATGTAAAATATTGAATACCATATGGTTGATGAGAAATCAGAAGGCCTCAATTAGGAAAGATGTTCAAAAGGTCAAAGAAGGAGTGAATTAGTCTCTGTAGAGAACGAGAACGCTTCAGCCTGCAAATTGTTCAGTATGTCAAATATGGAATACTGTACGGTTGATGAGAAATCAGAAGGCCTCAATTAGTCTGTATAGAAAATTCAAGATCAAGGCCTCTTTGGCCTGAAATATTTTCAGTATGTTAAATATGGACTACTGTACTGTTGATGAGAGATCAGAAGTAGTCAATTAGGAAAGATGTTCAAAAGGTCAAATAAGGAGACAATTAGTCCTATAGAAAGTTCAAGATTGAGAACTCCTTGCCCTGAAATATGTTCAGTATGTAAAATATGGACTACCCTATGGTTGATGAGAAGTCAAAAGACCTCAATTAGTTTTTATAGAAAATTCAAGATCAAGGCCTCTTTTGGGTTGAAATATTTTCAGTATGTCAAATATGGACTACTGTATGGTTAATGAGACATCAGAAGGAGTCAATTAAGAAAGATGTTCAAAAGGTCAAAGAAGGAGTGAATTAGTCTCTGTAGAGAACGAGAACTCTTCGGCCTGCAAATTGTTCAGTATGTCAAATATGGAATACTGTACGGTTGGTGAGACATCAAAGGACCTCAATTCGTCTGTACAGAAAATTCAAGATCAAGGCCTCTTTAGCCTGAAATATTTTAAGTATGTAAAATATGGACTACCGTATGGTTGATGAGAAATCAGAAGGAGTCAATTAGGAAAGATGTTCAAAATGTCAGATAAGGAGACAATTAGTCCTATAGAAAGTTCAAGATTGAGAACTCCTTGGCCTCAAATATGTTCAGTATGTAAAATATGGACTACCCTATGGTTGATGAGAAGTCAAAAGACCTCAATTAGTTTGTATAGAAAATTCAAGATCAAGGCCTCTTTTGGGTTGAAATATTTTCAGTATGTCAAATATGGACTACTGTATGGTTGATGAGACATCAAAAGACCTCAATTCGTCTGTACAGAAAATTCAAGATCAAGGCCTCTTTGGCCTGAAATATGTTCAGTATGTTAAATATGGACTACTGTACGGTTGATGAGAGATCAGAAGGAGTCAATTAGGAAATATGTTCAGAAGGTCAAATGAGGAGTCAATTAGTCTCTATAGAAAGTTCAAGATTGAGAACTCCTTGGCCTGAAATATGTTCAGTATGTCAAAATATGGACTACCGTATGGATAATGAGAAATCAGAAGGCCTCAATTAGTCTGTATGGAAAATTCAAGATCAAGGCCTCTTTGGCCTGAAATATTTTCAGTATGTAAAATATTGAATACCATATGGTTGATGAGAAATCAGAAGGCCTCAATTAGGAAAGATGTTCAAAAGGTCAAAGAAGGAGTGAATTAGTCTCTGTAGAGAACGAGAACGCTTCAGCCTGCAAATTGTTCAGTATGTCAAATATGGAATACTGTACGGTTGATGAGAAATCAGAAGGCCTCAATTAGTTTGTATAGAAAATTCAAGATCAAGGCTTCTTTGCCCTGAAATATTTTCAGTATGTTAAATATGGACTACTGTATGGTTGATGAGAGATCAGAAGGAGTCAATTAGGAAATATGTTCAAAAGGTCAAATGAGGAGTCAATTAGTCTCTATAGAAAGTTCAAGATTGAGAACTCCTTGGCCTGAAATATGTTCAGGATGTAAAATATGGACTACTGTATGGTTAATGAGAAATCAGAAGGCCTCAATTAGTCTTTATAGAAAATTCAAGATCAAGGCCTCTTTGGCCTGAAATATTTTCAGTATGTTAAAAATGGACTACTGTACTGTTGATGAGAGATCAGAAGGAGTCAATTAGGAAATATGTTCAGAAGGTCAAATGAGGAGTCAATTAGTCTCTATAGAAAGTTCAAGATTGAGAACTCCTTGGCCTGAAATATGTTCAGTATGTAAAATATGCACTACTGTGTGGTTGATGAGAAATCAGACGACCTCAATTAGTCTGTTTAGAAAATTCAAGATCAAGGCCTCTTTGGCCTGAAATATTTTCAGTATGTAAAATATGGACTACCATATGGTTGATGAGAAATCAGAAGGCCTCAATTAGGAAAGATGTTCAAAAGGTCAAAGAAGGAGTGAATTAGTCTCTGTAGAGAACGAGAACGCTTCAGCCTGCAAATTGTTCAGTATGTCAAATATGGAATACTGTACGGTTGATGAGAAATCAGAAGGCCTCAATTAGTCTGTATAGAAAATTCAAGATCAAGGCCTCTTTGGCCTGAAATATTTTCAGTATGTTAAATAGGGACTACTGTATGGTTGATGAGAGATCAGAAGGAGTCAATTAGGAAATATGTTCAAAAGGTCAAATGAGGAGTCAATTAGTCTCTATAGAAAGTTCAAGATTGAGAACTCCTTGGCCTGAAATATGTTCAGGATGTAAAATATGGACTACCGTGTGGTTGATGAGAAATCAGACGACCTCAATTAGTCTGTTTAGAAAATTCAAGATCAAGGCCTCTTTGGCCTGAAATATTTTCAGTATGTAAAATATGGACTACCGTATGGTTGATGAGATATCAGGAGTCAATTAGGAAAGATGTTCAAAAGGTCAAATAAGGAGACAATTAGTCCTATAGAAAGTTCAAGACTGAGAACTCCTTGGCCTCAAATATGTTCAGTATGTAAAATATGGACTACCCTATGGTTGATGAGAAGTCAAAAGACCTCAATTAGTTTGTATAGAAAATTCAAGATCAAGGCCTCTTTTGGGTTGAAATATTTTCAGTATGTCAAATATGGACTACTGTATGGTTGATGAGACATCAGAAGGAGTCAATTAGGAAAGATGTTCAAAAGGTCAAAGAAGAATGAATTAGTCTCTGTAGAGAACGAGAACTCTTCGGCCTGCAAATTGTTCAGTATGTCAAATATGGAACACTGTACAGTTGATGAGACATCAAAAGACCTCAATTCGTCTGTACAGAAAATTCAAGATCAAGGCCTCTTTGGCCTGAAATATGTTCAGTATGTTAAATATGGACTACTGTACGGTTGATGAGAGATCAGAAGGAGTCAATTAGGAAATATGTTCAGAAGGTCAAATGAGGAGTCAATTAGTCTCTATAGAAAGTTCAAGAATGAGAACTCCTTGGCCTGAAATATGTTCAGTATGTCAAAATATGGACTACCGTATGGATAATGAGAAATCAGAAGGCCTCAATTAGTCTGTATGGAAAATTCAAGATCAAGGCCTCTTTGGCCTGAAATATTTTCAGTATGTAAAATATTGAATACCATATGGTTGATGAGAAATCAGAAGGCCTCAATTAGGAAAGATGTTCAAAAGGTCAAAGAAGGAGTGAATTAGTCTCTGTAGAGAACGAGAACGCTTCAGCCTGCAAATTGTTCAGTATGTCAAATATGGAATACTGTACGGTTGATGAGAAATCAGAAGGCCTCAATTATTCTGTATAGAAAATTCAAGATCAAGGCCTCTTTGGCCTGAAATATTTTCAGTATGTTAAATATGGACTACTGTATGGTTGATGAGAGATCAGAAGGAGTCAATTAGGAAATATGTTCAGAAGGTCAAATGAGGAGTCAATTAGTCTCTATAGAAAGTTCAAGATTGAGAACTCCTTGGCCTGAAATATGTTCAGTATGTCAAAATATGGACTACCGTATGGTTAATGAGAAATCAGAAGGCCTCAATTAGTCTGTATGGAAAATTCAAGATCAAGGCCTCTTTGGCCTGAAATATTTTCAGTATGTAAAATATTGAATACCATATGGTTGATGAGAAATCAGAAGGCCTCAATTAGGAAAGATGTTCAAAAGGTCAAAGAAGGAGTGAATTAGTCTCTGTAGAGAACGAGAACGCTTCAGCCTGCAAATTGTTCAGTATGTCAAATATGGAATACTGTACGGTTGATGAGAAATCAGAAGGCCTCAATTAGTCTGTATAGAAAATTCAAGATCAAGGCCTCTTTGGCCTGAAATATTTTCAGTATGTTAAATATGGACTACTGTACTGTTGATGAGAGATCAGAAGGAGTCAATTAGGAAATATGTTCAGAAGGTCAAATGAGGAGTCAATTAGTCTCTATAGAAAGTTCAAGACTGAGAACTCCTTGCCCTGAAATATGTTCAGTATGTAAAATATGGATTACTGTATGGTTGATGAGAAATCAGACGACCTCAATTAGTCTGTTTAGAAAATTCAAGATCATGACCTCTTTGGCCTGAAATATTTTCAGTATGTAAAATATGGACTACCGTATGGTTGATGAGATATCAGAAGGAGTCAATTAGGAAAGATATTCAAAAGGTCAAATAAGGAGACAATTAGTCCTATAGAAAGTTCAAGATTGAGAACTCCTTGGCCTCAGATATGTTCAGTATGTAAAATATGGACTACCCTATGGTTGATGAGAAATCAGAAGGCCTCAATTAGTCTTTATAGAAAATTCAAGATCAAGGCCTCTTTGGCCTGAAATATTTTCAGTATGTTAAAAATGGACTACTGTACTGTTGATGAGAGATCAGAAGGAGTCAATTAGGAAATATGTTCAGAAGGTCAAATGAGGAGTCAATTAGTCTGTTTAGAAAATTCAAGATCAAGGCCTCTTTGGCCTGAAATATTTTCAGTATGTAAAATATGGACTACCGTATGGTTGATGAGATATCAGGAGTCAATTAGGAAAGATGTTCAAAAGGTCAAATAAGGAGACAATTAGTCCTATAGAAAGTTCAAGATGAAGAACTCCTTGCCCTGAAATATGTTCAGTGTGTAAAATATGGACTACCCTATGGTTGATGAGAAGTCAAAAGACCTCAATTAGTTTTTATAAAAAATTCAAGATCAAGGCCTCTTTTGGGTTGAAATATTTTAATTATGTCAAATATGGACTACTGTATGGTTGATGAGACATCAGAAGGAGTCAATTAGGAAAGATGTTCAAAAGGTCAAAGAAGAATGAATTAGTCTCTCTAGAGAACGAGAACTCTTCGGCCTGCAAATTGTTCAGTATGTCAAATATGGAACACTGTACAGTTGATGAGACATCAAAAGACCTCAATTCGTCTGTACAGAAAATTCAAGATCAAGTCCTCTTTGGCCTGAAATATGTTCAGTATGTTAAATATGGACTACTGTACGGTTGATGAGAGATCAGAAGGAGTCAATTAGGAAATATGTTCAGAAGGTCAAATGAGGAGTCAATTAGTCTCTATAGAAAGTTCAAGATTGAGAACTCCTTGGCCTGAAATATGTTCAGTATGTCAAAATATGGACTACCGTATGGTTAATGAGAAATCAGAAGGCCTCAATTAGTCTGTATAGAAAATTCAAGATCAAGGCCTCTTTGGCCTGAAATATTTTCAGTATGTAAAATATTGAATACCATATGGTTGATGAGAAATCAGAAGGCCTCAATTAGGAAAGATGTTCAAAAGGTCAAAGAAGGAGTGAATTAGTCTCTGTAGAGAACGAGAACGCTTCAGCCTGCAAATTGTTTTAGTATGTCAAATATGGAATACTGTACGGTTGATGAGAAATCAGAAGGCCTCAATTAGTCTGTATAGAAAATTCAAGATCAAGGCCTGTTTGGCCTGAAATATTTTCAATATGTTAAATATGGACTACTGTATGGTTGATGAGAGATCAGAAGGAGTCAATTAGGAAATATGTTCAAAAGGTCAAATGAGGAGTCAATTAGTCTCTATAGAAAGTTCAAGATTGAGAACTCCTTGGCCTGAAATATGTTCAGTATGTAAAATATGGACTACCGTATGGTTAATGAGAAATCAGAAGGCCTCAATTAGTCTGTATAGAAAATTCAAGATCAAGGCCTCTTTGGCCTGAAATATTTTCAGTATGTTAAATATGGACTACTGTATGGTTGATGAGAGATCAGAAGGAGTCAATTAGGAAATATGTTCAAAAGGTCAAAGAAGGAGTGAATTAGTCTCTGTAGAGAACGAGAACTCTTCGGCCTGCAAATTGTTCAGTATGTCAAATATGGAATACTGTACGGTTGATGAGACATCAAACGACCTCAATTCGTCTGTACAGAAAATTCAAGATCAAGGCCTCTTTGGCCTGAAATATTTTCAGTATGTAAAATATGGACTACCGTATGGTTGATGAGATATCAGGAGTCAATTAGGAAAGATGTTCAAAAGGTCAAAAAAGGAGACAATTAGTCCTATAGAAAGTTCAAGATTGAGAACTCCTTGCCCTGAAATATGTTCAGTATGTAAAATATGGACTACCCTATGGTTGATGAGAAGTCAAAAAACCTCAATTAGTTTTTATAAAAAATTCAAGATCAAGGCCTCTTTTGGGTTGAAATATTTTCAGTATGTCAAATATGGACTACTGTATGGTTGATGAGACATCAGAAGGAGTCAATTAGGAAAGATGTTCAAAAGGTCAAAGAAGAATGAATTAGTCTCTCTAGAGAACGAGAACTCTTCGGCCTGCAAATTGTTCAGTATGTCAAATACGGAACACTGTACAGTTGATGAGACATCAAAAGACCTCAATTCGTCTGTACAGAAAATTCAAGATCAAGGCCTCTTTGGCCTGAAATATGTTCAGTATGTTAAATATGGACTACTGTACGGTTGATGAGAGATTAGAAGGAGTCAATTAGGAAATATGTTCAGAAGGTCAAATGAGGAGTCAATTAGTCTCTATAGAAAGTTCAAGATTGAGAACTGCTTGGCCTGAAATATGTTCAGTATGTCAAAATATGGACTACCGTATGGTTAATGAGAAATCAGAAGGCCTCAATTAGTCTGTATGGAAAATTCAAGATCAAGGCCTCTTTGGCCTGAAATATTTTCAGTATGTAAAATATTGAATACCATATGGTTGATGAGAAATCAGAAGGCCTCAATTAGGAAAGATGTTCAAAAGGTCAAAGAAGGAGTGAATTAGTCTCTGTAGAGAACGAGAACGCTTCAGCCTGCAAATTGTTCAGTATGTCAAATATGGAATACTGTACGGTTGATGAGAAATCAGAAGGCCTCAATTAGTCTGTATAGAAAATTCAAGATCAAGGCCTCTTTGGCCTGAAATATTTTCAGTATGTTAAATATGGACTACTGTACTGTTGATGAGAGATCAGAAGGAGTCAATTAGGAAATATGTTCAGAAGGTCAAATGAGGAGTCAATTAGTCTCTATAGAAAGTTCAAGACTGAGAACTCCTTGCCCTGAAATATGTTCAGTATGTAAAATATGGACTACTGTATGGTTGATGAGAAATCAGACGACCTCAATTAGTCTGTTTAGAAAATTCAAGATCAAGACCTCTTTGGCCTGAAATATTTTCAGTATGTAAAATATGGACTACCGTATGGTTGATGAGATATCAGAAGGAGTCAATTAGGAAATATGTTCAGAAGGTCAAATGAGGAGTCAATTAGTCTCTATAGAAAGTTCAAGATTGAGAACTCCTTGGCCTGAAATATGTTCAGTATGTAAAATATGGACTACTGTGTGGTTGATGAGAAATCAGACGACCTCAATTAGTCTGTTTAGAAAATTCAAGATCAAGGCCTCTTTGGCCTGAAATATTTTCAGTATGTAAAATATGGACTACCGTATGGTTGATGAGATATCAGGAGTCAATTAGGAAAGATGTTCAAAAGGTCAAATAAGGAGACAATTAGTCCTATAGAAAGTTCAAGATTGAGAACTCCTTGCCCTGAAATATGTTCAGTATGTAAAATATGGACTACCCTATGGTTGATGAGAAGTCAAAAGACCTCAATTAGTTTTTATAAAAAATTCAAGATCAAGGCCTCTTTTGGGTTGAAATATTTTCAGTATGTCAAATATGGACTACTGTATGGTTGATGAGACATCAGAAGGAGTCAATTAGGAAAGATGTTCAAAAGGTCAAAGAAGAATGAATTAGTCTCTCTAGAGAACGAGAACTCTTCGGCCTGCAAATTGTTCAGTATGTCAAATATGGAATACTGTACGGTTGATGAGACATCAAAGGACCTCAATTCGTCTGTACAGAAAATTCAAGATCAAGGCCTCTTTAGCCTGAAATATTTTAAGTATGTAAAATATGGACTACCGTATGGTTGATGAGAAATCAGAAGGAGTCAATTAGGAAAGATGTTCAAAAGGTCAAATAAGGAGACAATTAGTCCTATAGAAGGTTCAAGATTGAGAACTCCTTGGCCTCAAATATGTTCAGTATGTAAAATATGGACTACCCTATGGTTGATGAGAAGTCAAAAGACCTCAATTAGTTTGTATAGAAAATTCAAGATCAAGGCCTCTTTTGGGTTGAAATATTTTCAGTATGTCAAATATGGACTACTGTATGGTTGATGAGACATCAGAAGGAGTCAATTTGGAAAGATGTTCAAAAGGTCAAAGAAGAATGAATTAGTCTCTGTAGAGAACGAGAACTCTTCGGCCTGCAAATTGTTCAGTATGTCAAATATGGAACACTGTACAGTTGATGAGACATCAAAAGACCTCAATTCGTCTGTACAGAAAATTCAAGATCAAGGCCTCTTTGGCCTGAAATATGTTCAGTATGTTAAATATGGACTACTGTACGGTTGATGAGAGATCAGAAGGAGTCAATTAGGAAATATGTTCAGAAGGTCAAATGAGGAGTCAATTAGTCTCTATAGAAAGTTCAAGATTGAGAACTCCTTGGCCTGAAATATGTTCAGTATGTCAAAATATGGACTACCGTATGGATAATGAGAAATCAGAAGGCCTCAATTAGTCTGTATGGAAAATTCAAGATCAAGGCCTCTTTGGCCTGAAATATATTCAGTATGTAAAATATTGAATACCATATGGTTGATGAGAAATCAGAAGGCCTCAATTAGGAAAGATGTTCAAAAGGTCAAAGAAGGAGTGAATTAGTCTCTGTAGAGAACGAGAACGCTTCAGCCTGCAAATTGTTCAGTATGTCAAATATGGAATACTGTACAGTTGATGAGAAATCAGAAGGCCTCAATTAGTCTGTATAGAAAATTCAAGATCAAGGCCTCTTTGGCCTGAAATATTTTCAGTATGTTAAATATGGACTACTGTACTGTTGATGAGAGATCAGAAGGAGTCAATTAGGAAATATGTTCAGAAGGTCAAATGAGGAGTCAATTAGTCTCTATAGAAAGTTCAAGATTGAGAACTCCTTGCCCTGAAATATGTTCAGAATGTAAAATATGGACTACCGTATGGTTAATGAGAAATCAGAAGGCCTCAATTAGTCTGTATAGAAAATTCAAGATCAAGGCCTGTTTGGCCTGAAATATTTTCAGTATGTTAAATATGGACTACTGTACGGTTGATGAGAGATCAGAAGGAGTCAATTAGGAAATATGTTCAGAAGGTCAAATGAGGAGTCAATTAGTCTCTATAGAAAGTTCAAGATTGAGAACTCCTTGCCCTGAAATATGTTCAGTATGTAAAATATGGACTACTGTATGGTTGATGAGAAATCAGACGACCTCAATTAGTCTGTTTAGAAAATTCAAGATCAAGACCTCTTTGGCCTGAAATATTTTCAGTATGTAAAATATGGACTACCGTATGGTTGATGAGATATCAGAAGGAGTCAATTAGGAAAGATATTCAAAAGGTCAAATAAGGAGACAATTAGTCCTATAGAAAGTTCAAGATTGAGAACTCCTTGGCCTCAAATATGTTCAGTATGTAAAATATGGACTACCCTATGGTTGATGAGAAGTCAAAAGACCTCAATTAGTTTTTATAGAAAATTCAAGATCAAGGCCTCTTTTGGGTTGAAATATTTCCAGTATGTCAAATATGGACTACTGTATGGTTAATGAGACATCAGAAGGAGTCAATTAAGAAAGATGTTCAAAAGGTCAAAGAAGGAGTGAATTAGTCTCTGTAGAGAACGAGAACTCTTCGGCCTGCAAATTGTTCAGTATATCAAATATGGAATACTGTACGGTTGATGAGACATCAAAAGACCTCAATTCGTCTGTACAGAAAATTCAAGATCAAGGCCTCTTTAGCCTGAAATATTTTAAGTATGTAAAATATGGACTACCGTATGGTTGATGAGAAATCAGAAAGAGTCAATTAGGAAAGATGTTCAAAAGGTCAAATAAGGAGACAATTAGTCCTATAGAAAGTTCAAGATTGAGAACTCCTTGGCCTCAAATATGTTCAGTATGTAAAATATGGACTACCCTATGGTTGATGAGAAGTCAAAATACCTCAATTAGTTTGTATAGAAAATTCAAGATCAAGGCCTCTTTTGGGTTGAAATATTTTCAGTATGTCAAATATGGACTACTGTATGGTTGATGAGACATCAGAAGGAGTCAATTAGGAAAGATGTTCAAAAGGTCAAAGAAGAATGAATTAGTCTCTCTAGAGAACGAGAACTCTTCGGCCTGCAAATTGTTCAGTATGTCAAATATGGAACACTGTACAGTTGATGAGACATCAAAAGACCTCAATTCGTCTGTACAGAAAATTCAAGATCAAGGCCTCTTTGGCCTGAAATATGTTCAGTATGTTAAATATGGACTACTGTACGGTTGATGAGAGATCAGAAGGAGTCAATTAGGAAATATGTTCAGAAGGTCAAATGAGGAGTCAATTAGTCTCTATAGAAAGTTCAAGATTGAGAACTCCTTGGCCTGAAATATGTTCAGTATGTCAAAATATGGACTACCGTATGGTTAATGAGAAATCAGAAGGCCTCAATTAGTCTGTATGAAAAATTCAAGATCAAGGCCTCTTTGGCCTGAAATATTTTCAGTATGTAAAATATTGAATACCATATGGTTGATGAGAAATCAGAAGGCCTCAATTAGTCTGTATGGAAAATTCAAGATCAAGGCCTCTTTGGCCTGAAATATTTTCAGTATGTTAAATATGGACTACTGTACGGTTGATGAGAGATCAGAAGGAGTCAATTAGGAAATATGTTCAAAAGGTCAAATAAGGAGACAATTAGTCCTATAGAAAGTTCAAGATTGAGAACTCCTTGCCCTGAAATATGTTCAGTATGTAAAATATGGACTACCCTATGGTTGATGAGAAGTCAAAAAAACTCAATTAGTTTTTATAAAAAATTCAAGATCAAGGCCTCTTTTGGGTTGAAATATTTTCAGTATGTAAAATATGGACTACTGTATGGTTGATGAGACATCAGAAGGAGTCAATTAGGAAAGATGTTCAAAAGGTCAAAGAAGAATGAATTAGTCTCTCTAGAGAACGAGAACTCTTCGGCCTGCAAATTGTTCAGTATGTCAAATATGGAACACTGTACAGTTGATGAGACATCAAAAGACCTCAATTCGTCTGTACAGAAAATTCAAGATCAAGGCCTCTTTGGCCTGAAATATGTTCAGTATGTTAAATATGGACTACTGTACGGTTGATGAGAGATCAGAAGGAGTCAATTAGGAAATATGTTCAGAAGGTCAAATGAGGAGTCAATTAGTCTCTATAGAAAGTTCAAGATTGAGAACTCCTTGGCCTGAAATATGTTCAGTATGTCAAAATATGGACTACCGTATGGTTAATGAGAAATCAGAAGGCCTCAATTAGTCTGTATGGAAAATTCAAGATCAAGGCCTCTTTGGCCTGAAATATTTTCAGTATGTAAAATATTGAATATCATATGGTTGATGAGAAATCAGAAGGCGTCAATTAGGAAAGATGTTCAAAAGGTCAAAGAAGGAGTGAATTAGTCTCTGTAGAGAACGAGAACGCTTCAGCCTGCAAATTGTTCAGTATGTCAAATATGGAATACTGTACGGTTGATGAGAAATCAGAAGGCCTCAATTAGTCTGTATAGAAAATTCAAGATCAAGGCCTCTTTGGCCTGAAATATTTTAAGTATGTTAAATATGGACTACTGTACTGTTGATGAGAGATCAGAAGGAGTCAATTAGGAAATATGTTCAGAAGGTCAAATGAGGAGTCAATTAGTCTCTATAGAAAGTTCAAGATTGAGAACTCCTTGCCCTGAAATATGTTCAGAATGTAAAATATGGACTACCGTATGGTTAATGAGAAATCAGAAGGCCTCAATTAGTCTGTATAGAAAATTCAAGATCAAGGCCTCTTTGGCCTGAAATATTTTCAGTATATTAAATATGGACTACTGTACGGATGATGAGAGATCAGAAGGAGTCAATTAGGAAATATGTTCAGAAGGTCAAATGAGGAGTCAATTAGTCTCTATAGAAAGTTCAAGATTGAGAACTCCTTGCCCTGAAATATGTTCAGTATGTAAAATATGGACTACTGTATGGTTGATGAGAAATCAGACGACCTCAATTAGTCTGTTTAGAAAATTCAAGATCAAGACCTCTTTGGCCTGAAATATTTTCAGTATGTAAAATATGGACTACCGTATGGTTGATGAGATATCAGAAGGAGTCAATTAGGAAAGATATTCAAAAGGTCAAATAAGGAGACAATTAGTCCTATAGAAAGTTCAAGATTGAGAACTCCTTGGCCTCAAATATGTTCAGTATGTAAAATATGGACTACCCTATGGTTGATGAGAAGTCAAAAGACCTCAATTAGTTTTTATAGAAAATTCAAGATCAAGGCCTCTTTTGGGTTGAAATATTTTCAGTATGTCATATATGGACTACTGTATGGTTAATGAGACATCACAAGGAGTCAATTAAGAAAGATGTTCAAAAGGTCAAAGAAGGAGTGAATTAGTCTCTGTAGAGAACGAGAACTCTTCGGCCTGCAAATTGTTCAGTATGTCAAATATGGAATACTGTACGGTTGATGAGACATCAAAAGACCTCAATTCGTCTGTACAGAAAATTCAAGATCAAGGCCTCTTTAGCCTGAAATATTTTAAGTATGTAAAATATGGACTACCGTATGGTTGATGAGAAATCAGAAGGAGTCAATTAGGAAAGATGTTCAAAAGGTCAAATAAGGAGACAATTAATCCTTTAGAAAGTTCAAGATTGAGAACTCCTTGGCCTCAAATATGTTCAGTATGTAAAATATGGACTACCCTATGGTTGATGAGAAGTCAAAAGACCTCAATTAGTTTGTATAGAAAATTCAAGATCAAGGCCTCTTTTGGGTTGAAATATTTTCAGTATGTCAAATATGGACTACTGTATGGTTGATGAGACATCAGAAGGAGTCAATTAGGAAAGATGTTCAAAAGGTCAAAGAAGAATGAATTAGTCTCTCTAGAGAACGAGAACTCTTCGGCCTGCAAATTGTTCAGTATGTCAAATATGGAACACTGTACAGTTGATGAGACATCAAAAGACCTCAATTCGTCTGTACAGAAAATTCAAGATCAAGGCCTCTTTGGCCTGAAATATGTTCAGTATGTTAAATATGGACTACTGTACGGTTGATGAGAGATCAGAAGGAGTCAATTAGGAAATATGTTCAGAAGGTCAAATGAGGAGTCAATTAGTCTCTATAGAAAGTTCAAGATTGAGAACTCCTTGGCCTGAAATATGTTCAGTATGTCAAAATATGGACTACCGTATGGTTAATGAGAAATCAGAAGGCCTCAATTAGTCTGTATGGAAAATTCAAGATCAAGGCCTCTTTGGCCTGAAATATTTTCAGTATGTAAAATATTGAATACCATATGGTTGATGAGAAATCAGAAGGCCTCAATTAGTCTGTATGGAAAATTCAAGATCAAGGCCTCTTTGGCCTGAAATATGTTCAGTATGTTAAATATGGACTACTGTACGGTTGATGAGAGATCAGAAGGAGTCAATTAGGAAATATGTTCAGAAGGTCAAATGAGGAGTCAATTAGTCTCTATAGAAAGTTCAAGATTGAGAACTCCTTGGCCTGAAATATGTTCAGTATGTCAAAATATGGACTACCGTATGGTTAATGAGAAATCAGAAGGCCTCAATTAGTCTGTATGGAAAATTCAAGATCAAGGCCTCTTTGGCCTGAAATATTTTCAGTATGTAAAATATTGAATACCATATGGTTGATGAGAAATCAGAAGGCCTCAATTAGTCTGTATGGAAAATTCAAGATCAAGGCCTCTTTGGCCTGAAATATTTTCAGTATGTTAAATATGGACTACTGTACTGTTGATGAGAGATCAGGAGTCAATTAGGAAATATGTTCAGAAGGTCAAATGAGGAGTCAATTAGTCTCTATAGAAAGTTCAAGATTGAGAACTCCTTGCCCTGAAATATGTTCAGTATGTAAAATATGGACTACTGTATGGTTGATGAGAAATCAGACGACCTCAATTAGTCTGTTTAGAAAATTCAAGATCAAGACCTCTTTGGCCTGAAATATTTTCAGTATGTAAAATATGGACTACTGTATGGTTGATGAGATATCAAAAGGAGTCAATTAGGAAAGATGTTCAAAAGGTCAAATATGGAGACAATTAGTCCTATAGAAAGTTCAAGATTGAGAGCTCCTTGGCCTCAAATATATTCAGAATGTAAAATATGGACAACCCTATGGTTGATGAGAAGTCAAAAGACCTCAATTAGTTTGTATAGAAAATTCAAGATCAAGGCCTCTTTTGGCTTGAAATGTTTTTAGTATGTCAAATATGGACTAATGCATGGTTGATGAGACATCAGAAGGAGTCAATTAGGAAATATGTTCAAAAGGTTAAAGAAGGAGTGAATTAGTCTCTGTAGAGAACGAGAACGCTTCAGCCTGCAAATTGTTCAGTATGTCAAATATGGAATATTGTACGGTTGATGAGAAATCAGAAGGCCTCAATTAGTCTTTATGGAAAATTCAAGATCAAGGCCTCTTTGGCCTGAAATATTTTCAGTGTGTAAAATATTGAATACCATATGGTTGATGAGAAATCAGAAGGCCTCAATTAGGAAAGATGTTCAAAAGGTCAAAGAAGGAGTGAATTAGTCTCTGTAGAGAACGAGAACGCTTCAGCCTGCAAATTGTTCAGTATGTCAAATATGGAATACTGTACGGTTGATGAGAAATCAGAAGGCCTCAATTAGTTTGTATAGAAAATTCAAGATCAAGGCTTCTTTGGCCTGAAATATTTTCAGTATGTTAAATATGGACTACTGTATGGTTGATGAGAGATCAGAAGGAGTCAATTAGGAAATATGTTCAAAAGGTCAAATGAGGAGTCAATTAGTCTCTATAGAAAGTTCAAGATTGAGAACTCCTTGGCCTGAAATATGTTCAGGATGTAAAATATGGACTACTGTGTGGTTGATGATAAATCAGACGACCTCAATTAGTCTGTTTAGAAAATTCAAGATCAAGGCCTCTTTGGCCTGAAATATTTTCAGTATGTAAAATATGGACTACCATATGGTTGATGAGAAATCAGAAGGCCTCAATTAGGAAAGATGTTCAAAAGGTCAAAGAAGGAGTGAATTAGTCTCTGTAGAGAACGAGAACGCTTCAGCCTGCAAATTGTTCAGTATGTCAAATATGGAATACTGTACGGTTGATGAGAAATCAGAAGGCCTCAATTAGTCTGTATAGAAAATTCAAGATCAAGGCCTCTTTGGCCTGAAATATTTTCAGTATGTTAAATATGGACTACTGTATGGTTGATGAGATATCAGAAGGAGTCAATTAGGAAATATGTTCAAAAGGTCAAATGAGGAGTCAATTAGTCTCTATAGAAAGTTCAAGATTGAGAACTCCTTGGCCTGAAATATGTTCAGGATGTAAAATATGGACTACCGTGTGGTTGATGAGAAATCAGACGACCTCAGTTAGTCTGTTTAGAAAATTCAAGATCAAGGCCTCTTTGGCCTGAAATATGTTCAGTATGTTAAATATGGACTACCCTATGGTTGATGAGAAGTCAAAAGACCTCAATTAGTTTTTATAGAAAATTCAAGATCAAGGCCTCTTTTGGGTTGAAATATTTTCAGTATGTCAAATATGGACTACTGTATGGTTAATGAGACATCAGAAGGAGTCAATTAAGAAAGATGTTCAAAAGGTCAAAGAAGGAGTGAATTAGTCTCTGTAGAGAACGAGAACTCTTCGGCCTGCAAATTGTTCAGTATGTCAAATATGGAATACTGTACGGTTGATGAGACATCAAAGGACCTCAATTCGTCTGTACAGAAAATTCAAGATCAAGGCCTCTTTAGCCTGAAATATTTTAAGTATGTAAAATATGGACTACCGTATGGTTGATGAGAAATCAGAAGGAGTCAATTAGGAAAGATGTTCAAAAGGTCAAATAAGGAGACAATTAGTCCTATAGAAGGTTCAAGATTGAGAACTCCTTGGCCTCAAATATGTTCAGTATGTAAAATATGGACTACCCTATGGTTGATGAGAAGTCAAAAGACCTCAATTAGTTTGTATAGAAAATTCAAGATCAAGGCCTCTTTTGGGTTGAAATATTTTCAGTATGTCAAATATGGACTACTGTATGGTTGATGAGACATCAGAAGGAGTCAATTTGGAAAGATGTTCAAAAGGTCAAAGAAGAATGAATTAGTCTCTGTAGAGAACGAGAACTCTTCGGCCTGCAAATTGTTCAGTATGTCAAATATGGAACACTGTACAGTTGATGAGACATCAAAAGACCTCAATTCGTCTGTACAGAAAATTCAAGATCAAGGCCTCTTTGGCCTGAAATATGTTCAGTATGTTAAATATGGACTACTGTACGGTTGATGAGAGATCAGAAGGAGTCAATTAGGAAATATGTTCAGAAGGTCAAATGAGGAGTCAATTAGTCTCTATAGAAAGTTCAAGATTGAGAACTCCTTGGCCTGAAATATGTTCAGTATGTCAAAATATGGACTACCGTATGGATAATGAGAAATCAGAAGGCCTCAATTAGTCTGTATGGAAAATTCAAGATCAAGGCCTCTTTGGCCTGAAATATATTCAGTATGTAAAATATTGAATACCATATGGTTGATGAGAAATCAGAAGGCCTCAATTAGGAAAGATGTTCAAAAGGTCAAAGAAGGAGTGAATTAGTCTCTGTAGAGAACGAGAACGCTTCAGCCTGCAAATTGTTCAGTATGTCAAATATGGAATACTGTACGGTTGATGAGAAATCAGAAGGCCTCAATTAGTCTGTATAGAAAATTCAAGATCAAGGCCTCTTTGGCCTGAAATATTTTCAGTATGTTAAATATGGACTACTGTATGGTTGATGAGAGATCAGAAGGAGTCAATTAGGAAATATGTTCAAAAGGTCAAATGAGGAGTCAATTAGTCTCTATAGAAAGTTCAAGATTGAGAACTCCTTGGCCTGAAATATGTTCAGTATGTAAAATATGGACTACTGTGTGGTTGATGAGAAATCAGACGACCTCAATTAGTCTGTTTAGAAAATTCAAGATCAAGGCCTCTTTGGCCTGAAATATTTTCAGTATGTAAAATATGGACTACCGTATGGTTGATGAGATATCAGGAGTCAATTAGGAAAGATGTTCAAAAGGTCAAATAAGGAGACAATTAGTCCTATAGAAAGTTCAAGATTGAGAACTCCTTGCCCTGAAATATGTTCAGTATGTAAAATATGGACTACCCTATGGTTGATGAGAAGTCAAAAAACCTCAATTCGTTTTTATAAAAAATTCAAGATCAAGGCCTCTTTTGGGTTGAAATATTTTCAGTATGTCAAATATGGACTACTGTATGGTTGATGAGACATCAGAAGGAGTCAATTAGGAAAGATGTTCAAAAGGTCAAAGAAGAATGAATTAGTCTCTCTAGAGAACGAGAACTCTTCGGCCTGCAAATTGTTCAGTATGTCAAATATGGAACACTGTACAGTTGATGAGACATCAAAAGACCTCAATTCGTCTGTACAGAAAATTCAAGATCAAGGCCTCTTTGGCCTGAAATATGTTCAGTATGTTAAATATGGACTACTGTACGGTTGATGAGAGATCAGAAGGAGTCAATTAGGAAATATGTTCAGAAGGTCAAATGAGGAGTCAATTAGTCTCTATAGAAAGTTCAAGATTGAGAACTCCTTGGCCTGAAATATGTTCAGTATGTCAAAATATGGACTACCGTATGGTTAATGAGAAATCAGAAGGCCTCAATTAGTCTGTATGGAAAATTCAAGATCAAGGCCTCTTTGGCCTGAAATATTTTCAGTATGTAAAATATTGAATACCATATGGTTGATGAGAAATCAGAAGGCCTCAATTAGGAAAGATGTTCAAAAGGTCAAAGAAGGAGTGAATTAGTCTCTGTAGAGAACGAGAACGCTTCAGCCTGCAAATTGTTCAGTATGTCAAATATGGAATACTGTACAGTTGATGAGAAATCAGAAGGCCTCAATTAGTCTGTATAGAAAATTCAAGATCAAGGCCTCTTTGGCCTGAAATATTTTCAGTATGTTAAATATGGACTACTGTACTGTTGATGAGAGATCAGAAGGAGTCAATTAGGAAATATGTTCAGAAGGTCAAATGAGGAGTCAATTAGTCTCTATAGAAAGTTCAAGATTGAGAACTCCTTGCCCTGAAATATGTTCAGAATGTAAAATATGGACTACCGTATGGTTAATGAGAAATCAGAAGGCCTCAATTAGTCTGTATAGAAAATTCAAGATCAAGGCCTGTTTGGCCTGAAATATTTTCAGTATGTTAAATATGGACTACTGTACGGTTGATGAGAGATCAGAAGGAGTCAATTAGGAAATATGTTCAGAAGGTCAAATGAGGAGTCAATTAGTCTCTATAGAAAGTTCAAGATTGAGAACTCCTTGCCCTGAAATATGTTCAGTATGTAAAATATGGACTACTGTATGGTTGATGAGAAATCAGACGACCTCAATTAGTCTGTTTAGAAAATTCAAGATCAAGACCTCTTTGGCCTGAAATATTTTCAGTATGTAAAATATGGACTACCGTATGGTTGATGAGATATCAGAAGGAGTCAATTAGGAAAGATATTCAAAAGGTCAAATAAGGAGACAATTAGTCCTATAGAAAGTTCAAGATTGAGAACTCCTTGGCCTCAAATATGTTCAGTATGTAAAATATGGACTACCCTATGGTTGATGAGAAGTCAAAAGACCTCAATTAGTTTTTGTAGAAAATTCAAGATCAAGGCCTTTTTTGGGTTGAAATATTTTCAGTATGTCAAATATGGACTACTGTATGGTTAATGAGACATCAGAAGGAGTCAATTAAGAAAGATGTTCAAAAGGTCAAAGAAGGAGTGAATTAGTCTCTGTAGAGAACGAGAACTCTTCGGCCTGCAAATTGTTCAGTATATCAAATATGGAATACTGTACGGTTGATGAGACATCAAAAGACCTCAATTCGTCTGTACAGAAAATTCAAGATCAAGGCCTCTTTAGCCTGAAATATTTTAAGTATGTAAAATATGGACTACCGTATGGTTGATGAGAAATCAGAAAGAGTCAATTAGGAAAGATGTTCAAAAGGTCAAATAAGGAGACAATTAGTCCTATAGAAAGTTCAAGATTGAGAACTCCTTGGCCTCAAATATGTTCAGTATGTAAAATATGGACTACCCTATGGTTGATGAGAAGTCAAAAGACCTCAATTAGTTTGTATAGAAAATTCAAGATCAAGGCCTCTTTTGGGTTGAAATATTTTCAGTATGTCAAATATGGACTACTGTATGGTTGATGAGACATCAGAAGGAGTCAATTAGGAAAGATGTTCAAAAGGTCAAAGAAGAATGAATTAGTCTCTCTAGAGAACGAGAACTCTTCGGCCTGCAAATTGTTCAGTATGTCAAATATGGAACACTGTACAGTTGATGAGACATCAAAAGACCTCAATTCGTCTGTACAGAAAATTCAAGATCAAGGCCTCTTTGGCCTGAAATATGTTCAGTATGTTAAATATGGACTACTGTACGGTTGATGAGAGATCAGAAGGAGTCAATTAGGAAATATGTTCAGAAGGTCAAATGAGGAGTCAATTAGTCTCTATAGAAAGTTCAAGATTGAGAACTCCTTGGCCTGAAATATGTTCAGTATGTCAAAATATGGACTACCGTATGGTTAATGAGAAATCAGAAGGCCTCAATTAGTCTGTATGAAAAATTCAAGATCAAGGCCTCTTTGGCCTGAAATATTTTCAGTATGTAAAATATTGAATACCATATGGTTGATGAGAAATCAGAAGGCCTCAATTAGTCTGTATGGAAAATTCAAGATCAAGGCCTCTTTGGCCTGAAATATTTTCAGTATGTTAAATATGGACTACTGTACTGTTGATGAGAGATCAGAAGGAGTCAATTAGGAAATATGTTCAGAAGGTCAAATGAGGAGTCAATTAGTCTCTATAGAAAGTTCAAGATTGAGAACTCCTTGCCCTGAAATATGTTCAGTATGTAAAATATGGACTACTGTACGGTTGATGAGAAATCAGAAGGCCTCAATTAGTCTGTATAGAAAATTCAAGATCAAGGCCTCTTTGGCCTGAAATATTTTAAGTATGTTAAATATGGACTACTGTACTGTTGATGAGAGATCAGAAGGAGTCAATTAGGAAATATGTTCAGAAGGTCAAATGAGGAGTCAATTAGTCTCTATAGAAAGTTCAAGATTGAGAACTCCTTGCCCTGAAATATGTTCAGAATGTAAAATATGGACTACCGTATGGTTAATGAGAAATCAGAAGGCCTCAATTAGTCTGTATAGAAAATTCAAGATCAAGGCCTCTTTGGCCTGAAATATTTTCAGTATATTAAATATGGACTACTGTACGGATGATGAGAGATCAGAAGGAGTCAATTAGGAAATATGTTCAGAAGGTCAAATGAGGAGTCAATTAGTCTCTATAGAAAGTTCAAGATTGAGAACTCCTTGCCCTGAAATATGTTCAGTATGTAAAATATGGACTACTGTATGGTTGATGAGAAATCAGACGACCTCAATTAGTCTGTTTAGAAAATTCAAGATCAAGACCTCTTTGGCCTGAAATATTTTCAGTATGTAAAATATGGACTACCGTATGGTTGATGAGATATCAGAAGGAGTCAATTAGGAAAGATATTCAAAAGGTCAAATAAGGAGACAATTAGTCCTATAGAAAGTTCAAGATTGAGAACTCCTTGGCCTCAAATATGTTCAGTATGTAAAATATGGACTACCCTATGGTTGATGAGAAGTCAAAAGACCTCAATTAGTTTTTATAGAAAATTCAAGATCAAGGCCTCTTTTGGGTTGAAATATTTTCAGTATGTCATATATGGACTACTGTATGGTTAATGAGACATCACAAGGAGTCAATTAAGAAAGATGTTCAAAAGGTCAAAGAAGGAGTGAATTAGTCTCTGTAGAGAACGAGAACTCTTCGGCCTGCAAATTGTTCAGTATGTCAAATATGGAATACTGTACGGTTGAAGAGACATCAAAAGACCTCAATTCGTCTGTACAGAAAATTCAAGATCAAGGCCTCTTTGGCCTGAAATATGTTCAGTATGTTAAATATGGACTACTGTACGGTTGATGAGAGATCAGAAGGAGTCAATTAGGAAATATGTTCAGAAGGTCAAATGAGGAGTCAATTAGTCTCTATAGAAAGTTCAAGATTGAGAACTCCTTGGCCTGAAATATGTTCAGTATGTCAAAATATGGACTACCGTATGGTTAATGAGAAATCAGAAGGCCTCAATTAGTCTGTATGGAAAATTCAAGATCAAGGCCTCTTTGGCCTGAAATATTTTCAGTATGTAAAATATTGAATATCATATGGTTGATGAGAAATCAGAAGGCGTCAATTAGGAAAGATGTTCAAAAGGTCAAAGAAGGAGTGAATTAGTCTCTGTAGAGAACGAGAACGCTTCAGCCTGCAAATTGTTCAGTATGTCAAATATGGAATACTGTACGGTTGATGAGAAATCAGAAGGCCTCAATTAGTCTGTATAGAAAATTCAAGATCAAGGCCTCTTTGGCCTGAAATATTTTAAGTATGTTAAATATGGACTACTGTACTGTTGATGAGAGATCAGAAGGAGTCAATTAGGAAATATGTTCAGAAGGTCAAATGAGGAGTCAATTAGTCTCTATAGAAAGTTCAAGATTGAGAACTCCTTGCCCTGAAATATGTTCAGAATGTAAAATATGGACTACCGTATGGTTAATGAGAAATCAGAAGGCCTCAATTAGTCTGTATAGAAAATTCAAGATCAAGGCCTCTTTGGCCTGAAATATTTTCAGTATATTAAATATGGACTACTGTACGGATGATGAGAGATCAGAAGGAGTCAATTAGGAAATATGTTCAGAAGGTCAAATGAGGAGTCAATTAGTCTCTATAGAAAGTTCAAGATTGAGAACTCCTTGCCCTGAAATATGTTCAGTATGTAAAATATGGACTACTGTATGGTTGATGAGAAATCAGACGACCTCAATTAGTCTGTTTAGAAAATTCAAGATCAAGACCTCTTTGGCCTGAAATATTTTCAGTATGTAAAATATGGACTACCGTATGGTTGATGAGATATCAGAAGGAGTCAATTAGGAAAGATATTCAAAAGGTCAAATAAGGAGACAATTAGTCCTATAGAAAGTTCAAGATTGAGAACTCCTTGGCCTCAAATATGTTCAGTATGTAAAATATGGACTACCCTATGGTTGATGAGAAGTCAAAAGACCTCAATTAGTTTTTATAGAAAATTCAAGATCAAGGCCTCTTTTGGGTTGAAATATTTTCAGTATGTCATATATGGACTACTGTATGGTTAATGAGACATCACAAGGAGTCAATTAAGAAAGATGTTCAAAAGGTCAAAGAAGGAGTGAATTAGTCTCTGTAGAGAACGAGAACTCTTCGGCCTGCAAATTGTTCAGTATGTCAAATATGGAATACTGTACGGTTGAAGAGACATCAAAAGACCTCAATTCGTCTGTACAGAAAATTCAAGATCAAGGCCTCTTTAGCCTGAAATATTTTAAGTATGTAAAATATGGACTACCGTATGGTTGATGAGAAATCAGAAGGAGTCAATTAGGAAAGATGTTCAAAAGGTCAAATAAGGAGACAATTAGTCCTTTAGAAAGTTCAAGATTGAGAACTCCTTGGCCTCAAATATGTTCAGTATGTAAAATATGGACTACCCTATGGTTGATGAGAAGTCAAAAGACCTCAATTAGTTTGTATAGAAAATTCAAGATCAAGGCCTCTTTTGGGTTGAAATATTTTCAGTATGTCAAATATGGACTACTGTATGGTTGATGAGACATCAGAAGGAGTCAATTAGGAAAGATGTTCAAAAGGTCAAAGAAGAATGAATTAGTCTCTCTAGAGAACGAGAACTCTTCGGCCTGCAAATTGTTCAGTATGTCAAATATGGAACACTGTACAGTTGATGAGACATCAAAAGACCTCAATTCGTCTGTACAGAAAATTCAAGATCAAGGCCTCTTTGGCCTGAAATATGTTCAGTATGTTAAATATGGACTACTGTACGGTTGATGAGAGATCAGAAGGAGTCAATTAGGAAATATGTTCAGAAGGTCAAATGAGGAGTCAATTAGTCTCTATAGAAAGTTCAAGATTGAGAACTCCTTGGCCTGAAATATGTTCAGTATGTCAAAATATGGACTACCGTATGGTTAATGAGAAATCAGAAGGCCTCAATTAGTCTGTATGGAAAATTCAAGATCAAGGCCTCTTTGGCCTGAAATATTTTCAGTATGTAAAATATTGAATACCATATGGTTGATGAGAAATCAGAAGGCCTCAATTAGTCTGTATGGAAAATTCAAGATCAAGGCCTCTTTGGCCTGAAATGTGTTCAGTATGTTAAATATGGACTACTGTACGGTTGATGAGAGATCAGAAGGAGTCAATTAGGAAATATGTTCAGAAGGTCAAATGAGGAGTCAATTAGTCTCTATAGAAAGTTCAAGATTGAGAACTCCTTGGCCTGAAATATGTTCAGTATGTCAAAATATGGACTACCGTATGGTTAATGAGAAATCAGAAGGCCTCAATTAGTCTGTATGGAAAATTCAAGATCAAGGCCTCTTTGGCCTGAAATATTTTCAGTATGTAAAATATTGAATACCATATGGTTGATGAGAAATCAGAAGGCCTCAATTAGGAAAGATGTTCAAAAGGTCAAAGAAGGAGTGAATTAGTCTCTGTAGAGAACGAGAACGCTTCAGCCTGCAAATTGTTCAGTATGTCAAATATGGAATACTGTACGGTTGATGAGAAATCAGAAGGCCTCAATTAGTCTGTATAGAAAATTCAAGATCAAGGCCTCTTTGGCCTGAAATATTTTAAGTATGTTAAATATGGACTACTGTACTGTTGATGAGAGATCAGAAGGAGTCAATTAGGAAATATGTTCAGAAGGTCAAATGAGGAGTCAATTAGTCTCTATAGAAAGTTCAAGATTGAGAACTCCTTGCCCTGAAATATGTTCAGAATGTAAAATATGGACTACCGTATGGTTAATGAGAAATCAGAAGGCCTCAATTAGTCTGTATAGAAAATTCAAGATCAAGGCCTCTTTGGCCTGAAATATTTTCAGTATATTAAATATGGACTACTGTACGGATGATGAGAGATCAGAAGGAGTCAATTAGGAAATATGTTCAGAAGGTCAAATGAGGAGTCAATTAGTCTCTATAGAAAGTTCAAGATTGAGAACTCCTTGCCCTGAAATATGTTCAGTATGTAAAATATGGAATACTGTACGGTTGAAGAGACATCAAAAGACCTCAATTCGTCTGTACAGAAAATTCAAGATCAAGGCCTCTTTAGCCTGAAATATTTTAAGTATGTAAAATATGGACTACCGTATGGTTGATGAGAAATCAGAAGGAGTCAATTAGGAAAGATGTTCAAAAGGTCAAATAAGGAGACAATTAGTCCTTTAGAAAGTTCAAGATTGAGAACTCCTTGGCCTCAAATATGTTCAGTATGTAAAATATGGACTACCCTATGGTTGATGAGAAGTCAAAAGACCTCAATTAGTTTGTATAGAAAATTCAAGATCAAGGCCTCTTTTGGGTTGAAATATTTTCAGTATGTCAAATATGGACTACTGTATGGTTGATGAGACATCAGAAGGAGTCAATTAGGAAAGATGTTCAAAAGGTCAAAGAAGAATGAATTAGTCTCTCTAGAGAACGAGAACTCTTCGGCCTGCAAATTGTTCAGTATGTCAAATATGGAACACTGTACAGTTGATGAGACATCAAAAGACCTCAATTCGTCTGTACAGAAAATTCAAGATCAAGGCCTCTTTGGCCTGAAATATGTTCAGTATGTTAAATATGGACTACTGTACGGTTGATGAGAGATCAGAAGGAGTCAATTAGGAAATATGTTCAGAAGGTCAAATGAGGAGTCAATTAGTCTCTATAGAAAGTTCAAGATTGAGAACTCCTTGGCCTGAAATATGTTCAGTATGTCAAAATATGGACTACCGTATGGTTAATGAGAAATCAGAAGGCCTCAATTAGTCTGTATGGAAAATTCAAGATCAAGGCCTCTTTGGCCTGAAATATTTTCAGTATGTAAAATATTGAATACCATATGGTTGATGAGAAATCAGAAGGCCTCAATTAGTCTGTATGGAAAATTCAAGATCAAGGCCTCTTTGGCCTGAAATATGTTCAGTATGTTAAATATGGACTACTGTACGGTTGATGAGAGATCAGAAGGAGTCAATTAGGAAATATGTTCAGAAGGTCAAATGAGGAGTCAATTAGTCTCTATAGAAAGTTCAAGATTGAGAACTCCTTGGCCTGAAATATGTTCAGTATGTCAAAATATGGACTACCGTATGGTTAATGAGAAATCAGAAGGCCTCAATTAGTCTGTATGGAAAATTCAAGATCAAGGCCTCTTTGGCCTGAAATATTTTCAGTATGTAAAATATTGAATACCATATGGTTGATGAGAAATCAGAAGGCCTCAATTAGGAAAGATGTTCAAAAGGTCAAAGAAGGAGTGAATTAGTCTCTGTAGAGAACGAGAACGCTTCAGCCTGCAAATTGTTCAGTATGTCAAATATGGAATACTGTACAGTTGATGAGAAATCAGAAGGCCTCAATTAGTCTGTATAGAAAATTCAAGATCAAGGCCTCTTTGGCCTGAAATATTTTCAGTATGTTAAATATGGACTACTGTACTGTTGATGAGAGATCAGAAGGAGTCAATTAGGAAATATGTTCAGAAGGTCAAATGAGGAGTCAATTAGTCTCTATAGAAAGTTCAAGATTGAGAACTCCTTGCCCTGAAATATGTTCAGAATGTAAAATATGGACTACCGTATGGTTAATGAGAAATCAGAAGGCCTCAATTAGTCTGTATAGAAAATTCAAGATCAAGGCCTGTTTGGCCTGAAATATTTTCAGTATGTTAAATATGGACTACTGTACGGTTGATGAGAGATCAGAAGGAGTCAATTAGGAAATATGTTCAGAAGGTCAAATGAGGAGTCAATTAGTCTCTATAGAAAGTTCAAGATTGAGAACTCCTTGCCCTGAAATATGTTCAGTATGTAAAATATGGACTACTGTATGGTTGATGAGAAATCAGACGACCTCAATTAGTCTGTTTAGAAAATTCAAGATCAAGACCTCTTTGGCCTGAAATATTTTCAGTATGTAAAATATGGACTACCGTATGGTTGATGAGATATCAGAAGGAGTCAATTAGGAAAGATATTCAAAAGGTCAAATAAGGAGACAATTAGTCCTATAGAAAGTTCAAGATTGAGAACTCCTTGGCCTCAAATATGTTCAGTATGTAAAATATGGACTACCCTATGGTTGATGAGAAGTCAAAAGACCTCAATTAGTTTTTATAGAAAATTCAAGATCAAGGCCTTTTTTGGGTTGAAATATTTTCAGTATGTCAAATATGGACTACTGTATGGTTAATGAGACATCAGAAGGAGTCAATTAAGAAAGATGTTCAAAAGGTCAAAGAAGGAGTGAATTAGTCTCTGTAGAGAACGAGAACTCTTCGGCCTGCAAATTGTTCAGTATATCAAATATGGAATACTGTACGGTTGATGAGACATCAAAAGACCTCAATTCGTCTGTACAGAAAATTCAAGATCAAGGCCTCTTTACCCTGAAATATTTTAAGTATGTAAAATATGGACTACCGTATGGTTGATGAGAAATCAGAAAGAGTCAATTAGGAAAGATGTTCAAAAGGTCAAATAAGGAGACAATTAGTCCTATAGAAAGTTCAAGATTGAGAACTCCTTGGCCTCAAATATGTTCAGTATGTAAAATATGGACTACCCTATGGTTGATGAGAAGTCAAAAGACCTCAATTAGTTTGTATAGAAAATTCAAGATCAAGGCCTCTTTTGGGTTGAAATATTTTCAGTATGTCAAATATGGACTACTGTATGGTTGATGAGACATCAGAAGGAGTCAATTAGGAAAGATGTTCAAAAGGTCAAAGAAGAATGAATTAGTCTCTCTAGAGAACGAGAACTCTTCGGCCTGCAAATTGTTCAGTATGTCAAATATGGAACACTGTACAGTTGATGAGACATCAAAAGACCTCAATTCGTCTGTACAGAAAATTCAAGATCAAGGCCTCTTTGGCCTGAAATATGTTCAGTATGTTAAATATGGACTACTGTACGGTTGATGAGAGATCAGAAGGAGTCAATTAGGAAATATGTTCAGAAGGTCAAATGAGGAGTCAATTAGTCTCTATAGAAAGTTCAAGATTGAGAACTCCTTGGCCTGAAATATGTTCAGTATGTCAAAATATGGACTACCGTATGGTTAATGAGAAATCAGAAGGCCTCAATTAGTCTGTATGAAAAATTCAAGATCAAGGCCTCTTTGGCCTGAAATATTTTCAGTATGTAAAATATTGAATACCATATGGTTGATGAGAAATCAGAAGGCCTCAATTAGTCTGTATGGAAAATTCAAGATCAAGGCCTCTTTGGCCTGAAATATTTTCAGTATGTTAAATATGGACTACTGTACTGTTGATGAGAGATCAGAAGGAGTCAATTAGGAAATATGTTCAGAAGGTCAAATGAGGAGTCAATTAGTCTCTATAGAAAGTTCAAGATTGAGAACTCCTTGCCCTGAAATATGTTCAGTATGTAAAATATGGACTACTGTATGGTTGATGAGAAATCAGACGACCTCAATTAGTCTGTTTAGAAAATTCAAGATCAAGACCTCTTTGGCCTAAAATATTTTCAGTATGTAAAATATGGCCTACTGTATGGTTGATGAGATATCAAAAGGAGTCAATTAGGAAAGATGTTCAAAAGGTCAAATATGGAGACAATTAGTCCTATAGAAAGTTCAAGATTGAGAGCTCCTTGGCCTCAAATATATTCAGAATGTAAAATATGGACAACCCTATGGTTGATGAGAAGTCAAAAGACCTCAATTAGTTTGTATAGAAAATTCAAGATCAAGGCCTCTTTTGGCTTGAAATGTTTTTAGTATGTCAAATATGGACTAATGCATGGTTGATGAGACATCAGAAGGAGTCAATTAGGAAATATGTTCAAAAGGTTAAAGAAGGAGTGAATTAGTCTCTGTAGAGAACGAGAACTCTTCGGCCTGCAAATTGTTCAGTATGTCAAATATGGAAAACTGTACAGTTGATGAGACATCAAAAGACCTCAATTCGTCTGTACAGAAAATTCAAGATCAAGGCCTCTTTGGCCTGAAATATGTTCAGTATGTTAAATATGGACTACTGTACGGTTGATGAGAGATCAGAAGGAGTCAATTAGGAAATATGTTCAGAAGGTCAAATGAGGAGTCAATTAGTCTCTATAGAAATTTCAAGATTGAGAACTCCTTGGCCTGAAATATGTTCAGTATGTCAAAATATGGACTACCGTATGGATAATGAGAAATCAGAAGGCCTCAATTAGTCTGTATGGAAAATTCAAGATCAAGGCCTCTTTGGCCTGAAATATTTTCAGTATGTAAAATATTGAATACCATATGGTTGATGAGAAATCAGAAGGCCTCAATTAGGAAAGATGTTCAAAAGGTCAAAGAAGGAGTGAATTAGTCTCTGTAGAGAACGAGAACGCTTCAGCCTGCAAATTGTTCAGTATGTCAAATATGGAATACTGTACGGTTGATGAGAAATCAGAAGGCCTCAATTAGTCTGTATAGAAAATTCAAGATCAAGGCCTGTTTGGCCTGAAATATTTTCAATATGTTAAATATGGACTACTGTATGGTTGATGAGAGATCAGAAGGAGTCAATTAGGAAATATGTTCAAAAGGTCAAATAAGGAGACAATTAGTCCTATAGAAAGTTCAAGATTGAGAACTCCTTGCCCTGAAATATGTTCAGTATGTAAAATATGGACTACCCTATGGTTGATGAGAAGTCAAAAAACCTCAATTAGTTTTTATAAAAAATTCAAGATCAAGGCCTCTTTTGGGTTGAAATATTTTCAGTATATCAAATATGGACTACTGTATGGTTGATGAGACATCAGAAGGAGTCAATTAGGAAAGATGTTCAAAAGGTCAAAGAAGAATGAATTAGTCTCTCTAGAGAACGAGAACTCTTCGGCCTGCAAATTGTTCAGTATGTCAAATATGGAACACTGTACAGTTGATGAGACATCAAAAGACCTCAATTCGTCTGTACAGAAAATTCAAGATCAAGGCCTCTTTGGCCTGAAATATGTTCAGTATGTTAAATATGGACTACTGTACGGTTGATGAGAGATCAGAAGGAGTCAATTAGGAAATATGTTCAGAAGGTCAAATGAGGAGTCAATTAGTCTCTATAGAAAGTTCAAGATTGAGAACTCCTTGGCCTGAAATATGTTCAGTATGTCAAAATATGGACTACCGTATGGTTAATGAGAAATCAGAAGGCCTCAATTAGTCTGTATGGAAAATTCAAGATCAAGGCCTCTTTGGCCTGAAATATTTTCAGTATGTAAAATATTGAATATCATATGGTTGATGAGAAATCAGAAGGCGTCAATTAGGAAAGATGTTCAAAAGGTCAAAGAAGGAGTGAATTAGTCTCTGTAGAGAACGAGAACGCTTCAGCCTGCAAATTGTTCAGTATGTCAAATATGGAATACTGTACGGTTGATGAGAAATCAGAAGGCCTCAATTAGTCTGTATAGAAAATTCAAGATCAAGGCCTCTTTGGCCTGAAATATTTTAAGTATGTTAAATATGGACTACTGTACTGTTGATGAGAGATCAGAAGGAGTCAATTAGGAAATATGTTCAGAAGGTCAAATGAGGAGTCAATTAGTCTCTATAGAAAGTTCAAGATTGAGAACTCCTTGCCCTGAAATATGTTCAGAATGTAAAATATGGACTACCGTATGGTTAATGAGAAATCAGAAGGCCTCAATTAGTCTGTATAGAAAATTCAAGATCAAGGCCTCTTTGGCCTGAAATATTTTCAGTATATTAAATATGGACTACTGTACGGATGATGAGAGATCAGAAGGAGTCAATTAGGAAATATGTTCAGAAGGTCAAATGAGGAGTCAATTAGTCTCTATAGAAAGTTCAAGATTGAGAACTCCTTGCCCTGAAATATGTTCAGTATGTAAAATATGGACTACTGTATGGTTGATGAGAAATCAGACGACCTCAATTAGTCTGTTTAGAAAATTCAAGATCAAGACCTCTTTGGCCTGAAATATTTTCAGTATGTAAAATATGGACTACCGTATGGTTGATGAGATATCAGAAGGAGTCAATTAGGAAAGATATTCAAAAGGTCAAATAAGGAGACAATTAGTCCTATAGAAAGTTCAAGATTGAGAACTCCTTGGCCTCAAATATGTTCAGTATGTAAAATATGGACTACCCTATGGTTGATGAGAAGTCAAAAGACCTCAATTAGTTTTTATAGAAAATTCAAGATCAAGGCCTCTTTTGGGTTGAAATATTTTCAGTATGTCATATATGGACTACTGTATGGTTAATGAGACATCACAAGGAGTCAATTAAGAAAGATGTTCAAAAGGTCAAAGAAGGAGTGAATTAGTCTCTGTAGAGAACGAGAACTCTTCGGCCTGCAAATTGTTCAGTATGTCAAATATGGAATACTGTACGGTTGAAGAGACATCAAAAGACCTCAATTCGTCTGTACAGAAAATTCAAGATCAAGGCCTCTTTAGCCTGAAATATTTTAAGTATGTAAAATATGGACTACCGTATGGTTGATGAGAAATCAGAAGGAGTCAATTAGGAAAGATGTTCAAAAGGTCAAATAAGGAGACAATTAGTCCTTTAGAAAGTTCAAGATTGAGAACTCCTTGGCCTCAAATATGTTCAGTATGTAAAATATGGACTACCCTATGGTTGATGAGAAGTCAAAAGACCTCAATTAGTTTGTATAGAAAATTCAAGATCAAGGCCTCTTTTGGGTTGAAATATTTTCAGTATGTCAAATATGGACTACTGTATGGTTGATGAGACATCAGAAGGAGTCAATTAGGAAAGATGTTCAAAAGGTCAAAGAAGAATGAATTAGTCTCTCTAGAGAACGAGAACTCTTCGGCCTGCAAATTGTTCAGTATGTCAAATATGGAACACTGTACAGTTGATGAGACATCAAAAGACCTCAATTCGTCTGTACAGAAAATTCAAGATCAAGGCCTCTTTGGCCTGAAATATGTTCAGTATGTTAAATATGGACTACTGTACGGTTGATGAGAGATCAGAAGGAGTCAATTAGGAAATATGTTCAGAAGGTCAAATGAGGAGTCAATTAGTCTCTATAGAAAGTTCAAGATTGAGAACTCCTTGGCCTGAAATATGTTCAGTATGTCAAAATATGGACTACCGTATGGTTAATGAGAAATCAGAAGGCCTCAATTAGTCTGTATGGAAAATTCAAGATCAAGGCCTCTTTGGCCTGAAATATTTTCAGTATGTAAAATATTGAATACCATATGGTTGATGAGAAATCAGAAGGCCTCAATTAGTCTGTATGGAAAATTCAAGATCAAGGCCTCTTTGGCCTGAAATATGTTCAGTATGTTAAATATGGACTACTGTACGGTTGATGAGAGATCAGAAGGAGTCAATTAGGAAATATGTTCAGAAGGTCAAATGAGGAGTCAATTAGTCTCTATAGAAAGTTCAAGATTGAGAACTCCTTGGCCTGAAATATGTTCAGTATGTCAAAATATGGACTACCGTATGGTTAATGAGAAATCAGAAGGCCTCAATTAGTCTGTATGGAAAATTCAAGATCAAGGCCTCTTTGGCCTGAAATATTTTCAGTATGTAAAATATTGAATACCATATGGTTGATGAGAAATCAGAAGGCCTCAATTAGTCTGTATGGAAAATTCAAGATCAAGGCCTCTTTGGCCTGAAATATTTTCAGTATGTTAAATATGGACTACTGTACTGTTGATGAGAGATCAGGAGTCAATTAGGAAATATGTTCAGAAGGTCAAATGAGGAGTCAATTAGTCTCTATAGAAAGTTCAAGATTGAGAACTCCTTGCCCTGAAATATGTTCAGTATGTAAAATATGGACTACTGTATGGTTGATGAGAAATCAGACGACCTCAATTAGTCTGTTTAGAAAATTCAAGATCAAGACCTCTTTGGCCTGAAATATTTTCAGTATGTAAAATATGGACTACTGTATGGTTGATGAGATATCAAAAGGAGTCAATTAGGAAAGATGTTCAAAAGGTCAAATATGGAGACAATTAGTCCTATAGAAAGTTCAAGATTGAGAGCTCCTTGGCCTCAAATATATTCAGAATGTAAAATATGGACAACCCTATGGTTGATGAGAAGTCAAAAGACCTCAATTAGTTTGTATAGAAAATTCAAGATCAAGGCCTCTTTTGGCTTGAAATGTTTTTAGTATGTCAAATATGGACTAATGCATGGTTGATGAGACATCAGAAGGAGTCAATTAGGAAATATGTTCAAAAGGTTAAAGAAGGAGTGAATTAGTCTCTGTAGAGAACGAGAACGCTTCAGCCTGCAAATTGTTCAGTATGTCAAATATGGAATATTGTACGGTTGATGAGAAATCAGAAGGCCTCAATTAGTCTTTATGGAAAATTCAAGATCAAGGCCTCTTTGGCCTGAAATATTTTCAGTGTGTAAAATATTGAATACCATATGGTTGATGAGAAATCAGAAGGCCTCAATTAGGAAAGATGTTCAAAAGGTCAAAGAAGGAGTGAATTAGTCTCTGTAGAGAACGAGAACGCTTCAGCCTGCAAATTGTTCAGTATGTCAAATATGGAATACTGTACGGTTGATGAGAAATCAGAAGGCCTCAATTAGTTTGTATAGAAAATTCAAGATCAAGGCTTCTTTGGCCTGAAATATTTTCAGTATGTTAAATATGGACTACTGTATGGTTGATGAGAGATCAGAAGGAGTCAATTAGGAAATATGTTCAAAAGGTCAAATGAGGAGTCAATTAGTCTCTATAGAAAGTTCAAGATTGAGAACTCCTTGGCCTGAAATATGTTCAGGATGTAAAATATGGACTACTGTGTGGTTGATGATAAATCAGACGACCTCAATTAGTCTGTTTAGAAAATTCAAGATCAAGGCCTCTTTGGCCTGAAATATTTTCAGTATGTAAAATATGGACTACCATATGGTTGATGAGAAATCAGAAGGCCTCAATAAGGAAAGATGTTCAAAAGGTCAAAGAAGGAGTGAATTAGTCTCTGTAGAGAACGAGAACGCTTCAGCCTGCAAATTGTTCAGTATGTCAAATATGGAATACTGTACGGTTGATGAGAAATCAGAAGGCCTCAATTAGTCTGTATAGAAAATTCAAGATCAAGGCCTCTTTGGCCTGAAATATTTTCAGTATGTTAAATATGGACTACTGTATGGTTGATGAGATATCAGAAGGAGTCAATTAGGAAATATGTTCAAAAGGTCAAATGAGGAGTCAATTAGTCTCTATAGAAAGTTCAAGATTGAGAACTCCTTGGCCTGAAATATGTTCAGGATGTAAAATATGGACTACCGTGTGGTTGATGAGAAATCAGACGACCTCAGTTAGTCTGTTTAGAAAATTCAAGATCAAGGCCTCTTTGGCCTGAAATATGTTCAGTATGTTAAATATGGACTACCCTATGGTTGATGAGAAGTCAAAAGACCTCAATTAGTTTTTATAGAAAATTCAAGATCAAGGCCTCTTTTGGGTTGAAATATTTTCAGTATGTCAAATATGGACTACTGTATGGTTAATGAGACATCAGAAGGAGTCAATTAAGAAAGATGTTCAAAAGGTCAAAGAAGGAGTGAATTAGTCTCTGTAGAGAACGAGAACTCTTCGGCCTGCAAATTGTTCAGTATGTCAAATATGGAATACTGTACGGTTGATGAGACATCAAAGGACCTCAATTCGTCTGTACAGAAAATTCAAGATCAAGGCCTCTTTAGCCTGAAATATTTTAAGTATGTAAAATATGGACTACCGTATGGTTGATGAGAAATCAGAAGGAGTCAATTAGGAAAGATGTTCAAAAGGTCAAATAAGGAGACAATTAGTCCTATAGAAGGTTCAAGATTGAGAACTCCTTGGCCTCAAATATGTTCAGTATGTAAAATATGGACTACCCTATGGTTGATGAGAAGTCAAAAGACCTCAATTAGTTTGTATAGAAAATTCAAGATCAAGGCCTCTTTTGGGTTGAAATATTTTCAGTATGTCAAATATGGACTACTGTATGGTTGATGAGACATCAGAAGGAGTCAATTTGGAAAGATGTTCAAAAGGTCAAAGAAGAATGAATTTGTCTCTGTAGAGAACGAGAACTCTTCGGCCTGCAAATTGTTCAGTATGTCAAATATGGAACACTGTACAGTTGATGAGACATCAAAAGACCTCAATTCGTCTGTACAGAAAATTCAAGATCAAGGCCTCTTTGGCCTGAAATATGTTCAGTATGTTAAATATGGACTACTGTACGGTTGATGAGAGATCAGAAGGAGTCAATTAGGAAATATGTTCAGAAGGTCAAATGAGGAGTCAATTAGTCTCTATAGAAAGTTCAAGATTGAGAACTCCTTGGCCTGAAATATGTTCAGTATGTCAAAATATGGACTACCGTATGGATAATGAGAAATCAGAAGGCCTCAATTAGTCTGTATGGAAAATTCAAGATCAAGGCCTCTTTGGCCTGAAATATATTCAGTATGTAAAATATTGAATACCATATGGTTGATGAGAAATCAGAAGGCCTCAATTAGGAAAGATGTTCAAAAGGTCAAAGAAGGAGTGAATTAGTCTCTGTAGAGAACGAGAACGCTTCAGCCTGCAAATTGTTCAGTATGTCAAATATGGAATACTGTACGGTTGATGAGAAATCAGAAGGCCTCAATTAGTCTGTATAGAAGATTCAAGATCAAGGCCTCTTTGGCCTGAAATATTTTCAGTATGTTAAATATGGACTACTGTATGGTTGATGAGAGATCAGAAGGAGTCAATTAGGAAATATGTTCAAAAGGTCAAATGAGGAGTCAATTAGTCTCTATAGAAAGTTCAAGATTGAGAACTCCTTGGCCTGAAATATGTTCAGTATGTAAAATATGGACTACTGTGTGGTTGATGAGAAATCAGACGACCTCAATTAGTCTGTTTAGAAAATTCAAGATCAAGGCCTCTTTGGCCTGAAATATTTTCAGTATGTAAAATATGGACTACCGTATGGTTGATGAGATATCAGGAGTCAATTAGGAAAGATGTTCAAAAGGTCAAATAAGGAGACAATTAGTCCTATAGAAAGTTCAAGATTGAGAACTCCTTGCCCTGAAATATGTTCAGTATGTAAAATATGGACTACCCTATGGTTGATGAGAAGTCAAAAAACCTCAATTCGTTTTTATAAAAAATTCAAGATCAAGGCCTCTTTTGGGTTGAAATATTTTCAGTATGTCAAATATGGACTACTGTATGGTTGATGAGACATCAGAAGGAGTCAATTAGGAAAGATGTTCAAAAGGTCAAAGAAGAATGAATTAGTCTCTCTAGAGAACGAGAACTCTTCGGCCTGCAAATTGTTCAGTATGTCAAATATGGAACACTGTACAGTTGATGAGACATCAAAAGACCTCAATTCGTCTGTACAGAAAATTCAAGATCAAGGCCTCTTTGGCCTGAAATATGTTCAGTATGTTAAATATGGACTACTGTACGGTTGATGAGAGATCAGAAGGAGTCAATTAGGAAATATGTTCAGAAGGTCAAATGAGGAGTCAATTAGTCTCTATAGAAAGTTCAAGATTGAGAACTCCTTGGCCTGAAATATGTTCAGTATGTCAAAATATGGACTACCGTATGGTTAATGAGAAATCAGAAGGCCTCAATTAGTCTGTATGGAAAATTCAAGATCAAGGCCTCTTTGGCCTGAAATATTTTCAGTATGTAAAATATTGAATACCATATGGTTGATGAGAAATCAGAAGGCCTCAATTAGGAAAGATGTTCAAAAGGTCAAAGAAGGAGTGAATTAGTCTCTGTAGAGAACGAGAACGCTTCAGCCTGCAAATTGTTCAGTATGTCAAATATGGAATACTGTACAGTTGATGAGAAATCAGAAGGCCTCAATTAGTCTGTATAGAAAATTCAAGATCAAGGCCTCTTTGGCCTGAAATATTTTCAGTATGTTAAATATGGACTACTGTACTGTTGATGAGAGATCAGAAGGAGTCAATTAGGAAATATGTTCAGAAGGTCAAATGAGGAGTCAATTAGTCTCTATAGAAAGTTCAAGATTGAGAACTCCTTGCCCTGAAATATGTTCAGAATGTAAAATATGGACTACCGTATGGTTAATGAGAAATCAGAAGGCCTCAATTAGTCTGTATAGAAAATTCAAGATCAAGGCCTGTTTGGCCTGAAATATTTTCAGTATGTTAAATATGGACTACTGTACGGTTGATGAGAGATCAGAAGGAGTCAATTAGGAAATATGTTCAGAAGGTCAAATGAGGAGTCAATTAGTCTCTATAGAAAGTTCAAGATTGAGAACTCCTTGCCCTGAAATATGTTCAGTATGTAAAATATGGACTACTGTATGGTTGATGAGAAATCAGACGACCTCAATTAGTCTGTTTAGAAAATTCAAGATCAAGACCTCTTTGGCCTGAAATATTTTCAGTATGTAAAATATGGACTACCGTATGGTTGATGAGATATCAGAAGGAGTCAATTAGGAAAGATATTCAAAAGGTCAAATAAGGAGACAATTAGTCCTATAGAAAGTTCAAGATTGAGAACTCCTTGGCCTCAAATATGTTCAGTATGTAAAATATGGACTACCCTATGGTTGATGAGAAGTCAAAAGACCTCAATTAGTTTTTATAGAAAATTCAAGATCAAGGCCTCTTTTGGGTTGAAATATTTTCAGTATGTCAAATATGGACTACTGTATGGTTAATGAGACATCAGAAGGAGTCAATTAAGAAAGATGTTCAAAAGGTCAAAGAAGGAGTGAATTAGTCTCTGTAGAGAACGAGAACTCTTCGGCCTGCAAATTGTTCAGTATATCAAATATGGAATACTGTACGGTTGATGAGACATCAAAAGACCTCAATTCGTCTGTACAGAAAATTCAAGATCAAGGCCTCTTTAGCCTGAAATATTTTAAGTATGTAAAATATGGACTACCGTATGGTTGATGAGAAATCAGAAAGAGTCAATTAGGAAAGATGTTCAAAAGGTCAAATAAGGAGACAATTAGTCCTATAGAAAGTTCAAGATTGAGAACTCCTTGGCCTCAAATATGTTCAGTATGTAAAATATGGACTACCCTATGGTTGATGAGAAGTCAAAAGACCTCAATTAGTTTGTATAGAAAATTCAAGATCAAGGCCTCTTTTGGGTTGAAATATTTTCAGTATGTCAAATATGGACTACTGTATGGTTGATGAGACATCAGAAGGAGTCAATTAGGAAAGATGTTCAAAAGGTCAAAGAAGAATGAATTAGTCTCTCTAGAGAACGAGAACTCTTCGGCCTGCAAATTGTTCAGTATGTCAAATATGGAACACTGTACAGTTGATGAGACATCAAAAGACCTCAATTCGTCTGTACAGAAAATTCAAGATCAAGGCCTCTTTGGCCTGAAATATGTTCAGTATGTTAAATATGGACTACTGTACGGTTGATGAGAGATCAGAAGGAGTCAATTAGGAAATATGTTCAGAAGGTCAAATGAGGAGTCAATTAGTCTCTATAGAAAGTTCAAGATTGAGAACTCCTTGGCCTGAAATATGTTCAGTATGTCAAAATATGGACTACCGTATGGTTAATGAGAAATCAGAAGGCCTCAATTAGTCTGTATGAAAAATTCAAGATCAAGGCCTCTTTGGCCTGAAATATTTTCAGTATGTAAAATATTGAATACCATATGGTTGATGAGAAATCAGAAGGCCTCAATTAGTCTGTATGGAAAATTCAAGATCAAGGCCTCTTTGGCCTGAAATATTTTCAGTATGTTAAATATGGACTACTGTACTGTTGATGAGAGATCAGAAGGAGTCAATTAGGAAATATGTTCAGAAGGTCAAATGAGGAGTCAATTAGTCTCTATAGAAAGTTCAAGATTGAGAACTCCTTGCCCTGAAATATGTTCAGTATGTAAAATATGGACTACTGTATGGTTGATGAGAAATCAGACGACCTCAATTAGTCTGTTTAGAAAATTCAAGATCAAGACCTCTTTGGCCTAAAATATTTTCAGTATGTAAAATATGGCCTACTGTATGGTTGATGAGATATCAAAAGGAGTCAATTAGGAAAGATGTTCAAAAGGTCAAATATGGAGACAATTAGTCCTATAGAAAGTTCAAGATTGAGAGCTCCTTGGCCTCAAATATATTCAGAATGTAAAATATGGACAACCCTATGGTTGATGAGAAGTCAAAAGACCTCAATTAGTTTGTATAGAAAATTCAAGATCAAGGCCTCTTTTGGCTTGAAATGTTTTTAGTATGTCAAATATGGACTAATGCATGGTTGATGAGACATCAGAAGGAGTCAATTAGGAAATATGTTCAAAAGGTTAAAGAAGGAGTGAATTAGTCTCTGTAGAGAACGAGAACTCTTCGGCCTGCAAATTGTTCAGTATGTCAAATATGGAAAACTGTACAGTTGATGAGACATCAAAAGACCTCAATTCGTCTGTACAGAAAATTCAAGATCAAGGCCTCTTTGGCCTGAAATATGTTCAGTATGTTAAATATGGACTACTGTACGGTTGATGAGAGATCAGAAGGAGTCAATTAGGAAATATGTTCAGAAGGTCAAATGAGGAGTCAATTAGTCTCTATAGAAATTTCAAGATTGAGAACTCCTTGGCCTGAAATATGTTCAGTATGTCAAAATATGGACTACCGTATGGATAATGAGAAATCAGAAGGCCTCAATTAGTCTGTATGGAAAATTCAAGATCAAGGCCTCTTTGGCCTGAAATATTTTCAGTATGTAAAATATTGAATACCATATGGTTGATGAGAAATCAGAAGGCCTCAATTAGGAAAGATGTTCAAAAGGTCAAAGAAGGAGTGAATTAGTCTCTGTAGAGAACGAGAACGCTTCAGCCTGCAAATTGTTCAGTATGTCAAATATGGAATACTGTACGGTTGATGAGAAATCAGAAGGCCTCAATTAGTCTGTATAGAAAATTCAAGATCAAGGCCTGTTTGGCCTGAAATATTTTCAATATGTTAAATATGGACTACTGTATGGTTGATGAGAGATCAGAAGGAGTCAATTAGGAAATATGTTCAAAAGGTCAAATAAGGAGACAATTAGTCCTATAGAAAGTTCAAGATTGAGAACTCCTTGCCCTGAAATATGTTCAGTATGTAAAATATGGACTACCCTATGGTTGATGAGAAGTCAAAAAACCTCAATTAGTTTTTATAAAAAATTCAAGATCAAGGCCTCTTTTGGGTTGAAATATTTTCAGTATGTCAAATATGGACTACTGTATGGTTGATGAGACATCAGAAGGAGTCAATTAGGAAAGATGTTCAAAAGGTCAAAGAAGAATGAATTAGTCTCTCTAGAGAACGAGAACTCTTCGGCCTGCAAATTGTTCAGTATGTCAAATATGGAACACTGTACAGTTGATGAGACATCAAAAGACCTCAATTCGTCTGTACAGAAAATTCAAGATCAAGGCCTCTTTGGCCTGAAATATGTTCAGTATGTTAAATATGGACTACTGTACGGTTGATGAGAGATCAGAAGGAGTCAATTAGGAAATATGTTCAGAAGGTCAAATGAGGAGTCAATTAGTCTCTATAGAAAGTTCAAGATTGAGAACTCCTTGGCCTGAAATATGTTCAGTATGTCAAAATATGGACTACCGTATGGTTAATGAGAAATCAGAAGGCCTCAATTAGTCTGTATGGAAAATTCAAGATCAAGGCCTCTTTGGCCTGAAATATTTTCAGTATGTAAAATATTGAATATCATATGGTTGATGAGAAATCAGAAGGCGTCAATTAGGAAAGATGTTCAAAAGGTCAAAGAAGGAGTGAATTAGTCTCTGTAGAGAACGAGAACGCTTCAGCCTGCAAATTGTTCAGTATGTCAAATATGGAATACTGTACGGTTGATGAGAAATCAGAAGGCCTCAATTAGTCTGTATAGAAAATTCAAGATCAAGGCCTCTTTGGCCTGAAATATTTTAAGTATGTTAAATATGGACTACTGTACTGTTGATGAGAGATCAGAAGGAGTCAATTAGGAAATATGTTCAGAAGGTCAAATGAGGAGTCAATTAGTCTCTATAGAAAGTTCAAGATTGAGAACTCCTTGCCCTGAAATATGTTCAGAATGTAAAATATGGACTACCGTATGGTTAATGAGAAATCAGAAGGCCTCAATTAGTCTGTATAGAAAATTCAAGATCAAGGCCTCTTTGGCCTGAAATATTTTCAGTATATTAAATATGGACTACTGTACGGATGATGAGAGATCAGAAGGAGTCAATTAGGAAATATGTTCAGAAGGTCAAATGAGGAGTCAATTAGTCTCTATAGAAAGTTCAAGATTGAGAACTCCTTGCCCTGAAATATGTTCAGTATGTAAAATATGGACTACTGTATGGTTGATGAGAAATCAGACGACCTCAATTAGTCTGTTTAGAAAATTCAAGATCAAGACCTCTTTGGCCTGAAATATTTTCAGTATGTAAAATATGGACTACCGTATGGTTGATGAGATATCAGAAGGAGTCAATTAGGAAAGATATTCAAAAGGTCAAATAAGGAGACAATTAGTCCTATAGAAAGTTCAAGATTGAGAACTCCTTGGCCTCAAATATGTTCAGTATGTAAAATATGGACTACCCTATGGTTGATGAGAAGTCAAAAGACCTCAATTAGTTTTTATAGAAAATTCAAGATCAAGGCCTCTTTTGGGTTGAAATATTTTCAGTATGTCATATATGGACTACTGTATGGTTAATGAGACATCACAAGGAGTCAATTAAGAAAGATGTTCAAAAGGTCAAAGAAGGAGTGAATTAGTCTCTGTAGAGAACGAGAACTCTTCGGCCTGCAAATTGTTCAGTATGTCAAATATGGAATACCGTACGGTTGAAGAGACATCAAAAGACCTCAATTCGTCTGTACAGAAAATTCAAGATCAAGGCCTCTTTAGCCTGAAATATTTTAAGTATGTAAAATATGGACTACCGTATGGTTGATGAGAAATCAGAAGGAGTCAATTAGGAAAGATGTTCAAAAGGTCAAATAAGGAGACAATTAGTCCTTTAGAAAGTTCAAGATTGAGAACTCCTTGGCCTCAAATATGTTCAGTATGTAAAATATGGACTACCCTATGGTTGATGAGAAGTCAAAAGACCTCAATTAGTTTGTATAGAAAATTCAAGATCAAGGCCTCTTTTGGGTTGAAATATTTTCAGTATGTCAAATATGGACTACTGTATGGTTGATGAGACATCAGAAGGAGTCAATTAGGAAAGATGTTCAAAAGGTCAAAGAAGAATGAATTAGTCTCTCTAGAGAACGAGAACTCTTCGGCCTGCAAATTGTTCAGTATGTCAAATATGGAACACTGTACAGTTGATGAGACATCAAAAGACCTCAATTCGTCTGTACAGAAAATTCAAGATCAAGGCCTCTTTGGCCTGAAATATGTTCAGTATGTTAAATATGGACTACTGTACGGTTGATGAGAGATCAGAAGGAGTCAATTAGGAAATATGTTCAGAAGGTCAAATGAGGAGTCAATTAGTCTCTATAGAAAGTTCAAGATTGAGAACTCCTTGGCCTGAAATATGTTCAGTATGTCAAAATATGGACTACCGTATGGTTAATGAGAAATCAGAAGGCCTCAATTAGTCTGTATGGAAAATTCAAGATCAAGGCCTCTTTGGCCTGAAATATTTTCAGTATGTAAAATATTGAATACCATATGGTTGATGAGAAATCAGAAGGCCTCAATTAGTCTGTATGGAAAATTCAAGATCAAGGCCTCTTTGGCCTGAAATATGTTCAGTATGTTAAATATGGACTACTGTACGGTTGATGAGAGATCAGAAGGAGTCAATTAGGAAATATGTTCAGAAGGTCAAATGAGGAGTCAATTAGTCTCTATAGAAAGTTCAAGATTGAGAACTCCTTGGCCTGAAATATGTTCAGTATGTCAAAATATGGACTACCGTATGGTTAATGAGAAATCAGAAGGCCTCAATTAGTCTGTATGGAAAATTCAAGATCAAGGCCTCTTTGGCCTGAAATATTTTCAGTATGTAAAATATTGAATACCATATGGTTGATGAGAAATCAGAAGGCCTCAATTAGTCTGTATGGAAAATTCAAGATCAAGGCCTCTTTGGCCTGAAATATTTTCAGTATGTTAAATATGGACTACTGTACTGTTGATGAGAGATCAGGAGTCAATTAGGAAATATGTTCAGAAGGTCAAATGAGGAGTCAATTAGTCTCTATAGAAAGTTCAAGATTGAGAACTCCTTGCCCTGAAATATGTTCAGTATGTAAAATATGGACTACCCTATGGTTGATGAGAAGTCAAAAGACCTCAATTAGTTTGTATAGAAAATTCAAGATCAAGGCCTCTTTTGGGTTGAAATATTTTCAGTATGTCAAATATGGACTACTGTATGGTTGATGAGACATCAGAAGGAGTCAATTAGGAAAGATGTTCAAAAGGTCAAAGAAGAATGAATTAGTCTCTCTAGAGAACGAGAACTCTTCGGCCTGCAAATTGTTCAGTATGTCAAATATGGAACACTGTACAGTTGATGAGACATCAAAAGACCTCAATTCGTCTGTACAGAAAATTCAAGATCAAGGCCTCTTTGGCCTGAAATATGTTCAGTATGTTAAATATGGACTACTGTACGGTTGATGAGAGATCAGAAGGAGTCAATTAGGAAATATGTTCAGAAGGTCAAATGAGGAGTCAATTAGTCTCTATAGAAAGTTCAAGATTGAGAACTCCTTGGCCTGAAATATGTTCAGTATGTCAAAATATGGACTACCGTATGGTTAATGAGAAATCAGAAGGCCTCAATTAGTCTGTATGGAAAATTCAAGATCAAGGCCTCTTTGGCCTGAAATATTTTCAGTATGTAAAATATTGAATACCATATGGTTGATGAGAAATCAGAAGGCCTCAATTAGTCTGTATGGAAAATTCAAGATCAAGGCCTCTTTGGCCTGAAATATGTTCAGTATGTTAAATATGGACTACTGTACGGTTGATGAGAGATCAGAAGGAGTCAATTAGGAAATATGTTCAGAAGGTCAAATGAGGAGTCAATTAGTCTCTATAGAAAGTTCAAGATTGAGAACTCCTTGGCCTGAAATATGTTCAGTATGTCAAAATATGGACTACCGTATGGTTAATGAGAAATCAGAAGGCCTCAATTAGTCTGTATGGAAAATTCAAGATCAAGGCCTCTTTGGCCTGAAATATTTTCAGTATGTAAAATATTGAATACCATATGGTTGATGAGAAATCAGAAGGCCTCAATTAGTCTGTATGGAAAATTCAAGATCAAGGCCTCTTTGGCCTGAAATATTTTCAGTATGTTAAATATGGACTACTGTACTGTTGATGAGAGATCAGGAGTCAATTAGGAAATATGTTCAGAAGGTCAAATGAGGAGTCAATTAGTCTCTATAGAAAGTTCAAGATTGAGAACTCCTTGCCCTGAAATATGTTCAGTATGTAAAATATGGACTACTGTATGGTTGATGAGAAATCAGACGACCTCAATTAGTCTGTTTAGAAAATTCAAGATCAAGACCTCTTTGGCCTGAAATATTTTCAGTATGTAAAATATGGACTACTGTATGGTTGATGAGATATCAAAAGGAGTCAATTAGGAAAGATGTTCAAAAGGTCAAATATGGAGACAATTAGTCCTATAGAAAGTTCAAGATTGAGAGCTCCTTGGCCTCAAATATATTCAGAATGTAAAATATGGACAACCCTATGGTTGATGAGAAGTCAAAAGACCTCAATTAGTTTGTATAGAAAATTCAAGATCAAGGCCTCTTTTGGCTTGAAATGTTTTTAGTATGTCAAATATGGACTAATGCATGGTTGATGAGACATCAGAAGGAGTCAATTAGGAAATATGTTCAAAAGGTTAAAGAAGGAGTGAATTAGTCTCTGTAGAGAACGAGAACGCTTCAGCCTGCAAATTGTTCAGTATGTCAAATATGGAATATTGTACGGTTGATGAGAAATCAGAAGGCCTCAATTAGTCTTTATGGAAAATTCAAGATCAAGGCCTCTTTGGCCTGAAATATTTTCAGTGTGTAAAATATTGAATACCATATGGTTGATGAGAAATCAGAAGGCCTCAATTAGGAAAGATGTTCAAAAGGTCAAAGAAGGAGTGAATTAGTCTCTGTAGAGAACGAGAACGCTTCAGCCTGCAAATTGTTCAGTATGTCAAATATGGAATACTGTACGGTTGATGAGAAATCAGAAGGCCTCAATTAGTTTGTATAGAAAATTCAAGATCAAGGCTTCTTTGGCCTGAAATATTTTCAGTATGTTAAATATGGACTACTGTATGGTTGATGAGAGATCAGAAGGAGTCAATTAGGAAATATGTTCAAAAGGTCAAATGAGGAGTCAATTAGTCTCTATAGAAAGTTCAAGATTGAGAACTCCTTGGCCTGAAATATGTTCAGGATGTAAAATATGGACTACTGTGTGGTTGATGATAAATCAGACGACCTCAATTAGTCTGTTTAGAAAATTCAAGATCAAGGCCTCTTTGGCCTGAAATATTTTCAGTATGTAAAATATGGACTACCATATGGTTGATGAGAAATCAGAAGGCCTCAATTAGGAAAGATGTTCAAAAGGTCAAAGAAGGAGTGAATTAGTCTCTGTAGAGAACGAGAACGCTTCAGCCTGCAAATTGTTCAGTATGTCAAATATGGAATACTGTACGGTTGATGAGAAATCAGAAGGCCTCAATTAGTCTGTATAGAAAATTCAAGATCAAGGCCTCTTTGGCCTGAAATATTTTCAGTATGTTAAATATGGACTACTGTATGGTTGATGAGATATCAGAAGGAGTCAATTAGGAAATATGTTCAAAAGGTCAAATGAGGAGTCAATTAGTCTCTATAGAAAGTTCAAGATTGAGAACTCCTTGGCCTGAAATATGTTCAGGATGTAAAATATGGACTACCGTGTGGTTGATGAGAAATCAGACGACCTCAGTTAGTCTGTTTAGAAAATTCAAGATCAAGGCCTCTTTGGCCTGAAATATGTTCAGTATGTTAAATATGGACTACTGTACGGTTGATGAGAGATCAGAAGGAGTCAATTAGGAAATATGTTCAGAAGGTCAAATGAGGAGTCAATTAGTCTCTATAGAAAGTTCAAGATTGAGAACTCCTTGGCCTGAAATATGTTCAGTATGTCAAAATATGGACTACCGTATGGTTGATGAGAAATCAGAAGGCCTCAATTAGTCTGTATGGAAAATTCAAGATCAAGGCCTCTTTGGCCTGAAATATTTTCAGTATGTAAAATATTGAATACCATATGGTTGATGAGAAATCAGAAGGCCTCAATTAGTCTGTATGGAAAATTCAAGATCAAGGCCTCTTTGGCCTGAAATATTTTCAGTATGTTAAATATGGACTACTGTACTGTTGATGAGAGATCAGAAGGAGTCAATTAGGAAATATGTTCAGAAGGTCAAATGAGGAGTCAATTAGTCTCTATAGAAAGTTCAAGATTGAGAACTCCTTGCCCTGAAATATGTTCAGTATGTAAAATATGGACTACTGTATGGTTGATGAGAAATCAGACTACCTCAATTAGTCTGTTTAGAAAATTCAAGATCAAGACCTCTTTGGCCTGAAATATTTTCAGTATGTAAAATATGGACTACTGTATGGTTGATGAGATATCAAAAGGAGTCAATTAGGAAAGATGTTCAAAAGGTCAAATATGGAGACAATTAGTCCTATAGAAAGTTCAAGATTGAGAGCTCCTTGGCCTCAAATATATTCAGAATGTAAAATATGGACAACCCTATGGTTGATGAGAAGTCAAAAGACCTCAATTAGTTTGTATAGAAAATTCAAGATCAAGGCCTCTTTGGCCTGAAATATTTTCAGTATGTAAAATATGGACTACCATATGGTTGATGAGAAATCAGAAGGCCTCAATTAGGAAAGATGTTCAAAAGGTCAAAGAAGGAGTGAATTAGTCTCTGTAGAGAACGAGAACGCTTCAGCCTGCAAATTGTTCAGTATGTCAAATATGGAATACTGTACGGTTGATGAGAAATCAGAAGGCCTCAATTAGTCTGTATAGAAAATTCAAGATCAAGGCCTCTTTGGCCTGAAATATTTTCAGTATGTTAAATATGGACTACTGTATGGTTGATGAGAGATCAGAAGGAGTCAATTAGGAAATATGTTCAAAAGGTCAAATGAGGAGTCAATTAGTCTCTATAGAAAGTTCAAGATTGAGAACTCCTTGGCCTGAAATATGTTCAGGATGTAAAATATGGACTACCGTGTGGTTGATGAGAAATCAGACGACCTCAATTAGTCTGTTTAGAAAATTCAAGATCAAGGCCTCTTTGGCCTGAAATATTTTCAGTATGTAAAATATGGACTACCGTATGGTTAATGAGATATCAGGAGTCAATTAGGAAAGATGTTCAAAAGGTCAAATAAGGAGACAATTAGTCCTATAGAAAGTTCAAGATTGAGAACTCCTTGGCCTCAAATATGTTCAGTATGTAAAATATGGACTACCCTATGGTTGATGAGAAGTCAAAAGACCTCAATTAGTTTGTATAGAAAATTCAAGATCAAGGCCTCTTTTGGGTTGAAATATTTTCAGTATGTCAAATATGGACTACTGTATGGTTGATGAGACATCAGAAGGAGTCAATTAGGAAAGATGTTCAAAAGGTCAAAGAAGAATGAATTAGTCTCTGTAGAGAACGAAAACTCTTCGGCCTGCAAATTGTTCAGTATGTCAAATATGGAACACTGTACAGTTGATGAGACATCAAAAGACCTCAATTCGTCTGTACAGAAAATTCAAGATCAAGGCCTCTTTGGCCTGAAATATGTTCAGTATGTTAAATATGGACTACTGTACGGTTGATGAGAGATCAGAAGGAGTCAATTAGGAAATATGTTCAGAAGGTCAAATGAGGAGTCAATTAGTCTCTATAGAAAGTTCAAGATTGAGAACTCCTTGGCCTGAAATATGTTCAGTATGTCAAAATATGGACTACCGTATGGATAATGAGAAATCAGAAGGCCTCAATTAGTCTGTATGGAAAATTCAAGATCAAGGCCTCTTTGGCCTGAAATATTTTCAGTATGTAAAATATTGAATACCATATGGTTGATGAGAAATCAGAAGGCCTCAATTAGGAAAGATGTTCAAAAGGTCAAAGAAGGAGTGAATTAGTCTCTGTAGAGAACGAGAACGCTTCAGCCTGCAAATTGTTCAGTATGTCAAATATTGAATACCATATGGTTGATGAGAAATCAGAAGGCCTCAATTAGGAAAGATGTTCAAAAGGTCAAAGAAGGAGTGAATTAGTCTCTGTAGAGAACGAGAACGCTTCAGCCTGCAAATTGTTCAGTATGTCAAATATGGAATACTGTACGGTTGATGAGAAATCAGACGACCTCAATTAGTCTGTTTAGAAAATTCAAGATCAAGACCTCTTTGGCCTGAAATATTTTCAGTATGTAAAATATGGACTACCGTATGGTTGATGAGATATCAGAAGGAGTCAATTAGGAAAGATATTCAAAAGGTCAAATAAGGAGACAATTAGTCCTATAGAAAGTTCAAGATTGAGAACTCCTTGGCCTCAGATATGTTCAGTATGTAAAATATGGACTACCCTATGGTTGATGAGAAATCAGAAGGCCTCAATTAGTCTTTATAGAAAATTCAAGATCAAGGCCTCTTTGGCCTGAAATATGTTCAGTATGTTAAATATGGACTACTGTACGGTTGATGAGAGATCAGAAGGAGTCAATTAGGAAATATGTTCAGAAGGTCAAATGAGGAGTCAATTAGTCTCTATAGAAAGTTCAAGATTGAGAACTCCTTGGCCTGAAATATGTTCAGTATGTCAAAATATGGACTACCGTATGGTTAATGAGAAATCAGAAGGCCTCAATTAGTCTGTATGGAAAATTCAAGATCAAGGCCTCTTTGGCCTGAAATATTTTCAGTATGTAAAATATTGAATACCATATGGTTGATGAGAAATCAGAAGGCCTCAATTAGTCTGTATGGAAAATTCAAGATCAAGGCCTCTTTGGCCTGAAATATTTTCAGTATGTTAAATATGGACTACTGTACTGTTGATGAGAGATCAGGAGTCAATTAGGAAATATGTTCAGAAGGTCAAATGAGGAGTCAATTAGTCTCTATAGAAAGTTCAAGATTGAGAACTCCTTGCCCTGAAATATGTTCAGTATGTAAAATATGGACTACTGTATGGTTGATGAGAAATCAGACGACCTCAATTAGTCTGTTTAGAAAATTCAAGATCAAGACCTCTTTGGCCTGAAATATTTTCAGTATGTAAAATATGGACTACTGTATGGTTGATGAGATATCAAAAGGAGTCAATTAGGAAAGATGTTCAAAAGGTCAAATATGGAGACAATTAGTCCTATAGAAAGTTCAAGATTGAGAGCTCCTTGGCCTCAAATATATTCAGAATGTAAAATATGGACAACCCTATGGTTGATGAGAAGTCAAAAGACCTCAATTAGTTTGTATAGAAAATTCAAGATCAAGGCCTCTTTTGGCTTGAAATGTTTTTAGTATGTCAAATATGGACTAATGCATGGTTGATGAGACATCAGAAGGAGTCAATTAGGAAATATGTTCAAAAGGTTAAAGAAGGAGTGAATTAGTCTCTGTAGAGAACGAGAACGCTTCAGCCTGCAAATTGTTCAGTATGTCAAATATGGAATATTGTACGGTTGATGAGAAATCAGAAGGCCTCAATTAGTCTTTATGGAAAATTCAAGATCAAGGCCTCTTTGGCCTGAAATATTTTCAGTGTGTAAAATATTGAATACCATATGGTTGATGAGAAATCAGAAGGCCTCAATTAGGAAAGATGTTCAAAAGGTCAAAGAAGGAGTGAATTAGTCTCTGTAGAGAACGAGAACGCTTCAGCCTGCAAATTGTTCAGTATGTCAAATATGGAATACTGTACGGTTGATGAGAAATCAGAAGGCCTCAATTAGTTTGTATAGAAAATTCAAGATCAAGGCTTCTTTGGCCTGAAATATTTTCAGTATGTTAAATATGGACTACTGTATGGTTGATGAGAGATCAGAAGGAGTCAATTAGGAAATATGTTCAAAAGGTCAAATGAGGAGTCAATTAGTCTCTATAGAAAGTTCAAGATTGAGAACTCCTTGGCCTGAAATATGTTCAGGATGTAAAATATGGACTACTGTGTGGTTGATGATAAATCAGACGACCTCAATTAGTCTGTTTAGAAAATTCAAGATCAAGGCCTCTTTGGCCTGAAATATTTTCAGTATGTAAAATATGGACTACCATATGGTTGATGAGAAATCAGAAGGCCTCAATTAGTCTGTATGGAAAATTCAAGATCAAGGCCTCTTTGGCCTGAAATATTTTCAGTATGTTAAATATGGACTACTGTACTGTTGATGAGAGATCAGGAGTCAATTAGGAAATATGTTCAGAAGGTCAAATGAGGAGTCAATTAGTCTCTATAGAAAGTTCAAGATTGAGAACTCCTTGCCCTGAAATATGTTCAGTATGTAAAATATGGACTACTGTATGGTTGATGAGAAATCAGACGACCTCAATTAGTCTGTTTAGAAAATTCAAGATCAAGACCTCTTTGGCCTGAAATATTTTCAGTATGTAAAATATGGACTACTGTATGGTTGATGAGATATCAAAAGGAGTCAATTAGGAAAGATGTTCAAAAGGTCAAATATGGAGACAATTAGTCCTATAGAAAGTTCAAGATTGAGAGCTCCTTGGCCTCAAATATATTCAGAATGTAAAATATGGACAACCCTATGGTTGATGAGAAGTCAAAAGACCTCAATTAGTTTGTATAGAAAATTCAAGATCAAGGCCTCTTTTGGCTTGAAATGTTTTTAGTATGTCAAATATGGACTAATGCATGGTTGATGAGACATCAGAAGGAGTCAATTAGGAAATATGTTCAAAAGGTTAAAGAAGGAGTGAATTAGTCTCTGTAGAGAACGAGAACGCTTCAGCCTGCAAATTGTTCAGTATGTCAAATATGGAATATTGTACGGTTGATGAGAAATCAGAAGGCCTCAATTAGTCTTTATGGAAAATTCAAGATCAAGGCCTCTTTGGCCTGAAATATTTTCAGTGTGTAAAATATTGAATACCATATGGTTGATGAGAAATCAGAAGGCCTCAATTAGGAAAGATGTTCAAAAGGTCAAAGAAGGAGTGAATTAGTCTCTGTAGAGAACGAGAACGCTTCAGCCTGCAAATTGTTCAGTATGTCAAATATGGAATACTGTACGGTTGATGAGAAATCAGAAGGCCTCAATTAGTTTGTATAGAAAATTCAAGATCAAGGCTTCTTTGGCCTGAAATATTTTCAGTATGTTAAATATGGACTACTGTATGGTTGATGAGAGATCAGAAGGAGTCAATTAGGAAATATGTTCAAAAGGTCAAATGAGGAGTCAATTAGTCTCTATAGAAAGTTCAAGATTGAGAACTCCTTGGCCTGAAATATGTTCAGGATGTAAAATATGGACTACTGTGTGGTTGATGATAAATCAGACGACCTCAATTAGTCTGTTTAGAAAATTCAAGATCAAGGCCTCTTTGGCCTGAAATATTTTCAGTATGTAAAATATGGACTACCATATGGTTGATGAGAAATCAGGAGGCCTCAATTAGGAAAGATGTTCAAAAGGTCAAAGAAGGAGTGAATTAGTCTCTGTAGAGAACGAGAACGCTTCAGCCTGCAAATTGTTCAGTATGTCAAATATGGAATACTGTACGGTTGATGAGAAATCAGAAGGCCTCAATTAGTCTGTATAGAAAATTCAAGATCAAGGCCTCTTTGGCCTGAAATATTTTCAGTATGTTAAATATGGACTACTGTATGGTTGATGAGATATCAGAAGGAGTCAATTAGGAAATATGTTCAAAAGGTCAAATGAGGAGTCAATTAGTCTCTATAGAAAGTTCAAGATTGAGAACTCCTTGGCCTGAAATATGTTCAGGATGTAAAATATGGACTACCGTGTGGTTGATGAGAAATCAGACGACCTCAGTTAGTCTGTTTAGAAAATTCAAGATCAAGGCCTCTTTGGCCTGAAATATGTTCAGTATGTTAAATATGGACTACTGTACGGTTGATGAGAGATCAGAAGGAGTCAATTAGGAAATATGTTCAGAAGGTCAAATGAGGAGTCAATTAGTCTCTATAGAAAGTTCAAGATTGAGAACTCCTTGGCCTGAAATATGTTCAGTATGTCAAAATATGGACTACCGTATGGTTAATGAGAAATCAGAAGGCCTCAATTAGTCTGTATGGAAAATTCAAGATCAAGGCCTCTTTGGCCTGAAATATTTTCAGTATGTAAAATATTGAATACCATATGGTTGATGAGAAATCAGAAGGCCTCAATTAGTCTGTATGGAAAATTCAAGATCAAGGCCTCTTTGGCCTGAAATATTTTCAGTATGTTAAATATGGACTACTGTACTGTTGATGAGAGATCAGAAGGAGTCAATTAGGAAATATGTTCAGAAGGTCAAATGAGGAGTCAATTAGTCTCTATAGAAAGTTCAAGATTGAGAACTCCTTGCCCTGAAATATGTTCAGTATGTAAAATATGGACTACTGTATGGTTGATGAGAAATCAGACGACCTCAATTAGTCTGTTTAGAAAATTCAAGATCAAGACCTCTTTGGCCTGAAATATTTTCAGTATGTAAAATATGGACTACTGTATGGTTGATGAGATATCAAAAGGAGTCAATTAGGAAAGATGTTCAAAAGGTCAAATATGGAGACAATTAGTCCTATAGAAAGTTCAAGATTGAGAGCTCCTTGGCCTCAAATATATTCAGAATGTAAAATATGGACAACCCTATGGTTGATGAGAAGTCAAAAGACCTCAATTAGTTTGTATAGAAAATTCAAGATCAAGGCCTCTTTTGGCTTGAAATGTTTTTAGTATGTCAAATATGGACTAATGCATGGTTGATGAGACATCAGAAGGAGTCAATTAGGAAATATGTTCAAAAGGTTAAAGAAGGAGTGAATTAGTCTCTGTAGAGAACGAGAACGCTTCAGCCTGCAAATTGTTCAGTATGTCAAATATGGAATATTGTACGGTTGATGAGAAATCAGAAGGCCTCAATTAGTCTTTATGGAAAATTCAAGATCAAGGCCTCTTTGGCCTGAAATATTTTCAGTGTGTAAAATATTGAATACCATATGGTTGATGAGAAATCAGAAGGCCTCAATTAGGAAAGATGTTCAAAAGGTCAAAGAAGGAGTGAATTAGTCTCTGTAGAGAACGAGAACGCTTCAGCCTGCAAATTGTTCAGTATGTCAAATATGGAATACTGTACGGTTGATGAGAAATCAGAAGGCCTCAATTAGTTTGTATAGAAAATTCAAGATCAAGGCTTCTTTGGCCTGAAATATTTTCAGTATGTTAAATATGGACTACTGTATGGTTGATGAGAGATCAGAAGGAGTCAATTAGGAAATATGTTCAAAAGGTCAAATGAGGAGTCAATTAGTCTCTATAGAAAGTTCAAGATTGAGAACTCCTTGGCCTGAAATATGTTCAGGATGTAAAATATGGACTACTGTGTGGTTGATGATAAATCAGACGACCTCAATTAGTCTGTTTAGAAAATTCAAGATCAAGGCCTCTTTGGCCTGAAATATTTTCAGTATGTAAAATATGGACTACCATATGGTTGATGAGAAATCAGAAGGCCTCAATTAGTCTGTATGGAAAATTCAAGATCAAGGCCTCTTTGGCCTGAAATATTTTCAGTATGTTAAATATGGACTACTGTACTGTTGATGAGAGATCAGGAGTCAATTAGGAAATATGTTCAGAAGGTCAAATGAGGAGTCAATTAGTCTCTATAGAAAGTTCAAGATTGAGAACTCCTTGCCCTGAAATATGTTCAGTATGTAAAATATGGACTACTGTATGGTTGATGAGAAATCAGACGACCTCAATTAGTCTGTTTAGAAAATTCAAGATCAAGACCTCTTTGGCCTGAAATATTTTCAGTATGTAAAATATGGACTACTGTATGGTTGATGAGATATCAAAAGGAGTCAATTAGGAAAGATGTTCAAAAGGTCAAATATGGAGACAATTAGTCCTATAGAAAGTTCAAGATTGAGAGCTCCTTGGCCTCAAATATATTCAGAATGTAAAATATGGACAACCCTATGGTTGATGAGAAGTCAAAAGACCTCAATTAGTTTGTATAGAAAATTCAAGATCAAGGCCTCTTTTGGCTTGAAATGTTTTTAGTATGTCAAATATGGACTAATGCATGGTTGATGAGACATCAGAAGGAGTCAATTAGGAAATATGTTCAAAAGGTTAAAGAAGGAGTGAATTAGTCTCTGTAGAGAACGAGAACGCTTCAGCCTGCAAATTGTTCAGTATGTCAAATATGGAATATTGTACGGTTGATGAGAAATCAGAAGGCCTCAATTAGTCTTTATGGAAAATTCAAGATCAAGGCCTCTTTGGCCTGAAATATTTTCAGTGTGTAAAATATTGAATACCATATGGTTGATGAGAAATCAGAAGGCCTCAATTAGGAAAGATGTTCAAAAGGTCAAAGAAGGAGTGAATTAGTCTCTGTAGAGAACGAGAACGCTTCAGCCTGCAAATTGTTCAGTATGTCAAATATGGAATACTGTACGGTTGATGAGAAATCAGAAGGCCTCAATTAGTTTGTATAGAAAATTCAAGATCAAGGCTTCTTTGGCCTGAAATATTTTCAGTATGTTAAATATGGACTACTGTATGGTTGATGAGAGATCAGAAGGAGTCAATTAGGAAATATGTTCAAAAGGTCAAATGAGGAGTCAATTAGTCTCTATAGAAAGTTCAAGATTGAGAACTCCTTGGCCTGAAATATGTTCAGGATGTAAAATATGGACTACTGTGTGGTTGATGATAAATCAGACGACCTCAATTAGTCTGTTTAGAAAATTCAAGATCAAGGCCTCTTTGGCCTGAAATATTTTCAGTATGTAAAATATGGACTACCATATGGTTGATGAGAAATCAGGAGGCCTCAATTAGGAAAGATGTTCAAAAGGTCAAAGAAGGAGTGAATTAGTCTCTGTAGAGAACGAGAACGCTTCAGCCTGCAAATTGTTCAGTATGTCAAATATGGAATACTGTACGGTTGATGAGAAATCAGAAGGCCTCAATTAGTCTGTATAGAAAATTCAAGATCAAGGCCTCTTTGGCCTGAAATATTTTCAGTATGTTAAATATGGACTACTGTATGGTTGATGAGATATCAGAAGGAGTCAATTAGGAAATATGTTCAAAAGGTCAAATGAGGAGTCAATTAGTCTCTATAGAAAGTTCAAGATTGAGAACTCCTTGGCCTGAAATATGTTCAGGATGTAAAATATGGACTACCGTGTGGTTGATGAGAAATCAGACGACCTCAGTTAGTCTGTTTAGAAAATTCAAGATCAAGGCCTCTTTGGCCTGAAATATGTTCAGTATGTTAAATATGGACTACTGTACGGTTGATGAGAGATCAGAAGGAGTCAATTAGGAAATATGTTCAGAAGGTCAAATGAGGAGTCAATTAGTCTCTATAGAAAGTTCAAGATTGAGAACTCCTTGGCCTGAAATATGTTCAGTATGTCAAAATATGGACTACCGTATGGTTAATGAGAAATCAGAAGGCCTCAATTAGTCTGTATGGAAAATTCAAGATCAAGGCCTCTTTGGCCTGAAATATTTTCAGTATGTAAAATATTGAATACCATATGGTTGATGAGAAATCAGAAGGCCTCAATTAGTCTGTATGGAAAATTCAAGATCAAGGCCTCTTTGGCCTGAAATATTTTCAGTATGTTAAATATGGACTACTGTACTGTTGATGAGAGATCAGAAGGAGTCAATTAGGAAATATGTTCAGAAGGTCAAATGAGGAGTCAATTAGTCTCTATAGAAAGTTCAAGATTGAGAACTCCTTGCCCTGAAATATGTTCAGTATGTAAAATATGGACTACTGTATGGTTGATGAGAAATCAGACGACCTCAATTAGTCTGTTTAGAAAATTCAAGATCAAGACCTCTTTGGCCTGAAATATTTTCAGTATGTAAAATATGGACTACTGTATGGTTGATGAGATATCAAAAGGAGTCAATTAGGAAAGATGTTCAAAAGGTCAAATATGGAGACAATTAGTCCTATAGAAAGTTCAAGATTGAGAGCTCCTTGGCCTCAAATATATTCAGAATGTAAAATATGGACAACCCTATGGTTGATGAGAAGTCAAAAGACCTCAATTAGTTTGTATAGAAAATTCAAGATCAAGGCCTCTTTGGCCTGAAATATTTTCAGTATGTAAAATATGGACTACCATATGGTTGATGAGAAATCAGAAGGCCTCAATTAGGAAAGATGTTCAAAAGGTCAAAGAAGGAGTGAATTAGTCTCTGTAGAGAACGAGAACGCTTCAGCCTGCAAATTGTTCAGTATGTCAAATATGGAATACTGTACGGTTGATGAGAAATCAGAAGGCCTCAATTAGTCTGTATAGAAAATTCAAGATCAAGGCCTCTTTGGCCTGAAATATTTTCAGTATGTTAAATATGGACTACTGTATGGTTGATGAGAGATCAGAAGGAGTCAATTAGGAAATATGTTCAAAAGGTCAAATGAGGAGTCAATTAGTCTCTATAGAAAGTTCAAGATTGAGAACTCCTTGGCCTGAAATATGTTCAGGATGTAAAATATGGACTACCGTGTGGTTGATGAGAAATCAGACGACCTCAATTAGTCTGTTTAGAAAATTCAAGATCAAGGCCTCTTTGGCCTGAAATATTTTCAGTATGTAAAATATGGACTACCGTATGGTTAATGAGATATCAGGAGTCAATTAGGAAAGATGTTCAAAAGGTCAAATAAGGAGACAATTAGTCCTATAGAAAGTTCAAGATTGAGAACTCCTTGGCCTCAAATATGTTCAGTATGTAAAATATGGACTACCCTATGGTTGATGAGAAGTCAAAAGACCTCAATTAGTTTGTATAGAAAATTCAAGATCAAGGCCTCTTTTGGGTTGAAATATTTTCAGTATGTCAAATATGGACTACTGTATGGTTGATGAGACATCAGAAGGAGTCAATTAGGAAAGATGTTCAAAAGGTCAAAGAAGAATGAATTAGTCTCTGTAGAGAACGAAAACTCTTCGGCCTGCAAATTGTTCAGTATGTCAAATATGGAACACTGTACAGTTGATGAGACATCAAAAGACCTCAATTCGTCTGTACAGAAAATTCAAGATCAAGGCCTCTTTGGCCTGAAATATGTTCAGTATGTTAAATATGGACTACTGTACGGTTGATGAGAGATCAGAAGGAGTCAATTAGGAAATATGTTCAGAAGGTCAAATGAGGAGTCAATTAGTCTCTATAGAAAGTTCAAGATTGAGAACTCCTTGGCCTGAAATATGTTCAGTATGTCAAAATATGGACTACCGTATGGATAATGAGAAATCAGAAGGCCTCAATTAGTCTGTATGGAAAATTCAAGATCAAGGCCTCTTTGGCCTGAAATATTTTCAGTATGTAAAATATTGAATACCATATGGTTGATGAGAAATCAGAAGGCCTCAATTAGGAAAGATGTTCAAAAGGTCAAAGAAGGAGTGAATTAGTCTCTGTAGAGAACGAGAACGCTTCAGCCTGCAAATTGTTCAGTATGTCAAATATTGAATACCATATGGTTGATGAGAAATCAGAAGGCCTCAATTAGGAAAGATGTTCAAAAGGTCAAAGAAGGAGTGAATTAGTCTCTGTAGAGAACGAGAACGCTTCAGCCTGCAAATTGTTCAGTATGTCAAATATGGAATACTGTACGGTTGATGAGAAATCAGACGACCTCAATTAGTCTGTTTAGAAAATTCAAGATCAAGACCTCTTTGGCCTGAAATATTTTCAGTATGTAAAATATGGACTACCGTATGGTTGATGAGATATCAGAAGGAGTCAATTAGGAAAGATATTCAGAAGGTCAAATGAGGAGTCAATTAGTCTCTATAGAAAGTTCAAGATTGAGAACTCCTTGGCCTGAAATATGTTCAGTATGTAAAATATGGACTACTGTGTGGTTGATGAGAAATCAGACGACCTCAATTAGTCTGTTTAGAAAATTCAAGATCAAGGCCTCTTTGGCCTGAAATATTTTCAGTATGTTAAATATGGACTACTGTACGGTTGATGAGAGATCAGAAGGAGTCAATTAGGAAATATGTTCAGAAGGTCAAATAAGGAGACAATTAGTCCTATAGAAAGTTCAAGATTGAGAACTCCTTGCCCTGAAATATGTTCAGTATGTCAAAATATGGACTACCGTATGGTTAATGAGAAATCAGAAGGCCTCAATTAGTCTGTATAGAAAATTCAAGATCAAGGCCTCTTTGGCCTGAAATATTTTCAGTATGTAAAATATTGAATACCATATGGTTGATGAGAAATCAGAAGGCCTCAATTAGGAAAGATGTTCAAAAGGTCAAAGAAGAATGAATTAGTCTCTGTAGAGAACGAGAACTCTTCGGCCTGCAAATTGTTCAGTATGTCAAATATGGAATACTGTACGGTTGATGAGACATCAAACGACCTCAATTCGTCTGTACAGAAAATTCAAGATCAAGGACTCTTTAGCCTGAAATATTTTAAGTATGTAAAATATGGACTACCGTATGGTTGATGAGAAATCAGAAGGAGTCAATTAGGAAAGATGTTCAAAAGGTCAAATAAGGAGACAATTAGTCCTATAGAAAGTTCAAGATTGAGAACTCCTTGCCCTGAAATATGTTCAGTATGTAAAATATGGACTACCCTATGGTTGATGAGAAGTCAAAAGACCTCAATTAGTTTTTATAGAAAATTCAAGATCAAGGCCTCTTTTGGGTTGAAATATTTTCAGTATGTCAAATATGGACTTCTGTATGGTTAATGAGACATCAGAAGGAGTCAATTAAGAAAGATGTTCAAAAGGTCAAAGAAGGAGTGAATTAGTCTCTGTAGAGAACGAGAACTCTTCGGCCTGCAAATTGTTCAGTATGTCAAATATGGAATACTGTACGGTTGATGAGACATCAAAGGACCTCAATTCGTCTGTACAGAAAATTCAAGATCAAGGCCTCTTTAGCCTGAAATATTTTAAGTATGTAAAATATGGACTACCGTATGGTTGATGAGAAATCAGAAGGAGTCAATTAGGAAAGATGTTCAAAAGGTCAAATAAGGAGACAATTAGTCCTATAGAAGGTTCAAGATTGAGAACTCCTTGGCCTCAAATATGTTCAGTATGTAAAATATGGACTACCCTATGGTTGATGAGAAGTCAAAAGACCTCAATTAGTTTGTATAGAAAATTCAAGATCAAGGCCTCTTTTGGGTTGAAATATTTTCAGTATGTCAAATATGGACTACTGTATGGTTGATGAGACATCAGAAGGAGTCAATTTGGAAAGATATTCAAAAGGTCAAAGAAGAATGAATTAGTCTCTGTAGAGAACGAGAACTCTTCGGCCTGCAAATTGTTCAGTATGTCAAATATGGAACACTGTACAGTTGATGAGACATCAAAAGACCTCAATTCGTCTGTACAGAAAATTCAAGATCAAGGCCTCTTTGGCCTGAAATATGTTCAGTATGTTAAATATGGACTACTGTACGGTTGATGAGAGATCAGAAGAAGTCAATTAGGAAATATGTTCAGAAGGTCAAATGAGGAGTCAATTAGTCTCTATAGAAAGTTCAAGATTGAGAACTCCTTGGCCTGAAATATGTTCAGTATGTCAAAATATGGACTACCGTATGGATAATGAGAAATCAGAAGGCCTCAATTAGTCTGTATGGAAAATTCAAGATCAAGGCCTCTTTGGCCTGAAATATTTTCAGTATGTAAAATATTGAATACCATATGGTTGATGAGAAATCAGAAGGCCTCAATTAGGAAAGATGTTCAAAAGGTCAAAGAAGGAGTGAATTAGTCTCTGTAGAGAACGAGAACGCTTCAGCCTGCAAATTGTTCAGTATGTCAAATATGGAATACTGTACGGTTGATGAGAAATCAGAAGGCCTCAATTAGTCTGTATAGAAAATTCAAGATCAAGGCCTCTTTGGCCTGAAATATTTTCAGTATGTTAAATATGGACTACTGTATGGTTGATGAGAGATCAGAAGGAGTCAATTAGGAAATATGTTCAAAAGGTCAAATGAGGAGTCAATTAGTCTCTATAGAAAGTTCAAGATTGAGAACTCCTTGTCCTGAAATATGTTCAGTATGTAAAATATGGACTACTGTGTGGTTGATGAGAAATCAGACGACCTCAATTAGTCTGTTTAGAAAATTCAAGATCAAGGCCTCTTTGGCCTGAAATATTTTCAGTATGTAAAATATGGACTACCGTATGGTTGATGAGATATCAGGAGTCAATTAGGAAAGATGTTCAAAAGGTCAAATAAGGAGACAATTAGTCCTATAGAAAGTTCAAGATTGAGAACTCCTTGCCCTGAAATATGTTCAGTATGTAAAATATGGACTACCCTATGGTTGATGAGAAGTCAAAAAACCTCAATTAGTTTTTATAAAAAATTCAAGATCAAGGCCTCTTTTGGGTTGAAATATTTTCAGTATGTCAAATATGGACTACTGTATGGTTGATGAGACATCAGAAGGAGTCAATTAGGAAAGATGTTCAGAAGGTCAAATGAGGAGTCAATTAGTCTCTATAGAAAGTTCAAGACTGAGAACTCCTTGCCCTGAAATATGTTCAGTATGTAAAATATGGACTACTGTATGGTTGATGAGAAATCAGACGACCTCAATTAGTCTGTTTAGAAAATTCAAGATCAAGACCTCTTTGGCCTGAAATATTTTCAGTATGTAAAATATGGACTACCGTATGGTTGATGAGATATCAGAAGGAGTCAATTAGGAAAGATATTCAAAAGGTCAAATAAGGAGACAATTAGTCCTATAGAAAGTTCAAGATTGAGAACTCCTTGGCCTCAGATATGTTCAGTATGTAAAATATGGACTACCCTATGGTTGATGAGAAATCAGAAGGCCTCAATTAGTCTTTATAGAAAATTCAAGATCAAGGCCTCTTTGGCCTGAAATATTTTCAGTATGTTAAAAATGGACTACTGTACTGTTGATGAGAGATCAGAAGGAGACAATTAGGAAATATGTTCAGAAGGTCAAATGAGGAGTCAATTAGTCTCTATAGAAAGTTCAAGATTGAGAACTCCTTGGCCTGAAATATGTTCAGTATGTAAAATATGGACTACTGTGTGGTTGATGAGAAATCAGACGACCTCAATTAGTCTGTTTAGAAAATTCAAGATCAAGGCCTCTTTGGCCTGAAATATTTTCAGTATGTAAAATATGGACTACCGTATGGTTGATGAGATATCAGGAGTCAATTAGGAAAGATGTTCAAAAGGTTAAAGAAGGAGTGAATTAGTCTCTGTAGAGAACGAGAACGCTTCAGCCTGCAAATTGTTCAGTATGTCAAATATGGAATACTGTACGGTTGATGAGAAATCAGAAGGCCTCAATTAGTCTGTATGGAAAATTCAAGATCAAGGCCTCTTTGGCCTGAAATATTTTCAGTGTGTAAAATATTGAATACCATATGGTTGATGAGAAATCAGAAGGCCTCAATTAGGAAAGATGTTCAAAAGGTCAAAGAAGGAGTGAATTAGTCTCTGTAGAGAACGAGAACGCTTCAGCCTGCAAATTGTTCAGTATGTCAAATATGGAATACTGTACGGTTGATGAGAAATCAGAAGGCCTCAATTAGTTTGTATAGAAAATTCAAGATCAAGGCTTCTTTGGCCTGAAATATTTTCAGTATGTTAAATATGGACTACTGTATGGTTGATGAGAGATCAGAAGGAGTCAATTAGGAAATATGTTCAAAAGGTCAAATGAGGAGTCAATTAGTCTCTATAGAAAGTTCAAGATTGAGAACTCCTTGGCCTGAAATATGTTCAGGATGTAAAATATGGACTACTGTGTGGTTGATGAGAAATCAGACGACCTCAATTAGTCTGTTTAGAAAATTCAAGATCAAGGCCTCTTTGGCCTGAAATATTTTCAGTATGTAAAATATGGACTACCATATGGTTGATGAGAAATCAGAAGGCCTCAATTAGGAAAGATGTTCAAAAGGTCAAAGAAGGAGTGAATTAGTCTCTGTAGAGAACGAGAACGCTTCAGCCTGCAAATTGTTCAGTATGTCAAATATGGAATACTGTACGGTTGATGAGAAATCAGAAGGCCTCAATTAGTCTGTATAGAAAATTCAAGATCAAGGCCTCTTTGGCCTGAAATATTTTCAGTATGTTAAATATGGACTACTGTATGGTTGATGAGAGATCAGAAGGAGTCAATTAGGAAATATGTTCAAAAGGTCAAATGAGGAGTCAATTAGTCTCTATAGAAAGTTCAAGATTGAGAACTCCTTGGCCTGAAATATGTTCAGGATGTAAAATATGGACTACCGTGTGGTTGATGAGAAATCAGACGACCTCAATTAGTCTGTTTAGAAAATTCAAGATCAAGGCCTCTTTGGCCTGAAATATGTTCAGTATGTTAAATATGGACTACTGTACGGTTGATGAGAGATCAGAAGGAGTCAATTAGGAAATATGTTCAGAAGGTCAAATGAGGAGTCAATTAGTCTCTATAGAAAGTTCAAGATTGAGAACTCCTTGGCCTGAAATATGTTCAGTATGTCAAAATATGGACTACCGTATGGTTAATGAGAAATCAGAAGGCCTCAATTAGTCTGTATGGAAAATTCAAGATCAAGGCCTCTTTGGCCTGAAATATTTTCAGTATGTAAAATATTGAATACCATATGGTTGATGAGAAATCAGAAGGCCTCAATTAGTCTGTATGGAAAATTCAAGATCAAGGCCTCTTTGGCCTGAAATATTTTCAGTATGTTAAATATGGACTACTGTACTGTTGATGAGAGATCAGAAGGAGTCAATTAGGAAATATGTTCAGAAGGTCAAATGAGGAGTCAATTAGTCTCTATAGAAATTTCAAGATTGAGAACTCCTTGCCCTGAAATATGTTCAGTATGTAAAATATGGACTACTGTATGGTTGATGAGAAATCAGACGACCTCAATTAGTCTGTTTAGAAAATTCAAGATCAAGACCTCTTTGGCCTGAAATATTTTCAGTATGTAAAATATGGACTACTGTATGGTTGATGAGATATCAAAAGGAGTCAATTAGGAAAGATGTTCAAAAGGTCAAATATGGAGACAATTAGTCCTATAGAAAGTTCAAGATTGAGAGCTCCTTGGCCTCAAATATATTCAGAATGTAAAATATGGACAACCCTATGGTTGATGAGAAGTCAAAAGACCTCAATTAGTTTGTATAGAAAATTCAAGATCAAGGCCTCTTTGGCCTGAAATATTTTCAGTATGTAAAATATGGACTACCATATGGTTGATGAGAAATCAGAAGGCCTCAATTAGGAAAGATGTTCAAAAGGTCAAAGAAGGAGTGAATTAGTCTCTGTAGAGAACGAGAACGCTTCAGCCTGCAAATTGTTCAGTATGTCAAATATGGAATACTGTACGGTTGATGAGAAATCAGAAGGCCTCAATTAGTCTGTATAGAAAATTCAAGATCAAGGCCTCTTTGGCCTGAAATATTTTCAGTATGTTAAATATGGACTACTGTATGGTTGATGAGAGATCAGAAGGAGTCAATTAGGAAATATGTTCAAAAGGTCAAATGAGGAGTCAATTAGTCTCTATAGAAAGTTCAAGATTGAGAACTCCTTGGCCTGAAATATGTTCAGGATGTAAAATATGGACTACCGTGTGGTTGATGAGAAATCAGACGACCTCAATTAGTCTGTTTAGAAAATTCAAGATCAAGGCCTCTTTGGCCTGAAATATTTTCAGTATGTAAAATATGGACTACCGTATGGTTGATGAGATATCAGGAGTCAATTAGGAAAGATGTTCAAAAGGTCAAATAAGGAGACAATTAGTCCTATAGAAAGTTCAAGATTGAGAACTCCTTGGCCTCAAATATGTTCAGTATGTAAAATATGGACTACCCTATGGTTGATGAGAAGTCAAAAGACCTCAATTAGTTTGTATAGAAAATTCAAGATCAAGGCCTCTTTTGGGTTGAAATATTTTCAGTATGTCAAATATGGACTACTGTATGGTTGATGAGAAATCAGAAGGAGTCAATTAGGAAAGATGTTCAAAAGGTCAAAGAAGAATGAATTAGTCTCTGTAGAGAACGAAAACTCTTCGGCCTGCAAATTGTTCAGTATGTCAAATATGGAACACTGTACAGTTGATGAGACATCAAAAGACCTCAATTCGTCTGTACAGAAAATTCAAGATCAAGGCCTCTTTGGCCTGAAATATGTTCAGTATGTTAAATATGGACTACTGTACGGTTGATGAGAGATCAGAAGGAGTCAATTAGGAAATATGTTCAGAAGGTCAAATGAGGAGTCAATTAGTCTCTATAGAAAGTTCAAGATTGAGAACTCCTTGGCCTGAAATATGTTCAGTATGTCAAAATATGGACTACCGTATGGATAATGAGAAATCAGAAGGCCTCAATTAGTCTGTATGGAAAATTCAAGATCAAGGCCTCTTTGGCCTGAAATATTTTCAGTATGTAAAATATTGAATACCATATGGTTGATGAGAAATCAGAAGGCCTCAATTAGGAAAGATGTTCAAAAGGTCAAAGAAGGAGTGAATTAGTCTCTGTAGAGAACGAGAACGCTTCAGCCTGCAAATTGTTCAGTATGTCAAATATTGAATACCATATGGTTGATGAAAAATCAGAAGGCCTCAATTAGGAAAGATGTTCAAAAGGTCAAAGAAGGAGTGAATTAGTCTCTGTAGAGAACGAGAACGCTTCAGCCTGCAAATTGTTCAGTATGTCAAATATGTAATACTGTACGGTTGATGAGAAATCAGACGACCTCAATTAGTCTGTTTAGAAAATTCAAGATCAAGACCTCTTTGGCCTGAAATATTTTCAGTATTTAAAATATGGACTACCGTATGGTTGATGAGATATCAGAAGGAGTCAATTAGGAAAGATATTCAAAAGGTCAAATAAGGAGACAATTAGTCCTATAGAAAGTTCAAGATTGAGAACTCCTTGGCCTCAGATATGTTCAGTATGTAAAATATGGACTACCCTATGGTTGATGAGAAATCAGAAGGCCTCAATTAGTCTTTACAGAAAATTCAAGATCAAGGCCTCTTTAGCCTGAAATATTTTAAGTATGTAAAATATGGACTACCGTATGGTTGATGAGAAATCAGAAGGAGTCAATTAGGAAAGATGTTCAAAAGGTCAAATAAGGAGACAATTAGTCCTATAGAAGGTTCAAGATTGAGAACTCCTTGGCCTCAAATATGTTCAGTATGTAAAATATGGACTACCCTATGGTTGATGAGAAGTCAAAAGACCTCAATTAGTTTTTATAGAAAATTCAAGATCAAGGCCTCTTTTGGGTTGAAATATTTTCAGTATGTCAAATATGGACTACTGTATGGTTGATGAGACATCAGAAGGAGTCAATTTGGAAAGATGTTCAAAAGGTCAAAGAAGAATGAATTAGTCTCTGTAGAGAACGAGAACTCTTCGGCCTGCAAATTGTTCAGTATGTCAAATATGGAACACTGGACAGTTGATGAGACATCAAAAGACCTCAATTCGTCTGTACAGAAAATTCAAGATCAAGGCCTCTTTGGCCTGAAATATGTTCAGTATGTTAAATATGGACTACTGTACGGTTGATGAGAGATCAGAAGAAGTCAATTAGGAAATATGTTCAAAAGGTCAAATGAGGAGTCAATTAGTCTCTATAGAAAGTTCAAGATTGAGAACTCCTTGGCCTGAAATATGTTCAGTATGTAAAATATGGACTACTGTGTGGTTGATGAGAAATCAGACGACCTCAATTAGTCTGTTTAGAAAATTCAAGATCAAGGCCTCTTTGGCCTGAAATATTTTCAGTATGTAAAATATGGACTACCGTATGGTTGATGAGATATCAGGAGTCAATTAGGAAAGATGTTCAAAAGGTCAAATAAGGAGACAATTAGTCCTATAGAAAGTTCAAGATTGAGAACTCCTTGCCCTGAAATATGTTCAGTATGTAAAATATGGACTACCCTATGGTTGATGAGAAGTCAAAAAACCTCAATTAGTTTTTATAAAAAATTCAAGATCAAGGCCTCTTTTGGGTTGAAATATTTTCAGTATGTCAAATATGGACTACTGTATGGTTGATGAGACATCAGAAGGAGTCAATTAGGAAAGATGTTCAAAAGGTCAAAGAAGAATGAATTAGTCTCTCTAGAGAACGAGAACTCTTCGGCCTGCAAATTGTTCAGTATGTCAAATATGGAACACTGTACAGTTGATGAGACATCAAAAGACCTCAATTCGTCTGTACAGAAAATTCAAGATCAAGGCCTCTTTGGCCTGAAATATGTTCATTATGTTAAATATGGACTACTGTATGGTTGATGAGAGATCAGAAGGAGTCAATTAGGAAATATGTTCAGAAGGTCAAATGAGGAGTCAATTAGTCTCTATAGAAAGTTCAAGATTGAGAACTCCTTGGCCTGAAATATGTTCAGTATGTCAAAATATGGACTACCGTATGGTTAATGAGAAATCAGAAGGCCTCAATTAGTCTGTATGGAAAATTCAAGATCAAGGCCTCTTTGGCCTGAAATATTTTCAGTATGTAAAATATTGAATACCATATGGTTGATGAGAAATCAGAAGGCCTCAATTAGGAAAGATGTTCAAAAGGTCAAAGAAGGAGTGAATTAGTCTCTGTAGAGAACGAGAACGCTTCAGCCTGCAAATTGTTCAGTATGTCAAATATGGAATACTGTACGGTTGATGAGAAATCAGAAGGCCTCAATTAGTCTGTATAGAAAATTCAAGATCAAGGCCTGTTTGGCCTGAAATATTTTCAATATGTTAAATATGGACTACTGTATGGTTGATGAGAGATCAGAAGGAGTCAATTAGGAAATATGTTCAAAAGGTCAAATGAGGAGTCAATTAGTCTCTATAGAAAGTTCAAGACTGAGAACTCCTTGGCCTGAAATATGTTCAGGATGTAAAATATGGACTACCGTATGGTTAATGAGAAATCAGAAGGCCTCAATTAGTCTGTATAGAAAATTCAAGATCAAGGCCTCTTTGGCCTGAAATATTTTCAGTATGTTAAATATGGACTACTGTATGGTTGATGAGAGATCAGAAGGAGTCAATTAGGAAATATGTTCAAAAGGTCAAAGAAGGAGTGAATTAGTCTCTGTAGAGAACGAGAACTCTTCGGCCTGCAAATTGTTCAGTATGTCAAATATGGAATACTGTACGGTTGATGAGACATCAAACGACCTCAATTCGTCTGTACAGAAAATTCAAGATCAAGGACTCTTTAGCCTGAAATATTTTAAGTATGTAAAATATGGACTACCGTATGGTTGATGAGAAATCAGAAGGAGTCAATTAGGAAAGATGTTCAAAAGGTCAAATAAGGAGACAATTAGTCCTATAGAAAGTTCAAGATTGAGAACTCCTTGCCCTGAAATATGTTCAGTATGTAAAATATGGACTACCCTATGGTTGATGAGAAGTCAAAAGACCTCAATTAGTTTTTATAGAAAATTCAAGATCAAGGCCTCTTTTGGGTTGAAATATTTTCAGTATGTCAAATATGGACTACTGTATGGTTAATGAGACATCAGAAGGAGTCAATTAAGAAAGATGTTCAAAAGGTCAAAGAAGGAGTGAATTAGTCTCTGTAGAGAACGAGAACTCTTCGGCCTGCAAATTGTTCAGTATGTCAAATATGGAATACTGTACGGTTGATGAGACATCAAAGGACCTCAATTCGTCTGTACAGAAAATTCAAGATCAAGGCCTCTTTAGCCTGAAATATTTTAAGTATGTAAAATATGGACTACCGTATGGTTGATGAGAAATCAGAAGGAGTCAATTAGGAAAGATGTTCAAAAGCTCAAATAAGGAGACAATTAGTCCTATAGAAGGTTCAAGATTGAGAACTCCTTGGCCTCAAATATGTTCAGTATGTAAAATATGGACTACCCTATGGTTGATGAGAAGTCAAAAGACCTCAATTAGTTTGTATAGAAAATTCAAGATCAAGGCCTCTTTTGGGTTGAAATATTTTCAGTATGTCAAATATGGACTACTGTATGGTTGATGAGACATCAGAAGGAGTCAATTTGGAAAGATGTTCAAAAGGTCAAAGAAGAATGAATTAGTCTCTGTAGAGAACGAGAACTCTTCGGCCTGCAAATTGTTCAGTATGTCAAATATGGAACACTGTACAGTTGATGAGACATCAAAAGACCTCAATTCGTCTGTACAGAAAATTCAAGATCAAGGCCTCTTAGGCCTGAAATATGTTCAGTATGTTAAATATGGACTACTGTACGGTTGATGAGAGATCAGAAGAAGTCAATTAGGAAATATGTTCAGAAGGTCAAATGAGGAGTCAATTAGTCTCTATAGAAAGTTCAAGATTGAGAACTCCTTGGCCTGAAATATGTTCAGTATGTCAAAATATGGACTACCGTATGGATAATGAGAAATCAGAAGGCCTCAATTAGTCTGTATGGAAAATTCAAGATCAAGGCCTCTTTGGCCTGAAATATTTTCAGTATGTAAAATATGGACTACCGTATGGTTGATGAGATATCAGGAGTCAATTAGGAAAGATGTTCAAAAGGTCAAATAAGGAGACAATTAGTCCTATAGAAAGTTCAAGATTGAGAACTCCTTGCCCTGAAATATGTTCAGTATGTAAAATATGGACTACCCTATGGTTGATGAGAAGTCAAAAAACCTCAATTAGTTTTTATAAAAAATTCAAGATCAAGACCTCTTTTGGGTTGAAATATTTTCAGTATGTCAAATATGGACTACTGTATGGTTGATGAGACATCAGAAGGAGTCAATTAGGAAAGATGTTCAAAAGGTCAAAGAAGAATGAATTAGTCTCTCTAGAGAACGAGAACTCTTCGGCCTGCAAATTGTTCAGTATGTCAAATATGGAACACTGTACAGTTGATGAGACATCAAAAGACCTCAATTCGTCTGTACAGAAAATTCAAGATCAAGGCCTCTTTGGCCTGAAATATGTTCAGTATGTTAAATATGGACTACTGTACGGTTGATGAGAGATCAGAAGGAGTCAATTAGGAAATATGTTCAGAAGGTCAAATGAGGAGTCAATTAGTCTCTATAGAAAGTTCAAGATTGAGAACTCCTTGGCCTGAAATATGTTCAGTATGTCAAAATATGGACTACCGTATGGTTAATGAGAAATCAGAAGGCCTCAATTAGTCTGTATGGAAAATTCAAGATCAAGGCCTCTTTGGCCTGAAATATTTTCAGTATGTAAAATATTGAATACCATATGGTTGATGAGAAATCAGAAGGCCTCAATTAGGAAAGATGTTCAAAAGGTCAAAGAAGGAGTGAATTAGTCTCTGTAGAGAACGAGAACGCTTCAGCCTGCAAATTGTTCAGTATGTCAAATATGGAATACTGTACGGTTGATGAGAAATCAGAAGGCCTCAATTAGTCTGTATAGAAAATTCAAGATCAAGGCCTCTTTGGCCTGAAATATTTTCAGTATGTTAAATATGGACTACTGTACTGTTGATGAGAGATCAGAAGGAGTCAATTAGGAAATATGTTCAGAAGGTCAAATGAGGAGTCAATTAGTCTCTATAGAAAGTTCAAGACTGAGAACTCCTTGCCCTGAAATATGTTCAGTATGTAAAATATGGACTACTGTATGGTTGATGAGAAATCAGACGACCTCAATTAGTCTGTTTAGAAAATTCAAGATCAAGACCTCTTTGGCCTGAAAAATGTTCAGTATGTAAAATATGGACTACCGTATGGTTGATGAGATATCAGAAGGAGTCAATTAGGAAAGATATTCAAAAGGTCAAATAAGGAGACAATTAGTCCTATAGAAAGTTCAAGATTGAGAACTCCTTGGCCTCAGATATGTTCAGTATGTAAAATATGGACTACCCTATGGTTGATGAGAAATCAGAAGGCCTCAATTAGTCTTTATAGAAAATTCAAGATCAAGGCCTCTTTGGCCTGAAATATTTTCAGTATGTTAAAAATGGACTACTGTACTGTTGATGAGAGATCAGAAGGAGACAATTAGGAAATATGTTCAGAAGGTCAAATGAGGAGTCAATTAGTCTCTATAGAAAGTTCAAGATTGAGAACTCCTTGGCCTGAAATATGTTCAGTATGTAAAATATGGACTACTGTGTGGTTGATGAGAAATCAGACGACCTCAATTAGTCTGTTTAGAAAATTCAAGATCAAGGCCTCTTTGGCCTGAAATATTTTCAGTATGTAAAATATGGACTACCGTATGGTTGATGAGATATCAGGAGTCAATTAGGAAAGATGTTCAAAAGGTCAAATAAGGAGACAATTAGTCCTATAGAAAGTTCAAGATTGAGAACTCCTTGCCCTGAAATATGTTCAGTATGTAAAATATGGACTACCCTATGGTTGATGAGAAGTCAAAAGACCTCAATTAGTTTTTATAAAAAATTCAAGATCAAGGCCTCTTTTGGGTTGAAATATTTTCAGTATGTCAAATATGGACTACTGTATGGTTGATGAGACATCAGAAGGAGTCAATTAGGAAAGATGTTCAAAAGGTCAAAGAAGAATGAATTAGTCTCTCTAGAGAACGAGAACTCTTCGGCCTGCAAATTGTTCAGTATGTCAAATATGGAACACTGTACAGTTGATGAGACATCAAAAGACCTCAATTCGTCTGTACAGAAAATTCAAGATCAAGTCCTCTTTGGCCTGAAATATGTTCAGTATGTTAAATATGGACTACTGTACGGTTGATGAGAGATCAGAAGGAGTCAATTAGTCTGTATAGAAAATTCAAGATCAAGGCCTCTTTGGCCTGAAATATTTTCAGTATGTTAAATATGGACTACTGTATGGTTGATGAGAGATCAGAAGGAGTCAATTAGGAAATATGTTCAAAAGGTCAAAGAAGGAGTGAATTAGTCTCTGTAGAGAACGAGAACTCTTCGGCCTGCAAATTGTTCAGTATGTCAAATATGGAATACTGTACGGTTGATGAGACATCAAACGACCTCAATTCGTCTGTACAGAAAATTCAAGATCAAGGACTCTTTAGCCTGAAATATTTTAAGTATGTAAAATATGGACTACCGTATGGTTGATGAGAAATCAGAAGGAGTCAATTAGGAAAGATGTTCAAAAGGTCAAATAAGGAGACAATTAGTCCTATAGAAAGTTCAAGATTGAGAACTCCTTGCCCTGAAATATGTTCAGTATGTAAAATATGGACTACCCTATGGTTGATGAGAAGTCAAAAGACCTCAATTAGTTTTTATAGAAAATTCAAGATCAAGGCCTCTTTTGGGTTGAAACATTTTCAGTATGTCAAATATGGACTACTGTATGGTTAATGAGACATCAGAAGGAGTCAATTAAGAAAGATGTTCAAAAGGTCAAAGAAGGAGTGAATTAGTCTCTGTAGAGAACGAGAACTCTTCGGCCTGCAAATTGTTCAGTATGTCAAATATGGAATACTGTACGGTTGATGAGACATCAAAGGACCTCAATTCGTCTGTACAGAAAATTCAAGATCAAGGCCTCTTTAGCCTGAAATATTTTAAGTATCTAAAATATTGACTACCGTATGGTTGATGAGAAATCAGAAGGAGTCAATTAGGAAAGATGTTCAAAAGGTCAAATAAGGAGACAATTAGTCCTATAGAAGTTTCAAGATTGAGAACTCCTTGGCCTCAAATATGTTCAGTATGTAAAATATGGACTACCCTATGGTTGATGAGAAGTCAAAAGACCTCAATTAGTTTGTATAGAAAATTCAAGATCAAGGCCTCTTTTGGGTTGAAATATTTTCAGTATGTCAAATATGGACTACTGTATGGTTGATGAGACATCAGAAGGAGTCAATTTGGAAAGATGTTCAAAAGGTCAAAGAAGAATGAATTAGTCTCTGTAGAGAACGAGAACTCTTCGGCCTGCAAATTGTTCAGTATGTCAAATATGGAACACTGTACAGTTGATGAGACATCAAAAGACCTCAATTCGTCTGTACAGAAAATTCAAGATCAAGGCCTCTTTGGCCTGAAATATGTTCAGTATGTTAAATATGGACTACTGTACGGTTGATGAGAGATCAGAAGGAGTCAATTAGGAAATATGTTCAGAAGGTCAAATGAGGAGTCAATTAGTCTCTATAGAAAGTTCAAGATTGAGAACTCCTTGGCCTGAAATATGTTCAGTATGTCAAAATATGGACTACCGTATGGATAATGAGAAATCAGAAGGCCTCAATTAGTCTGTATGGAAAATTCAAGATCAAGGCCTCTTTGGCCTGAAATATATTCAGTATGTAAAATATTGAATACCATATGGTTGATGAGAAATCAGAAGGCCTCAATTAGGAAAGATGTTCAAAAGTTTAAAGAAGGAGTGAATTAGTCTCTGTAGAGAACGAGAACGCTTCAGCCTGCAAATTGTTCAGTATGTCAAATATGGAATACTGTACGGTTGATGAGAAATCAGAAGGCCTCAATTAGTCTGTATAGAAAATTCAAGATCAAGGCCTCTTTGGCCTGAAATATTTTCAGTATGTTAAATATGGACTACTGTATGGTTGATGAGAGATCAGAAGGAGTCAATTAGGAAAGATGTTCAAAAGGTCAAATAAGGAGACAATTAGTCCTATAGAAAGTTCAAGATTGAGAACTCCTTGGCCTCAAATATGTTCAGTATGTAAAATATGGACTACCCTATGGTTGATGAGAAGTCAAAAGACCTCAATTAGTTTGTATAGAAAATTCAAGATCAAGGCCTCTTTTGGGTTGAAATATTTTCAGTATGTCAAATATGGACTACCCTATGGTTGATGAGAAGTCAAAAGACCTCAATTAGTTTTTATAGAAAATTCAAGATCAAGGCCTCTTTTGGGTTGAAATATTTTCAGTATGTCAAATATGGACTACTGTATGGTTAATGAGACATCAGAAGGAGTCAATTAAGAAAGATGTTCAAAAGGTCAAAGAAGGAGTGAATTAGTCTCTGTAGAGAACGAGAACTCTTCGGCCTGCAAATTGTTCAGTATGTCAAATATGGAATACTGTACGGTTGATGAGACATCAAAGGACCTCAATTCGTCTGTACAGAAAATTCAAGATCAAGGCCTCTTTAGCCTGAAATATTTTAAGTATCTAAAATATTGACTACCGTATGGTTGATGAGAAATCAGAAGGAGTCAATTAGGAAAGATGTTCAAAAGGTCAAATAAGGAGACAATTAGTCCTATAGAAGTTTCAAGATTGAGAACTCCTTGGCCTCAAATATGTTCAGTATGTAAAATATGGACTACCCTATGGTTGATGAGAAGTCAAAAGACCTCAATTAGTTTGTATAGAAAATTCAAGATCAAGGCCTCTTTTGGGTTGAAATATTTTCAGTATGTCAAATATGGACTACTGTATGGTTGATGAGACATCAGAAGGAGTCAATTTGGAAAGATGTTCAAAAGGTCAAAGAAGAATGAATTAGTCTCTGTAGAGAACGAGAACTCTTCGGCCTGCAAATTGTTCAGTATGTCAAATATGGAACACTGTACAGTTGATGAGACATCAAAAGACCTCAATTCGTCTGTACAGAAAATTCAAGATCAAGGCCTCTTTGGCCTGAAATATGTTCAGTATGTTAAATATGGACTACTGTACGGTTGATGAGAGATCAGAAGGAGTCAATTAGGAAATATGTTCAGAAGGTCAAATGAGGAGTCAATTAGTCTCTATAGAAAGTTCAAGATTGAGAACTCCTTGGCCTGAAATATGTTCAGTATGTCAAAATATGGACTACCGTATGGATAATGAGAAATCAGAAGGCCTCAATTAGTCTGTATGGAAAATTCAAGATCAAGGCCTCTTTGGCCTGAAATATATTCAGTATGTAAAATATTGAATACCATATGGTTGATGAGAAATCAGAAGGCCTCAATTAGGAAAGATGTTCAAAAGGTCAAAGAAGGAGTGAATTAGTCTCTGTAGAGAACGAGAACGCTTCAGCCTGCAAATTGTTCAGTATGTCAAATATGGAACACTGTACAGTTGATGAGACATCAAAAGACCTCAATTCGTCTGTACAGAAAATTCAAGATCAAGGCCTCTTTGGCCTGAAATATGTTCAGTATGTTAAATATGGACTACTGTACGGTTGATGAGAGATCAGAAGGAGTCAATTAGGAAATATGTTCAGAAGGTCAAATGAGGAGTCAATTAGTCTCTATAGAAAGTTCAAGATTGAGAACTCCTTGGCCTGAAATATGTTCAGTATGTCAAAATATGGACTACCGTATGGATAATGAGAAATCAGAAGGCCTCAATTAGTCTGTATGGAAAATTCAAGATCAAGGCCTCTTTGGCCTGAAATATATTCAGTATGTAAAATATTGAATACCATATGGTTGATGAGAAATCAGAAGGCCTCAATTAGGAAAGATGTTCAAAAGGTCAAAGAAGGAGTGAATTAGTCTCTGTAGAGAACGAGAACGCTTCAGCCTGCAAATTGTTCAGTATGTCAAATATGGAATACTGTACGGTTGATGAGAAATCAGAAGGCCTCAATTAGTCTGTATAGAAAATTCAAGATCAAGGCCTCTTTGGCCTGAAATATTTTCAGTATGTTAAATATGGACTACTGTATGGTTGATGAGAGATCAGAAGGAGTCAATTAGGAAATATGTTCAAAAGGTCAAATGAGGAGTGAATTAGTCTCTGTAGAGAACGAGAACTCTTCGGCCTGCAAATTGTTCAGTATGTCAAATATGGAATACTGTACGGTTGATGAGACATCAAACGACCTCAATTCGTCTGTACAGAAAATTCAAGATCAAGGACTCTTTAGCCTGAAATATTTTAAGTATGTAAAATATGGACTACTGTATGGTTGATGAGAGATCAGAAGGAGTCAATTAGGAAATATGTTCAAAAGGTCAAATGAGGAGTCAATTAGTCTCTATAGAAAGTTCAAGATTGAGAACTCTTTGGCCTGAAATATGTTCAGGATGTAAAATATGGACTACTGTGTGGTTGATGAGAAATCAGACGACCTCAATTAGTCTGTTTAGAAAATTCAAGATCAAGGCCTCTTTGGCCTGAAATATTTTCAGTATGTAAAATATGGACTACCATATGGTTGATGAGAAATCAGAAGGCCTCAATTAGGAAAGATGTTCAAAAGGTCAAAGAAGGAGTGAATTAGTCTCTGTAGAGAACGAGAACGCTTCAGCCTGCAAATTGTTCAGTATGTCAAATATGGAATACTGTACGGTTGATGAGAAATCAGAAGGCCTCAATTAGTCTGTATAGAAAATTCAAGATCAAGGCCTCTTTGGCCTGAAATATTTTCAGTATGTTAAATATGGACTACTGTATGGTTGATGAGAGATCAGAAGGAGTCAATTAGGAAATATGTTCAAAAGGTCAAATGAGGAGTCAATTAGTCTCTATAGAAAGTTCAAGATTGAGAACTCCTTGGCCTGAAATATGTTCAGGATGTAAAATATGGACTACCGTGTGGTTGATGAGAAATCAGACGACCTCAATTAGTCTGTTTAGAAAATTCAAGATCAAGGCCTCTTTGGCCTGAAATATGTTCAGTATGTTAAATATGGACTACTGTACGGTTGATGAGAGATCAGAAGGAGTCAATTAGGAAATATGTTCAGAAGGTCAAATGAGGAGTCAATTAGTCTCTATAGAAAGTTCAAGATTGAGAACTCCTTGGCCTGAAATATGTTCAGTATGTCAAAATATGGACTACCGTATGGTTAATGAGAAATCAGAAGGCCTCAATTAGTCTGTATGGAAAATTCAAGATCAAGGCCTCTTTGGCCTGAAATATTTTCAGTATGTAAAATATTGAATACCATATGGTTGATGAGAAATCAGAAGGCCTCAATTAGTCTGTATGGAAAATTCAAGATCAAGGCCTCTTTGGCCTGAAATATTTTCAGTATGTTAAATATGGACTACTGTACTGTTGATGAGAGATCAGAAGGAGTCAATTAGGAAATATGTTCAGAAGGTCAAATGAGGAGTCAATTAGTCTCTATAGAAATTTCAAGATTGAGAACTCCTTGCCCTGAAATATGTTCAGTATGTAAAATATGGACTACTGTATGGTTGATGAGAAATCAGACGACCTCAATTAGTCTGTTTAGAAAATTCAAGATCAAGACCTCTTTGGCCTGAAATATTTTCAGTATGTAAAATATGGACTACTGTATGGTTGATGAGATATCAAAAGGAGTCAATTAGGAAAGATGTTCAAAAGGTCAAATATGGAGACAATTAGTCCTATAGAAAGTTCAAGATTGAGAGCTCCTTGGCCTCAAATATATTCAGAATGTAAAATATGGACAACCCTATGGTTGATGAGAAGTCAAAAGACCTCAATTAGTTTGTATAGAAAATTCAAGATCAAGGCCTCTTTGGCCTGAAATATTTTCAGTATGTAAAATATGGACTACCATATGGTTGATGAGAAATCAGAAGGCCTCAATTAGGAAAGATGTTCAAAAGGTCAAAGAAGGAGTGAATTAGTCTCTGTAGAGAACGAGAACGCTTCAGCCTGCAAATTGTTCAGTATGTCAAATATGGAATACTGTACGGTTGATGAGAAATCAGAAGGCCTCAATTAGTCTGTATAGAAAATTCAAGATCAAGGCCTCTTTGGCCTGAAATATTTTCAGTATGTTAAATATGGACTACTGTATGGTTGATGAGAGATCAGAAGGAGTCAATTAGGAAATATGTTCAAAAGGTCAAATGAGGAGTCAATTAGTCTCTATAGAAAGTTCAAGATTGAGAACTCCTTGGCCTGAAATATGTTCAGGATGTAAAATATGGACTACCGTGTGGTTGATGAGAAATCAGACGACCTCAATTAGTCTGTTTAGAAAATTCAAGATCAAGGCCTCTTTGGCCTGAAATATTTTCAGTATGTAAAATATGGACTACCGTATGGTTGATGAGATATCAGGAGTCAATTAGGAAAGATGTTCAAAAGGTCAAACAAGGAGACAATTAGTCCTATAGAAAGTTCAAGATTGAGAACTCCTTGGCCTCAAATATGTTCAGTATGTAAAATATGGACTACCCTATGGTTGATGAGAAGTCAAAAGACCTCAATTAGTTTGTATAGAAAATTCAAGATCAAGGCCTCTTTTGGGTTGAAATATTTTCAGTATGTCAAATATGGACTACTGTATGGTTGATGAGAAATCAGAAGGAGTCAATTAGGAAAGATGTTCAAAAGGTCAAAGAAGAATGAATTAGTCTCTGTAGAGAACGAAAACTCTTCGGCCTGCAAATTGTTCAGTATGTCAAATATGGAACACTGTACAGTTGATGAGACATCAAAAGACCTCAATTCGTCTGTACAGAAAATTCAAGATCAAGGCCTCTTTGGCCTGAAATATGTTCAGTATGTTAAATATGGACTACTGTACGGTTGATGAGAGATCAGAAGGAGTCAATTAGGAAATATGTTCAGAAGGTCAAATGAGGAGTCAATTAGTCTCTATAGAAAGTTCAAGATTGAGAACTCCTTGGCCTGAAATATGTTCAGTATGTCAAAATATGGACTACCGTATGGATAATGAGAAATCAGAAGGCCTCAATTAGTCTGTATGGAAAATTCAAGATCAAGGCCTCTTTGGCCTGAAATATTTTCAGTATGTAAAATATTGAATACCATATGGTTGATGAGAAATCAGAAGGCCTCAATTAGGAAAGATGTTCAAAAGGTCAAAGAAGGAGTGAATTAGTCTCTGTAGAGAACGAGAACGCTTCAGCCTGCAAATTGTTCAGTATGTCAAATATTGAATACCATATGGTTGATGAAAAATCAGAAGGCCTCAATTAGGAAAGATGTTCAAAAGGTCAAAGAAGGAGTGAATTAGTCTCTGTAGAGAACGAAAACGCTTCAGCCTGCAAATTGTTCAGTATGTCAAATATGGAATACTGTACGGTTGATGAGAAATCAGACGACCTCAATTAGTCTGTTTAGAAAATTCAAGATCAAGACCTCTTTGGCCTGAAATATTTTCAGTATTTAAAATATGGACTACCGTATGGTTGATGAGATATCAGAAGGAGTCAATTAGGAAAGATATTCAAAAGGTCAAATAAGGAGACAATTAGTCCTATAGAAAGTTCAAGATTGAGAACTCCTTGGCCTCAGATATGTTCAGTATGTAAAATATGGACTACCCTATGGTTGATGAGAAATCAGAAGGCCTCAATTAGTCTTTACAGAAAATTCAAGATCAAGGCCTCTTTAGCCTGAAATATTTTAAGTATGTAAAATATGGACTACCGTATGGTTGATGAGAAATCAGAAGGAGTCAATTAGGAAAGATGTTCAAAAGGTCAAATAAGGAGACAATTAGTCCTATAGAAGGTTCAAGATTGAGAACTCCTTGGCCTCAAATATGTTCAGTATGTAAAATATGGACTACCCTATGGTTGATGAGAAGTCAAAAGACCTCAATTAGTTTTTATAGAAAATTCAAGATCAAGGCCTCTTTTGGGTTGAAATATTTTCAGTATGTCAAATATGGACTACTGTATGGTTGATGAGACATCAGAAGGAGTCAATTTGGAAAGATGTTCAAAAGGTCAAAGAAGAATGAATTAGTCTCTGTAGAGAACGAGAACTCTTCGGCCTGCAAATTGTTCAGTATGTCAAATATGGAACACTGGACAGTTGATGAGACATCAAAAGACCTCAATTCGTCTGTACAGAAAATTCAAGATCAAGGCCTCTTTGGCCTGAAATATGTTCAGTATGTTAAATATGGACTACTGTACGGTTGATGAGAGATCAGAAGAAGTCAATTAGGAAATATGTTCAAAAGGTCAAATGAGGAGTCAATTAGTCTCTATAGAAAGTTCAAGATTGAGAACTCCTTGGCCTGAAATATGTTCAGTATGTAAAATATGGACTACTGTGTGGTTGATGAGAAATCAGACGACCTCAATTAGTCTGTTTAGAAAATTCAAGATCAAGGCCTCTTTGGCCTGAAATATTTTCAGTATGTAAAATATGGACTACCGTATGGTTGATGAGATATCAGGAGTCAATTAGGAAAGATGTTCAAAAGGTCAAATAAGGAGACAATTAGTCCTATAGAAAGTTCAAGATTGAGAACTCCTTGCCCTGAAATATGTTCAGTATGTAAAATATGGACTACCCTATGGTTGATGAGAAGTCAAAAAACCTCAATTAGTTTTTATAAAAAATTCAAGATCAAGGCCTCTTTTGGGTTGAAATATTTTCAGTATGTCAAATATGGACTACTGTATGGTTGATGAGACATCAGAAGGAGTCAATTAGGAAAGATGTTCAAAAGGTCAAAGAAGAATGAATTAGTCTCTCTAGAGAACGAGAACTCTTCGGCCTGCAAATTGTTCAGTATGTCAAATATGGAACACTGTACAGTTGATGAGACATCAAAAGACCTCAATTCGTCTGTACAGAAAATTCAAGATCAAGGCCTCTTTGGCCTGAAATATGTTCAGTATGTTAAATATGGACTACTGTACGGTTGATGAGAGATCAGAAGGAGTCAATTAGGAAATATGTTCAGAAGGTCAAATGAGGAGTCAATTAGTCTCTATAGAAAGTTCAAGATTGAGAACTCCTTGGCCTGAAATATGTTCAGTATGTCAAAATATGGACTACCGTATGGTTAATGAGAAATCAGAAGGCCTCAATTAGTCTGTATGGAAAATTCAAGATCAAGGCCTCTTTGGCCTGAAATATTTTCAGTATGTAAAATATTGAATACCATATGGTTGATGAGAAATCAGAAGGCCTCAATTAGGAAAGATGTTCAAAAGGTCAAAGAAGGAGTGAATTAGTCTCTGTAGAGAACGAGAACGCTTCAGCCTGCAAATTGTTCAGTATGTCAAATATGGAATACTGTACGGTTGATGAGAAATCAGAAGGCCTCAATTAGTCTGTATAGAAAATTCAAGATCAAGGCCTGTTTGGCCTGAAATATTTTCAATATGTTAAATATGGACTACTGTATGGTTGATGAGAGATCAGAAGGAGTCAATTAGGAAATATGTTCAAAAGGTCAAATGAGGAGTCAATTAGTCTCTATAGAAAGTTCAAGATTGAGAACTCCTTGGCCTGAAATATGTTCAGGATGTAAAATATGGACTACCGTATGGTTAATGAGAAATCAGAAGGCCTCAATTAGTCTGTATAGAAAATTCAAGATCAAGGCCTCTTTGGCCTGAAATATTTTCAGTATGTTAAATATGGACTACTGTATGGTTGATGAGAGATCAGAAGGAGTCAATTAGGAAATATGTTCAAAAGGTCAAAGAAGGAGTGAATTAGTCTCTGTAGAGAACGAGAACTCTTCGGCCTGCAAATTGTTCAGTATGTCAAATATGGAATACTGTACGGTTGATGAGACATCAAACGACCTCAATTCGTCTGTACAGAAAATTCAAGATCAAGGACTCTTTAGCCTGAAATATTTTAAGTATGTAAAATATGGACTACCGTATGGTTGATGAGAAATCAGAAGGAGTCAATTAGGAAAGATGTTCAAAAGGTCAAATAAGGAGACAATTAGTCCTATAGAAAGTTCAAGATTGAGAACTCCTTGCCCTGAAATATGTTCAGTATGTAAAATATGGACTACCCTATGGTTGATGAGAAGTCAAAAGACCTCAATTAGTTTTTATAGAAAATTCAAGATCAAGGCCTCTTTTGGGTTGAAATATTTTCAGTATGTCAAATATGGACTACTGTATGGTTAATGAGACATCAGAAGGAGTCAATTAAGAAAGATGTTCAAAAGGTCAAAGAAGGAGTGAATTAGTCTCTGTAGAGAACGAGAACTCTTCGGCCTGCAAATTGTTCAGTATGTCAAATATGGAATACTGTACGGTTGATGAGACATCAAAGGACCTCAATTCGTCTGTACAGAAAATTCAAAATCAAGGCCTCTTTAGCCTGAAATATTTTAAGTATGTAAAATATGGACTACCGTATGGTTGATGAGAAATCAGAAGGAGTCAATTAGGAAAGATGTTCAAAAGCTCAAATAAGGAGACAATTAGTCCTATAGAAGGTTCAAGATTGAGAACTCCTTGGCCTCAAATATGTTCAGTATGTAAAATATGGACTACCCTATGGTTGATGAGAAGTCAAAAGACCTCAATTAGTTTGTATAGAAAATTCAAGATCAAGGCCTCTTTTGGGTTGAAATATTTTCAGTATGTCAAATATGGACTACTGTATGGTTGATGAGACATCAGAAGGAGTCAATTTGGAAAGATGTTCAAAAGGTCAAAGAAGAATGAATTAGTCTCTGTAGAGAACGAGAACTCTTCGGCCTGCAAATTGTTCAGTATGTCAAATATGGAACACTGTACAGTTGATGAGACATCAAAAGACCTCAATTCGTCTGTACAGAAAATTCAAGATCAAGGCCTCTTAGGCCTGAAATATGTTCAGTATGTTAAATATGGACTACTGTACGGTTGATGAGAGATCAGAAGAAGTCAATTAGGAAATATGTTCAGAAGGTCAAATGAGGAGTCAATTAGTCTCTATAGAAAGTTCAAGATTGAGAACTCCTTGGCCTGAAATATGTTCAGTATGTCAAAATATGGACTACCGTATGGATAATGAGAAATCAGAAGGCCTCAATTAGTCTGTATGGAAAATTCAAGATCAAGGCCTCTTTGGCCTGAAATATTTTCAGTATGTAAAATATGGACTACCGTATGGTTGATGAGATATCAGGAGTCAATTAGGAAAGATGTTCAAAAGGTCAAATAAGGAGACAATTAGTCCTATAGAAAGTTCAAGATTGAGAACTCCTTGCCCTGAAATATGTTCAGTATGTAAAATATGGACTACCCTATGGTTGATGAGAAGTCAAAAAACCTCAATTAGTTTTTATAAAAAATTCAAGATCAAGGCCTCTTTTGGGTTGAAATATTTTCAGTATGTCAAATATGGACTACTGTATGGTTGATGAGACATCAGAAGGAGTCAATTAGGAAAGATGTTCAAAAGGTCAAAGAAGAATGAATTAGTCTCTCTAGAGAACGAGAACTCTTCGGCCTGCAAATTGTTCAGTATGTCAAATATGGAACACTGTACAGTTGATGAGACATCAAAAGACCTCAATTCGTCTGTACAGAAAATTCAAGATCAAGGCCTCTTTGGCCTGAAATATGTTCAGTATGTTAAATATGGACTACTGTACGGTTGATGAGAGATCAGAAGGAGTCAATTAGGAAATATGTTCAGAAGGTCAAATGAGGAGTCAATTAGTCTCTATAGAAAGTTCAAGATTGAGAACTCCTTGGCCTGAAATATGTTCAGTATGTCAAAATATGGACTACCGTATGGTTAATGAGAAATCAGAAGGCCTCAATTAGTCTGTATGGAAAATTCAAGATCAAGGCCTCTTTGGCCTGAAATATTTTCAGTATGTAAAATATTGAATACCATATGGTTGATGAGAAATCAGAAGGCCTCAATTAGGAAAGATGTTCAAAAGGTCAAAGAAGGAGTGAATTAGTCTCTGTAGAGAACGAGAACGCTTCAGCCTGCAAATTGTTCAGTATGTCAAATATGGAATACTGTACGGTTGATGAGAAATCAGAAGGCCTCAATTAGTCTGTATAGAAAATTCAAGATCAAGGCCTCTTTGGCCTGAAATATTTTCAGTATGTTAAATATGGACTACTGTACTGTTGATGAGAGATCAGAAGGAGTCAATTAGGAAATATGTTCAGAAGGTCAAATGAGGAGTCAATTAGTCTCTATAGAAAGTTCAAGACTGAGAACTCCTTGCCCTGAAATATGTTCAGTATGTAAAATATGGACTACTGTATGGTTGATGAGAAATCAGACGACCTCAATTAGTCTGTTTAGAAAATTCAAGATCAAGACCTCTTTGGCCTGAAAAATTTTCAGTATGTAAAATATGGACTACCGTATGGTTGATGAGATATCAGAAGGAGTCAATTAGGAAAGATATTCAAAAGGTCAAATAAGGAGACAATTAGTCCTATAGAAAGTTCAAGATTGAGAACTCCTTGGCCTCAGATATGTTCAGTATGTAAAATATGGACTACCCTATGGTTGATGAGAAATCAGAAGGCCTCAATTAGTCTTTATAGAAAATTCAAGATCAAGGCCTCTTTGGCCTGAAATATTTTCAGTATGTTAAAAATGGACTACTGTACTGTTGATGAGAGATCAGAAGGAGACAATTAGGAAATATGTTCAGAAGGTCAGATGAGGAGTCAATTAGTCTCTATAGAAAGTTCAAGATTGAGAACTCCTTGGCCTGAAATATGTTCAGTATGTAAAATATGGACTACTGTGTGGTTGATGAGAAATCAGACGACCTCAATTAGTCTGTTTAGAAAATTCAAGATCAAGGCCTCTTTGGCCTGAAATATTTTCAGTATGTAAAATATGGACTACCGTATGGTTGATGAGATATCAGGAGTCAATTAGGAAAGATGTTCAAAAGGTCAAATAAGGAGACAATTAGTCCTATAGAAAGTTCAAGATTGAGAACTCCTTGCCCTGAAATATGTTCAGTATGTAAAATATGGACTACCCTATGGTTGATGAGAAGTCAAAAGACCTCAATTAGTTTTTATAAAAAATTCAAGATCAAGGCCTCTTTTGGGTTGAAATATTTTCAGTATGTCAAATATGGACTACTGTATGGTTGATGAGACATCAGAAGGAGTCAATTAGGAAAGATGTTCAAAAGGTCAAAGAAGAATGAATTAGTCTCTCTAGAGAACGAGAACTCTTCGGCCTGCAAATTGTTCAGTATGTCAAATATGGAACACTGTACAGTTGATGAGACATCAAAAGACCTCAATTCGTCTGTACAGAAAATTCAAGATCAAGTCCTCTTTGGCCTGAAATATGTTCAGTATGTTAAATATGGACTACTGTACGGTTGATGAGAGATCAGAAGGAGTCAATTAGTCTGTATAGAAAATTCAAGATCAAGGCCTCTTTGGCCTGAAATATTTTCAGTATGTTAAATATGGACTACTGTATGGTTGATGAGAGATCAGAAGGAGTCAATTAGGAAATATGTTCAAAAGGTCAAAGAAGGAGTGAATTAGTCTCTGTAGAGAACGAGAACTCTTCGGCCTGCAAATTGTTCAGTATGTCAAATATGGAATACTGTACGGTTGATGAGACATCAAACGACCTCAATTCGTCTGTACAGAAAATTCAAGATCAAGGACTCTTTAGCCTGAAATATTTTAAGTATGTAAAATATGGACTACCGTATGGTTGATGAGAAATCAGAAGGAGTCAATTAGGAAAGATGTTCAAAAGGTCAAATAAGGAGACAATTAGTCCTATAGAAAGTTCAAGATTGAGAACTCCTTGCCCTGAAATATGTTCAGTATGTAAAATATGGACTACCCTATGGTTGATGAGAAGTCAAAAGACCTCAATTAGTTTTTATAGAAAATTCAAGATCAAGGCCTCTTTTGGGTTGAAACATTTTCAGTATGTCAAATATGGACTACTGTATGGTTAATGAGACATCAGAAGGAGTCAATTAAGAAAGATGTTCAAAAGGTCAAAGAAGGAGTGAATTAGTCTCTGTAGAGAACGAGAACTCTTCGGCCTGCAAATTGTTCAGTATGTCAAATATGGAATACTGTACGGTTGATGAGACATCAAAGGACCTCAATTCGTCTGTACAGAAAATTCAAGATCAAGGCCTCTTTAGCCTGAAATATTTTAAGTATCTAAAATATTGACTACCGTATGGTTGATGAGAAATCAGAAGGAGTCAATTAGGAAAGATGTTCAAAAGGTCAAATAAGGAGACAATTAGTCCTATAGAAGTTTCAAGATTGAGAACTCCTTGGCCTCAAATATGTTCAGTATGTAAAATATGGACTACCCTATGGTTGATGAGAAGTCAAAAGACCTCAATTAGTTTGTATAGAAAATTCAAGATCAAGGCCTCTTTTGGGTTGAAATATTTTCAGTATGTCAAATATGGACTACTGTATGGTTGATGAGACATCAGAAGGAGTCAATTTGGAAAGATGTTCAAAAGGTCAAAGAAGAATGAATTAGTCTCTGTAGAGAACGAGAACTCTTCGGCCTGCAAATTGTTCAGTATGTCAAATATGGAACACTGTACAGTTGATGAGACATCAAAAGACCTCAATTCGTCTGTACAGAAAATTCAAGATCAAGGCCTCTTTGGCCTGAAATATGTTCAGTATGTTAAATATGGAATACCATATGGTTGATGAGAAATCAGAAGGCCTCAATTAGGAAAGATGTTCAAAAGTTTAAAGAAGGAGTGAATTAGTCTCTGTAGAGAACGAGAACGCTTCAGCCTGCAAATTGTTCAGTATGTCAAATATGGAATACTGTACGGTTGATGAGAAATCAGAAGGCCTCAATTAGTCTGTATAGAAAATTCAAGATCAAGGCCTCTTTGGCCTGAAATATTTTCAGTATGTTAAATATGGACTACTGTATGGTTGATGAGAGATCAGAAGGAGTCAATTAGGAAATATGTTGAAAAGGTCAAATGAGGAGTGAATGTGTCTCTGTAGAGAACGAGAACTCTTCGGCCTGCAAATTGTTCAGTATGTCAAATATGGAATACTGTACGGTTGATGAGACATCAAACGACCTCAATTCGTCTGTACAGAAAATTCAAGATCAAGGACTCTTTAGCCTGAAATATTTTAAGTATGTAAAATATGGACTACCGTATGGTTGATGAGAAATCAGAAGGAGTCAATTAGGAAAGATGTTCAAAAGGTCAAATAAGGAGACAATTAGTCCTATAGAAAGTTCAAGATTGAGAACTCCTTGCCCTGAAATATGTTCAGTATGTCAAATATGGACTACCCTATGGTTGATGAGAAGTCAAAAGACCTCAATTAGTTTTTATAGAAAATTCAAGATCAAGGCCTCTTTTGGGTTGAAATATTTTCAGTATGTCAAATATGGACTACTGTATGGTTAATGAGACATCAGAAGGAGTCAATTAAGAAAGATGTTCAAAAGGTCAAAGAAGGAGTGAATTAGTCTCTGTAGAGAACGAGAACTCTTCGGCCTGCAAATTGTTCAGTATGTCAAATATGGAATACTGTACGGTTGATGAGACATCAAAGGACCTCAATTCGTCTGTACAGAAAATTCAAGATCAAGGCCTCTTTAGCCTGAAATATTTTAAGTATCTAAAATATTGACTACCGTATGGTTGATGAGAAATCAGAAGGAGTCAATTAGGAAAGATGTTCAAAAGGTCAAATAAGGAGACAATTAGTCCTATAGAAGTTTCAAGATTGAGAACTCCTTGGCCTCAAATATGTTCAGTATGTAAAATATGGACTACCCTATGGTTGATGAGAAGTCAAAAGACCTCAATTAGTTTGTATAGAAAATTCAAGATCAAGGCCTCTTTTGGGTTGAAATATTTTCAGTATGTCAAATATGGACTACTGTATGGTTGATGAGACATCAGAAGGAGTCAATTTGGAAAGATGTTCAAAAGGTCAAAGAAGAATGAATTAGTCTCTGTAGAGAACGAGAACTCTTCGGCCTGCAAATTGTTCAGTATGTCAAATATGGAACACTGTACAGTTGATGAGACATCAAAAGACCTCAATTCGTCTGTACAGAAAATTCAAGATCAAGGCCTCTTTGGCCTGAAATATGTTCAGTATGTTAAATATGGACTACTGTACGGTTGATGAGAGATCAGAAGGAGTCAATTAGGAAATATGTTCAGAAGGTCAAATGAGGAGTCAATTAGTCTCTATAGAAAGTTCAAGATTGAGAACTCCTTGGCCTGAAATATGTTCAGTATGTCAAAATATGGACTACCGTATGGATAATGAGAAATCAGAAGGCCTCAATTAGTCTGTATGGAAAATTCAAGATCAAGGCCTCTTTGGCCTGAAATATATTCAGTATGTAAAATATTGAATACCATATGGTTGATGAGAAATCAGAAGGCCTCAATTAGGAAAGATGTTCAAAAGGTCAAAGAAGGAGTGAATTAGTCTCTGTAGAGAACGAGAACGCTTCAGCCTGCAAATTGTTCAGTATGTCAAATATGGAACACTGTACAGTTGATGAGACATCAAAAGACCTCAATTCGTCTGTACAGAAAATTCAAGATCAAGGCCTCTTTGGCCTGAAATATGTTCAGTATGTTAAATATGGACTACTGTACGGTTGATGAGAGATCAGAAGGAGTCAATTAGGAAATATGTTCAGAAGGTCAAATGAGGAGTCAATTAGTCTCTATAGAAAGTTCAAGATTGAGAACTCCTTGGCCTGAAATATGTTCAGTATGTCAAAATATGGACTACCGTATGGATAATGAGAAATCAGAAGGCCTCAATTAGTCTGTATGGAAAATTCAAGATCAAGGCCTCTTTGGCCTGAAATATATTCAGTATGTAAAATATTGAATACCATATGGTTGATGAGAAATCAGAAGGCCTCAATTAGGAAAGATGTTCAAAAGGTCAAAGAAGGAGTGAATTAGTCTCTGTAGAGAACGAGAACGCTTCAGCCTGCAAATTGTTCAGTATGTCAAATATGGAATACTGTACGGTTGATGAGAAATCAGAAGGCCTCAATTAGTCTGTATAGAAAATTCAAGATCAAGGCCTCTTTGGCCTGAAATATTTTCAGTATGTTAAATATGGACTACTGTATGGTTGATGAGAGATCAGAAGGAGTCAATTAGGAAATATGTCCAAAAGGTCAAATGAGGAGTGAATTAGTCTCTGTAGAGAACGAGAACTCTTCGGCCTGCAAATTGTTCAGTATGTCAAATATGGAATACTGTACGGTTGATGAGACATCAAACGACCTCAATTCGTCTGTACAGAAAATTCAAGATCAAGGACTCTTTAGCCTGAAATATTTTAAGTATGTAAAATATGGACTACCGTATGGTTGATGAGAAATCAGAAGGAGTCAATTAGGAAAGATGTTCAAAAGGTCAAATAAGGAGACAATTAGTCCTATAGAAAGTTCAAGATTGAGAACTCCTTGCCCTGAAATATGTTCAGTATGTCAAATATGGACTACCCTATGGTTGATGAGAAGTCAAAAGACCTCAATTAGTTTTTATAGAAAATTCAAGATCAAGGCCTCTTTTGGGTTGAAATATTTTCAGTATGTCAAATATGGACTACTGTATGGTTAATGAGACATCAGAAGGAGTCAATTAAGAAAGATGTTCAAAAGGTCAAAGAAGGAGTGAATTAGTCTCTGTAGAGAACGAGAACTCTTCGGCCTGCAAATTGTTCAGTATGTCAAATATGGAATACTGTACGGTTGATGAGACATCAAAGGACCTCAATTCGTCTGTACAGAAAATTCAAGATCAAGGCCTCTTTAGCCTGAAATATTTTAAGTATCTAAAATATTGACTACCGTATGGTTGATGAGAGATCAGAAGGAGTCAATTTGGAAAGATGTTCAAAAGGTCAAAGAAGAATGAATTAGTCTCTGTAGAGAACGAGAACTCTTCGGCCTGCAAATTGTTCAGTATGTCAAATATGGAACACTGTACAGTTGATGAGACATCAAAAGACCTCAATTCGTCTGTACAGAAAATTCAAGATCAAGGCCTCTTTGGCCTGAAATATGTTCAGTATGTTAAATATGGACTACTGTACGGTTGATGAGAGATCAGAAGGAGTCAATTAGGAAATATGTTCAGAAGGTCAAATGAGGAGTCAATTAGTCTCTATAGAAAGTTCAAGATTGAGAACTCCTTGGCCTGAAATATGTTCAGTATGTCAAAATATGGACTACCGTATGGATAATGAGAAATCAGAAGGCCTCAATTAGTCTGTATGGAAAATTCAAGATCAAGGCCTCTTTGGCCTGAAATATATTCAGTATGTAAAATATTGAATACCATATGGTTGATGAGAAATCAGAAGGCCTCAATTAGGAAAGATGTTCAAAAGGTCAAAGAAGGAGTGAATTAGTCTCTGTAGAGAACGAGAACGCTTCAGCCTGCAAATTGTTCAGTATGTCAAATATGGAACACTGTACAGTTGATGAGACATCAAAAGACCTCAATTCGTCTGTACAGAAAATTCAAGATCAAGGCCTCTTTGGCCTGAAATATGTTCAGTATGTTAAATATGGACTACTGTACGGTTGATGAGAGATCAGAAGGAGTCAATTAGGAAATATGTTCAGAAGGTCAAATGAGGAGTCAATTAGTCTCTATAGAAAGTTCAAGATTGAGAACTCCTTGGCCTGAAATATGTTCAGTATGTCAAAATATGGACTACCGTATGGATAATGAGAAATCAGAAGGCCTCAATTAGTCTGTATGGAAAATTCAAGATCAAGGCCTCTTTGGCCTGAAATATATTCAGTATGTAAAATATTGAATACCATATGGTTGATGAGAAATCAGAAGGCCTCAATTAGGAAAGATGTTCAAAAGGTCAAAGAAGGAGTGAATTAGTCTCTGTAGAGAACGAGAACGCTTCAGCCTGCAAATTGTTCAGTATGTCAAATATGGAATACTGTACGGTTGATGAGAAATCAGAAGGCCTCAATTAGTCTGTATAGAAAATTCAAGATCAAGGCCTCTTTGGCCTGAAATATTTTCAGTATGTTAAATATGGACTACTGTATGGTTGATGAGAGATCAGAAGGAGTCAATTAGGAAATATGTTCAAAAGGTCAAATGAGGAGTGAATTAGTCTCTGTAGAGAACGAGAACTCTTCGGCCTGCAAATTGTTCAGTATGTCAAATATGGAATACTGTACGGTTGATGAGACATCAAACGACCTCAATTCGTCTGTACAGAAAATTCAAGATCAAGGACTCTTTAGCCTGAAATATTTTAAGTATGTAAAATATGGACTACTGTATGGTTGATGAGAGATCAGAAGGAGTCAATTAGGAAATATGTTCAAAAGGTCAAATGAGGAGTCAATTAGTCTCTATAGAAAGTTCAAGATTGAGAACTCCTTGGCCTGAAATATGTTCAGTATGTAAAATATGGACTACTGTGTGGTTGATGAGAAATCAGACGACCTCAATTAGTCTGTTTAGAAAATTCAAGATCAAGGCCTCTTTGGCCTGAAATATTTTCAGTATGTAAAATATGGACTACCGTATGGTTGATGAGATATCAGGAGTCAATTAGGAAAGATGTTCAAAAGGTCAAATAACGAGACAATTAGTCCTATAGAAAGTTCAAGATTGAGAACTCCTTGCCCTGAAATATGTTCAGTATGTAAAATATGGACTACCCTATGGTTGATGAGAAGTCAAAAAACCTCAATTAGTTTTTATAAAAAATTCAAGATCAAGGCCTCTTTTGGGTTGAAATATTTTCAGTATGTCAAATATGGACTACTGTATGGTTGATGAGACATCAGAAGGAGTCAATTAGGAAAGATGTTCAAAAGGTCAAAGAAGAATGAATTAGTCTCTCTAGAGAACGAGAACTCTTCGGCCTGCAAATTGTTCAGTGTGTCAAATATGGAACACTGTACAGTTGATGAGACATCAAAAGACCTCAATTCGTCTGTACAGAAAATTCAAGATCAAGGCCTCTTTGGCCTGAAATATGTTCAGTATGTTAAATATGGACTACTGTACGGTTGATGAGAGATCAGAAGGAGTCAATTAGGAAATATGTTCAGAAGGTCAAATGAGGAGTCAATTAGTCTCTATAGAAAGTTCAAGATTGAGAACTCCTTGGCCTGAAATATGTTCAGTATGTCAAAATATGGACTACCGTATGGTTAATGAGAAATCAGAAGGCCTCAATTAGTCTGTATGGAAAATTCAAGATCAAGGCCTCTTTGGCCTGCAATATTTTCAGTATGTAAAATATTGAATACCATATGGTTGATGAGAAATCAGAAGGCCTCAATTAGGAAAGATGTTCAAAAGGTCAAAGAAGGAGTGAATTAGTCTCTGTAGAAAACGAGAACGTTTCAGCCTGCAAATTGTTCAGTATGTCAAATATGGAATACTGTATGGTTGATGAGAAATCAGAAGGCCTCAATTAGTCTGTATAGAAAATTCAAGATCAAGGCCTCTTTGGCCTGAAATATTTTCAGTATGTTAAATATGGACTACTGTACTGTTGATTAGAGATCAGAAGGAGTCAATTAGGAAATATGTTCAGAAGGTCAAATGAGGAGTCAATTAGTCTCTATAGAAAGTTCAAGATTGAGAACTCCTTGCCCTGAAATATGTTCAGAATGTAAAATATGGACTACCGTATTGTTAATGAGAAATCAGAAGGCCTCAATTAGTCTGTATAGAAAATTCAAGATCAAGGCCTGTTTGGCCTGAAATATTTTCAGTATGTTAAATATGGACTACTGTACGGTTGATGAGAAATCAGAAGAAGTCAATTAGGAAAGATGTTCAAAAGGTCAAATAAGGAGACAATTAGTCCTATAGAAAGTTCAAGATTGAGAACTCCTTGGCCTCAAATATGTTCAGTATGTAAAATATGGACTACCCTATGGTTGATGAGAAGTCAAAAGACCTCAATTAGTTTGTATAGAAAATTCAAGATCAAGGCCTCTTTTGGGTTGAAATATTTTCAGTATGTCAAATATGGACTACTGTATGGTTGATGAGACATCAGAAGGAGTCAATTAGGAAAGATGTTTAAAAGGTCAAAGAAGAATAAATTAGTCTCTGTAGAGAACGAGAACTCTTCGGCCTGCAAATTGTTCAGTATGTCAAATATGGAACACTGTATAGTTGATGAGACATCAAAAGACCTCAATTCGTCTGTACAGAAAATTCAAGATCAAGGCCTTTTTGGCCTGAAATATGTTCAGTATGTTAAATATGGACTACTGTACGGTTGATGAGAGATCAGAAGGAGTCAATTAGGAAATATGTTCAGATGGTCAAATGAGGAGTCAATTAGTCTCTATAGAAAGTTCAAGATTGAGAACTCCTTGGCCTGAAATATGTTCAGTATGTCAAAATATGGACTACCGTATGGATAATGAGAAATCAGAAGGCCTCAATTAGTCTGTATGGAAAATTCAAGATCAAGGCCTCTTTGGCCTGAAATATTTTCAGTATGTAAAATATTGAATACCATATGGTTGATGAGAAATCAGAAGGCCTCAATTAGGAAAGATGTTCAAAAGGTCAAAGAAGGAGTGAATTAGTCTCTGTAGAGAACGAGAACGCTTCAGCCTGCAAATTGTTCAGTATGTCAAATATGGAATACTGTACGGTTGATGAGAAATCAGAAGGCCTCAATTAGTCTGTATAGAAAATTCAAGATCAAGGCCTGTTTGGCCTGAAATATTTTCAATATGATAAATATGGACTACTGTATGATTGATGAGAGATCAGAAGGAGTCAATTAGGAAATATGTTCAAAAGGTCAAATGAGGAGTCAATTAGTCTCTATGGAAAGTTCAAGATTGAGAACTCCTTGGCCTGAAATATGTTCAGGATGTAAAATATGGAGTACCATATGGTTAATGAGAAGTCAAAAGACCTCAATTAGTTTGTATAGAAAATTCAAGATCAAGGCCTCTTTTGGGTTGAAATATTTTCAGTATGTTAAATATGGACTACTGTATTGTTGATGAGACATCAGAAGGAGTCAATTAGGAAAGATGTTCAAAAGGTCAAAGAAGAATGAATTAGTCTCTGTAGAGAACGAGAACTCTTCGGCCTGCAAATTGTTCAGTATGTCAAATATGGAACACTGTACAGTTGATGAGACATCAAAAGACCTCAATTCGTCTGTACAGAAAATTCAAGATCAAGGCCTTTTTGGCCTGAAATATGTTCAGTATGTTAAATATGGACTACTGTACGGTTGATGAGAGATCAGAAGAAGTCAATTAGGAAATATGTTCAGAAGATCAAATGAGGAGTCAATTAGTCTCTATAGAAAGTTCAAGATTGAGAACTCCTTGGCCTGAAATATGTTCAGTATGTCAAAATATGGACTACCGTATGGTTAATGAGAAATCAGAAGGCCTCAATTAGTCTGTATGGAAAATTCAAGATCAAGGCCTGTTTGGCCTGAAATATTTTCAGTATGTAAAATATTGAATACCATATGGTTGATGAGAAATCAGAAGGCCTCAATTAGTCTGTATGGAAAATTCAAGATCAAGGCCTCTTTGGCCTGAAATATTTTCAGTATGTTAAATATGGACTACTGTACTGTTGATGAGAGATCAGAAGGAGTCAATTAGGAAATATGTTCAGAAGGTCAAATGAGGAGTCAATTAGTCTCTATAGAAAGTTCAAGATTGAGAACTCCTTGCCCTGAAATATGTTCAGTATGTAAAATATGGACTACTGTATGGTTGATGAGAAATCAGACGACCTCAATTAGTCTGTTTAGAAAATTCAAGATCAAGACCTCTTTGGCCTGAAATATTTTCAGTATGTAAAATATGGACTACTGTATGGTTGATGAGATATCAAAAGGAGTCAATTAGGAAAGATGTTCAAAAGGTCAAATATGGAGACAATTAGTCCTATAGAAAGTTCAAGATTGAGAGCTCCTTGGCCTCAAATATATTGAGAATGTAAAATATGGACAACCCTATGGTTGATGAGAAGTCAAAAGACCTCAATTCGTCTGTACAGAAAATTCAAGATCAAGGCCTCTTTGGCCTGAAATATGTTCAGTATGTTAAATATGGACTACTGTACGGTTGATGAGAGATCAGAAGGAGTCAATTAGGAAATATGTTCAGAAGGTCAAATGAGGAGTCAATTAGTCTCTATAGAAAGTTCAAGATTGAGAACTCCTTGGCCTGAAATATGTTCAGTATGTCAAAATATGGACTACCGTATGGATAATGAGAAATCAGAAGGCCTCAATTAGTCTGTATGGAAAATTCAAGATCAAGGCCTCTTTGGCCTGAAATATATTCAGTATGTAAAATATTGAATACCATATGGTTGATGAGAAATCAGAAGGCCTCAATTAGGAAAGATGTTCAAAAGGTCAAAGAAGGAGTGAATTAGTCTCTGTAGAGAACGAGAACACTTCAGCCTGCAAATTGTTCAGTATGTCAAATATGGAATACTGTACGGTTGATGAGAAATCAGAAGGCCTCAATTAGTCTGTATAGAAAATTCAAGATCAAGGCCTCTTTGGCCTGAAATATTTTCAGTATGTTAAATATGGACTACTGTATGGTTGATGAGAGATCAGAAGGAGTCAATTAGGAAATATGTTCAAAAGGTCAAATGAGGAGTGAATTAGTCTCTGTAGAGAACGAGAACTCTTCGGCCTGCAAATTGTTCAGTATGTCAAATATGGAATACTGTACGGTTGATGAGACATCAAACGACCTCAATTCGTCTGTACAGAAAATTCAAGATCAAGGACTCTTTAGCCTGAAATATTTTAAGTATGTAAAATATGGACTACCGTATGGTTGATGAGAAATCAGAAGGAGTCAATTAGGAAAGATGTTCAAAAGGTCAAATAAGGAGACAATTAGTCCTATAGAAAGTTCAAGATTGAGAACTCCTTGCCCTGAAATATGTTCAGTATGTAAAATATGGACTACCCTATGGTTGATGAGAAGTCAAAAGACCTCAATTAGTTTTTATAGAAAATTCAAGATCAAGGCCTCTTTTGGGTTGAAATATTTTCAGTATGTCAAATATGGACTACTGTATGGTTAATGAGACATCAGAAGGAGTCAATTAAGAAAGATGTTCAAAAGGTCAAAGAAGGAGTGAATTAGTCTCTGTAGAGAACGAGAACTCTTCGGCCTGCAAATTGTTCAGTATGTCAAATATGGAATACTGTACGGTTGATGAGACATCAAAGGACCTCAATTCGTCTGTACAGAAAATTCAAGATCAAGGCCTCTTTAGCCTGAAATATTTTAAGTATCTAAAATATTGACTACCGTATGGTTGATGAGAAATCAGAAGGAGTCAATTAGGAAAGATGTTCAAAAGGTCAAATAAGGAGACAATTAGTCCTATAGAAGTTTCAAGATTGAGAACTCCTTGGCCTCAAATATGTTCAGTATGTAAAATATGGACTACCCTATGGTTGATGAGAAGTCAAAAGACCTCAATTAGTTTGTATAGAAAATTCAAGATCAAGGCCTCTTTTGGGTTGAAATATTTTCAGTATGTCAAATATGGACTACTGTATGGTTGATGAGACATCAGAAGGAGTCAATTTGGAAAGATGTTCAAAAGGTCAAAGAAGAATGAATTAGTCTCTGTAGAGAACGAGAACTCTTCGGCCTGCAAATTGTTCAGTATGTCAAATATGGAACACTGTACAGTTGATGAGACATCAAAAGACCTCAATTCGTCTGTACAGAAAATTCAAGATCAAGGCCTCTTTGGCCTGAAATATGTTCAGTATGTTAAATATGGACTACTGTACGGTTGATGAGAGATCAGAAGGAGTCAATTAGGAAATATGTTCAGAAGGTCAAATGAGGAGTCAATTAGTCTCTATAGAAAGTTCAAGATTGAGAACTCCTTGGCCTGAAATATGTTCAGTATGTCAAAATATGGACTACCGTATGGATAATGAGAAATCAGAAGGCCTCAATTAGTCTGTATGGAAAATTCAAGATCAAGGCCTCTTTGGCCTGAAATATATTCAGTATGTAAAATATTGAATACCATATGGTTGATGAGAAATCAGAAGGCCTCAATTAGGAAAGATGTTCAAAAGGTCAAAGAAGGAGTGAATTAGTCTCTGTAGAGAACGAGAACGCTTCAGCCTGCAAATTGTTCAGTATGTCAAATATGGAATACTGTACGGTTGATGAGAAATCAGAAGGCCTCAATTAGTCTGTATAGAAAATTCAAGATCAAGGCCTCTTTGGCCTGAAATATTTTCAGTATGTTAAATATGGACTACTGTATGGTTGATGAGAGATCAGAAGGAGTCAATTAGGAAATATGTTCAAAAGGTCAAATGAGGAGTCAATTAGTCTCTATAGAAAGTTCAAGATTGAGAACTCCTTGGCCTGAAATATGTTCAGTATGTAAAATATGGACTACTGTGTGGTTGATGAGAAATCAGACGACCTCAATTAGTCTGTTTAGAAAATTCAAGATCAAGGCCTCTTTGGCCTGAAATATTTTCAGTATGTAAAATATGGACTACCGTATGGTTGATGAGATATCAGGAGTCAATTAGGAAAGATGTTCAAAAGGTCAAATAACGAGACAATTAGTCCTATAGAAAGTTCAAGATTGAGAACTCCTTGCCCTGAAATATGTTCAGTATGTAAAATATGGACTACCCTATGGTTGATGAGAAGTCAAAAAACCTCAATTAGTTTTTATAAAAAATTCAAGATCAAGGCCTCTTTTGGGTTGAAATATTTTCAGTATGTCAAATATGGACTACTGTATGGTTGATGAGATATCAGAAGGAGTCAATTAGGAAAGATGTTCAAAAGGTCAAAGAAGAATGAATTAGTCTCTCTAGAGAACGAGAACTCTTCGGCCTGCAAATTGTTCAGTGTGTCAAATATGGAACACTGTACAGTTGATGAGACATCAAAAGACCTCAATTCGTCTGTACAGAAAATTCAAGATCAAGGCCTCTTTGGCCTGAAATATGTTCAGTATGTTAAATATGGACTACTGTACGGTTGATGAGAGATCAGAAGGAGTCAATTAGGAAATATGTTCAGAAGGTCAAATGAGGAGTCAATTAGTCTCTATAGAAAGTTCAAGATTGAGAACTCCTTGGCCTGAAATATGTTCAGTATGTCAAAATATGGACTACCGTATGGTTAATGAGAAATCAGAAGGCCTCAATTAGTCTGTATGGAAAATTCAAGATCAAGGCCTCTTTGGCCTGCAATATTTTCAGTATGTAAAATATTGAATACCATATGGTTGATGAGAAATCAGAAGGCCTCAATTAGGAAAGATGTTCAAAAGGTCAAAGAAGGAGTGAATTAGTCTCTGTAGAGAACGAGAACGTTTCAGCCTGCAAATTGTTCAGTATGTCAAATATGGAATACTGTACGGTTGATGAGAAATCAGAAGGCCTCAATTAGTCTGTATAGAAAATTCAAGATCAAGGCCTCTTTGGCCTGAAATATTTTCAGTATGTTAAATATGGACTACTGTACTGTTGATTAGAGATCAGAAGGAGTCAATTAGGAAATATGTTCAGAAGGTCAAATGAGGAGTCAATTAGTCTCTATAGAAAGTTCAAGATTGAGAACTCCTTGCCCTGAAATATGTTCAGAATGTAAAATATGGACTACCGTATTGTTAATGAGAAATCAGAAGGCCTCAATTAGTCTGTATAGAAAATTCAAGATCAAGGCCTGTTTGGCCTGAAATATTTTCAGTATGTTAAATATGGACTACTGTACGGTTGATGAGAAATCAGAAGAAGTCAATTAGGAAAGATGTTCAAAAGGTCAAATAAGGAGACAATTAGTCCTATAGAAAGTTCAAGATTGAGAACTCCTTGGCCTCAAATATGTTCAGTATGTAAAATATGGACTACCCTATGGTTGATGAGAAGTCAAAAGACCTCAATTAGTTTGTATAGAAAATTCAAGATCAAGGCCTCTTTTGGGTTGAAATATTTTCAGTATGTCAAATATGGACTACTGTATGGTTGATGAGACATCAGAAGGAGTCAATTAGGAAAGATGTTTAAAAGGTCAAAGAAGAATAAATTAGTCTCTGTAGAGAACGAGAACTCTTCGGCCTGCAAATTGTTCAGTATGTCAAATATGGAACACTGTATAGTTGATGAGACATCAAAAGACCTCAATTCGTCTGTACAGAAAATTCAAGATCAAGGCCTTTTTGGCCTGAAATATGTTCAGTATGTTAAATATGGACTACTGTACGGTTGATGAGAGATCAGAAGGAGTCAATTAGGAAATATGTTCAGATGGTCAAATGAGGAGTCAATTAGTCTCTATAGAAAGTTCAAGATTGAGAACTCCTTGGCCTGAAATATGTTCAGTATGTCAAAATATGGACTACCGTATGGATAATGAGAAATCAGAAGGCCTCAATTAGTCTGTATGGAAAATTCAAGATCAAGGCCTCTTTGGCCTGAAATATTTTCAGTATGTAAAATATTGAATACCATATGGTTGATGAGAAATCAGAAGGCCTCAATTAGGAAAGATGTTCAAAAGGTCAAAGAAGGAGTGAATTAGTCTCTGTAGAGAACGAGAACGCTTCAGCCTGCAAATTGTTCAGTATGTCAAATATGGAATACTGTACGGTTGATGAGAAATCAGAAGGCCTCAATTAGTCTGTATAGAAAATTCAAGATCAAGGCCTGTTTGGCCTGAAATATTTTCAATATGATAAATATGGACTACTGTATGATTGATGAGAGATCAGAAGGAGTCAATTAGGAAATATGTTCAAAAGGTCAAATGAGGAGTCAATTAGTCTCTATGGAAAGTTCAAGATTGAGAACTCCTTGGCCTGAAATATGTTCAGGATGTAAAATATGGAGTACCATATGGTTAATGAGAAGTCAAAAGACCTCAATTAGTTTGTATAGAAAATTCAAGATCAAGGCCTCTTTTGGGTTGAAATATTTTCAGTATGTTAAATATGGACTACTGTATTGTTGATGAGACATCAGAAGGAGTCAATTAGGAAAGATGTTCAAAAGGTCAAAGAAGAATGAATTAGTCTCTGTAGAGAACGAGAACTCTTCGGCCTGCAAATTGTTCAGTATGTCAAATATGGAACACTGTACAGTTGATGAGACATCAAAAGACCTCAATTCGTCTGTACAGAAAATTCAAGATCAAGGCCTTTTTGGCCTGAAATATGTTCAGTATGTTAAATATGGACTACTGTACGGTTGATGAGAGATCAGAAGAAGTCAATTAGGAAATATGTTCAGAAGATCAAATGAGGAGTCAATTAGTCTCTATAGAAAGTTCAAGATTGAGAACTCCTTGGCCTGAAATATGTTCAGTATGTCAAAATATGGACTACCGTATGGTTAATGAGAAATCAAAAGGCCTCAATTAGTCTGTATGGAAAATTCAAGATCAAGGCCTGTTTGGCCTGAAATATTTTCAGTATGTAAAATATTGAATACCATATGGTTGATGAGAAATCAGAAGGCCTCAATTAGTCTGTATGGAAAATTCAAGATCAAGGCCTCTTTGGCCTGAAATATTTTCAGTATGTTAAATATGGACTACTGTACTGTTGATGAGAGATCAGAAGGAGTCAATTAGGAAATATGTTCAGAAGGTCAAATGAGGAGTCAATTAGTCTCTATAGAAAGTTCAAGATTGAGAACTCCTTGCCCTGAAATATGTTCAGTATGTAAAATATGGACTACTGTATGGTTGATGAGAAATCAGACGACCTCAATTAGTCTGTTTAGAAAATTCAAGATCAAGACCTCTTTGGCCTGAAATATTTTCAGTATGTAAAATATGGACTACTGTATGGTTGATGAGATATCAAAAGGAGTCAATTAGGAAAGATGTTCAAAAGGTCAAATATGGAGACAATTAGTCCTATAGAAAGTTCAAGATTGAGAGCTCCTTGGCCTCAAATATATTGAGAATGTAAAATATGGACAACCCTATGGTTGATGAGAAGTCAAAAGACCTCAATTAGTTTGTATAGAAAATTCAAGATCAAGGCCTCTTTTGGCTTGAAATGTTTTTAGTATGTCAAATATGGACTAATGCATGGTTGATGAGACATCAGAAGGAGTCAATTAGGAAATATGTTCAGAAGGTCAAATGAGGAGTCAATTAGTCTCTATAGAAAGTTCAAGATTGAGAACTCCTTGCCCTGAAATATGTTCAGAATGTAAAATATGGACTACCGTATTGTTAATGAGAAATCAGAAGGCCTCAATATGTTAAATATGGACTACTGTACGGTTGATGAGAGATCAGAAGGAGTCAATTAGGAAATATGTTCAGATGGTCAAATGAGGAGTCAATTAGTCTCTATAGAAAGTTCAAGATTGAGAACTCCTTGGCCTGAAATATGTTCAGTATGTCAAAATATGGACTACCGTATGGATAATGAGAAATCAGAAGGCCTCAATTAGTCTGTATGGAAAATTCAAGATCAAGGCCTCTTTGGCCTGAAATATTTTCAGTATGTAAAATATTGAATACCATATGGTTGATGAGAAATCAGAAGGCCTCAATTAGGAAAGATGTTCAAAAGGTCAAAGAAGGAGTGAATTAGTCTCTGTAGAGAACGAGAACGCTTCAGCCTGCAAATTGTTCAGTATGTCAAATATGGAATACTGTACGGTTGATGAGAAATCAGAAGGCCTCAATTAGTCTGTATAGAAAATTCAAGATCAAGGCCTGTTTGGCCTGAAATATTTTCAATATGATAAATATGGACTACTGTATGATTGATGAGAGATCAGAAGGAGTCAATTAGGAAATATGTTCAAAAGGTCAAATGAGGAGTCAATTAGTCTCTATGGAAAGTTCAAGATTGAGAACTCCTTGGCCTGAAATATGTTCAGGATGTAAAATATGGAGTACCATATGGTTAATGAGAAGTCAAAAGACCTCAATTAGTTTGTATAGAAAATTCAAGATCAAGGCCTCTTTTGGGTTGAAATATTTTCAGTATGTTAAATATGGACTACTGTATTGTTGATGAGACATCAGAAGGAGTCAATTAGGAAAGATGTTCAAAAGGTCAAAGAAGAATGAATTAGTCTCTGTAGAGAACGAGAACTCTTCGGCCTGCAAATTGTTCAGTATGTCAAATATGGAACACTGTACAGTTGATGAGACATCAAAAGACCTCAATTCGTCTGTACAGAAAATTCAAGATCAAGGCCTTTTTGGCCTGAAATATGTTCAGTATGTTAAATATGGACTACTGTACGGTTGATGAGAGATCAGAAGAAGTCAATTAGGAAATATGTTCAGAAGATCAAATGAGGAGTCAATTAGTCTCTATAGAAAGTTCAAGATTGAGAACTCCTTGGCCTGAAATATGTTCAGTATGTCAAAATATGGACTACCGTATGGTTAATGAGAAATCAAAAGGCCTCAATTAGTCTGTATGGAAAATTCAAGATCAAGGCCTGTTTGGCCTGAAATATTTTCAGTATGTAAAATATTGAATACCATATGGTTGATGAGAAATCAGAAGGCCTCAATTAGTCTGTATGGAAAATTCAAGATCAAGGCCTCTTTGGCCTGAAATATTTTCAGTATGTTAAATATGGACTACTGTACTGTTGATGAGAGATCAGAAGGAGTCAATTAGGAAATATGTTCAGAAGGTCAAATGAGGAGTCAATTAGTCTCTATAGAAAGTTCAAGATTGAGAACTCCTTGCCCTGAAATATGTTCAGTATGTAAAATATGGACTACTGTATGGTTGATGAGAAATCAGACGACCTCAATTAGTCTGTTTAGAAAATTCAAGATCAAGACCTCTTTGGCCTGAAATATTTTCAGTATGTAAAATATGGACTACTGTATGGTTGATGAGATATCAAAAGGAGTCAATTAGGAAAGATGTTCAAAAGGTCAAATATGGAGACAATTAGTCCTATAGAAAGTTCAAGATTGAGAGCTCCTTGGCCTCAAATATATTGAGAATGTAAAATATGGACAACCCTATGGTTGATGAGAAGTCAAAAGACCTCAATTAGTTTGTATAGAAAATTCAAGATCAAGGCCTCTTTTGGCTTGAAATGTTTTTAGTATGTCAAATATGGACTAATGCATGGTTGATGAGACATCAGAAGGAGTCAATTAGGAAATATGTTCAAAAGGTTAAAGAAGGAGTGAATTAGTCTCTGTAGAGAACGAGAACTCTTCGGCCTGCAAATTGTTCAGTATGTCAAATATGGAACACTGTACAGTTGATGAGACATCAAACGACCTCAATTCGTCTGTACAGAAAATTCAAGATCAAGGACTCTTTAGCCTGAAATATTTTAAGTATGTAAAATATGGACTACCGTATGGTTGATGAGAAATCAGAAGGAGTCAATTAGGAAAGATGTTCAAAAGGTCAAATAAGGAGACAATTAGTCCTATAGAAAGTTCAAGATTGAGAACTCCTTGCCCTGAAATATGTTCAGTATGTAAAATATGGACTACCCTATGGTTGATGAGAAGTCAAAAGACCTCAATTAGTTTTTATAGAAAATTCAAGATCAAGGCCTCTTTTGGGTTGAAATATTTTCAGTATGTCAAATATGGACTACTGTATGGTTAATGAGACATCAGAAGGAGTCAATTAAGAAAGATGTTCAAAAGGTCAAAGAAGGAGTGAATTAGTCTCTGTAGAGAACGAGAACTCTTCGGCCTGCAAATTGTTCAGTATGTCAAATATGGAATACTGTACGGTTGATGAGACATCAAAGGACCTCAATTCGTCTGTACAGAAAATTCAAGATCAAGGCCTCTTTAGCCTGAAATATTTTAAGTATGTAAAATATGGACTACCGTATGGTTGATGAGAAATCAGAAGGAGTCAATTAGGAAAGATGTTCAAAAGGTCAAATAAGGAGACAATTAGTCCTATAGAAGGTTCAAGATTGAGAACTCCTTGGCCTCAAATATGTTCAGTATGTAAAATATGGACTACCCTATGGTTGATGAGAAGTCAAAAGACCTCAATTAGTTTGTATAGAAAATTCAAGATCAAGGCCTCTTTTGGGTTGAAATATTTTCAGTATGTCAAATATGGACTACTGTATGGTTGATGAGACATCAGAAGGAGTCAATTTGGAAAGATGTTCAAAAGGTCAAAGAAGAATGAATTAGTCTCTGTAGAGAACGAGAACTCTTCGGCCTGCAAATTGTTCAGTATGTCAAATATGGAACACTGTACAGTTGATGAGACATCAAAAGACCTCAATTCGTCTGTACAGAAAATTCAAGATCAAGGCCTCTTTGGCCTGAAATATGTTCAGTATGTTAAATATGGACTACTGTACGGTTGATGAGAGATCAGAAGGAGTCAATTAGGAAATATGTTCAGAAGGTCAAATGAGGAGTCAATTAGTCTCTATAGAAAGTTCAAGATTGAGAACTCCTTGGCCTGAAATATGTTCAGTATGTCAAAATATGGACTACCGTATGGATAATGAGAAATCAGAAGGCCTCAATTAGTCTGTATGGAAAATTCAAGATCAAGGCCTCTTTGGCCTGAAATATATTCAGTATGTAAAATATTGAATACCATATGGTTGATGAGAAATCAGAAGGCCTCAATTAGGAAAGATGTTCAAAAGGTCAAAGAAGGAGTGAATTAGTCTCTGTAGAGAACGAGAACGCTTCAGCCTGCAAATTGTTCAGTATGTCAAATATGGAATACTGTACGGTTGATGAGAAATCAGAAGGCCTCAATTAGTCTGTATAGAAAATTCAAGATCAAGGCCTCTTTGGCCTGAAATATTTTCAGTATGTTAAATATGGACTACTGTATGGTTGATGAGAGATCAGAAGGAGTCAATTAGGAAATATGTTCAAAAGGTCAAATGAGGAGTCAATTAGTCTCTATAGAAAGTTCAAGATTGAGAACTCCTTGGCCTGAAATATGTTCAGTATGTAAAATATGGACTACTGTGTGGTTGATGAGAAATCAGACGACCTCAATTAGTCTGTTTAGAAAATTCAAGATCAAGGCCTCTTTGGCCTGAAATATTTTCAGTATGTAAAATATGGACTACCGTATGGTTGATGAGATATCAGGAGTCAATTAGGAAAGATGTTCAAAAGGTCAAATAAGGAGACAATTAGTCCTATAGAAAGTTCAAGATTGAGAACTCCTTGCCCTGAAATATGTTCAGTATGTGAAATATGGACTACCCTATGGTTGATGAGAAGTCAAAAAACCTCAATTAGTTTTTATAAAAAATTCAAGATCAAGGCTTCTTTTGGGTTGAAATATTTTCAGTATGTCAAATATGGACTACTGTATGGTTGATGAGACATCAGAAGGAGTCAATTAGGAAAGATGTTCAAAAGGTCAAAGAAGAATGAATTAGTCACTCTAGAGAACGAGAACTCTTCGGCCTGCAAATTGTTCAGTGTGTCAAATATGGAACACTGTACAGTTGATGAGACATCAAAAGACCTCAATTCGTCTGTACAGAAAATTCAAGATCAAGGCCTCTTTGGCCTGAAATATGTTCAGTATGTTAAATATGGACTACTGTACGGTTGATGAGAGATCAGAAGGAGTCAATTAGGAAATATGTTCAGAAGGTCAAATGAGGAGTCAATTAGTCTCTATAGAAAGTTCAAGATTGAGAACTCCTTGGCCTGAAATATGTTCAGTATGTCAAAATATGGACTACCGTATGGTTAATGAGAAATCAGAAGGCCTCAATTAGTCTGTATAGAAAATTCAAGATCAAGGCCTCTTTGGCCTGAAATATTTTCAGTATGTAAAATATTGAATACCATATGGTTGATGAGAAATCAGAAGGCCTCAATTAGGAAAGATGTTCAAAAGGTCAAAGAAGGAGTGAATTAGTCTCTGTAGAGAACGAGAACGCTTCAGCCTGCAAATTGTTCAGTATGTCAAATATGGAATACTGTACGGTTGATGAGAAATCAGAAGGCCTCAATTAGTCTGTATAGAAAATTCAAGATCAAGGCCTGTTTGGCCTGAAATATTTTCAATATGTTAAATATGGACTACTGTATGGTTGATGAGAGATCAGAAGGAGTCAATTAGGAAATATGTTCAAAAGGTCAAATGAGGAGTCAATTAGTCTCTATAGAAAGTTCAAGATTGAGAACTCCTTGGCCTGAAATATGTTCAGGATGTAAAATATGGACTACCGTATGGTTAATGAGAAATCAGAAGGCCTCAATTAGTCTGTATAGAAAATTCAAGATCAAGGCCTCTTTGGCCTGAAATATTTTCAGTATGTTAAATATGGACTACTGTATGGTTGATGAGAGATCAGAAGGAGTCAATTAGGAAATATGTTCAAAAGGTCAAAGAAGGAGTGAATTAGTCTCTGTAGAGAACGAGAACTCTTCGGCCTGCAAATTGTTCAGTATGTCAAATATGGAATACTGTACGGTTGATGAGACATCAAAGGACCTCAATTCGTCTGTACAGAAAATTCAAGATCAAGGCCTCTTTAGCCTGAAATATTTTAAGTATGTAAAATATGGACTACCGTATGGTTGATGAGAAATCAGAAGGAGTCAATTAGGAAAGATGTTCAAAAGGTCAAATAAGGAGACAATTAGTCCTATAGAAGGTTCAAGATTGAGAACTCCTTGGCCTCAAATATGTTCAGTATGTAAAATATGGACTACCCTATGGTTGATGAGAAGTCAAAAGACCTCAATTAGTTTGTATAGAAAATTCAAGATCAAGGCCTCTTTTGGGTTGAAATATTTTCAGTATGTCAAATATGGACTACTGTATGGTTGATGAGACATCAGAAGGAGTCAATTTGGAAAGATGTTCAAAAGGTCAAAGAAGAATGAATTAGTCTCTGTAGAGAACGAGAACTCTTCGGCCTGCAAATTGTTCAGTATGTCAAATATGGAACACTGTACAGTTGATGAGACATCAAAAGACCTCAATTCGTCTGTACAGAAAATTCAAGATCAAGGCCTCTTTGGCCTGAAATATGTTCAGTATGTTAAATATGGACTACTGTACGGTTGATGAGAGATCAGAAGGAGTCAATTAGGAAATATGTTCAGAAGGTCAAATGAGGAGTCAATTAGTCTCTATAGAAAGTTCAAGATTGAGAACTCCTTGGCCTGAAATATGTTCAGTATGTCAAAATATGGACTACCGTATGGATAATGAGAAATCAGAAGGCCTCAATTAGTCTGTATGGAAAATTCAAGATCAAGGCCTCTTTGGCCTGAAATATATTCAGTATGTAAAATATTGAATACCATATGGTTGATGAGAAATCAGAAGGCCTCAATTAGGAAAGATGTTCAAAAGGTCAAAGAAGGAGTGAATTAGTCTCTGTAGAGAACGAGAACGCTTCAGCCTGCAAATTGTTCAGTATGTCAAATATGGAATACTGTACGGTTGATGAGAAATCAGAAGGCCTCAATTAGTCTGTATAGAAAATTCAAGATCAAGGCCTCTTTGGCCTGAAATATTTTCAGTATGTTAAATATGGACTACTGTACTGTTGATTAGAGATCAGAAGGAGTCAATTAGGAAATATGTTCAGAAGGTCAAATGAGGAGTCAATTAGTCTCTATAGAAAGTTCAAGATTGAGAACTCCTTGCCCTGAAATATGTTCAGAATGTAAAATATGGACTACCGTATGGTTAATGAGAAATCAGAAGGCCTCAATTAGTCTGTATAGAAAATTCAAGATCAAGGCCTGTTTGGCCTGAAATATTTTCAGTATGTTAAATATGGACTACTGTACGGTTGATGAGAGATCAGAAGGAGTCAATTAGGAAATATGTTCAGAAGGTCAAATGAGGAGTCAATTAGTCTCTATAGAAAGTTCAAGATTGAGAACTCCTTGGCCTGAAATATGTTCAGTATGTCAAAATATGGACTACCGTATGGTTAATGAGAAATCAGAAGGCCTCAATTAGTCTGTATAGAAAATTCAAGATCAAGGCCTCTTTGGCCTGAAATATTTTCAGTATGTAAAATATTGAATACCATATGGTTGATGAGAAATCAGAAGGCCTCAATTAGGAAAGATGTTCAAAAGGTCAAAGAAGGAGTGAATTAGTCTCTGTAGAGAACGAGAACGCTTCAGCCTGCAAATTGTTCAGTATGTCAAATATGGAATACTGTACGGTTGATGAGAAATCAGAAGGCCTCAATTAGTCTGTATAGAAAATTCAAGATCAAGGCCTGTTTGGCCTGAAATATTTTCAATATGTTAAATATGGACTACTGTATGGTTGATGAGAGATCAGAAGGAGTCAATTAGGAAATATGTTCAAAAGGTCAAATGAGGAGTCAATTAGTCTCTATAGAAAGTTCAAGATTGAGAACTCCTTGGCCTGAAATATGTTCAGGATGTAAAATATGGACTACCGTATGGTTAATGAGAAATCAGAAGGCCTCAATTAGTCTGTATAGAAAATTCAAGATCAAGGCCTCTTTGGCCTGAAATATTTTCAGTATGTTAAATATGGACTACTGTATGGTTGATGAGAGATCAGAAGGAGTCAATTACGAAATATGTTCAAAAGGTCAAAGAAGGAGTGAATTAGTCTCTGTAGAGAACGAGAACTCTTCGGCCTGCAAATTGTTCAGTATGTCAAATATGGAATACTGTACGGTTGATGAGACATCAAACGACCTCAATTCGTCTGTACAGAAAATTCAAGATCAAGGACTCTTTAGCCTGAAATATTTTAAGTATGTAAAATATGGACTACCGTATGGTTGATGAGAAATCAGAAGGAGTCAATTAGGAAAGATGTTCAAAAGGTCAAATAAGGAGACAATTAGTCCTATAGAAAGTTCAAGATTGAGAACTCCTTGCCCTGAAATATGTTCAGTATGTAAAATATGGACTACCCTATGGTTGATGAGAAGTCAAAAGACCTCAATTAGTTTTTATAGAAAATTCAAGATCAAGGCCTCTTTTGGGTTGAAATATTTTCAGTATGTCAAATATGGACTACTGTATGGTTAATGAGACATCAGAAGGAGTCAATTAAGAAAGATGTTCAAAAGGTCAAAGAAGGAGTGAATTAGTCTGTAGAGAACGAGAACTCTTCGGCCTGCAAATTGTTCAGTATGTCAAATATGGAATACTGTACGGTTGATGAGACATCAAAGGACCTCAATTCGTCTGTACAGAAAATTCAAGATCAAGGCCTCTTTAGCCTGAAATATTTTAAGTATGTAAAATATGGACTACCGTATGGTTGATCAGAAATCAGAAGGAGTCAATTAGGAAAGATGTTCAAAAGGTCAAATAAGGAGACAATTAGTCCTATAGAAGGTTCAAGATTGAGAACTCCTTGGCCTCAAATATGTTCAGTATGTAAAATATGGACTACCCTATGGTTGATGAGAAGTCAAAAGACCTCAATTAGTTTGTATAGAAAATTCAAGATCAAGGCCTCTTTTGGGTTGAAATATTTTCAGTATGTCAAATATGGACTACTGTATGGTTGATGAGACATCAGAAGGAGTCAATTTGGAAAGATGTTCAAAAGGTCAAAGAAGAATGAATTAGTCTCTGTAGAGAACGAGAACTCTTCGGCCTGCAAATTGTTCAGTATGTCAAATATGGAACACTGTACAGTTGATGAGACATCAAAAGAGCTCAATTCGTCTGTACAGAAAATTCAAGATCAAGGCCTCTTTGGCCTGAAATATGTTCAGTATGTTAAATATGGACTACTGTACGGTTGATGAGAGATCAGAAGGAGTCAATTAGGAAATATGTTCAGAAGGTCAAATGAGGAGTCAATTAGTCTCTATAGAAAGTTCAAGATTGAGAACTCCTTGGCCTGAAATATGTTCAGTATGTCAAAATATGGACTACCGTATGGATAATGAGAAATCAGAAGGCCTCAATTAGTCTGTATGGAAAATTCAAGATCAAGGCCTCTTTGGCCTGAAATATATTCAGTATGTAAAATATTGAATACCATATGGTTGATGAGAAATCAGAAGGCCTCAATTAGGAAAGATGTTCAAAAGGTCAAAGAAGGAGTGAATTAGTCTCTGTAGAGAACGAGAACGCTTCAGCCTGCAAATTGTTCAGTATGTCAAATATGGAATACTGTACGGTTGATGAGAAATCAGAAGGCCTCAATTAGTCTGTATAGAAAATTCAAGATCAAGGCCTCTTTGGCCTGAAATATTTTCAGTATGTTAAATATGGACTACTGTATGGTTGATGAGAGATCAGAAGGAGTCAATTAGGAAATATGTTCAAAAGGTCAAATGAGGAGTCAATTAGTCTCTATAGAAAGTTCAAGATTGAGAACTCCTTGGCCTGAAATATGTTCAGTATGTAAAATATGGACTACTGTGTGGTTGATGAGACATCAGACGACCTCAATTAGTCTGTTTAGAAAATTCAAGATCAAGGCCTCTTTGGCCTGAAATATTTTCAGTATGTAAAATATGGACTACCGTATGGTTGATGAGATATCAGGAGTCAATTAGGAAAGATGTTCAAAAGGTCAAATAAGGAGACAATTAGTCCTATAGAAAGTTCAAGATTGAGAACTCCTTGCCCTGAAATATGTTCAGTATGTAAAATATGGACTACCCTATGGTTGATGAGAAGTCAAAAAACTTCAATTAGTTTTTATAAAAAATTCAAGATCAAGGCCTCTTTTGGGTTGAAATATTTTCAGTATGTCAAATATGGACTACTGTATGGTTGATGAGACATCAGAAGGAGTCAATTAGGAAAGATGTTCAAAAGGTCAAAGAAGAATGAATTAGTCTCTGTAGAGAACGAGAACTCTTCGGCCTGCAAATTGTTCAGTATGTCAAATATGGAACACTGTACAGTTGATGAGACATCAAAAGAGCTCAATTCGTCTGTACAGAAAATTCAAGATCAAGGCCTCTTTGGCCTGAAATATGTTCAGTATGTTAAATATGGACTACTGTACGGTTGATGAGAGATCAGAAGGAGTCAATTAGGAAATATGTTCAGAAGGTCAAATGAGGAGTCAATTAGTCTCTATAGAAAGTTCAAGATTGAGAACTCCTTGGCCTGAAATATGTTCAGTATGTCAAAATATGGACTACCGTATGGATAATGAGAAATCAGAAGGCCTCAATTAGTCTGTATGGAAAATTCAAGATCAAGGCCTCTTTGGCCTGAAATATATTCAGTATGTAAAATATTGAATACCATATGGTTGATGAGAAATCAGAAGGCCTCAATTAGGAAAGATGTTCAAAAGGTCAAAGAAGGAGTGAATTAGTCTCTGTAGAGAACGAGAACGCTTCAGCCTGCAAATTGTTCAGTATGTCAAATATGGAATACTGTACGGTTGATGAGAAATCAGAAGGCCTCAATTAGTCTGTATAGAAAATTCAAGATCAAGGCCTCTTTGGCCTGAAATATTTTCAGTATGTTAAATATGGACTACTGTATGGTTGATGAGAGATCAGAAGGAGTCAATTAGGAAATATGTTCAAAAGGTCAAATGAGGAGTCAATTAGTCTCTATAGAAAGTTCAAGATTGAGAACTCCTTGGCCTGAAATATGTTCAGTATGTAAAATATGGACTACTGTGTGGTTGATGAGAAATCAGACGACCTCAATTAGTCTGTTTAGAAAATTCAAGATCAAGGCCTCCTTGGCCTGAAATATTTTCAGTATGTAAAATATGGACTACCGTATGGTTGATGAGATATCAGGAGTCAATTAGGAAAGATGTTCAAAAGGTCAAATAAGGAGACAATTAGTCCTATAGAAAGTTCAAGATTGAGAACTCCTTGGCCTCAAATATGTTCAGTATGTAAAATATGGACTACCCTATGGTTGATGAGAAGTCAAAAGACCTCAATTAGTTTGTATAGAAAATTCAAGATCAAGGCCTCTTTTGGGTTGAAATATTTTCAGTATGTCAAATATGGACTACTGTATGGTTGATGAGACATCAGAAGGAGTCAATTAGGAAAGATGTTCAAAAGGTCAAAGAAGAATGAATTAGTCTCTGTAGAGAACGAGAACTCTTCGGCCTGCAAATTGTTCAGTATGTCAAATATGGAACACTGTATAGTTGATGAGACATCAAAAGACCTCAATTCGTCTGTACAGAAAATTCAAGATCAAGGCCTTTTTGGCCTGAAATATGTTCAGTATGTTAAATATGGACTACTGTACGGTTGATGAGAGATCAGAAGGAGTCAATTAGGAAATATGTTCAGATGGTCAAATGAGGAGTCAATTAGTCTCTATAGAAAGTTCAAGATTGAGAACTCCTTGGCCTGAAATATGTTCAGTATGTCAAAATATGGACTACCGTATGGATAATGAGAAATCAGAAGGCCTCAATTAGTCTGTATGGAAAATTCAAGATCAAGGCCTCTTTGGCCTGAAATATTTTCAGTATGTAAAATATTGAATACCATATGGTTGATGAGAAATCAGAAGGCCTCAATTAGGAAAGATGTTCAAAAGGTCAAAGAAGGAGTGAATTAGTCTCTGTAGAGAACGAGAACGCTTCAGCCTGCAAATTGTTCAGTATGTCAAATATGGAATACTGTACGGTTGATGAGAAATCAGAAGGCCTCAATTAGTCTGTATAGAAAATTCAAGATCAAGGCCTGTTTGGCCTGAAATATTTTCAATATGTTAAATATGGACTACTGTATGGTTGATGAGAGATCAGAAGGAGTCAATTAGGAAATATGTTCAGAAGGTCAAATGAGGAGTCAATTAGTCTCTATAGAAAGTTCAAGATTGAGAACTCCTTGCCCTGAAATATGTTCAGTATGTAAAATATGGACTACTGTATGGTTGATGAGAAATCAGACGACCTCAATTAGTCTGTTTAGAAAATTCAAGATCAAGACCTCTTTGGCCTGAAGTATTTTCAGTATGTAAAATATGGACTACTGTATGGTTGATGAGATATCAAAAGGAGTCAATTAGGAAAGATGTTCAAAAGGTCAAATATGGAGACAATTAGTCCTATAGAAAGTTCAAGATTGAGAGCTCCTTGGCCTCAAATATATTCAGAATGTAAAATATGGACAACCCTATGGTTGATAAGAAGTCAAAAGACCTCAATTAGTTTGTATAGAAAATTCAAGATCAAGGCCTCTTTTGGCTTGAAATGTTTTTAGTATGTCAAATATGGACTAATGCATGGTTGATGAGACATCAAAAGGAGTCAATTAGGAAATATGTTCAAAAGGTTAAAGAAGGAGTGAATTAGTCTCTGTAGAGAACGAGAACTCTTCGGCCTGCAAATTGTTCAGTATGTCAAATATGGAACACTGTACAGTTGATGAGACATCAAAAGACCTCAATTCGTCTGTACAGAAAATTCAAGATCAAGGCCTCTTTGGCCTGAAATATGTTCAGTATGTTAAATATGGACTACTGTACGGTTGATGAGAGATCAGAAGGAGTCAATTAGGAAATATGTTCAGAAGGTCAAATGAGGAGTCAATTAGTCTCTATAGAAAGTTCAAGATTGAGAACTCCTTGGCCTGAAATATGTTCAGTATGTAAAATATGGACTACCGTATGGTTAATGAGAAATCAGAAAGCCTCAATTAGTCTGTATGGAAAATTCAAGATCAAGGCCTCTTTTGGCTTGAAATATTTTCAGTATGTCAAATATGGACTACTGTATGGTTGATGAGAAATCAGAAGGAGTCAATTAGTCCTATATAATGTTCAAGATTGAGACCTCCTTGGCCTGAAATATGTTCAGTATGTAAAATATGGAGTACCGTTCGGTTGTTAAGATATCAAAAGACCTCAATTAGTCTGTATAGAAAGTTCAAGATCAATGCCTCTTTGGCCTGAAATATGTTCAGTATGTAAAATATGGACTACCGTATGGTTGATGAGAAATCAGAAGGCCTCGATTAGTCTGTATAGAAAATTCAAGATAAAGGCCTCTTTGGCCTGAAATATGTTCAGTATGTAAAATATGGACTACCGTATGGTTAATGAGAAATCAGAAAGCCTCAATTAGTCTGTATGGAAAATTCAAGATCAAGGCCTCTTTGGCCTGAAATATGTTCAGTATGTAAAATATGGACTACCGTATGGTTAATGAGAAATCAGAAAGCCTCAATTAGTCTGTATGGAAAATTCAAGATCAAGGCCTCTTTGGCCTGCAATATTTTCAGTATGTAAAATATTGAATACCATATGGTTGATGAGAAATCAGAAGGCCTCAATTAGGAAAGATGTTCAAAAGGTCAAAGAAGGAGTGAATTAGTCTCTGTAGAGAACGAGAACGCTTCGGCCTGCAAATTGTTCAGTATGTCAAATATGGAATACTGTACGGTTGATGAGAAATCAGAAGGCCTCAATTAGTCTGTATAGAAAATTCAAGATCAAGGCCTCTTTGGCCTGAAATATTTTCAGTATGTTAAATATGGACTACTGTATGATTGATGAGAGATCAGAAGGAGTCAATTAGGAAATATGTTCAAAAGGTCAAATGAGGAGTCAATTAGTCTCTATGGAAAGTTCAAGATTGAGAACTCCTTGGCCTGAAATATGTTCAGGATGTAAAATATGGACTACCATATGGTTAATGAGAAGTCAAAAGACCTCAGTTAGTTTGTATAGAAAATTCAAGATCAAGGCCTCTTTTGGGTTGAAATATTTTCAGTATGTTAAATATGGACTACTGTATGGTTGATGAGACATCAGAAGGAGTCAATTAGGAAAGATGTTCAAAAGGTCAAAGAAGAATGAATTAGTCTCTGTAGAGAACGAGAACTCTTCGGCCTGCAAATTGTTCAGTATGTCAAATATGGAACACTGTACAGTTGATGAGACATCAAAAGACCTCAATTCGTCTGTACAGAAAATTCAAGATCAAGGCCTTTTTGGCCTGAAATATGTTCAGTATGTTAAATATGGACTACTGTACGGTTGATGAGAGATCAGAAGGAGTCAATTAGGAAATATGTTCAGAAGATCAAATGAGGAGTCAATTAGTCTCTATAGAAAGTTCAAGATTGAGAACTCCTTGGCCTGAAATATGTTCAGTATGTCAAAATATGGACTACCGTATGGTTAATGAGAAATCAGAAGGCCTCAATTAGTCTGTATGGAAAATTCAAGATCAAGGCCTGTTTGGCCTGAAATATTTTCAGTATGTAAAATATTGAATACCATATGGTTGATGAGAAATCAGAAGGCCTCAATTAGTCTGTATGGAAAATTCAAGATCAAGGCCTCTTTGGCCTGAAATATTTTCAGTATGTTAAATATGGACTACTGTACTGTTGATGAGAGATCAGAAGGAGTCAATTAGGAAATATGTTCAGAAGGTCAAATGAGGAGTCAATTAGTCTCTATAGAAAGTTCAAGATTGAGAACTCCTTGCCCTGAAATATGTTCAGTATGTAAAATATGGACTACTGTATGGTTGATGAGAAATCAGACAACCTCAATTAGTCTGTTTAGAAAATTCAAGATCAAGACCTCTTTGGCCTGAAATATTTTCAGTATGTAAAATATGGACTACTGTATGGTTGATGAGATATCAAAAGGAGTCAATTAGGAAAGATGTTCAAAAGGTCAAATATGGAGACAATTAGTCCTATAGAAAGTTCAAGATTGAGAGCTCCTTGGCCTCAAATATATTCAGAATGTAAAATATGGACAACCCTATGGTTGATGAGAAGTCAAAAGACCTCAATTAGTTTGTATAGAAAATTCAAGATCAAGGCCTCTTTTGGCTTGAAATGTTTTTAGTATGTCAAATATGGACTAATGCATGGTTGATGAGACATCAGAAGGAGTCAATTAGGAAATATGTTCAAAAGGTTAAAGAAGGAGTGAATTAGTCTCTGTAGAGAACGAGAACTCTTCGGCCTGCAAATTGTTCAGTATGTCAAATATGGAACACTGTACAGTTGATGAGACATCAAAAGACCTCAATTCGTCTGTACAGAAAATTCAAGATCAAGGCCTCTTTGGCCTGAAATATGTTCAGTATGTTAAATATGGACTACTGTACGGTTGATGAGAGATCAGAAGGAGTCAATTAGGAAATATGTTCAGAAGGTCAAATGAGGAGTCAATTAGTCTCTATAGAAAGTTCAAGATTGAGAACTCCTTGGCCTGAAATATGTTCAGTATGTAAAATATGGACTACCGTATGGTTAATGAGAAATCAGAAAGCCTCAATTAGTCTGTATGGAAAATTCAAGATCAAGGCCTCTTTGGCCTGCAATATTTTCAGTATGTAAAATATTGAATACCATATGGTTGATGAGAAATCAGAAGGCCTCAATTAGGAAAGATGTTCAAAAGGTCAAAGAAGGAGTGAATTAGTCTCTGTAGAGAACGAGAACGCTTCGGCCTGCAAATTGTTCAGTATGTCAAATATGGAATACTGTACGGTTGATGAGAAATCAGAAGGCCTCAATTAGTCTGTATAGAAAATTCAAGATCAAGGCCTCTTTGGCCTGAAATATTTTCAGTATGTTAAATATGGACTACTGTATGATTGATGAGAGATCAGAAGGAGTCAATTAGGAAATATGTTCAAAAGGTCAAATGAGGAGTCAATTAGTCTCTATGGAAAGTTCAAGATTGAGAACTCCTTGGCCTGAAATATGTTCAGGATGTAAAATATGGACTACCATATGGTTAATGAGAAATCAGAAGGCCTCAATTAGTCTGTATAGAAAATTCAAGATCAAGGCCTCTTTGGCCTGAAATATTTTCAGTATGTTAAATATGGACTACTGTACTGTTGATGAGAGATCAGAAGGAGTCAATTAGGAAATATGTTCAGAAGGTCAAATGAGGAGTCAATTAGTCTCTATAGAAAGTTCAAGACTGAGAACTCCTTGCCCTGAAATATGTTCAGTATGTAAAATATGGACTACTGTATGGTTGATGAGAAATCAGACGACCTCAATTAGTCTGTTTAGAAAATTCAAGATCAAGACCTCTTTGGCCTGAAATATTTTCAGTATGTAAAATATGGACTACCGTATGGTTGATGAGATATCAGAAGGAGTCAATTAGGAAAGATATTCAAAAGGTCAAATAAGGAGACAATTAGTCCTATAGAAAGTTCAAGATTGAGAACTCCTTGGCCTCAGATATGTTCAGTATGTAAAATATGGACTACCCTATGGTTGATGAGAAATCAGAAGGCCTCAATTAGTCTTTATAGAAAATTCAAGATCAAGGCCTCTTTGGCCTGAAATATTTTCAGTATGTTAAAAATGGACTACTGTACTGTTGATGAGAGATCAGAAGGAGACAATTAGGAAATATGTTCAGAAGGTCAAATGAGGAGTCAATTAGTCTCTATAGAAAGTTCAAGATTGAGAACTCCTTGGCCTGAAATATGTTCAGTATGTAAAATATGGACTACTGTGTGGTTGATGAGAAATCAGACGACCTCAATTAGTCTGTTTAGAAAATTCAAGATCAAGGCCTCTTTGGCCTGAAATATTTTCAGTATGTAAAATATGGACTACCGTATGGTTGATGAGATATCAGGAGTCAATTAGGAAAGATGTTCAAAAGGTTAAAGAAGGAGTGAATTAGTCTCTGTAGAGAACGAGAACGCTTCAGCCTGCAAATTGTTCAGTATGTCAAATATGGAATACTGTACGGTTGATGAGAAATCAGAAGGCCTCAATTAGTCTGTATGGAAAATTCAAGATCAAGGCCTCTTTGGCCTGAAATATTTTCAGTGTGTAAAATATTGAATACCATATGGTTGATGAGAAATCAGAAGGCCTCAATTAGGAAAGATGTTCAAAAGGTCAAAGAAGGAGTGAATTAGTCTCTGTAGAGAACGAGAACGCTTCAGCCTGCAAATTGTTCAGTATGTCAAATATGGAATACTGTACGGTTGATGAGAAATCAGAAGGCCTCAATTAGTTTGTATAGAAAATTCAAGATCAAGGCTTCTTTGGCCTGAAATATTTTCAGTATGTTAAATATGGACTACTGTATGGTTGATGAGAGATCAGAAGGAGTCAATTAAGAAATATGTTCAAAAGGTCAAATGAGGAGTCAATTAGTCTCTATAGAAAGTTCAAGATTGAGAACTCCTTGGCCTGAAATATGTTCAGGATGTAAAATATGGACTACTGTGTGGTTGATGAGAAATCAGACGACCTCAATTAGTCTGTTTAGAAAATTCAAGATCAAGGCCTCTTTGGCCTGAAATATTTTCAGTATGTAAAATATGGACTACCATATGGTTGATGAGAAATCAGAAGGCCTCAATTAGGAAAGATGTTCAAAAGGTCAAAGAAGGAGTGAATTAGTCTCTGTAGAGAACGAGAACGCTTCAGCCTGCAAATTGTTCAGTATGTCAAATATGGAATACTGTACGGTTGATGAGAAATCAGAAGGCCTCAATTAGTCTGTATAGAAAATTCAAGATCAAGGCCTCTTTGGCCTGAAATATTTTCAGTATGTTAAATATGGACTACTGTATGGTTGATGAGAGATCAGAAGGAGTCAATTAGGAAATATGTTCAAAAGGTCAAATGAGGAGTCAATTAGTCTCTATAGAAAGTTCAAGATTGAGAACTCCTTGGCCTGAAATATGTTCAGGATGTAAAATATGGACTACCGTGTGGTTGATGAGAAATCAGACGACCTCAATTAGTCTGTTTAGAAAATTCAAGATCAAGGCCTCTTTGGCCTGAAATATGTTCAGTATGTTAAATATGGACTACTGTACGGTTGATGAGAGATCAGAAGGAGTCAATTAGGAAATATGTTCAGAAGGTCAAATGAGGAGTCAATTAGTCTCTATAGAAAGTTCAAGATTGAGAACTCCTTGGCCTGAAATATGTTCAGTATGTCAAAATATGGACTACCGTATGGTTAATGAGAAATCAGAAGGCCTCAATTAGTCTGTATGGAAAATTCAAGATCAAGGCCTCTTTGGCCTGAAATATTTTTAGTATGTAAAATATTGAATACCATATGGTTGATGAGAAATCAGAAGGCCTCAATTAGTCTGTATGGAAAATTCAAGATCAAGGCCTCTTTGGCCTGAAATATTTTCAGTATGTTAAATATGGACTACTGTACTGTTGATGAGAGATCAGAAGGAGTCAATTAGGAAATATGTTCAGAAGGTCAAATGAGGAGTCAATTAGTCTCTATAGAAAGTTCAAGATTGAGAACTCCTTGCCCTGAAATATGTTCAGTATGTAAAATATGGACTACTGTATGGTTGATGAGAAATCAGACGACCTCAATTAGTCTGTTTAGAAAATTCAAGATCAAGACCTCTTTGGCCTGAAATATTTTCAGTATGTAAAATATGGACTACTGTATGGTTGATGAGATATCAAAAGGAGTCAATTAGGAAAGATGTTCAAAAGGTCAAATATGGAGACAATTAGTCCTATAGAAAGTTCAAGATTGAGAGCTCCTTGGCCTCAAATATATTCAGAATGTAAAATATGGACAACCCTATGGTTGATGAGAAGTCAAAAGACCTCAATTAGTTTTTATAAAAAATTCAAGATCAAGGCCTCTTTTGGGTTGAAATATTTTCAGTATGTCAAATATGGACTACTGTATGGTTGATGAGACATCAGAAGGAGTCAATTAGGAAAGATGTTCAAAAGGTCAAAGAAGAATGAATTAGTCTCTCTAGAGAACGAGAACTCTTCGACCTGCAAATTGTTCAGTATGTCAAATATGGAACACTGTACAGTTGATGAGACATCAAAAGACCTCAATTCGTCTGTACAGAAAATTCAAGATCAAGTCCTCTTTGGCCTGAAATATGTTCAGTATGTTAAATATGGACTACTGTACGGTTGATGAGAGATCAGAAGGAGTCAATTAGGAAATATGTTCAGAAGGTCAAATGAGGAGTCAATTAGTCTCTATAGAAATTTCAAGATTGAGAACTCCTTGGCCTGAAATATGTTCAGTATGTCAAAATATGGACTACCGTATGGTTAATGAGAAATCAGAAGGCCTCAATTAGTCTGTATAGAAAATTCAAGATCAAGGCCTCTTTGGCCTGAAATATTTTCAGTATGTAAAATATTGAATACCATATGGTTGATGAGAAATCAGAAGGCCTCAATTAGGAAAGATGTTCAAAAGGTCAAAGAAGGAGTGAATTAGTCTCTGTAGAGAACGAGAACGCTTCAGCCTGCAAATTGTTCAGTATGTCAAATATGGAATACTGTACGGTTGATGAGAAATCAGAAGGCCTCAATTAGTCTGTATAGAAAATTCAAGATCAAGGCCTGTTTGGCCTGAAATATTTTCAATATGTTAAATATGGACTACTGTATGGTTGATGAGAGATCAGAAGGAGTCAATTAGGAAATATGTTCAAAAGGTCAAATGAGGAGTCAATTAGTCTCTATAGAAAGTTCAAGATTGAGAACTCCTTGGCCTGAAATATGTTCAGGATGTAAAATATGGACTACCGTATGGTTAATGAGAAATCAGAAGGCCTCAATTAGTCTGTATAGAAAATTCAAGATCAAGGCCTCTTTGGCCTGAAATATTTTCAGTATGTTAAATATGGACTACTGTATGGTTTATGAGAGATCAGAAGGAGTCAATTAGGAAATATGTTCAAAAGGTCAAAGAAGGAGTGAATTAGTCTCTGTAGAGAACGAGAACTCTTCGGCCTGCAAATTGTTCAGTATGTCAAATATGGAATACTGTACGGTTGATGAGACATCAAACGACCTCAATTCGTCTGTACAGAAAATTCAAGATCAAGGACTCTTTAGCCTGAAATATTTTAAGTATGTAAAATATGGACTACCGTATGGTTGATGAGAAATCAGAAGGAGTCAATTAGGAAAGATGTTCAAAAGGTCAAATAAGGAGACAATTAGTCCTATAGAAAGTTCAAGATTGAGAACTCCTTGCCCTGAAATATGTTCAGTATGTAAAATATGGACTACCCTATGGTTGATGAGGAGTCAAAAGACCTCAATTAGTTTTTATAGAAAATTCAAGATCAAGGCCTCTTTTGGGTTGAAATATTTTCAGTATGTCAAATATGGACTACTGTATGGTTAATGAGACATCAGAAGGAGTCAATTAAGAAAGATGTTCAAAAGGTCAAAGAAGGAGTGAATTAGTCTCTGTAGAGAACGAGAACTCTTCGGCCTGCAAATTGTTCAGTATGTCAAATATGGAATACTGTACGGTTGATGAGACATCAAAGGACCTCAATTCGTCTGTACAGAAAATTCAAGATCAAGGCCTCTTTAGCCTGAAATATTTTAAGTATGTAAAATATGGACTACCGTATGGTTGATGAGAAATCAGAAGGAGTCAATTAGGAAAGATGTTCAAAAGGTCAAATAAGGAGACAATTAGTCCTATAGAAGGTTCAAGATTGAGAACTCCTTGGCCTCAAATATGTTCAGTATGTAAAATATGGACTACCCTATGGTTGATGAGAAGTCAAAAGACCTCAATTAGTTTGTATAGAAAATTCAAGATCAAGGCCTCTTTTGGGTTGAAATATTTTCAGTATGTCAAATATGGACTACTGTATGGTTGATGAGACATCAGAAGGAGTCAATTTGGAAAGATGTTCAAAAGGTCAAAGAAGAATGAATTAGTCTCTGTAGAGAACGAGAACTCTTCGGCCTGCAAATTGTTCAGTATGTCAAATATGGAACACTGTACAGTTGATGAGACATCAAAAGACCTCAATTCGTCTGTACAGAAAATTCAAGATCAAGGCCTCTTAGGCCTGAAATATGTTCAGTATGTTAAATATGGACTACTGTACGGTTGATGAGAGATCAGAAGAAGTCAATTAGGAAATATGTTCAGAAGGTCAAATGAGGAGTCAATTAGTCTCTATAGAAAGTTCAAGATTGAGAACTCCTTGGCCTGAAATATGTTCAGTATGTCAAAATATGGACTACCGTATGGATAATGAGAAATCAGAAGGCCTCAATTAGTCTGTATGGAAAATTCAAGATCAAGGCCTCTTTGGCCTGAAATATTTTCAGTATGTAAAATATTGAATACCATATGGTTGATGAGAAATCAGAAGGCCTCAATTAGGAAAGATGTTCAAAAGGTCAAAGAAGGAGTGAATTAGTCTCTGTAGAGAACGAGAACGCTTCAGCCTGCAAATTGTTCAGTATGTCAAATATGGAATACTGTACGGTTGATGAGAAATCAGAAGGCCTCAATTAGTCTGTATAGAAAATTCAAGATCAAGGCCTCTTTGGCCTGAAATATTTTCAGTATGTTAAATATGGACTACTGTATGGTTGATGAGAGATCAGAAGGAGTCAATTAGGAAATATGTTCAAAAGGTCAAATGAGGAGTCAATTAGTCTCTATAGAAAGTTCAAGATTGAGAACTCCTTGTCCTGAAATATGTTCAGTATGTAAAATATGGACTACTGTGTGGTTGATGAGAAATCAGACGACCTCAATTAGTCTGTTTAGAAAATTCAAGATCAAGGCCTCTTTGGCCTGAAATATTTTCAGTATGTAAAATATGGACTACCGTATGGTTGATGAGATATCAGGAGTCAATTAGGAAAGATGTTCAAAAGGTCAAATAAGGAGACAATTAGTCCTATAGAAAGTTCAAGATTGAGAACTCCTTGCCCTGAAATATGTTCAGTATGTAAAATATGGACTACCCTATGGTTGATGAGAAGTCAAAAAACCTCAATTAGTTTTTATAAAAAATTCAAGATCAAGGCCTCTTTTGGGTTGAAATATTTTCAGTATGTCAAATATGGACTACTGTATGGTTGATGAGACATCAGAAGGAGTCAATTAGGAAAGATGTTCAAAATGTCAAAGAAGAATGAATTAGTCTCTCTAGAGAACGAGAACTCTTCGGCCTGCAAATTGTTCAGTATGTCAAATATGGAACACTGTACAGTTGATGAGACATCAAAAGACCTCAATTCGTCTGTACAGAAAATTCAAGATCAAGGCCTCTTTGGCCTGAAATATGTTCAGTATGTTAAATATGGACTAATGTACGGTTGATGAGAGATCAGAAGGAGTCAATTAGGAAATATGTTCAGAAGGTCAAATGAGGAGTCAATTAGTCTCTATAGAAAGTTCAAGATTGAGAACTCCTTGGCCTGAAATATGTTCAGTATGTCAAAATATGGACTACCGTATGGTTAATGAGAAATCAGAAGGCCTCAATTAGTCTGTATGGAAAATTCAAGATCAAGGCCTCTTTGGCCTGCAATATTTTCAGTATGTAAAATATTGAATACCATATGGTTGATGAGAAATCAGAAGGCCTCAATTAGGAAAGATGTTCAAAAGGTCAAAGAAGGAGTGAATTAGTCTCTGTAGAGAACGAGAACGTTTCAGCCTGCAAATTGTTCAGTATGTCAAATATGGAATACTGTACGGTTGATGAGAAATCAGAAGGCCTCAATTAGTCTGTATAGAAAATTCAAGATCAAGGCCTCTTTGGCCTGAAATATTTTCAGTATGTTAAATATGGACTACTGTACTGTTGATTAGAGATCAGAAGGAGTCAATTAGGAAATATGTTCAGAAGGTCAAATGAGGAGTCAATTAGTCTCTATAGAAAGTTCAAGATTGAGAACTCCTTGCCCTGAAATATGTTCAGAATGTAAAATATGGACTACCGTATTGTTAATGAGAAATCAGAAGGCCTCAATTAGTCTGTATAGAAAATTCAAGATCAAGGCCTGTTTGGCCTGAAATATTTTCAGTATGTTAAATATGGACTACTGTACGGTTGATGAGAAATCAGAAGAAGTCAATTAGGAAAGATGTTCAAAAGGTCAAATAAGGAGACAATTAGTCCTATAGAAAGTTCAAGATTGAGAACTCCTTGGCCTCAAATATGTTCAGTATGTAAAATATGGACTACCCTATGGTTGATGAGAAGTCAAAAGACCTCAATTAGTTTGTATAGAAAATTCAAGATCAAGGCCTCTTTTGGGTTGAAATATTTTCAGTATGTCAAATATGGACTACTGTATGGTTGATGAGACATCAGAAGGAGTCAATTAGGAAAGATGTTCAAAAGGTCAAAGAAGAATAAATTAGTCTCTGTAGAGAACGAGAACTCTTCGGCCTGCAAATTGTTCAGTATGTCAAATATGGAACACTGTATAGTTGATGAGACATCAAAAGACCTCAATTCTTCTGTACAGAAAATTCAAGATCAAGGCCTTTTTGGCCTGAAATATGTTCAGTATGTTAAATATGGACTACTGTACGGTTGATGAGAGATCAGAAGGAGTCAATTAGGAAATATGTTCAGATGGTCAAATGAGGAGTCAATTAGTCTCTATAGAAAGTTCAAGATTGAGAACTCCTTGGCCTGAAATATGTTCAGTATGTCAAAATATGGACTACCGTATGGATAATGAGAAATCAGAAGGCCTCAATTAGTCTGTATGGAAAATTCAAGATCAAGGCCTCTTTGGCCTGAAATATTTTCAGTATGTAAAATATTGAATACCATATGGTTGATGAGAAATCAGAAGGCCTCAATTAGGAAAGATGTTCAAAAGGTCAAAGAAGGAGTGAATTAGTCTCTGTAGAGAACGAGAACGCTTCAGCCTGCAAATTGTTCAGTATGTCAAATATGGAATACTGTACGGTTGATGAGAAATCAGAAGGCCTCAATTAGTCTGTATAGAAAATTCAAGATCAAGGCCTGTTTGGCCTGAAATATTTTCAATATGATAAATATGGACTACTGTATGATTGATGAGAGATCAGAAGGAGTCAATTAGGAAATATGTTCAAAAGGTCAAATGAGGAGTCAATTAGTCTCTATGGAAAGTTCAAGATTGAGAACTCCTTGGCCTCAAATATGTTCAGTATGTAAAATATGGACTACCCTATGGTTGATGAGAAGTCAAAAGACCTCAATTAGTTTGTATAGAAAATTCAAGATCAAGGCCTCTTTTGGGTTGAAATATTTTCAGTATGTCAAATATGGACTACTGTATGGTTGATGAGACATCAGAAGGAGTCAATTAGGAAAGATGTTCAAAAGGTCAAAGAAGAATAAATTAGTCTCTGTAGAGAACGAGAACTCTTCGGCCTGCAAATTGTTCAGTATGTCAAATATGGAACACTGTATAGTTGATGAGACATCAAAAGACCTCAATTCTTCTGTACAGAAAATTCAAGATCAAGGCCTTTTTGGCCTGAAATATGTTCAGTATGTTAAATATGGACTACTGTACGGTTGATGAGAGATCAGAAGGAGTCAATTAGGAAATATGTTCAGATGGTCAAATGAGGAGTCAATTAGTCTCTATAGAAAGTTCAAGATTGAGAACTCCTTGGCCTGAAATATGTTCAGTATGTCAAAATATGGACTACCGTATGGATAATGAGAAATCAGAAGGCCTCAATTAGTCTGTATGGAAAATTCAAGATCAAGGCCTCTTTGGCCTGAAATATTTTCAGTATGTAAAATATTGAATACCATATGGTTGATGAGAAATCAGAAGGCCTCAATTAGGAAAGATGTTCAAAAGGTCAAAGAAGGAGTGAATTAGTCTCTGTAGAGAACGAGAACGCTTCAGCCTGCAAATTGTTCAGTATGTCAAATATGGAATACTGTACGGTTGATGAGAAATCAGAAGGCCTCAATTAGTCTGTATAGAAAATTCAAGATCAAGGCCTGTTTGGCCTGAAATATTTTCAATATGATAAATATGGACTACTGTATGATTGATGAGAGATCAGAAGGAGTCAATTAGGAAATATGTTCAAAAGGTCAAATGAGGAGTCAATTAGTCTCTATGGAAAGTTCAAGATTGAGAACTCCTTGGCCTGAAATATGTTCAGGATGTAAAATATGGAGTACCATATGGTTAATGAGAAGTCAAAAGACCTCAATTAGTTTGTATAGAAAATTCAAGATCAAGGCCTCTTTTGGGTTGAAATATTTTCAGTATGTTAAATATGGACTACTGTATTGTTGATGAGACATCAGAAGGAGTCAATTAGGAAAGATGTTCAAAAGGTCAAAGAAGAATGAATTAGTCTCTGTAGAGAACGAGAACTCTTCGGCCTGCAAATTGTTCAGTATGTCAAATATGGAACACTGTACAGTTGATGAGACATCAAAAGACCTCAATTCGTCTGTACAGAAAATTCAAGATCAAGGCCTTTTTGGCCTGAAATATGTTCAGTATGTTAAATATGGACTACTGTACGGTTGATGAGAGATCAGAAGGAGTCAATTAGGAAATATGTTCAGAAGATCAAATGAGGAGTCAATTAGTCTCTATAGAAAGTTCAAGATTGAGAACTCCTTGGCCTGAAATATGTTCAGTATGTCAAAATATGGACTACCGTATGGTTAATGAGAAATCAGAAGGCCTCAATTAGTCTGTATGGAAAATTCAAGATCAAGGCCTGTTTGGCCTGAAATATTTTCAGTATGTAAAATATTGAATACCATATGGTTGATGAGAAATCAGAAGGCCTCAATTAGTCTGTATGGAAAATTCAAGATCAAGGCCTCTTTGGCCTGAAATATTTTCAGTATGTTAAATATGGACTACTGTACTGTTGATGAGAGATCAGAAGGAGTCAATTAGGAAATATGTTCAGAAGGTCAAATGAGGAGTCAATTAGTCTCTATAGAAAGTTCAAGATTGAGAACTCCTTGCCCTGAAATATGTTCAGTATGTAAAATATGGACTACTGTATGGTTGATGAGAAATCAGACGACCTCAATTAGTCTGTTTAGAAAATTCAAGATCAAGACCTCTTTGGCCTGAAATATTTTCAGTATGTAAAATATGGACTACTGTATGGTTGATGAGATATCAAAAGGAGTCAATTAGGAAAGATGTTCAAAAGGTCAAATATGGAGACAATTAGTCCTATAGAAAGTTCAAGATTGAGAGCTCCTTGGCCTCAAATATATTGAGAATGTAAAATATGGACAACCCTATGGTTGATGAGAAGTCAAAAGACCTCAATTAGTTTGTATAGAAAATTCAAGATCAAGGCCTCTTTTGGCTTGAAATGTTTTTAGTATGTCAAATATGGACTAATGCATGGTTGATGAGACATCAGAAGGAGTCAATTAGGAAATATGTTCAAAAGGTTAAAGAAGGAGTGAATTAGTCTCTGTAGAGAACGAGAACTCTTCGGCCTGCAAATTGTTCAGTATGTCAAATATGGAACACTGTACAGTTGATGAGACATCAAACGACCTCAATTCGTCTGTACAGAAAATTCAAGATCAAGGACTCTTTAGCCTGAAATATTTTAAGTATGTAAAATATGGACTACCGTATGGTTGATGAGAAATCAGAAGGAGTCAATTAGGAAAGATGTTCAAAAGGTCAAATAAGGAGACAATTAGTCCTATAGAAAGTTCAAGATTGAGAACTCCTTGCCCTGAAATATGTTCAGTATGTAAAATATGGACTACCCTATGGTTGATGAGAAGTCAAAAGACCTCAATTAGTTTTTATAGAAAATTCAAGATCAAGGCCTCTTTTGGGTTGAAATATTTTCAGTATGTCAAATATGGACTACTGTATGGTTAATGAGACATCAGAAGGAGTCAATTAAGAAAGATGTTCAAAAGGTCAAAGAAGGAGTGAATTAGTCTCTGTAGAGAACGAGAACTCTTCGGCCTGCAAATTGTTCAGTATGTCAAATATGGAATACTGTACGGTTGATGAGACATCAAAGGACCTCAATTCGTCTGTACAGAAAATTCAAGATCAAGGCCTCTTTAGCCTGAAATATTTTAAGTATGTAAAATATGGACTACCGTATGGTTGATGAGAAATCAGAAGGAGTCAATTAGGAAAGATGTTCAAAAGGTCAAATAAGGAGACAATTAGTCCTATAGAAGGTTCAAGATTGAGAACTCCTTGGCCTCAAATATGTTCAGTATGTAAAATATGGACTACCCTATGGTTGATGAGAAGTCAAAAGACCTCAATTAGTTTGTATAGAAAATTCAAGATCAAGGCCTCTTTTGGGTTGAAATATTTTCAGTATGTCAAATATGGACTACTGTATGGTTGATGAGACATCAGAAGGAGTCAATTTGGAAAGATGTTCAAAAGGTCAAAGAAGAATGAATTAGTCTCTGTAGAGAACGAGAACTCTTCGGCCTGCAAATTGTTCAGTATGTCAAATATGGAACACTGTACAGTTGATGAGACATCAAAAGACCTCAATTCGTCTGTACAGAAAATTCAAGATCAAGGCCTCTTTGGCCTGAAATATGTTCAGTATGTTAAATATGGACTACTGTACGGTTGATGAGAGATCAGAAGGAGTCAATTAGGAAATATGTTCAGAAGGTCAAATGAGGAGTCAATTAGTCTCTATAGAAAGTTCAAGATTGAGAACTCCTTGGCCTGAAATATGTTCAGTATGTCAAAATATGGACTACCGTATGGATAATGAGAAATCAGAAGGCCTCAATTAGTCTGTATGGAAAATTCAAGATCAAGGCCTCTTTGGCCTGAAATATATTCAGTATGTAAAATATTGAATACCATATGGTTGATGAGAAATCAGAAGGCCTCAATTAGGAAAGATGTTCAAAAGGTCAAAGAAGGAGTGAATTAGTCTCTGTAGAGAACGAGAACGCTTCAGCCTGCAAATTGTTCAGTATGTCAAATATGGAATACTGTACGGTTGATGAGAAATCAGAAGGCCTCAATTAGTCTGTATAGAAAATTCAAGATCAAGGCCTCTTTGGCCTGAAATATTTTCAGTATGTTAAATATGGACTACTGTATGGTTGATGAGAGATCAGAAGGAGTCAATTAGGAAATATGTTCAAAAGGTCAAATGAGGAGTCAATTAGTCTCTATAGAAAGTTCAAGATTGAGAACTCCTTGGCCTGAAATATGTTCAGTATGTAAAATATGGACTACTGTGTGGTTGATGAGAAATCAGACGACCTCAATTAGTCTGTTTAGAAAATTCAAGATAAAGGCCTCTTTGGCCTGAAATATTTTCAGTATGTAAAATATGGACTACCGTATGGTTGATGAGATATCAGGAGTCAATTAGGAAAGATGTTCAAAAGGTCAAATAAGGAGACAATTAGTCCTATAGAAAGTTCAAGATTGAGAACTCCTTGCCCTGAAATATGTTCAGTATGTGAAATATGGACTACCCTATGGTTGATGAGAAGTCAAAAAACCTCAATTAGTTTTTATAAAAAATTCAAGATCAAGGCATCTTTTGGGTTGAAATATTTTCAGTATGTCAAATATGGACTACTGTATGGTTGATGAGACATCAGAAGGAGTCAATTAGGAAAGATGTGCAAAAGGTCAAAGAAGAATGAATTAGTCTCTCTAGAGAACGAGAACTCTTCGGCCTGCAAATTGTTCAGTGTGTCAAATATGGAACACTGTACAGTTGATGAGACATCAAAAGACCTCAATTCGTCTGTACAGAAAATTCAAGATCAAGGCCTCTTTGGCCTGAAATATGTTCAGTATGTTAAATATGGACTACTGTACGGTTGATGAGAGATCAGAAGGAGTCAATTAGGAAATATGTTCAGAAGGTCAAATGAGGAGTCAATTAGTCTCTATAGAAAGTTCAAGATTGAGAACTCCTTGGCCTGAAATATGTTCAGTATGTCAAAATATGGACTACCGTATGGTTAATGAGAAATCAGAAGGCCTCAATTAGTCTGTATAGAAAATTCAAGATCAAGGCCTCTTTGGCCTGAAATATTTTCAGTATGTAAAATATTGAATACCATATGGTTGATGAGAAATCAGAAGGCCTCAATTAGGAAAGATGTTCAAAAGGTCAAAGAAGGAGTGAATTAGTCTCTGTAGAGAACGAGAACGCTTCAGCCTGCAAATTGTTCAGTATGTCAAATATGGAATACTGTACGGTTGATGAGAAATCAGAAGGCCTCAATTAGTCTGTATAGAAAATTCAAGATCAAGGCCTGTTTGGCCTGAAATATTTTCAATATGTTAAATATGGACTACTGTATGGTTGATGAGAGATCAGAAGGAGTCAATTAGGAAATATGTTCAAAAGGTCAAATGAGGAGTCAATTAGTCTCTATAGAAAGTTCAAGATTGAGAACTCCTTGGCCTGAAATATGTTCAGGATGTAAAATATGGACTACCGTATGGTTAATGAGAAATCAGAAGGCCTCAATTAGTCTGTATAGAAAATTCAAGATCAAGGCCTCTTTGGCCTGAAATATTTTCAGTATGTTAAATATGGACTACTGTATGGTTGATGAGAGATCAGAAGGAGTCAATTAGGAAATATGTTCAAAAGGTCAAAGAAGGAGTGAATTAGTCTCTGTAGAGAACGAGAACTCTTCGGCCTGCAAATTGTTCAGTATGTCAAATATGGAATACTGTACGGTTGATGAGACATCAAACGACCTCAATTCGTCTGTACAGAAAATTCAAGATCAAGGACTCTTTAGCCTGAAATATTTTAAGTATGTAAAATATGGACTACCGTATGGTTGATGAGAAATCAGAAGGAGTCAATTAGGAAAGATGTTCAAAAGGTCAAATAAGGAGACAATTAGTCCTATAGAAAGTTCAAGATTGAGAACTCCTTGCCCTGAAATATGTTCAGTATGTAAAATATGGACTACCCTATGGTTGATGAGAAGTCAAAAGACCTCAATTAGTTTTTATAGAAAATTCAAGATCAAGGCCTCTTTTGGGTTGAAATATTTTCAGTATGTCAAATATGGACTACTGTATGGTTAATGAGACATCAGAAGGAGTCAATTAAGAAAGATGTTCAAAAGGTCAAAGAAGGAGTGAATTAGTCTGTAGAGAACGAGAACTCTTCGGCCTGCAAATTGTTCAGTATGTCAAATATGGAATACTGTACGGTTGATGAGACATCAAAGGACCTCAATTCGTCTGTACAGAAAATTCAAGATCAAGGCCTCTTTAGCCTGAAATATTTTAAGTATGTAAAATATGGACTACCGTATGGTTGATGAGAAATCAGAAGGAGTCAATTAGGAAAGATGTTCAAAAGGTCAAATAAGGAGACAATTAGTCCTATAGAAGGTTCAAGATTGAGAACTCCTTGGCCTCAAATATGTTCAGTATGTAAAATATGGACTACCCTATGGTTGATGAGAAGTCAAAAGACCTCAATTAGTTTGTATAGAAAATTCAAGATCAAGGCCTCTTTTGGGTTGAAATATTTTCAGTATGTCAAATATGGACTACTGTATGGTTGATGAGACATCAGAAGGAGTCAATTTGGAAAGATGTTCAAAAGGTCAAAGAAGAATGAATTAGTCTCTGTAGAGAACGAGAACTCTTCGGCCTGCAAATTGTTCAGTATGTCAAATATGGAACACTGTACAGTTGATGAGACATCAAAAGACCTCAATTCGTCTGTACAGAAAATTCAAGATCAAGGCCTCTTTGGCCTGAAATATGTTCAGTATGTTAAATATGGACTACTGTACGGTTGATGAGAGATCAGAAGGAGTCAATTAGGAAATATGTTCAGAAGGTCAAATGAGGAGTCAATTAGTCTCTATAGAAAGTTCAAGATTGAGAACTCCTTGGCCTGAAATATGTTCAGTATGTCAAAATATGGACTACCGTATGGATAATGAGAAATCAGAAGGCCTCAATTAGTCTGTATGGAAAATTCAAGATCAAGGCCTCTTTGGCCTGAAATATATTCAGTATGTAAAATATTGAATACCATATGGTTGATGAGAAATCAGAAGGCCTCAATTAGGAAAGATGTTCAAAAGGTCAAAGAAGGAGTGAATTAGTCTCTGTAGAGAACGAGAACGCTTCAGCCTGCAAATTGTGCAGTATGTCAAATATGGAATACTGTACGGTTGATGAGAAATCAGAAGGCCTCAATTAGTCTGTATAGAAAATTCAAGATCAAGGCCTCTTTGGCCTGAAATATTTTCAGTATGTTAAATATGGACTACTGTACTGTTGATTAGAGATCAGAAGGAGTCAATTAGGAAATATGTTCAGAAGGTCAAATGAGGAGTCAATTAGTCTCTATAGAAAGTTCAAGATTGAGAACTCCTTGCCCTGAAATATGTTCAGAATGTAAAATATGGACTACCGTATGGTTAATGAGAAATCAGAAGGCCTCAATTAGTCTGTATAGAAAATTCAAGATCAAGGCCTGTTTGGCCTGAAATATTTTCAGTATGTTAAATATGGACTACTGTACGGTTGATGAGAAATCAGAAGAAGTCAATTAGGAAAGATGTTCAAAAGGTCAAATAAGGAGACAATTAGTCCTATAGAAAGTTCAAGATTGAGAACTCCTTGGCCTCAAATATGTTCAGTATGTAAAATATGGACTACCCTATGGTTGATGAGACATCAAACGACCTCAATTCGTCTGTACAGAAAATTCAAGATCAAGGACTCTTTAGCCTGAAATATTTTAAGTATGTAAAATATGGACTACCGTATGGTTGATGAGAAATCAGAAGGAGTCAATTAGGAAAGATGTTCAAAAGGTCAAATAAGGAGACAATTAGTCCTATAGAAAGTTCAAGATTGAGAACTCCTTGCCCTGAAATATGTTCAGTATGTAAAATATGGACTACCCTATGGTTGATGAGAAGTCAAAAGACCTCAATTAGTTTTTATAGAAAATTCAAGATCAAGGCCTCTTTTGGGTTGAAATATTTTCAGTATGTCAAATATGGACTACTGTATGGTTAATGAGACATCAGAAGGAGTCAATTAAGAAAGATGTTCAAAAGGTCAAAGAAGGAGTGAATTAGTCTGTAGAGAACGAGAACTCTTCGGCCTGCAAATTGTTCAGTATGTCAAATATGGAATACTGTACGGTTGATGAGACATCAAAGGACCTCAATTCGTCTGTACAGAAAATTCAAGATCAAGGCCTCTTTAGCCTGAAATATTTTAAGTATGTAAAATATGGACTACCGTATGGTTGATGAGAAATCAGAAGGAGTCAATTAGGAAAGATGTTCAAAAGGTCAAATAAGGAGACAATTAGTCCTATAGAAGGTTCAAGATTGAGAACTCCTTGGCCTCAAATATGTTCAGTATGTAAAATATGGACTACCCTATGGTTGATGAGAAGTCAAAAGACCTCAATTAGTTTGTATAGAAAATTCAAGATCAAGGCCTCTTTTGGGTTGAAATATTTTCAGTATGTCAAATATGGACTACTGTATGGTTGATGAGACATCAGAAGGAGTCAATTTGGAAAGATGTTCAAAAGGTCAAAGAAGAATGAATTAGTCTCTGTAGAGAACGAGAACTCTTCGGCCTGCAAATTGTTCAGTATGTCAAATATGGAACACTGTACAGTTGATGAGACATCAAAAGACCTCAATTCGTCTGTACAGAAAATTCAAGATCAAGGCCTCTTTGGCCTGAAATATGTTCAGTATGTTAAATATGGACTACTGTACGGTTGATGAGAGATCAGAAGGAGTCAATTAGGAAATATGTTCAGAAGGTCAAATGAGGAGTCAATTAGTCTCTATAGAAAGTTCAAGATTGAGAACTCCTTGGCCTGAAATATGTTCAGTATGTCAAAATATGGACTACCGTATGGATAATGAGAAATCAGAAGGCCTCAATTAGTCTGTATGGAAAATTCAAGATCAAGGCCTCTTTGGCCTGAAATATATTCAGTATGTAAAATATTGAATACCATATGGTTGATGAGAAATCAGAAGGCCTCAATTAGGAAAGATGTTCAAAAGGTCAAAGAAGGAGTGAATTAGTCTCTGTAGAGAACGAGAACGCTTCAGCCTGCAAATTGTTCAGTATGTCAAATATGGAATACTGTACGGTTGATGAGAAATCAGAAGGCCTCAATTAGTCTGTATAGAAAATTCAAGATCAAGGCCTCTTTGGCCTGAAATATTTTCAGTATGTTAAATATGGACTACTGTACTGTTGATTAGAGATCAGAAGGAGTCAATTAGGAAATATGTTCAGAAGGTCAAATGAGGAGTCAATTAGTCTCTATAGAAAGTTCAAGATTGAGAACTCCTTGCCCTGAAATATGTTCAGAATGTAAAATATGGACTACCGTATGGTTAATGAGAAATCAGAAGGCCTCAATTAGTCTGTATAGAAAATTCAAGATCAAGGCCTGTTTGGCCTGAAATATTTTCAGTATGTTAAATATGGACTACTGTACGGTTGATGAGAAATCAGAAGAAGTCAATTAGGAAAGATGTTCAAAAGGTCAAATAAGGAGACAATTAGTCCTATAGAAAGTTCAAGATTGAGAACTCCTTGGCCTCAAATATGTTCAGTATGTAAAATATGGACTACCCTATGGTTGATGAGAAGTCAAAAGACCTCAATTAGTTTGTATAGAAAATTCAAGATCAAGGCCTCTTTTGGGTTGAAATATTTTCAGTATGTCAAATATGGACTACTGTATGGTTGATGAGACATCAGAAGGAGTCAATTAGGAAAGATGTTCAAAAGGTCAAAGAAGAATGAATTAGTCTCTCTAGAGAACGAGAACTCTTCAGCCTGCAAATTGTTCAGTGTGTCAAATATGGAACACTGTACAGTTGATGAGACATCAAAAGACCTCAATTCGTCTGTACAGAAAATTCAAGATCAAGGCCTCTTTGGCCTGAAATATGTTCAGTATGTTAAATATGGACTACTGTACGGTTGATGAGAGATCAGAAGGAGTCAATTAGGAAATATGTTCAGAAGGTCAAATGAGGAGTCAATTAGTCTCTATAGAAAGTTAAAGATTGAGAACTCCTTGGCCTGAAATATGTTCAGTATGTCAAAATATGGACTACCGTATGGTTAATGAGAAATCAGAAGGCCTCAATTAGTCTGTATAGAAAATTCAAGATCAAGGCCTCTTTGGCCTGAAATATTTTCAGTATGTAAAATATTGAATACCATATGGTTGATGAGAAATCAGAAGGAGTCAATTAGGAAATATGTTCAAAAGGTCAAAGAAGGAGTGAATTAGTCTCTGTAGAGAACGAGAACTCTTCGGCCTGCAAATTGTTCAGTATGTCAAATATGGAATACTGTACGGTTGATGAGACATCAAACGACCTCAATTCGTCTGTACAGAAAATTCAAGATCAAGGACTCTTTAGCCTGAAATATTTTAAGTATGTAAAATATGGACTACCGTATGGTTGATGAGAAATCAGAAGGAGTCAATTAGGAAAGATGTTCAAAAGGTCAAATAAGGAGACAATTAGTCCTATAGAAAGTTCAAGATTGAGAACTCCTTGCCCTGAAATATGTTCAGTATGTAAAATATGGACTACCCTATGGTTGATGAGAAGTCAAAAGACCTCAATTAGTTTTTATAGAAAATTCAAGATCAAGGCCTCTTTTGGGTTGAAATATTTTCAGTATGTCAAATATGGACTACTGTATGGTTAATGAGACATCAGAAGGAGTCAATTAAGAAAGATGTTCAAAAGGTCAAAGAAGGAGTGAATTAGTCTGTAGAGAACGAGAACTCTTCGGCCTGCAAATTGTTCAGTATGTCAAATATGGAATACTGTACGGTTGATGAGACATCAAAGGACCTCAATTCGTCTGTACAGAAAATTCAAGATCAAGGCCTCTTTAGCCTGAAATATTTTAAGTATGTAAAATATGGACTACCGTATGGTTGATCAGAAATCAGAAGGAGTCAATTAGGAAAGATGTTCAAAAGGTCAAATAAGGAGACAATTAGTCCTATAGAAGGTTCAAGATTGAGAACTCCTTGGCCTCAAATATGTTCAGTATGTAAAATATGGACTACCCTATGGTTGATGAGAAGTCAAAAGACCTCAATTAGTTTGTATAGAAAATTCAAGATCAAGGCCTCTTTTGGGTTGAAATATTTTCAGTATGTCAAATATGGACTACTGTATGGTTGATGAGACATCAGAAGGAGTCAATTTGGAAAGATGTTCAAAAGGTCAAAGAAGAATGAATTAGTCTCTGTAGAGAACGAGAACTCTTCGGCCTGCAAATTGTTCAGTATGTCAAATATGGAACACTGTACAGTTGATGAGACATCAAAAGAGCTCAATTCGTCTGTACAGAAAATTCAAGATCAAGGCCTCTTTGGCCTGAAATATGTTCAGTATGTTAAATATTTACTACTGTACGGTTGATGAGAGATCAGAAGGAGTCAATTAGGAAATATGTTCAGAAGGTCAAATGAGGAGTCAATTAGTCTCTATAGAAAGTTCAAGATTGAGAACTCCTTGGCCTGAAATATGTTCAGTATGTCAAAATATGGACTACCGTATGGATAATGAGAAATCAGAAGGCCTCAATTAGTCTGTATGGAAAATTCAAGATCAAGGCCTCTTTGGCCTGAAATATATTCAGTATGTAAAATATTGAATACCATATGGTTGATGAGAAATCAGAAGGCCTCAATTAGGAAAGATGTTCAAAAGGTCAAAGAAGGAGTGAATTAGTCTCTGTAGAGAACGAGAACGCTTCAGCCTGCAAATTGTTCAGTATGTCAAATATGGAATACTGTACGGTTGATGAGAAATCAGAAGGCCTCAATTAGTCTGTATAGAAAATTCAAGATCAAGGCCTCTTTGGCCTGAAATATTTTCAGTATGTTAAATATGGACTACTGTATGGTTGATGAGAGATCAGAAGGAGTCAATTAGGAAATATGTTCAAAAGGTCAAATGAGGAGTCAATTAGTCTCTATAGAAAGTTCAAGATTGAGAACTCCTTGGCCTGAAATATGTTCAGTATGTAAAATATGGACTACTGTGTGGTTGATGAGAAATCAGACGACCTCAATTAGTCTGTTTAGAAAATTCAAGATCAAGGCCTCTTTGGCCTGAAATATTTTCAGTATGTAAAATATGGACTACCGTATGGTTGATGAGATATCAGGAGTCAATTAGGAAAGATGTTCAAAAGGTCAAATAAGGAGACAATTAGTCCTATAGAAAGTTCAAGATTGAGAACTCCTTGCCCTGAAATATGTTCAGTATGTAAAATATGGACTACCCTATGGTTGATGAGAAGTCAAAAAACTTCAATTAGTTTTTATAAAAAATTCAAGATCAAGGCCTCTTTTGGGTTGAAATATTTTCAGTATGTCAAATATGGACTACTGTATGGTTGATGAGACATCAGAAGGAGTCAATTAGGAAAGATGTTCAAAAGGTCAAAGAAGAATGAATTAGTCTCTCTAGAGAACGAGAACTCTTCGGCCTGCAAATTGTTCAGTGTGTCAAATATGGAACACTGTACAGTTGATGAGACATCAAAAGACCTCAATTCGTCTGTACAGAAAATTCAAGATCAAGGCCTCTTTGGCCTGAAATATGTTCAGTATGTTAAATATGGACTACTGTACGGTTGATGAGAGATCAGAAGGAGTCAATTAGGAAATATGTTCAGAAGGTCAAATGAGGAGTCAATTAGTCTCTATAGAAAGTTCAAGATTGAGAACTCCTTGGCCTGAAATATGTTCAGTATGTCAAAATATGGACTACCGTATGGTTAATGAGAAATCAGAAGGCCTCAATTAGTCTGTATGGAAAATTCAAGATCAAGGCCTCTTTGGCCTGCAATATTTTCAGTATGTAAAATATTGAATACCATATGGTTGATGAGAAATCAGAAGGCCTCAATTAGGAAAGATGTTCAAAAGGTCAAAGAAGGAGTGAATTAGTCTCTGTAGAGAACGAGAACGTTTCAGCCTGCAAATTGTTCAGTATGTCAAATATGGAATACTGTACGGTTGATGAGAAATCAGAAGGCCTCAATTAGTCTGTATAGAAAATTCAAGATCAAGGCCTCTTTGGCCTGAAATATTTTCAGTATGTTAAATATGGACTACTGTACTGTTGATTAGAGATCAGAAGGAGTCAATTAGGAAATATGTTCAGAAGGTCAAATGAGGAGTCAATTAGTCTCTATAGAAAGTTCAAGATTGAGAACTCCTTGCCCTGAAATATGTTCAGAATGTAAAATATGGACTACCGTATGGTTAATGAGAAATCAGAAGGCCTCAATTAGTCTGTATAGAAAATTCAAGATCAAGGCCTATTTGGCCTGAAATATTTTCAGTATGTTAAATATGGACTACTGTACGGTTGATGAGAAATCAGAAGAAGTCAATTAGGAAAGATGTTCAAAAGGTCAAATAAGGAGACAATTAGTCCTATAGAAAGTTCAAGATTGAGAACTCCTTGGCTTCAAATATGTTCAGTATGTAAAATATGGACTACCCTATGGTTGATGAGAAGTCAAAAGACCTCAATTAGTTTGTATAGAAAATTCAAGATCAAGGCCTCTTTTGGGTTGAAATATTTTCAGTATGTCAAATATGGACTACTGTATGGTTGATGAGACATCAGAAGGAGTCAATTAGGAAAGATGTTCAAAAGGTCAAAGAAGAATGAATTAGTCTCTGTAGAGAACGAGAACTCTTCGGCCTGCAAATTGTTCAGTATGTCAAATATGGAACACTGTATAGTTGATGAGACATCAAAAGACCTCAATTCGTCTGTACAGAAAATTCAAGATCAAGGCCTTTTTGGCCTGAAATATGTTCAGTATGTTAAATATGGACTACTGTACGGTTGATGAGAGATCAGAAGGAGTCAATTAGGAAATATGTTCAGATGGTCAAATGAGGAGTCAATTAGTCTCTATAGAAAGTTCAAGATTGAGAACTCCTTGGCCTGAAATATGTTCAGTATGTCAAAATATGGACTACCGTATGGATAATGAGAAATCAGAAGGCCTCAATTAGTCTGTATGGAAAATTCAAGATCAAGGCCTCTTTGGCCTGAAATATTTTCAGTATGTAAAATATTGAATACCATATGGTTGATGAGAAATCAGAAGGCCTCAATTAGGAAAGATGTTCAAAAGGTCAAAGAAGGAGTGAATTAGTCTCTGTAGAGAACGAGAACGCTTCAGCCTGCAAATTGTTCAGTATGTCAAATATGGAATACTGTACGGTTGATGAGAAATCAGAAGGCCTCAATTAGTCTGTATAGAAAATTCAAGATCAAGGCCTGTTTGGCCTGAAATATTTTCAATATGTTAAATATGGACTACTGTATGGTGGATGAGAGATCAGAAGGAGTCAATTAGGAAATATGTTCAGAAGGTCAAATGAGGAGTCAATTAGTCTCTATAGAAAGTTCAAGATTGAGAACTCCTTGCCCTGAAATATGTTCAGTATGTAAAATATGGACTACTGTATGGTTGATGAGAAATCAGACGACCTCAATTAGTCTGTTTAGAAAATTCAAGATCAAGACCTCTTTGGCCTGAAGTATTTTCAGTATGTAAAATATGGACTACTGTATGGTTGATGAGATATCAAAAGGAGTCAATTAGGAAAGATGTTCAAAAGGTCAAATATGGAGACAATTAGTCCTATAGAAAGTTCAAGATTGAGAGCTCCTTGGCCTCAAATATATTCAGAATGTAAAATATGGACAACCCTATGGTTGATGAGAAGTCAAAAGACCTCAATTAGTTTGTATAGAAAATTCAAGATCAAGGCCTCTTTTGGCTTGAAATGTTTTTAGTATGTCAAATATGGACTAATGCATGGTTGATGAGACATCAAAAGGAGTCAATTAGGAAATATGTTCAAAAGGTTAAAGAAGGAGTGAATTAGTCTCTGTAGAGAACGAGAACTCTTCGGCCTGCAAATTGTTCAGTATGTCAAATATGGAACACTGTACAGTTGATGAGACATCAAAAGACCTCAATTCGTCTGTACAGAAAATTCAAGATCAAGGCCTCTTTGGCCTGAAATATGTTCAGTATGTTAAATATGGACTACTGTACGGTTGATGAGAGATCAGAAGGAGTCAATTAGGAAATATGTTCAGAAGGTCAAATGAGGAGTCAATTAGTCTCTATAGAAAGTTCAAGATTGAGAACTCCTTGGCCTGAAATATGTTCAGTATGTAAAATATGGACTACCGTATGGTTAATGAGAAATCAGAAAGCCTCAATTAGTCTGTATGGAAAATTCAAGATCAAGGCCTCTTTTGGCTTGAAATATTTTCAGTATGTCAAATATGGACTACTGTATGGTTGATGAGAAATCAGAAGGAGTCAATTAGTCCTATATAATGTTCAAGATTGAGACCTCCTTGGCCTGAAATATGTTCAGTATGTAAAATATGGAGTACCGTTCGGTTGTTAAGATATCAAAAGACCTCAATTAGTCTGTATAGAAAGTTCAAGATCAATGCCTCTTTGGCCTGAAATATGTTCAGTATGTAAAATATGGACTACCGTATGGTTGATGAGAAATCAGAAGGCCTCGATTAGTCTGTATAGAAAATTCAAGATAAAGGCCTCTTTGGCCTGAAATATGTTCAGTATGTAAAATACTGACTATCGTATTATAAATGAGAAATCAGAAGACCTCTATTAGTCAGTATAGAAAATTCAAGATCAAGGCCTCTTTGGCCTGAAATATGTTCAGTATGTAAAATATGGACTACCGTATGGTTAATGAGAAATCAGAAAGCCTCAATTAGTCTGTATGGAAAATTCAAGATCAAGGCCTCTTTGGCCTGCAATATTTTCAGTATGTAAAATATTGAATACCATATGGTTGATGAGAAATCAGAAGGCCTCAATTAGGAAAGATGTTCAAAAGGTCAAAGAAGGAGTGAATTAGTCTCTGTAGAGAACGAGAACGCTTCGGCCTGCAAATTGTTCAGTATGTCAAATATGGAATACTGTACGGTTGATGAGAAATCAGAAGGCCTCAATTAGTCTGTATAGAAAATTCAAGATCAAGGCCTCTTTGGCCTGAAATATTTTCAGTATGTTAAATATGGACTACTGTATGATTGATGAGAGATCAGAAGGAGTCAATTAGGAAAGATGTTCAAAAGGTCAAAGAAGAATGAATTAGTCTCTGTAGAGAACGAGAACTCTTCGGCCTGCAAATTGTTCAGTATGTCAAATATGGAACACTGTATAGTTGATGAGACATCAAAAGACCTCAATTCGTCTGTACAGAAAATTCAAGATCAAGGCCTTTTTGGCCTGAAATATGTTCAGTATGTTAAATATGGACTACTGTACGGTTGATGAGAGATCAGAAGGAGTCAATTAGGAAATATGTTCAGATGGTCAAATGAGGAGTCAATTAGTCTCTATAGAAAGTTCAAGATTGAGAACTCCTTGGCCTGAAATATGTTCAGTATGTCAAAATATGGACTACCGTATGGATAATGAGAAATCAGAAGGCCTCAATTAGTCTGTATGGAAAATTCAAGATCAAGGCCTCTTTGGCCTGAAATATTTTCAGTATGTAAAATATTGAATACCATATGGTTGATGAGAAATCAGAAGGCCTCAATTAGGAAAGATGTTCAAAAGGTCAAAGAAGGAGTGAATTAGTCTCTGTAGAGAACGAGAACGCTTCAGCCTGCAAATTGTTCAGTATGTCAAATATGGAATACTGTACGGTTGATGAGAAATCAGAAGGCCTCAATTAGTCTGTATAGAAAATTCAAGATCAAGGCCTGTTTGGCCTGAAATATTTTCAATATGTTAAATATGGACTACTGTATGGTTGATGAGAGATCAGAAGGAGTCAATTAGGAAATATGTTCAGAAGGTCAAATGAGGAGTCAATTAGTCTCTATAGAAAGTTCAAGATTGAGAACTCCTTGCCCTGAAATATGTTCAGTATGTAAAATATGGACTACTGTATGGTTGATGAGAAATCAGACGACCTCAATTAGTCTGTTTAGAAAATTCAAGATCAAGACCTCTTTGGCCTGAAGTATTTTCAGTATGTAAAATATGGACTACTGTATGGTTGATGAGATATCAAAAGGAGTCAATTAGGAAAGATGTTCAAAAGGTCAAATATGGAGACAATTAGTCCTATAGAAAGTTCAAGATTGAGAGCTCCTTGGCCTCAAATATATTCAGAATGTAAAATATGGACAACCCTATGGTTGATGAGAAGTCAAAAGACCTCAATTAGTTTGTATAGAAAATTCAAGATCAAGGCCTCTTTTGGCTTGAAATGTTTTTAGTATGTCAAATATGGACTAATGCATGGTTGATGAGACATCAAAAGGAGTCAATTAGGAAATATGTTCAAAAGGTTAAAGAAGGAGTGAATTAGTCTCTGTAGAGAACGAGAACTCTTCGGCCTGCAAATTGTTCAGTATGTCAAATATGGAACACTGTACAGTTGATGAGACATCAAAAGACCTCAATTCGTCTGTACAGAAAATTCAAGATCAAGGCCTCTTTGGCCTGAAATATGTTCAGTATGTTAAATATGGACTACTGTACGGTTGATGAGAGATCAGAAGGAGTCAATTAGGAAATATGTTCAGAAGGTCAAATGAGGAGTCAATTAGTCTCTATAGAAAGTTCAAGATTGAGAACTCCTTGGCCTGAAATATGTTCAGTATGTAAAATATGGACTACCGTATGGTTAATGAGAAATCAGAAAGCCTCAATTAGTCTGTATGGAAAATTCAAGATCAAGGCCTCTTTTGGCTTGAAATATTTTCAGTATGTCAAATATGGACTACTGTATGGTTGATGAGAAATCAGAAGGAGTCAATTAGTCCTATATAATGTTCAAGATTGAGACCTCCTTGGCCTGAAATATGTTCAGTATGTAAAATATGGAGTACCGTTCGGTTGTTAAGATATCAAAAGACCTCAATTAGTCTGTATAGAAAGTTCAAGATCAATGCCTCTTTGGCCTGAAATATGTTCAGTATGTAAAATATGGACTACCGTATGGTTGATGAGAAATCAGAAGGCCTCGATTAGTCTGTATAGAAAATTCAAGATAAAGGCCTCTTTGGCCTGAAATATGTTCAGTATGTAAAATACTGACTATCGTATTATAAATGAGAAATCAGAAGACCTCTATTAGTCAGTATAGAAAATTCAAGATCAAGGCCTCTTTGGCCTGAAATATGTTCAGTATGTAAAATATGGACTACCGTATGGTTAATGAGAAATCAGAAAGCCTCAATTAGTCTGTATGGAAAATTCAAGATCAAGGCCTCTTTGGCCTGCAATATTTTCAGTATGTAAAATATTGAATACCATATGGTTGATGAGAAATCAGAAGGCCTCAATTAGGAAAGATGTTCAAAAGGTCAAAGAAGGAGTGAATTAGTCTCTGTAGAGAACGAGAACGCTTCGGCCTGCAAATTGTTCAGTATGTCAAATATGGAATACTGTACGGTTGATGAGAAATCAGAAGGCCTCAATTAGTCTGTATAGAAAATTCAAGATCAAGGCCTCTTTGGCCTGAAATATTTTCAGTATGTTAAATATGGACTACTGTATGATTGATGAGAGATCAGAAGGAGTCAATTAGGAAATATGTTCAAAAGGTCAAATGAGGAGTCAATTAGTCTCTATGGAAAGTTCAAGATTGAGAACTCCTTGGCCTGAAATATGTTCAGGATGTAAAATATGGACTACCATATGGTTAATGAGAAGTCAAAAGACCTCAATTAGTTTGTATAGAAAATTCAAGATCAAGGCCTCTTTTGGGTTGAAATATTTTCAGTATGTTAAATATGGACTACTGTATGGTTGATGAGACATCAGAAGGAGTCAATTAGGAAAGATGTTCAAAAGGTCAAAGAAGAATGAATTAGTCTCTGTAGAGAACGAGAACTCTTCGGCCTGCAAATTGTTCAGTATGTCAAATATGGAACACTGTACAGTTGATGAGACATCAAAAGACCTCAATTCGTCTGTACAGAAAATTCAAGATCAAGGCCTTTTTGGCCTGAAATATGTTCAGTATGTTAAATATGGACTACTGTACGGTTGATGAGAGATCAGAAGGAGTCAATTAGGAAATATGTTCAGAAGATCAAATGAGGAGTCAATTAGTCTCTATAGAAAGTTCAAGATTGAGAACTCCTTGGCCTGAAATATGTTCAGTATGTCAAAATATGGACTACCGTATGGTTAATGAGAAATCAGAAGGCCTCAATTAGTCTGTATGGAAAATTCAAGATCAAGGCCTGTTTGGCCTGAAATATTTTCAGTATGTAAAATATTGAATACCATATGGTTGATGAGAAATCAGAAGGCCTCAATTAGTCTGTATGGAAAATTCAAGATCAAGGCCTCTTTGGCCTGAAATATTTTCAGTATGTTAAATATGGACTACTGTACTGTTGATGAGAGATCAGAAGGAGTCAATTAGGAAATATGTTCAGAAGGTCAAATGAGGAGTCAATTAGTCTCTATAGAAAGTTCAAGATTGAGAACTCCTTGCCCTGAAATATGTTCAGTATGTAAAATATGGACTACTGTATGGTTGATGAGAAATCAGACAACCTCAATTAGTCTGTTTAGAAAATTCAAGATCAAGACCTCTTTGGCCTGAAATATTTTCAGTATGTAAAATATGGACTACTGTATGGTTGATGAGATATCAAAAGGAGTCAATTAGGAAAGATGTTCAAAAGGTCAAATATGGAGACAATTAGTCTTATAGAAAGTTCAAGATTGAGAGCTCCTTGGCCTCAAATATATTCAGAATGTAAAATATGGACAACCCTATGGTTGATGAGAAGTCAAAAGACCTCAATTAGTTTGTATAGAAAATTCAAGATCAAGGCCTCTTTTGGCTTGAAATGTTTTTAGTATGTCAAATATGGACTAATGCATGGTTGATGAGACATCAGAAGGAGTCAATTAGGAAATATGTTCAAAAGGTTAAAGAAGGAGTGAATTAGTCTCTGTAGAGAACGAGAACTCTTCGGCCTGCAAATTGTTCAGTATGTCAAATATGGAACACTGTACAGTTGATGAGACATCAAAAGACCTCAATTCGTCTGTACAGAAAATTCAAGATCAAGGCCTCTTTGGCCTGAAATATGTTCAGTATGTTAAATATGGACTACTGTACGGTTGATGAGAGATCAGAAGGAGTCAATTAGGAAATATGTTCAGAAGGTCAAATGAGGAGTCAATTAGTCTCTATAGAAAGTTCAAGATTGAGAACTCCTTGGCCTGAAATATGTTCAGTATGTAAAATATGGACTACCGTATGGTTAATGAGAAATCAGAAAGCCTCAATTAGTCTGTATGGAAAATTCAAGATCAAGGCCTCTTTGGCCTGCAATATTTTCAGTATGTAAAATATTGAATACCATATGGTTGATGAGAAATCAGAAGGCCTCAATTAGGAAAGATGTTCAAAAGGTCAAAGAAGGAGTGAATTAGTCTCTGTAGAGAACGAGAACGCTTCGGCCTGCAAATTGTTCAGTATGTCAAATATGGAATACTGTACGGTTGATGAGAAATCAGAAGGCCTCAATTAGTCTGTATAGAAAATTCAAGATCAAGGCCTCTTTGGCCTGAAATATTTTCAGTATGTTAAATATGGACTACTGTATGATTGATGAGAGATCAGAAGGAGTCAATTAGGAAATATGTTCAAAAGGTCAAATGAGGAGTCAATTAGTCTCTATGGAAAGTTCAAGATTGAGAACTCCTTGGCCTGAAATATGTTCAGGATGTAAAATATGGACTACCATATGGTTAATGAGAAATCAGAAGGCCTCAATTAGTCTGTATAGAAAATTCAAGATCAAGGCCTCTTTGGCCTGAAATATTTTCAGTATGTTAAATATGGACTACTGTACGGTTGATGAGAAATCAGAAGAAGTCAATTAGGAAAGATGTTCAAAAGGTCAAATAAGGAGACAATTAGTCCTATAGAAAGTTCAAGATTGAGAACTCCTTGGCCTGAAATATGTTCAGTATGTAAAATATGGACTACCGTATGGTTAATGAGAAATCAGAAAGCCTCAATTAGTCTGTATGGAAAATTCAAGATCAAGGCCTCTTTGGCCTGCAATATTTTCAGTATGTAAAATATTGAATACCATATGGTTGATGAGAAATCATAAGGCCTCAATTAGGAAAGATGTTCAAAAGGTCAAAGAAGGAGTGAATTAGTCTCTGTAGAGAACGAGAACGCTTCGGCCTGCAAATTGTTCAGTATGTCAAATATGGAATACTGTACGGTTGATGAGAAATCAGAAGGCCTCAATTAGTCTGTATAGAAAATTCAAGATCAAGGCCTCTTTGGCCTGAAATATTTTCAGTATGTTAAATATGGACTACTGTATGATTGATGAGAGATCAGAAGGAGTCAATTAGGAAATATGTTCAAAAGGTCAAATGAGGAGTCAATTAGTCTCTATGGAAAGTTCGAGATTGAGAACTCCTTGGCCTGAAATATGTTCAGGATGTAAAATATGGACTACCATATGGTTAATGAGAAATCAGAAGGCCTCAATTAGTCTGTATAGAAAATTCAAGATCAAGGCCTCTTTTGGGTTGAAATATTTTCAGTATGTTAAATATGGACTACTGTATGGTTGATGAGACATCAGAAGGAGTCAATTAGGAAAGATGTTCAAAAGGTCAAAGAAGAATGAATTAGTCTCTGTAGAGAACGAGAACTCTTCGGCCTGCAAATTGTTCAGTATGTCAAATATGGAACACTGTACAGTTGATGAGACATCAAAAGACCTCAATTCGTCTGTACAGAAAATTCAAGATCAAGGCCTTTTTGGCCTGAAATATGTTCAGTATGTTAAATATGGACTACTGTACGGTTGATGAGAGATCAGAAGGAGTCAATTAGGAAATATGTTCAGAAGATCAAATGAGGAGTCAATTAGTCTCTATAGAAAGTTCAAGATTGAGAACTCCTTGGCCTGAAATATGTTCAGTATGTCAAAATATGGACTACCGTATGGTTAATAAGAAATCAGAAGGCCTCAATTAGTCTGTATGGAAAATTCAAGATCAAGGCCTGTTTGGCCTGAAATATTTTCAGTATGTAAAATATTGAATACCATATGGTTGATGAGAAATCAGAAGGCCTCAATTAGTCTGTATGGAAAATTCAAGATCAAGGCCTCTTTGGCCTGAAATATTTTCAGTATGTTAAATATGGACTACTGTACTGTTGATGAGAGATCAGAAGGAGTCAATTAGGAAATATGTTCAGAAGGTCAAATGAGGAGTCAATTAGTCTCTATAGAAAGTTCAAGATTGAGAACTCCTTGCCCTGAAATATGTTCAGTATGTAAAATATGGACTACTGTATGGTTGATGAGAAATCAGACGACCTCAATTAGTCTGTTTAGAAAATTCAAGATCAAGACCTCTTTGGCCTGAAATATTTTCAGTATGTAAAATATGGACTACTGTATGGTTGATGAGATATCAAAAGGAGTCAATTAGGAAAGATGTTCAAAAGGTCAAATATGGAGACAATTAGTCCTATAGAAAGTTCAAGATTGAGAGCTCCTTGGCCTCAAATATATTCAGAATGTAAAATATGGACAACCCTATGGTTGATGAGAAGTCAAAAGACCTCAATTAGTTTGTATAGAAAATTCAAGATCAAGGCCTCTTTTGGCTTGAAATGTTTTTAGTATGTCAAATATGGACTAATGCATGGTTGATGAGACATCAGAAGGAGTCAATTAGGAAATATGTTCAAAAGGTTAAAGAAGGAGTGAATTAGTCTCTGTAGAGAACGAGAACTCTTCGGCCTGCAAATTGTTCAGTATGTCAAATATGGAACACTGTACAGTTGATGAGACATCAAAAGACCTCAATTCGTCTGTACAGAAAATTCAAGATCAAGGCCTCTTTGGCCTGAAATATGTTCAGTATGTTAAATATGGACTACTGTACGGTTGATGAGAGATCAGAAGGAGTCAATTAGGAAATATGTTCAGAAGGTCAAATGAGGAGTCAATTAGTCTCTATAGAAAGTTCAAGATTGAGAACTCCTTGGCCTGAAATATGTTCAGTATGTAAAATATGGACTACCGTATGGTTAATGAGAAATCAGAAAGCCCCAATTAGTCTGTATGGAAAATGCAAGATCAAGGCCTCTTTGGCCTGCAATATTTTCAGTATGTAAAATATTGAATACCATATGGTTGATGAGAAATCAGAAGGCCTCAATTAGGAAAGATGTTCAAAAGGTCAAAGAAGGAGTGAATTAGTCTCTGTAGAGAACGAGAACGCTTCGGCCTGCAAATTGTTCAGTATGTCAAATATGGAATACTGTACGGTTGATGAGAAATCAGAAGGCCTCAATTAGTCTGTATAGAAAATTCAAGATCAAGGCCTCTTTGGCCTGAAATATTTTCAGTATGTTAAATATGGACTACTGTATGATTGATGAGAGATCAGAAGGAGTCAATTAGGAAATATGTTCAAAAGGTCAAATGAGGAGTCAATTAGTCTCTATGGAAAGTTCAAGATTGAGAACTCCTTGGCCTGAAATATGTTCAGGATGTAAAATATGGACTACCATATGGTTAATGAGAAATCAGAAGGCCTCAATTAGTCTGTATAGAAAATTCAAGATCAAGGCCTCTTTGGCCTGAAATATTTTCAGTATGTTAAATATGGACTACTGTACGGTTGATGAGAAATCAGAAGAAGTCAATTAGGAAAGATGTTCAAAAGGTCAAATAAGGAGACAATTAGTCCTATAGAAAGTTCAAGATTGAGAACTCCTTGGCCTGAAATATGTTCAGTATGTAAAATATGGACTACCGTATGGTTAATGAGAAATCAGAAAGCCTCAATTAGTCTGTATGGAAAATTCAAGATCAAGGCCTCTTTGGCCTGCAATATTTTCAGTATGTAAAATATTGAATACCATATGGTTGATGAGAAATCAGAAGGCCTCAATTAGGAAAGATGTTCAAAAGGTCAAAGGAGGAGTGAATTAGTCTCTGTAGAGAACGAGAACGCTTCGGCCTGCAAATTGTTCAGTATGTCAAATATGGAATACTGTACGGTTGATGAGAAATCAGAAGGCCTCAATTAGTCTGTATAGAAAATTCAAGATCAAGGCCTCTTTGGCCTGAAATATTTTCAGTATGTTAAATATGGACTACTGTATGATTGATGAGAGATCAGAAGGAGTCAATTAGGAAATATGTTCAAAAGGTCAAATGAGGAGTCAATTAGTCTCTATGGAAAGTTCAAGATTGAGAACTCCTTGGCCTGAAATATGTTCAGGATGTAAAATATGGACTACCATATGGTTAATGAGAAGTCAAAAGACCTCAATTAGTTTGTATAGAAAATTCAAGATCAAGGCCTCTTTTGGGTTGAAATATTTTCAGTATGTTAAATATGGACTACTGTATGGTTGATGAGACATCAGAAGGAGTCAATTAGGAAAGATGTTCAAAAGGTCAAAGAAGAATGAATTAGTCTCTGTAGAGAACGAGAACTCTTCGGCCTGCAAATTGTTCAGTATGTCAAATATGGAACACTGTACAGTTGATGAGACATCAAAAGACCTCAATTCGTCTGTACAGAAAATTCAAGATCAAGGCCTTTTTGGCCTGAAATATGTTCAGTATGTTAAATATGGACTACTGTACGGTTGATGAGAGATCAGAAGGAGTCAATTAGGAAATATGTTCAGAAGATCAAATGAGGAGTCAATTAGTCTCTATAGAAAGTTCAAGATTGAGAACTCCTTGGCCTGAAATATGTTCAGTATGTCAAAATATGGACTACCGTATGGTTAATGAGAAATCAGAAGGCCTCAATTAGTCTGTATGGAAAATTCAAGATCAAGGCCTGTTTGGCCTGAAATATTTTCAGTATGTAAAATATTGAATACCATATGGTTGATGAGAAATCAGAAGGCCTCAATTAGTCTGTATGGAAAATTCAAGATCAAGGCCTCTTTGGCCTGAAATATTTTCAGTATGTTAAATATGGACTACTGTACTGTTGATGAGAGATCAGAAGGAGTCAATTAGGAAATATGTTCAGAAGGTCAAATGAGGAGTCAATTAGTCTCTATAGAAAGTTCAAGATTGAGAACTCCTTGCCCTGAAATATGTTCAGTATGTAAAATATGGACTACTGTATGGTTGATGAGAAATCAGACGACCTCAATTAGTCTGTTTAGAAAATTCAAGATCAAGACCTCTTTGGCCTGAAATATTTTCAGTATGTAAAATATGGACTACTGTATGGTTGATGAGATATCAAAAGGAGTCAATTAGGAAAGATGTTCAAAAGGTCAAATATGGAGACAATTAGTCCTATAGAAAGTTCAAGATTGAGAGCTCCTTGGCCTCAAATATATTCAGAATGTAAAATATGGACAACCCTATGGTTGATGAGAAGTCAAAAGACCTCAATTAGTTTGTATAGAAAATTCAAGATCAAGGCCTCTTTTGGCTTGAAATGTTTTTAGTATGTCAAATATGGACTAATGCATGGTTGATGAGACATCAGAAGGAGTGAATTAGGAAATATGTTCAAAAGGTTAAAGAAGGAGTGAATTAGTCTCTGTAGAGAACGAGAACTCTTCGGCCTGCAAATTGTTCAGTATGTCAAATATGGAACACTGTACAGTTGATGAGACATCAAAAGACCTCAATTCGTCTGTACAGAAAATTCAAGATCAAGGCCTCTTTGGCCTGAAATATGTTCAGTATGTTAAATATGGACTACTGTACGGTTGATGAGAGATCAGAAGGAGTCAATTAGGAAATATGTTCAGAAAGTCAAATGAGGAGTCAATTAGTCTCTATAGAAAGTTCAAGATTGAGAACTCCTTGGCCTGAAATATGTTCAGTATGTAAAATATGGACTACCGTATGGTTAATGAGAAATCAGAAAGCCTCAATTAGTCTGTATGGAAAATTCAAGATCAAGGCCTCTTTGGCCTGTAATATTTTCAGTATGTAAAATATTGAATACCATATGGTTGATGAGAAATCAGAAGGCCTCAATTAGGAAAGATGTTCAAAAGGTCAAAGAAGGAGTGAATTAGTCTCTGTAGAGAACGAGAACGCTTCGGCCTGCAAATTGTTCAGTATGTCAAATATGGAATACTGTACGGTTGATGAGAAATCAGAAGGCCTCAATTAGTCTGTATAGAAAATTCAAGATCAAGGCCTCTTTGGCCTGAAATATTTTCAGTATGTTAAATATGGACTACTGTATGATTGATGAGAGATCAGAAGGAGTCAATTAGGAAATATGTTCAAAAGGTCAAATGAGGAGTCAATTAGTCTCTATGGAAAGTTCAAGATTGAGAACTCCTTGGCCTGAAATATGTTCAGGATGTAAAATATGGACTACCATATGGTTAATGAGAAATCAGAAGGCCTCAATTAGTCTGTATAGAAAATTCAAGATCAAGGCCTCTTTGGCCTGAAATATTTTCAGTATGTTAAATATGGACTACTGTACGGTTGATGAGAAATCAGAAGAAGTCAATTAGGAAAGATGTTCAAAAGGTCAAATAAGGAGACAATTAGTCCTATAGAAAGTTCAAGATTGAGAACTCCTTGGCCTCAAATATGTTCAGTATGTAAAATATGGACTACCCTACGGTTGATGAGAAGTCAAAAGACCTCAATTAGTTTGTATAGAAAATTCAAGATCAAGGCCTCTTTTGGGTTGAAATATTTTCAGTATGTCAAATATGGACTACTGTATGGTTGATGAGACATCAGAAGGAGTCAATTAGGAAAGATGTTCAAAAGGTCAAAGAAGAATGAATTAGTCTCTGTAGAGAACGAGAACTCTTCGGCCTGCAAATTGTTCAGTATGTCAAATATGGAACACTGTACAGTTGATGAGACATCAAAAGACCTCAATTCGTCTGTACAGAAAATTCAAGATCAAGGCCTTTTTGGCCTGAAATATGTTCAGTATGTTAAATATGGACTACTGTACGGTTGATGAGAGATCAGAAGGAGTCAATTAGGAAATATGTTCAGAAGGTCAAATGAGGAGTCAATTAGTCTCTATAGAAAGTTCAAGATTGAGAACTCCTTGGCCTGAAATATGTTCAGTATGTCAAAATATGGACTACCGTATGGATAATGAGAAATCAGAAGGCCTCAATTAGTCTGTATGGAAAATTCAAGATCAAGGCCTCTTTGGCCTGAAATATTTTCAGTATGTAAAATATTGAATACCATATGGTTGATGAGAAATCAGAAGGCCTCAATTAGGAAAGATGTTCAAAAGGTCAAAGAAGGAGTGAATTAGTCTCTGTAGAGAACGAGAACGCTTCAGCCTGCAAATTGTTCAGTATGTCAAATATGGAATACTGTACGGTTGATGAGAAATCAGAAGGCCTCAATTAGTCTGTATAGAAAATTCAAGATCAAGGCCTGTTTGGCCTGAAATATTTTCAATATGTTAAATATGGACTACTGTATGGTTGATGAGAGATCAGAAGGAGTCAATTAGGAAATATGTTCAGAAGGTCAAATGAGGAGTCAATTAGTCTCTATAGAAAGTTCAAGATTGAGAACTCCTTGCCCTGAAATATGTTCAGTATGTAAAATATGGACTACTGTATGGTTGATGAGAAATCAGACGACCTCAATTAGTCTGTTTAGAAAATTCAAGATCAAGACCTCTTTGGCCTGAAGTATTTTCAGTATGTAAAATATGGACTACTGTATGGTTGATGAGATATCAAAAGGAGTCAATTAGGAAAGATGTTCAAAAGGTCAAATATGGAGACAATTAGTCCTATAGAAAGTTCAAGATTGAGAGCTCCTTGGCCTCAAATATATTCAGAATGTAAAATATGGACTACCATATGGTTAATGAGAAATCAGAAGGCCTCAATTAGTCTATGTAGAAAATTCAAGATCAAGGCCTCTTTGGCCTGAAATATTTTCAGTATGTTAAATATGGACTACTGTATGGTTGATGAGAGATCAGAAGGAGTCAATTAGGAAATATGTTCAAAAGGTCAAAGAAGGAGTGAATTAGTCTCTATAGAGAACGAGAACTCTTCGGCCTGCAAATTGTTCAGTATGTCAAATATGGAACACTGTACAGTTGATGAGACATCAAAAGACCTCAATTCGTCTGTACAGAAAATTCAAGATCAAGGCCTTTTTGGCCTGAAATATGTTCAGTATGTTAAATATGGACTACTGTACGGTTGATGAGAGATCAGAAGGAGTCAATTAGGAAATATGTTCAGAAGGTCAAATGAGGAGTCAATTAGTCTCTATAGAAAGTTCAAGATTGAGAACTCCTTGGCCTGAAATATGTTCAGTATGTCAAAATATGGACTACCGTATGGATAATGAGAAATCAGAAGGCCTCAATTAGTCTGTATGGAAAATTCAAGATCAAGGCCTCTTTGGCCTGAAATATTTTCAGTATGTTAAATATGGACTACTGTATGGTTGATGAGAGATCAGAAGGAGTCAATTAGGAAATATGTTCAAAAGGTCAAAGAAGGAGTGAATTAGTCTCTGTAGAGAACGAGAACGCTTCAGCCTGCAAATTGTTCAGTATGTCAAATATGGAATACTGTACGGTTGATGAGAAATCAGAAGGCCTCAATTAGTCTGTATAGAAAATTCAAGATCAAGGCCTGTTTGGCCTGAAATATTTTCAGTATGTTAAATATGGACTACTGTATGGTTGATGAGAGATCAGAAGGAGTCAATTAGGAAATATGTTCAGAAGGTCAAATGAGGAGTCAATTAGTCTCTATAGAAAGTTCAAGATTGAGAACTCCTTGCCCTGAAATATGTTCAGTATGTAAAATATGGACTACTGTATGGTTGATGAGAAATCAGCGACCTCAATTAGTCTGTTTAGAAAATTCAAGATCAAGACCTCTTTGGCCTGAAGTATTTTCAGTATGTAAGATATGGACTACTGTATGGTTGATGAGATATCAAAAGGAGTCAATTAGGAAAGATGTTCAAAAGGTCAAATATGGAGACAATTAGTCCTATAGAAAGTTCAAGATTGAGAGCTCCTTGGCCTCAAATATATTCAGAATGTAAAATATGGACAACCCTATGGTTGATGAGAAGTCAAAAGACCTCAATTAGTTTGTATAGAAAATTCAAGATCAAGGCCTCTTTTGGCTTGAAATGTTTTTAGTATGTTAAATATGGAACACTGTACAGTTGATGAGACATCAAAAGACCTCAATTCGTCTGTACAGAAAATTCAAGATCAAGGCCTCTTTGGCCTGAAATATGTTCAGTATGTTAAATATGGACTACTGTACGGTTGATGAGAGATCAGAAGGAGTCAATTAGGAAATATGTTCAGAAGGTCAAATGAGGAGTCAATTAGTCTCTATAGAAAGTTCAAGATTGAGAACTCCTTGGCCTGAAATATGTTCAGTATGTAAAATATGGACTACCGTATGGTTAATGAGAAATCAGAAAGCCTCAATTAGTCTGTATGGAAAATTCAAGATCAAGGCCTCTTTGGCCTGCAATATTTTCAGTATGTAAAATATTGAATACCATATGGTTGATGAGAAATCAGAAGGCCTCAATTAGGAAAGATGTTCAAAAGGTCAAAGAAGGAGTGAATTAGTCTCTGTAGAGAACGAGAACGCTTCGGCCTGCAAATTGTTCAGTATGTCAAATATGGAATACTGTACGGTTGATGAGAAATCAGAAGGCCTCAATTAGTCTGTATAGAAAATTCAAGATCAAGGCCTCTTTGGCCTGAAATATTTTCAGTATGTTAAATATGGACTACTGTATGATTGATGAGAGATCAGAAGGAGTCAATTAGGAAATATGTTCAAAAGGTCAAATGAGGAGTCAATTAGTCTCTATGGAAAGTTCAAGATTGAGAACTCCTTGGCCTGAAATATGTTCAGGATGTAAAATATGGACTACCATATGGTTAATGAGAAATCAGAAGGCCTCAATTAGTCTGTATAGAAAATTCAAGATCAAGGCCTCTTTGGCCTGAAATATTTTCAGTATGTTAAATATGGACTACTGTACGGTTGATGAGAAATCAGAAGTCAATTAGGAAAGATGTTCAAAAGGTCAAATAAGGAGACAATTAGTCCTATAGAAAGTTCAAGATTGAGAACTCCTTGGCCTCAAATATGTTCAGTATGTAAAATATGGACTACCCTATGGTTGATGAGAAGTCAAAAGACCTCAATTAGTTTGTATAGAAAATTCAAGATCAAGGCCTCTTTTGGGTTGAAATATTTTCAGTATGTCAAATATGGACTACTGTATGGTTGATGAGACATCAGAAGGAGTCAATTAGGAAAGATGTTCAAAAGGTCAAAGAAGAATGAATTAGTCTCTGTAGAGAACGAGAACTCTTCGGCCTGCAAATTGTTCAGTATGTCAAATATGGAACACTGTACAGTTGATGAGACATCAAAAGACCTCAATTCGTCTGTACAGAAAATTCAAGATCAAGGCCTTTTTGGCCTGAAATATGTTCAGTATGTTAAATATGGACTACTGTACGGTTGATGAGAGATCAGAAGGAGTCAATTAGGAAATATGTTCAGAAGGTCAAATGAGGAGTCAATTAGTCTCTATAGAAAGTTCAAGATTGAGAACTCCTTGGCCTAAAATATGTTCAGTATGTCAAAATATGGACTACCGTATGGATAATGAGAAATCAGAAGGCTTCAATTAGTCTGTATGGAAAATTCAAGATCAAGGCCTCTTTGGCCTGAAATATTTTCAGTATGTAAAATATTGAATACCATATGGTTGATGAGAAATCAGAAGGCCTCAATTAGGAAAGATGTTCAAAAGGTCAAAGAAGGAGTGAATTAGTCTCTGTAGAGAACGAGAACGCTTCAGCCTGCAAATTGTTCAGTATGTCAAATATGGAATACTGTAAGGTTGATGAGAAATCAGAAGGCCTCAATTAGTCTGTATAGAAAATTCAAGATCAAGGCCTGTTTGGCCTGAAATATTTTCAATATGTTAAATATGGACTACTGTATGGTTGATGAGAGATCAGAAGGAGTCAATTAGGAAATATGTTCAAAAGGTCAAATGAGGAGTCAATTAGTCTCTATAGAAAGTTCAAGATTGAGAACTCCTTGGCCTGAAATATGTTCAGGATGTAAAATATGGACTACCGTATGGTTAATGAGAAATCAGAAGGCCTCAATTAGTCTGTGTAGAAAATTCAAGATCAAGGCCTCTTTGGCCTGAAATATTTTCAGTATGTTAAATATGGACTACTGTATGGTTGATGAGAGATCAGAAGGAGTCAATTAGGAAATATGTTCAAAAGGTCAAAGAAGGAGTGAATTAGTCTCTGTAGAGAACGAGATCTCTTCGGCCTGCAAATTGTTCAGTATGTCAAATATGGAATACTGTACGGTTGATGAGACATCAAACGACCTCAATTCGTCTGTATAGAAAATTCAAGATCAAGGCCTCTTTGGCCTTAAATATTTTCAGTATGTTAAATATGGACTACTGTATGGTTGATGAGAAGTCAAAAGACCTCAATTAGTTTTCATAGAAAATTCAAGATCAAGGCCTCTTTTGGGTTGAAATATTTTCAGTATGTCAAATATGGACTACTGTATGGTTGATGAGACATCAGAAGGAGTCAATTAGGAAAGATGTTCAAAAGGTCAAAGAAGAATGAATTAGTCTCTGTAGAGAACGAGAACTCTTCGGCCTGCAAATTGTTCAGTATGTCAAATATGTAACACTGTACGGTTGATGAGACATCAAAAGACCTCAAATCGTCTGTACAGAAAATTCAAGATCAAGGCCTCTTTAGCCTGAAATGTTTTAAGTATGTAAAATATGGACTACCGTATGGTTGATGAGAAATCAGAAGGAGTCAATTAGGAAAGATGTTCAAAACGTCAAATAAGGAGACAATTAGTCCTATAGATAGTTCAAGATTGAGAACTCCTTGGCCTCAAATATGTTCAGTATGTAAAATATGGACTACCCTATGGTTGAGGAGGTCAAAAGTCCTCAATTAGTGTGTATAGAAAATTCAAGATCAAGGCCTCTTTTGGGTTGAAATATTTTCAGTATGTCAAATATGGACTACTGGTTGATGAGACATCAGAAGGAGTCAATTAGGAAAGATGTTCAAAAGGTCAAATAAGTATGACTAATATGACATCAGAAGGAGTCTAGAAGTAGGAATGGAATGATAAAGTTTCAAGACTCTGTGGAAAGAAAGATGTTCACTAGGTCAAATATGGACTACTGTTTGGCTGATGTAACATCAGAAGCAGTCGATGAATGAGTATGTATAGAAAGTTCAAAACCGAGGTCTATTTGACCAGAAAAATGTTCAGTACGTAAAATTTGGATAAATGTCTGGCTGATGTAACATCATATGGAGTCAATGAGCATGAAAAATTCAAGAACGAGAACTCTTTGGCCGGTAAATTGTTCAGTATGTCATATTTGGAATACTGTATGGTTAATGAGAAATCAGAAGGCCTCAATTAGTCTGTATAGAAAATTCAAGATCAAGGCCTCTTTGGCCTGAAATATTTTCAGTATGTTAAATATGTACTACTGTATGGTTGATGAGAGATCAGAAGGAGTCAATTAGGAAATATGTTGAAAAGGTAAAATGAGGAGTCAATTAGTCTCTATAGAAAGTTCAAGATTGAGAACTCCTTGGTCTGAAATATGTTCAGTATGTAAAATATGGACTACCCTATGGTTGATGAGAAGTCAAAAGACCTCAATTAGTTTGTATAGAAAATTCAAGATCAAGGCCTCTTTTGGGTTGAAATATTTTCAGTATGTCAAATATGGACTACTGTACAGTTAATGAGACATCAGAAGGAGTCAATTAGGAAAGATGTTCAAAAAGTCAAGGAAGGAGTGAATTAGTCTCTGTAGAAAACGAGAACTTCGGCCTGCAAATTGTTCAGTATGTCAAATATGAAATACTGTACGGTTGATGAGACATCAAAAGACCTCAATTCGTCTGTACAGAAAATTCAAGATCAAGGCCTCTTTGGCCTGAAATATTTTAAGTATGTTAAATATGGACTACCGTATGGTTGATGAGAAATCAGAAGGAGTCAATTAGGAAAAATGTTCAAAAGGTCAAATAAGGAGACAATTAGTCCTATAGAAAGTTCAAGATTGAGAACTCCTTGGCCTCAAATATGTTCAGTATGTAAAATATGGACTACCCTATGGTTGATGAGGTCAAAAGTCCTCAATTAGTTTGTATAGAAAATTCAAGATCAAGGCCTCTTTTGGGTTGAAATATTTTCAGTATTTCAAATATGGACTACTGTATGGTTGATGAGATATCAAAAGACCTCAATTCGTCTGTACAGAAAATTCAAGATCAAGGCCTCTTTGGCCTGAAATATTTTCAGTATGTTAAATATGGTCTACTGTACGGTTGATGAGAGACCAGATGGAGTCAATTAGGAAATATATTCAGAAGGTCAAATGAGGAGTCAATTAGTCTCTATAGAAAGTTCAAGATTGAGAACTCCTTGGCCTGAAATATGTTCAGTATGTAAAATATGGACTACCGTATGGTTAATGAGAAATCAGAAGGCCTCAATTAGTCTGTATAGAAAATTCAAGATCAAGGCATCTTTGGCCTGAAATATTTTCAGTATGTAAAATATGGACTACTGTATGGTTGATGAGAAATCAAAAGACCTCAATTAGTCTGTTTAGAAAATTCAAGATCAAGGCCTCTTTGGCCTCAAATATTTTCAGTATGTAAAATATGGACTACCATATGGTTGATGAGATATCAGAAGGAGTCAATTAGGAAAGATGTTCAAAAGGTCAAATAAGGAGACAATTAGTAATATAGAAAGATCAAGATTGAGAACTCTTCGGCCTCAAATATGTTCAGTATGTAAAGTATGGACTACCCTATGGTTGATGAGAAGTCAAAAGACGTCAATTAGTTTGTATAGAAAATTCAAGATCAAGGCCTCTTTTGGGTTGAAATATTTTCAGTATGTCAAATATGGACTACTGTATAGTTAATGAGACATCAGAAGGAGTCAATTAGGAAAGATGTTCAAAAGGTCAAAGAAGGAGTGAATTAGTCTCTGTAGAAAGTTCAAGATTGAGACCTCCTTGGCCTGAAATATGTTCAGTAGGGTGAATTCAGGGTGATTGGGACACATTTTGCCGTTGAGATGACTTGGAAAAAGTGTCCCAATCACCATGAATTCACCCTATGTCAAATATGGAATACCGTTATGGTTGATGAGACATCAAAAGACCTCGATTAGTCAATATAGAAAATTCAAGAACAAGGTCTCTTTTGGCTTGAAATATTTTCAGTATGTCAAATATGGACTACTGCATGGTTGATGAGAGATCATGAGTCAATTAGGAAAGTTTTTCCAAAGGTTAAATAAGCAGTCAATTAGACTCTATTGAATGTTCAATATGTAAAATATGGACTACCGCACGGTTGATGAGACATCAAAAGACCTCAATTAGTCTGTATAGAACATTCAACATCAAGGCCTCTTTGGCCTGAGATATGTTCAGTATGTAAAATACGGACTACAGTGTGGTTGATGAGACATCAAAAGACCTCAATTAGTCTGTATAGAACATTCAACAACAAGGCCTCTTTTGCCTCAAATATGTTCAGTATGTAAAATATGGACTACCCTATGGTTGATGAGGTCAAAAGTCCTCAATTAGTTTGTATAGAAAATTCAAGATCAAGGCCTCTTTTGGGTTGAAATATTTTCAGTATGTCAAATATGGACTACTATGCAGTAGTACATATTTGATATACTGAAAATATTTCAAGCCAAAAGAGGCCTTGATCTCAGGTTGATGAGAGAGTCAATTAGGAAAGATGTTCAAAAGGTCAAATAAAAAGTTAATTAGTCTCTATAGAAAGGTCAAGATTGAGAACTTTTTGGCTTGAAATATGTTCAATATGTAAAATATTAAACATATGTTATTTTGCATTGCATACACGAACTTACTCAGTCCGTTATGCATTGAGAAGATATAACAACTGTTACATTGAATTGCAAACAAGAAATAACTTTACTCCGTTGCATTGCATTGCATACAATAACTAACTTGTTCTGTTGTGCAGTGAAGAATAACATACGCTATGCACTGTTTCATTGTATTATATACACCACATAACATACGAGTTGCATTACATTACAGCAAGATCTACCGTTCTTGAAGATGATCCGTTGGTCGTTGAAGAATATAATATATAATTTAATCAATTGAATGCAAGAACTTCATTATGCATTGAAGTGATAACATTAAATATGTGTTGTTGCATTACATGCAAGTAATAAGTTATCTCGTTGTGCACTAAAAAAGATATAACACACGGGAGCAGTTGCACTGTATTGCATACAAGAACTAAGTCATTCCGGTTTGCAATTGAAGAGATAACATATGAATGCGTTGTAATGCATTCAATAATAACTTATTTCATTTTACATTTAAGACATAACACATGACATCGGTGCTGTTTGCATTGCATTCTATACAAAATCTAACTTGTTTTGTTGTACAGTTAAGAATAAAACAAAATATGCTGTTTCGTTAGATTGTAAACAAGTACGATTTTATCCCATTGTACATAAAAAAAACCATAACAAATGTGCTGTTGCAATGCATACACTGAGTTAATTATGCATTGAAGCGATAACACATAAAACGTGTTGTTGCATTGCATACAAGAATTAAATTATTCTATTATGCATCGAACGAAACACGCAACATATGTGATTTTGCATTGCATACACGAACTTACTCAGTCCGTTATGCATTGAGAAGATATAACAACTGTTGCATTGAATTGCAAACAAGAAATAACTGTATTCCGTTGCATTGCATTGCATACAAGAACTAACTAATTTCTTTATGCATTGAAAAGATATTACATAAAATATGGGATTTTGTATAACATTGTATACAATGGAATTTGCACTGCATTGCATTATTGCATTATATACTTTTATATTATATTGACTTGCATTAAAATATAAAACGTGCATGCATGCAATAACTAACTTGTTCTGTTGTGCAGTGAAGAATAACATACGCTATGCACTGTTTCATTGTATTGTATACACCACATAACATACGAGTTTCATTACATACGAGTTGCATTGCATTACAGCAAGATCTACCTTGATCCGTTGCTTGTTGAAGAATATAATATATAATTGAATCCATTGAATGCAAGAACGTAGTCCATTTTGCATTGAAGTGATAACATTAAATATGTGTTGTTGCATTACATGCAAGTAATAACTTATCTCGTTGTGCACTGAAAAGATATAACACACTGGAGCAGTTGCACTGTATTGCATACAAGAACTTAGTCATTCCGTTTTGCAATTGAAGAGATAACATATGAATGCGTTGTATTGCATTCAATAACAACTTATTTCCTTTTACATTTAAAACATAACACGACATCGGTGCTGTTTGCATTGCATTCTATACAAAATCTAACTTGTTTTGTTGTGCAGTTAAGAATAAAACAAAATATGCTGTTTTGTTAGATTGTAGACAAGCACTAATTTATCCCATTGTACATTAAAAAAAACACAACAAATGTGCTGTTGCAATGCATACACTGAGTTAATCAATTATGCATTAAGAGATAACATAAAACGTGTTGTTGCATTGCATACAAGAATTAAATTATTCTATTATGCATCGAACGAAACACGCAACATATGTGATTTTGCATTGCATACACGAACTTACTCAGTCCGTTATGCATTGAGAAGATAAAACAACTGTTGCATTGAATTGCAAACAAGAAATAACTTTATTCCGTTGCATTGCATACAAGAACTAACTAATTTCATTATGCATTGAAAAGATGTTACATAAAATATGGGATTTTGTATATCATTGTATACAATGGAATTTGCACTGCGTTGCATTATTGCATTATATACTTTTATATTATTTTGACTTGCATTAAAGTATAACACATGTGCATGCATGCAATAACTAACTTGATCTGTTGTGCAGTGAAGAATAACATACGCTATGCACTGTTTAATTGTATTGTATACACCACATAACAAACGAGTTGCATTACATACGAGTTGCATTGCAATTACAGCAAGATCTACCTTGATCCGTTCCTCTTTGAAGAATATAATATATCATTTAATCCATTGAATGCAAGAGCTTAGTCCATTATGCATTGAAGTGATAACATTAAATATGTGTTGTTGCATTACATGCAAGTAATAACTTATCTCGTTGTGCACTGAAAAGATATAACACACTGGAGCAGTTGCACTGTATTGCATACAAGAACTAAGTCATTCCGTTTTGCAATTGAAGAGATAACATATGAATGCGTTGTATTGCGTTCAATAATAACTTATTTCCTTTTACATTTAAGACATAACACATGACATCGGTGCTGTTTGCATTGCATTCTATACAAAATCTAACTTGTTTTGTTGTGCAGTTAAGAATAAAACAAAATATGCTGTTTTGTTAGATTGTAGACAAGCACGAATTTATCCCATTGTACATTAAAAAAAACACAACAAATGTGCTGTTGCAATGCATACACTGAGTTAATCAATTATGCATTAAGAGATAACATAAAACGTGTTGTTGCATTGCATACAAGAATTAAATTATTCTATTATGCATCGAACGAAACACGCAACATATGTGATTTTGCATTGCATACACGAACTTACTCAGTCCGTTATGCATTGAGAAGATAAAACAACTGTTGCATTGAATTGCAAACAAGAAATAACTTTATTCCGTTGCATTGCATACAAGAACTAACTAATTTCATTATGCATTGAAAAGATGTTACATAAAATATGGGATTTTGTATATCATTGTATACAATGGAATTTGCACTGCGTTGCATTATTGCATTATATACTTTTATATTATTTTGACTTGCATTAAAGTATAACACATGTGCATGCATGCAATAACTAACTTGTTCTGTTGTGCAGTGAAGAATAACATACGCTATGCACTGTTTAATTGTATTGTATACACCACATAACAAACGAGTTGCATTACATACGAGTTGCATTGCAATTACAGCAAGATCTACCTTGATCCGTTCCTCTTTGAAGAATATAATATATCATTTAATCCATTGAATGCAAGAGCTTAGTCCATTATGCATTGAAGTGATAACATTAAATATGTGTTGTTGCATTACATACAAGTAATAACTTATCTCGTTGTGCACTGAAAAGATATAACACACTGGAGCAGTTGCACTGTATTGCATACAAGAACTAAGTCATTCCGTTTTGCAATTGAAGAGATAACATATGAATGCGTTGTATTGCGTTCAATAATAACTTATTTCCTTTTACATTTAAGACATAACACATGACATCGGTGCTGTTTGCATTGCATTCTATACAAAATCTAACTTGTTTTGTTGTGCAGTTAAGAATAAAACAAAATATGCTGTTTTGTTAGATTGTAGACAAGCACGAATTTATCCCATTGTACATTAAAAAAAACATAACAAATGTGCTGTTGCAATGCATACACTGAGTTAATCAATTATGCATTAAGAGATAACATAAAACGTGTTGTTGCATTGCATACAAGAATTAAATTATTCTATTATGCATCGAACGAAACACGCAACATATGTGATTTTGCATTGCATACACGAACTTACTCAGTCCGTTATGCATTGAGAAGATAAAACAACTGTTGCATTGAATTGCAAACAAGAAATAACTTTATTCCGTTGCATTGCATACAAGAACTAACTAATTTCATTATGCATTGAAAAGATGTTACATAAAATATGGGATTTTGTATATCATTGTATACAATGGAATTTGCACTGCGTTGCATTATTGCATTATATACTTTTATATTATTTTGACTTGCATTAAAGTATAACACATGTGCATGCATGCAATAACTAACTTGTTCTGTTGTGCAGTGAAGAATAACATACGCTATGCACTGTTTAATTGTATTGTATACACCACATAACAAACGAGTTGCATTACATACGAGTTGCATTGCAATTACAGCAAGATCTACCTTGATCCGTTCCTCTTTGAAGAATATAATATATCATTTAATCCATTGAATGCAAGAGCTTAGTCCATTATGCATTGAAGTGATAACATTAAATATGTGTTGTTGCATTACATGCAAGTAATAACTTATCTCGTTGTGCACTGAAAAGATATAACACACTGGAGCAGTTGCACTGTATTGCATACAAGAACTAAGTCATTCCGTTTTGCAATTGAAGAGATAACATATGAATGCGTTGTATTGCGTTCAATAATAACTTATTTCCTTTTACATTTAAGACATAACACATGACATCGGTGCTGTTTGCATTGCATTCTATACAAAATCTAACTTGTTTTGTTGTGCAGTTAAGAATAAAACAAAATATGCTGTTTTGTTAGATTGTAGACAAGCACGAATTTATCCCATTGTACATTAAAAAAACAACATAACAAATGTGCTGTTGCAATGCATACACTGAGTTAATCAATTATGCATTGAAGAGATAACACATAAAACGTGTTGTTGCATTGCACACACTAATTAAATTATTCCAGTATGCATCGAACGAAACACGCAACATATGTGATTTTGCATTGCATACACGAACTTACTCAGTCCGTTATGCATTGAGAAAATATAACAACTGTTGCATTGAATTGCAAACAAGAAATAACTTTATTCCGTTGCATTGCATACAAGAACTAACTAATTTCATTATGCATTGAAAAGATTTTACATAAAATATGGGATTTTGTATATCATTGTATACAATGGAATTTGCACTGCGTTGCATTATTGCATTATATACTTTTATATTATTTTGACTTGCATTAAAGTATAACACATGTGCATGCATGCAATAACTAACTTGTTCTGTTGTGCAGTGAAGACTAACATACGCTATGCACTGTTTCATTGTATTGTATACACCACATAACAAACGAGTTGCATTACATACGAGTTGGATTGCAATTACAGCAAGATCTACCTTGATCCGTTGCTCTTTGAAGAATATAATATATCATTTAATCCATTGAATGCAAGAGCTTAGTCCATTATGCATTGAAGTGATAACATTAAATATGTGTTGTTGCATTACATACAAGTAATAACTTATCTCGTTGTGCACTGAAAAGATATAACACACTGGAGCAGTTGCACTGTATTGCATACAAGAACTAAGTCATTCCGTTTTGCAATTGAAGAGATAACATATGAATGCGTTGTATTGCGTTCAATAATAACTTATTTCCTTTTACATTTAAGACATAACACATGACATCGGTGCTGTTTGCATTGCATTCTATACAAAATCTAACTTGTTTTGTTGTGCAGTTAAGAATAAAACAAAATATGCTGTTTTGTTAGATTGTAGACAAGCACGAATTTATCCCATTGTACATTAAAAAAAACATAACAAATGTGCTGTTGCAATGCATACACTGAGTTAATCAATTATGCATTGAAGAGATAACACATAAAACGTGTTGTTGCATTGCATACACTAATTAAATTATTCCAGTATGCATCGAACGAAACACGCAACATATGTGATTTTGCATTGCATACACGAACTTACTCAGTCCGTTATGCATTGAGAAGATATAACAACTGTTGCATTGAATTGCAAACAAGAAATAACTTTATTCCGTTGCATTGAATTGCAAACAAGAAATAACTTTATTCCGTTGCATTGCATACAAGAACTAACTAATTTCATTATGCATTGAAAATATATTACATAAAATATGGGATTTTGTATATCATTGTATACAATGGAATTTGCACTGCGTTGCATTATTGCATTATATACTTTTATATTATATTGACTTGCATTAAAGTATAACACATGTGCATGCATGCAATAACTAACTTGTTCTGTTGTGCAGTGAAGAATAACATACGCTATGCACTGTTTAATTGTATTGTATACACCACATAACAAACGAGTTGCATTACATACGAGTTGCATTGCAATTACAGCAAGATCTACCTTGATCCGTTGCTCTTTGAAGAATATAATATATCATTTAATCCATTGAATGCAAGAGCTTAGTCCATTATGCATTGAAGTGATAACATTAAATATGTGTTGTTGCATTACATACAAGTAATAACTTATCTCGTTGTGCACTGAAAAGATATAACACACTGGAGCAGTTGCACTGTATTGCATACAAGAACTAAGTCATTCCGTTTTGCAATTGAAGAGATAACATATGAATGCGTTGTATTGCGTTCAATAATAACTTATTTCCTTTTACATTTAAGACATAACACATGACATCGGTGCTGTTTGCATTGCATTCTATACAAAATCTAACTTGTTTTGTTGTGCAGTTAAGAATAAAACAAAATATGCTGTTTTGTTAGATTGTAGACAAGCACGAATTCATCCCATTGTACATTAAAAAAAACATAACAAATGTGCTGTTGCAATGCATACACTGAGTTAATCAATTATGCATTGAAGAGATAACACATAAAACGTGTTGTTGCATTGCATACACTAATTAAATTATTCCAGTATGCATCGAACGAAACACGCAACATATGTGATTTTGCATTGCATACACGAACTTACTCAGTCCGTTATGCATTGAGAAAATATAACAACTGTTGCATTGAATTGCAAACAAGAAATAACTTTATTCCGTTGCATTGAATTGCAAACAAGAAATAACTTTATTCCGTTGCATTGCATACAAGAACTAACTAATTTCATTATGCATTGAAAAGATATTACATAAAATATGGGATTTTGTATATCATTGTATACAATGGAATTTGCACTGCGTTGCATTATTGCATTATATACTTTTATATTATATTGACTTGCATTAAAGTATAACACATGTGCATGCATGCAATAACTAACTTGTTCTGTTGTGCAGTGAAGAATAACATACGCTATGCACTGTTTCATTGTATTGTATACACCACATAACATACGAGTTTCATTACATACGAGTTGCATTGCATTACAGCAAGATCTACCTTGATCCGTTGCTTGTTGAAGAATATAATATATAATTGAATCCATTGAATGCAAGAACGTAGTCCATTTTGCATTGAAGTGATAACATTAAATATGTGTTGTTGCATTACATGCAAGTAATAACTTATCTCGTTGTGCACTGAAAAGATATAACACACTGGAGCAGTTGCACTGTATTGCATACAAGAACTTAGTCATTCCGTTTTGCAATTGAAGAGATAACATATGAATGCGTTGTATTGCATTCAATAACAACTTATTTCCTTTTACATTTAAAACATAACACGACATCGGTGCTGTTTGCATTGCATTCTATACAAAATCTAACTTGTTTTGTTGTGCAGTTAAGAATAAAACAAAATATGCTGTTTTGTTAGATTGTAGACAAGCACTAATGTATCCCATTGTACATTAAAAAAAACACAACAAATGTGCTGTTGCAATGCATACACTGAGTTAATCAATTATGCATTAAGAGATAACATAAAACGTGTTGTTGCATTGCATACAAGAATTAAATTATTCTATTATGCATCGAACGAAACACGCAACATATGTGATTTTGCATTGCATACACGAACTTACTCAGTCCGTTATGCATTGAGAAGATAAAACAACTGTTGCATTGAATTGCAAACAAGAAATAACTTTATTCCGTTGCATTGCATACAAGAACTAACTAATTTCATTATGCATTGAAAAGATGTTACATAAAATATGGGATTTTGTATATCATTGTATACAATGGAATTTGCACTGCGTTGCATTATTGCATTATATACTTTTATATTATTTTGACTTGCATTAAAGTATAACACATGTGCATGCATGCAATAACTAACTTGTTCTGTTGTGCAGTGAAGAATAACATACGCTATGCACTGTTTAATTGTATTGTATACACCACATAACAAACGAGTTGCATTACATACGAGTTGCATTGCAATTACAGCAAGATCTACCTTGATCCGTTCCTCTTTGAAGAATATAATATATCATTTAATCCATTGAATGCAAGAGCTTAGTCCATTATGCATTGAAGTGATAACATTAAATATGTGTTGTTGCATTACATGCAAGTAATAACTTATCTCGTTGTGCACTGAAAAGATATAACACACTGGAGCAGTTGCACTGTATTGCATACAAGAACTAAGTCATTCCGTTTTGCAATTGAAGAGATAACATATGAATGCGTTGTATTGCGTTCAATAATAACTTATTTCCTTTTACATTTAAGACATAACACATGACATCGGTGCTGTTTGCATTGCATTCTATACAAAATCTAACTTGTTTTGTTGTGCAGTTAAGAATAAAACAAAATATGCTGTTTTGTTAGATTGTAGACAAGCACGAATTTATCCCATTGTACATTAAAAAAACAACATAACAAATGTGCTGTTGCAATGCATACACTGAGTTAATCAATTATGCATTGAAGAGATAACACATAAAACGTGTTGTTGCATTGCACACACTAATTAAATTATTCCAGTATGCATCGAACGAAACACGCAACATATGTGATTTTGCATTGCATACACGAACTTACTCAGTCCGTTATGCATTGAGAAAATATAACAACTGTTGCATTGAATTGCAAACAAGAAATAACTTTATTCCGTTGCATTGCATACAAGAACTAACTAATTTCATTATGCATTGAAAAGATTTTACATAAAATATGGGATTTTGTATATCATTGTATACAATGGAATTTGCACTGCGTTGCATTATTGCATTATATACTTTTATATTATTTTGACTTGCATTAAAGTATAACACATGTGCATGCATGCAATAACTAACTTGTTCTGTTGTGCAGTGAAGACTAACATACGCTATGCACTGTTTCATTGTATTGTATACACCACATAACAAACGAGTTGCATTACATACGAGTTGGATTGCAATTACAGCAAGATCTACCTTGATCCGTTGCTCTTTGAAGAATATAATATATCATTTAATCCATTGAATGCAAGAGCTTAGTCCATTATGCATTGAAGTGATAACATTAAATATGTGTTGTTGCATTACATACAAGTAATAACTTATCTCGTTGTGCACTGAAAAGATATAACACACTGGAGCAGTTGCACTGTATTGCATACAAGAACTAAGTCATTCCGTTTTGCAATTGAAGAGATAACATATGAATGCGTTGTATTGCGTTCAATAATAACTTATTTCCTTTTACATTTAAGACATAACACATGACATCGGTGCTGTTTGCATTGCATTCTATACAAAATCTAACTTGTTTTGTTGTGCAGTTAAGAATAAAACAAAATATGCTGTTTTGTTAGATTGTAGACAAGCACGAATTTATCCCATTGTACATTAAAAAAAACATAACAAATGTGCTGTTGCAATGCATACACTGAGTTAATCAATTATGCATTGAAGAGATAACACATAAAACGTGTTGTTGCATTGCATACACTAATTAAATTATTCCAGTATGCATCGAACGAAACACGCAACATATGTGATTTTGCATTGCATACACGAACTTACTCAGTCCGTTATGCATTGAGAAGATATAACAACTGTTGCATTGAATTGCAAACAAGAAATAACTTTATTCCGTTGCATTGAATTGCAAACAAGAAATAACTTTATTCCGTTGCATTGCATACAAGAACTAACTAATTTCATTATGCATTGAAAAGATATTACATAAAATATGGGATTTTGTATATCATTGTATACAATGGAATTTGCACTGCGTTGCATTATTGCATTATATACTTTTATATTATATTGACTTGCATTAAAGTATAACACATGTGCATGCATGCAATAACTAACTTGTTCTGTTGTGCAGTGAAGAATAACATACGCTATGCACTGTTTAATTGTATTGTATACACCACATAACAAACGAGTTGCATTACATACGAGTTGCATTGCAATTACAGCAAGATCTACCTTGATCCGTTGCTCTTTGAAGAATATAATATATCATTTAATCCATTGAATGCAAGAGCTTAGTCCATTATGCATTGAAGTGATAACATTAAATATGTGTTGTTGCATTACATACAAGTAATAACTTATCTCGTTGTGCACTGAAAAGATATAACACACTGGAGCAGTTGCACTGTATTGCATACAAGAACTAAGTCATTCCGTTTTGCAATTGAAGAGATAACATATGAATGCGTTGTATTGCGTTCAATAATAACTTATTTCCTTTTACATTTAAGACATAACACATGACATCGGTGCTGTTTGCATTGCATTCTATACAAAATCTAACTTGTTTTGTTGTGCAGTTAAGAATAAAACAAAATATGCTGTTTTGTTAGATTGTAGACAAGCACGAATTCATCCCATTGTACATTAAAAAAAACATAACAAATGTGCTGTTGCAATGCATACACTGAGTTAATCAATTATGCATTGAAGAGATAACACATAAAACGTGTTGTTGCATTGCATACACTAATTAAATTATTCCAGTATGCATCGAACGAAACACGCAACATATGTGATTTTGCATTGCATACACGAACTTACTCAGTCCGTTATGCATTGAGAAAATATAACAACTGTTGCATTGAATTGCAAACAATAAATAACTTTATTCCGTTGCATTGAATTGCAAACAAGAAATAACTTTATTCCGTTGCATTGCATACAAGAACTAACTAATTTCATTATGCATTGAAAAGATATTACATAAAATATGGGATTTTGTATATCATTGTATACAATGGAATTTGCACTGCGTTGCATTATTGCATTATATACTTTTATATTATATTGACTTGCATTAAAGTATAACACATGTGCATGCATGCAATAACTAACTTGTTCTGTTGTGCAGTGAAGAATAACATACGCTATGCACTGTTTCATTGTATTGTATACACCACATAACATACGAGTTTCATTACATACGAGTTGCATTGCATTACAGCAAGATCTACCTTGATCCGTTGCTTGTTGAAGAATATAATATATAATTGAATCCATTGAATGCAAGAACGTAGTCCATTTTGCATTGAAGTGATAACATTAAATATGTGTTGTTGCATTACATGCAAGTAATAACTTATCTCGTTGTGCACTGAAAAGATATAACACACTGGAGCAGTTGCACTGTATTGCATACAAGAACTTAGTCATTCCGTTTTGCAATTGAAGAGATAACATATGAATGCGTTGTATTGCATTCAATAACAACTTATTTCCTTTTACATTTAAAACATAACACGACATCGGTGCTGTTTGCATTGCATTCTATACAAAATCTAACTTGTTTTGTTGTGCAGTTAAGAATAAAACAAAATATGCTGTTTTGTTAGATTGTAGACAAGCACTAATGTATCCCATTGTACATTAAAAAAAACACAACAAATGTGCTGTTGCAATGCATACACTGAGTTAATCAATTATGCATTAAGAGATAACATAAAACGTGTTGTTGCATTGCATACAAGAATTAAATTATTCTATTATGCATCGAACGAAACACGCAACATATGTGATTTTGCATTGCATACACGAACTTACTCAGTCCGTTATGCATTGAGAAGATAAAACAACTGTTGCATTGGAATTGCAAACAAGAAATAACTTTATTCCGTTGCATTGCATACAAGAACTAACTAATTTCATTATGCATTGAAAAGATGTTACATAAAATATGGGATTTTGTATATCATTGTATACAATGGAATTTGCACTGCGTTGCATTATTGCATTATAATACTTTTATATTATTTTGACTTGCATTAAAGTATAACACATGTGCATGCATGCAATAACTAACTTGTTCTGTTGTGCAGTGAAGAATAACATACGCTATGCACTGTTTAATTGTATTGTATACACCACATAACAAACGAGTTGCATTACATACGAGTTGCATTGCAATTACAGCAAGATCTACCTTGATCCGTTCCTCTTTGAAGAATATAATATATCATTTAATCCATTGAATGCAAGAGCTTAGTCCATTATGCATTGAAGTGATAACATTAAATATGTGTTGTTGCATTACATGCAAGTAATAACTTATCTCGTTGTGCACTGAAAAGATATAACACACTGGAGCAGTTGCACTGTATTGCATACAAGAACTAAGTCATTCCGTTTTGCAATTGAAGAGATAACATATGAATGCGTTGTATTGCGTTCAATAATAACTTATTTCCTTTTACATTTAAGACATAACACATGACATCGGTGCTGTTTGCATTGCATTCTATACAAAATCTAACTTGTTTTGTTGTGCAGTTAAGAATAAAACAAAATATGCTGTTTTGTTAGATTGTAGACAAGCACGAATTCATCCCATTGTACATTAAAAAAAACATAACAAATGTGCTGTTGCAATGCATACACTGAGTTAATCAATTATGCATTGAAGAGATAACACATAAAACGTGTTGTTGCATTGCATACACTAATTAAATTATTCCAGTATGCATCGAACGAAACACGCAACATATGTGATTTTGCATTGCATACACGAACTTACTCAGTCCGTTATGCATTGAGAAAATATAACAACTGTTGCATTGAATTGCAAACAATAAATAACTTTATTCCGTTGCATTGAATTGCAAACAAGAAATAACTTTATTCCGTTGCATTGCATACAAGAACTAACTAATTTCATTATGCATTGAAAAGATATTACATAAAATATGGGATTTTGTATATCATTGTATACAATGGAATTTGCACTGCGTTGCATTATTGCATTATATACTTTTATATTATATTGACTTGCATTAAAGTATAACACATGTGCATGCATGCAATAACTAACTTGTTCTGTTGTGCAGTGAAGAATAACATACGCTATGCACTGTTTCATTGTATTGTATACACCACATAACATACGAGTTTCATTACATACGAGTTGCATTGCATTACAGCAAGATCTACCTTGATCCGTTGCTTGTTGAAGAATATAATATATAATTGAATCCATTGAATGCAAGAACGTAGTCCATTTTGCATTGAAGTGATAACATTAAATATGTGTTGTTGCATTACATGCAAGTAATAACTTATCTCGTTGTGCACTGAAAAGATATAACACACTGGAGCAGTTGCACTGTATTGCATACAAGAACTTAGTCATTCCGTTTTGCAATTGAAGAGATAACATATGAATGCGTTGTATTGCATTCAATAACAACTTATTTCCTTTTACATTTAAAACATAACACGACATCGGTGCTGTTTGCATTGCATTCTATACAAAATCTAACTTGTTTTGTTGTGCAGTTAAGAATAAAACAAAATATGCTGTTTTGTTAGATTGTAGACAAGCACTAATGTATCCCATTGTACATTAAAAAAAACACAACAAATGTGCTGTTGCAATGCATACACTGAGTTAATCAATTATGCATTAAGAGATAACATAAAACGTGTTGTTGCATTGCATACAAGAATTAAATTATTCTATTATGCATCGAACGAAACACGCAACATATGTGATTTTGCATTGCATACACGAACTTACTCAGTCCGTTATGCATTGAGAAGATAAAACAACTGTTGCATTGGAATTGCAAACAAGAAATAACTTTATTCCGTTGCATTGCATACAAGAACTAACTAATTTCATTATGCATTGAAAAGATGTTACATAAAATATGGGATTTTGTATATCATTGTATACAATGGAATTTGCACTGCGTTGCATTATTGCATTATAATACTTTTATATTATTTTGACTTGCATTAAAGTATAACACATGTGCATGCATGCAATAACTAACTTGTTCTGTTGTGCAGTGAAGAATAACATACGCTATGCACTGTTTAATTGTATTGTATACACCACATAACAAACGAGTTGCATTACATACGAGTTGCATTGCAATTACAGCAAGATCTACCTTGATCCGTTCCTCTTTGAAGAATATAATATATCATTTAATCCATTGAATGCAAGAGCTTAGTCCATTATGCATTGAAGTGATAACATTAAATATGTGTTGTTGCATTACATGCAAGTAATAACTTATCTCGTTGTGCACTGAAAAGATATAACACACTGGAGCAGTTGCACTGTATTGCATACAAGAACTAAGTCATTCCGTTTTGCAATTGAAGAGATAACATATGAATGCGTTGTATTGCGTTCAATAATAACTTATTTCCTTTTACATTTAAGACATAACACATGACATCGGTGCTGTTTGCATTGCATTCTATACAAAATCTAACTTGTTTTGTTGTGCAGTTAAGAATAAAACAAAATATGCTGTTTTGTTAGATTGTAGACAAGCACGAATTTATCCCATTGTACATTAAAAAAACAACATAACAAATGTGCTGTTGCAATGCATACACTGAGTTAATCAATTATGCATTGAAGAGATAACACATAAAACGTGTTGTTGCATTGCACACACTAATTAAATTATTCCAGTATGCATCGAACGAAACACGCAACATATGTGATTTTGCATTGCATACACGAACTTACTCAGTCCGTTATGCATTGAGAAAATATAACAACTGTTGCATTGAATTGCAAACAAGAAATAACTTTATTCCGTTGCATTGCATACAAGAACTAACTAATTTCATTATGCATTGAAAATATATTACATAAAATATGGGATTTTGTATATCATTGTATACAATGGAATTTGCACTGCGTTGCATTATTGCATTATATACTTTTATATTATATTGACTTGCATTAAAGTATAACACATGTGCATGCATGCAATAACTAACTTGTTCTGTTGTGCAGTGAAGAATAACATACGCTATGCACTGTTTAATTGTATTGTATACACCACATAACAAACGAGTTGCATTACATACGAGTTGCATTGCAATTACAGCAAGATCTACCTTGATCCGTTGCTCTTTGAAGAATATAATATATCATTTAATCCATTGAATGCAAGAGCGTAGTCCATTATGCATTGAAGTGATAACATTAAATATGTGTTGTTGCATTACATACAAGTAATAACTTATCTCGTTGTGCACTGAAAAGATATAACACACTGGATCAGTTGCACTGTATTGCATACAAGAACTAAGTCATTCCGTTTTGCAATTGAAGAGATAACATATGAATGCGTTGTATTGCGTTCAATAATAACTTATTTCCTTTTACATTTAAGACATAACACATGACATCGGTGCTGTTTGCATTGCATTCTATACAAAATCTAACTTGTTTTGTTGTGCAGTTAAGAATAAAACAAAATATGCTGTTTTGTTAGATTGTAGACAAGCACGAATTTATCCCATTGTACATTAAAAAAAACATAACAAATGTGCTGTTGCAATGCTTACACTGAGTTAATCAATTATGCATTGAAGAGATAACACATAAAACGTGTTGTTGCATTGCATACACTAATTAAATTATTCCAGTATGCATCGAACGAAACACGCAACATATGTGATTTTGCATTGCATACACGAACTTACTCAGTCCGTTATGCATTGAGAAAATATAACAACTGTTGCATTGAATTGCAAACAAGAAATAACTTTATCCGTTGCATTGCATACAAGAACTAACTAATTTCATTATGCATTGAAAAGATGTTACATAAAATATGGGATTTTGTATATCATTGTATACAATGGAATTTGCACTGCATTGCTTTATTGCTTTATGTTATATTGACTTGCATTAAAGTATAACACATGTTAAACATGCAATAAGTAACTTGTTCTGTTGTGCGGTGAAGAATAACATACGCTATGCACTGTTTCATTGTATTATATACACCACATAACAATACGAGTTGCATTACATTACAGCAAGATCTACCTTGATCCCTTGCTCGTTGAAGAATATAATATATAATTTAATCCATTGAATGCAAGAACTTAGTCCATTATGCACTGAAGTGATAACATTAAATATGTGTTGTTGCATTACATGCAAGTACTAAGTTATCTCGTTGTGCACTAAAAAAGATATAACACACGGGATCAGTTGCACTGTATTGCATACAATAACTAAGTCATTCCGGTTTGCAATTGAAGAGATAACATCTAACTTGTTTTGTTGTGCAGTTAAGAATAAAACAAAATATGCTGTTTCGTTAGATTGCAGACAAGAACGAATTTATCCTATTGTAAATTAAAAAAAACACATAACATATGTGCTGTTGATTAACTTGATTAACTCAGTGTACTGAGTTAATCAATTATGCATTGAAGAGATAACACATAACACGTGTTGTTGCATTGCATACAAGAATTAAATTATTCCGTTATGCATCGAACGGAATTGCATACACGAAGTAACTCAGTCAGTTATGCATTGAGAAGATATAACAACTGTTGCATTGAATTGCAAACAAGAAATAACTTTATTCCGTTGCATTGCATTGCATACAAGAACTAACTAATTTCATTATGCATTGAAAAGATATTACATAAAATATGGGATTTTGTATATCATTGTATACAATGGAATTTGCACTGCATTGCATTATTGCATTATATACTATACTATATATGCATCGAACGGAATTGCATACATGAACTAACTCAGTCCGTTATGCATTGAGAAGATACCAACATCTGATGCATTTTATTGCAAACAAAAACTAATGTACTCTGTTGCAAAATATATCACATAATGTATGTGATTTTATATTGCATTGCATTGTATTATATACTTTTATATTATATACTTATTGACTTGCATTGAAGAATAACACATGTGAATGAACATGCTTTGGATACAATAACTTATTCTGTTGTGCAGTGACGTGATAACATAATATATGTGTTGTTGCATTACATGCAAGTACTAACTTATTCCATTGTGCACTTAAAAGATTGCAATGCATACATGGTGTTAATGCACTGAGTAGATAACACATAACATATTACACTCAAACGTTATTATGGTACATTGCATTGCAAAGAGCACTGCATACAACAGAACTAACTCATTCCATGTGCTTTACAGAGATAACATATAACGAATCTCATTCCCCTGTTAAACATCACATTTGTGCGGTTTGCACTGCATATTGTAAAAGTATTGACTTTTTTATAAAGTCCATATTTGACTTACTGAAGACTTTTCAGGCCAAAGAGTTGTCGATCTTGAATTAATCATGCTCATTGACTTTGTCTGATGTTACACCAGCGAGACATTCATCCGTATTTTACGTACTGAACATATTTCAGGTTAAAGAGACCTCGAGCTTGAACTTTCTATACATAAGCATGACTGCTTCTGATGTTACATCAGCCAAACAGTAGTCAATATTTGACCTATGTCAAGTATGGACTATATAGTTGATGAGACATCAGACAGAGACGATTTGGACTCTGTATGACTGATACAACATCAGATGGAATCTAGAAGTAGGAATGGAATGATAAAGTTTCAAGGCTCTGTGGAAAGAAAGATGTTCAATAGGTCAAATATGGAATACTGTATGGTTGAAGAGACATCAAAAGGAGTCAATTAGTCTCTATAGAAAGTTCAATATTGAGAACTCCTTGGCCTGAAATATGTTCAGTATTTAAAATATGGACTACCGTAGGATAGATGAGAAATCAGAAGGCCTCAATTAGTCAGTATTGAAAATTCAAGATCAAGGCCTCTTTTGGCTTGAAATATTTTCAGTATGTCAAATATGGACTACTGCATGGTTGATGAGAGATCAGGAGTCAATTAGGAACGTTTTTCAAAAGGTTAAATAAGGAGTCAATTAGTCTCTATAGAAAGTTCAAGATTGAGAACTCCTTGGCCTGAAATATGTTCAATATGTAAAATATGGACTACCGTACTGTTGATGAGACATCAAAAGACCCCAATTAGTCTGTATAAAACATTCAACATCAAAGCCTCTTTGGCCTGAAATATGTTCAGTATGTAATATATGGACTACCGTATGGTTTATGACAAATCAGCAGGACTCAATTAGTCTGTATAGAAAATTCAAGCTCAAGGCTTCTTTTGCCTGAAATATTTTCAGTATGTAAAATATGGACTACTGTATGGTTGATGAGACATCAGAAGGAGTCAATTAGGAAAGAGGTTCAAAAGGTCAAATAAAAATTAAATTAGTCTGTATAGAAAGTTCAAGATTGAGAACTCCTTGGCCTGAAATATGTTCAATATGTAAAATATGGACTACTGTATGGTTGATGAGACATCAAAAGACCTCAATTAGTCTGTATAGAACATTCAACATCAAGGCCTCTTTCGGCTTGAAATATTTTCGGTATGTCAAATATGGACTACTGCACGGTTGATGAGGAATCATAAGGAGTCAATTAGGAAATATGTTCAAAAGGTCAAATAATGAGTCAATTAGTATCTATAGAAAGTTCAAGATTGAGAACGCTTGGCCTGAAATATGTTCAGTATGTAAAATATCGACTACCGTATGATAGATGAGGAATCAGAAGGCCTCAATTAGTCTTTATAGAAAATTCAAGCTCAAGGCTTCTTTCGCCTGAAATATTTTCAGTATGTAAAATATGGACTACTGTATGGTTGATGAGACATCAGAAGGAGTCAATTAGGAAAGAGGTTCAAAAGGTCAAATAAAAAGTAAATTAGGTTGTATAGAAAGTTCAAGATTGAGAACTCCTTGGCCTGAAATAGGTTCAATATGTAAAATATGGACTACTGTATGGTTGATGAGACATCAAAAGACCTCAATTAGTCTGTATAGAACATTCAACATCAAGGCCTCTTTCGGCTTGAAATATTTTCGGTATGTCAAATATGGACTACTGCACGGTTGATGAGGAATCAGAAGGAGTCAATTAGGAAATATGTTCAAAAGGTCAAATAATGAGTCAATTAGTATCTATAGAAAGTTCAAGATTGAGAACGCTTGGCCTGAAATATGTTCAGTATGTAAAATATCGACTACCGTATGATAGATGAGGAATCAGAAGGCCTCAAGTAGTCTTTATAGAAAATTCAAGATCAAGTCATCTTTGGCATGAAATATTTTCAGTATGGAAATATGTATATAAAATATGTATAATATTAAAAATTTCAATATTGACTAATTGAGGCATTCTGTTTTCTCATCAACCATACGGTAGTCCTTATTTGATCTTTTGAACATCTTTCCAAATTGTCTCCGTCTGATGTCTCATCAACTATACAGTAGTCCATACTTGATATACTGAAAATATTTCATGCCAAAGATGACTTGATCTTGAATTTTCTATAAAGACTAATTGAGGCCCTCTGATTCCTCATCTATCATACGGTAGTCCATATTTTACATACTGAACATATTTCAAGCCAAGCGTTCTCAATCTTGAACTTTCTATAGATACTAATTGACTCATTATTTGACCTTTTGAACATATTTCCTAATTGACTCCTTCTGATCTCTCATGAACCATACAGTAGTCCATATTTTACATACTGAACATATTTCAGGCCAAAGAGGCCTTGATCTTGAATTTTCTATACAGACTAATTGAGGTCTTTTGATGTCTCATCAACCATACGGTAGTCCATATATTACATACTGAATATATTTCAAGCCAAAAGGGGCCTTTATCTTGAATCTTCCATACTGTCTAATTGACTCCTTTTGATGTCTCTTCAACCATGCAGTAGTCCATATTTGACATACTGAAAATATTTCAGTCGAAAGATGCCTTGATTTGAATTTTCTATACAGACTAATTGAGGTCTTTTGATGTCTCATCAACCGTACGGTAGTCCATATTTTACATATTGAACATATTTCAGGCCAAGGAGTTCTCAATCTTGAACTTTCTATAAAGACTAATTTACTTTTTATTTGACCTTTTGAACATCTTTCCTAACTGACTCCTTCTGATCTCTCATCAACCATGCAGTAGTCCATATTTGACATACTGAACATATTTCAGGCCAAAGAGGCCTTGATCTTGAATTTTCAATATTGACTAATTGAGGCATTCTGTTTTCTCATCAACCATACGGTAGTCCATATTTGACGTATTGAACATCTTTCTTTCCACAGAGTCTTGAAACTTTATCATTCCATTCCTACTTCTAGACTCCATCTGATGTTATATCAGTCATAAAGAGTCCTTATTTGATCCTTTGTACATCTTTCCAAATTGTCTCCTTCCGATGTCTCATCAACCATACAGTATATTTGACATACTGAAAATATTTCAGGCGAAAGAGGCCTTGATTTGAATTTTCTATACAGACTAATTGAGGTCTTTTGATGTCTCATCAACCATACGGTAGTCCATATTTTACATATTGAATATATTTCATGGCAAAGAGTTCTCAATATTGAACTTTCTATAGAGACTAATTGGCTCCTTTTAATGTCTCTTCAACCATACAGTATTCCATATTTGACCTATTGAACATCTTTCTTTCCACAGAGTCTTGAAACTTTATCATTCCATTCCTACTTCTAGACTTCATCTGATGTTATATCAGTCATACAGAGTCCTTATTTGATCCTTTGTACATCTTTCCAAATTGTCTCCGTCTGATGTCTCATCGACTATACAGTAGTCCATATTTGACATACTGAAAATATTTCATGCCAAAGATGACTTGATCTTGAATTTTCTATAAAGACTACTTGAGGCCTTCTGATTCCTCATCTATCATACGGTAGTCGATATTTTACATACTGAACATATTTCAGGCCAAGCGTTCTCAATCTTGAACTTTCTATAGATACTAATTGACTCATTATTTGACCTTTTGAACATATTTCCTAATTGACTCCTTCTGATTCCTCATCAACCGTGCAGTAGTCCATATTTGACATACCGAAAATATTTCAAGCCGAAAGAGGCCTTGATGTTGAATGTTCTATACAGACTAATTGAGGTCTTTTGATGTCTCATCAACCATACAGTAGTCCATATTTTACATATTGAACATATTTCAGGCCAAGGAGTTCTCAATCTTGAACTTTCTATACAACCTAATTTACTTTTTATTTGACCTTTTGAACCTCTTTCCTAATTGACTCCTTCTGATGTCTCATCAACCATACAGTAGTCCATATTTTACATACTGAAAATATTTCAGGCGAAAGAAGCCTTGAGCTTGAATTTTCTATAAAGACTAATTGAGGCCTTCTGATTCCTCATCTATCATACGGTAGTCGATATTTTACATACTGAACATATTTCAGGCCAAGCGTTCTCAATCTTGAACTTTCTATAGATACTAATTGACTCATTATTTGACCTTTTGAACATATTTCCTAATTGACTCCTTATGATTCCTCATCAACCGTGCAGTAGTCCATATTTGACATACCGAAAATATTTCAAGCCGAAAGAGGCCTTGATGTTGAATGTTCTATACAGACTAATTGAGGTCTTTTGATGTCTCATCAACCATACAGTAGTCCATATTTTACATATTGAACATATTTCAGGCCAAGGAGTTCTCAATCTTGAACTTTCTATACAGACTAATTTAATTTTTATTTGACCTTTTGAACCTCTTTCCTAATTGACTCCTTCTGATGTCTCATCAACCATACAGTAGTCCATATTTTACATACTGAAAATATTTCAGGCAAAAGAAGCCTTGAGCTTGAATTTTCTATACAGACTAATTGAGTCCTGCTGATTTGTCATAAACCATACGGTAGTCCATATATTACATACTGAACATATTTCAGGCCAAAGAGGCTTTGATGTTGAATGTTTTATACAGACTAATTGGGGTCTTTTGATGTCTCATCAACAGTACGGTAGTCCATATTTTACATATTGAACATATTTCAGGCCAAGGAGTTCTCAATCTTGAACTTTCTATAGAGACTAATTGACTCCTTATTTAACCTTTTGAAAAACGTTCCTAATTGACTCCTGATCTCTCATCAACCATGCAGTAGTCCATATTTGACATACTGAAAATATTTCAAGCCAAAAGAGGCCTTGATCTTGAATTTTCAATACTGACTAATTGAGGCCTTCTGATTTCTCATCTATCCTACGGTAGTCCATATTTTAAATACTGAACATATTTCAGGCCAAGGAGTTCTCAATATTGAACTTTCTATAGAGACTAATTGACTCCTTTTGATGTCTCTTCAACCATACAGTATTCCATATTTGACCTATTGAACATCTTTCTTTCCACAGAGTCAAGAAACTTTATCATTCCATTCCTACTTCTAGATTCCATCTGATATTATATCAGTCATACAGAATCCTTATTTGATCTTTTGAACATCTTTCCTAATTGACTCCTTCTGATCCTTCATCAACCGTACAGTAGTCCATATTTGACATACCAAAAATATTTCAAGCCGAAAGAGGCCTTGATGTTGAATGTTCTATACAGACTAATTGAGGTCTTTTGATGTCTCATCAACCGTACGGTAGTCCATATTTTACATATTGAACATATTTCAGGCCAAGGAGTTCTCAATCTTGAACTTTCTATAAAGACTAATTTACTTTTTATTTGACCTTTTGAACCTCTTTCCTAACTGACTCCTTCTGATCTCTCATCAACCATGCAGTAGTCCATATTTGACATACTGAACATATTTCAGGCCAAAGAGGCCTTGATCTTGAATTTTCAATATTGACTAATTGAGGCATTCTGTTTTCTCATCAACCATACGGTAGTCCTTATTTGATCTTTTGAACATCTTTCCAAATTGTCTCCGTCTGATGTCTTATCAACTATACAGTAGTCCATACTTGACATACTGAAAATATTTCATGCCAAAGATGACTTGATCTTGAATTTTCTATAAAGACTAATTGAGGCCCTCTGATTCCTCATCTATCATACGGTAGTCCATATTTTACATACTGAACATATTTCAAGCCAAGCGTTCTCAATCTTGAACTTTCTATAGATACTAATTGACTCATTATTTGACCTTTTGAACATATTTCCTAATTGACTCCTTCTGATCTCTCATGAACCATACAGTAGTCCATATTTTACATACTGAACATATTTCAGGCCAAAGAGGCCTTGATCTTGAATTTTCTATACAGACTAATCGAGGTCTTTTGATGTCTCATCAACCATACGGTAGTCCATATATTACATACTGAATATATTTCAAGCCAAAAGGGGCCTTTATCTTGAATCTTCCATACTGTCTAATTGACTCCTTTTGATGTCTCTTCAACCATGCAGTAGTCCATATTTGACATACTGAAAATATTTCAGTCGAAAGATGCCTTGATTTGAATTTTCTATACAGACTAATTGAGGTCTTTTGATGTCTCATCAACCGTACGGTAGTCCATATTTTACATATTGAACATATTTCAGGCCAAGGAGTTCTCAATCTTGAACTTTCTATAAAGACTAATTTACTTTTTATTTGACCTTTTGAACCTCTTTCCTAACTGACTCCTTCTGATCTCTCATCAACCATGCAGTAGTCCATATTTGACATACTGAACATATTTCAGGCCAAAGAGGCCTTGATCTTGAATTTTCAATATTGACTAATTGAGGCATTCTGTTTTCTCATCAACCATACGGTAGTCCTTATTTGATCTTTTGAACATCTTTCCAAATTGTCTCCGTCTGATGTCTTATCAACTATACAGTAGTCCATACTTGACATACTGAAAATATTTCATGCCAAAGATGACTTGATCTTGAATTTTCTATAAAGACTAATTGAGGCCCTCTGATTCCTCATCTATCATACGGTAGTCCATATTTTACATACTGAACATATTTCAAGCCAAGCGTTCTCAATCTTGAACTTTCTATAGATACTAATTGACTCATTATTTGACCTTTTGAACATATTTCCTAATTGACTCCTTCTGATCTCTCATGAACCATACAGTAGTCCATATTTTACATACTGAACATATTTCAGGCCAAAGAGGCCTTGATCTTGAATTTTCTATACAGACTAATCGAGGTCTTTTGATGTCTCATCAACCATACGGTAGTCCATATATTACATACTGAATATATTTCAAGCCAAAAGGGGCCTTTATCTTGAATCTTCCATACTGTCTAATTGACTCCTTTTGATGTCTCTTCAACCATGCAGTAGTCCATATTTGACATACTGAAAATATTTCAGTCGAAAGATGCCTTGATTTGAATTTTCTATACAGACTAATTGAGGTCTTTTGATGTCTCATCAACCGTACGGTAGTCCATATTTTACATATTGAACATATTTCAGGCCAAGGAGTTCTCAATCTTGAACTTTCTATAAAGACTAATTTACTTTTTATTTGACCTTTTGAACATCTTTCCTAACTGACTCCTGATCTCTCATCAACCATGCAGTAGTCCATATTTGACATACTGAACATATTTCAGGCCAAAGAGGCCTTGATCTTGAATTTTCAATATTGACTAATTGAGGCATTCTGTTTTCTCATCAACCATACGGTAGTCCATATTTGACGTATTGAACATCTTTCTTTCCACAGAGTCTTGAAACTTTATCATTCCATTCCTACTTCTAGACTCCATCTGATGTTATATCAGTCATAAAGAGTCCTTATTTGATCCTTTGTACATCTTTCCAAATTGTCTCCTTCCGATGTCTCATCAACCATACAGTATATTTGACATACTGAAAATATTTCAGGCGAAAGAGGCCTTGATTTGAATTTTCTATACAGACTAATTGAGGTCTTTTGATGTCTCATCAACCATACGGTAGTCCATATTTTACATATTGAATATATTTCATGGCAAAGAGTTCTCAATATTGAACTTTCTATAGAGACTTATTGGCTCCTTTTAATGTCTCTTCAACCATACAGTATTCCATATTTGACCTATTGAACATCTTTCTTTCCACAGAGTCTTGAAACTGTATCATTCCATTCCTACTTCTAGACTTCATCTGATGTTATATCAGTCATACAGAGTCCTTATTTGATCCTTTGTACATCTTTCCAAATTGTCTCCGTCTGATGTCTCATCAACTATACAGTAGTCCATACTTGACATACTGAAAATATTTCATGCCAAAGATGACTTGATCTTGAATTTTCTATAAAGACTACTTGAGGCCTTCTGATTCATCATCTATCATACGGTAGTCGATATTTTACATACTGAACATATTTCAGGCCAAGCGTTCTCAATCTTGAACTTTCTATAGATACTAATTGACTCATTATTTGACCTTTTGAACATATTTCCTAATTGACTCCTTCTGATTCCTCATCAACCGTGCAGTAGTCCATATTTGACATACCGAAAATATTTCAAGCCGAAAGAGGCCTTGATGTTGAATGTTCTATACAGACTAATTGAGGTCTTTTGATGTCTCATCAACCATACAGTAGTCCATATTTTACATATTGAACATATTTCAGGCCAAGGAGTTCTCAATCTTGAACTTTCTATACAACCTAATTTACTTTTTATTTGACCTTTTGAACCTCTTTCCTAATTGACTCCTTCTGATGTCTCATCAACCATACAGTAGTCCATATTTTACATACTGAAAATATTTCAGGCGAAAGAAGCCTTGAGCTTGAATTTTCTATACAGAGTAATTGAGGTCTTTTGATGTCTCATCAACCGTACGGTAGTCCATATTTTACATATTGAACATTTGTCAGGCCAAGGAGTTCTCAATCTTAAACTTTCTATAGAGACTAATTGACTCCTTATTTAACCTTTTGAAAAACGTTCCTAATTGACTCCTGATCTCTCATCAACCATGCAGTAGTCCATATTTGACATACTGAAAATATTTCAAGCCAAAAGAGGCCTTGATCTTGAATTTTCAATACTGACTAATTGAGGCCTTCTGATTTCTCATCTATCCTACGGTAGTCCATATTTTAAATACTGAACATATTTCAGGCCAAGGAGTTCTCAATATTGAACTTTCTATAGAGACTAATTGACTCCTTTTGATGTCTCTTCAACCATACAGTATTTCATATTTGACCTATTGAACATCTTTCTTTCCACAGAGTCTTGAAACTTTATCATTCCATTCCTACTTCTAGATTCCATCTGATATTATATCAGTCATACAGAGTCCTTATTTGATCTTTTGAACATCTTTCCAAATTGCCTCCGTCTGATGTCTCATCAACTATACAGTAGTCCATACTTGACATACTGAAAATATTTCATGCCAAAGATGACTTGATCTTGAATTTTCTATAAAGACTAATTGAGGCCTTCTGATTCCTCATCTATCATACGGTAGTCCATATTTTACATACTGAACATATTTCAGGCCAAGCGTTCTCAATCTTGAACTTTCTATAGATACTAATTGACTCATTATTTGACCTTTTGAACATATTTCCTAATTGACTCCTTCTGATCCCTCATCAACCGTGCAGTAGTCCATATTTGACATACCGAAAATATTTCAAGCCGAAAGAGGCCTTGATGTTGAATGTTCTATACAGACTAATTGAGGTCTTTTGATGTCTCATCAACCATACGGTAGTCCATATTTTACATATTGAACATTTGTCAGGCCAAGGAGTTCTCAATCTTAAACTTTCTATAGAGACTAATTGACTCCTTATTTAACCTTTTGAAAAACTTTCCTAATTGACTCCTGATCTCTCATCAACCATGCAGTAGTCCATATTTGACATACTGAAAATATTTCAAGCCAAAAGAGGCCTTGATCTTGAATTTTTTTAGTACTGACTAATTGAGGCCTTTTGATTTCTCATGAACCATACGGTAGTCCATATTTTACATACTGTACATATTTCAGGCCAAAGAGGCATTGATCTTGAATTTTCTATACAGACTAATCAAGGTCTTTTGATGTCTCATCAACCATACGGTAGTCCATATATTACATACTGAATATATTTCAAGCCAAAAGGGGCCTTCATCTTGAATCTTCCATACTGTCTAATTGACTCCTTTTCATGTCTCTTCAACCATGCAGTAGTCCATATTTGACATACTGAAAATATTTCAGTCGAAAGATGCCTTGATTTGAATTTTCTATACAGACTAATTGAGGTCTTTTGATGTCTCATCAACCGTACGGTAGTCCATATTTTACATATTGAACATATTTCAGGCCAAGGAGTTCTCAATCTTGAACTTTCTATAAAGACTAATTTACTTTTTATTTGACCTTTTGAACATCTTTCCTACCTGACTCCTTCTGATCTCTCATCAACCATGCAGTAGTCCATATTTGACATACTGAACATATTTCAGGCGAAAGAGGCCTTGATTTGAATTTTCTATACAGACTAATTGAGGTCTTTTGATGTCTCATCAACCGTACGGTAGTCCATATTTTACATATTGAATATATTTCAGGGCAAAGAGTTCTCAATATTGAACTTTCTATAGAGACTAATTGACTCCTTTTGATGTCTCTTCAACCATACAGTATTCCATATTTGACCTATTGAACATCTTTCTTTCCACAGAGTCTTGAAACTTTTTCATTCCATTCCTACTTCTAGACTCCATCTGATGTTATATCAGTCATACAGAGTCTTTATTTGATCTTTTGAACATCTTTCCAAATTGTCTCCGTCTGATGTCTCATCAACTATACAGTAGTCCATAATTGACATACTGAAAATATTTCATGCCAAAGATGACTTGATGTTGAATTTTCTATAAAGACTAATTGAGGCCTTCTGATTCCTCATCTATCATACGGTAGTCCATATTTTACATACTGAACATATTTCAGGCCAAGCATTCTCAATCTTGAACTTTCTATAGATACTAATTGACTTATTATTTGACCTTTTGAACATATTTCCTAATTGACTCCTTCTGATCCCTCATCAACCGTGCAGTAGTCCATATTTGACATACCGAAAATATTTCAAGCCGAAAGAGGCCTTGATGTTGAATGTTCTATACAGACTAATTGAGGTCTTTTGATGTCTCATCAACCGTACGGTAGTCCATATTTTACATATTGAACATTTGTCAGGCCAAGGAGTTCTCAATCTTAAACTTTCTATAGAGACTAATTGACTCCTTATTTAACCTTTTGAAAAACGTTCCTAATTGACTCCTGATCTCTCATCAACCATGCAGTAGTCCATATTTGACATACTGAAAATATGTCAAGCCAAAAGAGGCCTTGATCTTGAATTTTCAGTACTGACTAATTGAGGCCTTCTGATTTCTCATGAACCATACGGTAGTCCATATTTTACATACTGAACATATTTCAGGCCAAAGAGGCCTTGATCTTGAATTTTCTATACAGACTAATCGAGGTCTTTTGATGTCTCATCAACCATACGGTAGTCCATATATTACATACTGAATATATTTCAAGCCAAAAGGGGCCTTTATCTTGAATCTTCCATACTGTCTAATTGACTCCTTTTGATGTCTCTTCAACCATGCAGTAGTCCATATTTGACATACTGAAAATATTTCAGTCGAAAGATGCCTTGATTTGAATTTTCTATACAGACTAATTGAGGTCTTTTGATGTCTCATCAACCGTACGGTAGTCCATATTTTACATATTGAACATATTTCAGGCCAAGGAGTTCTCAATCTTGAACTTTCTATAAAGACTAATTTACTTTTTATTTGACCTTTTGAACATCTTTCCTAACTGACTCCTTCTGATCTCTCATCAACCATGCAGTAGTCCATATTTGACATACTGAACATATTTCAGGCCAAAGAGGCCTTGATCTTGAATTTTCAATATTGACTAATTGAGGCATTCTGTTTTCTCATCAACCATACGGTAGTCCATATTTGACGTATTGAACATCTTTCTTTCCACAGAGTCTTGAAACTTTATCATTCCATTCCTACTTCTAGACTCCATCTGATGTTATATCAGTCATAAAGAGTCCTTATTTGATCCTTTGTACATCTTTCCAAATTGTCTCCTTCCGATGTCTCATCAACCATACAGTATATTTGACATACTGAAAATATTTCAGGCGAAAGAGGCCTTGATTTGAATTTTCTATACAGACTAATTGAGGTCTTTTGATGTCTCATCAACCATACGGTAGTCCATATTTTACATATTGAATATATTTCATGGCAAAGAGTTCTCAATATTGAACTTTCTATAGAGACTTATTGGCTCCTTTTAATGTCTCTTCAACCATACAGTATTCCATATTTGACCTATTGAACATCTTTCTTTCCACAGAGTCTTGAAACTGTATCATTCCATTCCTACTTCTAGACTTCATCTGATGTTATATCAGTCATACAGAGTCCTTATTTGATCCTTTGTACATCTTTCCAAATTGTCTCCATCTGATGTCTCATCAACTATACAGTAGTCCATACTTGACATACTGAAAATATTTCATGCCAAAGATGACTTGATCTTGAATTTTCTATAAAGACTACTTGAGGCCTTCTGATTCATCATCTATCATACGGTAGTCGATATTTTACATACTGAACATATTTCAGGCCAAGCGTTCTCAATCTTGAACTTTCTATAGATACTAATTGACTCATTATTTGACCTTTTGAACATATTTCCTAATTGACTCCTTCTGATTCCTCATCAACCGTGCAGTAGTCCATATTTGACATACCGAAAATATTTCAAGCCGAAAGAGGCCTTGATGTTGAATGTTCTATACAGACTAATTGAGGTCTTTTGATGTCTCATCAACCATACAGTAGTCCATATTTTACATATTGAACATATTTCAGGCCAAGGAGTTCTCAATCTTGAACTTTCTATACAACCTAATTTACTTTTTATTTGACCTTTTGAACCTCTTTCCTAATTGACTCCTTCTGATGTCTCATCAACCATACAGTAGTCCATATTTTACATACTGAAAATATTTCAGGCGAAAGAGGCCTTGAGCTTGAATTTTCTATACAGAGTAATTGAGGTCTTTTGATGTCTCATCAACCGTACGGTAGTCCATATTTTACATATTGAACATTTGTCAGGCCAAGGAGTTCTCAATCTTAAACTTTATATAGAGACTAATTGACTCCTTATTTAACCTTTTGAAAAACGTTCCTAATTGACTCCTGATCTCTCATCAACCATGCAGTAGTCCATATTTGACATACTGAAAATATTTCAAGCCAAAAGAGGCCTTGATCTTGAATTTTCAATACTGACTAATTGAGGCCTTCTGATTTCTCATCTATCCTACGGTAGTCCATATTTTAAATACTGAACATATTTCAGGCCAAGGAGTTCTCAATATTGAACTTTCTATAGAGACTAATTGACTCCTTTTGATGTCTCTTCAACCATACAGTATTTCATATTTGACCTATTGAACATCTTTCTTTCCACAGAGTCTTGAAACTTTATCATTCCATTCCTACTTCTAGATTCCATCTGATATTATATCAGTCATACAGAGTCCTTATTTGATCTTTTGAACATCTTTCCAAATTGCCTCCGTCTGATGTCTCATCAACTATACAGTAGTCCATACTTGACATACTGAAAATATTTCATGCCAAAGATGACTTGATCTTGAATTTTCTATAAAGACTAATTGAGGCCTTCTGATTCCTCATCTATCATACGGTAGTCCATATTTTACATACTGAACATATTTCAGGCCAAGCGTTCTCAATCTTGAACTTTCTATAGATACTAATTGACTCATTATTTGACCTTTTGAACATATTTCCTAATTGACTCCTTCTGATCCCTCATCAACCGTGCAGTAGTCCATATTTGACATACCGAAAATATTTCAAGCCGAAAGAGGCCTTGATGTTGAATGTTCTATACAGACTAATTGAGGTCTTTTGATGTCTCATCAACCATACGGTAGTCCATATTTTACATATTGAACATTTGTCAGGCAAAGGAGTTCTCAATCTTAAACTTTCTATAGAGACTAATTGACTCCTTATTTAACCTTTTGAAAAACGTTCCTAATTGACTCCTGATCTCTCATCAACCATGCAGTAGTCCATATTTGACATACTGAAAATATTTCAAGCCAAAAGAGGCCTTGATCTTGAATTTTTTTAGTACTGACTAATTGAGGCCTTTTGATTTCTCATGAACCATACGGTAGTCCATATTTTACATACTGAACATATTTCAGGCCAAAGAGGCATTGATCTTGAATTTTCTATACAGACTAATCAAGGTCTTTTGATGTCTCATCAACCATACGGTAGTCCATATATTACATACTGAATATATTTCAAGCCAAAAGGGGCCTTCATCTTGAATCTTCCATACTGTCTAATTGACTCCTTTTCATGTCTCTTCAACCATGCAGTAGTCCATATTTGACATACTGAAAATATTTCAGTCGAAAGATGCCTTGATTTGAATTTTCTATACAGACTAATTGAGGTCTTTTGATGTCTCATCAACCGTACGGTAGTCCATATTTTACATATTGAACATATTTCAGGCCAAGGAGTTCTCAATCTTGAACTTTCTATAAAGACTAATTTACTTTTTATTTGACCTTTTGAACATCTTTCCTACCTGACTCCTTCTGATCTCTCATCAACCATGCAGTAGTCCATATTTGACATACTGAACATATTTCAGGCGAAAGAGGCCTTGATTTGAATTTTCTATACAGACTAATTGAGGTCTTTTGATGTCTCATCAACCGTACGGTAGTCCATATTTTACATATTGAATATATTTCAGGGCAAAGAGTTCTCAATATTGAACTTTCTATAGAGACTAATTGACTCCTTTTGATGTCTCTTCAACCATACAGTATTCCATATTTGACCTATTGAACATCTTTCTTTCCACAGAGTCTTGAAACTTTTTCATTCCATTCCTACTTCTAGACTCCATCTGATGTTATATCAGTCATACAGAGTCTTTATTTGATCTTTTGAACATCTTTCCAAATTGTCTCCGTCTGATGTCTCATCAACTATACAGTAGTCCATAATTGACATACTGAAAATATTTCATGCCAAAGATGACTTGATGTTGAATTTTCTATAAAGACTAATTGAGGCCTTCTGATTCCTCATCTATCATACGGTAGTCCATATTTTACATACTGAACATATTTCAGGCCAAGCATTCTCAATCTTGAACTTTCTATAGATACTAATTGACTTATTATTTGACCTTTTGAACATATTTCCTAATTGACTCCTTCTGATCCCTCATCAACCGTGCAGTAGTCCATATTTGACATACCGAAAATATTTCAAGCCGAAAGAGGCCTTGATGTTGAATGTTCTATACAGACTAATTGAGGTCTTTTGATGTCTCATCAACCGTACGGTAGTCCATATTTTACATATTGAACATTTGTCAGGCCAAGGAGTTCTCAATCTTAAACTTTCTATAGAGACTAATTGACTCCTTATTTAACCTTTTGAAAAACGTTCCTAATTGACTCCTGATCTCTCATCAACCATGCAGTAGTCCATATTTGACATACTGAAAATATGTCAAGCCAAAAGAGGCCTTGATCTTGAATTTTCAGTACTGACTAATTGAGGCCTTCTGATTTCTCATGAACCATACGGTAGTCCATATTTTACATACTGAACATATTTCAGGCCAAAGAGGCCTTGATCTTGAATTTTCTATACAGACTAATCGAGGTCTTTTGATGTCTCATCAACCATACGGTAGTCTATATATTACATACTGAATATATTTCAAGCCAAAAGGGGCCTTGATCTTGAATCTTCCATACTTTCTATTTGACTCCTTTTGATGTCTCTTCAACCATGCAGTAGTCCATATTTGACATAGTGAAAATATTTCAGTCGAAAGATGCCTTGATTTGAATTTTCTATACAGACTAATTGAGGTCTTTTGATGTCTCATCAACCGTACGGTAGTCCATATTTTATATATTGAACATATTTCAGGCCAAGGAGTTCTCAATCTTGAACTTTCTATAAAGACTAATTTACTTTTTATTTGACCTTTTGAACCTCTTTCCTAACTGACTCCTTCTGATCTCTCATCAACCGTACGGTAGTCCATATTTTACATATTGAATATATTTCAGGGCAAAGAGTTCTCAAACTTGAACTTTCTATAGAGACTAATTGACTCCTTATTTGACCTTTTGAACATCTTTCCTAATTGACTCCTTCTGATGTCTCATCAACCATACAGTAGTCCATATTTTACATACTGAACATATTTCAGGCCAAAAAGGCCTTGATCTTGAATTTTCAATACAGACTATTCGAGGTCTTTTGATGTCTCATCAACAATACGGTAGTCCATATTTTGCATACTGAAAATATTTCAGGCGAAAGAAGCCTTGATCTTGAATTTTCTATAAAGACTATTTGAGGCCTTCTGATTTGTCATCAACCATACGGTAGTTCATATATTACATACTGAATATATTTCAAGCCAAAAGAGGCCTTGATCTTGAATTTTCTATACTGTCTAATTGACTCATTTTGACATCTCTTCAACCATACAGTATTCCATGTTTGACCTATTGAACATCTTTCTTTCCACAGAGTCTTGAAACTTTATCATTCCATTCCTACTTCTAGACTCCATCTGATGTTATATCAGTCATACAGAGTCATTATTTGATCTTTTGAACATCTTTCCAAATTGTCTCCTTCTGATGTCTCATCAACCATACAGTAGTCCATATTTGACATACTGAAAATATATCAGCCGAAAGAGGCCTTGATTTGAATTTTCAATACAGACTAATTGAGGTCTTTTGATGTCTCATCAACCGTACGGTAGTCCATATTTTACATATTGAAAATATTTTAAGCCAAATGAGGTCTTGATCTTGAATTTTCTATACAAACTAATTGAGGCCTTCTGATTTCTCACCAAACATACCGTAGTCCATATTTGACAAACTGAAAATATTTCAAGCCAAAAGAGGCCTTGATCTTGAATTTTCTATACTGACTAATTGAGGCCTTCTGATTTCTTATTTATCATACGGTAGTCCATATTTTAAATGCTGAACATATTTCAGGCCAAGGAGTTCTCAATATTGAACTTTCTATAGAGACTAATTGACTCCTTATTTAACCTTTTGAAAAACGTTCCTAATTGACTCCTGATTTCTCACCCACCATACCGTGGTCCATATTTGACAAACTGAAAATATTTCAAGCCAAAAGAGGCCTTGATCTTGAATTTTCTATACATGCTAATTGAGGTGTTTTGATGTCTTATCATCCTTACGGTAGTCCATATTCTACATGCTGAACATATTTCAAGCCAAAAGAGGCCTTGATCTTGAATTCTCTATACTGACTAATTGAGGCCTTCTGATTTCTCATCTATCATACGGTAGTCCATATTTTACATACTGAACATATTTCAGGCCAAGAGTTATCAATCTTGAACTTTCTACAGAGACTAACTGACCCCTCATTTGACCTTTTGAACATATCTCCCAATTCACTCCTTATTTCTCATCAACCATGCAGTAGTCCATAATTTACATACTGAACATATTTCAGGCCAAAGAGGCCTTGATCTTGAATGTTCGATGCAGACTAATTAAGTCCTACTGATTTGTCATCAACCATACGGTAGTCCATATTTTACATACTGAACATATTTCAGGCCGAAGAGGCCTTGATCTTAAAAAAGTTCTATACAGACTAATTGAGGTCTTTTGATGTCTCATCAACCATACTGTATTCCATATTTTACATACTGAGCATATTTCAGGCCGAGTTCACAATCTTGAACTTTCTATTGAGACTAATTGACTTTTTATTTGAACTTTTGAACATCTTTCCTAATTGACTCCTCCTGATCTCTCATCAACAATACAGTAGTCCATATTTTACATACTGAAAATATTTCAGGTGAAAGAGGCCTTGATCTTGAATTTTCTATACAGACTAATTGAGCTCTTTTGATGTCTCATCAACCATACGGTAGTCCATATTTTACATCCTGAACATATTTCAGGCCAAGAGTTCTCAATCTTGAACTTTCTATAGAGACTAATTGACTTTTTATTTGAACTTTTGAACATCTTTCCTAATTGACTCCTTCTGATCTCTCATCAACAATACAGTAGTCCATATTTGACATACTGAAAATATTTCAGGTGAAAGAGGCCTTTATCTTGAATTTTCTATACAGACTAATTGAGCTCTTTTGATATCTCATCAACCATACGGTAGTCCATATTTTACATCCTGAACATATTTCAGGCCAAGAGTTCTCAATCTTGAACTTTCTAAAGAGACTAATTGACTTTTTATTTGACCTTTTGAACATCTTTCCTAATTGACTCCTGATCTCTCATCAACCATACTGTAGTCCATATTTGACATACTAAAAATATTTCAGGCGAAAGAGGCCTTGATCTTGAATTTTCTATACAGACTAATTGAGCTCTTTTGATGTCTCATCAACCATACGGTAGTCTATATTTTACATCCTGAACATATTTCAGGCCAAGAGTTCTCAATCTTGAACTTTCTATAGAGACTAATTGACTTTTTATTTGAACTTTTGAACATCTTTCCTAATTGACTCCTTCTGATCTCTCATCAACAATACAGTAGTCCATATTTGACATACCGAAAATATTTCAAGCCGAAAGAGGCCTTGATGTTGAATGTTCTATACAGACTAATTGAGGTCTTTTGATTTCTCATCAACCATACGATAGTCTATATTTTACATATTGAACATATTTTAGGCCAAGGAGTTCTCAATATTTAACTTTCTATACAGACTATTTGAGGCCTTCTGATTTCTCATCTATCATACGGTAGTCCATATTTTACACACTGAACATATTTAAGGCCAAGAATTCTCAGTCTTGAACTTTCTATAGAGACTAATTGACTCCTTATTCGACCTTTTGAACATATTTCCTAATTGACTCCTTCTGATCACTCATCAACCATGCAGAAGTCCATATATGACATACTGAAAATATGTCAAGCCAAAAAAGGGCTTGATCTTGAATTTTCTATACAGACTAATTGAGGTCTTTTGATGTCTTATCAACCATACGGTAGTTCATATATTACATACTGAACATATTTCAGGCCAAGAGTTATCAATCTTGAACTTTCTACAGAGACTAACTGACCCCTCATTTGACCTTTTGAACATATCTCCCAATTCACTCCTTCTGATTTCTCATCAACCATGCAGTTGTCCATATTTTACATACTGAACATATTTCCGGACAAAGAGGCCTTGATCTTGAATGTTCTATACAGACTAATTGAGTCCTGCTGATTTGTCATCAACCATACAGTAGTCCATGTTTTACATACTGAATATATTTCAGGCCAAAGAGGCATTGATCTTGAAAGTTCTATACAGACTAATTGAGGTATTTTGATGTCTCATCTATCATACGGTAGTCCATATTTGACATACTGAAAATATTTCAGGCGAAAGAGGCCTTAATCTTGAATTTTCTATACAGACTAATTGACGTCTTTTGATGTATCATCATCCATACAGTAGTCCATATTTTACATACTGAATATATTTCAGGCCAAAGAGGCCTTGATCTTGAAAGTTCTATACAGACTAATTGAGGTCTTTTGATGTCTCATCAACCATACGGTAGTCTATATTTTACATATTAAACATATTTTAGGCCAAGGAGTTCTCAATATTGATCTTTTTATACAGACTAATTGAGGCCTTCTGATTTCTCATCTATCATAAGGTAGTCCATATTTTACATACTGAGCATATTTCAGGCCAAGAGTTCTCAATCTTGAACTTTCTATAGAGACTAACTGACTCCTCATTTGAACTTTTGAAAATATTTCCCAAATCACTCCTTCTGATCTCTCATCAACCGTGCAGTAATCCATATTTAACATACCGAAAATATTTCAGGTGAAAGAGGCCTTGATCTTGAATTTTCTATACAGACTAATTGAGTTCTTTTGATCTCTGATCTATCATACGGTAGTCTATATTTTACATACTGAACATATTTCAGGACAAAGAGGCCTTGAACTTGAATTTTTTATACAGACTAGTTGAGGCCTTCTGATTTGTCATCAACCATACGTTACTCCATATTTTACATACTGAATATATTTCAGGCCAAGATTTCTCAATCTTGAACTGTCTATAGAGACTAACTGACTTTTTATTTGACCATTTGAACATCTTTTCTAATTGACTCCTGGTCTCTCATCAACCATGCAGTAGTTCATATTTGACATACTGAATATATTTCAGGCCAAAGAGGCCTTGATCTTGAAAGTTCTATACATACTAATTGAGGTCTTTTGATGTCTCAACAACCATACGGTAGTCCATATTTTACATATTGAACATATTTTAGGCCAAGGAGTTCTCAATATTGAACTTTCTATAGAGACTAACTGACTCATTTGACCTTTTGAATATATTTACCAATTCACTCCTTCTGATCTCTCATCAGCCATGCAGTAGTTCATATTTGACATACTGAAAATATTTCAAGCAAAAAGTGACATTGATCTTGAAATTTCTATACTGACTAATTGAGTCCTTCTGATTTCTCATTTATCATACGGTAGTCCATATTTTACATACTGAACATATTTCAGGCCAAGAGTTCTCAATCTTGAACTTTCTATACAGACTAATTGAGGCCTTCTGATTTTTCACCAACCATACGGTAATCCATATTTTACATACTGAACATATTTCAGGCCAAAGAGGCCTTGATCTTGAATGTTCGATGCAGACTAATTAAGTCCTGCTGATTTGTCATCAACCATACGGTAGTCCATATTTTACATACTGAACATATTTCAGGCCGAAGAGGCCTTGATCTTAAAAAAGTTCTATACAGACTAATTGAGGTCTTTTGATGTCTCATCAACCATACTGTATTCCATATTTTACATACTGAGCATATTTCAGGCCGAGTTCACAATCTTGAACTTTCTATTGAGACTAATTGACTTTTTATTTGAACTTTTGAACATCTTTCCTAATTGACTCCTCCTGATCTCTCATCAACAATACAGTAGTCCATATTTTACATACTAAAAATATTTCAGGTGAAAGAGGCCTTGATCTTGAATTTTCTATACAAACTAATTGAGCTCTTTTGATGTCTCATCAACCATACGGTAGTCCATATTTTACATCCTGAACATATTTCAGGCCAAGAGTTCTCAATCTTGAACTTTCTATAGAGACTAATTGACTTTTTATTTGAACTTTTGAACATCTTTCCTAATTGACTCCTGATCTCTCATCAACAATACAGTAGTCCATATTTGACATACTGAAAATATTTCAGGTGAAAGAGGCCTTTATCTTGAATTTTCTATACAGACTAATTGAGCTCTTTTGATATCTCATCAACCATACGGTAGTCCATATTTTACATCCTGAACATATTTCAGGCCAAGAGTTCTCAATCTTGAACTTTCTATAGAAACTAACTTACTCCTCATTGGACCTTTTGAAAATATTTCCCAATTCACTCCTTTTCATCTCTCATCAACAATGCAGTTGTCCATATTTTACATACTGAATATATTTCAGGACAGAGGCCTTGATCTTGAATTTTCTATACAGACTAATTGAGGTCTTTTGATGTCTTATCAACCATACGGTAGTCCATATATTACATACTGAACATATTACATGCCAAGAGTTCTTGATCTTGAACTTTCTATAGAGACTAACTTACTCCTTATTTGACCCTTTGAAAATATTTCCCATTTCACTACTTCTGATCTCTCATCAACCATGCAGTAGTCCATATTTTACATACTGAACATATTTCAGGACAAAGAGTCCTTGATCTTGAATGTTCTATACAGACTAATTGAGTCCTGCTGATTTGTCATCAACCATACAGTAGTCCATATTTTACATCCTGAATATATTTCAGGCCAAAAAGGCCTTGATCTTGAAAGTTCTATACAGACTAATTGAGGTCTTTTGATGTCTCATCAACCATACGGTAGTCCATATTTTACATACTGAACATATTTCAGGCCAAGAGTTCTCAAACTTGAACTTTCCATAGAGACTAATTGACTTTTTATTTCACCTTTGAACATCTTTCCTAATTGACTCCTGATTTCTCATCAATAAATACAGTAGTCCATATTTCACATACTGAAAATATTTCAGGCGAAAGAGGCCTTGATCTTGAATTTTCTATACAGACTAATTGAGGCTTTCTGATTTGTCATCAACCATACAGTAGTCCATATATTACATACGGAATTTATTTCAAACCAAAAGAGGCCTTGATCATGAACTTTCTCTACTGAATAATTGAGGCCTTCTGATTTCTAATCTATCATACCCCTAAGTCCATATTTTACATACTGAATTTAGTATGCCAAAAGAGGCCTTGATCTTGAATTTAGAGGCCTTGATCTTGAATTTTCTATCCTAACTATCTGAGGACTTCTGATTTACCGTCTATCTCACGGTAGTCCATATTTTACATATTTCAGGCCAAAGAGGCCTTGATCTTGAATGTTCTATACAGAATAATTGAGGTCTTTTGATGTCTCATTAACCATACAGTAGTCCATATTTTACATACTGAACATATTTCAGGCCAAAGAGGCCTTGACCTTGAATTTTCTATACTGACTAATTGAGGCCTTCTGATTTTTTTATCTATCATACGGTAGTCCATATTTTACATACTGAACATATTTCAGGCCAAAGAGGCCTTGATCTTGAATTTTCTATACTGACTAATTGAGGCCTTCTGATTTCTCATCAACCATACAGTAGTCCATATTTGACATACTGAAAATATTTCAAGCGAAAGAGGCCTTGATCTTGAATTTTCTATACAGACTAATTGAGGTCTTTTGATTTCTCATCAACCATACGATAGTCTATATTTTACATATTGAACATATTTTAGGCCAAGGAGTTCTCAATATTTAACTTTCTATACAGACTATTTGAGGCCTTCTGATTTCTCATCTATAATACGGTAGTCCATATTTTACATATTGAACATATTTTAGGCCAAGCAGTTTTCAATCTTGAACTTTCTACAGAGACTAACTGACCCCTCATTTGACCTTTTGAACATATCTCCCAATTCACTCCTTCTGATTTCTCATCAACCATGCAGTAGTCCATATTTTATATACTGAACATATTTCAGGACAAAGAGTCCTTGATCTTGAATGTTCTATACAGACTAATTGAGTCCTGCTGATTTGTCATCAACCATACAGTAGTCCATATTTTACATCCTGAATATATTTCAGGCCAAAGAGGCCTTGATCTTGAAAGTTCTATACAGACTATTTGAGGCCTTCTGATTTCTCATCTATCATACGGTAGTCCATATTTTACATATTGAACATATTTTAGGCCAAGGAGTTCTCAATATTTAACTTTCTATAGAGACTACCTGACTCATTTGACCTTTTGAATATATTTACCAATTCACTCCTTCTGATTTCTCATCAACCATGCAGTAGTCCATATTTTATATACTGAACATATTTCAGGACAAAGAGTCCTTGATCTTGAATGTTCTATACAGACTAATTGAGTCCTGCTGATTTGTCATCAACCATACAGTAGTCCATATTTTACATCCTGAATATATTTCAGGCCAAAGAGGCCTTGATCTTCAAAGTTCTATACAGACTAATTGAGGTCTTTTGATGTCTCATCAACCATACGGTAGTCCATATTTTACATACTGAACATATTTCAGGCCAAGAGTTCTCAAACTTGAACTTTCCATAGAGACTAATTGACTTTTTATTTGAACTTTGAACATCTTTCCTAATTGACTCCTGATCTCTCATCAACCATACAGTAGTCCATATTTGACATACTGAAAATATTTCACGCGAAAGAGGCCTTGATCTTGAATTTTCTATACTGACTAATTGAGGTCTTTTGATGTCTTATCAACCATACGGTAGTCCATATTTTACATACTGAACATATATGTTAGGCCAAGAGTTCTCAATCTTGAACTTTCTATACAGACTAATTGAGGCCTTCTGATTTTTCACCAACCATACGGTAATCCATATTTTACATACTGAACATATTTCAGGCCAAAGAGTCCTTGATCTTGAATTTTCGATGCAGACTAATAGAGGTCGTTTGATGTTTCATCAACCGTACAGTTATCCATATTTTACATACTGAGCATATTTCAGAGTTCACAATCTTGAACTTTCTATTGAGACTAATAGACTTTTTATTTGAACTTTTGAACATCTTTTCTAATTGACTCCTGATCTCTCATCAACCATACAGTAGTCCATATTTGACATACTGAAAATATTTCAGGCGAAAGAGGCCTTGATCTTGAATTTTCTATACAGACTAATTGAGGTCTTTTGATGTCTCATCTATCATACGGTAGTCCATATTTTACATACTGAACATATTTCAGGACAAGGGTTCTCAATCTTGAACTTTCTATAGAGACTAACTGACCCCTCATTTGACCTTTTGAACATATCTCCCAATTCACTCCTTCTGATTTCTCATCAACCATGCAGTAGTCCATATTTTACATACTTGAACATATTTCAGGACAAAGAGGCCTTGATCTTGAATGTTCTATACAGACTAATTGAGTCCTGCTGATTTGTCATCAACCATACAGTAGTCCATATTTTACATATTGAACATATTTCAGGCCGAAGAGGCCTTGATCTTGAAAGTTCTATACAGACTAATTGAGGTCTTTTGATGTCTCATCAACCATAGGGTATTCCATATTTTACATACTGAGCATATTTCAGGCCGAGTTCACAATCTTGAACTTTCTATTGAGACTAATTGACTTTTTATTTGAACTTTTGAACATCTTTCCTAATTGACTCCTTCTGATCTCTCATCAACAATACAGTAGTCCATATTTGACATACTGAAAATATTTCAGGTGAAAGAGGCCTTGATCTTGAATTTTCTATACAGACTAATTGAGCTCTTTTGATGTCTCATCAACCATACGGTAGTCCATATTTTACATCCTGAACATATTTCAGGCCAAGAGTTCTCAATCTTGAACTTTCTATAGAGACTAACTTACTCCTCATTGGACCTTTTGAAAATATTTCCCAATTCACTCCTTCTCATCTCTTATCAACAATGCAGTTGTCCATATTTTACATACTGAATATATTTCAGGACAAAGAGGCCTTGATCTTGAATTTTCTATACAGACTAATTGAGGTCTTTTGATGTCTTATCAACCATACGGTAGTCCATATATTACATACTGAACATATTACATGCCAAGAGTTCTTGATCTTGAACTTTCTATAGAGACTAACTTACTCCTTATTTGACCCTTTGAAAATATTTTCCATTTCACTCCTTCTGATCTCTCATCAACCATGCAGTTGTCCATATTTGACATACTGAAAATATTTCAGGTGAAAAAGGCCTTGATCTTGAATTTTCTATACAGACTAATTGAGCTCTTTTGATGTCTCATCAACCATACGTTAGTCCATATTTTACATACTGAATATATTTCAGGCCAAGATTTCTCAATCTTGAACTTTCTAAAGAGACTAATTGACTTTTTATTTGACCTTTTGAACATCTTTCCTAATTGACTCCTGATCTCTCATCAACCATACAGTAGTCCATTTTTGACATACTGAAAATATTTCAGGCGTAAGAGGCCTTGATCTTGAATTTTCTATACAGACTAATTGAGGTATTTTGATGTCTTATATGGTACTCCATATTTTACATATTGAACATATTTTAGGCCAAGGAGTTCTCAATATTGAACTTTCTACAGAGAATAACGGACTCCTTATTTGACCTTTTGAATATATTTACCAATTCACTCCTTCTGATCGCTCATCAACCATGCAGAAGTCCATATATGACATACTGAAAATATGTCAAGCCAAAAAAGGGCTTGATCTTGAATTTTCTATACAGACTAATTGAGGTCTTTTGATGTCTCATCAACCACACGGTATTCCATATTTTACATACTGAGCATATTTCAGGCCGAGTTCACAATCTTGAACTTTCTATTGAGAATAATTGACTTTTTATTTGAACTTTTGAACATCTTTCCTAATTGACTCCTTCTGATCTCTCATCAACAATACAGTAGTCCATATTTGACATACTGAAAATATTTCAGGTCAAAGAGGCCTTTATCTTGAATTTTCTATACAGACTAATTGAGCTCTTTTGATATCTCATCAACCATACGGTAGTCCATATTTTACATCCTGAACATATTTCAGGCCAAGAGTTCTCAATCTTGAACTTTCTATAGAGACTAACTTACTCCTCATTTGACCTTTTTAAAATATTTCCCAATTCACTCCTTCTGATCTCTCATCAACCATGCAGTTGTCCATATTTGACATACTGAAAATATTTCAAGCAAAAAGAGACCTTGATCTTGAATTTTCTATACTGACTAATTGAGGTCTTTTGATGTCTTATCAACCATACGGTAGTCCATATTTTACATACTGAACCATGCAGGACTCTTTTCAGGACAAAGAGTCCTTGATCTTGAATGTTCTATACAGACTAATTAAGTCCTGCTGATTTGTCATCAACCATACGGTAGTCCATATTTTACATACTGAACATATTTCAGGCCGAAGAGGCCTTGATCTTAAAAAAGTTCTATACAGACTAATTGAGGTCTTTTGATGTCTCATCAACCATACTGTATTCCATATTTTATATACTGAGCATATTTCAGGCCGAGTTCACAATCTTGAACTTTCTATTGAGACTAATTGACTTTTTATTTGAACTTTTGAACATCTTTCCTAATTGACTCCTCCTGATCTCTCATCAACAATACAGTAGTCCATATTTTACATACTGAAAATATTTCAGGTGAAAGAGGCCTTGATCTTGAATTTTCTATACAGACTTATTGAGCTCTTTTGATGTCTCATCAACCATACGGTATTCCATATTTTACATACTGAGCATATTTCAGGCCGAGTTCACAATCTTGAACTTTCTATTGAGACTAATTGACTTTTTATTTGAACTTTTGAACATCTTTCCTAATTGACTCCTTCTGATCTCTCATCAACAATACAGTAGTCCATATTTTACATACTGAAAATATTTCAGGTGAAAGAGACCTTTATCTTGAATTTTCTATACAGACTAATTGAGCTCTTTTGATATCTCATCAACCATACGGTAGTCCATATTTTACATCCTGAACATATTTCAGGCCAAGAGTTCTCAATCTTGAACTTTCTATAGAGACTAACTTACTCCTCATTTGACCTTTTTAAAATATTTCCCAATTCACTCCTGATCTCTCATCAACCATGCAGTTGTCCATATTTGACATACTAAAAATATTTCAAGCAAAAAGAGACCTTGATCTTGAATTTTCTATACTGAATAATTGAGGCCTTCTGATTTCTCATCTATCATACTGTAGTCTATATTTTACATACTGAACATATTTAAGGCAAAGAATTCTCAGTCTTGAACTTTCTATGGAAACTAATTGACTCCTTATTTGACCTTTTGAACATATTTCCTAATTGACTCCTTCTGATCGCTCATCAACCATGCAGAAGTCCATATATGACATACTGAAAATATGTCAAGCCATAAAAGGGCTTGATCTTGAATTTTCTATACAGACTAATTGGTCTTATCAACCATTTGGTAATCCATATTTTACATACTGAACATATTTCAGGCCAAGAGTTATCAATCTTGAACTTTCTATAGAGACTAACTGACCCCTCATTTGACCTTTTGAACATATCTCCCAATTCCCTCCTTCTGATTTCTCATCAACCATGTCCATATTTTACATACTGAACATATTTCAGGACAAAGAAGCCTTGATCTTGAATTTTCTATACAGACTAATTGAAGTCTTTTGATGTCTTATCAACCATACAGTAGTCCATATTTTACATACTGAACATATTTCAGGACAAAGAGGCCTTGATCTTGAATTTTCTATACAGACTAATTGAGGCCTTTTAATTTGTCATCAACTATACGGTAGTACCTTTTTTACATACTGAATATATTTCAGGCCAAGATTTCTTAATCTTGAACTTTCTATAGAGACTAATTTACTTTTTATTTGACCTTTTGAACATCTTTCCTAATTGACTCCTAATCTCTCATCAACCATACAGTAGTCCATATTTGACATACTGAACATATTTAAGGACAAAGAGGCCTTGTTCTTGAATGTTCTATACAGACTAATTAAGTCCTGCTGATTTGTCATCAACCATACGGTAGTCCTTATTTTACATACTGAACATATTTCAGGCCGAAGAGGCCTTGATCTTGAAAGTTCTGTACAGACTAACTGAGGTCTTTTGATGTCTCATCAACCATGCGGTAGTCCATATTTTACATACTGAACATATTTCAGTCCAAGAGTTCTCAATCTTGAACTTTCTATAGAAACTAATTGACTGCTTATTTAACCTTTTGAACATCTTTCCTGATTGAATCCTTCTGATTTCTCATCAACCATACAGTAGTCCATATTTTACATACTGAACATATTTCAGGCCAAAACGTTCTCGATCTTGAATTTTTCATGCTCATTGACTCCGTCTGATGTTACAGCAGCCAAACATTTATCCATATTTTATGTACTGAATATATTTCCGGTCCTGAATGCAATGCAAAATCACATATGTTGCGTTTTTTCTTTCGATGCATAACGGAATAAGTTAATTATTGCTTGCAATGCAATGCAACAGCACATGTTATATTTTCAATGCACAGCGGAATGAGTTGTTCTTGTAAGCAATGCAAAATGCAACAGCACAGCATCTTTTCAATGCATAACTAAATTAGTTCTTGTATGCAATGGAACGCAATACTTTAGTTCTTGTTTGCAATACTATGCAACAGATGTTGCTATTTTCGCAATGCAATGCAAAATCACGTATGTTGCGTTTTCTTTCGCTGCATAACCAAATACGTTCATGCTTGTATGAAATGCAGTGTAACAGCTCCTGTGTGTTATATATTTTTATTTATATATATTGTACTTGCATATAATTTAACAACACATATTTTATGTTATCACTTCAATGCATAATGGTATATTAGTTCTTGTATCAGTAAATTAAATTATACATTATATTATTCAACGAGCAAAGGATCAAATTATATATTTCTGTAATGCAATGCAGTGTATACAAGGCAATGAAACAGTGCATAGATTATGTTATTATTCACTGTACAACAGATTAAGTTAGTTATTGCATGCAATGCAATAAAAAGCAAATCACGTGTGTTTAATGCAAGTCAATAAGTATATAATATAAAAGTGCAATAATGCAATGCAGTGCAAATTCTGTTGTATGCATTGAAATAAAAAAAAAACATTATGTGTTATCTTTTCAACAATACAGTAGTCCATATTTTACATACTGAAAATATTTCAGGTGAAAGAGGCCTTGATCTTGAATTTTCTATACAGACTTATTGAGCTCTTTTGATGTCTCATCAACCATACGGTATTCCATATTTTACATACTGAGCATATTTCAGGCCGAGTTCACAATCTTGAACTTTCTATTGAGACTAATTGACTTTTTATTTGAACTTTTGAACATCTTTCCTAATTGACTCCTTCTGATCTCTCATCAACAATACAGTAGTCCATATTTTACATACTGAAAATATTTCAGGTGAAAGAGACCTTTATCTTGAATTTTCTATACAGACTAATTGAGCTCTTTTGATATCTCATCAACCATACGGTAGTCCATATTTTACATCCTGAACATATTTCAGGCCAAGAGTTCTCAATCTTGAACTTTCTATAGAGACTAACTTACTCCTCATTTGACCTTTTTAAAATATTTCCCAATTCACTCCTGATCTCTCATCAACCATGCAGTTGTCCATATTTGACATACTAAAAATATTTCAAGCAAAAAGAGACCTTGATCTTGAATTTTCTATACTGAATAATTGAGGCCTTCTGATTTCTCATCTATCATACTGTAGTCTATATTTTACATACTGAACATATTTAAGGCAAAGAATTCTCAGTCTTGAACTTTCTATGGAAACTAATTGACTCCTTATTTGACCTTTTGAACATATTTCCTAATTGACTCCTTCTGATCGCTCATCAACCATGCAGAAGTCCATATATGACATACTGAAAATATGTCAAGCCATAAAAGGGCTTGATCTTGAATTTTCTATACAGACTAATTGGTCTTATCAACCATTTGGTAATCCATATTTTACATACTGAACATATTTCAGGCCAAGAGTTATCAATCTTGAACTTTCTATAGAGACTAACTGACCCCTCATTTGACCTTTTGAACATATCTCCCAATTCCCTCCTTCTGATTTCTCATCAACCATGTCCATATTTTACATACTGAACATATTTCAGGACAAAGAGGCCTTGATCTTGAATTTTCTATACAGGCTAATTGAAGTCTTTTGATGTCTTATCAACCATACAGTAGTCCATATTTTACATACTGAACATATTTCAGGACAAAGAGGCCTTGATCTTGAATTTTCTATACAGACTAATTGAGGCCTTTTAATTTGTCATCAACTATACGGTAGTACCTTTTTTACATACTGAATATATTTCAGGCCAAGATTTCTTAATCTTGAACTTTCTATAGAGACTAATTTACTTTTTATTTGACCTTTTGAACATCTTTCCTAATTGACTCCTAATCTCTCATCAACCATACAGTAGTCCATATTTGACATACTGAACATATTTAAGGACAAAGAGGCCTTGTTCTTGAATGTTCTATACAGACTAATTAAGTCCTGCTGATTTGTCATCAACCATACGGTAGTCCTTATTTTACATACTGAACATATTTCAGGCCGAAGAGGCCTTGATCTTGAATGTTCTATACAGACTAATTGAGGTCTTTTGATGTCTCATCAACCATGCGGTAGTCCATATTTTACATACTGAACATATTTCAGTCCAAGAGTTCTCAATCTTGAACTTTCTATAGAAACTAATTGACTGCTTATTTAACCTTTTGAACATCTTTCCTGATTGAATCCTTCTGATTTCTCATCAACCATACAGTAGTCCATATTTTACATACTGAACATATTTCAGGCCAAAACGTTCTCGATCTTGAATTTTTCATGCTCATTGACTCCGTCTGATGTTACAGCAGCCAAACATTTATCCATATTTTATGTACTGAATATATTTCCGGTCCTGAATGCAATGCAAAATCACATATGTTGCGTTTTTTCTTTCGATGCATAACGGAATAAGTTAATTATTGCTTGCAATGCAATGCAACAGCACATGTTATATTTTCAATGCACAGCGGAATGAGTTGTTCTTGTAAGCAATGCAAAATGCAACAGCACAGCATCTTTTCAATGCATAACTAAATTAGTTCTTGTATGCAATGGAACGCAATACTTTAGTTCTTGTTTGCAATACTATGCAACAGATGTTGCTATTTTCGCAATGCAATGCAAAATCACGTATGTTGCGTTTTCTTTCGCTGCATAACCAAATACGTTCATGCTTGTATGAAATGCAGTGTAACAGCTCCTGTGTGTTATATATTTTTATTTATATATATTGTACTTGCATATAATTTAACAACACATATTTTATGTTATCACTTCAATGCATAATGGTATATTAGTTCTTGTATCAGTAAATTAAATTATACATTATATTATTCAACGAGCAAAGGATCAAATTATATATTTCTGTAATGCAATGCAGTGTATACAAGGCAATGAAACAGTGCATAGATTATGTTATTATTCACTGTACAACAGATTAAGTTAGTTATTGCATGCAATGCAATAAAAAGCAAATCACGTGTGTTTAATGCAAGTCAATAAGTATATAATATAAAAGTGCAATAATGCAATGCAGTGCAAATTCTGTTGTATGCATTGAAATAAAAAAAAAACATTATGTGTTATCTTTTCAACAATACAGTAGTCCATATTTTACATACTGAAAATATTTCAGGTGAAAGAGGCCTTGATCTTGAATTTTCTATACAGACTTATTGAGCTCTTTTGATGTCTCATCAACCATACGGTATTCCATATTTTACATACTGAGCATATTTCAGGCCGAGTTCACAATCTTGAACTTTCTATTGAGACTAATTGACTTTTTATTTGAACTTTTGAACATCTTTCCTAATTGACTCCTTCTGATCTCTCATCAACAATACAGTAGTCCATATTTTACATACTGAAAATATTTCAGGTGAAAGAGACCTTTATCTTGAATTTTCTATACAGACTAATTGAGCTCTTTTGATATCTCATCAACCATACGGTAGTCCATATTTTACATCCTGAACATATTTCAGGCCAAGAGTTCTCAATCTTGAACTTTCTATAGAGACTAACTTACTCCTCATTTGACCTTTTTAAAATATTTCCCAATTCACTCCTGATCTCTCATCAACCATGCAGTTGTCCATATTTGACATACTAAAAATATTTCAAGCAAAAAGAGACCTTGATCTTGAATTTTCTATACTGAATAATTGAGGCCTTCTGATTTCTCATCTATCATACTGTAGTCTATATTTTACATACTGAACATATTTAAGGCAAAGAATTCTCAGTCTTGAACTTTCTATGGAAACTAATTGACTCCTTATTTGACCTTTTGAACATATTTCCTAATTGACTCCTTCTGATCGCTCATCAACCATGCAGAAGTCCATATATGACATACTGAAAATATGTCAAGCCATAAAAGGGCTTGATCTTGAATTTTCTATACAGACTAATTGGTCTTATCAACCATTTGGTAATCCATATTTTACATACTGAACATATTTCAGGCCAAGAGTTATCAATCTTGAACTTTCTATAGAGACTAACTGACCCCTCATTTGACCTTTTGAACATATCTCCCAATTCCCTCCTTCTGATTTCTCATCAACCATGTCCATATTTTACATACTGAACATATTTCAGGACAAAGAGGCCTTGATCTTGAATTTTCTATACAGGCTAATTGAAGTCTTTTGATGTCTTATCAACCATACAGTAGTCCATATTTTACATACTGAACATATTTCAGGACAAAGAGGCCTTGATCTTGAATTTTCTATACAGACTAATTGAGGCCTTTTAATTTGTCATCAACTATACGGTAGTACCTTTTTTACATACTGAATATATTTCAGGCCAAGATTTCTTAATCTTGAACTTTCTATAGAGACTAATTTACTTTTTATTTGACCTTTTGAACATCTTTCCTAATTGACTCCTAATCTCTCATCAACCATACAGTAGTCCATATTTGACATACTGAACATATTTAAGGACAAAGAGGCCTTGTTCTTGAATGTTCTATACAGACTAATTAAGTCCTGCTGATTTGTCATCAACCATACGGTAGTCCTTATTTTACATACTGAACATATTTCAGGCCGAAGAGGCCTTGATCTTGAATGTTCTATACAGACTAATTGAGGTCTTTTGATGTCTCATCAACCATGCGGTAGTCCATATTTTACATACTGAACATATTTCAGTCCAAGAGTTCTCAATCTTGAACTTTCTATAGAAACTAATTGACTGCTTATTTAACCTTTTGAACATCTTTCCTGATTGAATCCTTCTGATTTCTCATCAACCATACAGTAGTCCATATTTTACATACTGAACATATTTCAGGCCAAAACGTTCTCGATCTTGAATTTTTCATGCTCATTGACTCCGTCTGATGTTACAGCAGCCAAACATTTATCCATATTTTATGTACTGAATATATTTCCGGTCCTGAATGCAATGCAAAATCACATATGTTGCGTTTTTTCTTTCGATGCATAACGGAATAAGTTAATTATTGCTTGCAATGCAATGCAACAGCACATGTTATATTTTCAATGCACAGCGGAATGAGTTGTTCTTGTAAGCAATGCAAAATGCAACAGCACAGCATCTTTTCAATGCATAACTAAATTAGTTCTTGTATGCAATGGAACGCAATACTTTAGTTCTTGTTTGCAATACTATGCAACAGATGTTGCTATTTTCGCAATGCAATGCAAAATCACGTATGTTGCGTTTTCTTTCGCTGCATAACCAAATACGTTCATGCTTGTATGAAATGCAGTGTAACAGCTCCTGTGTGTTATATATTTTTATTTATATATATTGTACTTGCATATAATTTAACAACACATATTTTATGTTATCACTTCAATGCATAATGGTATATTAGTTCTTGTATCAGTAAATTAAATTATACATTATATTATTCAACGAGCAAAGGATCAAATTATATATTTCTGTAATGCAATGCAGTGTATACAAGGCAATGAAACAGTGCATAGATTATGTTATTATTCACTGTACAACAGATTAAGTTAGTTATTGCATGCAATGCAATAAAAAGCAAATCACGTGTGTTTAATGCAAGTCAATAAGTATATAATATAAAAGTGCAATAATGCAATGCAGTGCAAATTCTGTTGTATGCATTGAAATAAAAAAAAAACATTATGTGTTATCTTTTCAAATCATAACAAATAAGATAGATGTTGTATGTACAATGGCAGCAACACGTTATGTGTTATATCTTTAATGCACAACGGAAAAAGTTAGATCCAGTCATACTCATAGACTGCTTCTGATGTTAAATCAGCCAGACAGTAGTCCTTTTTTACCTATATTTGACCTATTGAACATCTTTCTGGCCAATTTCTAGATTCCTTCTGATTTTATATCAGTCAGGCAGAAGTCATTATTTGACCTTTTGAACATCTGTCCTAATTGACTCCTGATTCCTCATCAACCATACTGAACACAAGATCTCAGTCTTGATTTTGACTTTTGAAGATTATGTGGAACGAAAATGTTCAATAGGTCAAAAACTTACTACTGTTTGGCTGATAACAAGTAGTCATGCGTATTGTATAGAAAGTTCAAGATCGAGGTCTGTTTAATCTAATATGATCAGTTCGTCTAATATGGATGAATGTCTCGCTGATGTAATATCAGACAAAGTGAGCATGATTAATTCAAGATCGAGAACTCTTTGGCCTGAAAAGTCTTCAGTAAGTCAAATATGGACTTAAAAAAGTCAATACGTTTATAATATGCAGTGCAAACCGCATAAATGTGATGTTTAACAGGGGAATGAGATCATTCTTGTATGCAGTGCAATGCAACAACACATTCGTTATGTGTTCTCTCTTTAAAGCACATGGAATGAGTTAGTTCTGTTGTATGCAATGCAATGGAACAAGTTAGCTCTCTATGCAATGCAATTTCTTGAAAGCATTGTACTGCAAACTGAACATATTTTATGTGTTATCTACTCAATGCATTAACCGTGTATGCATTGCAATCTTTTAAGTGCACAACGGAATAAGTTAGTACTTGCATGTAATGCAACAACACATATATATTTTGTTATCACGTCAATGCATAATGGAATAAGTTAGTTAGAATAAGTTACAATGAAACATTATAACAGAATAAGTTAGTTATTGCATCCAATGCATGTTTATTCACATGTGTTATTCTAATGTATTCGCATACATTATGTGACATATTTTGCAACAAAATACATTAGTTCTTGTTTACAATACAATGCATCAGATGTTGTTATCTTCTCAATACATAACGGACTGAGTTAGTTCGTGTATGCAATTCCGTTCGATGCATAACGGTGTTATCTCTTCAATGGATAATTGATTAACTCAGTGCATGCATTGCAACAGCACAATGTTATGTGTTTTTTTTTAATGTGCAATGGGATAAATTCGTTCTTGCACAACAAGTTAGATTTTATATAGAATGCAATGCAAAACAGCACCGATGTCATGTTTTATCTCTTCAGTGTAAAATGAAATAAGTTATTATTGAATGCAATACAATTCATTCATATGTTATCTCTTCAATTGCAAACCGGAATGACTTAGTTCTTGTATGCAATACAGTGCAACTGCTCCCGTGTGTTAAGTTAACGAGATAAGTTAGTACTTGCATGTAATGCAACAACACCTATTTAATGTTCTCACTTCAATGCATAATGGACTACGTTCTTGCATTCAATGGATTAAGTTATATATTATATTCTTCAACGAGCAACGGAACAAGTTAGATCTTGCTGTAATGTAATGCAACTCGTATGTTATGTGGTGTATACAATACAATGAAACAGTGCATAGCGTATGTTATGTGGTGTATACCATACAATGAATAACAGTGCATGTTATTCGTCACTGTAAAACAGAAAAAGTTACTTATTGCATGCATGCACGTGTTATACCTTAATGCAAGTCAATATAATATAAAAGTATATAATGCAATAATGCAATGCAGTGCAAATTCCATTGTATGCAATGCTATACAAAAACCACATACTTTATGTAATATCTTTTCAATGCATAATGAAATGAGATAGTTCTTGTATGCAATGCAATGCAACGGAATAAAGTTAGTTCTTGTTTGCAATACAATGCAACAGTTGTTATATCTTCTCAATGCATAACGGACTGAGTTAGTTCGTGTATGCAATGCAAAATAACATATGTTGCGTGTTTCGTTCGATGCATAATGGAATAAGTTAATTCTTGTAAGCACTGCAACAGCACTCTAACGAAACAGCATATTTTGTTTTATTCTTAACTGCACAACAATACAAGTTAGATTTTGTATAGAATGCAATGCAAAGAGCACCGATATCATGTGTTATGTCTTCAATGTTAAATGAAACAAGTTATTATTGAATGCAATACAATGCATTCATATGTTATCTCTTCAATTGCAAACCGGAATGACTTAGTTCTTGTATGCAATACAGTGCAACTTCTCCCGTGTGTTATATCTTTTCAGTGCACAACGAGATAAGTTAGTAATTGCATGTAATGCAACAACACATATTTAATGTTATCACTTCAATGCATAATGGACTAAGTTCTTGTATTCAATGGATTAAATTATATATTATATTCTTCAACGAGCAAAGGATCAAGGTAGATCTTGCTGTAATGCAATGCAACTCGTATGTAATGCAACTCGTATATTGTGGTGTATACAATACAATGAAACGGTGCATATCGTATGTTTAATTCTTCACTTCGCAAAAGAACAAGTTAGTTATTGCATGCATGCACATGTGTTATAATTTAATGCAAGTCAATATAATATAAAAGTATATAATGCAATAATTCAATGCAGTGCAAATTCCATTGCAATGCAATGCTATACAAAATCACATACTTTATGTAATATCTTTTCAAAGCATAATGAAATGAGTTAGTTATTGTATGCAATGCAACGGAATAAAGTTAGATCTTGTTTGCAATTCAATGCAACAGTTGTTATATCTCCTCAATGCATGACGGACTGAGTTAGTTCGGGTATGCAATGCAAAATCACATATGCAACATGCATAACACATATGCAAAATTCTATTGTATGCAATGTAATAAAAAACACATACTTTATGTCATATATTTCCAATGCATAACGAAATGAGTTGTTCTTGTAAGCAATGCAAAATGCAACAGCACAGCATCTTTTCAATGCATAACTAAATTAATTCTTGTATGCAATGGAACGCAATACTTTAGTTCTTGTTTGCAATACTATGCAACAGATGTTGCTATTTTCGCAATGCAATGCAAAATCACGTATGTTGCGTTTTCTTTCGCTGCATAACCAAATACGTTCATGCTTGTATGAAATGCAGTGTAACAGCTCCTGTGTGTTATATATTTTTATTTATATATATTGTACTTGCATATAATTTAACAACACATATTTTATGTTATCACTTCAATGCATAATGGTATGTTAGTTCTTGTATCAGTAAATTAAATTATACATTATATTATTCAACGAGCAAAGGATCAAATTATATATTTCTGTAATGCAATGCAGTGTATACAAGGCAATGAAACAGTGCATAGATTATGTTATTATTCACTGTACAACAGATTAAGTTAGTTATTGCATGCAATGCAATAAAAAGCAAATCACGTGTGTTTAATGCAAGTCAATAAGTATATAATATAAAAGTGCAATAATGCAATGCAGTGCAAATTCTGTTGTATGCAATGAAATACAAAAAAACATTATGTGTTATCTTTTCAAATCATAACAAATAAGATAGATGTTGTATGTACAATGGCAGCAACACGTTATGTGTTATATCTTTAATGCACAACGTAAAAAGTTAGATCCAGTCATACTCATAGACTGCTTCTGATGTTAAATCAGCCAGACAGTAGTCCTTTTTGACCTATATTTGACCTATTGAACATCTTTCTGGCCAATTTCTAGATTCCTTCTGATTTTATATCAGTCAGGCAGAAGTCATTATTTGACCTTTTGAACATCTGTCCTAATTGACTCCTGATTCCTCATCAACCATACTGAACACAAGATCTCAGTCTTGATTTTGACTTTTGAAGATTATGTGGACCGAAAATGTTCAATAGGTCAAAAACTTACTACTGTTTGGCTGATGTAACATCAGAAGTAGTCATGCGTATTGTATAGAAAGTTCAAGATCGAGGTCTGTTTAATCTAATATGTTCAGTTCGTCTAATATGGATGAATGTCTCGCTGATGTAATATCAGACAAAGTGAGCATGATTATTTCAAGATCGAGATCTCTTTGGCCTGAAAAGTCTTCAGTAAGTCAAATATGGACTTAAAAAAGTCAATACGTTTATAATATGCAGTGCAAACCGCATAAATGTGATGTTTAACAGGGGAATGAGATAATTCTTGTATGCAAGTGCAATGCAACAACACATTCGTTATATGTTCTCTCTTTAAAGCACATGGAATGAGTTAGTTCTGTTGTATGCAATGCAAGGGAACAAGTTAGCTCTCTATGCAATGCAATTTCTTGAAAGCATTGTACTGCAAACTGAACATATTTTATGTGTTATCTACTCAATGCATTAACCGTGTATGCATTGCAATCTTTTAAGTGCACAACGGAATAAGTTAGTACTTGCATGTAATGCAACAACACATATATATTTTGTTATCACGTCAATGCATAATGGAATAAGTTAGTTAGAATAAGTTACAATGAAACATTATAACAGAATAAGTTAGTTATTGCATCCAATGCATGTTTATTCACATGTATTCGCATACATTATGTGACATCTTTTGCAACAAAATACATTAGTTCTTGTTTACAATACAATGCATCAGATGTTGTTATCTTCTCAATACATAACGGACTGAGTTAGTTTGTGTATGCAATTCCGTTCGATGCATAAAACGGTGTTATCTCTTCAATGGATAATTGATTAACTCAGTGCATGCATTGCAACAGCACAATGTTATGTCGGTTTTTTTTAATGTGCAATGGGATAAATTCGTTCTTGTCTGCAACTAAACAGCATATTTATTTTATTCTTAACTGCACAACAAGTTAGATTTTATATAGAATGCAATGCAAAACAGCACCGATGTCATGTTTTATGTCTTCAGTGTAAAATGAAATAAGTTATTATTGAATGCAATACAACGCATTCATATGTTATCTCTTCAATTGCAAACCGGAATGACTTAGTTCTTGTATGCAATACAGTGCAACTGCTCCCGTGTGTTAAGTTAACGAGATAAGTTAGTACTTGCATGTAATGCAACAACACATATTTAATGTTCTCACTTCAATGCATAATGGACTAAATTCTTGTATTCAGTGGATTAAATTATATATTATATTCTTCAACGAGCAACGGAACAAGGTAGATCTTGCTGTAATGTAATGCAACTCGTATGTTATGTGGTGTATACAATACAATGAAACAGTGCATAGCGTATGTTATGTGGTGTATACCATACAATGAAACAGTGCATGTTATTCGTCACTGTAAAACAGAAAAAGTTAGTTATTGCATGCATGCACGTGTTATACCTTAATGCAAGTCAATATAATATAAAAGTATATAATGCAATAATGCAATGCAGTGCAAATTCCATTGTTTGCAATGCTATACAAAACCACATACTTTATGTAATATCTTTTCAATGCATAATGAAATGAGATAGTTCTTGTATGCAATGCAACGGAATAAAGTTAGTTCTTGTTTGCAATACAATGCAACAGTTGTTATATCTTCTCAATGCATAACGGACTGAGTTAGTTCGTGTATGCAATGCAAAATAACATATGTTGCGTGTTTCGTTCGATGCATAATGGAATAAGTTAATTCTTGTAAGCAATGCAACAGCACTCTAACGAAACAGCATATTTTGTTTTATTCTTAACTGCACAACAATACAAGTTAGATTTTGTATAGAATGCAATGCAAAGAGCACCGATATCATGTGTTATGTCTTCAATGTTAAATGAAACAAGTTATTATTGAATGCAATACAATGCATTCATATGTTATCTCTTCAATTGCAAACCGGAATGACTAAGTTCTTGTATGCAATACAGTGCAACTGCTCCCGTGTGTTATATCTTTTCAGTGCACAACGAGATAAGTTAGTAATTGCATGTAATGCAACAACACATATTTAATGTTATCACTTCAATGCATAATGGACTAAGTTCTTGTATTCAATGGATTAAATTATATATTATATTCTTCAACGAGCAAAGGATCAAGGTAGATCTTGCTGTAATGCAATGCAACTCGTATGTAATGCAACTCGTATATTGTGGTGTATACAATACAATGAAACAGTGCATAGCGTATGTTTAATTCTTCACTTCGCAAAAGAACAAGTTAGTTATTGCATGCATGCACATGTGTTATACTTTAATGCAAGTCAATATAATATAAAAGTATATAATGCAATAATTCAATGCAGTGCAAATTCCATTGCAATGCAATGCTATACAAAATCACATACTTTATGTAATATCTTTTCAATGCATAATGAAATGAGTTAGTTATTGTATGCAATGCAACGGAATAAAGTTAGATCTTGTTTGCAATTCAATGCAACAGTTGTTATATCTTCTCAATGCATGACGGACTGAGTTAGTTCGTGTATGCAATGCAAAATCACATATGCAACATGCATAACACATATGCAAAATTCTATTGTATGCAATGTAATAAAAAACACATACTTTATGTCATATATTTCCAATGCATAATGAAATCAATTAATTCTTGTTTGCAATACAATGCAACAGATGTTATATGATCTACTCAATGCATAATGAGTTAGCTTAGTAAGTAAGTAATTTACTATGAGTCAGTAATTTAACAACACATATTTTATGCATCACTTCAATGCATAATAGCATGTTAGTTCTTGTATCAGTAAATTAAATTATACATTACATTATTCAACGAGCAACAGATCAAATTATATATTTCTGTAATGCAATGCAGCAACTCGTATGTTATATGTTATGTGGTGTAAACAAGGCAATGAAACACTGCACAAAAGAATAAGTTAGTTATTGCATGCAATGCAATAAAAAGCAAAACGTGTTTAATGCAAGTCAATAAGTATATAATATAAAAGTGCAATAATGCAATGCAGTGAAAATTATGTTGTATGCAATGAAATACAAAAAAAACATTATGTTTTATCTTTTCAAAGCATAACGAAATGAGATAGTTCTTGTATGTAAGGGAACTGAATAAGATAGATGTTGTATTCAATACAATGGCAACAACACATTTTTCAACGCACTGAAAGTTTTTTTTCTGTGTATAAAATGCAATAAAACAGAGCATACCGATTTTTATTTTTATGTCCATACTTAACATATTTCTGGTCAAAAAGACCTCGATCTTGAACTTTCTATATATACTCATTCATCGACTGCTTCTGATGTTACATCAGCCAGACAGTAGTCCATTTTTGACCTAGTGAACATCTTCCTTTATACAGAGTCTTGAAACTTTATAATTGCATTCCTACTTCTAAAGTCCTTCTGATGTTATATCAGCCATACAGTAGTTCTTATTTGAACTTTTGAACATCTTTCCTAATTGACTCCTTCTTATGTCTCATCAACCATACAGTAGTCGTTATTTGATATACTGAAAATATTTCAGGCGAAAGGGGCCTTGATCTTGAATTTTCTACACAGACTAATTGGGGCCTTTTCATATATCATCAACCATACGGTAGTCCGTACTTTACATACTGAACATATTTCAGACCAAAGAGGCCTTGATCTTGAATTTTCTATCCTAACTTTCTGAGGACTTCTGATTTACCGTCTATCTCACGGTAGTCCATATTCAAACTTGAACTTTCCATAGAGACTAATTAACTTTTTATTTCACCTTTTGAACATCTTTCCTAATTGACTCCTGATTTCTAATCAACAAATACAGTAGTCCATATTTCACATACTGAAAATATTTCAGGCGAAAGAGGCCTTGATCTTGAATTTTCTATACAGACATTGAGGCTTTCTGATTTGTCATCAACCATACAGTAGTCCATATATTACATACGGAATTTATTTCAAGCCAAAAGAGGCCTTGATCATGAACTTTCTCTACTGACTAATTGAGGCCTTCTGATTTCTAATCTATCATACCCCTAGTCCATATTTTACATACTGAATTTAGTATGCCAAAAGAGGCCTTGATCTTGAATTTAGAGGCCTTGAACTTGAATTTTCTATCCTAACTATCTGAGGACTTCTGATTTACCGTCTATCTCACGATAGTCCATATTTTACATACTAAACATATTTCAGGCCAAAGAGGCCTTGATCTTGAATGTTTTATACAGACTAATTGAGGTCTTTTGATGTCTCATTAACCATACAGTAGTCCAAATTTTACATACTGAACATATTTAAGGCAAAAAGAGGCCTTGATCTTGAATTTTCTATACTGACTAATTGAGGCCTTCTGATCTCTCATCAACCATACGGTAGTCCTAATTTTACATACTGAACATATTTCAGGCCAAGAGTTCTCAATCTTGAACTTTCTATAGAGACTAACTGACTACTTATTTGACCTTTTGAATATATTTCCCAATTCACTCCTTCTGATCTCTCATCAACAATACAATACTACAAATATTTCAAGCAAAAAGAGGCCTTGATCTTGAATTTTCTATACTGACTAATTGAGGCCTTCTGATTTCTAATCTATCATACGGTAGTCCATATTTTACATACTGAACATATTTCAGGCCAAAGAGGCCTTGATCTTGAAAGTTCTATACAGACTAATTGAGGTCTTTTGATGTCTAATCAACCATACGGTAGTCCATATTTTACATACTGAACATATTTCAGGCCAAGAGTTCTCAAACTTGAACTTTCCATAGAGACTAATTAACTTTTTATTTCACCTTTTGAACATCTTTCCTAATTGACTCCTGATTTCTAATCAACAAATACAGTAGTCCATATTTCACATACTGAAAATATTTCAGGCGAAAGAGGCCTTGATCTTGAATTTTCTATACAGACATTGAGGCTTTCTGATTTGTCATCAACCATACAGTAGTCCATATATTACATACGGAATTTATTTCAAGCCAAAAGAGGCCTTGATCATGAACTTTCTCTACTGACTAATTGAGGCCTTCTGATTTCTAATCTATCATACCCCTAGTCCATATTTTACATACTGAATTTAGTATGCCAAAAGAGGCCTTGATCTTGAATTTAGAGGCCTTGATCTTGAATTTTCTATCCTAACTATCTGAGGACTTCTGATTTACCGTCTATCTCACGATAGTCCATATTTTACATACTAAACATATTTCAGGCCAAAGAGGCCTTGATCTTGAATGTTTTATACAGACTAATTGAGGTCTTTTGATGTCTCATTAACCATACAGTAGTCCATATTTTACATACTGAACATATTTCAGGCCAAGAGTTCTCAATCTTGAACTTTGCATAGATACTAATTGACTCCTTATTTGACCTTTTGACCATCTTTCCTAATTGACTCCTTCTGATCTCTCATCAACCATACAGTAGTCTATATTTTACATACTAAACATATTTCAGGCCAAAGAGGCCTTGATCTTGAATGTTCTATACAGACTAATTGAGTTCTTTTGATATCTCTTTAACCATACAGTATTCCATATTTGACATACTGCAAATATTTCAAGCAAAAAGAGGCCTTGATCTTGAATTTTCTATACTGACTAATTGAGGCCTGCTGATTTCTCATCTATCATACGGTAGTCCATATTTTACATACTGAACATATTTCAGGCCAAAGAGGCCTTGATCTTGAAAGTTCTATACAGACTAATTGAGTTCTTTTGATGTCTCATCAACTATACGGTAGTCCATATTTTACATATTGAACATATTTTAGGCCAAGGAGTTCTCAATATTTAACTTTCTATAGAAATTAATTGACTGCTTATTTAACCTTTTGAGCATCTTTCCTAATTGACTCCATCTGATCTCTCTTCAACCATACAGTAGTCCATATTTGACATACTAAAAATATTTCAGTCGAAAGAGTCCTTGATCTTGAATTTTCTATCCAGACTAATTGACGCCTTCTGATCTCTCATCAACCATACAGTAGTCCATATTTGACATACTGAAAATATTTCAGGCGAAAGAGTCCTTGATCTTGAATTTTCTATCCAGACAAATTGAGGCCTTCTGATTTCTCAGCAACCATACGGTAGTCCATATTTTACATACTGAACATATTTCAGACCAAAGAGGCCTTGATCTTGAATTTTCTATCCTAACTTTCTGAGGACTTCTGATTTACCGTCTATCTCACGGTAGTCCATATTTTACATACTAAACATATTTCAGGCCAAAGAGGCCTTGATCTTGAATGTTCTATACAGACTAATTGAGTTCTTTTGATATCTCTTTAACCATACAGTATTCCATATTTGACATACTGCAAATATTTCAAGCAAAAAGAGGCCTTGATCTTGAATTTTCTATACTGACTAATTGAGGCCTGCTGATTTCTCATCTATCATACGGTAGTCCATATTTTACATACTGAACATATTTCAGGCCAAAGAGGCCTTGATCTTGAAAGTTCTATACAGACTAATTGAGTTCTTTTGATGTCTCATCAACTATACGGTAGTCCATATTTTACATATTGAACATATTTTAGGCCAAGGAGTTCTCAATATTTAACTTTCTATAGAAATTAATTGACTGCTTATTTAACCTTTTGAGCATCTTTCCTAATTGACTCCATCTGATCTCTCTTCAACCATACAGTAGTCCATATTTGACATACTAAAAATATTTCAGTCGAAAGAGTCCTTGATCTTGAATTTTCTATCCAGACTAATTGACGCCTTCTGATCTCTCATCAACCATACAGTAGTCCATATTTGACATACTGAAAATATTTCAGGCGAAAGAGTCCTTGATCTTGAATTTTCTATCCAGACAAATTGAGGCCTTCTGATTTCTCAGCAACCATACGGTAGTCCATATTTTACATACTGAACATATTTCAGACCAAAGAGGCCTTGATCTTGAATTTTCTATCCTAACTTTCTGAGGACTTCTGATTTACCGTCTATCTCACGGTAGTCCATATTTTACATACTAAACATATTTCAGGCCAAAGAGGCCTTGATCTTGAATTTTCTATACTGACTAATTGAGGCCTTCTGATCTCTCATCAACCATACGGTAGTCCTAATTTTACATACTGAACATATTTCAGGCCAAGAGTTCTCAATCTTGAACTTTCTATAGAGACTAACTGACTACTTATTTGACCTTTTGAATATATTTCCCAATTCACTCCTTCTGATCTCTCATCAACAATACAATACTACAAATATTTCAAGCAAAAAGAGGCCTTGATCTTGAATTTTCTATACTGACTAATTGAGGCCTTCTGATTTCTAATCTATCATACGGTAGTCCATATTTTACATACTGAACATATTTCAGGCCAAAGAGGCCTTGATCTTGAAAGTTCTATACAGACTAATTGAGGTCTTTTGATGTCTAATCAACCATACGGTAGTCCATATTTTACATACTGAACATATTTCAGGCCAAGAGTTCTCAAACTTGAACTTTCCATAGAGACTAATTAACTTTTTATTTCACCTTTTGAACATCTTTCCTAATTGACTCCTGATTTCTAATCAACAAATACAGTAGTCCATATTTCACATACTGAAAATATTTCAGGCGAAAGAGGCCTTGATCTTGAATTTTCTATACAGACTAATTGACGCCTTCTGATCTCTCATCAACCATACAGTAGTCCATATTTGACATACTGAAAATATTTCAGGCGAAAGAGTCCTTGATCTTGAATTTTCTATCCAGACAAATTGAGGCCTTCTGATTTCTCAGCAACCATACGGTAGTCCATATTTTACATACTGAACATATTTCAGGCCAAAGAGGCCTTGTTCTTGAATGTTCTATACAGACTAATTGAGGCCTTCTGATTTGTCATCAACCATACTGTAGTCCATATTTTACATACTGAACATATTTCAGGCCAAAGAGGCCTTGTTCTTGAATGTTCTATACAGCCTAATTGACTCCTTCTGATCTCTCTTCAACCATACAGTAGTCCATATTTGACATACTGAAAATATTTCAGGCGAAAGAGGCCTTGATCTTGAAATTTCTATACAGACTAATTGAGGCCTTCTGATTTGTTATCAACCGTACAGTATTCCATATTTGACATACTGAACATATTTCAGGCCAAGGAGTTCTCAATATTGAACTTTCTAAGGAAACTAATTGACTGCTTATTTAACCTTTTGAACATCTTTCCTAATTGATTTCTTCTGATCTCTCTTCAACCATACAGTAGTCCATATTTGACATACTGAAAATATTTCAGGCGAAAGAGTTCTTGATCTTGAATTTTCTCTACTGACTACTTGGGGCCTTCTGATTTCTAATCTATAATACGGTAGTCCATATTTTACATACTGAATTTATTTCAAGCCAAAAGAGGCCTTGATCTTGAATTTTCTATCCTAACTATCTGAGGACTTCTGATTTACCGTCTATCTCACGGTAGTCCATATTTTACATACTAAACATATTTCAGGCCAAAGAGGCCTTGATCTTGAATGTTCTATACAGACTAATTGAGTTCTTTTGATGTCTCTTTAACCATACAGTAGTCCAAATTTTATATACTGAACATATTTCAGGCCAAAGAGGCCTTGACCTTGAATTTTCTATACTGACTAATTGAGGCCTTCTGATCTCTCATCAACCATACAGTAGTCCATATTTTACACACTGAACATATTTCAGGCCAAAGAGGCCTTGTTCTTGAATGTTCTATACAGCCTAATTGACACCTTCTGATCTCTCATCAACCATACAGTAGTCCATATTTGACATACTGAAAATATTTCAGGCCAAAGAGGCCTTGTTCTTGAATGTTCTATACAGCCTAATTGACACCTTCTGATCTCTCATCAACCATACAGTAGTCCATATTTGACATACTGAAAATATTTCAGGCGAAAGAGGCCTTGTTCTTGAATTTTCTATACAGACTAATTGAGGCCTTCTGATTTGTCATCAACTGTACAGTATTCCATATTTGACATACTGAGAATATTTCAGGCCAAGGAGTTCTCAATATTGAACTTTCTATAGAAACTAATTGACTGCTTATTTAACCTTTTAAACATCTTTCCTAATTGACTCCTTCTGATCTCTCTTCAACCATACAGTAGACCATATTTAACATACTGAAAATATTTCAGGCGAAAGAGTCCTTGATCTTGAATTTTCTATCCAGACTAATTGAGGCCTTCTGATTTGTTATCAACCGTACAGTATTCCATATTTGACATACTGAGAATATTTCAGGCCAAGGAGTTCTCAATATTGAACTTTCTATAGAAACTAATTGACTGCTTATTTAACCTTTTGAACATCTTTCCTAATTGACTTCTGATCTCTCTTCAACCATACAGTAGTCCATATTTGACATACTGAAAATATTTCAGGCGAAAGAGTTCGTGATCTTGAATTTTCTCTACTGACTAATTGGGGCCTTCTGATTTCTAATCTATAATACGGTAGTCCATATTTTACATACTGAATTTATTTCAAGCCAAAAGAGTCCTTGATCTTGAATTTTCTATCCTAACTATCTGAGGATTTCTGATTTACCGTCTATCTCACGGTAGTCCATATTTTACATACTAAATATATTTCAGGCCAAAGAGGCCTTGATCTTGAATTTTCTATGCAGACTAATTGAGTTCTTTTGATGTCTCATTAACCATACAGTAGTCCAAATTTTATATACTGAACATATTTCAGGCCAAAGAGGCCTTGACCTTGAATTTTCTATACTGACTAATTGAGGCCTTCTGATTTCTCATCTATCATACGATAGTCCTTATTTTACATACTGAACATATTTCAGGCCAAGAGTTCTCAATATTGAACTTTCTATAGAGACTAACTGACTACTTATTTGACCTTTTTAATATATTTCCCAATTCACTCCTTCTGATATCTCATCAACCATACAGTAGTCCATATTTTACATACTGAACATATTTCAAGCCAAAAGAGTCCTTGATCTTGAAAGTTCTATACAGACTAATTTAGGTCTTTTGATGTCTCATAAACCATACGGTAGTCCATATTTTACATATTGAACATATTTTAGGCCAAGGAGTTCTCAATATTTAACTTTCTATAGAAACTAATTGACTGCTTATTTAACCTTTTAAACATCTTTCCTAATTGACGCCTTCTGATCTCTCATCAACCATACAGTAGTCCATATTTGACATATTGAAAATATTTCAGGTGAAAGAGTCCTTGATCTTGAATTTTCTATCCAGACAAATTGAGGCCTTCTGATTTCTCACCAACCATACGGTAGTCCATATTTTACATACTGAACATATTTTAGGCCAAAGAGGCCTTGTTCTTGAATATTCTATACAGACTAATTGAGGCCTTCTGATTTGTCATCAACCATACTGTAGTCCATATTTTACATACTGAACATATTTCAGGCCAAAGAGGCCTTGTTCTTGAATGTTCTATACAGCCTAATTGACTCCTTCTGATCTCTCATCAACCATACAGTAGTCCATATTTGACATACTGAAAATATTTCAGGCGAAAGAGGCCTTGATCTTGAATTTTCTATACAGACTAATTGAGGCCTTCTGATTTGTCTTCAACCGTACAGTATTCCATATTTGACATACTGAACATATTTCAGGCCAAGGAGTTCTCAATATTGAACTTTCTATTTAAACTAATTGACTGCTTAATTAACCTTTTGAACATCTTTCCTAATTGACTCCTTCTGATCTCTCTTCAACCATACAGTAGTCCATATTTGACATACTGAAAATATTTCGGGCGAAAGAGTGCTTGATCTTGAATTTTCTATCCAGACTAATTGAGGCCTTCTGATTTGTCATCAACCGTACAGTATTCCATATTTGACATACTGAGAATATTTCAGGCCAAGGAGTTCTCAATATTGAACTTTCTATAGAAACTAATTGACTGCTTATTTAACATTTTAAACATCTTTCCTAATTGACTCCTTCTGATCTCTCTTCAACCATACAGTAGTCCATATTTGACATACTGAAAATATTTCAGGCGAAAGAGTCCTTGATCTTGAATTTTCTATCCAGACTAATTGAGGCCTTCTGATTTGTTATCAACCGTACAGTATTCCATATTTACATACTGAGAATATTTCAGGCCAAGGAGTTCTCAATATTGAACTTTCTAAGGAAACTAATTGACTGCTTATTTAACCTTTTGAACATCTTTCCTAATTGACTTCTTCTGATCTCTCTTCAACCATACAGTAGTCCATATTTGACATACTGAAAATATTTCAGGCGAAAGAGTTCTTGATCTTGAATTTTCTCTACTGACTAATTGGGGCCTTCTGATTTCTAATCTATAATACGGTAGTCCATATTTTACATACTGAATTTATTTCAAGCCAAAAGAGGCCTTGATCTTGAATTTTCTATCCTAACTATCTGAGGACTTCTGATTTACCGTCTATCTCACGGTAGTCCATATTTTACATACTAAACATATTTCAGGCCAAAGAGGCCTTGATCTTGAATGTTCTATACAGACTAATTGAGTTCTTTTGATGTCTCTTTAACCATACAGTAGTCCAAATTTTATATACTGAACATATTTCAGGCCAAAGAGGCCTTGACCTTGAAATTTCTATACTGACTAATTGAGGCCTTCTGATCTTTCATCAACCATACAGTAGTCCATATTTGACATACTGAAAATATTTCAGGCGAAAGAGGCCTTGATCTTGAATTTTCTATACAGACTAATTGAGGCCTTCTGATTTGTCATCAACCGTACAGTATTCCATATTTAACATACTGAGAATATTTCAGGCCAAGGAGTTCTCAATATTGAACTTTCTATAGAAACTAATTGACTGCTTATTTAACCTTTTAAACATCTTTCCTAATTGACTCCTTCTGATCTCTCTTCAACCATACAGTAGTCCATATTTGACATACTGAAAATATTTCAGGCGAAAGAGTCCTTGATCTTGAATTTTCTATCCAGACTAATTGAGGCCTTCTGATTTGTCATCAACCGTACAGTATTCCATATTTGACATACTGAGAATATTTCAGGCCAAGGAGTTCTCAATATTGAACTTTCTATTTAAACTAATTGACTGCTTAATTAACCTTTTGAACATCTTTCCTAATTGACTCCTTCTGATCTCTCTTCAACCATACAGCAGTCCAGATTTTACATACTGAATTTATTTCAAGCCAAAAGAGGCCTTGATCTTGAATTTTCTATCCTAACTATCTGAGGACTTCTGATTTACCGTCTATCTCACGGTAGTCCATATTTTACATACTAAACATATTTCAGGCCAAAGAGGCCTTGATCTTGAATGTTCTATACAGACTAATTGAGTTCTTTTGACGTCTCTTTAACCATACAGTAGTCCAAATTTTATATACTGAACATATTTCAGGCCAAAGAGGCCTTGACCTTGAATTTTCTATACTGACTAATTGAGGCCTTCTGATCTCTCATCAACCATACAGTAGTCCATATTTTACACACTAAACATATTTCAGGCCAAAGAGGCCTTGTTCTTGAATGTTCTATACAGCCTAATTGACACCTTCTGATCTCTCATCAACCATACAGTAGTCCATATTTGACATACTGAAAATATTTCAGGCGAAAGAGGCCTTGATCTTGAATTTTCTATACAGACTAATTGAGGCCTTCTGATTTGTCATCAACCGTACAGTATTCCATATTTGACATACTGAGAATATTTCAGGCCAAGGAGTTCTCAATATTGAACTTTCTATTTAAACTAATTGACTGCTTAATTAACCTTTTGAACATCTTTCCTAATTGACTCCTTCTGATCTCTCTTCAACCATACAGTAGTCCATATTTGACATATTGAAAATATTTCAGGCGAAAGAGTCCTTGATCTTGAATTTTCTCTACTGACTAATTGGGGCCTTCTGATTTCTAATCTATCATACGGTAGTCCATATTTTACATACTGAATTTATTTCAAGCCAAAAGAGGCCTTGATCTTGAATTGTCTATCCTAACTATCTGAGGACTTCTGATTTACCGTCTATCTCACGGTAGTCCATATTTTACATACTAAACATATTTCAGGCCAAAGAGGCCTTGATCTTGAATGTTCTATACAGACTAATTGATTTCTTTTGATGTCTCATTAACCATACAGTAGTCCAAATTTTATATACTGAACATATTTCAGGCCAAAGAGGCCTTGACCTTGAATTTTCTATACTGACTAATTGAGGCCTTCTGATTTCTCATCTATCATACGATAGTCCTTATTTTACATACTGAACATATTTCAGGCCAAGAGTTCTCAATATTGAACTTTCTATAGAGACTAACTGACTACTTATTTGACCTTTTGAATATATTTCCCAATTCACTCCTTCTGATATCTCATCAACCATACAGTAGTCCATATTTTATATACTGAAAATATTTCAGTCGAAAGAGTCCTTGATCTTGAATTTTCTATCCAGACTAATTGACGCCTTCTGATCTCTCATCAACCATACAGTAGTCCATATTTGACATACTGAAAATATTTTAGGCGAAAGAGTCCTTGATCTTGAATTTTCTATCCAGACAAATTGAGGCCTTCTGATTTCTCACCAACCATACGGTAGTCCATATTTTACATACTGAACATATTTCAGGCCAAAGAGGCCTTGTTCTTAAATGTTCTATACAGACTAATTGAGGCCTTCTGATTTGTCATCAACCATACTGTAGTCCATATTTTACATACTGAACATATTTCAGGCCAAAGAGGCCTTGTTCTTGAATGTCCTATACAGCCTAATTGACTCCTTCTGATCTCTTATCAACCATACAGTAGTCCATATTTGACATACTGAAAATATTTCAGGCGAAAGAGGCCTTGATCTTGAATTTTCTATACAGACTAATTGAGGCCTTCTGATTTGTCATCAACGTACAGTATTCCATATTTGACATACTGAACATATTTCAGGCCAAGGAGTTCTCAATATTGAACTTTCTATTTAAACTAATTGACTGCTTAATTAACCTTTTGAACATCTTTCCTAATTGACTCCTTCTGATCTCTCTTCAGTCCATATTTTACATACTGAACATATTTCAGGCCAAAGAGGCCTTGTTCTTGAATGTTCTATACAGACTAATTGAGGCCTTCTGATTTGTCATCAACCATACAGTAGTCCATATTTGACATACTGAAAATATTTCAGGCGAAAGAGTCCTTGATCTTGAATTTTCTCTACTGACTAATTGGGGCCTTCTGATTTCTAATCTATCATACGGTAGTCCATATTTTACATACTGAATTTATTTCAAGCCAAAAGAGGCCTTGATCTTGAATTGTCTATCCTAACTATCTGAGGACTTCTGATTTACCGTCTATCTCACGGCAGTCCATATTTTACATACTAAACATATTTCAGGCCAAAGACGCCTTGATCTTGAATGTTCTATACAGACTAATTGAGTTCTTTTGATGTCTCATTAACCATACAGTAGTCCAAATTTTATATACTGAACATATTTCAGGCCAAAGAGGCCTTGACCTTGAATTTTCTATACTGACTAATTGAGGCCTTCTGATTTCTCATCTATCATACATATAGTCCTTATTTTACATACTGAACATATTTCAGGCCAAGAGTTCTCAATATTGAACTTTCTATAGAGACTAACTGACTACTTATTTGACCTTTTGAATATATTTCCCAATTCACTCCTTCTGATATCTCATCAACCATACAGTAGTCCATATTTTACATACTGAACATATTTCAAGCCAAAAGAGTCCTTGATCTTGAAAGTTCTATATAGACTAATTGAGGTCTTTTGATGTCTCATAAACCATACGGTAGTCCATATTTTACATATTGAACATATTTTAGGCCAAGGAGTTCTCAATATTTAACTTTGTATAGAAACTAATTGACTGCTTATTTAACCTTTTAAACATCTTTCCTAATTGACGCCTTCTGATCTCTCATCAACCATACAGTAGTCCATATTTGACATATTGAAAATATTTCAGGCGAAAGAGTCCTTGATCTTGAATTTTCTATCCAGACAAATTGAGGCCTTCTGATTTCTCACCAACCATACGGTAGGCCATATTTTACATACTGAACATATTTTAGGCCAAAGAGGCCTTGTTCTTGAATGTTCTATACAGACTAATTGAGGCCTTCTGATTTGTCATCAACCATACTGTAGTCCATATTTTACATACTGAACATATTTCAGGCCAAAGAGGCCTTGTTCTTGAATGTCCTATACAGCCTAATTGACTCCTTCTGATCTCTCATCAACCATACAGTAGTCCATATTTGACATACTGAAAATATTTCAGGCGAAAGAGGCCTTGATCTTGAATTTTCTATACAGACTAATTGAGGCCTTCTGATTTGTCATCAACCGTACAGTATTCCATATTTGACATACTGAACATATTTCAGGCCAAGGAGTTCTCAATATTTAACTTTCTATTTAAACTAATTGACTGCTTAATTAACCTTTTGAACATCTTTCCTAATTGACTCCTTCTGATCTCTCTTCAACCGTACAGTAGTCCATATTTGACATACTGAAAATATTTCAGGCGAAAGAGTCCTTGATCTTGAATTTTCTCTACTGACTAATTGGGGCCTTCTGATTTCTAATCTATCATACGGTAGTCCATATTTTACATACTGAATTTATTTCAAGCCAAAAGAGGCCTTGATCTTGAATTTTCTATACAGACTAATTGAGTTCTTTTGATGTCTCTTTAACCATACAGTAGTCCAAATTTTATATACTGAACATATTTCAGGCCAAAGAGGCCTTGACCTTGAATTTTCTATACTGACTAATTGAGGCCTTCTGATCTCTCATCAACCTTACAGTAGTCCATATTTTACATACTGAACATATTTCAGGCCAAAGAGGCCTTGATCTTGAATGTTCTATACAGACTAATTGAGTTCTTTTGATGTCTCTTTAACCATACAGTAGTCCAAATTTTATATACTGAACATATTTCAGGCCAAAGAGGCCTTGACCTTGAATTTTCTATACTGACTAATTGAGGCCTTCTGATCTCTCATCAACCTTACAGTAGTCCATATTTTACATACTGAACATATTTCAGGCCAAAGAGGCCTTGATCTTGAATTTTCTATACTAACTAATTGAGGCCTTCTGATTTCTCATCTATTATACGGTAGTCCTAATTTTACATACTGAACATATTTCAGGCCAAGAGTTCTCAATCTTGAACTTTCTATAGAGACTAATTGACTGCTTATTTAACCTTTTGAACATCTTTCCTAATTGACTCCTTCTGATCTCTCATCAACCATACAGTAGTCCATATTTGACATACTGCAAATATTTCAAGCAAAAAGAGGCCTTGATCTTGAATTTTCTATACAGACTAATTGAAGCCTTCTGATTTCTCATCTATCATACGATAGTCCTTATTTTACATACTGAACATATTTCAGGCCAAGAGTTCTCAATATTGAACTTTCTATAGAGACTAACTGACTACTTATTTGACCTTTTGAATATATTTCCCAATTCACTCCTTCTGATCTCTCATCAACCATACAATAGTCCATATTTGACATACTGCAAATATTTCAAGCAAAAAGAGGCCTTGATCTTGAATTTTCTATACTGACTAATTGAGGCCTGCTGATTTCTCATCTATCATACGGTAGTCCATATTTTACATACTGAACATATTTAATGCCAAAGAGGCCTTGATCTTGAAAGTTCTATACAGACTAATTGAGTTCTTTTGATGTCTCATCAACCATACGGTAGTCCATATTTTACATATTGAACATATTTTAGGCCAAGGAGTTCTCAATATTTAACTTTCTATAGAAATTAATTAACTGCTTATTTAACCTTTTGAGCATCTTTCCTAATTGACTCCTTCTGATCTCTCTTCAACCATACAGTAGTCCATATTTGACATACTGAAAATATTTCAGTCGAAAGAGCCCTTGATCTTGAATTTTCTATCCAGAGTAATTGACGCCTTCTGATCTCTCATCAACCATACAGTAGTCCATATTTGACATACTGAAAATATTTCAGGCGAAAGAGTCCTTGATCTTGAATTTTCTCTACTGACTAATTGGGGCCTTCTGATTTCTAATCTATCATACGGTAGTCCATATTTTACATACTGAATTTATTTCAAGCCAAAAGAGGCCTTGATCTTGAATTGTCTATCCTAACTATCTGAGGACTTCTGATTTACCGTCTATCTCACGGTAGTCCATATTTTACATACTAAACATATTTCAGGCCAAAGAGGCCTTGATCTTGAATTTTCTATACAGACTAATTGAGTTCTTTTGATGTGTCATTAACCATACAGTAGTCCAAATGTTATATACTGAACATATTTCAGGCCAAAGAGGCCTTGACCTTGAATTTTCTATACTGACTAATTGAGGCCTTCTGATTTCTCATCTATCATACGATAGTCCTTATTTTACATACTGAACATATTTCAGGCCAAGAGTTCTCAATATTGAACTTTCTATAGAGACTAACTGACTACTTATTTGACCTTTTAAACATCTTTCCTAATTGACGCCTTCTGATCTCTCATCAACCATACAGTAGTCCATATTTGACATATTGAAAATATTTCAGGTGAAAGAGTCCTTGATCTTGAATTTTCTATCCAGACAAATTGAGGCCTTCTGATTTCTCACCAACCATACGGTAGTCCATATTTTACATACTGAACATATTTTAGGCCAAAGAGGCCTTGTTCTTGAATGTTCTATACAGACTAATTGAGGCCTTCTGATTTGTCATCAACCATACTGTAGTCCATATTTTACATACTGAACATATTTCAGGCCAAAGAGTCCTTGATCTTGAATTTTCTATCCAGACAAATTGAGGCCTTCTGATTTCTCACCAACCATACGGTAGTCCATATTTTACATACTGAACATATTTCAGGCCAAAGAGGCCTTGTTCTTGAATGTTCTATACAGACTAATTGAGGCCTTCTGATTTGTCATCAACCATACTGTAGTCCATATTTTACATACTGAACATATTTCAGGCCAAAGAGGCCTTGTTCTTGAATGTTCTATACAGCCTAATTGACTCCTTCTGATCTCTCATCAACCATACGGTAGTCCATATTTGACATACTGAAAATATTTCAGGCGAAAGAGGCCTTGATCTTGAACTTTCTATACAGACTAATTGAGGCCTTCTGATTTGTCATCAACCGTACAGTATTCCATATTTGACATACTGAACATATTTCAGGCCAAGGAGTTCTCAATATTGAACTTTCTATTTAAACTAATTGACTGCTTAATTAACCTTTTGAACATCTTTCCTAATTGACTCCTTCTGATCTCTCTTCAACCATACAGTAGTCCATATTTTACATACTTAAAACATATTTCAGGCCAAAGAGGCCTTGTTCTTGAATGTTCTATACAGACTAATTGAGGCCTTCTGATTTGTCATCAACCATACTGTAGTCCATATTTTACATACTGGACATATTTCAGGCCAAAAAGGCCTTGTTCTTGAATGTTCTATACAGCCTAATTGACTCCTTCTGATCTCTCATCAACCATACAGTAGTCCATATTTGACATACTGAAAATATTTCAGGCGAAAGAGGCCTTGATCTTGAATTTTCTATACAGACTAATTGAGGCCTTCTGATTTGTCATCAACCATACAGTATTCCATATTTGACATACTGAGAATATTTCAGGCCAAGGAGTTCTCAATATTGTACTTTCTATAGAAACTAACTGACTGCTTATTTAACCTTTTGAACATCTTTCCTAATTGACTCCTTCTGATCTCTCTTCAACCATACAGTAGTCCATATTTGACATACTGAAAATATTTCGGGCGAAAGAGTCCTTGATCTTGAATTTTCTCTACTGACTAATTGGGGCCTTCTGATTTCTAATCTATCATACGGTAGTCCATATTTTACATACTGAATTTATTTCAAGCCAAAAGAGGCCTTGATCTTGAATTGTCTATCCTAACTATCTGAGGACTTCTGATTTACCGTCTATCTCACGGTAGTCCATATTTTACATACTAAACATATTTCAGGCCAAAGAGGCCTTGATCTTGAATTTTCTATACAGACTAATTGAGTTCTTTTGATGTCTCATTAACCATACAGTAGTCCAAATTTTATATACTGAACATATTTCAGGCCAAAGAGGCCTTGACCTTGAATTTTCTATACTGACTAATTGAGGCCTTCTGATTTCTCATCTATCATACGATAGTCCTTATTTTACATACTGAACATATTTCAGGCCAAGAGTTCTCAATATTGAACTTTCTATAGAGACTAACTGACTACTTATTTGACCTTTTGAATATATTTCCCAATTCACTCCTTGTGATATCTCATCAACCATACATTAGTCCATATTTTACATACTGAACATATTTCAAGCCAAAAGAGTCCTTGATCTTGAAAGTTCTATACAGACTAATTTAGGTCTTTTGATGTCTCATAAACCATACGGTAGTCCATATTTTACATATTGAACATATTTTAGGCCAAGGAGTTCTCAATATTTAACTTTCTATAGAAACTAATTGACTGCTTATTTAACCTTTTAAACATCTTTCCTAATTGACGCCTTCTGATCTCTCATCAACCATACAGTAGTCCATATTTGACATATTGAAAATATTTCAGGTGAAAGAGTCCTTGATCTTGAATTTTCTATCCAGACAAATTGAGGCCTTCTGATTTCTCACCAACCATACGGTAGTCCATATTTTACATACTGAACATATTTTAGGCCAAAGAGGCCTTGTTCTTGAATGTTCTATACAGACTAATTGAGGCCTTCTGATTTGTCATCAACCATACTGTAGTCCATATTTTACATACTGAACATATTTCAGGCCAAAGAGTCCTTGATCTTGAATTTTCTATCCAGACAAATTGAGGCCTTCTGATTTCTCACCAACCATACGGTAGTCCATATTTTACATACTGAACATATTTCAGGCCAAAGAGGCCTTGTTCTTGAATGTTCTATACAGACTAATTGAGGCCTTCTGATTTGTCATCAACCGTACAGTATTCCATATTTGACATACTGAACATATTTCAGGCCAAGGAGTTCTCAATATTGAACTTTCTATTTAAACTAATTGACTGCTTAATTAACCTTTTGAACATCTTTCCTAATTGACTGCTTCTGATCTCTCTTCAACCATAGAGTAGTCCATATTTGACATACTGAAAATATTTCGGGCGAAAGAGTCCTTGATCTTGAATTTTCTATGCAGACTAATTGAGGCCTTCTGATTTGTCATCAACCGTACAGTATTCCATATTTGACATACTGAGAATATTTCAGGCCAAGGAGTTCTCAATATTGAACTTTCTATAGAAACTAATTGACTGCTTATTTAACCTTTTAAAAATCTTTCCTAATTGACTCCTTCTGATCTCTCTTCAACCATACAGTAGTCCATATTTGACATACTGAAAATATTACAGGCGAAAGAGTCCTTGATCTTGAATTTTCTATCCAGACTAATTGAGGCCTTCTGATTTGTCATCAACCGTACAGTATTCCATATTTGACATACTGAGAATATTTCAGGCCAAGGAGTTCTCAATATTGAACTTTCTATAGAAACTAATTGACTGCTTATTTAACCTTTTGAACATCTTTCCTAATTGACTCCTTCTGATCTCTCTTCAACCGTACAGTAGTCCATATTTGACATACTGAAAATATTTCAGGCGAAAGAGTCCTTGATCTTGAATTTTCTCTACTGACTAATTGGGGCCTTCTGATTTCTAATCTATCATACGGTAGTCCATATTTTACATACTGAATTTATTTCAAGCCAAAAGAGGCCTTGATCTTGAATTTTCTATCCTAACTATCTGAGGACTTCTGATTTACCGTCTATCTCACGGTTGTCCATATTTTACATACTAAACATATTTCAGGCCAAAGAGGCCTTGATCTTGAATGTTCTATACAGACTAATTGAGTTCTTTTGATGTCTCTTTAACCATACAGTAGTCCAAATTTTATATACTGAACATATTTCAGGCCAAAGAGGCCTTGACCTTGAATTTTCTATACTGACTAATTGAGGCCTTCTGATCTCTCATCAACCATACAGTAGTCCATATTTTACATACTGAACATATTTCAGGCCAAAGAGGCCTTGATCTTGAATTTTCTATACTAACTAATTGAGGCCTTCTGATTTCTCATCTATTATACGGTAGTCCAAATTTTACATACTGAACATATTTCAGGCCAAGAGTTCTCAATCTTGAACTTTCTATAGAGACTAATTGACTGCTTATTTAACCTTTTGAACATCTTTCCTAATTGACTCCTTCTGATCTCTCATCAACCATACAGTAGTCCATATTTGACATAATGCAAATATTTCAAGCAAAAAGAGGCAATGATCTTGAATTTTCTATACAGACTAATTGAGGCCTTCTGATTTCTCATCTATCATACGATAGTCCTTATTTTACATACTGAACATATTTCAGGCCAAGAGTTCTCAATATTGAACTTTCTATAGAGACTAACTGACTACTTATTTGACCTTTTGAATATATTTCCCAATTCACTCCTTCTGATCTCTCATCAACCATACAATAGTCCATATTTGACATACTGCAAATATTTCAAGCAAAAAGAGGCCTTGATCTTGAATTTTCTATACTGACTAATTGAGGCCTGCTGATTTCTCATCTATCATACGGTAGTCCATATTTTACATACTGAACATATTTCAGGCCAAAGAGGCCTTGATCTTGAAAGTTCTATACAGACTAATTGAGTTCTTTTGATGTCTCATCAACCATACGGTAGTCCATATTTTACATATTGAACATATTTTAGGCCAAGGAGTTCTCAATTTTTAACTTTCTATAGAAATTAATTGACTGCTTATTTAACCTTTTGAGCATCTTTCCTAATTGACTCCTTCTGATCTCTCTTCAACCATACAGTAGTCCATATTTGACATACTGAAAATATTTCAGTCGAAAGAGCCCTTGATCTTGAATTTTCTATCCAGACTAATTGACGCCTTCTGATCTCTCATCAACCATACAGTAGTCCATATTTGACATACTGAAAATATTTCAGGCGAAAGAGTCCTTGATCTTGAATTTTCTATCCAGACAAATTGAGGCCTTCTGATTTCTCACCAACCATACGGTAGTCCATATTTTACATACTGAACATATTTCAGGCCAAAGAGGCCTTTTTCTTGAATGTTCTATACAGACTAATTGAGGCCTTCTGATTTGTCATCAACCATACTGTAGTCCATATTTTACATACTGGACATATTTCAGGCCAAAAAGGCCTTGTTCTTGAATGTTCTATACAGCCTAATTGACTCCTGATCTCTCATCAACCATACAGTAGTCCATATTTGACATACTGAAAATATTTCAGGCGAAAGAGGCCTTGATCTTGAATTTTCTATACAGACTAATTGAGGCCTTCTGATTTGTCATCAACCGTACAGTATTCCATATTTTACATACTGAACATATTTCAGGCCAAGGAGTTCTCAATATTGAACTTTCTATTTAAACTAATTGACTGCTTAATTAACCTTTTGAACATCTTTCCTAATTGACTGCTTCTGATCTGTCTTCAACCATAGAGTAGTCCATATTTGACATACTGAAAATATTTCGGGCGAAAGAGTCCTTGATCTTGAATTTTCTATCCAGACTAATTGAGGCCTTCTGATTTGTCATCAACCGTACAGTATTCCATATTTGACATACTGAGAATATTTCAGGCCAAGGAGTTCTCAATATTGAACTTTCTATAGAAACTAATTGACTGCTTATTTAACCTTTTAAACATCTTTCCTAATTGACTCCTTCTGATCTCTCTTCAACCATACAGTAGTCCATATTTGACATACTGAAAATATTACAGGCGAAAGAGTCCTTGATCTTGAATTTTCTATCCAGACTAATTGAGGCCTTCTGATTTGTCATCAACCGTACAGTATTCCATATTTGACATACTGAGAATATTTCAGGCCAAGGAGTTCTCAATATTGAACTTTCTATAGAAACTAATTGACTGCTTATTTAACCTTTTGAACATCTTTCCTAATTGACTTCTGATCTCTCTTCAACCATACAGTAGTCCATATTTGACATACTGAAAATATTTCAGGCGAAAGAGTTCTTGACCTTGAATTTTCTCTACTGACTAATTGGGTCCTTCTGATTTCTAATCTATGATACGGTAGTCCATATTTTACATACTGATTTTATTTCAAGCCAAAAGAGGCCTTGATCTTGAATTTTCTATCCTAACTATCTGAGGACTTCTGATTTACCGTCTATCTCACGGTAGTCCATATTTTACATACTAAACATATTTAAGGCCAAAGAGGCCTTGATCTTGAATGTTCTATACAGACTAATTGAATTCTTTTGATGTCTCTTTAACCATACAGTAGTCCAAATTTTATATACTGAACATATTTCAGGCCAAAGAGGCCTTGACCTTGAATTTTCTATACTGACTAATTGAGGCCTTCTGATCTCTCATCAACCATACAGTAGTCCATATTTTACATACTGAACATATTTCAGGCCAAAGAGGCCTTGATCTTGAATTTTCTATACTAACTAATTGAGGCCTTCTGATTTCTCATCTATCATACGGTAGTCCTTATTTTACATACTGAACATATTTCAGGCCAAGAGTTCTCAATATTGAACTTTTTATAGAAACTAACTGACTACTTATTTGACCTTTTGAATATATTTATCAAATTCACTCCTTCTGATCTCTCATCAACCATACAGTAGTCCATATTTGACATACTGAACATATTTCAGGCCAAGGAGTTCTCAATATTTAACTTTCTAGAGAAATTAATTGACTGCTTATTTAACCTTTTGAACATCTTTCCTAATTGACTCCTTCTGATCTCTCTTCAACCGTACAGTAGTCCATATTTGACATACTGAAAATATTTCAGGCAAAAGAGTCCTTGATCTTGAATTTTCTCTACTGACTAATTGGGGCCTTCTGATTTCTAATCTATCATACGGTAGTCCATATTTTACATACTGAATTTATTTCAAGCCAAAAGAGGCCTTGATCTTGAATTTTCTATCCTAACTATCTGAGGACTTCTGATTTACCGTCTATCTCACGGTAGTCCATATTTTACATACTAAACATATTTCAGGCCAAAGAGGCCTTGATCTTGAATGTTCTATACAGACTAATTGAGTTCTTTTGATGTCTCTTTAACCATACAGTAGTCCAAATTTTATATACTGAACATATTTCAGGCCAAAGAGGCCTTGACCTTGAATTTTCTATACTGACTAATTGAGGCCTTCTGATCTCTCATCAACCATACAGTAGTCCATATTTTACATACTGAACATATTTCAGGCCAAAGAGGCCTTGATCTTGAATTTTCTATACTAACTAATTGAGGCCTTCTGATTTCTCATCTATTATACGGTAGTCCAAATTTTACATACTGAACATATTTCAGGCCAAGAGTTCTCAATCTTGAACTTTCTATAGAGACTAATTGACTGCTTATTTAACCTTTTGAACATCTTTCCTAATTGACTCCTTCTGATCTCTCATCAACCATACAGTAGTCCATATTTGACATAATGCAAATATTTCAAGCAAAAAGAGGCAATGATCTTGAATTTTCTATACAGACTAATTGAGGCCTTCTGATTTCTCATCTATCATACGATAGTCCTTATTTTACATACTGAACATATTTCAGGCCAAGAGTTCTCAATATTTAACTTTCTATAGAGACTAACTGACTACTTATTTGACCTTTTGAATATATTTCCCAATTCACTCCTTCTGATCTCTCATCAACCATACAATAGTCCATATTTGACATACTGCAAATATTTCAAGCAAAAAGAGGCCTTGATCTTGAATTTTCTATACTGACTAATTGAGGCCTGCTGATTTCTCATCTATCATACGGTAGTCCATATTTTACATACTGAACATATTTCAGGCCAAAGAGGCCTTGATCTTGAAAGTTCTATACAGACTAATTGAGTTCTTTTGATGTCTCATCAACCATACGGTAGTCCATATTTTACATATTGAACATATTTTAGGCCAAGGAGTTCTCAATATTTAACTTTCTATAGAAATTAATTGACTGCTTATTTAACCTTTTGAGCATCTTTCCTAATTGACTCCTTCTGATCTCTCTTCAACCATACAGTAGTCCATATTTGACATACTGAAAATATTTCAGTCGAAAGAGCCCTTGATCTTGAATTTTCTATCCAGACTAATTGACGCCTTCTGATCTCTCATCAACCATACAGTAGTCCATATTTGACATACTGAAAATATTTCAGGCGAAAGAGTCCTTGATCTTGAATTTTCTATCCAGACAAATTGAGGCCTTCTGATTTCTCACCAACCATACGGTAGTCCATATTTTACATACTGAACATATTTCAGGCCAAAGAGGCCTTGTTCTTGAATGTTCTATACAGACTAATTGAGGCCTTCTGATTTGTCATCAACCATACTGTAGTCCATATTTTACATACTGGACATATTTCAGGCCAAAAAGGCCTTGTTCTTGAATGTTCTATACAGCCTAATTGACTCCTGATCTCTCATCAACCATACAGTAGTCCATATTTGACATACTGAAAATATTTCAGGCGAAAGAGGCCTTGATCTTGAATTTTCTATACAGACTAATTGAGGCCTTCTGATTTGTCATCAACCGTACAGTATTCCATATTTTACATACTGAACATATTTCAGGCCAAGGAGTTCTCAATATTGAACTTTCTATTTAAACTAATTGACTGCTTAATTAACCTTTTGAACATCTTTCCTAATTGACTGCTTCTGATCTCTCTTCAACCATAGAGTAGTCCATATTTGACATACTGAAAATATTTCGGGCGAAAGAGTCCTTGATCTTGAATTTTCTATCCAGACTAATTGAGGCCTTCTGATTTGTCATCAACCGTACAGTATTCCATATTTGACATACTGAGAATATTTCAGGCCAAGGAGTTCTCAATATTGAACTTTCTATAGAAACTAATTGACTGCTTATTTAACCTTTTGAACATCTTTCCTAATTGACTTCTGATCTCTCTTCAACCATACAGTAGTCCATATTTGACATACTGAAAATATTTCAGGCGAAAGAGTTCTTGACCTTGAATTTTCTCTACTGACTAATTGGGGCCTTCTGATTTCTAATCTATGATACGGTAGTCCATATTTTACATACTGATTTTATTTCAAGCCAAAAGAGGCCTTGATCTTGAATTTTCTATCCTAACTATCTGAGGACTTCTGATTTACCGTCTATCTCACGGTAGTCCATATTTTACATACTAAACATATTTAAGGCCAAAGAGGCCTTGATCTTGAATGTTCTATACAGACTAATTGAGTTCTTTTGATGTCTCTTTAACCATACAGTAGTCCAAATTTTATATACTGAACATATTTCAGGCCAAAGAGGCCTTGACCTTGAATTTTCTATACTGACTAATTGAGGCCTTCTGATCTCTCATCAACCATACAGTAGTCCATATTTTACATACTGAACATATTTCAGGCCAAAGAGGCCTTGATCTTGAATTTTCTATACTAACTAATTGAGGCCTTCTGATTTCTCATCTATCATACGGTAGTCCTTATTTTACATACTGAACATATTTCAGGTCAAGAGTTCTCAATATTGAACTTTTTATAGAGACTAACTGACTACTTATTTGACCTTTTGAATATATTTATCAAATTCACTCCTTCTGATCTCTCATCAACCATACAGTAGTCCATATTTGACATACTGAACATATTTCAGGCCAAGGAGTTCTCAATATTTAACTTTCTAGAGAAATTAATTGACTGCTTATTTAACCTTTTGAGCATCTTTCCTAATTGACTCCTGATCTCTCTTCAACCATACAGTAGTCCATATTTGACATACTGAAAATATTTCAGTCGAAAGAGTCCTTGATCTTGAATTTTCTATCCAGACTAATTGAGGCCGTCTGATTTGTCATCAACCGTACAGTATTCCATATTTGACATACTGAGAATATTTCAGGCCAAGGAGTTCTCAATATTGAACTTTCTATAGAAACTAATTGACTGCTTATTTAACCTTTTGAACATCTTTCCTAATTGACTCCTTCTGATTTCTCATCAACCATACAGTAGTATATATTTCACATACTGAAAATATTTCAGGCGAAAGAGGCCTTGATCTTGAATTTTCTATACAGACTAATTGAGGCTTTCTGATTTGTCATCAACCATACAGTATTCCATATATTACATACTGAATTTATTTCAAGCCAAAAGAGGCCTTGATCTTGAATTTTCTATCCTAACTATCTGAGGACTTCTGATTTACCGTCTATCTCACGGTAGAGCATATTTTACATACTAAACATATTTCAGGCCAAAGAGGCCTTGATCTTGAATGTTCTATACAGACTAATTGAGGTCTTTTGATGTCTCATCTATCATACGATAGTCCTTATTTTACATACTGAACATATTTCAGGCCAAGATTTCTCAATATTGAACTTTCTATAGAGACTAACTGACTACTTATTTGACCTTTTGAATATATTTCCCAATTCACTCCTTCTGATCTCTCATCAACCATACAATAGTCCATATTTGACACTGCAAATATTTCAAGCAAAAAGAGGCCTTCATCTTGAATTTTCTATACTGACTAATTGAGGCCTGCTGATTTCTCATCTACCATACGGTAGTCCATATTTTACATACTGAACATATTTCAGGCCAAAGAGGCCTTGATCTTGAAAGTTCTATACAGACTAATTGAGGTCTTTTGATGTCTCATCAACCATACGGTAGTCCATATTTTACATATTGAACATATTTTAGGCCAAGGAGTTCTCAATATTTAACTTTCTATAGAAACTAATTGACTGCTTATTTAACCTTTTAAACATCTTTCCTAATTGACGCCTTCTGATCTCTCATCAACCATACAGTAGTCCATATTTGACATACTGATAATATTTCAGGCGAAAGAGTCCTTGATCTTGAATTTTCTATCCAGACAAATTGAGGCCTTCTGATTTCTCACCAACCATACGGTAGTCCATATTTTACATACTGAAAGTAATTCAAGCAAAAAGAGGCCTTGATCTTGAATTTTCTATACAGACTAATTGAGGCCTTCTGATTTGTCATCAACCATACGGTAGTCCATATTTGACATACTGAAAATATTTCAGGCGAAAGAGTCCTTGATCTTGAATTTTCTATCCAGACAAATTGAGGCCTTCTGATTTGTCATCAACCGTACAGTATTCCATATTTGACATACTGAACATATTTCAGACCAAGGAGTTCTCAATATTGAACTTTCTATAGAAACTAATTGACTGCTTATTTAACCTTTTGAACATCTTTCCTAATTGACTCCTTCTGATCTCTCTTCAACCATACAGTAGTCCATATTTGACATACTAATAATATTTCAGGCGAAAGAGTCCTTGATCTTGAATTTTCTATCCAGACAAATTGAGGCCTTCTGATTTCTCACCAACCATACGGTAGTCCATATGTTACATACTGAAAGTAATTCAAGCAAAAAGAGGCCTTGATCTTGAATTTTCTATACAGACTAATTGAGGCCTTCTGATTTGTCATCAACCATACGGTAGTCCATATTTGACATACTGAAAATATTTCAGGCGAAAGAGTCCTTGATCTTGAATTTTCTATCCAGACAAATTGAGGCCTTCTGATTTGTCATCAACCGTACAGTATTCCATATTTGACATACTGAACATATTTCAGACCAAGGAGTTCTCAATATTGAACTTTCTATAGAAACTAATTGACTGCTTATTTAACCTTTTGAACATCTTTCCTAATTGACTCCTTCTGATCTCTCTTCAACCATACAGTAGTCCATATTTGACATACTGAAAATATTTCAGGCGAAAGAGTCCTTGATCTTGATTTTTCTATCCAGACTAATTGAGGCCATCTGATTTCTCACCAACTATACGGTAGTCCATATTTTACATACTGAACATATTTCAGGCCATGAGTTCTCAATATTGAACTTTCTATAGAGACTAATTGAGGCCTTCTGATTTCTGACCAACCATACGGTAATCCATATTTTACATACTGAACATATTTCAGGCCAAAGAGGCCTTGATCTTGAATTTTCGATACAGACTAATAGAGGTCTTTTGATGTCTCATCAACCGTACAGTATTCCATATTTTACATACTGAACATATTTCAGGCCAAGAGTTCTCAATCTTGAAATATCTATAGAGACTAATTGACTTTTTTATTATTTATTATTTTGAACATCCTTCCTAATTGATTCATTCTGATCTCTCATCAACCATGCAGTAGTCCATATTTGACATACTGAAAATATTTCAAGCAAAAAGAGGCCTTGATCTTGAATTTTCTATACGGACTAATTGAGGCCTTCTGATTTCTCATCTATCATACGGTAGTCCATATTTTACATACTGAACATATTTCAGGCCAAAGAGGCCTTGATCTTGAAAGTTCTATACAGACTAATTGAGGTCTTTTGATGTCTCATCAACCATACGGTAGTCCATATTTGACATACTGAACATATTTCAGGCCAAGGAGTTCTCAATATTGAACTTTCTATAGAAACTAATTGACTGCTTATTTAACCTTTTGAGCATCTTTCCTAATTGACTCCTTCTGATCTCACATCAACCATGCAGTAGTCCATATTTGACATACTGAAAATATTTCAAGCCAAAAGAGGCCTTAATCTTGAATTTTCTATACAGACTAATTGAGGCCTTCTGATTTCTTATTTATCATACGGTAGTCCATATTTTACATACTAAACATATTTCAGGCCAAATAGGCCTTGATCTTGAAAGTTCTATACAGACTAATTGAGGCCTTATAATTTGTCATCAACCATACGGTAGTCCATATTTTATATACTGAGCATATTTTAGGCCAAGGAGTTCTCAATATTGAACTTTCTATAGAAACTAATTTTCTGCTTATTTAACCTTTTGAACATCTTTCCTAATTGACTCCTCCTGATCTCTCATCAACCATGCAGTAGTCAATATTTGACATACTGAAAATATTTCAAGCCCAAAGAGGCCTTAATCTTGAATATTCTATACAGACTAATTGAGGCCTTCTGATTTGTCATCAACCATACGGTAGTCCATATTTTATATACTGAGCATATTTCAGGCCGAGTTCTCAATCTTGAACTTTCTATAGAGACTAATTGACTTTTTATTTGACCTTTTGAACATCTTTCCTAATTGACTCCTTCTGATTTCTCATCAACCATACAGTAGTCCATATTTTACATATTAAACATATTTCAGGCAAAAGAGGCCTTGATCTTGAATTTTCTATACAGACTATTTGAGTTCTGAATTTTTAACAACCCTACCGTATTTCATATTTTACATACTGAACATATTTCAGGCAAAATAGGCCTTGAGCTTGAAATTTCTTTACAGACTAATTGAGGCCTTATGATTTGTCATCAACCGTACCGTATTTTTTATATTTGAAATACTGAACACTTTTCAGGCCAAAACGTTCTCGATCTTGAATTTTTCATGCTCATTGACTCCGTCTGATGTTACATCAGCCAGACATTTATCCATATTTTATGTACTGAATATATTTCCGGTCCTGAATGCAATGCAAAATCACATATGTTGCGTTTTTTCTTTCCATGCATAATGGAACGTTAATTTTTGTATGCAATGCAATACAACAGCATGTTATATTTTCAATGCACAACGGAATGAGTTAGTTTTTCTAAGCATTGCACTGCAACATAGCATATGTTATGTGTTATGTCTTAAATGTACAATTAAATGAATGCTTACAATGAAAAGTTATTCTTCAATGCAATGCAAAGAACATATGTCATCTCGTCAATGCACAACGGAATGACAGTTCTTGTATGCAATGCAATAAAAAGTTCATTCAAATGTGTTATTCTGCGATGCAATTCAATATGTATATAACATAAAAGTATATAATGCAACAATGCAACGCAGTACAAATTCTATTGTATGCAATGCAATACAAAGTAACATACTTTATGTGATATATTTTCAATGCATAACGAAATGAGTTAGTTCTTGTAAGCAATGCAAAATGCAACAGCACAGCATTTTTTCAATGCATAACTAAATTTGTTAGTTCTTGTATGCAATGGAACGCAATACGTTAGTTCTTGTTTGCAATACTATGCAACAGATGTTGTTATCTTCGCAATATAAATATATAATGAAAATAATTGGTTCATTCACATGTGTTATTCTTCAATGCAAGTCAATACGTATATAATATAAAAGTATATAATACAATGCAGTGCAAATTCTATAGTATGCAATGCAATACAAAATCGCATACATTATGTGACATCTTTTGCAGCAGAATACATTAGTTCTTGTTTGCAATACAATGCATCAGATGTTGTTATCTTTTCAATGCATAACGGACTGAGTTAGTTCGTGTATGCAGTTCCGTTCGATACATAACGGAATAAGTTCATTCTTATATGCAATGCAACAACACGTGTTGTGTTATCTCTTCAATGGATAATTGATTAACTCAGTGCATGCATTGCAACAGCACATATGTTATGTGGGTTTTTTTAATGTGCAATGGGATAAATTCGTTCTTGTCTGCAACGATATTTATTTTATTCTTAACTGCACAACAAGTTAGATTTTGTATAGAATGCAATGCAAAACAGCACCGATGTCATGTTTTATGTCTTCAGTGTAAAATGAAATAAGTTATTATTGAATGCAATACAACGCATTCATATGTTATCTCTTCAATTGCAAACCGGAATGACTTAGTTCTTGTATGCAATACAGTGCAACTGCTCCCGTGTGTTATATCTTTTCAGTGCACAACGAGATAAGTTAGTACTTGCATGTAATGCAACAACACATATTTAATGTTATCACTTCACTGCATAATGGACTAAGTTCTTGTGTTCAATGGATTAAATTATATATTATATTCTTCAACGAGTTATTACATGCATGCACTTGTGTTATACTTTAATGCAAGTCAATATAATATAAAAGTATATAATGCAATAATGCAATGCAGTGCAAATTCCATTGCAATGCAATGCTATACAAAAATCACATACTTTATGTATTATCTTTTCAATGCATAATGAAATGAGTTAGTTATTGTATGCAATGCAACGGAATAAAGTTAGTTCTTGTGTGCAATACAATGCAACAGTTGTTATATCTTCTCAATGCATGACGGACTGAGTTAGTTCGTTTATGCAATGCAAAATCACATATGTTGCGTGTTTCATTCGATGAATAATGGAATAAGTTAATTATTGTATGCAATACAACAACACGTGTTTTCTGTTATCTCTTCAATACAATGTAATGCAATGCATGTAATGCAACAACACATATTTAATGTTATCACTTCAATGATAATGGACTAAATTCTTGTGTTCAATGGATTAAATTATATATTATATTCTTCAACGAGCAACGGATCAAGGTAGATCTTGCTGTAATGCAATGCAACTCGTATGTAATGCAACTCGTATGTTATGTGGTGTATACAATACAATGAAACAGTGCATAGCGTATGTTAATTCTTCACTTCACAACAGAACAAGTTAGTTATTACATGCATGCATATGTGTTATACTTTAATGCAAGTCAATATAATATAAAAGTATATAATGCAATAATGCAATGCAGTGCAAATTCCATTGCAATGCAATGCTATACAAAAATCACATACTTTATGTAATATCTTTGCAATGCACAATGAAATAAGTTAGTTATTGTATGCAATGCAACGGAATAAAGTTAGTTCTTGTGTGCAATACAATGCAACAGTTGTTATATCTTCTCAATGCATGACGGACTGAGTTAGTTCGATTATGCAATGCAAAATCACATATGTTGCGTGTTTCGTTCGATGAATAATGGAATAAGTTAATTCTTGTATGCAATACAACAACACGTGTTTTCTGTTATCTCTTCAATACAATGTAATGCAATGCATGTAATGCAACAACACATATTTAATGTTATCACTTCAATGCATAATGGACTAAGTTCTTGTGTTCAATGGATTAAATTATATATTATATTCTTCAACGAGCAACGGATCAAGGTAGATCTTGCTGTAATGCAATGCAACTCGTATGTAATGCAACTCGTATGTTATGTGGTGTATACAATACAATGAAACAGTGCATAGCGTATGTTAATTCTTCACTTCACAACAGAACAAGTTAGTTATTACATGCATGCACATGTGTTATACCTTAATGCAAGTCAATATACTATAAAAGTATATAATGCAATAATGCAATGCAGTGCAAATTCCATTGCAATGCAGTGCTATACAAAAATCACATACTTTATGTAATATCTTTTCAATGCATAATGAAATGAGTTAGTTATTGTATGCAATGCAACGGAATAAAGTTAGTTCTTGTGTGCAATACAATGCAACAGTTGTTATATCTTCCTAATGCATGACGGACTGAGTTAGTTCGTTTATGCAATGCAAAATCACATATGTTGCGTGTTTCGTTCGATGAATAATGGAATAAGTTAATTCTTGTATGCAATACAACAACACGTGTTTTCTGTTATCTCTTCAATACAATGTAATGCAATGGCATGTAATGCAACAACACATATTTAATGTTATCACTTCAATGCATAATGGACTAAGTTCTTGTGTTCAATGGATTAAATTATATATTATATTATTCAACGAGCAACGGATCAAGGTAGATCTTGCTGTAATGCAATGCAACTCGTATGTAATGCAACTCGTATGTTATGTGGTGTATACAATACAATGAAACAGTGCATAGCGTATGTTAATTCTTCACTTCACAACAGAACAAGTTAGTTATTACATGCATGCAAATGTATTATACTTTAATGCAAGTCAATATAATATAAAAGTATATAATGCAATAATGCAATGCAGTGCAAATTCCATTGCAATGCAATGCTATAAAAAAATCACATACTTTATGTAATATCTTTTCAATGTTCACAATTGTTATATCTTCACAATGCATGACGGACTGAGTTAGTTCGGGTATGCAATGCAAAATCACATATGTTGCGTGTTTCGTTCGATGCATAATGGAATAAGTTAATTCTTGTACACAGTGCAACAGCACATATGTTATGTGTTTTTTTTTATGTACAATGGGATAAATTCGTTCTTGTCTGCAATCTAACGAAACAGCATATTTTGTTTTATTCTTAACTGCACAACAATACAAGTTAGATTTGATATAGAATGCAATGCAAACAGCACCGATGTCATGTGTTATATGTCTTCAACGCATTCAAATGTTATCTCTTCAATTGCAAACCGGAATGACTTAATTCTTGTATGCAATACTGTGCAACTGCTCTCGTGTGTTATATATTTTCAGTGCACAACGAGACAAGTTAGTACTTGCATGTAATGTAACAACACATATTTAATATCACTTCAGTGCATAATGGACTAAGTTCTTGTATTCAATGGATTACATTTTATATCATATTCTTCAACGAGTAACGGATCAAGGTAGATCTTGCTGTAATGCAATGCAACTCGTATGTAATGCAATAGCGTATGTTAATTCTTCACTTCACAACAGAACAAGTTAGTTATTACATGCATGCACATGTGTTATACTTTAATGCAAGTCAATATAATATAAAAATATATAATGCAATAATGCAATGCAGTGCAAATTCCATTGCAATGCAATGCTATACAAAAATCACATACTTTATGTAATATATTTTCAATGCATAATGAAATGAGTTAGTTATTGTATGCAATGCAACGGAATAAAGTTAGTTCTTGTGTGCAATACAATGCTACAGTTGTTATATCTTCTCAATGCATGACGGACTGAGTTAGTTCGTTTATGCAATGCAAAATCACATATGTTGCGTGTTTCATTCGATGAATAATGGAATAAGTTAATTATTGTATGCAATACAACAACACGTGTTTTCTGTTATCTCTTCAATACAATGTAATGCAATGCATGTAATGCAACAACACATATTTAATGTTATCACTTCAATGATAATGGACTAAGTTCTTGTGTTCAATGGATTAAATTATATATTATATTCTTCAACGAGCAACGGATCAAGGTAGATCTTGCTGTAATGCAATGCAACTCGTATGTAATGCAACTCGTATGTTATGTGGTGTATACAATACAATGAAACAGTGCATAGCGTATGTTAATTCTTCACTTCACAACAGAACAAGTTAGTTATTACATGCATGCATATGTGTTATACTTTAATGCAAGTCAATATAATATAAAAGTATATAATGCAATAATGCAATGCAGTGCAAATTCCATTGCAATGCAATGCTATACAAAAATCACATACTTTATGTAATATCTTTGCAATGCACAATGAAATAAGTTAGTTATTGTATGCAATGCAACGGAATAAAGTTAGTTCTTGTGTGCAATACAATGCAACAGTTGTTATATCTTCTCAATGCATGACGGACTGAGTTAGTTCGATTATGCAATGCAAAATCACATATGTTGCGTGTTTCGTTCGATGAATAATGGAATAAGTTAATTCTTGTATGCAATACAACAACACGTGTTTTCTGTTATCTCTTCAATACAATGTAATGCAATGCATGTAATGCAACAACACATATTTAATGTTATCACTTCAATGCATGATGGACTAAGTTCTTGTATTCAATGGATTAAATTATATATTATATTCTTCAACGAGCAAAGGATCAAGGTAGATCTTGCTGTAATGCAATGCAACTCGTATGTAATGCAACTCGTATATTGTGGTGTATACAATACAATGAAACAGTGCATAGCGTATGTTAATTCTTCACTTCACAACAGAACAAGTTAGTTATTGCATGCATGCACATGTGTTAAACTTTAATGCAAGTCAATATAATATAAAAGTATATAATGCAATAATGCAATGCAGTGCAAATTCCATTGTATGCAATGCTATACAAAATCACATACTTTATGTAATATCTTTTTAATTCATAATGAAATGAGTTAGTTATTGTATGCAATGCAACGGAATAAAGTTAGTTCTTGTTTGCAATTCAATGCAACAGTTGTTATATCTTCTCAATGCATGACGGACTGAGTTAGTTCGGGTATGCAATGCAAAATCACATATGTTGCGTGTTTCGTTCGATGCATAATGGAATAAGTTAATTCTTGTACACAGTGCAACAGCACATATGTTATGTGTTTTTTTTTATGTACAATGGGATAAATTCGTTCTTGTCTGCAATCTAACGAAACAGCATATTTTGTTTTATTCTTAACTGCACAACAATACAAGTTAGATTTGATATAGAATGCAATGCAAACAGCACCGATGTCATGTGTTATATGTCTTCAACGCATTCAAATGTTATCTCTTCAATTGCAAACCGGAATGACTTAATTCTTGTATGCAATACTGTGCAACTGCTCTCGTGTGTTATATCTTTTCAGTGCACAACGAGACAAGTTAGTACTTGCATGTAATGTAACAACACATATTTAATATCACTTCAGTGCATAATGGACTAAGTTCTTGTATTCAATGGATTACATTTTATATCATATTCTTCAACGAGTAACGGATCAAGGTAGATCTTGCTGTAATGCAATGCAACTCGTATGTAATGCAATAGCGTATGTTAATTCTTCACTTCACAACAGAACAAGTTAGTTATTACATGCATGCACATGTGTTATACTTTAATGCAAGTCAATATAATATAAAAATATATAATGCAATAATGCAATGCAGTGCAAATTCCATTGCAATGCAATGCTATACAAAAATCACATACTTTATGTAATATCGTTTCAATGCAATAATGAAATGAGTTAGTTATTGTATGCAATGCAACGGAATAAAGTTAGTTATTGTATGCAATGCAACGGAATAAAGTTAGTTCTTGTGTGCAATACAATGCAACAGTTGTTATATCTTCTCAATGCATGACGGACTGAGTTAGTTCGTTTATGCAATGCAAAATCACATATGTTGCGTGTTTCGTTCGATGAATAATGGAATAAGTTAATTCTTGTATGAAATGCAACAACACGTGTTTTCTGGTATCTCTTTAATACAATGTAATGCAATGCATGTAATGCAACAACACATATTTAATGTTATCACTTCAATGCATAATGGACTAAATTCTTGTGTTCAATGGATTAAATTATATATTATATTCTTCAACGAGCAACGGATCAAGGTAGATCTTGCTGTAATGCAACTTGTATGTTATAATGGTGTATAAAATACAATGAAACAGTGCATGGCGTATGTTATTCTTTACTGCACAACATAAGTTAGTTATTGCATGCATGCACATGTGTTATACTTTAATGCAAGTCACTATAATATTTCTCAAGTATATAATGCAATAATGCAATGCAGTGCAAATTCCATTCAAGTCAAGTCAACTTTATTTATATTGCGCTTTTTACAATGCAGATTGTTTCAAAGCAGCTGCACAGCGTTAAACAGGAAAATAATGAACAGAATTTGATGCCGCTCTGGAGAAAACGGTGATGTCATCCAGCTCATTTCAAATTATCATGTATATTCAAGTAATGTAGTTGACATAGTTAATTTAGTTTAGTAATTACATTTATTTGGATATTTATTTAAAAAATTGAGTGTCCCCAACTGAGGTAAAGCTGAAGCTAAAGGTGACAGTGGCAAGGAACCCAAGGAAAACTCCATCAGGTGGAGAAAAATAAACCTTGGGAGAAACCAGGCTCCTTCGGGGTGGCAGTTCTCCTCTAGCCAATTAACAAACAGTGTATGATTATTATTTTGGCGGTCTTACAGGTCAGAAGTAATATTAGATCGGAATATTCGAAATATCGGAGTCCTCACGCCGGAGATGGATCCATTGAGGATGCCATGTCGATGAGCAATTTCAGAGTGGAGACTAATTGACACGGTCTCTGTAGACACTTCAGAGATGAGTTGGTCATGACCAGGCGCAGGTCCACCATCTGATCTGGATACGGCCCGGATACGGCTGACTGCGGTAAACCTCGGGATAAACAGAGAGACTAACATTAGCGTAGATGCCATTCTTCTTATGTAACGAGTACACCAGGTGTTATGCAAAGTGTTCCCGGTTCCGACTGACCTAGTTAATGCAGCCTAACAATCAATAAATTGATTTAAATAAAATATAAATTAAAAATGTTTTATGTGTATGCCATAGTAAAGAGATGTGTTTTTAGTCTAGATTTAAACTGACAGAGTGTGTCTGCTTCCCGGACAATGCTAGGAAGGCTGTTCCAGAGTTTACGTGCTAAATAGGAAAATGATCGACCGCCTGCAGTTGATTTTGATATTCTAGGTATTATCAACTGGTCACAGTTTTGAGACCGCAATAGACGTGATGGACGTATAATGACATATTTATTAGACGTATAATGCATTAAGAGCTTTGTATGCAATGTATGCAATGCTATAGAACATCACATACTTTATGTAATATCTTTTTATGCTTAATGGAATAAGTTATTGTATTCAGTGGATTAAATTATATATTATATTCTTCAACGAGCAACGGATCATGGTAGATTTTACTGTAAAGCAACTCGTATGTCATGCAACTCCTATGTTATGTGGTGCATACAATACATTGAAACAGCGTATGTTATTCTTCATTGCTAGTCAATATAATATAAAAGTATATAATGCAATAATGCAATGCAGTGAAAATTCTATTGTATGCAATGTAATAAAAACACATACTTTATGTCATATATTTCCAATGCATAATGAAATTAATTAATTCTTGTTTGCAATACAATGCAACAGATGTTATATTATCTACTCAATGCATAATGAGTTAGCTTAGTAAAGTAAGTAATTTACTATGAGTCAGTAATTTAACAACACATATTTTATGCATCACTTCAATGCATAATAGTATGTTAGTTCTTGTATCAGTAAATTAAATTATACATTATATTATTCAACGAGCAAAAGATCAAATCATATATTTCTGTAATGCAATAATCGTATGTTATGTGTTATGTGGTGTAAACAAGGCAATGAAAACAAGGCAATAGATTATGTTATTCTTCACTGCACAAAAGAATAAGTTAGTTATTGCAATAAAAAGCAAAACACGTGTTCAATGCAAGTCAATAAGTATATAATATAAAAGTGCAAAAATGCAATGCAGTGAAAATTATGTTGTATGCAATGAAAAAAAAAAACTATGTGTTATCTTTTCAAAGCATAACGAAATGAGTTAGTTCTTGTATGCAATGGAACGGAATGAGATAGATGTATTCAATACAATGGCAACAACACATTTTTCAACGCACTGAAAAAAAATGGTTATTGTATAATTTTTATTTTCATCTCCGTACTTAACATATTTCTGGTCAAAAAGATCTCGATCTTGAACTTTCTATATATACTCATTCATAGACTGCTTCTGATGTTACATCAGCCAGACAGTAGTCCATATTTGACCTAGTGAACATCTTTCTTTATACAGAGTCTTGAAACTTTATCATTGCATTCCTATTTCTAAAGTCCTTCAGACGTTATATCAGCCATACAGTAGTTCTTATTTGACCTTTTGAACATCTTTCATAATTGACTCCTTATGTCTCATCAACCATACAGTAGTCGTTATTTGACATGCTGAAAATATTTCAGGCAAAAGAGGCCTTGATCTGGAATTTTCTATACAGACTAATTGAGGCCTTCTGATTTGTCATCAACCATAAGGTAGTCCATATTTTACATACTGAACATATTTCAGGCCAAGAGTTCTCAATCTTGAACTTTCTATAGAGACTAATTGGCTGCTTATTTAACCTTTTGAACATCTTTTCTGATCTCTCATCAACCATGTAGTAGTCCAGATTTGACAAACTGAAAATATTTCAAGCAAAAAGAGGCCTTGATCTTGAATTTTCAATACTGACTAATTGAGGCCTTCTGATTTGTCATCAACCATACGGTAGTCCATATTTTACATACTAAACATATTTCAGTCCAAAGAGGCCTCGATCTTGAATGTTCTATACAGACTAATTGAGGTATTTTGATGTCTCATCAACAGTACGGTAGTCCATATTTTATATATGGAACATATTTCAGTCCAAAGAGTCCTTGATTTTCAATTTTCTATACTGACTAATTGAGGCATTCAGATTTCTCATCTATCATACGATAGTCCATATTTTACATACTGAACATATTTCAGGCCAAGAGTTCTCAATCTTGAACTTTGTATAGAGACTAATTGACTTTTCAATTTATCTTTTGAACATCTTTACTAATTGACTCCTGATCTCTCATCACTCATACGGTAGTCCATGTTTTACATATTGAACTTATTTCAGACCAAGGAGTTCTCAATATTGAACTTTCTATAAAGACTAATTGACTGCTTATTTAACCTTTTGAACATCTTTCCTAATTGACTCCTTCGGATCTCTCATCAACCATGCAGTATTCCATATTTAACATACTGTAAATATTTCAAGCCAAAAGAGGCCTTGATCTTGAATGTTCTATACAGACTAATTGAGGTCTTTTGATTTCTCATCTATCATATAGTAGTCCATATTTTACATACTGAATATATTTCAGACCAAGGAGATCTCAATCTTGAACTTTATAAAGAGACTAATTGACTGCTTATTTGACCTTTTGAACATCTTTCCTAATTGACTCCTTCTGATCTCTCATCAACCATGTAGTTGTCCAGATTTGACATAGTGAATATATTTCAAGCCAAAAGAGACCTTTATCTTGAATTTTCTATACTGACTAATTTAGGCTTTCTCAATTCTCATCTATCATTCAGTAGTCCATATTTTACCTACTGAACATATTTCAGGCCAAAGAGGCCTTGATCTTGAATGTTCCATACAGACTAATTGAGGTCTTTTGATGTGTCATCAACAGTATGGTAGTCCATATTTTATATATTGAACATATTTCAGGCCAAGGAGTTCTCAGTATTGAACTTTCCATAGAGACTAATTGACTGCATATTTAACCTTTTGAACATCTTTCCTAATTGACTCCTGATCTCTCGTCAACCATGCAGTAGTCCATGTTTGACATACTGAAAATATTTCAGTGCGAAAGAAGCCTTGATCTTGAATTTTCTATACAGACTAATTGAGGCCTTCTGATTTGTCATCTATCATACGGTATTCCATATTTTACATAATGAATATATTTCAGGCCAAAGTGTCCTTGATCTTTAATTTTCTATACTGACTAATTGAGGCCTTCTGATTTCTCATCTATCATACGGTAGTCCATATTTTACATACTGAACATATTTCAGGCCAAGAGTTCTCAATCTTGAACTTTCTATAGAGACTAATTGACTTTTTATTTAACCTTTTGAACATCTTTTCTAATTGACTCCTTCTGATCTCTCATCAACCATGCAGTATTCCATACTTGACATACTGTAAATATTTCAAGCCAAAAGAGTCCTTGATCTTGAATTTTCTATCCAGACTAATTGAGGCCTTCTGATTTCTCACCAACCATACGGTAGTCCATATTTGACATACTCAACATATTTCAGGACAAAGAGGCCTTGATCTTGAATGTTCTATACAGACTAATTGAGGTCTTTTGATTTCTCATCTATCATACGGTAGTCCATATTTGACATACTCAACATATTTCAGGCCAAAGAGTCCTTGAACTCGAATTTTCTATACTGACTAATTGACGCCTTCTGATTTCTCATCTATCATACGGTAGTCCATATTTTACATACTGAACATATTTCAGGCCAAGAGTTCTCAATCTTGAACTTCCTATACAGACTAAAAGAGGTCTTTTGATGTCTCATCAACCATACATTAGTCCATACTGAACATATTTCAGGCCAAGGAGATCTCAATCTTGAACTTTCCATAGAGACTAATTGACTGCTTATTTAACCTTTTGAACATTTTTCCTAATTGACTCCTTCTGATCTCTCATCAACCATGCAGTAGTCCATATTTGACATACTGAACATATTTCAGGCCAAAGAGTTCTTGATCTTGAATTTTCTATACTGACTAATTGAGGCCTTCTGATTTCTCATCTATCATACGGTAGTCCATATTTTACATACTGAAGATATTTCAGGCCAATGAGGCCTTGATCTTGAATTTTCAATACTGACTTATTGAGGCCTTCTGATTTGTCATCAACCATACGGTAGTCCATATTTTACATACTGAACATATTTCAGTTTAAAGAGGCCTTGATCTTGAATGTTCTATAAAGACTAATTGAGGTCTTTTGATGTCTAATCAACAGTACAATAATCCATATTTTATATATTGAACATATTTCAGGCCAAAGAGTACTTGATTTTGAATTTTCTATACTGACTGATTGAGGCCTTCAGATATCTCATCTATCATACGGTAGTCCATATTTTCCATACTGAACATATTTCAGGCCAAGAGTTCTCAATCTTGAACTTTCTATAGAGACTAATTGACTTTTTAATTGACCTTTTGAACATCTTTCCTAATTGACTCCTTCTGATCTCTCATCAACCATACAGTAGTCCATATTTTACATACTGAACATATTTCAGGCCAAAGAGGCCTTGATCTTGAATGTTCTATACACACAAATTGAGGTCTTTTGATGTCTCCTCAAGAGTACGGTAGTCCATAATCTATATATTGAACATATTTCAGGCAAAGGAGTTCTCAGTATTGAACTTTCCATAGAGACTAATTGACTGCTTATTTAACCTTTTGAACCTCTTTACTAATTGATTTCTTCTGATCTCTCAAAAATCATACGGTAGTCCATATTTTACATAGTGAACATATTTCAGACCAAGGAGTTCTCAATATTGAAGCTTCTATAGAGACTAATTGACTGCTTATTTAACCTTTTGAACATCTTTCCTAATTGACTCCTTCTGATCTCTCATCAACCATGCAGTAGTCCATATTTGACAAACTGAAAATATTTCAAGCCAAAAGAGGCCTTGATCTTGAATTTTCTATACTGACAAATTGAGGCCTTCTGATTTCTCATCTATCATACGGTAGTCCATATTTTACATACTGAACATATTTCAGGCCAAGAGTTCTCAATCTTGAACTTTCTATAGAGACTAATTGACTTTTTATTTGACCTTTTGAACATCTTTTCTAATTGACTCCTTCTGATCTCTCATCAACCATGCAGTAGTCCATGTTTGACATACTGAAAATATTTCAGGGCGAAAGAAGCCTTGATCTTGAATTTTCTATACAGACTAATTGAGGCCTTCTGATTTGTCATCTATCATACGGTAGTCCATATTTTACATACTGAACATATTTCAGGCCAAGAGTTCTCGATCTTGAACTTTCTATAGAGACTAATTGACTTTTTATTTGACCTTTTGAACATCTTTCCCAATTGACTCTTTCTGATCTCTCATCAACCATGCAGTAGTCCATGTATGACATACTGAAAATTTTTCAAGCCAAAGAGGCCTTGATCTTGAATGTTCTATACAGACTAATTTAGGTCTTTTGATGTCTCATCACCAGTACGGTAGTCCATATTTCATATATTGAACATATTTCAGGCCGAGTTCTCAGTATTGAACTTTCCATTAGAGACTAATTTACTTTTTAATTGACCTTTTGAACATCTTTCCTAATTGACTCCTTCTGATCTCTCATCAACCATACAGTAGTCCATATTTTACATACTGAACATATTTCAGGGCAAGAGTTCTCAATCTTGAACTTTCTATACAGACTAAAAGAGGTCTTTTGATGTCTCATCAACCATACAGTAGTCCATACTGAACATATTTCAGGCCAAGGAGATCTCAATCTTGAACTTTCTAAAGAGACTAATTGACTGCTTATTTAACCTTTTGAACATCTTTCCTAATTGACTCCTTCTGATCTCTCATCAACCGTGTAGTAGTCCATATTTGACATACTAAACATATTTCAGGCCAAAGAGTCCTTGATCTTGAATTTTCCATACTGACTAATTGAGGCCTTCTGATTTCTCATCTATCATACGGTAGTCCATATTTTACATACTGAACATATTTCAGGCCAAAGAGGCCTTGATCTTAAAATTGTCAATACTGACTAATTGAGGCCTTCTGATCTCTCATAAACCATACGGTAGTCCATATCTTACATACTGAACATATTTCAGGCCAAAGAGGCCTTGATCTTGAATTTTCTATACAGACTAATCAAGGTCTTTTGATCTCTCATCAACCATACAGTAGTCCATATTTTACATACTGAAAATATTTCAGGCAAAAGAAGCCTTGATCTTGAATTTTCTATACAGACTAATTGAGGCCTTCTGATTTGTCATCAACCATACGGTAGTCCATATATTACATACTGAACTTATTTCAGTCTAAAGAGGCCTTCATCTTGAATGTTCTATAAAGACTAATTGAGGTCTTTTGATGTCTCATCAACAGTACGACAATCCATATTTTATGTATTGAACATATTTCAGGCCAAAGAGTTTTTGATTTTGAATTTTCTATACTGACTATTTGAGGCCTTCAGATTTCTCATATATCATACGGTAGTCCATATTTTCCATACTGAACATATTTCAGGCCAAGAGTTCTCAATCTTGAACTTTCTATAGAGACTAATTTACTTTTTAATTGACCTTTTGAACATCTTTCCTAATTGACTCCTTCTGATCTCTCATCAACCATACACTAGTCCATATTTTACATACTAAACATATTTCAGGCCAAGAGTTCTCAATCTTGAACTTCCTATACAGACGAAAAGAGGTATTTTGATGTCTCATCAATCATACATTAGTCCATACTGAACATATTTTAGGCCAAGGAGATCTCAATCTTGAACTTTATAAAGAGACTAATTGACTGCTTATTTGACCTTTTGAACATCTTTTCTAAGTGACTCCTTCTGATCTCTCATCAACCATGTAGTTGTCCAGATTTGACATAGTGAATATATTTCAAGCCAAAAGAGGCCTTTATCTTGAATTTTCTATACTGACTAATTTAGGCTTTCTCAATTCTCATCTATCATTCAGTAGTCCATATTTTACCTACTGAACATATTTCAGGCCAAAGAGGCCTTGATCTTGAATGTTCCATACAGACTAATTGAGGTCTTTTGATGTGTCATCAACATTACGGTAGTCCATATTTTATATATTGAACATATTTCAGGCCAAGGAGTTCTCAGTATTGAACTTTCCATAGAGACTAATTGACTGCTTATTTAACCTTTTGAACATCTTTCCTAATTGACTCCTTCTGATCTCTCATCAACTATGCAGTAGTCCATATTTGACATACTGAACATATTTCAGGCCAAAGAGTCCTTGATCTTGAATTTTCTATACTGACTAATTGAGGCCTTCTGATTTCTCATCTATCATACGGTAGTCCAAATTTTACATACTGAAGATATTTCAGGCCAAAGAGGCCTTGATCTTGAATTTTCAATACTGACTAATTGACTCCTTCTGATCTCTCATCAACCATACAGTAGTCCATATTTTACATACTGAACATATTTCAGGCCAAGAGTTCTCAATCCTGAACTTTCTATACAGACTAAAAGAGGTCTTTTGATGTCTCATCAACCATACAGTAGTCCATACTGAACATATTTCAGGCCAAGGAGATCTCAATCTTGAACTTTCTAAAGAGACTAATTGACTCCTTATTTGACCTTTTGAACATCTTTCCTAATTGACTCCTTCCGATCTCTCATCAACCATGCAGTATTCCATATTTGACATACTGTAAATATTTTAAGCCAAAAGAGGCCTTGATCTTGAATTTTCTATCCACACTAATTGAGGCCTTCTGATTTGTCATCAACCATACGGTAGTCCATATTTTACATACTGAACATATTTCAGTCTAAAGAGGCCTTGATCTTGAATGTTCTATAAAGACTAATTGAGGTCTTTTGATGTCTAATCAACAGTACAATAATCCATATTTTATATATTGAACATATTTCAGGCCAAAGAGTCCTTGATTTTGAATTTTCTATACTGACTGATTGAGGCCTTCAGATTTCTCATCTATCATACGGTAGTCCATATTTTCCATACTGAACATATTTCAGGCCAAGAGTTCTCAATCTTGAATTTTCTATAGAGACTAATTTACTTTTTATTTGACCTTTTCAACATCTTTCCTAATTGAATCCTTCTGATCTCTCATCAACCATACAGCAATCCAAATTTTAAATACTGAACATATTTCAGGCCAAAGAGGCCTTGATCTTGAAATTTCTATACAGACTAATTGAGGCCTTCTGATTTCTCATCTATCATACGGTAGTCCATATTTTACATATTAAACATATTTCAGTCCAAGAGTTCTCAATCTTGAACTTTCTATAGAGACTAATCGACTCCTTATTTGACCTTTTGAACATCTTTCTTAATTGACTCCTTCTGATGTCTGATTAACCATACAGTAGTCCATATTTGACATACTGAAAATATTTGAAGCCAAAAGAGGCCTCGATCTTGAATGTTCTATACAGACTAATTGAGGTCTTTTGAAGTCTCATCAACAGTACGGTAGTCCATATTTTATATATGGAACATATTTCAGGCCAAAGAATCCTTGATTTAGAATTTTCTATACTGACTAATTGAGGCCTTCAGATTTCTCATCTATCATACCGTAGTCCATATTTTACATACTGAACATATTTCAGGCCAAAAGTTCTCAGTCTTGAACTTTGTATAGAGACTAATTGACTTTTCAATTGACCTTTTGAACATCTTTCCTAATTGACTCCTTCTGATCTCTCATCAACCATGCAGTATTTCATATTTGACATACTGAAAATATTTCAAGCCAAAAGAGGCCTTGATCTTGAATTTTCTATACTGACTAATTGAGGCCTTCTGATTTCTCATCTATCATACGGTAGTCCATATTTTACATACTGAACCTATTTCAGGCCAAGAGTTCTCAATCTTGAACTTTCCATAGAGACTAATTGACTTTTTATTTGACCTTTTAAACATCTTTTCTAATTGACTCCTGATCTCTCATCAACCATGCAGTAGTCCATGTTTGACATACTGAAAATATTTCAGGGCGAAAGATGCCTTGATCTTGAATTTTCTATACAGACTAATTGAGGCCTTCTGATTTGTCATCAACCATACGGTAGTCCATATTTTACATACTGAACATATTTCAGGCCAAGAGTTCTCAATCTTGAACTTTCTATAGAGACTAACTGACTCCTTATTTGACCTTTTGAACATATTTCCCAATTGACTCCTGATCTCTCATCAACCATGCAGTAGTCCATATTTGACATACTGAAAATATTTCAAGCCAAAAGAGGTCTTGATCTTGAATGTTCTATACTGACTAATTGAGGCCTTCTGATTTCTCATCTATCATACGGTAGTCCATATTTTACATACTGAACATATTTCAGGCCAAAGTGTCCTTGATCTTTAATTTTCTATACTGACTAATTGAGGCCTTCTGATTTCTCATCTATCATACGGTAGTCCATATTTTACATACTGAACATATTTCAGGCCAAGAGTTCTCAATCTTGAACTTTCTATAGAGACTAATTGACTTTTTATTTGACCTTTTGAACATCTTTCCTAATTGACTCCTTCTGATCTCTCATCAACCATACAGTAGTCCATATTTTACATACTGAACATATTTCAGGCCAAAGAGGCCTTGATCTTGAATTTTCTATACAGACTAATCAAGGTCTTTTGATCTCTCATCAACCATACAGTAGTCCATATTTTACATACTGAAAATATTTCAGGCGAAAGAAGCCTTGATCTTGAATTTTCTATACAGACTAATTGAGGCCTTCTGATTAGTCATCAACCATACGGTAGTCCATATATTACATACTGAACATATTTCAGTCTAAAGAGGCCTTCATCTTGAATGTTCTATAAAGACTAATTGAGGTCTTTTGATGTCTCATCAACAGTACGATAATCCATATTTTATGTATTGAACATATTTCAGGCCAAAGAGTCTTCGATTTTGAATTTTCTATACTGACTATTTGAGGCCTTCAGATTTCTCATATATCATACGGTAGTCCATATTTTACATACTGAACATATTTCAGGCCAAGAGTTCTCAATCTTGAACTTCCTATACAGACTAAAAGAGGTCTTTTGATGTCTCATCAACCATACATTAGTCCATACTGAACATATTTCAGGCCAAGGAGATCTCAATCTTGAACTTTCCATAGAGACTAATTGACTGCTTATTTAACCTTTTGAACATTTTTCCTAATTGACTCCTTCTGATCTCTCATCAACCATGCAGTAGTCCATATTGGACATACTGAACATATTTCAGGCCAAAGAGTTCTTGATCTTGAATTTTCTATACTGACTAATTGAGGCCTTCTGATTTCTCATCTATCATACGGTAGTCCATATTTTAAATACTGAAGATATTTCAGGCCAATGAGGCCTTGATCTTGAATTTTCAATACTGACTAATTGAGGCCTTCTGATTTGTCATCAACCATACGGTAGTCCATATTTTACATACTGAACATATTTCAGCTTAAAGAGGCCTTGATCTTGAATGTTCTATAAAGACTAATTGAGGTCTTTTGATGTCTAATCAACAGTACAATAATCCATATTTTATATATTGAACATATTTCAGGCCAAAGTGTACTTGATTTTGAATTTTCTATACTGACTGAATGAGGCCTTCAGATTTCTCATCTATCATACTGTAGTCCATATTTTCCATACTGAACATATTTCAGGCCAAGAGTTCTCAATCTTGAACTTTCTATAGAGACTAATTGACTTTTTAATTGACCTTTTGAACATCTTTCCTAATTGACTCCTTCTGATCTCTCATCAACCATACAGTAGTCCATATTTTACATACTGAACATATTTCAGGCCAAAGAGGCCTTGTTCTTGAATGTTCTATACACACTAATTGAGGTCTTTTGATGTCTCATCAAGAGTACGGTAGTCCATAATCTATATATTGAACATATTTCAGGCAAAGGAGTTCTCAGTATTGAACTTTCCATAGAGACTAATTGACTGCTTATTTAACCTTTTGAACCTCTTTACTAATTGATTTCTTCTGATCTCTCAAAAATCATACGGTAGTCCATATTTTACATACTGAACATATTTCAGGCCAAAGAGGCCTTGATCTTAAAATTGTCAATACTGACTAATTGAGGCCTTCTGATCTCTCATAAACCATACGGTAGTCCATATCTTACATACTGAACATATTTCAGGCCAAAGAGGCCTTGATCTTGAATTTTCTATACAGACTAATCAAGGTCTTTTGATCTCTCATCAACCATACAGTAGTCCATATTTTACATACTGAAAATATTTCAGGCAAAAGAAGCCTTGATCTTGAATTTTCTATACAGACTAATTGAGGCCTTCTGATTTGTCATCAACCATACGGTAGTCCATATATTACATACTGAACTTATTTCAGTCTAAAGAGGCCTTCATCTTGAATGTTCTATAAAGACTAATTGAGGTCTTTTGATGTCTCATCAACAGTACGACAATCCATATTTTATGTATTGAACATATTTCAGGCCAAAGAGTTTTTGATTTTGAATTTTCTATACTGACTATTTGAGGCCTTCAGATTTCTCATATATCATACGGTAGTCCATATTTTCCATACTGAACATATTTCAGGCCAAGAGTTCTCAATCTTGAACTTTCTATAGAGACTAATTTACTTTTTAATTGACCTTTTGAACATCTTTCCTAATTGACTCCTTCTGATCTCTCATCAACCATACACTAGTCCATATTTTACATACTAAACATATTTCAGGCCAAGAGTTCTCAATCTTGAACTTCCTATACAGACGAAAAGAGGTATTTTGATGTCTCATCAATCATACATTAGTCCATACTGAACATATTTTAGGCCAAGGAGATCTCAATCTTGAACTTTATAAAGAGACTAATTGACTGCTTATTTGACCTTTTGAACATCTTTTCTAAGTGACTCCTTCTGATCTCTCATCAACCATGTAGTTGTCCAGATTTGACATAGTGAATATATTTCAAGCCAAAAGAGGCCTTTATCTTGAATTTTCTATACTGACTAATTTAGGCTTTCTCAATTCTCATCTATCATTCAGTAGTCCATATTTTACCTACTGAACATATTTCAGGCCAAAGAGGCCTTGATCTTGAATGTTCCATACAGACTAATTGAGGTCTTTTGATGTGTCATCAACATTACGGTAGTCCATATTTTATATATTGAACATATTTCAGGCCAAGGAGTTCTCAGTATTGAACTTTCCATAGAGACTAATTGACTGCTTATTTAACCTTTTGAACATCTTTCCTAATTGACTCCTTCTGATCTCTCATCAACTATGCAGTAGTCCATATTTGACATACTGAACATATTTCAGGCCAAAGAGTCCTTGATCTTGAATTTTCTATACTGACTAATTGAGGCCTTCTGATTTCTCATCTATCATACGGTAGTCCAAATTTTACATACTGAAGATATTTCAGGCCAAAGAGGCCTTGATCTTGAATTTTCAATACTGACTAATTGACTCCTTCTGATCTCTCATCAACCATACAGTAGTCCATATTTTACATACTGAACATATTTCAGGCCAAGAGTTCTCAATCCTGAACTTTCTATACAGACTAAAAGAGGTCTTTTGATGTCTCATCAACCATACAGTAGTCCATACTGAACATATTTCAGGCCAAGGAGATCTCAATCTTGAACTTTCTAAAGAGACTAATTGACTCCTTATTTGACCTTTTGAACATCTTTCCTAATTGACTCCTTCCGATCTCTCATCAACCATGCAGTATTCCATATTTGACATACTGTAAATATTTTAAGCCAAAAGAGGCCTTGATCTTGAATTTTCTATCCACACTAATTGAGGCCTTCTGATTTGTCATCAACCATACGGTAGTCCATATTTTACATACTGAACATATTTCAGTCTAAAGAGGCCTTGATCTTGAATGTTCTATAAAGACTAATTGAGGTCTTTTGATGTCTAATCAACAGTACAATAATCCATATTTTATATATTGAACATATTTCAGGCCAAAGAGTCCTTGATTTTGAATTTTCTATACTGACTGATTGAGGCCTTCAGATTTCTCATCTATCATACGGTAGTCCATATTTTCCATACTGAACATATTTCAGGCCAAGAGTTCTCAATCTTGAATTTTCTATAGAGACTAATTTACTTTTTATTTGACCTTTTCAACATCTTTCCTAATTGAATCCTTCTGATCTCTCATCAACCATACAGCAGTCCAAATTTTAAATACTGAACATATTTCAGGCCAAAGAGGCCTTGATCTTGAAATTTCTATACAGACTAATTGAGGCCTTCTGATTTCTCATCTATCATACGGTAGTCCATATTTTACATATTAAACATATTTCAGTCCAAGAGTTCTCAATCTTGAACTTTCTATAGAGACTAATCGACTCCTTATTTGACCTTTTGAACATCTTTCTTAATTGACTCCTTCTGATGTCTGATTAACCATACAGTAGTCCATATTTGACATACTGAAAATATTTGAAGCCAAAAGAGGCCTCGATCTTGAATGTTCTATACAGACTAATTGAGGTCTTTTGAAGTCTCATCAACAGTACGGTAGTCCATATTTTATATATGGAACATATTTCAGGCCAAAGAATCCTTGATTTAGAATTTTCTATACTGACTAATTGAGGCCTTCAGATTTCTCATCTATCATACCGTAGTCCATATTTTACATACTGAACATATTTCAGGCCAAAAGTTCTCAGTCTTGAACTTTGTATAGAGACTAATTGACTTTTCAATTGACCTTTTGAACATCTTTCCTAATTGACTCCTTCTGATCTCTCATCAACCATGCAGTATTTCATATTTGACATACTGAAAATATTTCAAGCCAAAAGAGGCCTTGATCTTGAATTTTCTATACTGACTAATTGAGGCCTTCTGATTTCTCATCTATCATACGGTAGTCCATATTTTACATACTGAACCTATTTCAGGCCAAGAGTTCTCAATCTTGAACTTTCCATAGAGACTAATTGACTTTTTATTTGACCTTTTAAACATCTTTTCTAATTGACTCCTGATCTCTCATCAACCATGCAGTAGTCCATGTTTGACATACTGAAAATATTTCAGGGCGAAAGATGCCTTGATCTTGAATTTTCTATACAGACTAATTGAGGCCTTCTGATTTGTCATCAACCATACGGTAGTCCATATTTTACATACTGAACATATTTCAGGCCAAGAGTTCTCAATCTTGAACTTTCTATAGAGACTAACTGACTCCTTATTTGACCTTTTGAACATATTTCCCAATTGACTCCTGATCTCTCATCAACCATGCAGTAGTCCATATTTGACATACTGAAAATATTTCAAGCCAAAAGAGGTCTTGATCTTGAATGTTCTATACTGACTAATTGAGGCCTTCTGATTTCTCATCTATCATACGGTAGTCCATATTTTACATACTGAACATATTTCAGGCCAAAGTGTCCTTGATCTTTAATTTTCTATACTGACTAATTGAGGCCTTCTGATTTCTCATCTATCATACGGTAGTCCATATTTTACATACTGAACATATTTCAGGCCAAGAGTTCTCAATCTTGAACTTTCTATAGAGACTAATTGACTTTTTATTTGACCTTTTGAACATCTTTCCTAATTGACTCCTTCTGATCTCTCATCAACCATACAGTAGTCCATATTTTACATACTGAACATATTTCAGGCCAAAGAGGCCTTGATCTTGAATTTTCTATACAGACTAATCAAGGTCTTTTGATCTCTCATCAACCATACAGTAGTCCATATTTTACATACTGAAAATATTTCAGGCGAAAGAAGCCTTGATCTTGAATTTTCTATACAGACTAATTGAGGCCTTCTGATTAGTCATCAACCATACGGTAGTCCATATATTACATACTGAACATATTTCAGTCTAAAGAGGCCTTCATCTTGAATGTTCTATAAAGACTAATGGAGGTCTTTTGATGTCTCATCAACAGTACGATAATCCATATTTTATGTATTGAACATATTTCAGGCCAAAGAGTCTTCGATTTTGAATTTTCTATACTGACTATTTGAGGCCTTCAGATTTCTCATATATCATACGGTAGTCCATATTTTACATACTGAACATATTTCAGGCCAAGAGTTCTCAATCTTGAACTTCCTATACAGACTAAAAGAGGTCTTTTGATGTCTCATCAACCATACATTAGTCCATACTGAACATATTTCAGGCCAAGGAGATCTCAATCTTGAACTTTCCATAGAGACTAATTGACTGCTTATTTAACCTTTTGAACATTTTTCCTAATTGACTCCTTCTGATCTCTCATCAACCATGCAGTAGTCCATATTGGACATACTGAACATATTTCAGGCCAAAGAGTTCTTGATCTTGAATTTTCTATACTGACTAATTGAGGCCTTCTGATTTCTCATCTATCATACGGTAGTCCATATTTTAAATACTGAAGATATTTCAGGCCAATGAGGCCTTGATCTTGAATTTTCAATACTGACTAATTGAGGCCTTCTGATTTGTCATCAACCATACGGTAGTCCATATTTTACATACTGAACATATTTCAGTTTAAAGAGGCCTTGATCTTGAATGTTCTATAAAGACTAATTGAGGTCTTTTGATGTCTAATCAACAGTACAATAATCCATATTTTATATATTGAACATATTTCAGGCCAAAGAGTACTTGATTTTGAATTTTCTATACTGACTGAATGAGGCCTTCAGATTTCTCATCTATCATACTGTAGTCCATATTTTCCATACTGAACATATTTCAGGCCAAGAGTTCTCAATCTTGAACTTTCTATAGAGACTAATTGACTTTTTAATTGACCTTTTGAACATCTTTCCTAATTGACTCCTTCTGATCTCTCATCAACCATACAGTAGTCCATATTTTACATACTGAACATATTTCAGGCCAAAGAGGCCTTGATCTTGAATGTTCTATACACACTAATTGAGGTCTTTTGATGTCTCATCAAGAGTACGGTAGTCCATAATCTATATATTGAACATATTTCAGGCAAAGGAGTTCTCAGTATTGAACTTTCCATAGAGACTAATTGACTGCTTATTTAACCTTTTGAACCTCTTTACTAATTGATTTCTTCTGATCTCTCAAAAATCATACGGTAGTCCATATTTTACATAGTGAACATATTTCAGACCAAGGAGTTCTCAATATTGAAGCTTCTATAGAGACTAATTGACTGCTTATTTAACCTTTTGAACATCTTTCCTAATTGACTCCTTCTGATCTCTCATCAACCATGCAGTAGTCCATATTTGACAAACTGAAAATATTTCAAGCCAAAAGAGGCCTTGATCTTGAATTTTCTATACTGACAAAATGAGGCCTTCTGATTTCTCATCTATCATACGGTAGTCCATATTTTACATACTGAACATATTTCAGGCCAAGAGTTCTCAATCTTGAACTTTCTATAGAGACTAATTGACTTTTTATTTGACCTTTTGAACCTTTTCTAATTGACTCCTTCTGATCTCTCGTCAACCATGCAGTAGTCCATGTTTGACATACTGAAAATATTTCAGGGCGAAAGAAGCCTTGATCTTGAATTTTCTATACAGACTAATTGAGGCCTTCTGATTTGTCATCTATCATATAATAGTCCATATTTTACATACTGAATATATTTCAGGCCAAGAGTTCTCAATCTTGAACTTTCTATAGAGACTAATTGACTTTTTATTTGACCTTTTGAACATCTTTCCTAATTGACTCCTTCTGATCTCTCGTCAACCATGCAGTAGTCCATGTTTGACATACTGAAAATATTTCAGGGCGAAAGAAGCCTTGATCTTGAATTTTCTATACAGACTAATTGACGCCTTCTGATTTCTCATCTATCACACGGTAGTCCATATTTGACATACTGAACATATTTCAGGCCAAAGAGTCCTTGATCTTGAATTTTCTATCCAGACTAATTGAGGCCTTCTGATTTCTCACCAACCATACGGTAGTCCATATTTTACATACTGAAAATATTTCCAGCAAAAAGAGGCCTTAATCTTGAATGTTCTATACAGACTAATTGAGGTCTTTTGATTTCTCATCTATCATATAGTAGACCATATTTTACATACTGAATATATTTCAGGCCAAGAGTTCTCAATCTTGAACTTTCTATAGAGACTAATTGACTTTTTATTTGACCTTTTGAATATCTTTCCTAATTGACTACTTCAGATCTCTCATCAACCATTCAGTAGTCCATATTTGACATACTGAACATATTTCAGGCCAAAGAGTCCTTAAACTTGAATTTTCTATACTGACTAATTGACGCCTTCTGATTTCTCATCTATCATACGGTAGTCCATATTTTACATACTGAACATATTTCAGGCCAAGAGTTCTCAATCTTGAATTTTCTATAGAGACTAATTTACTTTTTATTTGACCTTTTCAACATCTTTCCTAATTGAATCCTTCTGATCTCTCATCAACCATACAGTAGTCCAAATTTTAAATACTGAACATATTTCAGGCCAAAGAGGCCTTGATCTTGAAATTTCTATACAGACTAATTGAGGCCTTCTGATTTCTCATCTATCATACGGTAGTCCATATTTTACATAATAAACATATTTCAGTCCAAGAGTTCTCAATCTTGAACTTTCTATAGAGACTAATCGACTCCTTATTTGACCTTTTGAACATCTTTCTTAATTGACTCCTTCTGATGTCTCATTAACTATACAGTAGTCCATATTTGACATACTGAAAATATTTCAAGCCAAAAGAGGCCTCGATCTTGAATGTTCTATACAGACTAATTGAGGTCTTTTGAAGTCTCATCAACAGTACGGTAGTCCATATTTTATATATGGAACATATTTCAGGCCAAAGAGTCCTTGATTTAGAATTTTCTATACGGACTAATTGAGGATTTCAGATTTCTCATCTATCATACGGTAGTCCATATTTTACATACTGAACATATTTCAGGTCAAAAGTTCTCAGTCTTGAACTTTGTATAGAGACTAATTGACTTTTCAATTGACCTTTTGAACATCTTTACTAATTGACTCCTTCTGATCTCTCATCAATCATACGGTAGTCCATATTTTACATATTGAACATATTTCCGACCAAGGAGTTCTCAATATTGAACTTTCTATAGAGACTAATTGACTGCTTTTTTAACCTTTTGAACATCTTTCCTAATTGACTCCTTCTGATCTCTCATCAATCATACGGTAGTCCATATTTTACATACTGAACATATTTCAGGCCAAGAGTTCTCAATCTTGAACTTTCTATAGAGACTAACTGACTCCTTATTTGACCTTTTAAACATATTTCCCAATTGACTCCTGATCTCTCATCAACCATGCAGTAGTCCATATTTGATATACTGAACATATTTCAGGCCAAAGAGGCCTTGTTCTTGAATGTTCTATACAGACTAATTGAGGCCTTCTGATTTGTCATCAACCATACTGTAGTCCATATTTTACATACTGAACATATTTCAGGCCAAAGAGGCCTTGTTCTTGAATGTTCTATACAGCCTAATTGACTCCTTCTGATCTCTCATCAACCATACGGTAGTCCATATTTGACATACTGAAAATATTTCAGGCGAAAGAGGCCTTGATCTTGAACTTTCTATACAGACTAATTGAGGCCTTCTGATTTGTCATCAACCGTACAGTATTCCATATTTGACATACTGAACATATTTCAGGCCAAGGAGTTCTCAATATTGAACTTTCTATTTAAACTAATTGACTGCTTAATTAACCTTTTGAACATCTTTCCTAATTGACTCCTTCTGATCTCTCTTCAACCATACAGTAGTCCATATTTTACATACTTAAAACATATTTCAGGCCAAAGAGGCCTTGTTCTTGAATGTTCTATACAGACTAATTGAGGCCTTCTGATTTGTCATCAACCATACTGTAGTCCATATTTTACATACTGGACATATTTCAGGCCAAAAAGGCCTTGTTCTTGAATGTTCTATACAGCCTAATTGACTCCTTCTGATCTCTCATCAACCATACAGTAGTCCATATTTGACATACTGAAAATATTTCAGGCGAAAGAGGCCTTGATCTTGAATTTTCTATACAGACTAATTGAGGCCTTCTGATTTGTCATCAACCATACAGTATTCCATATTTGACATACTGAGAATATTTCAGGCCAAGGAGTTCTCAATATTGTACTTTCTATAGAAACTAACTGACTGCTTATTTAACCTTTTGAACATCTTTCCTAATTGACTCCTTCTGATCTCTCTTCAACCATACAGTAGTCCATATTTGACATACTGAAAATATTTCGGGCGAAAGAGTCCTTGATCTTGAATTTTCTCTACTGACTAATTGGGGCCTTCTGATTTCTAATCTATCATACGGTAGTCCATATTTTACATACTGAATTTATTTCAAGCCAAAAGAGGCCTTGATCTTGAATTGTCTATCCTAACTATCTGAGGACTTCTGATTTACCGTCTATCTCACGGTAGTCCATATTTTACATACTAAACATATTTCAGGCCAAAGAGGCCTTGATCTTGAATTTTCTATACAGACTAATTGAGTTCTTTTGATGTCTCATTAACCATACAGTAGTCCAAATTTTATATACTGAACATATTTCAGGCCAAAGAGGCCTTGACCTTGAATTTTCTATACTGACTAATTGAGGCCTTCTGATTTCTCATCTATCATACGATAGTCCTTATTTTACATACTGAACATATTTCAGGCCAAGAGTTCTCAATATTGAACTTTCTATAGAGACTAACTGACTACTTATTTGACCTTTTGAATATATTTCCCAATTCACTCCTTGTGATATCTCATCAACCATACATTAGTCCATATTTTACATACTGAACATATTTCAAGCCAAAAGAGTCCTTGATCTTGAAAGTTCTATACAGACTAATTTAGGTCTTTTGATGTCTCATAAACCATACGGTAGTCCATATTTTACATATTGAACATATTTTAGGCCAAGGAGTTCTCAATATTTAACTTTCTATAGAAACTAATTGACTGCTTATTTAACCTTTTAAACATCTTTCCTAATTGACGCCTTCTGATCTCTCATCAACCATACAGTAGTCCATATTTGACATATTGAAAATATTTCAGGTGAAAGAGTCCTTGATCTTGAATTTTCTATCCAGACAAATTGAGGTCTTCTGATTTCTCACCAACCATACGGTAGTCCATATTTTACATACTGAACATATTTTAGGCCAAAGAGGCCTTGTTCTTGAATGTTCTATACAGACTAATTGAGGCCTTCTGATTTGTCATCAACCATACTGTAGTCCATATTTTACATACTGAACATATTTCAGGCCAAAGAGTCCTTGATCTTGAATTTTCTATCCAGACAAATTGAGGCCTTCTGATTTCTCACCAACCATACGGTAGTCCATATTTTACATACTGAACATATTTCAGGCCAAAGAGGCCTTGTTCTTGAATGTTCTATACAGACTAATTGAGGCCTTCTGATTTGTCATCAACCGTACAGTATTCCATATTTGACATACTGAACATATTTCAGGCCAAGGAGTTCTCAATATTGAACTTTCTATTTAAACTAATTGACTGCTTAATTAACCTTTTGAACATCTTTCCTAATTGACTGCTTCTGATCTCTCTTCAACCATAGAGTAGTCCATATTTGACATACTGAAAATATTTCGGGCGAAAGAGTCCTTGATCTTGAATTTTCTATGCAGACTAATTGAGGCCTTCTGATTTGTCATCAACCGTACAGTATTCCATATTTGACATACTGAGAATATTTCAGGCCAAGGAGTTCTCAATATTGAACTTTCTATAGAAACTAATTGACTGCTTATTTAACCTTTTAAAAATCTTTCCTAATTGACTCCTTCTGATCTCTCTTCAACCATACAGTAGTCCATATTTGACATACTGAAAATATTACAGGCGAAAGAGTCCTTGATCTTGAATTTTCTATCCAGACTAATTGAGGCCTTCTGATTTGTCATCAACCGTACAGTATTCCATATTTGACATACTGAGAATATTTCAGGCCAAGGAGTTCTCAATATTGAACTTTCTATAGAAACTAATTGACTGCTTATTTAACCTTTTGAACATCTTTCCTAATTGACTCCTTCTGATCTCTCTTCAACCGTACAGTAGTCCATATTTGACATACTGAAAATATTTCAGGCGAAAGAGTCCTTGATCTTGAATTTTCTCTACTGACTAATTGGGGCCTTCTGATTTCTAATCTATCATACGGTAGTCCATATTTTACATACTGAATTTATTTCAAGCCAAAAGAGGCCTTGATCTTGAATTTTCTATCCTAACTATCTGAGGACTTCTGATTTACCGTCTATCTCACGGTTGTCCATATTTTACATACTAAACATATTTCAGGCCAAAGAGGCCTTGATCTTGAATGTTCTATACAGACTAATTGAGTTCTTTTGATGTCTCTTTAACCATACAGTAGTCCAAATTTTATATACTGAACATATTTCAGGCCAAAGAGGCCTTGACCTTGAATTTTCTATACTGACTAATTGAGGCCTTCTGATCTCTCATCAACCATACAGTAGTCCATATTTTACATACTGAACATATTTCAGGCCAAAGAGGCCTTGATCTTGAATTTTCTATACTAACTAATTGAGGCCTTCTGATTTCTCATCTATTATACGGTAGTCCAAATTTTACATACTGAACATATTTCAGGCCAAGAGTTCTCAATCTTGAACTTTCTATAGAGACTAATTGACTGCTTATTTAACCTTTTGAACATCTTTCCTAATTGACTCCTTCTGATCTCTCATCAACCATACAGTAGTCCATATTTGACATAATGCAAATATTTCAAGCAAAAAGAGGCAATGATCTTGAATTTTCTATACAGACTAATTGAGGCCTTCTGATTTCTCATCTATCATACGATAGTCCTTATTTTACATACTGAACATATTTCAGGCCAAGAGTTCTCAATATTGAACTTTCTATAGAGACTAACTGACTACTTATTTGACCTTTTGAATATATTTCCCAATTCACTCCTTCTGATCTCTCATCAACCATACAATAGTCCATATTTGACATACTGCAAATATTTCAAGCAAAAAGAGGCCTTGATCTTGAATTTTCTATACTGACTAATTGAGGCCTGCTGATTTCTCATCTATCATACGGTAGTCCATATTTTACATACTGAACATATTTCAGGCCAAAGAGGCCTTGATCTTGAAAGTTCTATACAGACTAATTGAGTTCTTTTGATGTCTCATCAACCATACGGTAGTCCATATTTTACATATTGAACATATTTTAGGCCAAGGAGTTCTCAATTTTTAACTTTCTATAGAAATTAATTGACTGCTTATTTAACCTTTTGAGCATCTTTCCTAATTGACTCCTTCTGATCTCTCTTCAACCATACAGTAGTCCATATTTGACATACTGAAAATATTTCAGTCGAAAGAGCCCTTGATCTTGAATTTTCTATCCAGACTAATTGACGCCTTCTGATCTCTCATCAACCATACAGTAGTCCATATTTGACATACTGAAAATATTTCAGGCGAAAGAGTCCTTGATCTTGAATTTTCTATCCAGACAAATTGAGGCCTTCTGATTTCTCACCAACCATACGGTAGTCCATATTTTACATACTGAACATATTTCAGGCCAAAGAGGCCTTGTTCTTGAATGTTCTATACAGACTAATTGAGGCCTTCTGATTTGTCATCAACCATACTGTAGTCCATATTTTACATACTGGACATATTTCAGGCCAAAAAGGCCTTGTTCTTGAATGTTCTATACAGCCTAATTGACTCCTGATCTCTCATCAACCATACAGTAGTCCATATTTGACATACTGAAAATATTTCAGGCGAAAGAGGCCTTGATCTTGAATTTTCTATACAGACTAATTGAGGCCTTCTGATTTGTCATCAACCGTACAGTATTCCATATTTTACATACTGAACATATTTCAGGCCAAGGAGTTCTCAATATTGAACTTTCTATTTAAACTAATTGACTGCTTAATTAACCTTTTGAACATCTTTCCTAATTGACTGCTTCTGATCTGTCTTCAACCATAGAGTAGTCCATATTTGACATACTGAAAATATTTCGGGCGAAAGAGTCCTTGATCTTGAATTTTCTATCCAGACTAATTGAGGCCTTCTGATTTGTCATCAACCGTACAGTATTCCATATTTGACATACTGAGAATATTTCAGGCCAAGGAGTTCTCAATATTGAACTTTCTATAGAAACTAATTGACTGCTTATTTAACCTTTTAAACATCTTTCCTAATTGACTCCTTCTGATCTCTCTTCAACCATACAGTAGTCCATATTTGACATACTGAAAATATTACAGGCGAAAGAGTCCTTGATCTTGAATTTTCTATCCAGACTAATTGAGGCCTTCTGATTTGTCATCAACCGTACAGTATTCCATATTTGACATACTGAGAATATTTCAGGCCAAGGAGTTCTCAATATTGAACTTTCTATAGAAACTAATTGACTGCTTATTTAACCTTTTGAACATCTTTCCTAATTGACTTCTGATCTCTCTTCAACCATACAGTAGTCCATATTTGACATACTGAAAATATTTCAGGCGAAAGAGTTCTTGACCTTGAATTTTCTCTACTGACTAATTGGGTCCTTCTGATTTCTAATCTATGATACGGTAGTCCATATTTTACATACTGATTTTATTTCAAGCCAAAAGAGGCCTTGATCTTGAATTTTCTATCCTAACTATCTGAGGACTTCTGATTTACCGTCTATCTCACGGTAGTCCATATTTTACATACTAAACATATTTAAGGCCAAAGAGGCCTTGATCTTGAATGTTCTATACAGACTAATTGAATTCTTTTGATGTCTCTTTAACCATACAGTAGTCCAAATTTTATATACTGAACATATTTCAGGCCAAAGAGGCCTTGACCTTGAATTTTCTATACTGACTAATTGAGGCCTTCTGATCTCTCATCAACCATACAGTAGTCCATATTTTACATACTGAACATATTTCAGGCCAAAGAGGCCTTGATCTTGAATTTTCTATACTAACTAATTGAGGCCTTCTGATTTCTCATCTATCATACGGTAGTCCTTATTTTACATACTGAACATATTTCAGGCCAAGAGTTCTCAATATTGAACTTTTTATAGAGACTAACTGACTACTTATTTGACCTTTTGAATATATTTATCAAATTCACTCCTTCTGATCTCTCATCAACCATACAGTAGTCCATATTTGACATACTGAACATATTTCAGGCCAAGGAGTTCTCAATATTTAACTTTCTAGAGAAATTAATTGACTGCTTATTTAACCTTTTGAACATCTTTCCTAATTGACTCCTTCTGATCTCTCTTCAACCGTACAGTAGTCCATATTTGACATACTGAAAATATTTCAGGCAAAAGAGTCCTTGATCTTGAATTTTCTCTACTGACTAATTGGGGCCTTCTGATTTCTAATCTATCATACGGTAGTCCATATTTTACATACTGAATTTATTTCAAGCCAAAAGAGGCCTTGATCTTGAATTTTCTATCCTAACTATCTGAGGACTTCTGATTTACCGTCTATCTCACGGTAGTCCATATTTTACATACTAAACATATTTCAGGCCAAAGAGGCCTTGATCTTGAATGTTCTATACAGACTAATTGAGTTCTTTTGATGTCTCTTTAACCATACAGTAGTCCAAATTTTATATACTGAACATATTTCAGGCCAAAGAGGCCTTGACCTTGAATTTTCTATACTGACTAATTGAGGCCTTCTGATCTCTCATCAACCATACAGTAGTCCATATTTTACATACTGAACATATTTCAGGCCAAAGAGGCCTTGATCTTGAATTTTCTATACTAACTAATTGAGGCCTTCTGATTTCTCATCTATTATACGGTAGTCCAAATTTTACATACTGAACATATTTCAGGCCAAGAGTTCTCAATCTTGAACTTTCTATAGAGACTAATTGACTGCTTATTTAACCTTTTGAACATCTTTCCTAATTGACTCCTTCTGATCTCTCATCAACCATACAGTAGTCCATATTTGACATAATGCAAATATTTCAAGCAAAAAGAGGCAATGATCTTGAATTTTCTATACAGACTAATTGAGGCCTTCTGATTTCTCATCTATCATACGATAGTCCTTATTTTACATACTGAACATATTTCAGGCCAAGAGTTCTCAATATTTAACTTTCTATAGAGACTAACTGACTACTTATTTGACCTTTTGAATATATTTCCCAATTCACTCCTTCTGATCTCTCATCAACCATACAATAGTCCATATTTGACATACTGCAAATATTTCAAGCAAAAAGAGGCCTTGATCTTGAATTTTCTATACTGACTAATTGAGGCCTGCTGATTTCTCATCTATCATACGGTAGTCCATATTTTACATACTGAACATATTTCAGGCCAAAGAGGCCTTGATCTTGAAAGTTCTATACAGACTAATTGAGTTCTTTTGATGTCTCATCAACCATACGGTAGTCCATATTTTACATATTGAACATATTTTAGGCCAAGGAGTTCTCAATATTTAACTTTCTATAGAAATTAATTGACTGCTTATTTAACCTTTTGAGCATCTTTCCTAATTGACTCCTTCTGATCTCTCTTCAACCATACAGTAGTCCATATTTGACATACTGAAAATATTTCAGTCGAAAGAGCCCTTGATCTTGAATTTTCTATCCAGACTAATTGACGCCTTCTGATCTCTCATCAACCATACAGTAGTCCATATTTCACATACTGAAAATATTTCAGGCGAAAGAGTCCTTGATCTTGAATTTTCTATCCAGACAAATTGAGGCCTTCTGATTTCTCACCAACCATACGGTAGTCCATATTTTACATACTGAACATATTTCAGGCCAAAGAGGCCTTGTTCTTGAATGTTCTATACAGACTAATTGAGGCCTTCTGATTTGTCATCAACCATACTGTAGTCCATATTTTACATACTGGACATATTTCAGGCCAAAAAGGCCTTGTTCTTGAATGTTCTATACAGCCTAATTGACTCCTGATCTCTCATCAACCATACAGTAGTCCATATTTGACATACTGAAAATATTTCAGGCGAAAGAGGCCTTGATCTTGAATTTTCTATACAGACTAATTGAGGCCTTCTGATTTGTCATCAACCGTACAGTATTCCATATTTTACATACTGAACATATTTCAGGCCAAGGAGTTCTCAATATTGAACTTTCTATTTAAACTAATTGACTGCTTAATTAACCTTTTGAACATCTTTCCTAATTGACTGCTTCTGATCTCTCTTCAACCATAGAGTAGTCCATATTTGACATACTGAAAATATTTCGGGCGAAAGAGTCCTTGATCTTGAATTTTCTATCCAGACTAATTGAGGCCTTCTGATTTGTCATCAACCGTACAGTATTCCATATTTGACATACTGAGAATATTTCAGGCCAAGGAGTTCTCAATATTGAACTTTCTATAGAAACTAATTGACTGCTTATTTAACCTTTTAAACATCTTTCCTAATTGACTCCTTCTGATCTCTCTTCAACCATACAGTAGTCCATATTTGACATACTGAAAATATTACAGGCGAAAGAGTCCTTGATCTTGAATTTTCTATCCAGACTAATTGAGGCCTTCTGATTTGTCATCAACCGTACAGTATTCCATATTTGACATACTGAGAATATTTCAGGCCAAGGAGTTCTCAATATTGAACTTTCTATAGAAACTAATTGACTGCTTATTTAACCTTTTGAACATCTTTCCTAATTGACTTCTGATCTCTCTTCAACCATACAGTAGTCCATATTTGACATACTGAAAATATTTCAGGCGAAAGAGTTCTTGACCTTGAATTTTCTCTACTGACTAATTGGGGCCTTCTGATTTCTAATCTATGATACGGTAGTCCATATTTTACATACTGATTTTATTTCAAGCCAAAAGAGGCCTTGATCTTGAATTTTCTATCCTAACTATCTGAGGACTTCTGATTTACCGTCTATCTCACGGTAGTCCATATTTTACATACTAAACATATTTAAGGCCAAAGAGGCCTTGATCTTGAATGTTCTATACAGACTAATTGAGTTCTTTTGATGTCTCTTTAACCATACAGTAGTCCAAATTTTATATACTGAACATATTTCAGGCCAAAGAGGCCTTGACCTTGAATTTTCTATACTGACTAATTGAGGCCTTCTGATCTCTCATCAACCATACAGTAGTCCATATTTTACATACTGAACATATTTCAGGCCAAAGAGGCCTTGATCTTGAATTTTCTATACTAACTAATTGAGGCCTTCTGATTTCTCATCTATCATACGGTAGTCCTTATTTTACATACTGAACATATTTCAGGTCAAGAGTTCTCAATATTGAACTTTTTATAGAGACTAACTGACTACTTATTTGACCTTTTGAATATATTTATCAAATTCACTCCTTCTGATCTCTCATCAACCATACAGTAGTCCATATTTGACATACTGAACATATTTCAGGCCAAGGAGTTCTCAATATTTAACTTTCTAGAGAAATTAATTGACTGCTTATTTAACCTTTTGAGCATCTTTCCTAATTGACTCCTGATCTCTCTTCAACCATACAGTAGTCCATATTTGACATACTGAAAATATTTCAGTCGAAAGAGTCCTTGATCTTGAATTTTCTATCCAGACTAATTGAGGCCGTCTGATTTGTCATCAACCGTACAGTATTCCATATTTGACATACTGAGAATATTTCAGGCCAAGGAGTTCTCAATATTGAACTTTCTATAGAAACTAATTGACTGCTTATTTAACCTTTTGAACATCTTTCCTAATTGACTCCTTCTGATTTCTCATCAACCATACAGTAGTATATATTTCACATACTGAAAATATTTCAGGCGAAAGAGGCCTTGATCTTGAATTTTCTATACAGACTAATTGAGGCTTTCTGATTTGTCATCAACCATACAGTATTCCATATATTACATACTGAATTTATTTCAAGCCAAAAGAGGCCTTGATCTTGAATTTTCTATCCTAACTATCTGAGGACTTCTGATTTACCGTCTATCTCACGGTAGAGCATATTTTACATACTAAACATATTTCAGGCCAAAGAGGCCTTGATCTTGAATGTTCTATACAGACTAATTGAGGTCTTTTGATGTCTCATCTATCATACGATAGTCCTTATTTTACATACTGAACATATTTCAGGCCAAGATTTCTCAATATTGAACTTTCTATAGAGACTAACTGACTACTTATTTGACCTTTTGAATATATTTCCCAATTCACTCCTTCTGATCTCTCATCAACCATACAATAGTCCATATTTGACACTGCAAATATTTCAAGCAAAAAGAGGCCTTCATCTTGAATTTTCTATACTGACTAATTGAGGCCTGCTGATTTCTCATCTACCATACGGTAGTCCATATTTTACATACTGAACATATTTCAGGCCAAAGAGGCCTTGATCTTGAAAGTTCTATACAGACTAATTGAGGTCTTTTGATGTCTCATCAACCATACGGTAGTCCATATTTTACATATTGAACATATTTTAGGCCAAGGAGTTCTCAATATTTAACTTTCTATAGAAACTAATTGACTGCTTATTTAACCTTTTAAACATCTTTCCTAATTGACGCCTTCTGATCTCTCATCAACCATACAGTAGTCCATATTTGACATACTGATAATATTTCAGGCGAAAGAGTCCTTGATCTTGAATTTTCTATCCAGACAAATTGAGGCCTTCTGATTTCTCACCAACCATACGGTAGTCCATATTTTACATACTGAAAGTAATTCAAGCAAAAAGAGGCCTTGATCTTGAATTTTCTATACAGACTAATTGAGGCCTTCTGATTTGTCATCAACCATACGGTAGTCCATATTTGACATACTGAAAATATTTCAGGCGAAAGAGTCCTTGATCTTGAATTTTCTATCCAGACAAATTGAGGCCTTCTGATTTGTCATCAACCGTACAGTATTCCATATTTGACATACTGAACATATTTCAGACCAAGGAGTTCTCAATATTGAACTTTCTATAGAAACTAATTGACTGCTTATTTAACCTTTTGAACATCTTTCCTAATTGACTCCTTCTGATCTCTCTTCAACTATACAGTAGTCCATATTTGACATACTAATAATATTTCAGGCGAAAGAGTCCTTGATCTTGAATTTTCTATCCAGACAAATTGAGGCCTTCTGATTTCTCACCAACCATACGGTAGTCCATATGTTACATACTGAAAGTAATTCAAGCAAAAAGAGGCCTTGATCTTGAATTTTCTATACAGACTAATTGAGGCCTTCTGATTTGTCATCAACCATACGGTAGTCCATATTTGACATACTGAAAATATTTCAGGCGAAAGAGTCCTTGATCTTGAATTTTCTATCCAGACAAATTGAGGCCTTCTGATTTGTCATCAACCGTACAGTATTCCATATTTGACATACTGAACATATTTCAGACCAAGGAGTTCTCAATATTGAACTTTCTATAGAAACTAATTGACTGCTTATTTAACCTTTTGAACATCTTTCCTAATTGACTCCTTCTGATCTCTCTTCAACCATACAGTAGTCCATATTTGACATACTGAAAATATTTCAGGCGAAAGAGTCCTTGATCTTGATTTTTCTATCCAGACTAATTGAGGCCATCTGATTTCTCACCAACTATACGGTAGTCCATATTTTACATACTGAACATATTTCAGGCCATGAGTTCTCAATATTGAACTTTCTATAGAGACTAATTGAGGCCTTCTGATTTCTGACCAACCATACGGTAATCCATATTTTACATACTGAACATATTTCAGGCCAAAGAGGCCTTGATCTTGAATTTTCGATACAGACTAATAGAGGTCTTTTGATGTCTCATCAACCGTACAGTATTCCATATTTTACATACTGAACATATTTCAGGCCAAGAGTTCTCAATCTTGAAATATCTATAGAGACTAATTGACTTTTTTATTATTTATTATTTTGAACATCCTTCCTAATTGATTCATTCTGATCTCTCATCAACCATGCAGTAGTCCATATTTGACATACTGAAAATATTTCAAGCAAAAAGAGGCCTTGATCTTGAATTTTCTATACGGACTAATTGAGGCCTTCTGATTTCTCATCTATCATACGGTAGTCCATATTTTACATACTGAACATATTTCAGGCCAAAGAGGCCTTGATCTTGAAAGTTCTATACAGACTAATTGAGGTCTTTTGATGTCTCATCAACCATACGGTAGTCCATATTTGACATACTGAACATATTTCAGGCTAAGGAGTTCTCAATATTGAACTTTCTATAGAAACTAATTGACTGCTTATTTAACCTTTTGAGCATCTTTCCTAATTGACTCCTTCTGATCTCACATCAACCATGCAGTAGTCCATATTTGACATACTGAAAATATTTCAAGCCAAAAGAGGCCTTAATCTTGAATTTTCTATACAGACTAATTGAGGCCTTCTGATTTCTTATTTATCATACGGTAGTCCATATTTTACATACTAAACATATTTCAGGCCAAATAGGCCTTGATCTTGAAAGTTCTATACAGACTAATTGAGGCCTTATAATTTGTCATCAACCATACGGTAGTCCATATTTTATATACTGAGCATATTTTAGGCCAAGGAGTTCTCAATATTGAACTTTCTATAGAAACTAATTTTCTGCTTATTTAACCTTTTGAACATCTTTCCTAATTGACTCCTCCTGATCTCTCATCAACCATGCAGTAGTCAATATTTGACATACTGAAAATATTTCAAGCCCAAAGAGGCCTTAATCTTGAATATTCTATACAGACTAATTGAGGCCTTCTGATTTGTCATCAACCATACGGTAGTCCATATTTTATATACTGAGCATATTTCAGGCCGAGTTCTCAATCTTGAACTTTCTATAGAGACTAATTGACTTTTTATTTGACCTTTTGAACATCTTTCCTAATTGACTCCTTCTGATTTCTCATCAACCATACAGTAGTCCATATTTTACATATTGAACATATTTCAGGCAAAAGAGGCCTTGATCTTGAATTTTCTATACAGACTATTTGAGTTCTGAATTTTTAACAACCCTACCGTATTTCATATTTTACATACTGAACATATTTCAGGCAAAATAGGCCTTGAGCTTGAAATTTCTTTACAGACTAATTGAGGCCTTATGATTTGTCATCAACCGTACCGTATTTTTTATATTTGAAATACTGAACACTTTTCAGGCCAAAACGTTCTCGATCTTGAATTTTTCATGCTCATTGACTCCGTCTGATGTTACATCAGCCAGACATTTATCCATATTTTATGTACTGAATATATTTCCGGTCCTGAATGCAATGCAAAATCACATATGTTGCGTTTTTTCTTTCCATGCATAATGGAACGTTAATTTTTGTATGCAATGCAATACAACAGCATGTTATATTTTCAATGCACAACGGAATGAGTTAGTTTTTCTAAGCATTGCACTGCAACATAGCATATGTTATGTGTTATGTCTTAAATGTACAATTAAATGAATGCTTACAATGAAAAGTTATTCTTCAATGCAATGCAAAGAACATATGTCATCTCGTCAATGCACAACGGAATGACAGTTCTTGTATGCAATGCAATAAAAAGTTCATTCAAATGTGTTATTCTGCGATGCAATTCAATATGTATATAACATAAAAGTATATAATGCAACAATGCAACGCAGTACAAATTCTATTGTATGCAATGCAATACAAAGTAACATACTTTATGTGATATATTTTCAATGCATAACGAAATGAGTTAGTTCTTGTAAGCAATGCAAAATGCAACAGCACAGCATTTTTTCAATGCATAACTAAATTTGTTAGTTCTTGTATGCAATGGAACGCAATACGTTAGTTCTTGTTTGCAATACTATGCAACAGATGTTGTTATCTTCGCAATATAAATATATAATGAAAATAATTGGTTCATTCACATGTGTTATTCTTCAATGCAAGTCAATACGTATATAATATAAAAGTATATAATACAATGCAGTGCAAATTCTATAGTATGCAATGCAATACAAAATCGCATACATTATGTGACATCTTTTGCAGCAGAATACATTAGTTCTTGTTTGCAATACAATGCATCAGATGTTGTTATCTTTTCAATGCATAACGGACTGAGTTAGTTCGTGTATGCAGTTCCGTTCGATACATAACGGAATAAGTTCATTCTTATATGCAATGCAACAACACGTGTTGTGTTATCTCTTCAATGGATAATTGATTAACTCAGTGCATGCATTGCAACAGCACATATGTTATGTGGGTTTTTTTAATGTGCAATGGGATAAATTCGTTCTTGTCTGCAACGATATTTATTTTATTCTTAACTGCACAACAAGTTAGATTTTGTATAGAATGCAATGCAAAACAGCACCGATGTCATGTTTTATGTCTTCAGTGTAAAATGAAATAAGTTATTATTGAATGCAATACAACGCATTCATATGTTATCTCTTCAATTGCAAACCGGAATGACTTAGTTCTTGTATGCAATACAGTGCAACTGCTCCCGTGTGTTATATCTTTTCAGTGCACAACGAGATAAGTTAGTACTTGCATGTAATGCAACAACACATATTTAATGTTATCACTTCACTGCATAATGGACTAAGTTCTTGTGTTCAATGGATTAAATTATATATTATATTCTTCAACGAGTTATTACATGCATGCATATGTGTTATACTTTAATGCAAGTCAATATAATATAAAAGTATATAATGCAATAATGCAATGCAGTGCAAATTCCATTGCAATGCAATGCTATACAAAAATCACATACTTTATGTAATATCTTTGCAATGCACAATGAAATAAGTTAGTTATTGTATGCAATGCAACGGAATAAAGTTATTTCTTGTGTGCAATACAATGCAACAGTTGTTATATCTTCTCAATGCATGACGGACTGAGTTAGTTCGATTATGCAATGCAAAATCACATATGTTGCGTGTTTCGTTCGATGAATAATGGAATAAGTTAATTCTTGTATGCAATACAACAACACGTGTTTTCTGTTATCTCTTCAATACAATGTAATGCAATGCATGTAATGCAACAACACATATTTAATGTTATCACTTCAATGCATAATGGACTAAGTTCTTGTGTTCAATGGATTAAATTATATATTATATTCTTCAACGAGCAACGGATCAAGGTAGATCTTGCTGTAATGCAATGCAACTCGTATGTAATGCAACTCGTATGTTATGTGGTGTATACAATACAATGAAACAGTGCATAGCGTATGTTAATTCTTCACTTCACAACAGAACAAGTTAGTTATTACATGCATGCACATGTGTTATACCTTAATGCAAGTCAATATACTATAAAAGTATATAATGCAATAATGCAATGCAGTGCAAATTCCATTGCAATGCAGTGCTATACAAAAATCACATACTTTATGTAATATCTTTTCAATGCATAATGAAATGAGTTAGTTATTGTATGCAATGCAACGGAATAAAGTTAGTTCTTGTGTGCAATACAATGCAACAGTTGTTATATCTTCCTAATGCATGACGGACTGAGTTAGTTCGTTTATGCAATGCAAAATCACATATGTTGCGTGTTTCGTTCGATGAATAATGGAATAAGTTAATTCTTGTATGCAATACAACAACACGTGTTTTCTGTTATCTCTTCAATACAATGTAATGCAATGGCATGTAATGCAACAACACATATTTAATGTTATCACTTCAATGCATAATGGACTAAGTTCTTGTGTTCAATGGATTAAATTATATATTATATTATTCAACGAGCAACGGATCAAGGTAGATCTTGCTGTAATGCAATGCAACTCGTATGTAATGCAACTCGTATGTTATGTGGTGTATACAATACAATGAAACAGTGCATAGCGTATGTTAATTCTTCACTTCACAACAGAACAAGTTAGTTATTACATGCATGCAAATGTATTATACTTTAATGCAAGTCAAAATAATATAAAAGTATATAATGCAATAATGCAATGCAGTGCAAATTCCATTGCAATGCAATGCTATAAAAAAATCACATACTTTATGTAATATCTTTTCAATGTTCACAATTGTTATATCTTCACAATGCATGACGGACTGAGTTAGTTCGGGTATGCAATGCAAAATCACATATGTTGCGTGTTTCGTTCGATGCATAATGGAATAAGTTAATTCTTGTACACAGTGCAACAGCACATATGTTATGTGTTTTTTTTTATGTACAATGGGATAAATTCGTTCTTGTCTGCAATCTAACGAAACAGCATATTTTGTTTTATTCTTAACTGCACAACAATACAAGTTAGATTTGATATAGAATGCAATGCAAACAGCACCGATGTCATGTGTTATATGTCTTCAACGCATTCAAATGTTATCTCTTCAATTGCAAACCGGAATGACTTAATTCTTGTATGCAATACTGTGCAACTGCTCTCGTGTGTTATATATTTTCAGTGCACAACGAGACAAGTTAGTACTTGCATGTAATGTAACAACACATATTTAATATCACTTCAGTGCATAATGGACTAAGTTCTTGTATTCAATGGATTACATTTTATATCATATTCTTCAACGAGTAACGGATCAAGGTAGATCTTGCTGTAATGCAATGCAACTCGTATGTAATGCAATAGCGTATGTTAATTCTTCACTTCACAACAGAACAAGTTAGTTATTACATGCATGCACATGTGTTATACTTTAATGCAAGTCAATATAATATAAAAATATATAATGCAATAATGCAATGCAGTGCAAATTCCATTGCAATGCAATGCTATACAAAAATCACATACTTTATGTAATATATTTTCAATGCATAATGAAATGAGTTAGTTATTGTATGCAATGCAACGGAATAAAGTTAGTTCTTGTGTGCAATACAATGCTACAGTTGTTATATCTTCTCAATGCATGACGGACTGAGTTAGTTCGTTTATGCAATGCAAAATCACATATGTTGCGTGTTTCATTCGATGAATAATGGAATAAGTTAATTATTGTATGCAATACAACAACACGTGTTTTCTGTTATCTCTTCAATACAATGTAATGCAATGCATGTAATGCAACAACACATATTTAATGTTATCACTTCAATGATAATGGACTAAGTTCTTGTGTTCAATGGATTAAATTATATATTATATTCTTCAACGAGCAACGGATCAAGGTAGATCTTGCTGTAATGCAATGCAACTCGTATGTAATGCAACTCGTATGTTATGTGGTGTATACAATACAATGAAACAGTGCATAGCGTATGTTAATTCTTCACTTCACAACAGAACAAGTTAGTTATTACATGCATGCATATGTGTTATACTTTAATGCAAGTCAATATAATATAAAAGTATATAATGCAATAATGCAATGCAGTGCAAATTCCATTGCAATGCAATGCTATACAAAAATCACATACTTTATGTAATATCTTTGCAATGCACAATGAAATAAGTTAGTTATTGTATGCAATGCAACGGAATAAAGTTAGTTCTTGTGTGCAATACAATGCAACAGTTGTTATATCTTCTCAATGCATGACGGACTGAGTTAGTTCGATTATGCAATGCAAAATCACATATGTTGCGTGTTTCGTTCGATGAATAATGGAATAAGTTAATTCTTGTATGCAATACAACAACACGTGTTTTCTGTTATCTCTTCAATACAATGTAATGCAATGCATGTAATGCAACAACACATATTTAATGTTATCACTTCAATGCATGATGGACTAAGTTCTTGTATTCAATGGATTAAATTATATATTATATTCTTCAACGAGCAAAGGATCAAGGTAGATCTTGCTGTAATGCAATGCAACTCGTATGTAATGCAACTCGTATATTGTGGTGTATACAATACAATGAAACAGTGCATAGCGTATGTTAATTCTTCACTTCACAACAGAACAAGTTAGTTATTGCATGCATGCACATGTGTTAAACTTTAATGCAAGTCAATATAATATAAAAGTATATAATGCAATAATGCAATGCAGTGCAAATTCCATTGTATGCAATGCTATACAAAATCACATACTTTATGTAATATCTTTTTAATTCATAATGAAATGAGTTAGTTATTGTATGCAATGCAACGGAATAAAGTTAGTTCTTGTTTGCAATTCAATGCAACAGTTGTTATATCTTCTCAATGCATGACGGACTGAGTTAGTTCGGGTATGCAATGCAAAATCACATATGTTGCGTGTTTCGTTCGATGCATAATGGAATAAGTTAATTCTTGTACACAGTGCAACAGCACATATGTTATGTGTTTTTTTTTATGTACAATGGGATAAATTCGTTCTTGTCTGCAATCTAACGAAACAGCATATTTTGTTTTATTCTTAACTGCACAACAATACAAGTTAGATTTGATATAGAATGCAATGCAAACAGCACCGATGTCATGTGTTATATGTCTTCAACGCATTCAAATGTTATCTCTTCAATTGCAAACCGGAATGACTTAATTCTTGTATGCAATACTGTGCAACTGCTCTCGTGTGTTATATCTTTTCAGTGCACAACGAGACAAGTTAGTACTTGCATGTAATGTAACAACACATATTTAATATCACTTCAGTGCATAATGGACTAAGTTCTTGTATTCAATGGATTACATTTTATATCATATTCTTCAACGAGTAACGGATCAAGGTAGATCTTGCTGTAATGCAATGCAACTCGTATGTAATGCAATAGCGTATGTTAATTCTTCACTTCACAACAGAACAAGTTAGTTATTACATGCATGCACATGTGTTATACTTTAATGCAAGTCAATATAATATAAAAATATATAATGCAATAATGCAATGCAGTGCAAATTCCATTGCAATGCAATGCTATACAAAAATCACATACTTTATGTAATATCGTTTCAATGCAATAATGAAATGAGTTAGTTATTGTATGCAATGCAACGGAATAAAGTTAGTTATTGTATGCAATGCAACGGAATAAAGTTAGTTCTTGTGTGCAATACAATGCAACAGTTGTTATATCTTCTCAATGCATGACGGACTGAGTTAGTTCGTTTATGCAATGCAAAATCACATATGTTGCGTGTTTCGTTCGATGAATAATGGAATAAGTTAATTCTTGTATGAAATGCAACAACACGTGTTTTCTGGTATCTCTTTAATACAATGTAATGCAATGCATGTAATGCAACAACACATATTTAATGTTATCACTTCAATGCATAATGGACTAAATTCTTGTGTTCAATGGATTAAATTATATATTATATTCTTCAACGAGCAACGGATCAAGGTAGATCTTGCTGTAATGCAACTTGTATGTTATAATGGTGTATAAAATACAATGAAACAGTGCATGGCGTATGTTATTCTTTACTGCACAACATAAGTTAGTTATTGCATGCATGCACATGTGTTATACTTTAATGCAAGTCACTATAATATTTCTCAAGTATATAATGCAATAATGCAATGCAGTGCAAATTCCATTCAAGTCAAGTCAACTTTATTTATATTGCGCTTTTTACAATGCAGATTGTTTCAAAGCAGCTGCACAGCGTTAAACAGGAAAATAATGAACAGAATTTGATGCCGCTCTGGAGAAAACGGTGATGTCATCCAGCTCATTTCAAATTATCATGTATATTCAAGTAATGTAGTTGACATAGTTAATTTAGTTTAGTAATTACATTTATTTGGATATTTATTTAAAAAATTGAGTGTCCCCAACTGAGGTAAAGCTGAAGCTAAAGGTGACAGTGGCAAGGAACCCAAGGAAAACTCCATCAGGTGGAGAAAAATAAACCTTGGGAGAAACCAGGCTCCTTCGGGGTGGCAGTTCTCCTCTAGCCAATTAACAAACAGTGTATGATTATTATTTTGGCGGTCTTACAGGTCAGAAGTAATATTAGATCGGAATATTCGAAATATCGGAGTCCTCACGCCGGAGATGGATCCATTGAGGATGCCATGTCGATGAGCAATTTCAGAGTGGAGACTAATTGACACGGTCTCTGTAGACACTTCAGAGATGAGTTGGTCATGACCAGGCGCAGGTCCACCATCTGATCTGGATACGGCCCGGATACGGCTGACTGCGGTAAACCTCGGGATAAACAGAGAGACTAACATTAGCGTAGATGCCATTCTTCTTATGTAACGAGTACACCAGGTGTTATGCAAAGTGTTCCCGGTTCCGACTGACCTAGTTAATGCAGCCTAACAATCAATAAATTGATTTAAATAAAATATAAATTAAAAATGTTTTATGTGTATGCCATAGTAAAGAGATGTGTTTTTAGTCTAGATTTAAACTGACAGAGTGTGTCTGCTTCCCGGACAATGCTAGGAAGGCTGTTCCAGAGTTTACGTGCTAAATAGGAAAATGATCGACCGCCTGCAGTTGATTTTGATATTCTAGGTATTATCAACTGGTCACAGTTTTGAGACCGCAATAGACGTGATGGACGTATAATGACATATTTATTAGACGTATAATGCATTAAGAGCTTTGTATGCAATGTATGCAATGCTATAGAACATCACATACTTTATGTAATATCTTTTAAATGCTTAATGGAATAAGTTATTGTATTCAGTGGATTAAATTATATATTATATTCTTCAACGAGCAACGGATCATGGTAGATTTTACTGTAAAGCAACTCGTATGTCATGCAACTCCTATGTTATGTGGTGCATACAATACATTGAAACAGCGTATGTTATTCTTCATTGCTAGTCAATATAATATAAAAGTATATAATGCAATAATGCAATGCAGTGAAAATTCTATTGTATGCAATGTAATAAAAACACATACTTTATGTCATATATTTCCAATGCATAATGAAATTAATTAATTCTTGTTTGCAATACAATGCAACAGATGTTATATTATCTACTCAATGCATAATGAGTTAGCTTAGTAAGTAAGTAATTTACTATGAGTCAGTAATTTAACAACACATATTTTATGCATCACTTCAATGCATAATAGTATGTTAGTTCTTGTATCAGTAAATTAAATGATACATTATATTATTCAACGAGCAAAAGATCAAATCATATATTTCTGTAATGCAATAATCGTATGTTATGTGTTATGTGGTGTAAACAAGGCAATGAAAACAAGGCAATAGATTATGTTATTCTTCACTGCACAAAAGAATAAGTTAGTTATTGCAATAAAAAGCAAAACACGTGTTCAATGCAAGTCAATAAGTATATAATATAAAAGTGCAAAAATGCAATGCAGTGAAAATTATGTTGTATGCAATGAAAAAAAAAAACTATGTGTTATCTTTTCAAAGCATAACGAAATGAGTTAGTTCTTGTATGCAATGGAACGGAATGAGATAGATGTATTCAATACAATGGCAACAACACATTTTTCAACGCACTGAAAAAAAATGGTTATTGTATAATTTTTATTTTCATCTCCGTACTTAACATATTTCTGGTCAAAAAGATCTCGATCTTGAACTTTCTATATATACTCATTCATAGACTGCTTCTGATGTTACATCAGCCAGACAGTAGTCCATATTTGACCTAGTGAACATCTTTCTTTATACAGAGTCTTGAAACTTTATCATTGCATTCCTATTTCTAAAGTCCTTCAGACGTTATATCAGCCATACAGTAGTTCTTATTTGACCTTTTGAACATCTTTCATAATTGACTCCTTATGTCTCATCAACCATACAGTAGTCGTTATTTGACATGCTGAAAATATTTCAGGCAAAAGAGGCCTTGATCTGGAATTTTCTATACAGACTAATTGAGGCCTTCTGATTTGTCATCAACCATAAGGTAGTCCATATTTTACATACTGAACATATTTCAGGCCAAGAGTTCTCAATCTTGAACTTTCTATAGAGACTAATTGGCTGCTTATTTAACCTTTTGAACATCTTTTCTGATCTCTCATCAACCATGTAGTAGTCCAGATTTGACAAACTGAAAATATTTCAAGCAAAAAGAGGCCTTGATCTTGAATTTTCAATACTGACTAATTGAGGCCTTCTGATTTGTCATCAACCATACGGTAGTCCATATTTTACATACTAAACATATTTCAGTCCAAAGAGGCCTCGATCTTGAATGTTCTATACAGACTAATTGAGGTATTTTGATGTCTCATCAACAGTACGGTAGTCCATATTTTATATATGGAACATATTTCAGTCCAAAGAGTCCTTGATTTTCAATTTTCTATACTGACTAATTGAGGCATTCAGATTTCTCATCTATCATACGATAGTCCATATTTTACATACTGAACATATTTCAGGCCAAGAGTTCTCAATCTTGAACTTTGTATAGAGACTAATTGACTTTTCAATTTATCTTTTGAACATCTTTACTAATTGACTCCTGATCTCTCATCACTCATACGGTAGTCCATGTTTTACATATTGAACTTATTTCAGACCAAGGAGTTCTCAATATTGAACTTTCTATAAAGACTAATTGACTGCTTATTTAACCTTTTGAACATCTTTCCTAATTGACTCCTTTGGATCTCTCATCAACCATGCAGTATTCCATATTTAACATACTGTAAATATTTCAAGCCAAAAGAGGCCTTGATCTTGAATGTTCTATACAGACTAATTGAGGTCTTTTGATTTCTCATCTATCATATAGTAGTCCATATTTTACATACTGAATATATTTCAGACCAAGGAGATCTCAATCTTGAACTTTATAAAGAGACTAATTGACTGCTTATTTGACCTTTTGAACATCTTTCCTAATTGACTCCTTCTGATCTCTCATCAACCATGTAGTTGTCCAGATTTGACATAGTGAATATATTTCAAGCCAAAAGAGACCTTTATCTTGAATTTTCTATACTGACTAATTTAGGCTTTCTCAATTCTCATCTATCATTCAGTAGTCCATATTTTACCTACTGAACATATTTCAGGCCAAAGAGGCCTTGATCTTGAATGTTCCATACAGACTAATTGAGGTCTTTTGATGTGTCATCAACAGTATGGTAGTCCATATTTTATATATTGAACATATTTCAGGCCAAGGAGTTCTCAGTATTGAACTTTCCATAGAGACTAATTGACTGCATATTTAACCTTTTGAACATCTTTCCTAATTGACTCCTGATCTCTCGTCAACCATGCAGTAGTCCATGTTTGACATACTGAAAATATTTCAGTGCGAAAGAAGCCTTGATCTTGAATTTTCTATACAGACTAATTGAGGCCTTCTGATTTGTCATCTATCATACGGTATTCCATATTTTACATAATGAATATATTTCAGGCCAAAGTGTCCTTGATCTTTAATTTTCTATACTGACTAATTGAGGCCTTCTGATTTCTCATCTATCATACGGTAGTCCATATTTTACATACTGAACATATTTCAGGCCAAGAGTTCTCAATCTTGAACTTTCTATAGAGACTAATTGACTTTTTATTTAACCTTTTGAACATCTTTTCTAATTGACTCCTTCTGATCTCTCATCAACCATGCAGTATTCCATACTTGACATACTGTAAATATTTCAAGCCAAAAGAGTCCTTGATCTTGAATTTTCTATCCAGACTAATTGAGGCCTTCTGATTTCTCACCAACCATACGGTAGTCCATATTTGACATACTCAACATATTTCAGGACAAAGAGGCCTTGATCTTGAATGTTCTATACAGACTAATTGAGGTCTTTTGATTTCTCATCTATCATACGGTAGTCCATATTTGACATACTCAACATATTTCAGGCCAAAGAGTCCTTGAACTCGAATTTTCTATACTGACTAATTGACGCCTTCTGATTTCTCATCTATCATACGGTAGTCCATATTTTACATACTGAACATATTTCAGGCCAAGAGTTCTCAATCTTGAACTTCCTATACAGACTAAAAGAGGTCTTTTGATGTCTCATCAACCATACATTAGTCCATACTGAACATATTTCAGGCCAAGGAGATCTCAATCTTGAACTTTCCATAGAGACTAATTGACTGCTTATTTAACCTTTTGAACATTTTTCCTAATTGACTCCTTCTGATCTCTCATCAACCATGCAGTAGTCCATATTTGACATACTGAACATATTTCAGGCCAAAGAGTTCTTGATCTTGAATTTTCTATACTGACTAATTGAGGCCTTCTGATTTCTCATCTATCATACGGTAGTCCATATTTTACATACTGAAGATATTTCAGGCCAATGAGGCCTTGATCTTGAATTTTCAATACTGACTTATTGAGGCCTTCTGATTTGTCATCAACCATACGGTAGTCCATATTTTACATACTGAACATATTTCAGTTTAAAGAGGCCTTGATCTTGAATGTTCTATAAAGACTAATTGAGGTCTTTTGATGTCTAATCAACAGTACAATAATCCATATTTTATATATTGAACATATTTCAGGCCAAAGAGTACTTGATTTTGAATTTTCTATACTGACTGATTGAGGCCTTCAGATATCTCATCTATCATACGGTAGTCCATATTTTCCATACTGAACATATTTCAGGCCAAGAGTTCTCAATCTTGAACTTTCTATAGAGACTAATTGACTTTTTAATTGACCTTTTGAACATCTTTCCTAATTGACTCCTTCTGATCTCTCATCAACCATACAGTAGTCCATATTTTACCTACTGAACATATTCCAGGCCAAAGAGGCCTTGATCTTGAATGTTCCATACAGACTAATTGAGGTCTTTTGATGTGTCATCAACAGTACGGTAGTCCATATTTTATATATTGAACATATTTCAGGCCAAGGAGTTCTCAGTATTGAACTTTCCATAGAGACTAATTGACTGCTTATTTAACCTTTTGAACATCTTTCCTAATTGACTCCTTCTGATCTCTCATCAACCATGCAGTAGTCCATATTTGACATACTGAACATATTTCAGGCCAAAGATTCCTTGATCTTGAATTTTCTATACTGACTAATTGAGGCCTTCTGATTTCTCATCTATCATACGGTAGTCCATATTTTACATACTGAAGATATTTCAGGCCAAAGTTTCCTTGATCTTTAATTTTCTATACTGACTAATTGAGGCCTTCTGATTTCTCATCTATCATACGGTAGTCCATATTTTACATACTGAACATATTTCAGGCCAAGAGTTCTCAATCTTGAACTTTCTATAGAGACTAATTGACTTTTTATTTAACCTTTTGAACAACTTTTCTAATTGACTCCTTCTGATCTCTCATCAACCATACAGTATTCCATATTTGACATACTGTAAATATTTCAAGCCAAAAGAGGCCTTGATCTTGAATTTTCTATCCAGACTAATTGAGGCCTTCTGATTTCTCACCAACCATACGGTAGTCCATATTTTACATACTGAAAATATTTCCAGCAAAAAGAGGCCTTGATCTTGAATTTTCTATACAGACTAATTAAGGCCTTCTGATTTGTCATCAACCATACGGTAGTCCATATTTGACATACTCAACATATTTCAGGACAAAGAGGCCTTGATCTTGAATGTTCTATAAAGACTAATTGAGGTCTTTTGATTTCTCATCAACAGTACAATAATCCATATTTTATATATTGAACATTTTTCAGGCCAAAGAGTCCTTGATTTTGAATTTTCTATACTGACTGATTGAGGCCTTCAGATTTCTCATCTATCATACGGTAGTCCATATTTTACATACTGAATATATTTCAGGCCAAGAGTTCTCAATCTTGAACTTTCTATAGAAACTAATTGACTTTTTAATTGACCTTTTGAACATCTGTCCTAATTGACTCCTTCTGATCTCTCATCAACCATACAGTAGTCCATATTTTACATACTGAACATATTTCAGGCCAAGAGTTCTCAATCTTAAACTTTCTATACAGACTAAAAGAGGTCTTTTGATGTATCATCAACCATACAGTAGTCCATACGGAACATATTTCAGGCAAAGGAGTTCTCAGTATTGAACTTTCCATAGAGACTAATTGACTGCTTATTTAACCTTTTGAACATCTTTACTAATTGACTTCTTCTGATCTCTCAAAAATCATACGGTAGTCCATATTTTACATAGTGAACATATTTCAGACCAAGGAGTTCTCAATATTGAACTTTCTATAGAGACTAATTGACTGCTTATTTAACCTTTTGAACATCTTTCCTAATTGACTCCTTCTGATCTCTCATCAACCATGCAGTAGTCCATATTTGACATACTGAAAATATTTCAAGCCAAAAGAGGCCTTGATCTTGAATTTTCTATACTAACAAATTGAGGCCTTCTGATTTCTCATCTATCATACGGTAGTCCATATTTTACATACTGAACATATTTCAGTTGAATTTTCTATACAGACTAATTAAGGCCTTCTGATTTGTCATCAACCATACGGTAGTCCATATTTGACATACTCAACATATTTCAGGACAAAGAGGCCTTGATCTTGAATGTTCCATACAGACTAACTGAGGTCTTTTGATTTCTCATCTATCATATAGTAGTCCATATTTTACATACTGAATATATTTCAGGCCAAGAGTTCTCAATCTTGAACTTTCTATAGAGACTAATTGACTTTTTATTTAACCTTTTGAACAACTTTTCTAATTGACTCCTTCTGATCTCTCATCAACCATGCAGTATTCCATATTTGACATACTGTAAATATTTCAAGCCAAAAGAGGCCTTGATCTTGAATTTTCTATCCAGACTAATTGAGGTCTTTTGATGTCTCATCAAGAGTACGGTAGTCCATAATCTATATATTGAACATATTTCAGGCAAAGGAGTTCTCAGTATTGAACTTTCCATAGAGACTAATTGACTGCTTATTTAACCTTTTGAACATCTTTACTAATTGACTTCTTCTGATCTCTCAAAAATCATACGGTAGTCCATATTTTACATAGTGAACATATTTCAGACCAAGGAGTTCTCAATATTGAACTTTCTATAGAGACTAATTGACTGCTTATTTAACCTTTTGAACATCTTTCCTAATTGACTCCTTCTGATCTCTCATCAACCATGCAGTAGTCCATATTTGACATACTGAAAATATTTCAAGCCAAAAGAGGCCTTGATCTTGAATTTTCTATACTAACAAATTGAGGCCTTATGATTTCTCATCTATCATACGGTAGTCCATATTTTACATACTGAACATATTTCAGGCCAAGAGTTCTCAATCTTGAACTTTCTATAGAGACTAATTGACTTTTTATTTGACCTTTTGAACATCTTTTCTAATTGACTCCTTCTGATCTCTCATCAACCATGCAGTAGTCCATGTTTGACATACTGAACATATTTCAGGCCAAAGAGTCCTTGATCTTGAATTTTCTATACTGACTAATTGAGGCCTTCTGATTTCTCATCTATCATACGGTAGTCCACATTTTACATACTGAACATATTTCAGGCCAAGAGTTCTCAATCTTGAACTTTCTATGCAGACTAAAAGAGGTCTTTTGATGTATCATCAACCATACAGTAGTCCATACTGAACATATTTCAGGCAAAGGAGATCTTAATCTTGAACTTTCTAAAGAGACTAATTGACTCCTTATTTGACCTTTTGAACATCTTTCCTAATTGACGCCTTCCGATCTCTCATCAACCATACAGTAGTCCATATTTTACATACTGAACATGTTTCAGGCCAAGAGTTCTCAATCTTGAACTTTCTATACAGACTAAAAGAGGTCTTTTGATGTCTCATCAACCATACAGTAGTCCATACTGAACATATTTCAGGCCAAGGGCCTGAAAAAGGTTATTTAACCTTTTGAACATCTTTCCTAATTGACTCCTTCTGATCTCTCATCAACCATGCAGTAGTCCACATTTGACATACTGAACATATTTCAGGCCAAAGAGTCCTTGATCTTGAATTTTCTATACTGACTAATTGAGGCCTTCTGATTTCTCATCTATCATACGGTAGTCCATATTTTACATACTGAAGATATTTCAGGCCAAAGAGGCCTTGATCTTGAATTTTCAATACTGACTAATTGAGGCCTTCTGATCTCTCATAAACCATACGGTAGTCCATATTTTACATACTGAACATATTTCAGGCCAAAGAGGCCTTGATCTTGAATTTTCTATACAGACTAATTAAGGCCTTCTGATTTGTCATCAACCATACGGTAGTCCATATTTTACATACTCAACATATTTCAGGACAAAGAGGCCTTGATCTTGAATGTTCTATACAGACTAATTGAGGTCTTTTGATTTCTGATCTATCGTATAGTAGTCCATATTTTACATACTGAATATATTTCAGGCCAAGAGTTCTCAATCTTGAACTTTCTATAGAGACTAATTGACTTTTTATTTGACCTTTTGAACATCTTTCCTAATTGACTACTTCAGATCTCTCATCAACCATTCAGTAGTCCATATTTGACATACTGAACATATTTCAGGCCAAAGAGTCCTTGATCTTGAATTTTCTATACTGACTAATTGAGGCCTTCTGATTTCTCATCTATCATACGGTAGTCCACATTTTACATACTGAACATATTTCAGGCCAAGAGTTCTCAATCTTGAATTTTCTATAGAGACTAAATTACTTTTTATTTGACCTTTTCAACATCTTTCCTAATTGAATCCTTCTGATCTCTCTTCAACCATACAGTAGTCCAAATTTTAAATACTGAACATATTTCAGGCCAAAGAGGCCTTGATCTTGAAATTTCTATACAGACTAATTGAGGCCTTCTGATTTCTCATCTATCATACGGTAGTCCATATTTTACATAATAAACATATTTCAGTCCAAGAGTTCTCAATCTTGAACTTTCTATAGAGACTAATTGACTTTTTATTTGACCTTTTGAACATCTTTTCTAATTGACTATTTCTGATCTCTCATCAACCATGCAGTAGTCCATGTTTGACATACTGAAAATATTTCAGGGCGAAAGAAGCCTTGATCTTGAATTTTCTATACAGACTAATTGAGGCCTTCTGATTTCTCATCTATCATACGGTAGTCCATATTTTACATAATGAACATATTTCAGGCCAGAGTGTCCTTGATCTTTAATTTTCTATACTGACTAATTGAGGCCTTCTGATTTCTCATCTATCATACTGTAGTCCATATTTTACATACTCAACATATTTCAGGACAAAGAGGCCTTGATCTTGAATGTTCTATACAGACTAATTGAGGTCTTTTGATTTCTCATCTATCATATAGTAGTCCATATTTTACATACTGAATATATTTCAGGCCAAGAGTTCTCAATCTTGAACTTTCTATAGAGACTAATTGACTTTTTATTTGACCTTTTGAACATCTTTCCTAATTGACTACTTCAGATCTCTCATCAACCATTCAGTAGTCCATATTTGACATACTGAACATATTTCAGGCCAAAGAGTCCTTGATCTTGAATTTTCTATACTGACTAATTGAGGCCTTCTGATTTCTCATCTATCATACGGTAGTCCATATTTTACATACTGAAGATATTTCAGGCCAAAGAGGCCTTGATCTTGAATTTTCAATACTGACTAATTGAGGCCTTCTGATCTCTCATAAACCATACGGTAGTCCATATTTTACATACTGAACATATTTCAGGCCAAAGAGGCCTTGATCTTGAATTTTCTATACAGACTAATTAAGGCCTTCTGATTTGTCATCAACCATACGGTAGTCCATATTTTACATACTCAACATATTTCAGGACAAAGAGGCCTTGATCTTGAATGTTCTATACAGACTAATTGAGGTCTTTTGATTTCTGATCTATCGTATAGTAGTCCATATTTTACATACTGAATATATTTCAGGCCAAGAGTTCTCAATCTTGAACTTTCTATAGAGACTAATTGACTTTTTATTTGACCTTTTGAACATCTTTCCTAATTGACTACTTCAGATCTCTCATCAACCATTCAGTAGTCCATATTTGACATACTGAACATATTTCAGGCCAAAGAGTCCTTGATCTTGAATTTTCTATACTGACTAATTGAGGCCTTCTGATTTCTCATCTATCATACGGTAGTCCACATTTTACATACTGAACATATTTCAGGCCAAGAGTTCTCAATCTTGAATTTTCTATAGAGACTAAATTACTTTTTATTTGACCTTTTCAACATCTTTCCTAATTGAATCCTTTTGATCTCTCTTCAACCATACAGTAGTCCAAATTTTAAATACTGAACATATTTCAGGCCAAAGAGGCCTTGATCTTGAAATTTCTATACAGACTAATTGAGGCCTTCTGATTTCTCATCTATCATACGGTAGTCCATATTTTACATAATAAACATATTTCAGTCCAAGAGTTCTCAATCTTGAACTTTCTATAGAGACTAATTGACTTTTTATTTGACCTTTTGAACATCTTTTCTAATTGACTATTTCTGATCTCTCATCAACCATGCAGTAGTCCATGTTTGACATACTGAAAATATTTCAGGGCGAAAGAAGCCTTGATCTTGAATTTTCTATACAGACTAATTGAGGCCTTCTGATTTCTCATCTATCATACGGTAGTCCATATTTTACATAATGAACATATTTCAGGCCAGAGTGTCCTTGATCTTTAATTTTCTATACTGACTAATTGAGGCCTTCTGATTTCTCATCTATCATACTGTAGTCCATATTTTACATACTCAACATATTTCAGGACAAAGAGGCCTTGATCTTGAATGTTCTATACAGACTAATTGAGGTCTTTTGATTTCTCATCTATCATATAGTAGTCCATATTTTACATACTGAATATATTTCAGGCCAAGAGTTCTCAATCTTGAACTTTCTATAGAGACTAATTGACTTTTTATTTGACCTTTTGAACATCTTTCCTAATTGACTACTTCAGATCTCTCATCAACCATTCAGTAGTCCATATTTGACATACTGAACATATTTCAGGCCAAAGAGTCCTTGATCTTGAATTTTCTATACTGACTAATTGAGGCCTTCTGATTTCTCATCTATCATACGGTAGTCCACATTTTACATACTGAACATATTTCAGGCCAAGAGTTCTCAATCTTGAACTTTCTATGCAGACTAAAAGAGGTCTTTTGATGTATCATCAACCATACAGTAGTCCATACTGAACATATTTCAGGCCAAGGAGATCTCAATCTTGAACTTTCTAAAGAGACTAATTGACTCCTTATTTGACCTTTTGAACATCTTTCCTAATTGACGCCTTCCGATCTCTCATCAACCATGCAGTATCCCATATTTGACATACTGAACATATTTCAGGCCAAAGAGGCCTTGATCTTGAATGTTCTATACACACTAATTGAGGTCTTTTGATGTCTCATCAAGAGTACGGTAGTCCATAATCTATATATTGAACATATTTCAGGCAAAGGAGTTCTCAGTATTGAACTTTCCATAGAGACTAATTGACTGCTTATTTAACCTTTTGAACATCTTTACTAATTGACTTCTTCTGATCTCTCATCAACCATGCAGTAGTCCATATTTGACATACTGAAAATATTTCAAGCCAAAAGAGGCCTTGATCTTGAATTTTCTATACTAACAAATTGAGGCCTTCTGATTTCTCATCTATCATACGGTAGTCCATATTTTACATACTGAACATATTTCAGGCCAAGAGTTCTCAATCTTGAACTTTCTATAGAGACTAATTGACTTTTTATTTGACCTTTTGAACATCTTTTCTAATTGACTCCTGATCTCTCATCAACCATGCAGTAGTCCATGTTTGACATACTGAAAATATTTCAGGGCGAAAGAAGCCTTGATCTTGAATTTTCTATACAGACTAATTGAGGCCTTCTGATTTCTCATCTATCATACGGTAGTCCATATTTTACATAATGAACATATTTCAGGCCAAAGTTTCCTTGATCTTTAATTTTCTATACTGACTAATTGAGGCCTTCTGATTTCTCATCTATCATACGGTAGTCCATATTTTACATACTGAACATATTTCAGGCCAAGAGTTCTCAATCTTGAACTTTCTATAGAGACTAATTGACTTTTTATTTAACCTTTTGAACAACTTTTCTAATTGACTCCTTCTGATCTCTCATCAACCATGCAGTATTCCATATTTGACATACTGTAAATATTTCAAGCCAAAAGAGGCCTTGATCTTGAATTTTCTATCCAGACTAATTGAGGCCTTCTGATTTCTCACCAACCATACGGTAGTCCATATTTTACATACTGAAAATATTTCGAGCAAAAAGAGGCCTTGATCTTGAATTTTCTATACAGACTAATTGAGGCCTTCTGATTTGTCATCAACCATACGGTAGTCCATATTTGACATACTCAACATATTTCAGGACAAAGAGGCCTTGATCTTGAATGTTCTATACAGACTAATTGAGGTCTTTTGATTTCTCATCTATCGTATAGTAGTCCATATTTTACATACTGAATATATTTCAGGCCAAGAGTTCTCAATCTTGAACTTTCTATAGAGACTAATTGACTTTTTATTTGACCTTTTGAACATCTTTCCTAATTGACTACTTCAGATCTCTCATCAACCATTCAGTAGTCCATATTAGACATACTGAACATATTTCAGGCCAAAGAGTCCTTGATCTTGAATTTTCTATACTGACTAATTGAGGCCTTCTGATTTCTCATCTGTCATACTGTAGTCCACATTTTACATACTGAACATATTTCAGGCCAAGATTCTCAATCTTGAATTTTCTATAGAGACTAATTTACTTTTTATTTGACCTTTTCAACATCTTTCCTAATTGAATCCTTCTGATCTCTCATCAACCATACAGTAGTCCAAATTTTAAATACTGAACATATTTCAGGCCAAAGAGGCCTTGATCTTGAAATTTCTATACAGACTAATTGAGGCCTTCAGATTTCTCATCTATCATACGGTAGTCCATATTTTCCATACTGAACATATTTCAGGCCAAGAGTTCTCAATCTTGAACTTTCTATAGAAACAAATTGACTTTTTAATTGACCTTTTGAACATCTGTCCTAATTGACTCCTTCTGATCTCTCATCAACCATACAGTAGTCCATATTTTACATACTGAACATATTTCAGGCCAAGAGTTCTCAATCTTGAACTTTCTATACAGACTAAAAGAGGTCTTTTGATGTATCATCAACCATACAGTAGTCCATACTGAACATATTTCAGGCCAAGGAGATCTCAATCCTGAACTTTCTAAAGAGACTAATTGACTCCTTATTTGACCTTTTGAACATCTTTCCTAATTGACTCCTTCCGATCTCTCATCAACCAAGCAGTATTCCATATTTGACATACTGAACATATTTCAGGCCAAAGAGGCCTTGATCTTGAATGTTCTATACACACTAATTGAGGTCTTTTGATGTCTCATCAAGAGTACGGTAGTCCATAATCTATATATTGAACATATTTCAGGCAAAGGAGTTCTCAGTATTGAACTTTCCATAGAGACTAATTGACTGCTTATTTAACCTTTTGAACATCTTTACTAATTGACTTCTTCTGATCTCTCAAAAATCATACGGTAGTCCATATTTTACATAGTGAACATATTTCAGACCAAGGAGTTCTCAATATTGAACTTTCTATAGAGACTAATTGACTGCTTATTTAACCTTTTGAACATCTTTCCTAATTGACTCCTTCTGATCTCTCATCAACCATGCAGTAGTCCATATTTGACATACTGAAAATATTTCAAGCCAAAAGAGGCCTTGATCTTGAATTTTCTATACTAACAAATTGAGGCCTTCTGATTTCTCATCTATCATACGGTAGTCCATATTTTACATACTGAACATATTTCAGGCCAAGAGTTCTCAATCTTGAACTTTCTATAGAGACTAATTGACTTTTTATTTGACCTTTTGAACATCTTTTCTAATTGACTCCTTCTGATCTCTCATCAACCATGCAGTAGTCCATGTTTGACATACTGAAAATATTTCAGGGCGAAAGAGGCCTTGATCTTGAATTTTCTATCCAGACTAATTGAGGCCTTCTGATTTCTCACCAACCATACGGTAGTCCATATTTTACATACTGAAAATATTTCCAGCAAAAAGAGGCCTTGATCTTGAATTTTCTATACAGACTAATTAAGGCCTTCTGATTTTTCATCAACCATACGGTAGTCCATATTTGACATACTCAACATATTTCAGGACAAAGAGGCCTTGATCTTGAATGTTCTATACAGACTAATTGAGGTCTTTTGATTTCTCATCTATCATATAGTAGTCCATATTTTACATACTGAACATATTTCAGGCCAAGAGTTCTCAATCTTGAATTTTCTATAGAGACTAATTTACTTTTTATTTGACCTTTTCAACATCTTTCCTAATTGAATCCTTCTGATCTCTCATCAACCATACAGTAGTCCAAATTTTAAATACTGAAGATATTTCAGGCCAAAGAGGCCTTGATCTTGAAATTTCTATACAGACTAATTGAGGCCTTCTGATTTCTCATCTATCATACGGTAGTCCATATTTTACATAATAAACATATTTCAGTCCAAGAGTTCTCAATCTTAAACTTTCTATAGAGACTAATCAACTCCTTATTTGACCTTTTGAACATCTTTCTTAATTGACTCCTTCTGATGTCTCATTAACCATACAGTAGTCCATATTTGACATACTGAAAATATTTCAAGCCAAAAGAGGCCTCGATCTTGAATGTTCTATACAGACTAATTGAGGTCTTTTGAAGTCTCATCAACAGTACGGCAGTCCATATTTTATATATGGAACATATTTCAGGCCAAAGAGTCCTTGATTTTGAATTTTCTATACTGACTAATTGAGGCCTTCAGATTTCTCATCTATCATACGGTAGTCCATATTTTACATACTGAACATATTTCAGGCCAAGAGTTCTCAATCTTGAACTTTGTATAGAGACTAATTGACTTTTCAATTGACCTTTTGAACATCTTTACTAATTGACTCCTTCTGATCTCTCATCAATCATACGGTAGTCCATATTTTACATATTGAACATATTTCCGACCAAGGAGTTCTCAATATTGAACTTTCTATAGAGACTAATTGACTGCTTATTTAACCTTTTGAACATCTTTCCTAATTGACTCCTTTTGATCTCTCATCAAGCATGCAGTATTCCATATTTGACATACTGTAAAAATTTTAAGCCAAAAGAGGCCTTGATCTTGATTTTTCTATCCAGACTAATTGAGGCCTTCTGATTTCTCACCAACCATACGGTAGTCCATATTTTACATACTGAAAATATTTTCAGCAAAAAGAGGCCTTGATCTTGAATTTTCTATACAGACTAATTGAGGCCTTCTGATTTGTCATCTATCATACGGTAGTCCACATTTTACATACTGAACATATTTCAGGCCAAGAGTTCTCAATCTTGAATTTTCTATAGAGACTAAATTACTTTTTATTTGACCTTTTCAACATCTTTTCTAATTGAATCCTTCTGATTTCTCATCAACCATACAGTAGTCCAAATTTTAAATACTGAACATATTTCAGGCCAAAGAGGCCTTGATCTTGATATTTCTATACAGACTAATTGAGGCCTTCTGATTTCTCATCTATCATACGGTAGTCCATATTTTACATAATAAACATATTTCAGTCCAAGAGTTCTCAATCTTGAACTTTCTATAGAGACTAATTGACTTTTTATTTGACCTTTTGAACATCTTTTCTAATTGACTCCTTCTGATCTCTCATCAACCATGCAGTAGTCCATGTTTGACATACTGAAAATATTTCAGGGCGAAAGAAGCCTTGATCTTGAATTTTCTATACAGACTAATTGAGGCCTTCTGATTTCTCATCTATCATACGGTAGTCCATATTTTACATAATGAACATATTTCAGGCCAGAGTGTCCTTGATCTTTAATTTTCTATACTGACTAATTGAGGCCTTCTGATTTCTCATCTATCATACTGTAGTCCATATTTTACATACTCAACATATTTCAGGACAAAGAGGCCTTGATCTTGAACGTTCTATACAGACTAATTGAGGTCTTTTGATTTCTCATCTATCATATAGTAGTCCATATTTTACATACTGAATATATTTCAGGCCAAGAGTTCTCAATCTTGAACTTTCTATAGAGACTAATTGACTTTTTATTTGACCTTTTGAACATCTTTCCTTATTGACTACTTCAGATCTCTCATCAACCATTCAGTAGTCCATATTTGACATACTGAACATATTTCAGGCCAAAGAGTCCTTGATCTTGAATTTTCTATACTGACTAATTGAGGCCTTCTGATTTCTCATCTATCATACGGTAGTCCATATTTTACATACTGAACATATTTCAGGCCAAGAGTTCTCAATCTTGAACTTTCTATGCAGACTAAAAGAGGTCTTTTGATGTATCATCAACCATACAGTAGTCCATACTGAACATATTTCAGGCCAAGGAGATCTCAATCTTGAACTTTCTAAAGAGACTAATTGACTCCTTATTTGACCTTTTGAACATCTTTCCTAATTGACTCCTTCCGATCTCTCATCAACCATGCAGTATTCCATATTTGACATACTGAACATATTTCAGGCCAAAGAGGCCTTGATCTTGAATGTTCTATACACACTAATTGAGGTCTTTTGATGTTTTATCAAGAGTACGGTAGTCCATATTTTACATACTGAACATATTTCAGACCAAGAGTTCTCAATCTTGAACTTTCTATAGAGACTAATTGACTTTTTATTTGACCTTTTGAACATCTTTTCTAATTGACTCCTTCTGATCTCTCATCAACCATGCAGTAGTCCATGTTTGACATACTGAAAATATTTCAGGGCGAAAGAAGCCTTGATCTTGAATTTTCTATACAGACTAATTGAGGCCTTCTGATTTCTCATCTATCATACGGTAGTCCATATTTTACATAATGAACATATTTCAGGCCAAAGTGTCCTTGATCTTTAATTTTCTATACTGACTAATTGAGGCCTTCTGATTTCTCATCTATCATACGGTAGTCCATATTTTACATACTGAACATATTTCAGGCCAAGAGTTCTCAATCTTGAACTTTCTATAGAGACTAATTGACTTTTTATTTAACCTTTTGAACAACTTTTCTATTTGACTCCTTCTGATCTCTCATCAACCACACAGTATTCCATATTTGACATACTGTAAATATTTCAAGCCAAAAGAGGCCTTGATCTTGAATTTTCTATCCAGACTAATTGAGGCCTTCTGATTTCTCACCAACCATACGGTAGTCCATATTTTACATACTGAAAATATTTCCAGCAAAAAGAGGCCTTGATCTTGAATTTTCTATACAGACTAATTAAGGCCTTCTGATTTGTCATCAACCATACGGTAGTCCATATTTGACATACTCAACATATTTCAGGACAAAGAGGCCTTGATCTTGAATGTTCTATACAGACTAATTGAGGTCTTTTGATTTCTCATCTATCATATAGTAGTCCATATTTTACATACTGAATATATTTCAGGCCAAGAGTTCTCAATCTTGAACTTTCTATAGAGACTAATTGACTTTTTATTTGACCTTTTGAACATCTTTCCTAATTGACTACTTCAGATCTCTCATCAACCATTCAGTAGTCCATATTTGACATACTGAACATATTTCAGGCCAAAGAGTCCTTGATCTTGAATTTTCTATACTGACTAATTGAGGCCTTCTGATTTCTCATCTATCATACGGTAGTCCACATTTTACATACTGAACATATTTCAGGCCAAGAGTTCTCAATCTTGAATTTTCTATAGAGACTAATTTACTTTTTATTTGACCTTTTCAACATCTTTCCTAATTGAATCCTTCTGATCTCTCATCAAACATACAGTAGTCCAAATTTTAAATACTGAACATATTTCAGGCCAAAGAGGCCTTGATCTTGAAATTTCTATACAGACTAATTGAGGCCTTCTGATTTCTCATCTATCATACGGTAGTCCATATTTTACATAATAAACATATTTCAGTCCAAGAGTTCTCAATCTTGAACTTTCTATAGAGGCTAATCGACTCCTTATTTGACCTTTTGAACATCTTTCTTAATTGACTCCTTCTGATGTCTCATTAACCATACAGTAGTCCATATTTGACATACTGAAAATATTTCAAGCCAAAAGAGGCCTCGATCTTGAATTTTCTATACAGACTAATTGAGGTCTTTTGAAGTCTCATCAACAGTACGGTAGTCCATATTTTATGTATGGAACATATTTCAGGCCAAAGAGTCCTTGATTTTGAATTTTCTATACTGACTAATTGAGGCCTTTAGATTTCTCATCTATCATACGGTAGTCCATATTTTACATACTGAACATATTTCAGGCCAAGAGTTCTCAATCTTGAACTTTGTATAGAGACTAATTGACTTTTCAATTGACCTTTTGAACATCTTTACTAATTGACTCCTTCTGATCTCTCATCAATCATACGGTAGTCCATATTTTACATATTGAACATATTTCCGACCAAGGAGTTCTCAATATTGAACTTTCTATAGAGACTAATTGACTGCTTATTTAACCTTTTGAACATCTTTCCTAATTGACCTCTTTTGATCTCTCATCAAGCATGCAGTATTCCATATTTGACATACTGAAAATATTTCAAGCCAAAAGAGGCCTTGATCGTGAATTTTCTATCCAGACTAATTGAGGCCTTCTGATTTCTCACCAACCATACGGTAGTCCATATTTTACATACTGAAAATATTTCCAGCAAAAAGAGGCCTTGATCTTGAATTTTCTATACAGACTAATTAAGGCCTTCTGATTTGTCATCAACAATACGGTAGTCCATATTTGACATACTCAACATATTTCAGGACAAAGAGGCCTTGATCTTGAATGTTCTATACAGACTAATTGAGGTCTTTTGATTTCTCATCTATCATATAGTAGTCCATATTTTACATACTGAATATATTTCAGGCCAAGAGTTCTCAATCTTGAACTTTCTATAGAGACTAATTGACTTTTTATTTGACCTTTTGAACATCTTTCCTAATTGACTACTTCAGATCTCTCATCAACCATACAGTAGTCCAAATTTTAAATACTCAACATATTTCAGGCCAAAGAGGCCTTGATCTTGAATTTTCTATCCAGACTAATTGAGGCCTTCTGATTTCTCACCAACCATACGGTAGTCCATATTTGATATTCTGTAAATATTTCAAGCCAAAAGAGGCCTTGATCTTGAATTTTCTATCCAGACTAATTGAGGCCTTCTGATTTGTCATCAACCATACGGTAGTCCATATTTTACATACTGAACATATTTCAGGCCAAAGAGGCCTTGATCTTGAATGTTCTATACACACTAATTGAGGTCTTTTGATGTCTCATCAAGAGTACGGTAGTCCATAATCTATATATTGAACATATTTCAGGCAAAGGAGTTCTCAGTATTGAACTTTCCATAGAGACTAATTGACTGCTTATTTAACCTTTTGAACATCCTTACTAATTGACCTTCTGATCTCTCAAAAATCATACGGTAGTCCATACTTTACATAGTGAACATATTTCAGACCAAGAGTTCTCAATCTTGAACTATCTATAGAGATCTTGAATGTTCTATACAGACTAATTGAGGCCTTCTGATTTGTCATCAACCATACCATACCTGACGTATGTTATATTTGACGTACTAAACACTTTTTAGGCCAAAAAGTTCTAGATCTTGAATTTTTCATGCTCATTGACTCCGTCTGATATTACATTAGCCAGACATTTATCCATATTTTATGTACTGAACATATTTCTGGTCCTGTATGCAATGCAAAATCACATATGTTGCGTGTTTCATTCGATGCATAATGGAATAAGTTAATTCTTGTATCCAAATGCAACAGCACATATGTTATGTGGTTTTTTTTAATGAACAATGGGATGAATTCGTTCTTGTCTGCAATCTAACGAAACAGCATATTTTGTTTTATTATTAACTGCACAACAATACAAGTTAGATTTTGTATAGAATGCAATGCAAACAGCACCGATGTCATGTGTTATGTCTTCAATGCATTCATATGTTATCTCTTCAATTGCAAACCGGAATGACTTCTTGTATGCAATACAGTGCAACTGCTCAGGTGTGTTATATCTTTTCAGTGCACAACAAGATAAGTTAGTACCTGCATGTAAATGCAACAACACATATTTAATGTTATCACTTAAATGCATAATTGACTAAGTTCTTGTATTCAGTGGATTAAATTATGTATTATATTCTTCAACGAGCAACGGATCAAGGTAGATCTTGCTGTAATGCAATGCAACTCGTATGTAAGGCAACTCGTATGTTATGTGGTGTATAAAATACAATGACACCGTGCATGTTATTCTTCACTGCAAAACAAAACAAGTTATTTATTGCATGCATGCACATGTGTTAAACTTTAATGCAGGTCAATATAATATAAAAGTATATAATGCAATAATGCAATGCAGTGCAAATTCCATTGTATGCAATGCTATACAAAATCACATACTTTATGTAACATCTTTTCAATGCATAATGAAATGAGTTAGTTATTGTATGCAATGCAACGGAATAAAGTTAGTTCTTGTTAGCAATACAATGCAACAGTTGTTACATCTTCTCAATGCATAACGGACTGAGTTAGTTCGTGTATGCAATGCAAAATCACATATGTTGCGTGTTTCGTTTGATGCACAATGGAATAAGTTAATTCTTGTATGCAATGCAACAGCACATATGTTATGTGGTTTTTTTAATGTACAATGGGATGAATTCGTTCTTGTCTGCAATCTAACGAAACAGCATAGTTTGTTTTATTCTTAGTTAGTATAAGTTAGTATAAGTTAGTATAAGTTAGTACTTGCATGTAATGCAACAACACATATTGAATGTTATCACTTCAATGCATAATTGACTAAGTTCTTGTATTCAATGGATTAAATTATATATTATATTCTTCAACGAGCAACGGATCAACGTAGATCTTGCTGTAATGCATTGCAACTCGTATGTAATGCAACTCGTATGTTATGTGGTGTATACAATACAATGAAACAGTGCATAGCGTATGTTATGTGGTGTATACAATACAATGAAACAGTGCATGTTATTCTTCATTAAAACACAGATCAAGTTAGTTATTGCATGCATGCACGTGTTATACTTTAAATCAAGTCAATATAATATAAAAGTATATAATGCAATAATACAATGCAGTGCAAATTCCATTGTATGCAATGCTATACAAAATCACATTATTTAATATCTTTTCAATGCATAATGAAATGAGTTAGTTATTGTATGCAATGCAACGGAATAAAGTTAGTTCTTGTTAGCAATACAATGCAACAGTTGTAATATCTTCTCAATGCATAACGGACTGAGTTAGTCCGTGTATGCAATGCAAAATCACATATGTTGCGTGTTTCGTTCGATGCACAAAGGAATAAGTTAATTCTTGTATGCAATGCAACAGCACATATGTTATGTTTTTTTTTTCAATGGGATAAATTCGTTCTTGTCTACAATCTAACGAAACAGCATAGTTTGTTTTATTCTTAACTGCACAATAATACAAGTTAGATTTGTATAGAATACAATGCAAACAGCACCGATGTCATGTGTTATGTCTTCAGTGTAAAATAAAACAAGTTATTATTGAATGCAATACAACGCATTCATATGTTATCTCTTCAATTGCAAACCGGAATGACTTAGTTCTTGTATGCAATACAGTGCAACTGCTCCGGTGTGTTATATCTTTTCAGTGCACAACGAGATAAGTTAGTACTTGCATGTAATGCAACAACACATATTTAATGTGATAACTTCAATGCATAATGGACTAAGTTCTTGTATTCAATGGATTAGTCCGTGTATGCAATGCAAAATCACATATGTTGCGTGTTTCGTTCGATGCATAATGGAATAAGTTAATCCTTGTATACAATGCAACAGCACATATGTTATGTGGTTTTTTTAATGAACAATGGAATAAATTCGTTCTTGTCTGCAATCTAACGAAACAGCATATTTTGTTTTATTATTAACTGCACAACAATACAAGTTAGATTTTGTATAGAATGCAATGCAAACAGCACCGATGTCATGTGTTTTGTCTTCAGTGTAAAATGAAACAAGTTATTATTGAATGCAATACAACGCATTAATATGTTATCTCTTAAATTGCAAACCGGAATGACTTAGTTCTTGTATGCAATACAGTGCAACTGCTCCGGTGTGTTATATCTTTTCAGTGCACAACAAGATAAGTTAGTACTTGCATGTAATGCAACAACACATATTTAATGTTATCACTTCAATGCATAATGGACTAAGTTCTTGTTTAATGGATTAGTCCGTGTATGCAATGCAAAATCACATATGTTGCGTGTTTCGTTCGATGCACAAAGAAATAAGTTAATTCTTGTATTCAATGCAACAGCACATATGTTATGTTTTTTTTCAATGGGATGAATTCGTTCTTGTCTACAATCTAACGAATCAGCATAGTTTGTTTTATTCTTAACTGCACAATAATACAAGTTAGATTTTGTATAGAATACAATGCAAACAGCCCCGATCTCATGTGTTATGTCTTCAGTGTAAAATAAAACAAGTTATTATTGAATGCAATACAACGCATTCATATGTTATCTCTTCAATTGCAAACCGGAATGACTTAGTTCTTGTATGCAATGCAGTGCAACTGCTCCGGTGTGTTATATCTTTTCAGTGCACAACAAGATAAGTTAGTACTTGCATGTAATGCAACAACACATATTTAATGTTATTACTTCAATGCATAATTGACTAAGTTCTTGTATTCAATGGATTAAATTATATATTATATTCTTCAACGAGCAACGGATCAACGTAGATCTTGCTGTAATGCAATGCAACTCGTATGTAATGCAACTCGTATGTTATGTGGTGTATACAATACAATGAAACAGTGCATAGCGTATGTTATGTGGTGTATACAATACAATGAAACAGTGCATGTTATTCTTCACTAAAACACAGATCAAGTTAGTTATTGCATGCATGCACGTGTTATACTTTAAATCAAGTCAATATAATATAAAAGTATATAATGCAATAATGCAATGCAGTGCAAATTCCATTGTATGCAATGCTATACAAAATCACATTATTTAATATCTTTTCAATGCATAATGAAATGAGTTAGTTATTGTATGCAATGCAACGGAATAAAGTTAGTTCTTGTTAGCAATACAATGCAACAGTTGTAATATCTTCTCAATGCATAACGGACTGAGTTAGTCCGTGTATGCAATGCAAAATCACATATGTTGCGTGTTTCGTTCGATGCACAAAGGAATAAGTTAATTCTTGTATGCAATGCAACAGCACATATGTTATGTTTTTTTTTCAATGGGATAAATTCGTTCTTGCCTACAATCTAACGAAACCATAGTTTGTTTTATTCTTAACTGCACAATAATACAAGTTAGATTTTGTATAGAATGCAATGCAAACAGCACCGATGTCATGTGTTATGTCTTCAGTGTAAAATGAAACAAGTTCTTATTGAATGCAATACAACGCATTCATATGTTATCTCTTCAATTGCAAACCGGAATGACTTAGTTCTTGTATGCAATACAGTGCAACTGCTCCGGTGTGTTATATCTTTTCAGTGCACAACGAGATAAGTTAGTACTTGCATGTAATGCAACAACACATATTTAATGTGATAACTTCAATGCATAATGGACTAAGTTCTTGTATTCAATGGATTAGTCCGTGTATGCAATGCAAAATCACATATGTTGCGTGTTTCGTTCGATGCATAATGGAATAAGTTAATCCTTGTATACAATGCAACAGCACATATGTTATGTGGTTTTTTTAATGAACAATGGGATAAATTCGTTCTTGTCTGCAATCTAACGAAACAGCATATTTTGTTTTATTATTAACTGCACAACAATACAAGTTAGATTTTGTATAGAATGCAATGCAAACAGCACCGATGTCATGTGTTATGTCTTCAGTGTAAAAGGAAACAAGTTTTATTGAATGCAATACAACGCATTCATATGTTATCTCTTCAATTGCAAACCGGAATGACTTAGTTCTTGTATGCAATACAGTGCAACTGCTCCGGTTTGTTATATCTTTTCAGTGCACAACAAGATAAGTTAGTACTTGCATGTAATGCAACAACACATATTTAATGTTATCACTTCAATGCATAATTGACTAAGTTCTTGTATTCAATGGATTAAATTATATATTATATTTTTCAACGAGCAAAGGATCAACGTAGATCTTGCTGTAATGCAATGCAACTCGTATGTAATGCAACTCGTATGTTATGTGGTGTATACAATACAATGAAACAGTGCATAGCGTATGTCATGTGGTGTATACAATACAATGAAACAGTGCATGTTATTCTTCTCGGCAAAACAGAACAAGTTAGTTATTGCATGCATGCACGTGTTATACTTTAATGCAAGTCAATATAATATAAAAGTATATAATGCAATGCAGTGCAAATTCCATTGTATGCAATGCTTTACAAAATCACATACTTTATGTAATATCTTTTCAATGCATAATGAAATGAGTTAGTTCTTGTATGCAATGCAACGGAATAAAGTTGGTTCTTGTTTGCAATACATTGCAACAGTTGATATATCTTCTCAATGCATAACGGACTGAGTTAGTTCGTGTATGCAATGCAAAATCAGATATGTTGCGTGTTTCGTTCGATGCATAATGGAATAAGTTAATTCTTGTATGCAATGCAACAGCACATATGTTATGTGTTTTTTTTTAATGTACAATGGGATGAATTCGTTCTTGTCTGCAATCTAACGAAACAGCATAGTTTGTTTTATTCTTAACTGCACAACAATACAAGTTAGATTTTGTATAGAATGCAATGCAAACAGCACCGATGTCATGTGTTATGTCTTCAGTGTAAAATGAAACAAGTTTTATTGAATGCAATACAACGCATTCATATGTTATCTCTTCAATTGCAAACCGGAATGACTTAGTTCTTGTATGCAATACAGTGCAACTGCTCCGGTTTGTTATATCTTTTCAGTGCACAACAAGATAAGTTAGTACTTGCATGTAATGCAACAACACATATTTAATGTTATCACTTCAATGCATAATTGACTAAGTTCTTGTATTCAATGGATTAAATTATATATTATATTCTTCAACGAGCAACGGATCAACGTAGATCTTGCTGTAATGCAATGCAACTCGTATGTAATGCAACTCGTATGTTATGTGGTGTATACAATACAATGAAACAGTGCATAGCGTATGTTATGTGGTGTATACAATACAATGAAACAGTGCATGTTATTCTTCACTAAAACACAGATCAAGTTAGTTATTGCATGCATGCACGTGTTATACTTTAAATCAAGTCAATATAATATAAAAGTATATAATGCAATAATGCAATGCAGTGCAAATTCCATTGTATGCAATGCTATACAAAATCACATTATTTAATATCTTTTCAATGCATAATGAAATGAGTTAGTTATTGTATGCAATGCAACGGAATAAAGTTAGTTCTTGTTAGCAATATAATGCAACAGTTGTAATATCTTCTCAATGCATAACGGACTGAGTTAGTCCGTGTATGCAATGCAAAATCACATATGTTGCGTGTTTCGTTCGATGCACAAAGGAATAAGTTAATTCTTGTATGCAATGCAACAGCACATATGTTATGTTTTTTTTTCAATGGGATAAATTCGTTCTTGCCTACAATCTAACGAAACCATAGTTTGTTTTATTCTTAACTGCACAATAATACAAGTTAGATTTTGTATAGAATGCAATGCAAACAGCACCGATGTCATGTGTTATGTCTTCAGTGTAAAATGAAACAAGTTATTATTGAATGCAATACAACGCATTAATATGTTATCTCTTCAATTGCAAACCGGAATGACTTAGTTCTTGTATGCAATACAGTGCAACTGCTCCGGTGTGTTATATCTTTTCAGTGCACAACAAGATAAGTTAGTACTTGCATGTAATGCAACAACACATATTTAATGTTATCACTTCAATGCATAATTGACTAAGTTCTTGTATTCAATGGGTTAAATTATATATTATATTCTTCAACGAGCAACGGATCAACGTAGATCTTGCTGTAATGCAATGCAACTCGTATGTAATGCAACTCGTATGTTATGTGGTGTATACAATACAATGAAACAGTGCATAGCGTATGTTATGTGGTGTATACAATACAATGAAACAGTGCATGTTATTCTTCACTAAAACACAGATCAAGTTAGTTATTGCATGCATGCACGTGTTATACTTTAAATCAAGTCAATATAATATAAAAGTATATAATGCAATAATGCAATGCAGTGCAAATTCCATTGTATGCAATGCTATACAAAATCACATTATTTAATATCTTTTCAATGCATAATGAAATGAGTTAGTTATTGTATGCAATGCAACGGAATAAAGTTAGTTCTTGTTAGCAATACAATGCAACAGTTGTAATATCTTCTCAATGCATAACGGACTGAGTTAGTCCGTGTATGCAATGCAAAATCACATATGTTGCGTGTTTCGTTCGATGCACAAAGGAATAAGTTAATTCTTGTATGCAATGCAACAGCACATATGTTATGTTTTTTTTTCAATGGGATAAATTCGTTCTTGCCTACAATCTAACGAAACCATAGTTTGTTTTATTCTTAACTGCACAATAATACAAGTTAGATTTTGTATAGAATGCAATGCAAACAGCACCGATGTCATGTGTTATGTCTTCAGTGTAAAATGAAACAAGTTATTATTGAATGCAATACAACGCATTCATATGTTATCTCTTCAATTGCAAACCGGAATGACTTAGTTCTTGTATGCAATACAGTGCAACTGCTCCGGTGTGTTATATCTTTTCAGTGCACAACGAGATAAGTTAGTACTTGCATGTAATGCAACAACACATATTTAATGTGATCACTTCAATGCATAATTGACTAAGTTCTTGTATTCAATGGATTAAATTATATATTATATTCTTCAACGAGCAACGGATCAACGTAGATCTTGCTGTAATGCAATGCAACTCGTATGTAATGCAACTCGTATGTTATGTGGTATATGCAATACAATGAAACAGTGCATAGCGTATGTTATGTGGTGTATACAATACAATGAAACAGTGCATGTTATTCTTCACGGCAAAACAGAACAAGTTAGTTATTGCATGCATGCACGTGTTATACTTTAATGCAAGTCAATATAATATAAAAGTATATAATGCAATGCAGTGCAAATTCCATTGTATGCAATGCTTTACAAAATCACATACTTTATGTAATATCTTTTCAATGCATAATGAAATGAGTTAGTTCTTGTATGCAATGCAACGGAATAAAGTTGGATCTTGTTTGCAATACATTGCAACAGTTGTTATATCTTCTCAATGCATAACGGACTGAGTTAGTTCGTGTATGCAATGCAAAATCACATATGTTGCGTGTTTCGTTCGATGCACAAAGGAATAAGTTAATTCTTGTATGCAATGCAACAGCACATATGTTATGTTTTTTTTTCAATGGGATAAATTCGTTCTTGCCTACAATCTAACGAAACCATAGTTTGTTTTATTCTTAACTGCACAATAATACAAGTTAGATTTTGTATAGAATGCAATGCAAACAGCACCGATGTCATGTGTTATGTCTTCAGTGTAAAATGAAACAAGTTATTATTGAATGCAATACAACGCATTAATATGTTATCTCTTCAATTGCAAACCGGAATGACTTAGTTCTTGTATGCAATACAGTGCAACTGCTCCGGTGTGTTATATCTTTTCAGTGCACAACAAGATAAGTTAGTACTTGCATGTAATGCAACAACACATATTTAATGTTATCACTTCAATGCATAATTGACTAAGTTCTTGTATTCAATGGATTAAATTATATATTATATTCTTCAACGAGCAACGGATCAACGTAGATCTTGCTGTAATGCAATGCAACTCGTATGTAATGCAACTCGTATGTTATGTGGTATATGCAATACAATGAAACAGTGCATAGCGTATGTTATGTGGTGTATACAATACAATGAAACAGTGCATGTTATTCTTCACGGCAAAACAGAACAAGTTAGTTATTGCATGCATGCACGTGTTATACTTTAATGCAAGTCAATATAATATAAAAGTATATAATGCAATGCAGTGCAAATTCCATTGTATGCAATGCTTTACAAAATCACATACTTTATGTAATATCTTTTCAATGCATAATGAAATGAGTTAGTTCTTGTATGCAATGCAACGGAATAAAGTTGGTTCTTGTTTGCAATACATTGCAACAGTTGTTATATCTTCTCAATGCATAACGGACTGAGTTAGTTCGTGTATGCAATGCAAAATCAGATATGTTGCGTGTTTCGTTCGATGCATAATGGAATACGTTAATTCTTGTATGCAATGCAACAGCACATATGTTATGTGTTTTTTTTTAATGTACAATGGGATGAATTCGTTCTTGTCTGCAATCTAACGAAACAGCATAGTTTGTTTTATTCTTAACTGCACAACAATACAAGTTAGATTTTGTATAGAATGCAATGCAAACAGCACCGATGTCATGTGTTATGTCTTCAGTGTAAAATGAAACAAGTTTTATTGAATGCAATACAACGCATTCATATGTTATCTCTTCAATTGCAAACCGGAATGACTTAGTTCTTGTATGCAATACAGTGCAACTGCTCCGGTTTGTTATATCTTTTCAGTGCACAACAAGATAAGTTAGTACTTGCATGTAATGCAACAACACATATTTAATGTTATCACTTCAATGCATAATTGACTAAGTTCTTGTATTCAATGGATTAAATTATATATTATATTCTTCAACGAGCAACGGATCAACGTAGATCTTGCTGTAATGCAATGCAACTCGTATGTAATGCAACTCGTATGTTATGTGGTGTATACAATACAATGAAACAGTGCATAGCGTATGTTATGTGGTGTATACAATACAATGAAACAGTGCATGTTATTCTTCACTAAAACACAGATCAAGTTAGTTATTGCATGCATGCACGTGTTATACTTTAAATCAAGTCAATATAATATAAAAGTATATAATGCAATAATGCAATGCAGTGCAAATTCCATTGTATGCAATGCTATACAAAATCACATTATTTAATATCTTTTCAATGCATAATGAAATGAGTTAGTTATTGTATGCAATGCAACGGAATAAAGTTAGTTCTTGTTAGCAATATAATGCAACAGTTGTAATATCTTCTCAATGCATAACGGACTGAGTTAGTCCGTGTATGCAATGCAAAATCACATATGTTGCGTGTTTCGTTCGATGCACAAAGGAATAAGTTAATTCTTGTATGCAATGCAACAGCACATATGTTATGTTTTTTTTTCAATGGGATAAATTCGTTCTTGCCTACAATCTAACGAAACCATAGTTTGTTTTATTCTTAACTGCACAATAATACAAGTTAGATTTTGTATAGAATGCAATGCAAACAGCACCGATGTCATGTGTTATGTCTTCAGTGTAAAATGAAACAAGTTATTATTGAATGCAATACAACGCATTAATATGTTATCTCTTCAATTGCAAACCGGAATGACTTAGTTCTTGTATGCAATACAGTGCAACTGCTCCGGTGTGTTATATCTTTTCAGTGCACAACAAGATAAGTTAGTACTTGCATGTAATGCAACAACACATATTTAATGTTATCACTTCAATGCATAATTGACTAAGTTCTTGTATTCAATGGGTTAAATTATATATTATATTCTTCAACGAGCAACGGATCAACGTAGATCTTGCTGTAATGCAATGCAACTCGTATGTAATGCAACTCGTATGTTATGTGGTGTATACAATACAATGAAACAGTGCATAGCGTATGTTATGTGGTGTATACAATACAATGAAACAGTGCATGTTATTCTTCACTAAAACACAGATCAAGTTAGTTATTGCATGCATGCACGTGTTATACTTTAAATCAAGTCAATATAATATAAAAGTATATAATGCAATAATGCAATGCAGTGCAAATTCCATTGTATGCAATGCTATACAAAATCACATTATTTAATATCTTTTCAATGCATAATGAAATGAGTTAGTTATTGTATGCAATGCAACGGAATAAAGTTAGTTCTTGTTAGCAATACAATGCAACAGTTGTAATATCTTCTCAATGCATAACGGACTGAGTTAGTCCGTGTATGCAATGCAAAATCACATATGTTGCGTGTTTCGTTCGATGCACAAAGGAATAAGTTAATTCTTGTATGCAATGCAACAGCACATATGTTATGTTTTTTTTTCAATGGGATAAATTCGTTCTTGCCTACAATCTAACGAAACCATAGTTTGTTTTATTCTTAACTGCACAATAATACAAGTTAGATTTTGTATAGAATGCAATGCAAACAGCACCGATGTCATGTGTTATGTCTTCAGTGTAAAATGAAACAAGTTATTATTGAATGCAATACAACGCATTCATATGTTATCTCTTCAATTGCAAACCGGAATGACTTAGTTCTTGTATGCAATACAGTGCAACTGCTCCGGTGTGTTATATCTTTTCAGTGCACAACGAGATAAGTTAGTACTTGCATGTAATGCAACAACACATATTTAATGTGATCACTTCAATGCATAATTGACTAAGTTCTTGTATTCAATGGATTAAATTATATATTATATTCTTCAACGAGCAACGGATCAACGTAGATCTTGCTGTAATGCAATGCAACTCGTATGTAATGCAACTCGTATGTTATGTGGTATATGCAATACAATGAAACAGTGCATAGCGTATGTTATGTGGTGTATACAATACAATGAAACAGTGCATGTTATTCTTCACGGCAAAACAGAACAAGTTAGTTATTGCATGCATGCACGTGTTATACTTTAATGCAAGTCAATATAATATAAAAGTATATAATGCAATGCAGTGCAAATTCCATTGTATGCAATGCTTTACAAAATCACATACTTTATGTAATATCTTTTCAATGCATAATGAAATGAGTTAGTTCTTGTATGCAATGCAACGGAATAAAGTTGGATCTTGTTTGCAATACATTGCAACAGTTGTTATATCTTCTCAATGCATAACGGACTGAGTTAGTTCGTGTATGCAATGCAAAATCACATATGTTGCGTGTTTCGTTCGATGCACAAAGGAATAAGTTAATTCTTGTATGCAATGCAACAGCACATATGTTATGTTTTTTTTTCAATGGGATAAATTCGTTCTTGCCTACAATCTAACGAAACCATAGTTTGTTTTATTCTTAACTGCACAATAATACAAGTTAGATTTTGTATAGAATGCAATGCAAACAGCACCGATGTCATGTGTTATGTCTTCAGTGTAAAATGAAACAAGTTATTATTGAATGCAATACAACGCATTAATATGTTATCTCTTCAATTGCAAACCGGAATGACTTAGTTCTTGTATGCAATACAGTGCAACTGCTCCGGTGTGTTATATCTTTTCAGTGCACAACAAGATAAGTTAGTACTTGCATGTAATGCAACAACACATATTTAATGTTATCACTTCAATGCATAATTGACTAAGTTCTTGTATTCAATGGATTAAATTATATATTATATTCTTCAACGAGCAACGGATCAACGTAGATCTTGCTGTAATGCAATGCAACTCGTATGTAATGCAACTCGTATGTTATGTGGTATATGCAATACAATGAAACAGTGCATAGCGTATGTTATGTGGTGTATACAATACAATGAAACAGTGCATGTTATTCTTCACGGCAAAACAGAACAAGTTAGTTATTGCATGCATGCACGTGTTATACTTTAATGCAAGTCAATATAATATAAAAGTATATAATGCAATGCAGTGCAAATTCCATTGTATGCAATGCTTTACAAAATCACATACTTTATGTAATATCTTTTCAATGCATAATGAAATGAGTTAGTTCTTGTATGCAATGCAACGGAATAAAGTTGGTTCTTGTTTGCAATACATTGCAACAGTTGTTATATCTTCTCAATGCATAACGGACTGAGTTAGTTCGTGTATGCAATGCAAAATCAGATATGTTGCGTGTTTCGTTCGATGCATAATGGAATACGTTAATTCTTGTATGCAATGCAACAGCACATATGTTATGTGTTTTTTTTTAATGTACAATGGGATGAATTCGTTCTTGTCTGCAATCTAACGAAACAGCATAGTTTGTTTTATTCTTAACTGCACAACAATACAAGTTAGATTTTGTATAGAATGCAATGCAAACAGCACCGATGTCATGTGTTATGTCTTCAGTGTAAAATGAAACAAGTTTTATTGAATGCAATACAACGCATTCATATGTTATCTCTTCAATTGCAAACCGGAATGACTTAGTTCTTGTATGCAATACAGTGCAACTGCTCCGGTTTGTTATATCTTTTCAGTGCACAACAAGATAAGTTAGTACTTGCATGTAATGCAACAACACATATTTAATGTTATCACTTCAATGCATAATTGACTAAGTTCTTGTATTCAATGGATTAAATTATATATTATATTCTTCAACGAGCAACGGATCAACGTAGATCTTGCTGTAATGCAATGCAACTCGTATGTAATGCAACTCGTATGTTATGTGGTGTATACAATACAATGAAACAGTGCATAGCGTATGTTATGTGGTGTATACAATACAATGAAACAGTGCATGTTATTCTTCACTAAAACACAGATCAAGTTAGTTATTGCATGCATGCACGTGTTATACTTTAAATCAAGTCAATATAATATAAAAGTATATAATGCAATAATGCAATGCAGTGCAAATTCCATTGTATGCAATGCTATACAAAATCACATTATTTAATATCTTTTCAATGCATAATGAAATGAGTTAGTTATTGTATGCAATGCAACGGAATAAAGTTAGTTCTTGTTAGCAATATAATGCAACAGTTGTAATATCTTCTCAATGCATAACGGACTGAGTTAGTCCGTGTATGCAATGCAAAATCACATATGTTGCGTGTTTCGTTCGATGCACAAAGGAATAAGTTAATTCTTGTATGCAATGCAACAGCACATATGTTATGTTTTTTTTTCAATGGGATAAATTCGTTCTTGCCTACAATCTAACGAAACCATAGTTTGTTTTATTCTTAACTGCACAATAATACAAGTTAGATTTTGTATAGAATGCAATGCAAACAGCACCGATGTCATGTGTTATGTCTTCAGTGTAAAATGAAACAAGTTATTATTGAATGCAATACAACGCATTAATATGTTATCTCTTCAATTGCAAACCGGAATGACTTAGTTCTTGTATGCAATACAGTGCAACTGCTCCGGTGTGTTATATCTTTTCAGTGCACAACAAGATAAGTTAGTACTTGCATGTAATGCAACAACACATATTTAATGTTATCACTTCAATGCATAATTGACTAAGTTCTTGTATTCAATGGGTTAAATTATATATTATATTCTTCAACGAGCAACGGATCAACGTAGATCTTGCTGTAATGCAATGCAACTCGTATGTAATGCAACTCGTATGTTATGTGGTGTATACAATACAATGAAACAGTGCATGTTATTCTTCACGGCAAAACAGAACAAGTTAGTTATTGCATGCATGCACGTGTTATACTTTAATGCAAGTCAATATAATATAAAAGTATATAATGCAATGCAGTGCAAATTCCATTGTATGCAATGCTTTACAAAATCACATACTTTATGTAATATCTTTTCAATGCATAATGAAATGAGTTAGTTCTTGTATGCAATGCAACGGAATAAAGTTGGATCTTGTTTGCAATACATTGCAACAGTTGTTATATCTTCTCAATGCATAACGGACTGAGTTAGTTCGTGTATGCAATGCAAAATCACATATGTTGCGTGTTTCGTTCGATGCACAAAGGAATAAGTTAATTCTTGTATGCAATGCAACAGCACATATGTTATGTTTTTTTTTCAATGGGATAAATTCGTTCTTGCCTACAATCTAACGAAACCATAGTTTGTTTTATTCTTAACTGCACAATAATACAAGTTAGATTTTGTATAGAATGCAATGCAAACAGCACCGATGTCATGTGTTATGTCTTCAGTGTAAAATGAAACAAGTTATTATTGAATGCAATACAACGCATTAATATGTTATCTCTTCAATTGCAAACCGGAATGACTTAGTTCTTGTATGCAATACAGTGCAACTGCTCCGGTGTGTTATATCTTTTCAGTGCACAACAAGATAAGTTAGTACTTGCATGTAATGCAACAACACATATTTAATGTTATCACTTCAATGCATAATTGACTAAGTTCTTGTATTCAATGGATTAAATTATATATTATATTCTTCAACGAGCAACGGATCAACGTAGATCTTGCTGTAATGCAATGCAACTCGTATGTAATGCAACTCGTATGTTATGTGGTATATGCAATACAATGAAACAGTGCATAGCGTATGTTATGTGGTGTATACAATACAATGAAACAGTGCATGTTATTCTTCACGGCAAAACAGAACAAGTTAGTTATTGCATGCATGCACGTGTTATACTTTAATGCAAGTCAATATAATATAAAAGTATATAATGCAATGCAGTGCAAATTCCATTGTATGCAATGCTTTACAAAATCACATACTTTATGTAATATCTTTTCAATGCATAATGAAATGAGTTAGTTCTTGTATGCAATGCAACGGAATAAAGTTGGTTCTTGTTTGCAATACATTGCAACAGTTGTTATATCTTCTCAATGCATAACGGACTGAGTTAGTTCGTGTATGCAATGCAAAATCAGATATGTTGCGTGTTTCGTTCGATGCATAATGGAATACGTTAATTCTTGTATGCAATGCAACAGCACATATGTTATGTGTTTTTTTTTAATGTACAATGGGATGAATTCGTTCTTGTCTGCAATCTAACGAAACAGCATAGTTTGTTTTATTCTTAACTGCACAACAATACAAGTTAGATTTTGTATAGAATGCAATGCAAACAGCACCGATGTCATGTGTTATGTCTTCAGTGTAAAATGAAACAAGTTATTATTGAATGCAATACAACGCATTCATATGTTATCTCTTAAATTGCAAACCGGAATGACTTAGTTCTTGTATGCAATACAGTGCAACTGCTCCGGTGTGTTATATCTTTTCAGTGCACAACGAGATAAGTTAGTACTTGCATGTAATGCAACAACACATATTTAATGTGATAACTTCAATGCATAATGGACTAAGTTCTTGTATTCAATGGATTAGTCCGTGTATGCAATGCAAAATCACATATGTTGCGTGTTTCGTTCGATGCATAATGGAATAAGTTAATCCTTGTATACAATGCAACAGCACCTATGTTATGTGGTTTTTTTAATGAACAATGGGATAAATTCGTTCTTGTCTGCAATCTAACGAAACAGCATATCTTGTTTTATTATTAACTGCACAACAATACAAGTTAGATTTTGTATAGAATGCAATGCAAACAGCACCGATGTCATGTGTTATGTCTTCAGTGTAAAATGAAACAAGTTTTATTGAATGCAATACAACGCATTCATATTTTATCTCTTCAATTGCAAACCGGAATGACTTAGTTCTTGTATGCAATACAGTGCAACTGCTCCGGTTTGTTATATCTTTTCAGTGCACAACAAGATAAGTTAGTACTTGCATGTAATGCAACAACACATATTTAATGTTATCACTTCAATGCATAATTGACTAAGTTCTTGTATTCAATGGATTAAATTATATATTATATTCTTCAACGAGCAACGGATCAACGTAGATCTTGCTGTAATGCAATGCAACTCGTATGTAATGCAACTCGTATGTTATGTGGTGTATACAATACAATGAAACAGTGCATAGCGTATGTTATGTGGTGTATACAATACAATGAAACAGTGCATGTTATTCTTCACTAAAACACAGATCAAGTTAGTTATTGCATGCATGCACGTGTTATACTTTAAATCAAGTCAATATAATATAAAAGTATATAATGCAATAATGCAATGCAGTGCAAATTCCATTGTATGCAATGCTATACAAAATCACATTATTTAATATCTTTTCAATGCATAATGAAATTAGTTAGTTATTGTATGCAATGCAACGGAATAAAGTTAGTTCTTGTTAGCAATACAATGCAACAGTTGTAATATCTTCTCAATGCATAACGGACTGAGTTAGTCCGTGTATGCAATGCAACAGCACATATGTTGTTTTTTTTTCAATGAGATAAATTCGTTCTTGTCTACAATCTAACGAAACAGCATAGTTTGTTTTATTCTTAACTGCACAACAATACAAGTTAGATTTTGTATAGAATGCAATGCAAACAGCACCGATGTCATGTGTTATGTCTATAGTGTAAAATGAAACAAGTTATTATTGAATGCAATACAACGCATTCATATGTTATCTCTTCAATTGCAAACCGGAATGACTTCGTTCTTGTATGCAATACAGTGCAACTGCTCCCGTGTGTTATATCTTTTCAGTGCACGAGATAAGTTAGTACTTACATGTAATGCAACAACACATATTTAATGTGATCACTTCAATGCATGACAAATTTTTGTATTCACTGGATTAAATTATATATTATATTCTTCAACGAGCAACGGATCAAGGTAGATCTTGCTGTAATGCAACTTGTATGTTATGTGGTGTATACAATACATTGAAACAGTGCATAGCGTATGTTATTCTTCACTGCACAACGTAAGTTAGTTATTGCATGCATGCACATGTGTTATACTTTAATGCAAGTCACTATAATATAAAAGTATATAATACAATAATGCAATGCAGTGCAAATTCCATTCGTCAAGTCAACTTTATTTATATAGCGCTTTTTACAATGCAGATTGTTTCAAAGCAGCTTCACAGCGTTAAACAGGAAAATAATGAACAGAATTTGATTCGGCTGTACAGCCGCTCTGGAGAAAACGGTGTTGTCATCCAGCTCATTTCAAATGATCATATATATTCAAGTAATGTAGTTGACATAGTTAATTTATTTTAGTAATTCAATTTATTTGGATATTTATTTGAAAATTGAGTGTCCCCAACTGAGCAAGCCAAGCTAAAGGCGACAGTGGCAAGGAACCACTCCATCAGGTAGCATAATTAAAAAAAAAATAAACCTTGGGAGAAACCAGGCTCCTTCCGGGTGCCAGTTCTCCTCTAGCCAATTAACAAACAGTGTATGATTATTATTTTGGCAGTCTTACAGGTCAGAAGTAATATTAGATCGGAATATTCGAAATATCGGAGTCATCACGCCAGAGATGGATCCATTGAGGATGCCATGTCGATGAGCAATTTCAGAGGGGAGACTAATTGACCCGGTCTCTGCAGACACGTCAGGGCGCAGGTCCACCATCTGATCTGGATACGGCCCGGATCCGGCTGACTGCGGTAAACCTCGGGATAAACAGAGAGACTAACATTAGCGTAGATGCCATTCTTCTTATGATGTACAATCATTTAATTGATTTAAATAAAATATAAATTAAAAATGTTTTATGTGTATGCCATAGTAAAGAGATGTGTTTTTAGTCTAGATTTAAACTGACAGAGTGTGTCTGCTTCCCGAACAATGCTAGGAAGGCTGTTCCAGAGTTTAGGTGCTAAATAGGAAAATGATCGACCGCCTGCAGTTGATTTTGATATTCTAGGTATTATCAACTGGCCAGAGTTTTGAGACCGCAATAGACGTGATGGAGTGTAATGCGTTAAGAGCTTTGCATGCAATGTATGCAATGCTATAGAACATCACATACTTTATGTATTATCTTTTAAATGCATAATGGAATAAGTTATTGTATTCAGTGGATTAAATGATATATTATATTCTTCAACGAGCAACGGATCAAGGTAGATCTTACTGTAATGCAATTGCAACTCGTATGTAATGCAACTCGTATGTTATGTGGTGTATACAATACATTGAAACAGTGCATAGCGTATGTAATTCTTTATTGCTAGTCAGTATAATATAAAAGTATATAATGCAATAATGCAATGCAGTGAAAATTCTATTGTATGCAATATAATAAAAAATATTCTTCACTGCACAACAGAATAAGTTAGTTATTGCATGCAAACACGTGTTTAATGCAAGTCAATAAGTATATAATATAAAAGTGCAATAATGCAATGCAGTGCAAATTATGTTGTTTGCAATGAAATACAAAAAAACATTATGTGTTATCTTGTCAAAGCATAACGAAATGAGTTAGTTCCTGTATGCAATGGAACGGAATAAGATAGATGTTGTATTCAATACAATGGCAACAATACATTTTTCAAAGCACTGATTTTTATTTTTATTTTTATCTCCGTACTTAACATATTTCTGGTCAAAAAGACCTCGACCATTCGACTTTCTATATATACTCATTCATCGACTGCTTCTGATGTTACATCAGCCAGACAGTAGTCCATATTTGAACTAATGAACATCTTTCTTTATACAGAGTCTTGAAATGTTATCATTGCATTCCTACTTCTAGATTCTTTCTCTCATATCAGTCAGACAGTAGTCCTTACTTGACCATTTGAATGTCTTTCTGGACACAAAGTCTTCAAACTTTATCATTCCATTGCTACTTCTAAAGTCCTTCTGACGTTATATCAACCATACAGTAGTGGCTATTTGACATACTGAAAATATTTCAGACGAAAGGGGCCTTGATCTTGAATTTTCTATACAGACTAATTGGGGCCTTCTGATATCTCATCAACCATACGGTAGTCCGTATTTTACATACTGAACATATTTCAGGCCAAAGAGGCCTTGATCTTGAATTTTCTATACAGACTAATCGAGGTCTTTTGATATCTCATTAATCAGACAGTAGTCCATATTTTACATACTGAACATATTTCAGGCCAAGGAGTTCTCAATCTTGACATTTCTATAAAGATTAATTGACTGCTTATTTGACCTTTTCAACATCTTTCCTAAGTGACTCTTTCTGATGTCTCAAACCAAACAGTAGTCCATATTTGACATACTGAACATATTACAGGCCAAAGAGTCCTTGATCTTGAATTTTCTATACAGACTAATTGGGGCCTTCTGATATCTCATCAACCATACGGTAGTCCGTATTTTACATACTGAACATATTTCAGGCCAAAGAGGCCTTGATCTTGAATTTTCTATACAGACTAATCGAGGTCTTTTGATATCTCATTAATCAGACGGTAGTCCATATTTTACATACTGAACATATTTCAGGCCAAGGAGTTCTCAATCTTGACATTTCTATAAAGATTAATTGACTGCTTATTTGACCTTTTCAACATCTTTCCTAAGTGACTCTTTCTGATGTCTCAAACCAAACAGTAGTCCATATTTTACATACTGAACATATTTCAGGACAAGAGTTCTCAATCTTGAACATTCTATAGAGACTAACTGACTCCTTATTTGACCTTTTGAACATATTTCCCAATTCACTCCGTCTGATCTCTCATCAACCATGCAGTAGTCCATATTTGACATACTGAAAATATTTCAAGCTAAAAGAGGCCTTGATCTTGAATTTTCTATACTGACTAATTGAGGCCTTCTGATTTCTCATCTATCATACAGTTTTCCATATTTTACATACTGAACATATTGCAGGCCAAGAGTTCTCAATCTTGAACTTTGTATAGATACTAATTGACTTCTTATTTAACCTTTTGAACATCTTTCCTAATTGTCTCCTTCTGATCTCTCATCAACCATACAGTAGTCCATATTTGACATACTGCAAATATTTCAGGCGAAAGAGGCCTTGATCTTGAATTTTCTATAAAGACTAATTGAGGCCTTCTTATTTCTCATCTATCATACGGTAGTCCATATTTTACATACTGAAAATATTTCAGGCCAAAGAGTCCTTGATCTTGAATTTTCTATACAGACTAATTGAGGCCTTCTGATTTCTCATCTATCATACGGTAGTCCATATTTTACATACTGAACATATTTCAGGCCAAGAGTTCTCAATCTTTAACTTTCTATAGAGACTAATTGACTCCTTATTTAAACTTTTGAACATCTTTCCTAATTGACTCCTTCTGATGTCTCAACCGTACGGTAGTCCATATTTTACATACTGAACATATTTCAGGCCAAGCGTTCTCAATCTTGAACTTTGTATAGATACTAATTGACTTCTTATTTAACCTTTTGAACATATTTCCCAATTGACTCCTGATCTCTCATCAACCATGCAGTAGTCCATATTTGACATACTGAAAATATTTCAAGCTAAAAGAGGCCTTGATCTTGAATTTTCTATACAGACTAATCGAGGTCTTTTGATATCTCATTAATCATACGGTAGTCCATATTTTACATACTGAACATATTTCAGGCCAAGAGTTCTCAATCTTGAACTTTCTATAGGGACTAACTGACTCCTTATTTGACCTTTTGAACATATTTCCCAATTGACTCCTGATCTCTCATCAACCATGCAGTAGTCCATATTTGACATACTGAAAATATTTCAGGCCAAAGAGGCCTTGATCTTGAATGTTCTATACAGACTAATTGAGGTCTTTTGATGTCTCATCAACCGTACGGTAGTCCATATTTTACATACTGAACATATTTCAGGCCAAGAGTTCTCAATCTTGAACTTTCTATAGAGACTAATTGAGTCCTTATTTAAACTTTTGAACATCTTTCCTAATTGACTTCTTCTGATTTCTCATTTATCATACGGTAGTCCATATTAAACATACTGAACATATTTCAGGCCAAGGTGTTCTCAATCTTGAACTTTCTATAGAGACTAATTGACTCCTTATTTGACCTTTTGAACATATTTCCCAATTCACTCCTTCTGATCTCTCATCAACCATGCAGTAGTCCATATTTGACATACTGAAAAAATTTCAGGCGAAAGAGGCCTTGATCTTGAATTTTCTATAAAGACTAATTGAGGCCTTCTGATTTCTCATCTATCATACAGTTTTCCATATTAAACATACTGAACATATTTCAGGCCAAGGTGTTCTCAATCTTGAACTTTCTATAGAGACTAATTGATTCCTTATTTGACCTTTTGAACATATTTCCCAATTCACTCCTTCTGATCTCTCATCAACCATGCAGTAGTCCATATTTGACATACTGAAAATATTTCAAGCTAAAAGAGGCCTTGATCTTGAATTTTCTATACAGACTAATCGAGGTCTTTTGATATCTCATTAATCATACGGTAGTCCATATTTTACATACTGAACATATTTCAGGACGAGTTCTCAATCTTGAACCTTCTATAGAGACTAACTGACTCCTTATTTGACCTTTTGAACATATTTCCCAATTCACTCCGTCTGATCTCTCATCTATCATACGGTAGTCCATATTTGACATACTGAAAATATTTCAAGCTAAAAGAGGCCTTGATCTTGAATTTTCTATACTGACTAATTGAGGCCTTCTGATTTATCATCTATCATACAGTTTTCCATATTTTACATACTGAACATATTGCAGGCCAAGAGTTCTCAATCTTGAACTTTGTATAGATACTAATTGACTTCTTATTTAACCTTTTGAACATCTTTCCTAATTGACTCCTTCTGATGTCTCATTAACCGTACGGTAGTCCATATTTTACATACTGAATATATTTCAGGCCAAGCGTTCTCAATCTTGAACTTTGTATAGATACTAATTGACTTCTTATTTAACCTTTTGAACATCTTTCCTAATTGTCTCCTTCTGATCTCTCATCAACCATACAGTAGTCCATATTTGACATACTGCAAATATTTCAGGCGAAAGAGGCCTTGATCTTGAATTTTCTATAAAGACTAATTGAGGCCTTCTTATTTCTCATCTATCATACGGTAGTCCATATTTTACATACTGAACATATTTCAGGCCAAAGAGTCCTTGATCTTGAATTTTCTATACAGACTAATTGAGGCCTTCTGATTTCTCATCTATCATACGGTAGTCCATATTAAACATACTGAACATATTTCAGGCCAAGGTGTTCTCAGTCTTGAACTTTCTATAGAGACTAATTGATTCCTTATTTGACCTTTTGAACATATTTCCCAATTGACTCCTAATCTCTCATCAACCATGCAGTAGTCCATATTTGACATACTGAAAATATTTCAAGCTAAAAGAGGCCTTGATCTTGAATTTTCTATACTGACTAATTGAGGCCTTCTGATTTCTCATCTATCATACAGTTTTCCATATTTTACATACTGAACATATTTCAGGCCAAGAGTTCTCAATCTTGAACTTTCTATAGGGACTAACTGACTCCTTATTTGACCTTTTGAACATATTTCCCAATTGACTCCTGATCTCTCATCAACCATGCAGTAGTCCATATTTGACATACTGAAAATATTTCAGGCCAAAGAGGCCTTGATCTTGAATGTTCTATACAGACTAATTGAGGTCTTTTGATGTCTCATCAACCGTACGGTAGTCCATATTTTACATACTGAACATATTTCAGGCCAAGAGTTCTCAATCTTGAACTTTCTATAGAGACTAATTGACTCCTTATTTAAACTTTTGAACATCTTTCCTAATTGACTTCTTCTGATTTCTCATCTATCATACGGTAGTCCATATTAAACATACTGAACATATTTCAGGCCAAGGTGTTCTCAATCTTGAACTTTCTATAGAGACTAATTGATTCCTTATTTGACCTTTTGAACATATTTCCCAATTCACTCCTTCTGATCTCTCATCAACCATGCAGTAGTCCATATTTGACATACTGAAAATATTTCAAGCTAAAAGAGGCCTTGATCTTGAATTTTCTATACAGACTAATCGAGGTCTTTTGATATCTCATTAATCATACGGTAGTCCATATTTTACATACTGAACATATTTCAGGACGAGTTCTCAATCTTGAACCTTCTATAGAGACTAACTGACTCCTTATTTGACCTTTTGAACATATTTCCCAATTCACTCCGTCTGATCTCTCATCTATCATACGGTAGTCCATATTTGACATACTGAAAATATTTCAAGCTAAAAGAGGCCTTGATCTTGAATTTTCTATACTGACTAATTGAGGCCTTCTGATTTCTCATCTATCATACAGTTTTCCATATTTTACATACTGAACATATTTCAGGCCAAGAGTTCTCAATCTTGAACCTTCTATAGAGACTAACTGACTCCTTATTTGACCTTTTGAACATATTTCCCAATTCACTCCTTCTGATCTCTCATCAACCATGCAGTAGTCCATATTTGACATACTGAAAATATTTCAGGCCAAAGAGGCCTTGATCTTGAATGTTCTATACAGACTAATTGAGGTCTTTTGATGTCTCATCAACCGTACGGTAGTCCATATTTTACATACTGAACATATTTCAGGCCAAGAGTTCTCAATCTTTAACTTTCTATAGAGACTAATTGACTCCTTATTTAAACTTTTGAACATCTTTCCTAATTGACTTCTTCTGATTTCTCATCTATCATACGGTAGTCCATATTAAACATACTGAACATATTTCAGGCCAAGGTGTTCTCAATCTTGAACTTTCTATAGAGACTAATTGACTCCTTATTTGACCTTTTGAACATATTTCCCAATTCAGTCCTTCTGATCTCTCATCAACCATGCAGTAGTCCATATTTGACATACTGAAAATATTTCAGGCGAAAGAGGCCTTGATCTTGAATTTTCTATAAAGACTAATTGAGGCCTTCTGATTTCTCATCTATCATACAGTTTTCCATATTAAACATACTGAACATATTTCAGGCCAAGGTGTTCTCAATCTTGAACTTTCTATAGAGACTAATTGATTCCTTATTTGACCTTTTGAACATATTTCCCAATTCACTCCTTCTGATCTCTCATCAACCATGCAGTAGTCCATATTTGACATACTGAAAATATTTCAAGCTAAAAGAGGCCTTGATCTTGAATTTTCTATACAGACTAATCGAGGTCTTTTGATATCTCATTAATCATACGGTAGTCCATATTTTACATACTGAACATATTTCAGGACGAGTTCTCAATCTTAAACCTTCTATAGAGACTAACTGACTCCTTATTTGACCTTTTGAACATATTTCCCAATTCACTCCGTCTGATCTCTCATCTATCATACGGTAGTCCATATTTGACATACTGAAAATATTTCAAGCTAAAAGAGGCCTTGATCTTGAATTTTCTATACTGACTAATTGAGGCCTTCTGATTTCTCATCTATCATACAGTTTTCCATATTTTACATACTGAACATATTGCAGGCCAAGAGTTCTCAATCTTGAACTTTGTATAGATACTAATTGACTTCTTATTTAACCTTTTGAACATCTTTCCTAATTGACTCCTTCTGATGTCTCATTAACCGTACGGTAGTCCATATTTTACATACTGAATATATTTCAGGCCAAGCGTTCTCAATCTTGAACTTTGTATAGATACTAATTGACTTCTTATTTAACCTTTTGAACATCTTTCCTAATTGTCTCCTTCTGATCTCTCATCAACCATACAGTAGTCCATATTTGACATACTGCAAATATTTCAGGCGAAAGAGGCCTTGATCTTGAATTTTCTATAAAGACTAATTGAGGCCTTCTTATTTCTCATCTATCATACGGTAGTCCATATTTTACATACTGAACATATTTCAGGCCAAAGAGTCCTTGATCTTGAATTTTCTATACTGACTAATTGAGGTCTTCTGATTTCTCATCTGTCATATGGTAGTCCATATTTGACATACTGAAAATATTTCAGGCGAAAGAGGCCTTGATCTTGAATTTTCTATAGAGACTAATTGAGGTCCTTATTTAAACTTTTGAACATCTTTCCTGATTGACTTCTGATTTCTCATCTGTCATACGGTAGTCCATATTAAACATACTGAACATATTTCAGGCCAAGGTGTTCTCAATCTTTAACTTTCTATAGAGACTAATTGACTCCTTATTTGACCTTTTGAACATATTTCCCAATTCACTCCTTCTGATCTCTCATCAACCATGCAGTACTCCATATTTGACATACTGAAAATATTTCAAGCTAAAAGAGGCCTTGATCTTGAATTTTCTATACTGACTAATTGAGGCCTTCTGATTTCTCATCTATCATACGGTAGTCCATATTTTACATACTGAACATATTTCAGGCCAAGAGTTCTCAATGTTGAACTTTCTATAGAGACTAATTGACTCCTTATTTAAACTTTTGAACATCTTTCCTAATTGACTTCTTCTGATTTCTCATCTATCATACGGTAGTCCATATTAAACATACTGAACATATTTCAGGCCAAGGTGTTCTCAAACTTGAACTTTCTATAGAGACTAATTGACTCCTTATTTGACCTTTTGAACATATTTCCCAATTCACTCCTTCTGATCTCTCATCAACCATGCAGTAGTCCATATTTGACATACTGAAAATATTTCAGGCGAAAGAGGCCTTGATCTTGAATTTTCTATAAAGACTAATTGAGGCCTTCTGATTTCTCATCTATCATACAGTTTTCCATATTAAACATACTGAACATATTTCAGGCCAAGGTGTTCTCAATCTTGAACTTTCTATAGAGACTAATTGATTCCTTATTTGACCTTTTGAACATATTTCCCAATTCACTCCTTCTGATCTCTCATTAACCATGCAGTAGTCCATATTTGACATACTGAAAATATTTCAAGCTAAAAGAGGCCTTGATCTTGAATTTTCTATACTGACTAATTGAGGCCTTCTGATTTCTCATCTATCATACAGTTTTCCATATTTTACATACTGAACATATTTCAGGCCAAGAGTTCTCAATCTTGAACCTTCTATAGAGACTAACTGACTCCTTATTTGACCTTTTGAACATATTTCCCAATTCACTCCTTCTGATCTCTCATTAACCATGCAGTAGTCCATATTTGACATACTGAAAATATTTCAAGCTAAAAGAGGCCTTGATCTTGAATTTTCTATAAAGACTAATTGAGGCCTTCTGATTTCTCATCTATCATACGGTAGTCCATATTTTACATACTGAACATATTTCAGGCCAAAGAGTCCTTGATCTTGAATTTTCTATACTGACTAATTGAGGTCTTCTGATTTCTCATCTGTCATATGGTAGTCCATATTTGACATACTGAAAATATTTCAGGCGAAAGAGGCCTTGATCTTGAATTTTCTATAGAGACTAATTGAGGTCCTTATTTAAACTTTTGAACATCTTTCCTGATTGACTTCTGATTTCTCATCTGTCATACGGTAGTCCATATTAAACATACTGAACATATTTCAGGCCAAGGTGTTCTCAGTCTTTAACTTTCTATAGAGACTAATTGACTCCTTATTTGACCTTTTGAACATATTTCCCAATTCACTCCTTCTGATCTCTCATCAACCATGCAGTACTCCATATTTGACATACTGAAAATATTTCAAGCTAAAAGAGGCCTTGATCTTGAATTGTCTATACTGACTAATTGAGGCCTTCTGATTTCTCATCTATCATACGGTAGTCCATATTTTACATACTGAACATATTTCAGGCCAAGAGTTCTCAATGTTGAACTTTCTATAGAGACTAATTGACTCCTTATTTAAACTTTTGAACATCTTTCCTAATTGACTTCTTCTGATTTCTCATCTATCATACGGTAGTCCATATTAAACATACTGAACATATTTCAGGCCAAGGTGTTCTCAATCTTGAACTTTCTATAGAGACTAATTGACTCCTTATTTGACCTTTTGAACATATTTCCCAATTCACTCCTTCTGATCTCTCATCAACCATGCAGTAGTCCATATTTGACATACTGAAAATATTTCAGGCGAAAGAGGCCTTGATCTTGAATTTTCTATAAAGACTAATTGAGGCCTTCTGATTTCTCATCTATCATACAGTTTTCCATATTAAACATACTGAACATATTTCAGGCCAAGGTGTTCTCAATCTTGAACTTTCTATAGAGACTAATTGATTCCTTATTTGACCTTTTGAACATATTTCCCAATTCACTCCTTCTGATCTCTCATTAACCATGCAGTAGTCCATATTTGACATACTGAAAATATTTCAAGCTAAAAGAGGCCTTGATCTTGAATTTTCTATACTGACTAATTGAGGCCTTCTGATTTCTCATCTATCATACAGTTTTCCATATTTTACATACTGAACATATTTCAGGCCAAGAGTTCTCAATCTTGAACCTTCTATAGAGACTAACTGACTCCTTATTTGACCTTTTGAACATATTTCCCAATTCACTCCTTCTGATCTCTCATTAACCATGCAGTAGTCCATATTTGACATACTGAAAATATTTCAAGCTAAAAGAGGCCTTGATCTTGAATTTTCTATACTGACTAATTGAGGCCTTCTGATTTCTCATCTATCATACAGTTTTCCATATTTTACATACTGAACATATTTCAGGCCAAGAGTTCTCAATCTTGAACTTTCTATAGAGACTAACTGACTCCTTATTTGACCTTTTGAACATATTTCCCAATTGACTTCTGATCTCTCATCAACCATGCAGTAGTCCATATTTGACATACTGAAAATATTTCAGGCCAAAGAGGCCTTGATCTTGAATGTTCTATACAGACTAATTGAGGTCTTTTGATGTCTTATCAACCGTAGGGTATTCCATATTTTACATACTGAACATATTTCAGGCCAAGAGTTCTCAATCTTTAACTTTCTATAGAGACTAATTGACTCCTTATTTAAACTTTTGAACATCTTTCCTAATTGACTTCTTCTGATTTCTCATCTATCATACGGTAGTCCATATTAAACATACTGAACATATTTCAGGCCAAGGTGTTCTCAATCTTGAACTTTCTATAGAGACTAATTGACTCCTTATTTGACCTTTTGAACATATTTCCCAATTCAGTCCTTCTGATCTCTCATCAACCATGCAGTAGTCCATATTTGACATACTGAAAATATTTCAGGCGAAAGAGGCCTTGATCTTGAATTTTCTATAAAGACTAATTGAGGCCTTCTGATTTCTCATCTATCATACAGTTTTCCATATTAAACATACTGAACATATTTCAGGCCAAGGTGTTCTCAATCTTGAACTTTCTATAGAGACTAATTGATTCCTTATTTGACCTTTTGAACATATTTCCCAATTCACTCCTTCTGATCTCTCATCAACCATGCAGTAGTCCATATTTGACATACTGAAAATATTTCAAGCTAAAAGAGGCCTTGATCTTGAATTTTCTATACAGACTAATCGAGGTCTTTTGATATCTCATTAATCATACGGTAGTCCATATTTTACATACTGAACATATTTCAGGCCAAAGAGTCCTTGATCTTGAATTTTCTATACTGACTAATTGAGGTCTTCTGATTTCTCATCTGTCATATGGTAGTCCATATTTGACATACTGAAAATATTTCAGGCGAAAGAGGCCTTGATCTTGAATTTTCTATAGAGACTAATTGAGGTCCTTATTTAAACTTTTGAACATCTTTCCTAATTGACTTCTGATTTCTCATCTGTCATACGGTAGTCCATATTAAACATACTGAACATATTTCAGGCCAAGGTGTTCTCAATCTTTAACTTTCTATAGAGACTAATTGACTCCTTATTTGACCTTTTGAACATATTTCCCAATTCACTCCTTCTGATCTCTCATCAACCATGCAGTACTCCATATTTGACATACTGAAAATATTTCAAGCTAAAAGAGGCCTTGATCTTGAATTTTCTATACTGACTAATTGAGGCCTTCTGATTTCTCATCTATCATACGGTAGTCCATATTTTACATACTGAACATATTTCAGGCCAAGAGTTCTCAATGTTGAACTTTCTATAGAGACTAATTGACTCCTTATTTAAACTTTTGAACATCTTTCCTAATTGACTTCTTCTGATTTCTCATCTATCATACGGTAGTCCATATTAAACATACTGAACATATTTCAGGCCAAGGTGTTCTCAATCTTTAACTTTCTATAGAGACTAATTGACTCCTTATTTGACCTTTTGAACATATTTCCCAATTCACTCCTTCTGATCTCTCATCAACCATGCAGTAGTCCATATTTGACATACTGAAAATATTTCAGGCGAAAGAGGCCTTGATCTTGAATTTTCTATAAAGACTAATTGAGGCCTTCTGATTTCTCATCTATCATACAGTTTTCCATATTAAACATACTGAACATATTTCAGGCCAAGGTGTTCTCAATCTTGAACTTTCTATAGAGACTAATTGATTCCTTATTTGACCTTTTGAACATATTTCCCAATTCACTCCTTCTGATCTCTCATTAACCATGCAGTAGTCCATATTTGACATACTGAAAATATTTCAAGCTAAAAGAGGCCTTGATCTTGAATTTTCTATACTGACTAATTGAGGCCTTCTGATTTCTCATCTATCATACAGTTTTCCATATTTTACATACTGAACATATTTCAGGCCAAGAGTTCTCAATCTTGAACCTTCTATAGAGACTAACTGACTCCTTATTTGACCTTTTGAACATATTTCCCAATTCACTCCTTCTGATCTCTCATTAACCATGCAGTAGTCCATATTTGACATACTGAAAATATTTCAAGCTAAAAGAGGCCTTGATCTTGAATTTTCTATACTGACTAATTGAGGCCTTCTGATTTCTCATCTATCATACAGTTTTCCATATTTTACATACTGAACATATTTCAGGCCAAGAGTTCTCAATCTTGAACTTTCTATAGAGACTAACTGACTCCTTATTTGACCTTTTGAACATATTTCCCAATTGACTTCTGATCTCTCATCAACCATGCAGTAGTCCATATTTGACATACTGAAAATATTTCAGGCCAAAGAGGCCTTGATCTTGAATGTTCTATACAGACTAATTGAGGTCTTTTGATGTCTCATCAACCGTACGGTAGTCCATATTTTACATACTGAACATATTTCAGGCCAAGAGTTCTCAATCTTTAACTTTCTATAGAGACTAATTGACTCCTTATTTAAACTTTTGAACATCTTTCCTAATTGACTTCTTCTGATTTCTCATCTATCATACGGTAGTCCATATTAAACATACTGAACATATTTCAGGCCAAGGTGTTCTCAATCTTGAACTTTCTATAGAGACTAATTGACTCCTTATTTGACCTTTTGAACATATTTCCCAATTCAGTCCTTCTGATCTCTCATCAACCATGCAGTAGTCCATATTTGACATACTGAAAATATTTCAGGCGAAAGAGGCCTTGATCTTGAATTTTCTATAAAGACTAATTGAGGCCTTCTGATTTCTCATCTATCATACAGTTTTCCATATTAAACATACTGAACATATTTCAGGCCAAGGTGTTCTCAATCTTGAACTTTCTATAGAGACTAATTGATTCCTTATTTGACCTTTTGAACATATTTCCCAATTCACTCCTTCTGATCTCTCATCAACCATGCAGTAGTCCATATTTGACATACTGAAAATATTTCAAGCTAAAAGAGGCCTTGATCTTGAATTTTCTATACAGACTAATCGAGGTCTTTTGATATCTCATTAATCATACGGTAGTCCATATTTTACATACTGAACATATTTCAGGACGAGTTCTCAATCTTAAACCTTCTATAGAGACTAACTGACTCCTTATTTGACCTTTTGAACATATTTCCCAATTCACTCCGTCTGATCTCTCATCTATCATACGGTAGTCCATATTTGACATACTGAAAATATTTCAAGCTAAAAGAGGCCTTGATCTTGAATTTTCTATACTGACTAATTGAGGCCTTCTGATTTCTCATCTATCATACAGTTTTCCATATTTTACATACTGAACATATTGCAGGCCAAGAGTTCTCAATCTTGAACTTTGTATAGATACTAATTGACTTCTTATTTAACCTTTTGAACATCTTTCCTAATTGACTCCTTCTGATGTCTCATTAACCGTACGGTAGTCCATATTTTACATACTGAATATATTTCAGGCCAAGCGTTCTCAATCTTGAACTTTGTATAGATACTAATTGACTTCTTATTTAACCTTTTGAATATCTTTCCTAATTGTCTCCTTCTGATCTCTCATCAACCATACAGTAGTCCATATTTGACATACTGCAAATATTTCAGGCGAAAGAGGCCTTGATCTTGAATTTTCTATAAAGACTAATTGAGGCCTTCTTATTTCTCATCTATCATACGGTAGTCCATATTTTACATACTGAACATATTTCAGGCCAAAGAGTCCTTGATCTTGAATTTTCTATACTGACTAATTGAGGTCTTCTGATTTCTCATCTGTCATATGGTAGTCCATATTTGACATACTGAAAATATTTCAGGCGAAAGAGGCCTTGATCTTGAATTTTCTATAGAGACTAATTGAGGTCCTTATTTAAACTTTTGAACATCTTTCCTAATTGACTTCTGATTTCTCATCTGTCATACGGTAGTCCATATTAAACATACTGAACATATTTCAGGCCAAGGTGTTCTCAATCTTTAACTTTCTATAGAGACTAATTGACTCCTTATTTGACCTTTTGAACATATTTCCCAATTCACTCCTTCTGATCTCTCATCAACCATGCAGTACTCCATATTTGACATACTGAAAATATTTCAAGCTAAAAGAGGCCTTGATCTTGAATTTTCTATACTGACTAATTGAGGCCTTCTGATTTCTCATCTATCATACGGTAGTCCATATTTTACATACTGAACATATTTCAGGCCAAGAGTTCTCAATGTTGAACTTTCTATAGAGACTAATTGACTCCTTATTTAAACTTTTGAACATCTTTCCTAATTGACTTCTTCTGATTTCTCATCTATCATACGGTAGTCCATATTAAACATACTGAACATATTTCAGGCCAAGGTGTTCTCAATCTTTAACTTTCTATAGAGACTAATTGACTCCTTATTTGACCTTTTGAACATATTTCCCAATTCACTCCTTCTGATCTCTCATCAACCATGCAGTAGTCCATATTTGACATACTGAAAATATTTCAGGCGAAAGAGGCCTTGATCTTGAATTTTCTATAAAGACTAATTGAGGCCTTCTGATTTCTCATCTATCATACAGTTTTCCATATTAAACATACTGAACATATTTCAGGCCAAGGTGTTCTCAATCTTGAACTTTCTATAGAGACTAATTGATTCCTTATTTGACCTTTTGAACATATTTCCCAATTCACTCCTTCTGATCTCTCATTAACCATGCAGTAGTCCATATTTGACATACTGAAAATATTTCAAGCTAAAAGAGGCCTTGATCTTGAATTTTCTATACTGACTAATTGAGGCCTTCTGATTTCTCATCTATCATACAGTTTTCCATATTTTACATACTGAACATATTTCAGGCCAAGAGTTCTCAATCTTGAACCTTCTATAGAGACTAACTGACTCCTTATTTGACCTTTTGAACATATTTCCCAATTCACTCCTTCTGATCTCTCATTAACCATGCAGTAGTCCATATTTGACATACTGAAAATATTTCAAGCTAAAAGAGGCCTTGATCTTGAATTTTCTATACTGACTAATTGAGGCCTTCTGATTTCTCATCTATCATACAGTTTTCCATATTTTACATACTGAACATATTTCAGGCCAAGAGTTCTCAATCTTGAACTTTCTATAGAGACTAACTGACTCCTTATTTGACCTTTTGAACATATTTCCCAATTGACTTCTGATCTCTCATCAACCATGCAGTAGTCCATATTTGACATACTGAAAATATTTCAGGCCAAAGAGGCCTTGATCTTGAATGTTCTATACAGACTAATTGAGGTCTTTTGATGTCTCATCAACCGTACGGTAGTCCATATTTTACATACTGAACATATTTCAGGCCAAGAGTTCTCAATCTTTAACTTTCTATAGAGACTAATTGACTCCTTATTTAAACTTTTGAACATCTTTCCTAATTGACTTCTTCTGATTTCTCATCTATCATACGGTAGTCCATATTAAACATACTGAACATATTTCAGGCCAAGGTGTTCTCAATCTTGAACTTTCTATAGAGACTAATTGACTCCTTATTTGACCTTTTGAACATATTTCCCAATTCAGTCCTTCTGATCTCTCATCAACCATGCAGTAGTCCATATTTGACATACTGAAAATATTTCAGGCGAAAGAGGCCTTGATCTTGAATTTTCTATAAAGACTAATTGAGGCCTTCTGATTTCTCATCTATCATACAGTTTTCCATATTAAACATACTGAACATATTTCAGGCCAAGGTGTTCTCAATCTTGAACTTTCTATAGAGACTAATTGATTCCTTATTTGACCTTTTGAACATATTTCCCAATTCACTCCTTCTGATCTCTCATCAACCATGCAGTAGTCCATATTTGACATACTGAAAATATTTCAAGCTAAAAGAGGCCTTGATCTTGAATTTTCTATACAGACTAATCGAGGTCTTTTGATATCTCATTAATCATACGGTAGTCCATATTTTACATACTGAACATATTTCAGGACGAGTTCTCAATCTTAAACCTTCTATAGAGACTAACTGACTCCTTATTTGACCTTTTGAACATATTTCCCAATTCACTCCGTCTGATCTCTCATCTATCATACGGTAGTCCATATTTGACATACTGAAAATATTTCAAGCTAAAAGAGGCCTTGATCTTGAATTTTCTATACTGACTAATTGAGGCCTTCTGATTTCTCATCTATCATACAGTTTTCCATATTTTACATACTGAACATATTGCAGGCCAAGAGTTCTCAATCTTGAACTTTGTATAGATACTAATTGACTTCTTATTTAACCTTTTGAACATCTTTCCTAATTGACTCCTTCTGATGTCTCATTAACCGTACGGTAGTCCATATTTTACATACTGAATATATTTCAGGCCAAGCGTTCTCAATCTTGAACTTTGTATAGATACTAATTGACTTCTTATTTAACCTTTTGAATATCTTTCCTAATTGTCTCCTTCTGATCTCTCATCAACCATACAGTAGTCCATATTTGACATACTGCAAATATTTCAGGCGAAAGAGGCCTTGATCTTGAATTTTCTATAAAGACTAATTGAGGCCTTCTTATTTCTCATCTATCATACGGTAGTCCATATTTTACATACTGAACATATTTCAGGCCAAAGAGTCCTTGATCTTGAATTTTCTATACTGACTAATTGAGGTCTTCTGATTTCTCATCTGTCATATGGTAGTCCATATTTGACATACTGAAAATATTTCAGGCGAAAGAGGCCTTGATCTTGAATTTTCTATAGAGACTAATTAAGGTCCTTATTTAAACTTTTGAACATCTTTCCTAATTGACTTCTTCTGATTTCTCATCTGTCATACGGTAGTCCATATTAAACATACTGAACATATTTCAGGCCAAGGTGTTCTCAATCTTTAACTTTCTATAGAGACTAATTGACTCCTTATTTGACCTTTTGAACATATTTCCCAATTCACTCCTTCTGATCTCTCATCAACCATGCAGTACTCCATATTTGACATACTGAAAATATTTCAAGCTAAAAGAGGCCTTGATCTTGAATTTTCTATACTGACTAATTGAGGCCTTCTGATTTCTCATCTATCATACGGTAGTCCATATTTTACATACTGAACATATTTCAGGCCAAGCGTTCTCAATCTTGAACTTTGTATAGATATTAATTGACTTCTTATTTAACCTTTTGAACATCTTTCCTAATTGACTCCTTCTGATCTCTCATCAACCATACAGTAGTCCATATTTGACATACTGAAAATATTTCAGGCGAAAGAGGCCTTGATCTTGAATTTTCTATAAAGACTAATTGAGGCCTTCTTATTTCTCATCTATCATACGGTAGTCCATATTTTACATACTGAACATATTTCAGGCCAAAGAGGCCTTGATCTTGAATTTTCTATACTGACTAATTGAGGTCTTCTGATTTCTCATCTGTCATACGGTAGTCCATATTTTACATACTGAACATATTTCAGGCCAAGGTGTTCTCAATCTTGAACTTTCTATAGAGACTAATTGATTCCTTATTTGACCTTTTGAACATATTTCCCAATTCACTCCTTCTGATCTCTCATTAACCATGCAGTAGTCCATATTTGACATACTGAAAATATTTCAAGCTAAAAGAGGCCTTGATCTTGAATTTTCTATACTGACTAATTGAGGCCTTCTGATTTCTCATCTATCATACAGTTTTCCATATTTTACATACTGAACATATTTCAGGCCAAGAGTTCTCAATCTTGAACCTTCTATAGAGACTAACTGACTCCTTATTTGACCTTTTGAACATATTTCCCAATTCACTCCTTCTGATCTCTCATTAACCATGCAGTAGTCCATATTTGACATACTGAACATATTTCAGTCCAAGAGTTCTCAATCTTGAACTTTCTATAGAGACTAATTGACTCCTTATTTAAACTTTTGAACATCTTTCCTAATTGACTTCTTCTGATTTCTCATCTATCATACGGTAGTCCATATTAAACATACTGAACATATTTCAGGCCAAGGTGTTCTCAATCTTGAACTTTCTATAGAGACTAATTGATTCCTTATTTGACCTTTTGAACATATTTCCCAATTCACTCCTTGTGATCTCTCATCAACCATGCAGTAGTCCATATTTGACATACTGAAAATATTTCAAGCTAAAAGAGTCCTTGATCTTGAATTTTCTATACTGACTAATTGAGGCCTTCTGATTTCTCATCTATCATACGGTAGTCCATATTAAACATACTGAACATATTTCAGGCCAAGGAGTTCTCAATCTTGACCTTTCTATAGAGACTAATTGACTCCTTATTTAACCTTTTCAACATCTTTCCTTAGTGACTCTTTCTGATGTCTCAAACCAAACAGTAGTCCATATTTGACATACTGAACATATTTCAGGCCAAAGAGTCCTTGATCTTGACTTTTCTATACTGACTAATTGAGGCTTTCTGATTTCTCATCTATCATACGGTAGTCCATATTTTACATACTGAACATATTTCAGGACAAGAGTTCTCAATCTTGAACCTTCTATAGAGACTAACTGACTCCTTATTTGACCTTTTGAACATATTTCCCAATTCACTCCTTCTGATCTCTCATCAACCATGCAGTAGTCCATATCTGACATACTGAAAATATTTCAAGCTAAAAGAGGCCTTGATCTTGAATTTTCTATACTGACTAATTGAGTCCTTCTGATTTCTCATCTATCATACAGTTTTCCATATTTTACATACTGAACATATTTCAGGCCAAGAGTTCTCAATCTTGAACTTTCTATAGAGACTAATTGACTCCTTATTTGACGTTTTGAACATATTTCCCAATTCACTCCTTCTGATCTCTCATCAACCATGCAGTAGTCCATATTTGACATACTGAAAATATTTCAGGCTAAAGAGGCCTTGATCTTGAATTTTCTATAAAGACTAATTGAGGCCTTCTGATTTCTCATCTATCATACAGTTTTCCATATTTTACATACTGAACATATTTCAGGCCAAGACTTCTCAATCTTGAACTTTCTATAGAGACTAACTGACTCCTTATTTGACCTTTTGAACATATTTCCCAATTGACTCCTGATCTCTCATCAACCATGCAGTAGTCCATATTTGACATACTGAAAATATTTTAGGCCAAAGTGGCCTTGATCTTGAATGTTCTATACAGACTAATTGAGGTCTTTTGATGTCTCATCAACCGTACGGTAGTTCATATTTTACATACTGAACATATTTCAGGCCAAGAGTTCTCAATCTTGAACTTTCTATAGAGACTAATTGACTCCTTATTTAAACTTTTGAACATCTTTCCTAATTGACTTCTTCTGATTTCTCATCTATCATACGGTAGTCCATATTAAATATACTGAACATATTTCAGGCCAAGGTGTTCTCAATCTTGAACTTTCTATAGAGACTAATTGACTCCTTATTTGACCTTTTGAACATATTTCCCAATTCACTCCTGATCTCTCATCAACCATGCAGTAGTCCATATTTGACATACTGAAAATATTTCAGGCGAAAGAGGCCTTCATCTTGAATTTTCTATAAAGACTAATTGAGGCCTTCTGATTTCTCATCTATCATACGGTAGTGCATATTTTACATACTGAACATATTTCAGGCCAAAGAGTCCTTGATCTTGAATTTTCTATACTGACTAATTGAGGCCTTCTGATTTCTCATCTATCATACAGTTTTCCATATTTTACATACTGAACATATTTCAGGCCAAGAGTTCTCAATCTTGAACTTTCTATAGAGACTAACTGACTCCTTATTTGACCTTTTGAACATATTTCCCAATTGACTTCTGATCTCTCATCAACCATGCAGTAGTCCATATTTGACATACTGAAAATATTTCAGGCTAAAGAGGCCTTGATCTTGAATTTTTTATACAGACTAATCGAGGTCTTTTGATATCTCATTAATCAGACGGTAGTCCATATTTTACATACTGAACATATTTCAGGCCAAGGAGTTCTCAATCTTGACCTTTCTATAGAGACTAATTGACTCCTTATTTGACCTTTTCAACATCTTTCCTAAGTGACTCTTTCTGATGTCTCAAACCAAACAGTAGTCCATATTTGACATACTGAACATATTTCAGGCCAAAGAGTCCTTGATCTTGACTTTTCTATACTGACTAATTGAGGCCTTCTGATTTCTCATCTATCATACGGTAGTCCATATTTTACATACTGAACATATTTCAGGACAAGAGTTCTCAATCTTGAACCTTCTATAGAGACTAACTGACTCCTTATTTGACCTTTTGAACATATTTCCCAATTCACTCCTTCTGATCTCTCATCAACCATGCAGTAGTCCATATTTGACATACTGAAAATATTTCAAGCTAAAAGAGGCCTTGATCTTGAATTTTCTATACTGACTAATTGAGGCCTTCTGATTTCTCATCTATCATACAGTTTTCCATATTTTACATACTGAACATATTTCAGGCCAATAGTTCTCAATCTTGAACTTTCTATAGAGACTAACTGACTCCTTATTTGACCTTTTGAACATATTTCCCAATTGACTCCTGATCTCTCATCAACCATGCAGTAGTCCATATTTGACATACTGAAAATATTTCAGGCCAAAGAGGCCTTGATCTTGAATGTTCTATACAGACTAATTGAGGTCTTTTGATGTCTCATCAACCGTACGGTAGTCCATATTTTACATACTGAACATATTTCAGGACAAGCGTTCTCAATCTTGAACTTTGTATAGATACTAATTGACTTCTTATTTAACCTTTTGAACATCTTTCCTAATTGACTTCTTCTGATTTCTCATCTATCATACGGTAGTCCATATTAAACATACTGAACATATTTCAGGCCAAGGTGTTCTCAATCTTGAACATTCTATAGAGACTAATTGATTCCTTATTTGACCTTTTGAACATATTTCCCAATTCACTCCTTCTGATCTCTCATCAACCATGCAGTAGTCCATATTTGACATACTGAAAATATTTCAAGCTAAAAGAGTCCTTGATCTTGAATTTTCTATATTGACTAATTGAGGCCTTCTGATTTCTCATCTATCATACGGTAGTCCATATTAAACATACTGAACATATTTCAGGCCAAGGTGTTCTCAATCTTGAACATTCTATAGAGACTAATTGATTCCTTATTTGACCTTTTGAACATATTTCCCAATTCACTCCTTCTGATCTCTCATCAACCATGCAGTAGTCCATATTTGACATACTGAAAATATTTCAAGCTAAAAGAGTCCTTGATCTTGAATTTTCTATACTGACTAATTGAGGCCTTCTGATTTCTCATCTATCATATGGTAGTCCATATTAAACATACTGAACATATTTCAGGCCAAGGTGTTGTCAATCTTGAACTTTCTATAGAGACTAATTGACTCCTTATTTGACGTTTTGAACATATTTCCCAATTCACTCCTTCTGATCTCTCATCAACCATGCAGTAGTCCATATTTGACATACTGAAAATATTTCAGGCGAAAGAGGCCTTGATCTTGAATTTTCTATAAAGACTAATTGAGGCCTTCTGATTTCTCATCTATCATACAGTTTTCCATATTTTACATACTGAACATATTTCAGGCCAAGAGTTCTCAATCTTGAACTTTCTATAGAGACTAACTGACTCCTTATTTGACCTTTTGAACATATTTCCCAATTGACTTCTGATCTCTCATCAACCATGCAGTAGTCCATATTTTACATACTGAACATATTTCAGTCCAAGAGTTCTCAATCTTGAACTTTCTATAGAGACTAATTGACTCCTTATTTAAACTTTTGAACATCTTTCCTAATTGACTTCTTTTGATTTCTCATCTATCATACGGTAGTCCATATTAAACATACTGAACATATTTCAGGCCAAGGTGTTCTCAATCTTGAACTTTCTATAGAGACTAATTGATTCCTTATTTGACCTTTTGAACATATTTCCCAATTCACTCCCTGTGATCTCTCATCAACCATGCAGTAGTCCATATTTGACATACTGAAAATATTTCAGGCGAAAGAGGCCTTGATCTTGATATTTCTATAAAGACTAATTGAGGCCTTCTGATTTCTCATCTATCATACGGTAGTCCATATTTTACATACTGAACATATTTCAGGCCAAAGAGTCCTTGATCTTGAATTTTCTATACTGACTAATTGAGGCCTTCTGATTTCTCATCTATCATACAGTTTTCCATATTTTACATACTGAACATATTTCAGGCCAAGAGTTCTTAATCTTGAACCTTCTATAGAGACTAACTGACTCCTTATTTGACCTTTTGAACATATTGACCAATTCACTCCTTCTGATCTCTCATCAACCATGCAGTAGTCCATATTTGACATACTGAAAATATTTCAAGCTAAAAGAGTCCTTGATCTTGAATTTTCTATACTGACTAATTGAGGCCTTCTGATTTCTCATCTATCATACGGTAGTCCATATTAAACATACTGAACATATTTCAGGCCAAGGTGTTCTCAATCTTGAACTTTCTATAGAGACTAATTGACTCCTTATTTAACCTTTTCAACATCTTTCCTTAGTGACTCTTTCTGATGTCTCAAACCAAACAGTAGTCCATATTTGACATACTGAACATATTTCAGGCCAAAGAGTCCTTGATCTTGACTTTTCTATACTGACTAATTGAGGCCTTCTGATTTCTCATCTATCATACGGTAGTCCATATTTTACATACTGAACATATTTCAGGACAAGAGTTCTCAATCTTGAACCTTCTATAGAGACTAACTGACTCCTTATTTGACCTTTTGAACATATTTCCCAATTCACTCCTTCTGATCTCTCATCAACCATGCAGTAGTCCATATCTGACATACTGAAAATATTTCAAGCTAAAAGAGGCCTTGATCTTGAATTTTCTATACTGACTAATTGAGTCCTTCTGATTTCTCATCTATCATACAGTTTTCCATATTTTACATACTGAACATATTTCAGGCCAAGGTGTTCTCAATCTTGAACATTCTATAGAGACTAATTGATTCCTTATTTGACCTTTTGAACATATTTCCCAATTCACTCCTTCTGATCTCTCATCAACCATGCAGTAGTCCATATTTGACATACTGAAAATATTTCAAGCTAAAAGAGTCCTTGATCTTGAATTTTCTATACTGACTAATTGAGGCCTTCTGATTTCTCATCTATCATATGGTAGTCCATATTAAACATACTGAACATATTTCAGGCCAAGGTGTTGTCAATCTTGAACTTTCTATAGAGACTAATTGACTCCTTATTTGACGTTTTGAACATATTTCCCAATTCACTCCTTCTGATCTCTCATCAACCATGCAGTAGTCCATATTTGACATACTGAAAATATTTCAGGCGAAAGAGGCCTTGATCTTGAATTTTCTATAAAGACTAATTGAGGCCTTCTGATTTCTCATCTATCATACAGTTTTCCATATTTTACATACTGAACATATTTCAGGCCAAGAGTTCTCAATCTTGAACTTTCTATAGAGACTAACTGACTCCTTATTTGACCTTTTGAACATATTTCCCAATTGACTTCTGATCTCTCATCAACCATGCAGTAGTCCATATTTTACATACTGAACATATTTCAGTCCAAGAGTTCTCAATCTTGAACTTTCTATAGAGACTAATTGACTCCTTATTTAAACTTTTGAACATCTTTCCTAATTGACTTCTTTTGATTTCTCATCTATCATACGGTAGTCCATATTAAACATACTGAACATATTTCAGGCCAAGGTGTTCTCAATCTTGAACTTTCTATAGAGACTAATTGATTCCTTATTTGACCTTTTGAACATATTTCCCAATTCACTCCCTGTGATCTCTCATCAACCATGCAGTAGTCCATATTTGACATACTGAAAATATTTCAGGCGAAAGAGGCCTTGATCTTGATATTTCTATAAAGACTAATTGAGGCCTTCTGATTTCTCATCTATCATACGGTAGTCCATATTTTACATACTGAACATATTTCAGGCCAAAGAGTCCTTGATCTTGAATTTTCTATACTGACTAATTGAGGCCTTCTGATTTCTCATCTATCATACAGTTTTCCATATTTTACATACTGAACATATTTCAGGCCAAGAGTTCTTAATCTTGAACCTTCTATAGAGACTAACTGACTCCTTATTTGACCTTTTGAACATATTGACCAATTCACTCCTTCTGATCTCTCATCAACCATGCAGTAGTCCATATTTGACATACTGAAAATATTTCAAGCTAAAAGAGTCCTTGATCTTGAATTTTCTATACTGACTAATTGAGGCCTTCTGATTTCTCATCTATCATACGGTAGTCCATATTAAACATACTGAACATATTTCAGGCCAAGGTGTTCTCAATCTTGAACTTTCTATAGAGACTAATTGACTCCTTATTTAACCTTTTCAACATCTTTCCTTAGTGACTCTTTCTGATGTCTCAAACCAAACAGTAGTCCATATTTGACATACTGAACATATTTCAGGCCAAAGAGTCCTTGATCTTGACTTTTCTATACTGACTAATTGAGGCCTTCTGATTTCTCATCTATCATACGGTAGTCCATATTTTACATACTGAACATATTTCAGGACAAGAGTTCTCAATCTTGAACCTTCTATAGAGACTAACTGACTCCTTATTTGACCTTTTGAACATATTTCCCAATTCACTCCTTCTGATCTCTCATCAACCATGCAGTAGTCCATATCTGACATACTGAAAATATTTCAAGCTAAAAGAGGCCTTGATCTTGAATTTTCTATACTGACTAATTGAGTCCTTCTGATTTCTCATCTATCATACAGTTTTCCATATTTTACATACTGAACATATTTCAGGCCAAGAGTTCTCAATCTTGAACTTTCTATAGAGACTAATTGACTCCTTATTTGACGTTTTGAACATATTTCCCAATTCACTCCTTCTGATCTCTCATCAACCATGCAGTAGTCCATATTTGACATACTGAAAATATTTCAAGCTAAAAGAGTCCTTGATCTTGAATTTTCTATACTGACTAATTGAGGCCTTCTGATTTCTCATCTATCATACGGTAGTCCATATTAAACATACTGAACATATTTCAGGCCAAGAGTTCTCAATCTTGAACTTTCTATAGAGACTAACTGACTCCTTATTTGACCTTTTGAACATATTTCCTAATTGACTCCTGATCTCTCATCAACCATGCAGTAGTCCATATTTGACATACTGAAAATATTTCAGGCCAAAGAGGCCTTGATCTTGAATGTTCTATACAGACTAATTGAGGTCTTTTGATGTCTCATCAACCGTACGGTAGTCCATATTTTACATACTGAACATATTTCAGGACAAGCGTTCTCAATCTTGAACTTTGTATAGATACTAATTGACTTCTTATTTAACCTTTTGAAGATCTTTCCTAATTGACTTCTTCTGATTTCTCATCTATCATACGGTAGTCCATATTAAACATACTGAACATATTTCAGGCCAAGGTGTTCTCAATCTTGAACATTCTATAGAGACTAATTGATTCCTTATTTGACCTTTTGAACATATTTCCCAATTCACTCCTTCTGATCTCTCATCAACCATGCAGTAGTCCATATTTGACATACTGAAAATATTTCAAGCTAAAAGAGTCCTTGATCTTGAATTTTCTATACTGACTAATTGAGGCCTTCTGATTTCTCATCTATCATACGGTAGTCCATATTAAACATACTGAACATATTTCAGGCCAAGGTGTTCTCAATCTTGAACATTCTATAGAGACTAATTGATTCCTTATTTGACCTTTTGAACATATTTCCCAATTCACTCCTTCTGATCTCTCATCAACCATGCAGTAGTCCATATTTGACATACTGAAAATATTTCAAGCTAAAAGAGTCCTTGATCTTGAATTTTCTATACTGACTAATTGAGGCCTTCTGATTTCTCATCTATCATACGGTAGTCCATATTAAACATACTGAACATATTTCAGGCCAAGGTGTTGTCAATCTTGAACTTTCTATAGAGACTAATTGACTCCTTATTTGACGTTTTGAACATATTTCCCAATTCACTCCTTCTGATCTCTCATCAACCATGCAGTAGTCCATATTTGACATACTGAAAATATTTCAGGCGAAAGAGGCCTTGATCTTGAATTTTCTATAAAGACTAATTGAGGCCTTCTGATTTCTCATCTATCATACAGTTTTCCATATTTTACATACTGAACATATTTCAGGCCAAGAGTTCTCAATCTTGAACTTTCTATAGAGACTAACTGACTCCTTATTTGACCTTTTGAACATATTTCCCAATTGACTTCTGATCTCTCATCAACCATGCAGTAGTCCATATTTTACATACTGAACATATTTCAGTCCAAGAGTTCTCAATCTTGAACTTTCTATAGAGACTAATTGACTCCTTATTTAAACTTTTTTACATCTTTCCTAATTGACTTCTTTTGATTTCTCATCTATCATACGGTAGTCCATATTAAACATACTGAACATATTTCAGGCCAAGGTGTTCTCAATCTTGAACTTTCTATAGAGACTAATTGATTCCTTATTTGACCTTTTGAACATATTTCCCAATTCACTCCCTGTGATCTCTCATCAACCATGCAGTAGTCCATATTTGACATACTGAAAATATTTCAGGCGAAAGAGGCCTTGATCTTGAAATTTCTATAAAGACTAATTGAGGCCTTCTGATTTCTCATCTATCATACGGTAGTCCATATTATACATACTGAACATATTTCAGGCCAAAGAGTCCTTGATCTTGAATTTTCTATACTGACTAATTGAGGCCTTCTGATTTCTCATCTATCATACAGTTTTCCATATTTTACATACTGAACATATTTCAGGCCAAGAGTTCTTAATCTTGAACCTTCTATAGAGACTAACTGACTCCTTATTTGACCTTTTGAACATATTGACCAATTCACTCCTTCTGATCTCTCATCAACCATGCAGTAGTCCATATTTGACATACTGAAAATATTTCAAGCTAAAAGAGTCCTTGATCTTGAATTTTCTATACTGACTAATTGAGGCCTTCTGATTTCTCATCTATCATACGGTAGTCCATATTAAACATACTGAACATATTTCAGGCCAAGGTGTTCTCAATCTTGAACTTTCTATAGAGACTAATTGACTCCTTATTTAACCTTTTCAACATCTTTCCTTAGTGACTCTTTCTGATGTCTCAAATCAAACAGTAGTCCATATTTGACATACTGAACATATTTTAGGCCAAAGAGTCCTTGATCTTGACTTTTCTATACTGACTAATTGAGGCCTTCTGATTTCTCATCTATCATACGGTAGTCCATATTTTACATACTGAACATATTTCAGGACAAGAGTTCTCAATCTTGAACCTTCTATAGAGACTAACTGACTCCTTATTTGACCTTTTGAACATATTTCCCAATTCACTCCTTCTGATCTCTCATCAACCATGCAGTAGTCCATATCTGACATACTGAAAATATTTCAAGCTAAAAGAGGCCTTGATCTTGAATTTTCTATACTGACTAATTGAGTCCTTCTGATTTCTCATCTATCATACAGTTTTCCATATTTTACATACTGAACATATTTCAGGCCAAGAGTTCTCAATCTTGAACTTTCTATAGAGACTAATTGACTCCTTATTTGACGTTTTGAACATATTTCCCAATTCACTCCTTCTGATCTCTCATCAACCATGCAGTAGTCCATATTTGACATACTGAAAATATTTCAAGCTAAAAGAGTCCTTGATCTTGAATTTTCTATACTGACTAATTGAGGCCTTCTGATTTCTCATCTATCATACGGTAGTCCATATTAAACATACTGAACATATTTCAGGCCAAGAGTTCTCAATCTTGAACTTTCTATAGAGACTAACTGACTCCTTATTTGACCTTTTGAACATATTTCCTAATTGACTCCTGATCTCTCATCAACCATGCAGTAGTCCATATTTGACATACTGAAAATATTTCAGGCCAAAGAGGCCTTGATCTTGAATGTTCTATACAGACTAATTGAGGTCTTTTGATGTCTCATCAACCGTACGGTAGTCCATATTTTACATACTGAACATATTTCAGGACAAGCGTTCTCAATCTTGAACTTTGTATAGATACTAATTGACTTCTTATTTAACCTTTTGAACATCTTTCCTAATTGACTTCTTCTGATTTCTCATCTATCATACGGTAGTCCATATTAAACATACTGAACATATTTCAGGCCAAGGTGTTCTCAATCTTGAACATTCTATAGAGACTAATTGATTCCTTATTTGACCTTTTGAACATATTTCCCAATTCACTCCTTCTGATCTCTCATCAACCATGCAGTAGTCCATATTTGACATACTGAAAATATTTCAAGCTAAAAGAGTCCTTGATCTTGAATTTTCTATACTGACTAATTGAGGCCTTCTGATTTCTCATCTATCATACGGTAGTCCATATTAAACATACTGAACATATTTCAGGCCAAGGTGTTCTCAATCTTGAACATTCTATAGAGACTAATTGATTCCTTATTTGACCTTTTGAACATATTTCCCAATTCACTCCTTCTGATCTCTCATCAACCATGCAGTAGTCCATATTTGACATACTGAAAATATTTCAAGCTAAAAGAGTCCTTGATCTTGAATTTTCTATACTGACTAATTGAGGCCTTCTGATTTCTCATCTATCATACGGTAGTCCATATTAAACATACTGAACATATTTCAGGCCAAGGTGTTGTCAATCTTGAACTTTCTATAGAGACTAATTGACTCCTTATTTGACGTTTTGAACATATTTCCCAATTCACTCCTTCTGATCTCTCATCAACCATGCAGTAGTCCATATTTGACATACTGAAAATATTTCAGGCGAAAGAGGCCTTGATCTTGAATTTTCTATAAAGACTAATTGAGGCCTTCTGATTTCTCATCTATCATACAGTTTTCCATATTTTACATACTGAACATATTTCAGGCCAAGAGTTCTCAATCTTGAACTTTCTATAGAGACTAACTGACTCCTTATTTGACCTTTTGAACATATTTCCCAATTGACTTCTGATCTCTCATCAACCATGCAGTAGTCCATATTTTACATACTGAACATATTTCAGTCCAAGAGTTCTCAATCTTGAACTTTCTATAGAGACTAATTGACTCCTTATTTAAACTTTTGAACATCTTTCCTAATTGACTTCTTTTGATTTCTCATCTATCATACGGTAGTCCATATTAAACATACTGAACATATTTCAGGCCAAGGTGTTCTCAATCTTGAACTTTCTATAGAGACTAATTGATTCCTTATTTGACCTTTTGAACATATTTCCCAATTCACTCCTTGTGATCTCTCATCAACCATGCAGTAGTCCATATTTGACATACTGAAAATATTTCAGGCGAAAGAGGCCTTGATCTTGAAATTTCTATAAAGACTAATTGAGGCCTTCTGATTTCTCATCTATCATACGGTAGTCCATATTTTACATACTGAACATATTTCAGGCCAAAGAGTCCTTGATCTTGAATTTTCTATACTGACTAATTGAGGCCTTCTGATTTCTCATCTATCATACAGTTTTCCATATTTTACATACTGAACATATTTCAGGCCAAGAGTTCTCAATCTTGAACCTTCTATAGAGACTAACTGACTCCTTATTTGACCTTTTGAACATATTGACCAATTCACTCCTTCTGATCTCTCATCAACCATGCAGTAGTCCATATTTGACATACTGAAAATATTTCAAGCTAAAAGAGTCCTTGATCTTGAATTTTCTATACTGACTAATTGAGGCCTTCTGATTTCTCATCTATCATACGGTAGTCCATATTAAACATACTGAACATATTTCAGGCCAAGGTGTTCTCAATCTTGAACTTTCTATAGAGACTAATTGACTCCTTATTTAACCTTTTCAACATCTTTCCTTAGTGACTCTTTCTGATGTCTCAAACCAAACAGTAGTCCATATTTGACATACTGAACATATTTCAGGCCAAAGAGTCCTTGATCTTGACTTTTCTATACTGACTAATTGAGGCCTTCTGATTTCTCATCTATCATACGGTAGTCCATATTTTACATACTGAACATATTTCAGGACAAGAGTTCTCAATCTTGAACCTTCTATAGAGACTAACTGACTCCTTATTTGACCTTTTGAACATATTTCCCAATTCACTCCTTCTGATCTCTCATCAACCATGCAGTAGTCCATATCTGACATACTGAAAATATTTCAAGCTAAAAGAGGCCTTGATCTTGAATTTTCTATACTGACTAATTGAGTCCTTCTGATTTCTCATCTATCATACAGTTTTCCATATTTTACATACTGAACATATTTCAGGCCAAGAGTTCTCAATCTTGAACTTTCTATAGAGACTAATTGACTCCTTATTTGACGTTTTGAACATATTTCCCAATTCACTCCTTCTGATCTCTCATCAACCATGCAGTAGTCCATATTTGACATACTGAAAATATTTCAAGCTAAAAGAGTCCTTGATCTTGAATTTTCTATACTGACTAATTGAGGCCTTCTGATTTCTCATCTATCATACGGTAGTCCATATTAAACATACTGAACATATTTCAGGCCAAGAGTTCTCAATCTTGAACTTTCTATAGAGACTAATTGACTCCTTATTTAAACTTTTGAACATCTTTCCTAATTGACTTCTTCTGATTTCTCATCTATCATACGGTAGTCCATATTAAATATACTGAACATATTTCAGGCCAAGGTGTTCTCAATCTTGAACTTTCTATAGAGACTAATTGACTCCTTATTTGACCTTTTGAACATATTTCCCAATTCACTCCTTCTGATCTCTCATCAACCATGCAGTAGTCCATATTTGACATACTGAAAATATTTCAGGCGAAAGAGGCCTTCATCTTGAATTTTCTATAAAGACTAATTGAGGCCTTCTGATTTCTCATCTATCATACGGTAGTGCATATTTTACATACTGAACATATTTCAGGCCAAAGAGTCCTTGATCTTGAATTTTCTATACTGACTAATTGAGGCCTTCTGATTTCTCATCTATCATACAGTTTTCCATATTTTACATACTGAACATATTTCAGGCCAAGAGTTCTCAATCTTGAACTTTCTATAGAGACTAACTGACTCCTTATTTGACCTTTTGAACATATTTCCCAATTGACTTCTGATCTCTCATCAACCATGCAGTAGTCCATATTTGACATACTGAAAATATTTCAGGCTAAAGAGGCCTTGATCTTGAATTTTTTATACAGACTAATCGAGGTCTTTTGATATCTCATTAATCAGACGGTAGTCCATATTTTACATACTGAACATATTTCAGGCCAAGGAGTTCTCAATCTTGACCTTTCTATAGAGACTAATTGACTCCTTATTTGACCTTTTCAACATCTTTCCTAAGTGACTCTTTCTGATGTCTCAAACCAAACAGTAGTCCATATTTGACATACTGAACATATTTCAGGCCAAAGAGTCCTTGATCTTGACTTTTCTATACTGACTAATTGAGGCCTTCTGATTTCTCATCTATCATACGGTAGTCCATATTTTACATACTGAACATATTTCAGGACAAGAGTTCTCAATCTTGAACCTTCTATAGAGACTAACTGACTCCTTATTTGACCTTTTGAACATATTTCCCAATTCACTCCTTCTGATCTCTCATCAACCATGCAGTAGTCCATATTTGACATACTGAAAATATTTCAAGCTAAAAGAGGCCTTGATCTTGAATTTTCTATACTGACTAATTGAGGCCTTCTGATTTCTCATCTATCATACAGTTTTCCATATTTTACATACTGAACATATTTCAGGCCAATAGTTCTCAATCTTGAACTTTCTATAGAGACTAACTGACTCCTTATTTGACCTTTTGAACATATTTCCCAATTGACTCCTGATCTCTCATCAACCATGCAGTAGTCCATATTTGACATACTGAAAATATTTCAGGCCAAAGAGGCCTTGATCTTGAATGTTCTATACAGACTAATTGAGGTCTTTTGATGTCTCATCAACCGTACGGTAGTCCATATTTTACATACTGAACATATTTCAGGACAAGCGTTCTCAATCTTGAACTTTGTATAGATACTAATTGACTTCTTATTTAACCTTTTGAAGATCTTTCCTAATTGACTTCTTCTGATTTCTCATCTATCATACGGTAGTCCATATTAAACATACTGAACATATTTCAGGCCAAGGTGTTCTCAATCTTGAACATTCTATAGAGACTAATTGATTCCTTATTTGACCTTTTGAACATATTTCCCAATTCACTCCTTCTGATCTCTCATCAACCATGCAGTAGTCCATATTTGACATACTGAAAATATTTCAAGCTAAAAGAGTCCTTGATCTTGAATTTTCTATACTGACTAATTGAGGCCTTCTGATTTCTCATCTATCATACGGTAGTCCATATTAAACATACTGAACATATTTCAGGCCAAGGTGTTCTCAATCTTGAACATTCTATAGAGACTAATTGATTCCTTATTTGACCTTTTGAACATATTTCCCAATTCACTCCTTCTGATCTCTCATCAACCATGCAGTAGTCCATATTTGACATACTGAAAATATTTCAAGCTAAAAGAGTCCTTGATCTTGAATTTTCTATACTGACTAATTGAGGCCTTCTGATTTCTCATCTATCATACGGTAGTCCATATTAAACATACTGAACATATTTCAGGCCAAGGTGTTGTCAATCTTGAACTTTCTATAGAGACTAATTGACTCCTTATTTGACGTTTTGAACATATTTCCCAATTCACTCCTTCTGATCTCTCATCAACCATGCAGTAGTCCATATTTGACATACTGAAAATATTTCAGGCGAAAGAGGCCTTGATCTTGAATTTTCTATAAAGACTAATTGAGGCCTTCTGATTTCTCATCTATCATACAGTTTTCCATATTTTACATACTGAACATATTTCAGGCCAAGAGTTCTCAATCTTGAACTTTCTATAGAGACTAACTAACTCCTTATTTGACCTTTTGAACATATTTCCCAATTGACTTCTGATCTCTCATCAACCATGCAGTAGTCCATATTTTACATACTGAACATATTTCAGTCCAAGAGTTCTCAATCTTGAACTTTCTATAGAGACTAATTGACTCCTTATTTAAACTTTTGAACATCTTTCCTAATTGACTTCTTTTGATTTCTCATCTATCATACGGTAGTCCATATTAAACATACTGAACATATTTCAGGCCAAGGTGTTCTCAATCTTGAACTTTCTATAGAGACTAATTGATTCCTTATTTGACCTTTTGAACATATTTCCCAATTCACTCCCTGTGATCTCTCATCAACCATGCAGTAGTCCATATTTGACATACTGAAAATATTTCAGGCGAAAGAGGCCTTGATCTTGAAATTTCTATAAAGACTAATTGAGGCCTTCTGATTTCTCATCTATCATACGGTAGTCCATATTTTACATACTGAACATATTTCAGGCCAAAGAGTCCTTGATCTTGAATTTTCTATACTGACTAATTGAGGCCTTCTGATTTCTCATCTATCATACAGTTTTCCATATTTTACATACTGAACATATTTCAGGCCAAGAGTTCTCAATCTTGAACCTTCTATAGAGACTAACTGACTCCTTATTTGACCTTTTGAACATATTGACCAATTCACTCCTTCTGATCTCTCATCAACCATGCAGTAGTCCATATTTGACATACTGAAAATATTTCAAGCTAAAAGAGTCCTTGATCTTGAATTTTCTATACTGACTAATTGAGGCCTTCTGATTTCTCATCTATCATACGGTAGTCCATATTAAACATACTGAACATATTTCAGGCCAAGGTGTTCTCAATCTTGAACTTTCTATAGAGACTAATTGACTCCTTATTTAACCTTTTCAACATCTTTCCTTAGTGACTCTTTCTGATGTCTCAAACCAAACAGTAGTCCATATTTGACATACTGAACATATTTCAGGCCAAAGAGTCCTTGATCTTGACTTTTCTATACTGACTAATTGAGGCCTTCTGATTTCTCATCTATCATACGGTAGTCCATATTTTACATACTGAACATATTTCAGGACAAGAGTTCTCAATCTTGAACCTTCTATAGAGACTAACTGACTCCTTATTTGACCTTTTGAACATATTTCCCAATTCACTCCTTCTGATCTCTCATCAACCATGCAGTAGTCCATATCTGACATACTGAAAATATTTCAAGCTAAAAGAGGCCTTGATCTTGAATTTTCTATACTGACTAATTGAGTCCTTCTGATTTCTCATCTATCATACAGTTTTCCATATTTTACATACTGAACATATTTCAGGCCAAGAGTTCTCAATCTTGAACTTTCTATAGAGACTAATTGACTCCTTATTTGACGTTTTGAACATATTTCCCAATTCACTCCTTCTGATCTCTCATCAACCATGCAGTAGTCCATATTTGACATACTGAAAATATTTCAAGCTAAAAGAGTCCTTGATCTTGAATTTTCTATACTGACTAATTGAGGCCTTCTGATTTCTCATCTATCATACGGTAGTCCATATTAAACATACTGAACATATTTCAGGCCAAGGTGTTCTCAATCTTGATCTTTCTATAGAGACTAACTGACTCCTTATTTGACCTTTTGAACATATTTCCCAATTGACTCCTGATCTCTCATCAACCATGCAATAGTCCATATTTGACATACTGAAAATATTTCAGGCCAAAGAGGCCTTGATCTTGAATGTTCTATACAGACTAATTGAGGTCTTTTGATGTCTCATCAACCGTACGGTAGTCCATATTTTACATACTGAATATATTTCAGGACAAGCGTTCTCAATCTTGAACTTTGTATAGATACTAATTGACTTCTTATTTAACCTTTTGAAGATCTTTCCTAATTGACTTCTTCTGATTTCTCATCTATCATACGGTAGTCCATATTAAACATACTGAACATATTTCAGGCCAAGGTGTTCTCAATCTTGAACTTTCTATAGAGACTAATTGACTCCTTATTTGACGTTTTGAACATATTTCCCAATTCACTCCTTCTGATCTCTCATCAACCATGCAGTAGTCCATATTTGACATACTGAAAATATTTCAGGCGAAAGAGGCCTTGATCTTGAATTTTCTATAAAGACTAATTGAGGCCTTCTGAATTCTCATCTATCATACAGTTTTCCATATTTTACATACTGAACATATTTCAGGCCAAGAGTTCTCAATCTTGAACTTTCTATAGAGACTAACTGACTCCTTATTTGACCTTTTGAACATATTTCCCAATTGACTTCTGATCTCTCATCAACCATGCAGTAGTCCATATTTGACATACTGAAAATATTTCAGGCTAAAGAGGCCTTGATCTTGAATTTTTTATACAGACTAATAGAGGTCTTTTGATATCTCATTAATCAGACGGTAGTCCATATTTTACATACTGAACATATTTCAGGCCAAGGAGTTCTCAATCTTGACCTTTCTATAGAGACTAATTGACTCCTTATTTGACCTTTTCAACATCTTTCCTAATTGACTTCTTCTGATTTCTCATCTATCATACGGTAGTCCATATTAAATATACTGAACATATTTCAGGCCAAGGTGTTCTCAATCTTGAACTTTCTATAGAGACTAATTGACTCCTTATTTGGCCTTTTGAACATATTTCCCAATTCACTCCTTCTGATCTCTCATCAACCATGCAGTAGTCCATATTTGACATACTGAAAATATTTCAGGCGAAAGAGGCCTTCATCTTGAATTTTCTATAAAGACTAATTGAGGCCTTCTGATTTCTCATCTATCATACGGTAGTGCACATTTTACATACTGAACATATTTCAGGCCAAAGAGTCCTTGATCTTGAATTTTCTATACTAACTAATTGAGGCCTTCTGATTTCTCATCTATCATACAGTTTTCCATATTTTACATACTGAACATATTTCAGGCCAAGAGTTCTCAATCTTGAACCTTCTATAGAGACTAACTGACTCCTTATTTGACCTTTTGAACATATTTCCCAATTCACTCCTTCTGATCTCTCATCAACCATGCAGTAGTCCATATTTGACATACTGAAAATATTTCAAGCTAAAAGAGGCCTTGATCTTGAATTTTCTATACTGACTAATTGAGGCCTTCTGATTTCTCATCTATCATACGGTAGTCCATATTAAACATACTGAACATATTTCAGGCCAAGGTGTTCTCAATCTTGAACTTTCTATAGAGACTAATTGACTCCTTATTTGACGTTTTGAACATATTTCCCAATTCACTCCTTCTGATCTCTCATCAACCATGCAGTAGTCCATATTTGACATACTGAAAATATTTCAGGCGAAAGAGGCCTTGATCTTGAATTTTCTATAAAGACTAATTGAGGCCTTCTGAATTCTCATCTATCATACAGTTTTCCATATTTTACATACTGAACATATTTCAGGCCAAGAGTTCTCAATCTTGAACTTTCTATAGAGACTAACTGACTCCTTATTTGACCTTTTGAACATATTTCCCAATTGACTTCTGATCTCTCATCAACCATGCAGTAGTCCATATTTGACATACTGAAAATATTTCAGGCTAAAGAGGCCTTGATCTTGAATTTTTTATACAGACTAATAGAGGTCTTTTGATATCTCATTAATCAGACGGTAGTCCATATTTTACATACTGAACATATTTCAGGCCAAGGAGTTCTCAATCTTGACCTTTCTATAGAGACTAATTGACTCCTTATTTGACCTTTTCAACATCTTTCCTAAGTGACTCTTTCTGATGTCTCAAACCAAACAGTAGTCCATATTTGACATACTGAACATATTTCAGGCCAAGGTGTTCTCAATGTTGAACTTTCTATAGAGACTAATTGATTCCTTATTTGACCTTTTGAACATATTTCCCAATTCACTCCTTCTGATCTCTCATCAACCATGCAGTAGTCCATATTAAACATACTGAACATATTTCAGGCCAAGGTGTTCTCAATCTTGAACATTCTATAGAGACTAATTGATTCCTTATTTGACCTTTTGAACATATTTCCCAATTCACTCCTTCTGATGTCTCATCAACCATGCAGTAGTCCATATTTGACATACTGAAAATATTTCAAGCTAAAAGAGTCCTTGATCTTGAATTTTCTATACTGACTAATTGAGGCCTTCTGATTTCTCATCTATCATACGGTAGTCCATATTAAACATACTGAACATATTTCAGGCCAAGGTGTTCTCAATCTTGAACTTTCTATAGAGACTAATTGACTCCTTATTTGACGTTTTGAACATATTTCCCAATTCACTCCTTCTGATCTCTCATCAACCATGCAGTAGTCCATATTTGACATACTGAAAATATTTCAGGTGAAAGAGGCCTTGATCTTGAATTTTCTATAAAGACTAATTGAGGCCTTCTGATTTCTCATCTATCATACAGTTTTCCATATTTTACATACTGAACATATTTCAGGCCAAGACTTCTCAATCTTGAACTTTCTATAGAGACTAACTGACTCCTTATTTGACCTTTTGAACATATTTCCCAATTGACTCCTGATCTCTCATCAACCATGCAGTAGTCCATATTTGACATACTGAAAATATTTTAGGCCAAAGAGGCCTTGATCTTGAATGTTCTATACAGACTAATTGAGGTCTTTTGATGTCTCATCAACCGTACGGTAGTTCATATTTTACATACTGAACATATTTCAGGCCAAGAGTTCTCAATCTTGAACTTTCTATAGAGACTAATTGACTCCTTATTTAAACTTTTGAACATCTTTCCTAATTGACTTCTTCTGATTTCTCATCTATCATACGGTAGTCCATATTAAATATACTGAACATATTTCAGGCCAAGGTGTTCTCAATCTTGAACTTTCTATAGAGACTAATTGACTCCTTATTTGGCCTTTTGAACATATTTCCCAATTCACTCCTTCTGATCTCTCATCAACCATGCAGTAGTCCATATTTGACATACTGAAAATATTTCAGGCGAAAGAGGCCTTCATCTTGAATTTTCTATAAAGACTAATTGAGGCCTTCTGATTTCTCATCTATCATACGGTAGTGCACATTTTACATACTGAACATATTTCAGGCCAAAGAGTCCTTGATCTTGAATTTTCTATACTAACTAATTGAGGCCTTCTGATTTCTCATCTATCATACAGTTTTCCATATTTTACATACTGAACATATTTCAGGCCAAGAGTTCTCAATCTTGAACCTTCTATAGAGACTAACTGACTCCTTATTTGACCTTTTGAACATATTTCCCAATTCACTCCTTCTGATCTCTCATCAACCATGCAGTAGTCCATATTTGACATACTGAAAATATTTCAAGCTAAAAGAGGCCTTGATCTTGAATTTTCTATACTGACTAATTGAGGCCTTCTGATTTCTCATCTATCATACAGTTTTCCATATTTTACATACTGAACATATTTCAGGCCAAGAGTTCTCAATCTTGAACTTTCTATAGAGACTAACTGACTCCTTATTTGACCTTTTGAACATATTTCCCAATTGACTTCTGATCTCTCATCAACCATGCAGTAGTCCATATTTGACATACTGAAAATATTTCAGGCTAAAGAGGCCTTGATCTTGAATTTTTTATACAGACTAATCGAGGTCTTTTGATATCTCATTAATCAGACGGTAGTCCATATTTTACATACTGAACATATTTCAGGCCAAGGAGTTCTCAATCTTGACCTTTCTATAGAGACTAATTGACTCCTTATTTGACCTTTTCAACATCTTTCCTAAGTGACTCTTTCTGATGTCTCAAACCAAACAGTAGTCCATATTTGACATACTGAACATATTTCAGGCCAAAGAGTCCTTGATCTTGACTTTTCTATACTGACTAATTGAGGCCTTCTGATTTCTCATCTATCATACGGTAGTCCATATTTTACATACTGAACATATTTCAGGACAAGAGTTCTCAATCTTGAACCTTCTATAGAGACTAACTGACTCCTTATTTGACCTTTTGAACATATTTCCCAATTCACTCCTTCTGATCTCTCATCAACCATGCAGTAGTCCATATTTGACATACTGAAAATATTTCAAGCTAAAAGAGGCCTTGATCTTGAATTTTCTATACTGACTAATTGAGGCCTTCTGATTTCTCATCTATCATACAGTTTTCCATATTTTACATACTGAACATATTTCAGGCCAATAGTTCTCAATCTTGAACTTTCTATAGAGACTAACTGACTCCTTATTTGACCTTTTGAACATATTTCCCAATTCACTCCTTCTGATCTCTCATCAACCATGCAGTAGTCCATATTTGACATACTGAAAATATTTCAAGCTAAAAGAGGCCTTGATCTTAAATTTTCTATACTGACTAATTGAGGCCTTCTGATTTCTCATCTATCATACAGTTTTCCATATTTTACATACTGAACATATTTCAGGCCAAGAGTTCTCAATCTTGAACTTTCTATAGAGACTAACTGACTCCTTATTTGACCTTTTGAACATATTTCCCAATTGACTTCTGATCTCTCATCAACCATGCAGTAGTCCATATTTGACATACTGAAAATATTTCAGGCTAAAGAGGCCTTGATCTTGAATTTTTTATACAGACTAATCGAGGTCTTTTGATATCTCATTAATCAGACGGTAGTCCATATTTTACATACTGAACATATTTCAGGCCAAGGAGTTCTCAATCTTGACCTTTCTATAGAGACTAATTGACTCCTTATTTGACCTTTTCAACATCTTTCCTAAGTGACTCTTTCTGATGTCTCAAACCAAACAGTAGTCCATATTTGACATACTGAACATATTTCAGGCCAAAGAGTCCTTGATCTTGACTTTTCTATACTGACTAATTGAGGCCTTCTGATTTCTCATCTATCATACGGTAGTCCATATTTTACATACTGAACATATTTCAGGACAAGAGTTCTCAATCTTGAACCTTCTATAGAGACTAACTGACTCCTTATTTGACCTTTTGAACATATTTCCCAATTCACTCCTTCTGATCTCTCATCAACCATGCAGTAGTCCATATTTGACATACTGAAAATATTTCAAGCTAAAAGAGGCCTTGATCTTGAATTTTCTATACTGACTAATTGAGGCCTTCTGATTTCTCATCTATCATACAGTTTTCCATATTTTACATACTGAACATATTTCAGGCCAATAGTTCTCAATCTTGAACTTTCTATAGAGACTAACTGACTCCTTATTTGACCTTTTGAACATATTTCCCAATTGACTCCTGATCTCTCATCAACCATGCAGTAGTCCATATTTGACATACTGAAAATATTTCAGGCCAAAGAGGCCTTGATCTTGAATGTTCTATACAGACTAATTGAGGTCTTTTGATGTCTCATCAACCGTACGGTAGTTCATATTTTACATACTGAACATATTTCAGGCCAAGAGTTCTCAATCTTGAACTTTCTATAGAGACTAATTGACTCCTTATTTAAACTTTTGAACATCTTTCCTAATTGACTTCTTCTGATTTCTCATCTATCATACGGTAGTCCATATTAAATATACTGAACATATTTCAGGCCAAGGTGTTCTCAATCTTGAACTTTCTATAGAGACTAATTGACTCCTTATTTGGCCTTTTGAACATATTTCCCAATTCACTCCTTCTGATCTCTCATCAACCATGCAGTAGTCCATATTTGACATACTGAAAATATTTCAGGCGAAAGAGGCCTTCATCTTGAATTTTCTATAAAGACTAATTGAGGCCTTCTGATTTCTCATCTATCATACGGTAGTGCACATTTTACATACTGAACATATTTCAGGCCAAAGAGTCCTTGATCTTGAATTTTCTATACTAACTAATTGAGGCCTTCTGATTTCTCATCTATCATACAGTTTTCCATATTTTACATACTGAACATATTTCAGGCCAAGAGTTCTCAATCTTGAACCTTCTATAGAGACTAACTGACTCCTTATTTGACCTTTTGAACATATTTCCCAATTCACTCCTTCTGATCTCTCATCAACCATGCAGTAGTCCATATTTGACATACTGAAAATATTTCAAGCTAAAAGAGGCCTTGATCTTGAATTTTCTATACTGACTAATTGAGGCCTTCTGATTTCTCATCTATCATACAGTTTTCCATATTTTACATACTGAACATATTTCAGGCCAAGAGTTCTCAATCTTGAACTTTCTATAGAGACTAACTGACTCCTTATTTGACCTTTTGAACATATTTCCCAATTGACTTCTGATCTCTCATCAACCATGCAGTAGTCCATATTTGACATACTGAAAATATTTCAGGCTAAAGAGGCCTTGATCTTGAATTTTTTATACAGACTAATCGAGGTCTTTTGATATCTCATTAATCAGACGGTAGTCCATATTTTACATACTGAACATATTTCAGGCCAAGGAGTTCTCAATCTTGACCTTTCTATAGAGACTAATTGACTCCTTATTTGACCTTTTCAACATCTTTCCTAAGTGACTCTTTCTGATGTCTCAAACCAAACAGTAGTCCATATTTGACATACTGAACATATTTCAGGCCAAAGAGTCCTTGATCTTGACTTTTCTATACTGACTAATTGAGGCCTTCTGATTTCTCATCTATCATACGGTAGTCCATATTTTACATACTGAACATATTTCAGGACAAGAGTTCTCAATCTTGAACCTTCTATAGAGACTAACTGACTCCTTATTTGACCTTTTGAACATATTTCCCAATTCACTCCTTCTGATCTCTCATCAACCATGCAGTAGTCCATATTTGACATACTGAAAATATTTCAAGCTAAAAGAGGCCTTGATCTTGAATTTTCTATACTGACTAATTGAGGCCTTCTGATTTCTCATCTATCATACAGTTTTCCATATTTTACATACTGAACATATTTCAGGCCAATAGTTCTCAATCTTGAACTTTCTATAGAGACTAACTGACTCCTTATTTGACCTTTTGAACATATTTCCCAATTCACTCCTTCTGATCTCTCATCAACCATGCAGTAGTCCATATTTGACATACTGAAAATATTTCAAGCTAAAAGAGGCCTTGATCTTAAATTTTCTATACTGACTAATTGAGGCCTTCTGATTTCTCATCTATCATACAGTTTTCCATATTTTACATACTGAACATATTTCAGGCCAAGAGTTCTCAATCTTGAACTTTCTATAGAGACTAACTGACTCCTTATTTGACCTTTTGAACATATTTCCCAATTGACTTCTGATCTCTCATCAACCATGCAGTAGTCCATATTTGACATACTGAAAATATTTCAGGCTAAAGAGGCCTTGATCTTGAATTTTTTATACAGACTAATCGAGGTCTTTTGATATCTCATTAATCAGACGGTAGTCCATATTTTACATACTGAACATATTTCAGGCCAAGGAGTTCTCAATCTTGACCTTTCTATAGAGACTAATTGACTCCTTATTTGACCTTTTCAACATCTTTCCTAAGTGACTCTTTCTGATGTCTCAAACCAAACAGTAGTCCATATTTGACATACTGAACATATTTCAGGCCAAAGAGTCCTTGATCTTGACTTTTCTATACTGACTAATTGAGGCCTTCTGATTTCTCATCTATCATACGGTAGTCCATATTTTACATACTGAACATATTTCAGGACAAGAGTTCTCAATCTTGAACCTTCTATAGAGACTAACTGACTCCTTATTTGACCTTTTGAACATATTTCCCAATTCACTCCTTCTGATCTCTCATCAACCATGCAGTAGTCCATATTTGACATACTGAAAATATTTCAAGCTAAAAGAGGCCTTGATCTTGAATTTTCTATACTGACTAATTGAGGCCTTCTGATTTCTCATCTATCATACAGTTTTCCATATTTTACATACTGAACATATTTCAGGCCAATAGTTCTCAATCTTGAACTTTCTATAGAGACTAACTGACTCCTTATTTGACCTTTTGAACATATTTCCCAATTGACTCCTGATCTCTCATCAACCATGCAGTAGTCCATATTTGACATACTGAAAATATTTCAGGCCAAAGAGGCCTTGATCTTGAATGTTCTATACAGACTAATTGAGGTCTTTTGATGTCTCATCAACCGTACGGTAGTCCATATTTTACATACTGAACATATTTCAGGACAAGCGTTCTCAATCTTGAACTTTGTATAGATACTAATTGACTTCTTATTTAACCTTTTGAACATCTTTCCTAATTGACTTCTTCTGATTTCTCATCTATCATACGGTAGTCCATATTAAACATACTGAACATATTTCAGGCCAAGGTGTTCTCAATCTTGAACATTCTATAGAGACTAATTGATTCCTTATTTGACCTTTTGAACATATTTCCCAATTCACTCCTTCTGATCTCTCATCAACCATGCAGTAGTCCATATTTGACATACTGAAAATATTTCAAGCTAAAAGAGTCCTTGATCTTGAATTTTCTATACTGACTAATTGAGGCCTTCTGATTTCTCATCTATCATACGGTAGTCCATATTAAACATACTGAACATATTTCAGGCCAAGGTGTTCTCAATCTTGATCTTTCTATAGAGACTAACTGACTCCTTATTTGACCTTTTGAACATATTTCCCAATTGACTCCTGATCTCTCATCAACCATGCAATAGTCCATATTTGACATACTGAAAATATTTCAGGCCAAAGAGGCCTTGATCTTGAATGTTCTATACAGACTAATTGAGGTCTTTTGATGTCTCATCAACCGTACGGTAGTCCATATTTTACATACTGAATATATTTCAGGACAAGCGTTCTCAATCTTGAACTTTGTATAGATACTAATTGACTTCTTATTTAACCTTTTGAAGATCTTTCCTAATTGACTTCTTCTGATTTCTCATCTATCATACGGTAGTCCATATTAAACATACTGAACATATTTCAGGCCAAGGTGTTCTCAATCTTGAACATTCTATAGAGACTAATTGATTCCTTATTTGACCTTTTGAACATATTTCCCAATTCACTCCTTCTGATCTCTCATCAACCATGCAGTAGTCCATATTTGACATACTGAAAATATTTCAAGCTAAAAGAGTCCTTGATCTTGAATTTTCTATACTGACTAATTGAGGCCTTCTGATTTCTCATCTATCATACGGTAGTCCATATTAAACATACTGAACATATTTCAGGCCAAGGTGTTGTCAATCTTGAACTTTCTATAGAGACTAATTGACTCCTTATTTGACGTTTTGAACATATTTCCCAATTCACTCCTTCTGATCTCTCATCAACCATGCAGTAGTCCATATTTGACATACTGAAAATATTTCAGGCGAAAGAGGCCTTGATCTTGAATTTTCTATAAAGACTAATTGAGGCCTTCTGATTTCTCATCTATCATACAGTTTTCCATATTTTACATACTGAACATATTTCAGGCCAAGAGTTCTCAATCTTGAACTTTCTATAGAGACTAACTGACTCCTTATTTGACCTTTTGAACATATTTCCCAATTGACTTCTGATCTCTCATCAACCATGCAGTAGTCCATATTTGACATACTGAAAATATTTCAGGCCAAAGAGGCCTTGATCTTGAATGTTCTATACAGACTAATTGAGGTCTTTTGATGTCTCATCAACCGTACGGTAGTCCATATTTTACATACTGAACATATTTCAGTCCAAGAGTTCTCAATCTTGAACTTTCTATAGAGACTAATTGACTCCTTATTTAAACTTTTGAACATCTTTCCTAATTGACTTCTTCTGATTTCTCATCTATCATACGGTAGTCCATATTAAACATACTGAACATATTTCAGGCCAAGGTGTTCTCAATCTTGAACTTTCTATAGAGACTAACTTACTCCTTATTTGACCTTTTGAACATATTTCCCAATTCACTCCTTCTTATCTCTCATCAACCATGCAGTAGTCCATATCTGACATACTGAAAATATTTCAAGCTAAAAGAGGCCTTGATCTTGAATTTTCTATACTGACTAATTGAGTCCTTCTGATTTCTCATCTATCATACAGTTTTCCATATTTTACATACTGAACATATTTCAGGCCAAGAGTTCTCAATCTTGAACTTTCTATAGAGACTAATTGACTCCTTATTTGACGTTTTGAACATATTTCCCAATTCACTCCTTCTGATCTCTCATCAACCATGCAGTAGTCCATATTTGACATACTGAAAATATTTCAAGCTAAAAGAGTCCTTGATCTTGAATTTTCTATACTGACTAATTGAGGCCTTCTGATTTCTCATCTATCATACGGTAGTCCATATTAAACATACTGAACATATTTCAGGCCAAGGTGTTCTCAATCTTGATCTTTCTATAGAGACTAACTGACTCCTTATTTGACCTTTTGAACATATTTCCCAATTGACTCCTGATCTCTCATCAACCATGCAATAGTCCATATTTGACATACTGAAAATATTTCAGGCCAAAGAGGCCTTGATCTTGAATGTTCTATACAGACTAATTGAGGTCTTTTGATGTCTCATCAACCGTACGGTAGTCCATATTTTACATACTGAATATATTTCAGGACAAGCGTTCTCAATCTTGAACTTTGTATAGATACTAATTGACTTCTTATTTAACCTTTTGAAGATCTTTCCTAATTGACTTCTTCTGATTTCTCATCTATCATACGGTAGTCCATATTAAACATACTGAACATATTTCAGGCCAAGGTGTTCTCAATCTTGAACATTCTATAGAGACTAATTGATTCCTTATTTGACCTTTTGAACATATTTCCCAATTCACTCCTTCTGATCTCTCATCAACCATGCAGTAGTCCATATTTGACATACTGAAAATATTTCAAGCTAAAAGAGTCCTTGATCTTGAATTTTCTATACTGACTAATTGAGGCCTTCTGATTTCTCATCTATCATACGGTAGTCCATATTAAACATACTGAACATATTTCAGGCCAAGGTGTTGTCAATCTTGAACTTTCTATAGAGACTAATTGACTCCTTATTTGACGTTTTGAACATATTTCCCAATTCACTCCTTCTGATCTCTCATCAACCATGCAGTAGTCCATATTTGACATACTGAAAATATTTCAGGCGAAAGAGGCCTTGATCTTGAATTTTCTATAAAGACTAATTGAGGCCTTCTGAATTCTCATCTATCATACAGTTTTCCATATTTTACATACTGAACATATTTCAGGCCAAGAGTTCTCAATCTTGAACTTTCTATAGAGACTAACTGACTCCTTATTTGACCTTTTGAACATATTTCCCAATTGACTTCTGATCTCTCATCAACCATGCAGTAGTCCATATTTGACATACTGAAAATATTTCAGGCCAAAGAGGCCTTGATCTTGAATGTTCTATACAGACTAATTGAGGTCTTTTGATGTCTCATCAACCGTACGGTAGTCCATATTTTACATACTGAACATATTTCAGTCCAAGAGTTCTCAATCTTGAACTTTCTATTGAGACTAATTGACTCCTTATTTAAACTTTTGAACATCTTTCCTAATTGACTTCTTCTGATTTCTCATCTATCATACGGTAGTCCATATTAAACATACTGAACATATTTCAGGCCAACGTGTTCTCAATCTTGAACTTTCTATAGAGACTAATTGATTCCTTATTTGACCTTTTGAACATATTTCCCAATTCACTCCTTGTGATCTCTCATCAACCATGCAGTAGTCCATATTTGACATACTGAAAATATTTCAGGCGAAAGAGGCCTTGATCTTGAAATTTCTATAAAGACTAATTGAGGCCTTCTGATTTCTCATCTATCATACGGTAGTCCATATTTTACATACTGAACATATTTCAGGCCAAAGAGTCCTTGATCTTGAATTTTCTATACTGACTAATTGAGGCCTTCTGATTTCTCATCTATCATACAGTTTTCCATATTTTACATACTGAACATATTTCAGGCCAAGAGTTCTCAATCTTGAACCTTCTATAGAGACTAACTGACTCCTTATTTGACCTTTTGAACATATTTCCCAATTCACTCCTTCTGATCTCTCATCAACCATGCAGTAGTCCATATTTGACATACTGAAAATATTTCAAGCTAAAAGAGGCCTTGATCTTGAATTTTCTATACTGACTAATTGAGGCCCTCTGATTTCTCATCTATCATACAGTTTTCCATATTTTACATACTGAACATATTTCAGGCCAAGAGTTCTCAATCTTGAACTTTCTATAGAGACTAACTGACTTCTTATTTGACCTTTTGAACATATTTCCCAATTGACTTCTGATCTCTCACCAACCATGCAGTAGTCCATATTTGACATACTGAAAATATTTCAGGCTAAAGAGGCCTTGATCTTGAATTTTTTATACAGACTAATCGAGGTCTTTTGATATCTCATTAATCAGACGGTAGTCCATATTTTACATACTGAACATATTTCAGGCCAAGGAGTTCTCAATCTTGACCTTTCTATAGAGACTAATTGACTCCTTATTTGACCTTTTCAACATCTTTCCTAAGTGACTCTTTCTGATGTCTCAAACCAAACAGTAGTCCATATTTGACATACTGAACATATTTCAGGACAAGCGTTCTCAATCTTGAACTTTGTATAGATACTAATTGACTTCTTATTTAACCTTTTGAACATCTTTCCTAATTGACTTCTGATTTCTCATCTATCATACGGTAGTCCATATTAAACATACTGAACATATTTCAGGCCAAGGTGTTCTCAATCTTGAACATTCTATAGAGACTAATTGATTCCTTATTTGACCTTTTGAACATATTTCCCAATTCACTCCTTCTGATCTCTCATCAACCATGCAGTAGTCCATATTTGACATACTGAAAATATTTCAAGCTAAAAGAGTCCTTGATCTTGAATTTTCTATACTGACTAATTGAGGCCTTCTGATTTCTCATCTATCATACGGTAGTCCATATTAAACATACTGAACATATTTCAGGCCAAGGTGTTCTCAATCTTGATCTTTCTATAGAGACTAACTGACTCCTTATTTGACCTTTTGAACATATTTCCCAATTGACTCCTGATCTCTCATCAACCATGCAATAGTCCATATTTGACATACTGAAAATATTTCAGGCCAAAGAGGCCTTGATCTTGAATGTTCTATACAGACTAATTGAGGTCTTTTGATGTCTCATCAACCGTACGGTAGTCCATATTTTACATACTGAATATATTTCAGGACAAGCGTTCTCAATCTTGAACTTTGTATAGATACTAATTGACTTCTTATTTAACCTTTTGAAGATCTTTCCTAATTGACTTCTTCTGATTTCTCATCTATCATACGGTAGTCCATATTAAACATACTGAACATATTTCAGGCCAAGGTGTTCTCAATCTTGAACATTCTATAGAGACTAATTGATTCCTTATTTGACCTTTTGAACATATTTCCCAATTCACTCCTTCTGATCTCTCATCAACCATGCAGTAGTCCATATTTGACATACTGAAAATATTTCAAGCTAAAAGAGTCCTTGATCTTGAATTTTCTATACTGACTAATTGAGGCCTTCTGATTTCTCATCTATCATACGGTAGTCCATATTAAACATACTGAACATATTTCAGGCCAAGGTGTTCTCAATCTTGAACTTTCTATAGAGACTAATTGACTCCTTATTTGACGTTTTGAACATATTTCCCAATTCACTCCTTCTGATCTCTCATCAACCATGCAGTAGTCCATATTTGACATACTGAAAATATTTCAGGCGAAAGAGGCCTTGATCTTGAATTTTCTATAAAGACTAATTGAGGCCTTCTGATTTCTCATCTATCATACAGTTTTCCATATTAAACATACTGAACATATTTCAGGCCAAGGTGTTCTCAATCTTGAACTTTCTATAGAGACTAATTGACTCCTTATTTGACGTTTTGAACATATTTCCCAATTCACTCCTTCTGATCTCTCATCAACCATGCAGTAGTCCATATTTGACATACTGAAAATATTTCAGGCCAAAGAGGCCTTGATCTTGAATGTTCTATACAGACTAATTGAGGTCTTTTGATGTCTCATCAACCGTACGGTAGTCCATATTTTACATACTGAACATATTTCAGTCCAAGAGTTCTCAATCTTGAACTTTCTATTGAGACTAATTGACTCCTTATTTAAACTTTTGAACATCTTTCCTAATTGACTTCTTCTGATTTCTCATCTATCATACGGTAGTCCATATTAAACATACTGAACATATTTCAGGCCAAGGTGTTCTCAATCTTGAACTTTCTATAGAGACTAATTGATTCCTTATTTGACCTTTTGAACATATTTCCCAATTCACTCCTTGTGATCTCTCATCAACCATGCAGTAGTCCATATTTGACATACTGAAAATATTTCAGGCGAAAGAGGCCTTGATCTTGAAATTTCTATGAAGACTAATTGAGGCCTTCTGATTTCTCATCTATCATACGGTAGTCCATATTTTACATACTGAACATATTTCAGGCCAAAGAGTCCTTGATCTTGAATTTTCTATACTGACTAATTGAGGCCTTCTGATTTCTCATCTATCATACAGTTTTCCATATTTTACATACTGAACATATTTCAGGCCAAGAGTTCTCAATCTTGAACCTTCTATAGAGACTAACTGACTCCTTATTTGACCTTTTGAACATATTTCCCAATTCACTCCTTCTGATCTCTCATCAACCATGCAGTAGTCCATATTTGACATACTGAAAATATTTCAAGCTAAAAGAGTCCTTGATCTTGAATTTTCTATACTGACTAATTGAGGCCTTCTGATTTCTCATCTATCATACGGTAGTCCATATTAAACATACTGAACATATTTCAGGCCAAGGTGTTCTCAATCTTGATCTTTCTATAGAGACTAACTGACTCCTTATTTGACCTTTTGAACATATTTCCCAATTGACTCCTGATCTCTCATCAACCATGCAATAGTCCATATTTGACATACTGAAAATATTTCAGGCCAAAGAGGCCTTGATCTTGAATGTTCTATACAGACTAATTGAGGTCTTTTGATGTCTCATCAACCGTACGGTAGTCCATATTTTACATACTGAATATATTTCAGGACAAGCGTTCTCAATCTTGAACTTTGTATAGATACTAATTGACTTCTTATTTAACCTTTTGAAGATCTTTCCTAATTGACTTCTTCTGATTTCTCATCTATCATACGGTAGTCCATATTAAACATACTGAACATATTTCAGGCCAAGGTGTTCTCAATCTTGAACATTCTATAGAGACTAATTGATTCCTTATTTGACCTTTTGAACATATTTCCCAATTCACTCCTTCTGATCTCTCATCAACCATGCAGTAGTCCATATTTGACATACTGAAAATATTTCAAGCTAAAAGAGTCCTTGATCTTGAATTTTCTATACTGACTAATTGAGGCCTTCTGATTTCTCATCTATCATACGGTAGTCCATATTAAACATACTGAACATATTTCAGGCCAAGGTGTTGTCAATCTTGAACTTTCTATAGAGACTAATTGACTCCTTATTTGACGTTTTGAACATATTTCCCAATTCACTCCTTCTGATCTCTCATCAACCATGCAGTAGTCCATATTTGACATACTGAAAATATTTCAGGCGAAAGAGGCCTTGATCTTGAATTTTCTATAAAGACTAATTGAGGCCTTCTGATTTCTCATCTATCATACAGTTTTCCATATTTTACATACTGAACATATTTCAGGCCAAGAGTTCTCAATCTTGAACCTTCTATAGAGACTAACTGACTCCTTATTTGACCTTTTGAACATATTTCCCAATTCACTCCTTCTGATCTCTCATCAACCATGCAGTAGTCCATATTTGACATACTGAAAATATTTCAAGCTAAAAGAGTCCTTGATCTTGAATTTTCTATACTGACTAATTGAGGCCTTCTGATTTCTCATCTATCATACGGTAGTCCATATTAAACATACTGAACATATTTCAGGCCAAGGTGTTCTCAATCTTGATCTTTCTATAGAGACTAACTGACTCCTTATTTGACCTTTTGAACATATTTCCCAATTGACTCCTGATCTCTCATCAACCATGCAATAGTCCATATTTGACATACTGAAAATATTTCAGGCCAAAGAGGCCTTGATCTTGAATGTTCTATACAGACTAATTGAGGTCTTTTGATGTCTCATCAACCGTACGGTAGTCCATATTTTACATACTGAATATATTTCAGGACAAGCGTTCTCAATCTTGAACTTTGTATAGATACTAATTGACTTCTTATTTAACCTTTTGAAGATCTTTCCTAATTGACTTCTTCTGATTTCTCATCTATCATACGGTAGTCCATATTAAACATACTGAACATATTTCAGGCCAAGGTGTTCTCAATCTTGAACATTCTATAGAGACTAATTGATTCCTTATTTGACCTTTTGAACATATTTCCCAATTCACTCCTTCTGATCTCTCATCAACCATGCAGTAGTCCATATTTGACATACTGAAAATATTTCAAGCTAAAAGAGTCCTTGATCTTGAATTTTCTATACTGACTAATTGAGGCCTTCTGATTTCTCATCTATCATACGGTAGTCCATATTAAACATACTGAACATATTTCAGGCCAAGGTGTTCTCAATCTTGATCTTTCTATAGAGACTAACTGACTCCTTATTTGACCTTTTGAACATATTTCCCAATTGACTCCTGATCTCTCATCAACCATGCAATAGTCCATATTTGACATACTGAAAATATTTCAGGCCAAAGAGGCCTTGATCTTGAATGTTCTATACAGACTAATTGAGGTCTTTTGATGTCTCATCAACCGTACGGTAGTCCATATTTTACATACTGAATATATTTCAGGACAAGCGTTCTCAATCTTGAACTTTGTATAGATACTAATTGATTCCTTATTTGACCTTTTGAACATATTTCCCAATTCACTCCTTCTGATCTCTCATCAACCATGCAGTAGTCCATATTTGACATACTGAAAATATTTCAAGCTAAAAGAGTCCTTGATCTTGAATTTTCTATACTGACTAATTGAGGCCTTCTGATTTCTCATCTATCATACGGTAGTCCATATTAAACATACTGAACATATTTCAGGCCAAGGTGTTGTCAATCTTGAACTTTCTATAGAGACTAATTGACTCCTTATTTGACGTTTTGAACATATTTCCCAATTCACTCCTTCTGATCTCTCATCAACCATGCAGTAGTCCATATTTGACATACTGAAAATATTTCAGGCGAAAGAGGCCTTGATCTTGAATTTTCTATAAAGACTAATTGAGGCCTTCTGATTTCTCATCTATCATACAGTTTTCCATATTTTACATACTGAACATATTTCAGGCCAAGAGTTCTCAATCTTGAACTTTCTATAGAGACTAACTGACTCCTTATTTGACCTTTTGAACATATTTCCCAATTGACTTCTGATCTCTCATCAACCATGCAGTAGTCCATATTTGACATACTGAAAATATTTCAGGCCAAAGAGGCCTTGATCTTGAATGTTCTATACAGACTAATTGAGGTCTTTTGATGTCTCATCAACCGTACGGTAGTCCATATTTTACATACTGAACATATTTCAGTCCAAGAGTTCTCAATCTTGAACTTTCTATAGAGACTAATTGACTCCTTATTTAAACTTTTGAACATCTTTCCTAATTGACTTCTTCTGATTTCTCATCTATCATACGGTAGTCCATATTAAACATACTGAACATATTTCAGGCCAAGGTGTTCTCAATCTTGAACTTTCTATAGAGACTAACTTACTCCTTATTTGACCTTTTGAACATATTTCCCAATTCACTCCTTCTTATCTCTCATCAACCATGCAGTAGTCCATATCTGACATACTGAAAATATTTCAAGCTAAAAGAGGCCTTGATCTTGAATTTTCTATACTGACTAATTGAGTCCTTCTGATTTCTCATCTATCATACAGTTTTCCATATTTTACATACTGAACATATTTCAGGCCAAGAGTTCTCAATCTTGAACTTTCTATAGAGACTAATTGACTCCTTATTTGACGTTTTGAACATATTTCCCAATTCACTCCTTCTGATCTCTCATCAACCATGCAGTAGTCCATATTTGACATACTGAAAATATTTCAAGCTAAAAGAGTCCTTGATCTTGAATTTTCTATACTGACTAATTGAGGCCTTCTGATTTCTCATCTATCATACGGTAGTCCATATTAAACATACTGAACATATTTCAGGCCAAGGTGTTCTCAATCTTGATCTTTCTATAGAGACTAACTGACTCCTTATTTGACCTTTTGAACATATTTCCCAATTGACTCCTGATCTCTCATCAACCATGCAATAGTCCATATTTGACATACTGAAAATATTTCAGGCCAAAGAGGCCTTGATCTTGAATGTTCTATACAGACTAATTGAGGTCTTTTGATGTCTCATCAACCGTACGGTAGTCCATATTTTACATACTGAATATATTTCAGGACAAGCGTTCTCAATCTTGAACTTTGTATAGATACTAATTGACTTCTTATTTAACCTTTTGAAGATCTTTCCTAATTGACTTCTTCTGATTTCTCATCTATCATACGGTAGTCCATATTAAACATACTGAACATATTTCAGGCCAAGGTGTTCTCAATCTTGAACATTCTATAGAGACTAATTGATTCCTTATTTGACCTTTTGAACATATTTCCCAATTCACTCCTTCTGATCTCTCATCAACCATGCAGTAGTCCATATTTGACATACTGAAAATATTTCAAGCTAAAAGAGTCCTTGATCTTGAATTTTCTATACTGACTAATTGAGGCCTTCTGATTTCTCATCTATCATACGGTAGTCCATATTAAACATACTGAACATATTTCAGGCCAAGGTGTTGTCAATCTTGAACTTTCTATAGAGACTAATTGACTCCTTATTTGACGTTTTGAACATATTTCCCAATTCACTCCTTCTGATCTCTCATCAACCATGCAGTAGTCCATATTTGACATACTGAAAATATTTCAGGCGAAAGAGGCCTTGATCTTGAATTTTCTATAAAGACTAATTGAGGCCTTCTGAATTCTCATCTATCATACAGTTTTCCATATTTTACATACTGAACATATTTCAGGCCAAGAGTTCTCAATCTTGAACTTTCTATAGAGACTAACTGACTCCTTATTTGACCTTTTGAACATATTTCCCAATTGACTTCTGATCTCTCATCAACCATGCAGTAGTCCATATTTGACATACTGAAAATATTTCAGGCCAAAGAGGCCTTGATCTTGAATGTTCTATACAGACTAATTGAGGTCTTTTGATGTCTCATCAACCGTACCGTAGTCCATATTTTACATACTGAACATATTTCAGTCCAAGAGTTCTCAATCTTGAACTTTCTATTGAGACTAATTGACTCCTTATTTAAACTTTTGAACATCTTTCCTAATTGACTTCTTCTGATTTCTCATCTATCATACGGTAGTCCATATTAAACATACTGAACATATTTCAGGCCAACGTGTTCTCAATCTTGAACTTTCTATAGAGACTAATTGATTCCTTATTTGACCTTTTGAACATATTTCCCAATTCACTCCTTGTGATCTCTCATCAACCATGCAGTAGTCCATATTTGACATACTGAAAATATTTCAGGCGAAAGAGGCCTTGATCTTGAAATTTCTATAAAGACTAATTGAGGCCTTCTGATTTCTCATCTATCATACGGTAGTCCATATTTTACATACTGAACATATTTCAGGCCAAAGAGTCCTTGATCTTGAATTTTCTATACTGACTAATTGAGGCCTTCTGATTTCTCATCTATCATACAGTTTTCCATATTTTACATACTGAACATATTTCAGGCCAAGAGTTCTCAATCTTGAACCTTCTATAGAGACTAACTGACTCCTTATTTGACCTTTTGAACATATTTCCCAATTCACTCCTTCTGATCTCTCATCAACCATGCAGTAGTCCATATTTGACATACTGAAAATATTTCAAGCTAAAAGAGGCCTTGATCTTGAATTTTCTATACTGACTAATTGAGGCCCTCTGATTTCTCATCTATCATACAGTTTTCCATATTTTACATACTGAACATATTTCAGGCCAAGAGTTCTCAATCTTGAACTTTCTATAGAGACTAACTGACTTCTTATTTGACCTTTTGAACATATTTCCCAATTGACTTCTGATCTCTCACCAACCATGCAGTAGTCCATATTTGACATACTGAAAATATTTCAGGCTAAAGAGGCCTTGATCTTGAATTTTTTATACAGACTAATCGAGGTCTTTTGATATCTCATTAATCAGACGGTAGTCCATATTTTACATACTGAACATATTTCAGGCCAAGGAGTTCTCAATCTTGACCTTTCTATAGAGACTAATTGACTCCTTATTTGACCTTTTCAACATCTTTCCTAAGTGACTCTTTCTGATGTCTCAAACCAAACAGTAGTCCATATTTGACATACTGAACATATTTCAGGACAAGCGTTCTCAATCTTGAACTTTGTATAGATACTAATTGACTTCTTATTTAACCTTTTGAACATCTTTCCTAATTGACTTCTGATTTCTCATCTATCATACGGTAGTCCATATTAAACATACTGAACATATTTCAGGCCAAGGTGTTCTCAATCTTGAACATTCTATAGAGACTAATTGATTCCTTATTTGACCTTTTGAACATATTTCCCAATTCACTCCTTCTGATCTCTCATCAACCATGCAGTAGTCCATATTTGACATACTGAAAATATTTCAAGCTAAAAGAGTCCTTGATCTTGAATTTTCTATACTGACTAATTGAGGCCTTCTGATTTCTCATCTATCATACGGTAGTCCATATTAAACATACTGAACATATTTCAGGCCAAGGTGTTCTCAATCTTGATCTTTCTATAGAGACTAACTGACTCCTTATTTGACCTTTTGAACATATTTCCCAATTGACTCCTGATCTCTCATCAACCATGCAATAGTCCATATTTGACATACTGAAAATATTTCAGGCCAAAGAGGCCTTGATCTTGAATGTTCTATACAGACTAATTGAGGTCTTTTGATGTCTCATCAACCGTACGGTAGTCCATATTTTACATACTGAATATATTTCAGGACAAGCGTTCTCAATCTTGAACTTTGTATAGATACTAATTGACTTCTTATTTAACCTTTTGAAGATCTTTCCTAATTGACTTCTGATTTCTCATCTATCATACGGTAGTCCATATTAAACATACTGAACATATTTCAGGCCAAGGTGTTCTCAATCTTGAACATTCTATAGAGACTAATTGATTCCTTATTTGACCTTTTGAACATATTTCCCAATTCACTCCTTCTGATCTCTCATCAACCATGCAGTAGTCCATATTTGACATACTGAAAATATTTCAAGCTAAAAGAGTCCTTGATCTTGAATTTTCTATACTGACTAATTGAGGCCTTCTGATTTCTCATCTATCATACGGTAGTCCATATTAAACATACTGAACATATTTCAGGCCAAGGTGTTCTCAATCTTGAACTTTCTATAGAGACTAATTGACTCCTTATTTGACGTTTTGAACATATTTCCCAATTCACTCCTTCTGATCTCTCATCAACCATGCAGTAGTCCATATTTGACATACTGAAAATATTTCAGGCGAAAGAGGCCTTGATCTTGAATTTTCTATAAAGACTAATTGAGGCCTTCTGATTTCTCATCTATCATACAGTTTTCCATATTAAACATACTGAACATATTTCAGGCCAAGGTGTTCTCAATCTTGAACTTTCTATAGAGACTAATTGACTCCTTATTTGACGTTTTGAACATATTTCCCAATTCACTCCTTCTGATCTCTCATCAACCATGCAGTAGTCCATATTTGACATACTGAAAATATTTCAGGCCAAAGAGGCCTTGATCTTGAATGTTCTATACAGACTAATTGAGGTCTTTTGATGTCTCATCAACCGTACGGTAGTCCATATTTTACATACTGAACATATTTCAGTCCAAGAGTTCTCAATCTTGAACTTTCTATTGAGACTAATTGACTCCTTATTTAAACTTTTGAACATCTTTCCTAATTGACTTCTTCTGATTTCTCATCTATCATACGGTAGTCCATATTAAACATACTGAACATATTTCAGGCCAAGGTGTTCTCAATCTTGAACTTTCTATAGAGACTAATTGATTCCTTATTTGACCTTTTGAACATATTTCCCAATTCACTCCTTGTGATCTCTCATCAACCATGCAGTAGTCCATATTTGACATACTGAAAATATTTCAGGCGAAAGAGGCCTTGATCTTGAAATTTCTATGAAGACTAATTGAGGCCTTCTGATTTCTCATCTATCATACGGTAGTCCATATTTTACATACTGAACATATTTCAGGCCAAAGAGTCCTTGATCTTGAATTTTCTATACTGACTAATTGAGGCCTTCTGATTTCTCATCTATCATACAGTTTTCCATATTTTACATACTGAACATATTTCAGGCCAAGGTGTTCTCAATCTTGAACTTTCTATAGAGACTAACTTACTCCTTATTTGACCTTTTGAACATATTTCCCAATTCACTCCTTCTTATCTCTCATCAACCATGCAGTAGTCCATATCTGACATACTGAAAATATTTCAAGCTAAAAGAGGCCTTGATCTTGAATTTTCTATACTGACTAATTGAGTCCTTCTGATTTCTCATCTATCATACAGTTTTCCATATTTTACATACTGAACATATTTCAGGCCAAGAGTTCTCAATCTTGAACTTTCTATAGAGACTAATTGACTCCTTATTTGACGTTTTGAACATATTTCCCAATTCACTCCTTCTGATCTCTCATCAACCATGCAGTAGTCCATATTTGACATACTGAAAATATTTCAAGCTAAAAGAGTCCTTGATCTTGAATTTTCTATACTGACTAATTGAGGCCTTCTGATTTCTCATCTATCATACGGTAGTCCATATTAAACATACTGAACATATTTCAGGCCAAGGTGTTCTCAATCTTGATCTTTCTATAGAGACTAACTGACTCCTTATTTGACCTTTTGAACATATTTCCCAATTGACTCCTGATCTCTCATCAACCATGCAATAGTCCATATTTGACATACTGAAAATATTTCAGGCCAAAGAGGCCTTGATCTTGAATGTTCTATACAGACTAATTGAGGTCTTTTGATGTCTCATCAACCGTACGGTAGTCCATATTTTACATACTGAATATATTTCAGGACAAGCGTTCTCAATCTTGAACTTTGTATAGATACTAATTTACTTCTTATTTAACCTTTTGAAGATCTTTCCTAATTGACTTCTTCTGATTTCTCATCTATCATACGGTAGTCCATATTAAACATACTGAACATATTTCAGGCCAAGGTGTTCTCAATCTTGAACATTCTATAGAGACTAATTGATTCCTTATTTGACCTTTTGAACATATTTCCCAATTCACTCCTTCTGATCTCTCATCAACCATGCAGTAGTCCATATTTGACATACTGAAAATATTTCAAGCTAAAAGAGTCCTTGATCTTGAATTTTCTATACTGACTAATTGAGGCCTTCTGATTTCTCATCTATCATACGGTAGTCCATATTAAACATACTGAACATATTTCAGGCCAAGGTGTTCTCAATCTTGAACTTTCTATAGAGACTAATTGACTCCTTATTTGACGTTTTGAACATATTTCCCAATTCACTCCTTCTGATCTCTCATCAACCATGCAGTAGTCCATATTTGACATACTGAAAATATTTCAGGCGAAAGAGGCCTTGATCTTGAATTTTCTATAAAGACTAATTGAGGCCTTCTGAATTCTCATCTATCATACAGTTTTCCATATTTTACATACTGAACATATTTCAGGCCAAGAGTTCTCAATCTTGAACTTTCTATAGAGACTAACTGACTCCTTATTTGACCTTTTGAACATATTTCCCAATTGACTTCTGATCTCTCATCAACCATGCAGTAGTCCATATTTGACATACTGAAAATATTTCAGGCCAAAGAGGCCTTGATCTTGAATGTTCTATACAGACTAATTGAGGTCTTTTGATGTCTCATCAACCGTACGGTAGTCCATATTTTACATACTGAACATATTTCAGTCCAAGAGTTCTCAATCTTGAACTTTCTATTGAGACTAATTGACTCCTTATTTAAACTTTTGAACATCTTTCCTAATTGACTTCTTCTGATTTCTCATCTATCATACGGTAGTCCATATTAAACATACTGAACATATTTCAGGCCAACGTGTTCTCAATCTTGAACTTTCTATAGAGACTAATTGATTCCTTATTTGACCTTTTGAACATATTTCCCAATTCACTCCTTGTGATCTCTCATCAACCATGCAGTAGTCCATATTTGACATACTGAAAATATTTCAGGCGAAAGAGGCCTTGATCTTGAAATTTCTATAAAGACTAATTGAGGCCTTCTGATTTCTCATCTATCATACGGTAGTCCATATTTTACATACTGAACATATTTCAGGCCAAAGAGTCCTTGATCTTGAATTTTCTATACTGACTAATTGAGGCCTTCTGATTTCTCATCTATCATACAGTTTTCCATATTTTACATACTGAACATATTTCAGGCCAAGAGTTCTCAATCTTGAACCTTCTATAGAGACTAACTGACTCCTTATTTGACCTTTTGAACATATTTCCCAATTCACTCCTTCTGATCTCTCATCAACCATGCAGTAGTCCATATTTGACATACTGAAAATATTTCAAGCTAAAAGAGGCCTTGATCTTGAATTTTCTATACTGACTAATTGAGGCCCTCTGATTTCTCATCTATCATACAGTTTTCCATATTTTACATACTGAACATATTTCAGGCCAAGAGTTCTCAATCTTGAACTTTCTATAGAGACTAACTGACTTCTTATTTGACCTTTTGAACATATTTCCCAATTGACTTCTGATCTCTCACCAACCATGCAGTAGTCCATATTTGACATACTGAAAATATTTCAGGCTAAAGAGGCCTTGATCTTGAATTTTTTATACAGACTAATCGAGGTCTTTTGATATCTCATTAATCAGACGGTAGTCCATATTTTACATACTGAACATATTTCAGGCCAAGGAGTTCTCAATCTTGACCTTTCTATAGAGACTAATTGACTCCTTATTTGACCTTTTCAACATCTTTCCTAAATGACTCTTTCTGATGTCTCAAACCAAACAGTAGTCCATATTTGACATACTGAACATATTTCAGGACAAGCGTTCTCAATCTTGAACTTTGTATAGATACTAATTGACTTCTTATTTAACCTTTTGAACATCTTTCCTAATTGACTTCTGATTTCTCATCTATCATACGGTAGTCCATATTAAACATACTGAACATATTTCAGGCCAAGGTGTTCTCAATCTTGAACATTCTATAGAGACTAATTGATTCCTTATTTGACCTTTTGAACATATTTCCCAATTCACTCCTTCTGATCTCTCATCAACCATGCAGTAGTCCATATTTAACATACTGAAAATATTTCAAGCTAAAAGAGTCCTTGATCTTGAATTTTCTATACTGACTAATTGAGGCCTTCTGATTTCTCATCTATCATACGGTAGTCCATATTAAACATACTGAACATATTTCAGGCCAAGGTGTTCTCAATCTTGATCTTTCTATAGAGACTAACTGACTCCTTATTTGACCTTTTGAACATATTTCCCAATTGACTCCTGATCTCTCATCAACCATGCAATAGTCCATATTTGACATACTGAAAATATTTCAGGCCAAAGAGGCCTTGATCTTGAATGTTCTATACAGACTAATTGAGGTCTTTTGATGTCTCATCAACCGTACGGTAGTCCATATTTTACATACTGAATATATTTCAGGACAAGCGTTCTCAATCTTGAACTTTGTATAGATACTAATTGACTTCTTATTTAACCTTTTGAAGATCTTTCCTAATTGACTTCTTCTGATTTCTCATCTATCATACGGTAGTCCATATTAAACATACTGAACATATTTCAGGCCAAGGTGTTCTCAATCTTGAACATTCTATAGAGACTAATTGATTCCTTATTTGACCTTTTGAACATATTTCCCAATTCACTCCTTCTGATCTCTCATCAACCATGCAGTAGTCCATATTTGACATACTGAAAATATTTCAAGCTAAAAGAGTCCTTGATCTTGAATTTTCTATACTGACTAATTGAGGCCTTCTGATTTCTCATCTATCATACGGTAGTCCATATTAAACATACTGAACATATTTCAGGCCAAGGTGTTCTCAATCTTGAACTTTCTATAGAGACTAATTGACTCCTTATTTGACGTTTTGAACATATTTCCCAATTCACTCCTTCTGATCTCTCATCAACCATGCAGTAGTCCATATTTGACATACTGAAAATATTTCAGGCGAAAGAGGCCTTGATCTTGAATTTTCTATAAAGACTAATTGAGGCCTTCTGATTTCTCATCTATCATACAGTTTTCCATATTAAACATACTGAACATATTTCAGGCCAAGGTGTTCTCAATCTTGAACTTTCTATAGAGACTAATTGACTCCTTATTTGACGTTTTGAACATATTTCCCAATTCACTCCTTCTGATCTCTCATCAACCATGCAGTAGTCCATATTTGACATACTGAAAATATTTCAGGCCAAAGAGGCCTTGATCTTGAATGTTCTATACAGACTAATTGAGGTCTTTTGATGTCTCATCAACCGTACGGTAGTCCATATTTTACATACTGAACATATTTCAGTCCAAGAGTTCTCAATCTTGAACTTTCTATTGAGACTAATTGACTCCTTATTTAAACTTTTGAACATCTTTCCTAATTGACTTCTTCTGATTTCTCATCTATCATACGGTAGTCCATATTAAACATACTGAACATATTTCAGGCCAAGGTGTTCTCAATCTTGAACTTTCTATAGAGACTAATTGATTCCTTATTTGACCTTTTGAACATATTTCCCAATTCACTCCTTGTGATCTCTCATCAACCATGCAGTAGTCCATATTTGACATACTGAAAATATTTCAGGCGAAAGAGGCCTTGATCTTGAAATTTCTATGAAGACTAATTGAGGCCTTCTGATTTCTCATCTATCATACGGTAGTCCATATTTTACATACTGAACATATTTCAGGCCAAAGAGTCCTTGATCTTGAATTTTCTATACTGACTAATTGAGGCCTTCTGATTTCTCATCTATCATACAGTTTTCCATATTTTACATACTGAACATATTTCAGGCCAAGAGTTCTCAATCTTGAACCTTCTATAGAGACTAACTGACTCCTTATTTGACCTTTTGAACATATTTCCCAATTCACTCCTTCTGATCTCTCATCAACCATGCAGTAGTCCATATTTGACATACTGAAAATATTTCAAGCTAAAAGAGTCCTTGATCTTGAATTTTCTATACTGACTAATTGAGGCCTTCTGATTTCTCATCTATCATACGGTAGTCCATATTAAACATACTGAACATATTTCAGGCCAAGGTGTTCTCAATCTTGATCTTTCTATAGAGACTAACTGACTCCTTATTTGACCTTTTGAACATATTTCCCAATTGACTCCTGATCTCTCATCAACCATGCAATAGTCCATATTTGACATACTGAAAATATTTCAGGCCAAAGAGGCCTTGATCTTGAATGTTCTATACAGACTAATTGAGGTCTTTTGATGTCTCATCAACCGTACGGTAGTCCATATTTTACATACTGAATATATTTCAGGACAAGCGTTCTCAATCTTGAACTTTGTATAGATACTAATTGACTTCTTATTTAACCTTTTGAAGATCTTTCCTAATTGACTTCTTCTGATTTCTCATCTATCATACGGTAGTCCATATTAAACATACTGAACATATTTCAGGCCAAGGTGTTCTCAATCTTGAACATTCTATAGAGACTAATTGATTCCTTATTTGACCTTTTGAACATATTTCCCAATTCACTCCTTCTGATCTCTCATCAACCATGCAGTAGTCCATATTTGACATACTGAAAATATTTCAAGCTAAAAGAGTCCTTGATCTTGAATTTTCTATACTGACTAATTGAGGCCTTCTGATTTCTCATCTATCATACGGTAGTCCATATTAAACATACTGAACATATTTCAGGCCAAGGTGTTGTCAATCTTGAACTTTCTATAGAGACTAATTGACTCCTTATTTGACGTTTTGAACATATTTCCCAATTCACTCCTTCTGATCTCTCATCAACCATGCAGTAGTCCATATTTGACATACTGAAAATATTTCAGGCGAAAGAGGCCTTGATCTTGAATTTTCTATAAAGACTAATTGAGGCCTTCTGATTTCTCATCTATCATACAGTTTTCCATATTTTACATACTGAACATATTTCAGGCCAAGAGTTCTCAATCTTGAACTTTCTATAGAGACTAACTGACTCCTTATTTGACCTTTTGAACATATTTCCCAATTGACTTCTGATCTCTCATCAACCATGCAGTAGTCCATATTTGACATACTGAAAATATTTCAGGCCAAAGAGGCCTTGATCTTGAATGTTCTATACAGACTAATTGAGGTCTTTTGATGTCTCATCAACCGTACGGTAGTCCATATTTTACATACTGAACATATTTCAGTCCAAGAGTTCTCAATCTTGAACTTTCTATAGAGACTAATTGACTCCTTATTTAAACTTTTGAACATCTTTCCTAATTGACTTCTTCTGATTTCTCATCTATCATACGGTAGTCCATATTAAACATACTGAACATATTTCAGGCCAAGGTGTTCTCAATCTTGAACTTTCTATAGAGACTAACTTACTCCTTATTTGACCTTTTGAACATATTTCCCAATTCACTCCTTCTTATCTCTCATCAACCATGCAGTAGTCCATATCTGACATACTGAAAATATTTCAAGCTAAAAGAGGCCTTGATCTTGAATTTTCTATACTGACTAATTGAGTCCTTCTGATTTCTCATCTATCATACAGTTTTCCATATTTTACATACTGAACATATTTCAGGCCAAGAGTTCTCAATCTTGAACTTTCTATAGAGACTAATTGACTCCTTATTTGACGTTTTGAACATATTTCCCAATTCACTCCTTCTGATCTCTCATCAACCATGCAGTAGTCCATATTTGACATACTGAAAATATTTCAAGCTAAAAGAGTCCTTGATCTTGAATTTTCTATACTGACTAATTGAGGCCTTCTGATTTCTCATCTATCATACGGTAGTCCATATTAAACATACTGAACATATTTCAGGCCAAGGTGTTCTCAATCTTGATCTTTCTATAGAGACTAACTGACTCCTTATTTGACCTTTTGAACATATTTCCCAATTGACTCCTGATCTCTCATCAACCATGCAATAGTCCATATTTGACATACTGAAAATATTTCAGGCCAAAGAGGCCTTGATCTTGAATGTTCTATACAGACTAATTGAGGTCTTTTGATGTCTCATCAACCGTACGGTAGTCCATATTTTACATACTGAATATATTTCAGGACAAGCGTTCTCAATCTTGAACTTTGTATAGATACTAATTGACTTCTTATTTAACCTTTTGAAGATCTTTCCTAATTGACTTCTTCTGATTTCTCATCTATCATACGGTAGTCCATATTAAACATACTGAACATATTTCAGGCCAAGGTGTTCTCAATCTTGAACATTCTATAGAGACTAATTGATTCCTTATTTGACCTTTTGAACATATTTCCCAATTCACTCCTTCTGATCTCTCATCAACCATGCAGTAGTCCATATTTGACATACTGAAAATATTTCAGGCGAAAGAGGCCTTGATCTTGAATTTTCTATAAAGACTAATTGAGGCCTTCTGAATTCTCATCTATCATACAGTTTTCCATATTTTACATACTGAACATATTTCAGGCCAAGAGTTCTCAATCTTGAACTTTCTATAGAGACTAACTGACTCCTTATTTGACCTTTTGAACATATTTCCCAATTGACTTCTGATCTCTCATCAACCATGCAGTAGTCCATATTTGACATACTGAAAATATTTCAGGCCAAAGAGGCCTTGATCTTGAATGTTCTATACAGACTAATTGAGGTCTTTTGATGTCTCATCAACCGTACGGTAGTCCATATTTTACATACTGAACATATTTCAGGCCAAGAGTTCTCAATCTTGAACCTTCTATAGAGACTAACTGACTCCTTATTTGACCTTTTGAACATATTTCCCAATTCACTCCTTCTGATCTCTCATCAACCATGCAGTAGTCCATATTTGACATACTGAAAATATTTCAAGCTAAAAGAGTCCTTGATCTTGAATTTTCTATACTGACTAATTGAGGCCTTCTGATTTCTCATCTATCATACGGTAGTCCATATTAAACATACTGAACATATTTCAGGCCAAGGTGTTCTCAATCTTGATCTTTCTATAGAGACTAACTGACTCCTTATTTGACCTTTTGAACATATTTCCCAATTGACTCCTGATCTCTCATCAACCATGCAATAGTCCATATTTGACATACTGAAAATATTTCAGGCCAAAGAGGCCTTGATCTTGAATGTTCTATACAGACTAATTGAGGTCTTTTGATGTCTCATCAACCGTACGGTAGTCCATATTTTACATACTGAATATATTTCAGGACAAGCGTTCTCAATCTTGAACTTTGTATAGATACTAATTGACTTCTTATTTAACCTTTTGAAGATCTTTCCTAATTGACTTCTTCTGATTTCTCATCTATCATACGGTAGTCCATATTAAACATACTGAACATATTTCAGGCCAAGGTGTTCTCAATCTTGAACATTCTATAGAGACTAATTGATTCCTTATTTGACCTTTTGAACATATTTCCCAATTCACTCCTTCTGATCTCTCATCAACCATGCAGTAGTCCATATTTGACATACTGAAAATATTTCAAGCTAAAAGAGTCCTTGATCTTGAATTTTCTATACTGACTAATTGAGGCCTTCTGATTTCTCATCTATCATACGGTAGTCCATATTAAACATACTGAACATATTTCAGGCCAAGGTGTTGTCAATCTTGAACTTTCTATAGAGACTAATTGACTCCTTATTTGACGTTTTGAACATATTTCCCAATTCACTCCTTCTGATCTCTCATCAACCATGCAGTAGTCCATATTTGACATACTGAAAATATTTCAGGCGAAAGAGGCCTTGATCTTGAATTTTCTATAAAGACTAATTGAGGCCTTCTGATTTCTCATCTATCATACAGTTTTCCATATTTTACATACTGAACATATTTCAGGCCAAGAGTTCTCAATCTTGAACTTTCTATAGAGACTAACTGACTCCTTATTTGACCTTTTGAACATATTTCCCAATTGACTTCTGATCTCTCATCAACCATGCAGTAGTCCATATTTGACATACTGAAAATATTTCAGGCCAAAGAGGCCTTGATCTTGAATGTTCTATACAGACTAATTGAGGTCTTTTGATGTCTCATCAACCGTACGGTAGTCCATATTTTACATACTGAACATATTTCAGTCCAAGAGTTCTCAATCTTGAACTTTCTATAGAGACTAATTGACTCCTTATTTAAACTTTTGAACATCTTTCCTAATTGACTTCTTCTGATTTCTCATCTATCATACGGTAGTCCATATTAAACATACTGAACATATTTCAGGCCAAGGTGTTCTCAATCTTGAACTTTCTATAGAGACTAACTTACTCCTTATTTGACCTTTTGAACATATTTCCCAATTCACTCCTTCTTATCTCTCATCAACCATGCAGTAGTCCATATCTGACATACTGAAAATATTTCAAGCTAAAAGAGGCCTTGATCTTGAATTTTCTATACTGACTAATTGAGTCCTTCTGATTTCTCATCTATCATACAGTTTTCCATATTTTACATACTGAACATATTTCAGGCCAAGAGTTCTCAATCTTGAACTTTCTATAGAGACTAATTGACTCCTTATTTGACGTTTTGAACATATTTCCCAATTCACTCCTTCTGATCTCTCATCAACCATGCAGTAGTCCATATTTGACATACTGAAAATATTTCAAGCTAAAAGAGTCCTTGATCTTGAATTTTCTATACTGACTAATTGAGGCCTTCTGATTTCTCATCTATCATACGGTAGTCCATATTAAACATACTGAACATATTTCAGGCCAAGGTGTTCTCAATCTTGATCTTTCTATAGAGACTAACTGACTCCTTATTTGACCTTTTGAACATATTTCCCAATTGACTCCTGATCTCTCATCAACCATGCAATAGTCCATATTTGACATACTGAAAATATTTCAGGCCAAAGAGGCCTTGATCTTGAATGTTCTATACAGACTAATTGAGGTCTTTTGATGTCTCATCAACCGTACGGTAGTCCATATTTTACATACTGAATATATTTCAGGACAAGCGTTCTCAATCTTGAACTTTGTATAGATACTAATTTACTTCTTATTTAACCTTTTGAAGATCTTTCCTAATTGACTTCTTCTGATTTCTCATCTATCATACGGTAGTCCATATTAAACATACTGAACATATTTCAGGCCAAGGTGTTCTCAATCTTGAACATTCTATAGAGACTAATTGATTCCTTATTTGACCTTTTGAACATATTTCCCAATTCACTCCTTCTGATCTCTCATCAACCATGCAGTAGTCCATATTTGACATACTGAAAATATTTCAAGCTAAAAGAGTCCTTGATCTTGAATTTTCTATACTGACTAATTGAGGCCTTCTGATTTCTCATCTATCATACGGTAGTCCATATTAAACATACTGAACATATTTCAGGCCAAGGTGTTCTCAATCTTGAACTTTCTATAGAGACTAATTGACTCCTTATTTGACGTTTTGAACATATTTCCCAATTCACTCCTTCTGATCTCTCATCAACCATGCAGTAGTCCATATTTGACATACTGAAAATATTTCAGGCGAAAGAGGCCTTGATCTTGAATTTTCTATAAAGACTAATTGAGGCCTTCTGAATTCTCATCTATCATACAGTTTTCCATATTTTACATACTGAACATATTTCAGGCCAAGAGTTCTCAATCTTGAACTTTCTATAGAGACTAACTGACTCCTTATTTGACCTTTTGAACATATTTCCCAATTGACTTCTGATCTCTCATCAACCATGCAGTAGTCCATATTTGACATACTGAAAATATTTCAGGCCAAAGAGGCCTTGATCTTGAATGTTCTATACAGACTAATTGAGGTCTTTTGATGTCTCATCAACCGTACGGTAGTCCATATTTTACATACTGAACATATTTCAGTCCAAGAGTTCTCAATCTTGAACTTTCTATTGAGACTAATTGACTCCTTATTTAAACTTTTGAACATCTTTCCTAATTGACTTCTTCTGATTTCTCATCTATCATACGGTAGTCCATATTAAACATACTGAACATATTTCAGGCCAACGTGTTCTCAATCTTGAACTTTCTATAGAGACTAATTGATTCCTTATTTGACCTTTTGAACATATTTCCCAATTCACTCCTTGTGATCTCTCATCAACCATGCAGTAGTCCATATTTGACATACTGAAAATATTTCAGGCGAAAGAGGCCTTGATCTTGAAATTTCTATAAAGACTAATTGAGGCCTTCTGATTTCTCATCTATCATACGGTAGTCCATATTTTACATACTGAACATATTTCAGGCCAAAGAGTCCTTGATCTTGAATTTTCTATACTGACTAATTGAGGCCTTCTGATTTCTCATCTATCATACAGTTTTCCATATTTTACATACTGAACATATTTCAGGCCAAGAGTTCTCAATCTTGAACCTTCTATAGAGACTAACTGACTCCTTATTTGACCTTTTGAACATATTTCCCAATTCACTCCTTCTGATCTCTCATCAACCATGCAGTAGTCCATATTTGACATACTGAAAATATTTCAAGCTAAAAGAGGCCTTGATTTTGAATTTTCTATACTGACTAATTGAGGCCCTCTGATTTCTCATCTATCATACAGTTTTCCATATTTTACATACTGAACATATTTCAGGCCAAGAGTTCTCAATCTTGAACTTTCTATAGAGACTAACTGACTTCTTATTTGACCTTTTGAACATATTTCCCAATTGACTTCTGATCTCTCACCAACCATGCAGTAGTCCATATTTGACATACTGAAAATATTTCAGGCTAAAGAGGCCTTGATCTTGAATTTTTTATACAGACTAATCGAGGTCTTTTGATATCTCATTAATCAGACGGTAGTCCATATTTTACATACTGAACATATTTCAGGCCAAGGAGTTCTCAATCTTGACCTTTCTATAGAGACTAATTGACTCCTTATTTGACCTTTTCAACATCTTTCCTAAGTGACTCTTTCTGATGTCTCAAACCAAACAGTAGTCCATATTTGACATACTGAACATATTTCAGGACAAGCGTTCTCAATCTTGAACTTTGTATAGATACTAATTGACTTCTTATTTAACCTTTTGAACATCTTTCCTAATTGACTTCTGATTTCTCATCTATCATACGGTAGTCCATATTAAACATACTGAACATATTTCAGGCCAAGGTGTTCTCAATCTTGAACATTCTATAGAGACTAATTGATTCCTTATTTGACCTTTTGAACATATTTCCCAATTCACTCCTTCTGATCTCTCATCAACCATGCAGTAGTCCATATTTGACATACTGAAAATATTTCAAGCTAAAAGAGTCCTTGATCTTGAATTTTCTATACTGACTAATTGAGGCCTTCTGATTTCTCATCTATCATACGGTAGTCCATATTAAACATACTGAACATATTTCAGGCCAAGGTGTTCTCAATCTTGATCTTTCTATAGAGACTAACTGACTCCTTATTTGACCTTTTGAACATATTTCCCAATTGACTCCTGATCTCTCATCAACCATGCAATAGTCCATATTTGACATACTGAAAATATTTCAGGCCAAAGAGGCCTTGATCTTGAATGTTCTATACAGACTAATTGAGGTCTTTTGATGTCTCATCAACCGTACGGTAGTCCATATTTTACATACTGAATATATTTCAGGACAAGCGTTCTCAATCTTGAACTTTGTATAGATACTAATTGACTTCTTATTTAACCTTTTGAAGATCTTTCCTAATTGACTTCTTCTGATTTCTCATCTATCATACGGTAGTCCATATTAAACATACTGAACATATTTCAGGCCAAGGTGTTCTCAATCTTGAACATTCTATAGAGACTAATTGATTCCTTATTTGACCTTTTGAACATATTTCCCAATTCACTCCTTCTGATCTCTCATCAACCATGCAGTAGTCCATATTTGACATACTGAAAATATTTCAAGCTAAAAGAGTCCTTGATCTTGAATTTTCTATACTGACTAATTGAGGCCTTCTGATTTCTCATCTATCATACGGTAGTCCATATTAAACATACTGAACATATTTCAGGCCAAGGTGTTCTCAATCTTGAACTTTCTATAGAGACTAATTGACTCCTTATTTGACGTTTTGAACATATTTCCCAATTCACTCCTTCTGATCTCTCATCAACCATGCAGTAGTCCATATTTGACATACTGAAAATATTTCAGGCGAAAGAGGCCTTGATCTTGAATTTTCTATAAAGACTAATTGAGGCCTTCTGATTTCTCATCTATCATACAGTTTTCCATATTAAACATACTGAACATATTTCAGGCCAAGGTGTTCTCAATCTTGAACTTTCTATAGAGACTAATTGACTCCTTATTTGACGTTTTGAACATATTTCCCAATTCACTCCTTCTGATCTCTCATCAACCATGCAGTAGTCCATATTTGACATACTGAAAATATTTCAGGCCAAAGAGGCCTTGATCTTGAATGTTCTATACAGACTAATTGAGGTCTTTTGATGTCTCATCAACCGTACGGTAGTCCATATTTTACATACTGAACATATTTCAGTCCAAGAGTTCTCAATCTTGAACTTTCTATTGAGACTAATTGACTCCTTATTTAAACTTTTGAACATCTTTCCTAATTGACTTCTTCTGATTTCTCATCTATCATACGGTAGTCCATATTAAACATACTGAACATATTTCAGGCCAAGGTGTTCTCAATCTTGAACTTTCTATAGAGACTAATTGATTCCTTATTTGACCTTTTGAACATATTTCCCAATTCACTCCTTGTGATCTCTCATCAACCATGCAGTAGTCCATATTTGACATACTGAAAATATTTCAGGCGAAAGAGGCCTTGATCTTGAAATTTCTATGAAGACTATTTGAGGCCTTCTGATTTCTCATCTATCATACGGTAGTCCATATTTTACATACTGAACATATTTCAGGCCAAAGAGTCCTTGATCTTGAATTTTCTATACTGACTAATTGAGGCCTTCTGATTTCTCATCTATCATACAGTTTTCCATATTTTACATACTGAACATATTTCAGGCCAAGAGTTCTCAATCTTGAACCTTCTATAGAGACTAACTGACTCCTTATTTGACCTTTTGAACATATTTCCCAATTCACTCCTTCTGATCTCTCATCAACCATGCAGTAGTCCATATTTGACATACTGAAAATATTTCAAGCTAAAAGAGGCCTTGATCTTGAATTTTCTATACTGACTAATTGAGGCCCTCTGATTTCTCATCTATCATACAGTTTTCCATATTTTACATACTGAACATATTTCAGGCCAAGAGTTCTCAATCTTGAACTTTCTATAGAGACTAACTGACTCCTTATTTGACCTTTTGAACATATTTCCCAATTGACTTCTGATCTCTCACCAACCATGCAGTAGTCCATATTTGACATACTGAAAATATTTCAGGCTAAAGAGGCCTTGATCTTGAATTTTTTATACAGACTAATCGAGGTCTTTTGATATCTCATTAATCAGACGGTAGTCCATATTTTACATACTGAACATATTTCAGGCCAAGGAGTTCTCAATCTTGACCTTTCTATAGAGACTAATTGACTCCTTATTTGACCTTTTCAACATCTTTCTTAAGTGACTCTTTCTGATGTCTCAAACCAAACAGTAGTCCATATTTGACATACTGAACATATTTCAGGACAAGCGTTCTCAATCTTGAACTTTGTATAGATACTAATTGACTTCTTATTTAACCTTTTGAACATCTTTCCTAATTGACTTCTGATCTCTCATCTATCATACGGTAGTCCATATTAAACATACTGAACATATTTCAGGCCAAGGTGTTCTCAATCTTGAACATTCTATAGAGACTAATTGATTCCTTATTTGACCTTTTGAACATATTTCCCAATTCACTCCTTCTGATCTCTCATCAACCATGCAGTAGTCCATATTTGACATACTGAAAATATTTCAAGCTAAAAGAGTCCTTGATCTTGAATTTTCTATACTGACTAATTGAGGCCTTCTGATTTCTCATCTATCATACGGTAGTCCATATTAAACATACTGAACATATTTCAGGCCAAGGGGTTCTCAATCTTGATCTTTCTATAGAGACTAACTGACTCCTTATTTGACCTTTTGAACATATTTCCCAATTGACTCCTGATCTCTCATCAACCATGCAATAGTCCATATTTGACATACTGAAAATATTTCAGGCCAAAGAGGCCTTGATCTTGAATGTTCTATACAGACTAATTGAGGTCTTTTGATGTCTCATCAACCGTACGGTAGTCCATATTTTACATACTGAATATATTTCAGGACAAGCGTTCTCAATCTTGAACTTTGTATAGATACTAATTGACTTCTTATTTAACCTTTTGAAGATCTTTCCTAATTGACTTCTTCTGATTTCTCATCTATCATACGGTAGTCCATATTAAACATACTGAACATATTTCAGGCCAAGGTGTTCTCAATCTTGAACATTCTATAGAGACTAATTGATTCCTTATTTGACCTTTTGAACATATTTCCCAATTCACTCCTTCTGATCTCTCATCAACCATGCAGTAGTCCATATTTGACATACTGAAAATATTTCAAGCTAAAAGAGTCCTTGATCTTGAATTTTCTATACTGACTAATTGAGGCCTTCTGATTTCTCATCTATCATACGGTAGTCCATATTAAACATACTGAACATATTTCAGGCCAAGGTGTTCTCAATCTTGAACTTTCTATAGAGACTAATTGACTCCTTATTTGACGTTTTGAACATATTTCCCAATTCACTCCTTCTGATCTCTCATCAACCATGCAGTAGTCCATATTTGACATACTGAAAATATTTCAGGCGAAAGAGGCCTTGATCTTGAATTTTCTATAAAGACTAATTGAGGCCTTCTGATTTCTCATCTATCATACAGTTTTCCATATTAAACATACTGAACATATTTCAGGCCAAGGTGTTCTCAATCTTGAACTTTCTATAGAGACTAATTGACTCCTTATTTGACGTTTTGAAAATATTTCCCAATTCACTCCTTCTGATCTCTCATCAACCATGCAGTAGTCCATATTTGACATACTGAAAATATTTCAGGCCAAAGAGGCCTTGATCTTGAATGTTCTATACAGACTAATTGAGGTCTTTTGATGTCTCATCAACCGTACGGTAGTCCATATTTTACATACTGAACATATTTCAGTCCAAGAGTTCTCAATCTTGAACTTTCTATTGAGACTAATTGACTCCTTATTTAAACTTTTGAACATCTTTCCTAATTGACTTCTTCTGATTTCTCATCTATCATACGGTAGTCCATATTAAACATACTGAACATATTTCAGGCCAAGGTGTTCTCAATCTTGATCTTTCTATAGAGACTAACTGACTCCTTATTTGACCTTTTGAACATATTTCCCAATTGACTCCTGATCTCTCATCAACCATGCAATAGTCCATATTTGACATACTGAAAATATTTCAGGCCAAAGAGGCCTTGATCTTGAATGTTCTATACAGACTAATTGAGGTCTTTTGATTTCTCATCTATCATACGGTAGTCCATATTAAACATACTGAACATATTTCAGGCCAAGGTGTTCTCAATCTTGAACATTCTATAGAGACTAATTGATTCCTTATTTGACCTTTTGAACATATTTCCCAATTCACTCCTTCTGATCTCTCATCAACCATGCAGTAGTCCATATTTGACATACTGAAAATATTTCAAGCTAAAAGAGTCCTTGATCTTGAATTTTCTATACTGACTAATTGAGGCCTTCTGATTTCTCATCTATCATACGGTAGTCCATATTAAACATACTGAACATATTTCAGGCCAAGGTGTTCTCAATCTTGAACTTTCTATAGAGACTAATTGACTCCTTATTTGACGTTTTGAACATATTTCCCAATTCACTCCTTCTGATCTCTCATCAACCATGCAGTAGTCCATATTTGACATACTGAAAATATTTCAGGCGAAAGAGGCCTTGATCTTGAATTTTCTATAAAGACTAATTGAGGCCTTCTGATTTCTCATCTATCATACAGTTTTCCATATTTTACATACTGAACATATTTCAGGCCAAGAGTTCTCAATCTTAAACTTTCTATAGAGACTAACTGACTCCTTATTTGACCTTTTGAACATATTTCCCAATTGACTTCTGATCTCTCATCAACCATGCAGTAGTCCATATTTGACATACTGAAAATATTTCAGGCCAAAGAGGCCTTGATCTTGAATGTTCTATACAGACTAATTGAGGTCTTTTGATGTCTCATCAACCGTACGGTAGTCCATATTTTACATACTGAACATATTTCAGTCCAAGAGTTCTCAATCTTGAACTTTCTATTGAGACTAATTGACTCCTTATTTAAACTTTTGAACATCTTTCCTAATTGACTTCTTCTGATTTCTCATCTATCATACGGTAGTCCATATTAAACATACTGAACATATTTCAGGCCAAGGTGTTCTCAATCTTGAACTTTCTATAGAGACTAATTGATTCCTTATTTGACCTTTTGAACATATTTCCCAATTCACTCCTTGTGATCTCTCATCAACCATGCAGTAGTCCATATTTGACATACTGAAAATATTTCAGGCGAAAGAGGCCTTGATCTTGAAATTTCTATGAAGACTAATTGAGGCCTTCTGATTTCTCATCTATCATACGGTAGTCCATATTTTACATACTGAACATATTTCAGGCCAAAGAGTCCTTGATCTTGAATTTTCTATACTGACTAATTGAGGCCTTCTGATTTCTCATCTATCATACAGTTTTCCATATTTTACATACTGAACATATTTCAGGCCAAGAGTTCTCAATCTTGAACCTTCTATAGAGACTAACTGACTCCTTATTTGACCTTTTGAACATATTTCCCAATTCACTCCTTCTGATCTCTCATCAACCATGCAGTAGTCCATATTTGACATACTGAAAATATTTCAAGCTAAAAGAGGCCTTGATCTTGAATTTTCTATACTGACTAATTGAGGCCCTCTGATTTCTCATCTATCATACAGTTTTCCATATTTTACATACTGAACATATTTCAGGCCAAGAGTTCTCAATCTTGAACTTTCTATAGAGACTAACTGACTCCTTATTTGACCTTTTGAACATATTTCCCAATTGACTTCTGATCTCTCACCAACCATGCAGTAGTCCATATTTGACATACTGAAAATATTTCAGGCTAAAGAGGCCTTGATCTTGAATTTTTTATACAGACTAATCGAGGTCTTTTGATATCTCATTAATCAGACGGTAGTCCATATTTTACATACTGAACATATTTCAGGCCAAGGAGTTCTCAATCTTGACCTTTCTATAGAGACTAATTGACTCCTTATTTGACCTTTTCAACATCTTTCCTAAGTGACTCTTTCTGATGTCTCAAACCAAACAGTAGTCCATATTTGACATACTGAACATATTTCAGGACAAGCGTTCTCAATCTTGAACTTTGTATAGATACTAATTGACTTCTTATTTAACCTTTTGAACATCTTTCCTAATTGACTTCTGATTTCTCATCTATCATACGGTAGTCCATATTAAACATACTGAACATATTTCAGGCCAAGGTGTTCTCAATCTTGAACATTCTATAGAGACTAATTGATTCCTTATTTGACCTTTTGAACATATTTCCCAATTCACTCCTTCTGATCTCTCATCAACCATGCAGTAGTCCATATTTGACATACTGAAAATATTTCAAGCTAAAAGAGTCCTTGATCTTGAATTTTCTATACTGACTAATTGAGGCCTTCTGATTTCTCATCTATCATACGGTAGTCCATATTAAACATACTGAACATATTTCAGGCCAAGGTGTTCTCAATCTTGATCTTTCTATAGAGACTAACTGACTCCTTATTTGACCTTTTGAACATATTTCCCAATTGACTCCTGATCTCTCATCAACCATGCAATAGTCCATATTTGACATACTGAAAATATTTCAGGCCAAAGAGGCCTTGATCTTGAATGTTCTATACAGACTAATTGAGGTCTTTTGATGTCTCATCAACCGTACGGTAGTCCATATTTTACATACTGAATATATTTCAGGACAAGCGTTCTCAATCTTGAACTTTGTATAGATACTAATTGACTTCTTATTTAACCTTTTGAAGATCTTTCCTAATTGACTTCTTCTGATTTCTCATCTATCATACGGTAGTCCATATTAAACATACTGAACATATTTCAGGCCAAGGTGTTCTCAATCTTGAACATTCTATAGAGACTAATTGATTCCTTATTTGACCTTTTGAACATATTTCCCAATTCACTCCTTCTGATCTCTCATCAACCATGCAGTAGTCCATATTTGACATACTGAAAATATTTCAAGCTAAAAGAGTCCTTGATCTTGAATTTTCTATACTGACTAATTGAGGCCTTCTGATTTCTCATCTATCATACGGTAGTCCATATTAAACATACTGAACATATTTCAGGCCAAGGTGTTCTCAATCTTGAACTTTCTATAGAGACTAATTGACTCCTTATTTGACGTTTTGAACATATTTCCCAATTCACTCCTTCTGATCTCTCATCAACCATGCAGTAGTCCATATTTGACATACTGAAAATATTTCAGGCGAAAGAGGCCTTGATCTTGAATTTTCTATAAAGACTAATTGAGGCCTTCTGATTTCTCATCTATCATACAGTTTTCCATATTTTACATACTGAACATATTTTAGGCCAAGAGTTCTCAATCTTGAACTTTCTATAGAGACTAACTGACTCCTTATTTGACCTTTTGAACATATTTCCCAATTGACTTCTGATCTCTCATCAACCATGCAGTAGTCCATATTTGACATACTGAAAATATTTCAGGCCAAAGAGGCCTTGATCTTGAATGTTCTATACAGACTAATTGAGGTCTTTTGATGTCTCATCAACCGTACGGTAGTCCATATTTTACATACTGAACATATTTCAGGCCAAGAGTTCTCAATCTTGAACTTTCTATAGAGACTAATTGACTCCTTATTTAAACTTTTGAACATCTTTCCTAATTGACTTCTTCTGATTTCTCATCTATCATACGGTAGTCCATATTAAACATACTGAACATATTTCAGGTCAAGGTGTTCTCAATCTTGAACTTTCTATAGAGACTAATTGATTCCTTATTTGACCTTTTGAACATATTTCCTAATTCACTCCTTGTGATCTCTCATCAACCATGCAGTAGTCCATATTTGACATACTAAAAATATTTCAGGCGAAAGAGGCCTTGATCTTGAAATTTCTATAAAGACTAATTGAGGCCTTCTGATTTCTCATCTATCATACGGTAGTCCATATTTTACATACTGAACATATTTCAGGCCAAAGAGTCCTTGATCTTGAATTTTCTATACTGACTAATTGAGGCCTTCTGATTTCTCATCTATCATACAGTTTTCCATATTTTACATACTGAACATATTTCAGGCCAAGAGTTCTCAATCTTGAACCTTCTATAGAGACTAACTGACTCCTTATTTGACCTTTTGAACATATTTCCCAATTCACTCCTTCTGATCTCTCATCAACCATGCAGTAGTCCATATTTGACATACTGAAAATATTTCAAGCTAAAAGAGTCCTTGATCTTGAATTTTCTATACTGACTAATTGAGGCCTTCTGATTTCTCATCTATCATACGGTAGTCCATATTAAACATACTGAACATATTTCAGGCCAAGGTGTTCTCAATCTTGAACTTTCTATAGAGACTAATTGATTCCTTATTTGACCTTTTGAACATATTTCCCAATTCACTCCTTCTGATCTCTCATCAACCATGCAGTAGTCCATATTTGACATACTGAAAATATTTCAAGGTAAAAGAGGCCTTGATCTTGAATTTTCTATACAGACTAATCGAGGTCTTTTGATATCTCATTAATCAGACGGTAGTCCATATTTTACATACTGAACATATTTCAGGCCAAGGAGTTCTCAATCTTGACCTTTCTATAGAGACTAATTGACTCCTTATTTGACCTTTTCAACATCTTTCCTTAGTGACTCTTTCTGATGTCTCAAACCAAACAGTAGTCCATATTTGACATACTGAACATATTTCAGGCCAAAGAGTCCTTGATCTTGACTTTTCTATACTGACTAATTGAGGCCTTCTGATTTCTCATCTATCATACGGTAGTCCATATTTTACATACTGAACATATTTCAGGACAAGAGTTCTCAATCTTGAACCTTCTATAGAGACTAACTGACTCCTTATTTGACCTTTTGAACATATTTCCCAATTCACTCCTTCTGATCTCTCATCAACCATGCAGTAGTCCATATCTGACATACTGAAAATATTTCAAGCTAAAAGAGGCCTTGATCTTGAATTTTCTATACTGACTAATTGAGTCCTTCTGATTTCTCATCTATCATACAGTTTTCCATATTTTACATACTGAACATATTTCAGGCCAAGAGTTCTCAATCTTGAACTTTCTATAGAGACTAACTGACTCCTTATTTGACCTTTTGAACATATTTCCCAATTGACTCCTGATCTCTCATCAACCATGCAGTAGTCCATATTTGACATACTGAAAATATTTCAGGCCAAAGAGGCCTTGATCTTGAATGTTCTATACAGACTAATTGAGGTCTTTTGATGTCTCATCAACCGTACGGTAGTCCATATTTTACATACTGAACATATTTCAGGACAAGCGTTCTCAATCTTGAACTTTGTATAGATACTAATTGACTTCTTATTTAACCTTTTGAACATCTTTCCTAATTGACTTCTTCTGATTTCTCATCTATCATACGGTAGTCCATATTAAACATACTGAACATATTTCAGGCCAAGGTGTTCTCAATCTTGAACATTCTATAGAGACTAATTGATTCCTTATTTGACCTTTTGAACATATTTCCCAATTCACTCCTTCTGATCTCTCATCAACCATGCAGTAGTCCATATTTGACATACTGAAAATATTTCAAGCTAAAAGAGTCCTTGATCTTGAATTTTCTATACTGACTAATTGAGGCCTTCTGATTTCTCATCTATCATACGGTAGTCCATATTAAACATACTGAACATATTTCAGGCCAAGGTGTTCTCAATCTTGATCTTTCTATAGAGACTAACTGACTCCTTATTTGACCTTTTGAACATATTTCCCAATTGACTCCTGATCTCTCATCAACCATGCAATAGTCCATATTTGACATACTGAAAATATTTCAGGCCAAAGAGGCCTTGATCTTGAATGTTCTATACAGACTAATTGAGGTCTTTTGATGTCTCATCAACCGTACGGTAGTCCATATTTTACATACTGAATATATTTCAGGACAAGCGTTCTCAATCTTGAACTTTGTATAGATACTAATTGACTTCTTATTTAACCTTTTGAAGATCTTTCCTAATTGACTTCTTCTGATTTCTCATCTATCATACGGTAGTCCATATTAAACATACTGAACATATTTCAGGCCAAGGTGTTCTCAATCTTGAACATTCTATAGAGACTAATTGATTCCTTATTTGACCTTTTGAACATATTTCCCAATTCACTCCTTCTGATCTCTCATCAACCGTGCAGTAGTCCATATTTGACATACTGAAAATATTTCAAGCTAAAAGAGTCCTTGATCTTGAATTTTCTATACTGACTAATTGAGGCCTTCTGATTTCTCATCTATCATACGGTAGTCCATATTAAACATACTGAACATATTTCAGGCCAAGGTGTTGTCAATCTTGAACTTTCTATAGAGACTAATTGACTCCTTATTTGACGTTTTGAACATATTTCCCAATTCACTCCTTCTGATCTCTCATCAACCATGCAGTAGTCCATATTTGACATACTGAAAATATTTCAGGCGAAAGAGGCCTTGATCTTGAATTTTCTATAAAGACTAATTGAGGCCTTCTGATTTCTCATCTATCATACAGTTTTCCATATTTTACATACTGAACATATTTCAGGCCAAGAGTTCTCAATCTTGAACTTTCTATAGAGACTAACTGACTCCTTATTTGACCTTTTGAACATATTTCCCAATTGACTTCTGATCTCTCATCAACCATGCAGTAGTCCATATTTGACATACTGAAAATATTTCAGGCCAAAGAGGCCTTGATCTTGAATGTTCTATACAGACTAATTGAGGTCTTTTGATGTCTCATCAACCGTACGGTAGTCCATATTTTACATACTGAACATATTTCAGTCCAAGAGTTCTCAATCTTGAACTTTCTATAGAGACTAATTGACTCCTTATTTAAACTTTTGAACATCTTTCCTAATTGACTTCATCTGATTTCTCATCTATCATACGGTAGTCCATATTAAACATACTGAACATATTTCAGGCCAAGGTGTTCTCAATCTTGAACTTTCTATAGAGACTAATTGATTCCTTATTTGACCTTTTGAACATATTTCCCAATTCACTCCTTGTGATCTCTCATCAACCATGCAGTAGTCCATATTTGACATACTGAAAATATTTCAGGCGAAAGAGGCCTTGATCTTGAAATTTCTATAAAGACTAATTGAGGCCTTCTGATTTCTCATCTATCATACGGTAGTCCATATTTTACATACTGAACATATTTCAGGCCAAAGAGTCCTTGATCTTGAATTTTCTATACTGACTAATTGAGGCCTTCTGATTTCTCATCTATCATACAGTTTTCCATATTTTACATACTGAACATATTTCAGGCCAAGAGTTCTCAATCTTGAACCTTCTATAGAGACTAACTGACTCCTTATTTGACCTTTTGAACATATTGACCAATTCACTCCTTCTGATCTCTCATCAACCATGCAGTAGTCCATATTTGACATACTGAAAATATTTCAAGCTAAAAGAGTCCTTGATCTTGAATTTTCTATACTGACTAATTGAGGCCTTCTGATTTCTCATCTATCATACGGTAGTCCATATTAAACATACTGAACATATTTCAGGCCAAGGAGTTCTCAATCTTGACCTTTCTATAGAGACTAATTGACTCCTTATTTGACCTTTTCAACATCTTTCCTAAGTGACTCTTTCTGATGTCTCAAACCAAACAGTAGTCCATATTTGACATACTGAACATATTTCAGGACAAGCGTTCTCAATCTTGAACTTTGTATAGATACTAATTGACTTCTTATTTAACCTTTTGAACATCTTTCCTAATTGACTTCTGATTTCTCATCTATCATACGGTAGTCCATATTAAACATACTGAACATATTTCAGGCCAAGGTGTTCTCAATCTTGAACATTCTATAGAGACTAATTGATTCCTTATTTGACCTTTTGAACATATTTCCCAATTCACTCCTTCTGATCTCTCATCAACCATGCAGTAGTCCATATTTGACATACTGAAAATATTTCAAGCTAAAAGAGTCCTTGATCTTGAATTTTCTATACTGACTAATTGAGGCCTTCTGATTTCTCATCTATCATACGGTAGTCCATATTAAACATACTGAACATATTTCAGGCGAAAGAGGCCTTGATCTTGAATTTTCTATACTGACTAATTGAGGCCTTCTGATTTCTCATCTATCATACGGTAGTCCATATTAAACATACTGAAAATATTTCAGGCGAAAGAGGCCTTGATCTTGAATTTTCTATAAAGACTAATTGAGGCCTTCTGATTTCTCATCTATCATACAGTTTTCCATATTTTACATACTGAACATATTTCAGGCCAAGAGTTCTCAATCTTGAACCTTCTATAGAGACTAACTGACTCCTTATTTGACCTTTTGAACATATTTCCCAATTCACTCCTTCTGATCTCTCATCAACCATGCAGTAGTCCATATTTGACATACTGAATATATTTCAAGCTAAAAGAGGCCTTGATCTTGAATTTTCTATACTGACTAATTGAGGTCTTCTGATTTCTCATCTATCATACAGTTTTCCATATTTTACATACTGAACATATTTCAGGCCAAGAGTTCTCAATCTTGAACTTTCTATAGAGACTAAATGACTCCTTATTTGACCTTTTGAACATATTTCCCAATTGACTCCTGATCTCTCATCAACCATGCAGTAGTCCATATTTGACATACTGAAAATATTTCAGGCCAAAGAGGCCTTGATCTTGAATGTTCTATACAGACTAATTGAGGTCTTTTGATGTCTCATCAACCGTACGGTAGTCCATATTTTACATACTGAACATATTTCAGGACAAGCGTTCTCAATCTTGAACTTTGTATAGATACTAATTGACTTCTTATTTAACCTTTTGAACATCTCTCCTAATTGCCTTCTTCTGATTTCTCATCTATCATACGGTAGTCCATATTAAACATACTGAACATATTTCAGGCCAAGGTGTTCTCAATCTTGAACTTTCTATAGAGACTAATTGATTCCTTATTTGACCTTTTGAACATATTTCCCAATTCACTCCTTCTGATCTCTCATCAATCATGCAGTAGTCCATATTTGACATACTGAAAATATTTCAGGTCAAAGAGGCCTTGATCTTGAATGTTCTATAAAGACTAATTGAGGCCTTCTGATTTCTCATCTATTATACGGTAGTCCATATTTTACATACTGAAAATATTTCAAGCTAAAAGAGGCCTTGATCTTGAATTTTCTATAAAGACTAATTGAGGCCTTCTGATTTCTCATCTATCATACGGTAGTCCATATTTTACATACTGAAAATATTTCAAGCTAAAAGAGGCCTTGATCTTGAATTTTCTATACTGACTAATTGAGGCCTTCTGATTTCTCATCTATCATACAGTTTTCCATATTTTAAATACTGAACATATTTCAGGCCAGGAGTTCTCAATCTTGAACTTTCTATAGAGACTAAATGACTCCTTATTTGACCTTTTGAACATATTTCCCAATTGACTCCTGATCTCTCATCAACCATGCAGTAGTCCATATTTGACATACTGAAAATATTTCAGGCCAAAGAGTCCTTGATCTTGAATTTTCTATAAAGACTAATTGAGGCCTTCTGATTTCTCATCTATCATACAGTTTTCCATATTTTACATACTGAACATATTTCAGGCCAAGAGTTCTCAATCTTGAACCCTCTATAGAGACTAACTGACTCCTTATTTGACCTTTTGCACATATTTCCCAATTCACTCCTTCTGATCTCTCATCAACCATGCAGTAGTCCATATTTGACATACTGAAAATATTTCAAGCTAAAAGAGGCCTTGATCTTGAATTTCCTATACTGACTAATTGAGGCCTTCTGATTTCTCATCTATCATACAGTTTTCCATATTTTACATACTGAACATATTTCAGGCCAAGAGTTCTCAATCTTGAACTTTCTATAGAGACTAAATGACTCCTTATTTGACCCTTTGAACATATTTCCCAATTGACTCCTGATCTCTCATCAACCATGCAGTAGTCCATATTTGACATACTGAAAATATTTCAGGCCAAAGAGGCCTTGATCTTGAATGTTCTATACAGACTAATTGAGGTCTTTTGATGTCTCATCAACCGTACGGTAGTCCATATTTTACATACTGAACATATTTCAGGACAAGCGTTCTCAATCTTGAACTTTGTATAGATACTAATTGACTTCTTATTTAACCTTTTGAACATCTTTCCTAATTGCCTTCTTCTGATTTCTCATCTATCATACGGTAGTCCATATTAAACATACTGAACATATTTCAGGCCAAGGTGTTCTCAATCTTGAACTTTCTATAGAGACTAATTGATTCCTTATTTGACCTTTTGAACATATTTCCCAATTCACTCCTTCTGATCTCTCATCAACCATGCAGTAGTCCATATTTGACATACTGAAAATATTTCAGGCCAAAGAGGCCTTGATCTTGAATGTTCTATACAGACTAATTGAGGTCTTTTGATGTCTCATCAACCGTACGGTAGTCCATATTTGACATACTGAAAATATTTCAGGCGAAAGAGGCCTTGATCTTGAATTTTCTATAAAGACTAATTGAGGCCTTCTGATTTCTCATCTATCATACGGTAGTCCATATTTTACATACTGAAAATATTTCAAGCTAAAAGAGGCCTTGATCTTGAATTTTCTATACTGACTAATTGAGGCCTTCTGATTTCTCATCTATCATACAGTTTTCCATATTTTAAATACTGAACATATTTCAGGCCAGGAGTTCTCAATCTTGAACTTTCTATAGAGACTAAATGACTCCTTATTTGACCTTTTGAACATATTTCCCAATTGACTCCTGATCTCTCATCAACCATGCAGTAGTCCATATTTGACATACTGAAAATATTTCAGGCCAAAGAGTCCTTGATCTTGAATTTTCTATAAAGACTAATTGAGGCCTTCTGATTTCTCATCTATCATACAGTTTTCCATATTTTACATACTGAACATATTTCAGGCCAAGAGTTCTGAATCTTGAACCTTCTATAGAGACTAACTGACTCCTTATTTGACCTTTTGAACATATTTCCCAATTCACTCCTTCTGATCTCTCATCAACCATGCAGTAGTCCATATTTGACATACTGAAAATATTTCAAGCTAAAAGAGGCCTTGATCTTGAATTTCCTATACTGATTAATTGAGGCCTTCTGATTTCTCATCTATCATACAGTTTTCCATATTTTACATACTGAACATATTTCAGGCCAAGAGTTCTCAATCTTGAACTTTCTATAGAGACTAAATGACTCCTTATTTGACCCTTTGAACATATTTCCCAATTGACTCCTGATCTCTCATCAACCATGCAGTAGTCCATATTTGACATACTGAAAATATTTCAGGCCAAAGAGGCCTTGATCTTGAATGTTCTATACAGACTAATTGAGGTCTTTTGATGTCTCATCAACCGTACGGTAGTCCATATTTTACATACTGAATATATTTCAGGACAAGCGTTCTCAATCTTGAACTTTGTATAGATACTAATTGACTTCTTATTTAACCTTTTGAACATCTTTCCTAATTGCCTTCTTCTGATTTCTCATCTATCATACGGTAGTCCATATTAAACATACTGAACATATTTCAGGCCAAGGTGTTCTCAATCTTGAACTTTCTATAGAGACTAATTGATTCCTTATTTGACCTTTTGAACATATTTCCCAATTCACTCCTTCTGATCTCTCATCAACCATGCAGTAGTCCATATTTGACATACTGAAAATATTTCAGGCCAAAGAGGCCTTGATCTTGAATGTTCTATACAGACTAATTGAGGTCTTTTGATGTCTCATCTATCATACAGTTTTCCATATTTTACATACTGAACATATTTCAGGCCAAGAGTTCTCAATCTTGAACTTTCTATAGAGACTAAATGACTCCTTATTTGACCTTTTGAACATATTTCCCAATTGACTCCTGATCTCTCATCAACCATGCAGTAGTCCATATTTGACATACTGAAAATATTTCAGGCCAAAGAGGCCTTGATCTTGAATTTTCTATACTGACTAATTGAGGCCTTCTGATTTCTCATCTATCATACAGTTTTCCATATATTACATACTGAACATATTTCAGGCCAAGAGTTCTCAATTTTGAACTTTCTATAGAGACTAACTGACTCCTTATTTGACCTTTTGAACATATTTCCCAATTGACTCCTGATCTCTCATCAACCATGCAGTAGTCCATATTTGACATACTGAAAATATTTCAGGCCAAAGAGGCCTTGATCTTGAATGTTCTATACAGATTAATTGAGGACTTTTGATGTCTCATCAACCGTACGGTAGTCCATATTTTACATACTGAAAATATTTCAGGCCAAAGAGGCCTTGATCTTAAATTTTCCATAAAGACTAATTGAGGTCTTTTGATGTCTCATCAACTGACAGTATTCCATATTTGACATACTGAAAATATTTCAGGCGAAAGAGGCCTTGATCTTGAATTTTCTATAAAGACTAATTGAGGCCTTCTGATTTCTCATCTATCATACAGTTTTCCGTATTTTACATACTGAACATATTTCAGGCCAAGAGTTCTCAATCTTGAACCTTCTATAGAGACTAACTGACTCCTTATTTGACCTTTTGAACATATTTCCCAATTCACTCCTTCTGATCTCTCATCAACCATGCAGTAGTCCATATTTGACATACTGAAAATATTTCAAGCTAAAAGAGGCCTTGATCTTGAATTTTCTATACTGACTAATTGAGGCCTTCTGATTTCTCATCTATCATACAGTTTTCCATATTTTACATACTGAACATATTTCAGGCCAAGAGTTCTCAATCTTGAACTTTCTATAGAGACTAAATGACTCCTTATTTGACCTTTTGAACATATTTCCCAATTGACTCCTGATCTCTCATCAACCATGCAGTAGTCCATATTTGACATACTGAAAATATTTCAGGCCAAAGAGTCCTTGATCTTGAATTTTCTATAAAGACTAATTGAGGCCTTCTGATTTCTCATCTATCATACGGTAGTCCATATTTTACATACTGAAAATATTTCAAGCTAAAAGAGGCCTTGATCTTGAATTTTCTATACTGACTAATTGAGGCCTTCTGATTTCTCATCTATCATACAGTTTTCCATATTTTAAATACTGAACATATTTCAGGCCAGGAGTTCTCAATCTTGAACTTTCTATAGAGACTAAATGACTCCTTATTTGACCTTTTGAACATATTTCCCAATTGACTCCTGATCTCTCATCAACCATGCAGTAGTCCATATTTGACATACTGAAAATATTTCAGGCCAAAGAGTCCTTGATCTTGAATTTTCTATAAAGACTAATTGAGGCCTTCTGATTTCTCATCTATCATACAGTTTTCCATATTTTACATACTGAACATATTTCAGGCCAAGAGTTCTCAATCTTGAACCCTCTATAGAGACTAACTGACTCCTTATTTGACCTTTTGAACATATTTCCCAATTCACTCCTTCTGATCTCTCATCAACCATGCAGTAGTCCATATTTGACATACTGAAAATATTTCAAGCTAAAAGAGGCCTTGATCTTGAATTTCCTATACTGACTAATTGAGGCCTTCTGATTTCTCATCTATCATACAGTTTTCCATATTTTACATACTGAACATATTTCAGGCCAAGAGTTCTCAATCTTGAACTTTCTATAGAGACTAAATGACTCCTTATTTGACCCTTTGAACATATTTCCCAATTGACTCCTGATCTCTCATCAACCATGCAGTAGTCCATATTTGACATACTGAAAATATTTCAGGCCAAAGAGGCCTTGATCTTGAATGTTCTATACAGACTAATTGAGGTCTTTTGATGTCTCATCAACCGTACGGTAGTCCATATTTTACATACTGAACATATTTCAGGACAAGCGTTCTCAATCTTGAACTTTGTATAGATGCTAATTGACTTCTTATTTAACCTTTTGAACATCTTTCCTAATTGCCTTCTTCTGATTTCTCATCTATCATACGGTAGTCCATATTAAACATACTGAACATATTTCAGGCCAAGGTGTTCTCAATCTTGAACTTTCTATAGAGACTAATTGATTCCTTATTTGACCTTTTGAACATATTTCCCAATTCACTCCTTCTGATCTCTCATCAACCATGCAGTAGTCCATATTTGACATACTGAAAATATTTCAGGCCAAAGAGGCCTTGATCTTGAATGTTCTATACAGACTAATTGAGGTCTTTTGATGTCTCATCAACCGTACGGTAGTCCATATTTGACATACTGAAAATATTTCAGGCGAAAGAGGCCTTGATCTTGAATTTTCTATAAAGACTAATTGAGGCCTTCTGATTTCTCATCTATCATACGGTAGTCCATATTTTACATACTGAAAATATTTCAAGCTAAAAGAGGCCTTGATCTTGAATTTTCTATACTGACTAATTGAGGCCTTCTGATTTCTCATCTATCATACAGTTTTCCATATTTTAAATACTGAACATATTTCAGGCCAGGAGTTCTCAATCTTGAACTTTCTATAGAGACTAAATGACTCCTTATTTGACCTTTTGAACATATTTCCCAATTGACTCCTGATCTCTCATCAACCATGCAGTAGTCCATATTTGACATACTGAAAATATTTCAGGCCAAAGAGTCCTTGATCTTGAATTTTCTATAAAGACTAATTGAGGCCTTCTGATTTCTCATCTATCATACAGTTTTCCATATTTTACATACTGAACATATTTCAGGCCAAGAGTTCTGAATCTTGAACCTTCTATAGAGACTAACTGACTCCTTATTTGACCTTTTGAACATATTTCCCAATTCACTCCTTCTGATCTCTCATCAACCATGCAGTAGTCCATATTTGACATACTGAAAATATTTCAAGCTAAAAGAGGCCTTGATCTTGAATTTCCTATACTGATTAATTGAGGCCTTCTGACTTCTCATCTATCATACAGTTTTCCATATTTTACATACTGAACATATTTCAGGCCAAGAGTTCTCAATCTTGAACTTTCTATAGAGACTAAATGACTCCTTATTTGACCCTTTGAACATATTTCCCAATTGACTCCTGATCTCTCATCAACCATGCAGTAGTCCATATTTGACATACTGAAAATATTTCAGGCCAAAGAGGCCTTGATCTTGAATGTTCTATACAGACTAATTGAGGTCTTTTGATGTCTCATCAACCGTACGGTAGTCCATATTTTACATACTGAATATATTTCAGGACAAGCGTTCTCAATCTTGAACTTTGTATAGATACTAATTGACTTCTTATTTAACCTTTTGAACATCTTTCCTAATTGCCTTCTTCTGATTTCTCATCTATCATACGGTAGTCCATATTAAACATACTGAACATATTTCAGGCCAAGGTGTTCTCAATCTTGAACTTTCTATAGAGACTAATTGATTCCTTATTTGACCTTTTGAACATATTTCCCAATTCACTCCTTCTGATCTCTCATCAACCATGCAGTAGTCCATATTTGACATACTGAAAATATTTCAAGCTAAAAGAGGCCTTGATCTTGAATTTTCTATACTGACTAATTGAGGTCTTTTGATGTCTCATCTATCATACAGTTTTCCATATTTTACATACTGAACATATTTCAGGCCAAGAGTTCTCAATCTTGAACTTTCTATAGAGACTAAATGACTCCTTATTTGACCTTTTGAACATATTTCCCAATTGACTCCTGATCTCTCATCAACCATGCAGTAGTCCATATTTGACATACTGAAAATATTTCAGGCCAAAGAGGCCTTGATCTTGAATTTTCTATACTGACTAATTGAGGCCTTCTGATTTCTCATCTATCATACAGTTTTCCATATATTACATACTGAACATATTTCAGGCCAAGAGTTCTCAATTTTGAACTTTCTATAGAGACTAACTGACTCCTTATTTGACCTTTTGAACATATTTCCCAATTGACTCCTGATCTCTCATCAACCATGCAGTAGTCCATATTTGACATACTGAAAATATTTCAGGCCAAAGAGGCCTTGATCTTGAATGTTCTATACAGATTAATTGAGGACTTTTGATGTCTCATCAACCGTACGGTAGTCCATATTTTACATACTGAAAATATTTCAGGCCAAAGAGGCCTTGATCTTAAATTTTCCATAAAGACTAATTGAGGTCTTTTGATGTCTCATCAACTGACAGTATTCCATATTTGACATACTGAAAATATTTCAGGCGAAAGAGGCCTTGATCTTGAATTTTCTATAAAGACTAATTGAGGCCTTCTGATTTCTCATCTATCATACAGTTTTCCGTATTTTACATACTGAACATATTTCAGGCCAAGAGTTCTCAATCTTGAACCTTCTATAGAGACTAACTGACTCCTTATTTGACCTTTTGAACATATTTCCCAATTCACTCCTTCTGATCTCTCATCAACCATGCAGTAGTCCATATTTGACATACTGAAAATATTTCAAGCTAAAAGAGGCCTTGATCTTGAATTTTCTATACTGACTAATTGAGGCCTTCTGATTTCTCATCTATCATACAGTTTTCCATATTTTACATACTGAACATATTTCAGGCCAAGAGTTCTCAATCTTGAACTTTCTATAGAGACTAAATGACTCCTTATTTGACCTTTTGAACATATTTCCCAATTGACTCCTGATCTCTCATCAACCATGCAGTAGTCCATATTTGACATACTGAAAATATTTCAGGCCAAAGAGTCCTTGATCTTGAATTTTCTATAAAGACTAATTGAGGCCTTCTGATTTCTCATCTATCATACAGTTTTCCATATTTTACATACTGAACATATTTCAGGCCAAGAGTTCTCAATCTTGAACCTTCTATAGAGACTAACTGACTCCTTATTTGACCTTTTGAACATATTTCCCAATTCACTCCTTCTGATCTCTCATCAACCATGCAGTAGTCCATATTTGACATACTGAAAATATTTCAAGCTAAAAGAGGCCTTGATCTTGAATTTCCTATACTGACTAATTGAGGCCTTCTGATTTCTCATCTATCATACAGTTTTCCATATTTTACATACTGAACATATTTCAGGCCAAGAGTTCTCAATCTTGAACCTTCTATAGAGACTAACTGACTCCTTATTTGACCTTTTGAACATATTTCCCAATTCACTCCTTCTGATCTCTCATCAACCATGCAGTAGTCCATATTTGACATACTGAAAATATTTCAAGCTAAAAGAGGCCTTGATCTTGAATTTTCTATACTGACTAATTGAGGCCTTCTGATTTCTCATCTATCATACAGTTTTCCATATTTTACATACTGAACATATTTCAGGCCAAGAGTTCTCAATCTTGAACTTTCTATAGAGACTAAATGACTCCTTATTTGACCTTTTGAACATATTTCCCAATTGACTCCTGATCTCTCATCAACCATGCAGTAGTCCATATTTGACATACTGAAAATATTTCAGGCCAAAGAGGCCTTGATCTTGAATTTTCTATACTGACTAATTGAGGCCTTCTGATTTCTCATCTATCATACGGTAGTCCATATTAAACATACTGAACATATTTCAGGCCAAGGTGTTCTCAATCTTGAACTTTCTATAGAGACTAATTGATTCCTTATTTGACCTTTTGAACATATTTCCCAATTCACTCCTTCTGATCTCTCATCAACCATGCAGTAGTCCATATTTGACATACTGAAAATATTTCAAGCTAAAAGAGGCCTTGATCTTGAATTTTCTATACAGACTAATCGAGGTCTTTTGATATCTCATTAATCAGACGGTAGTCCATATTTTACATACTGAACATATTTCAGGCCAAGGAGTTCTCAATCTTGAACCTTCTATAGAGACTAACTGACTCCTTTTTTGACCTTTTGAACATATTTCCCAATTCACTCCTTCTGATCTCTCATCAACCATGCAGTAGTCCATATTTGACATACTGAAAATATTTCAAGCTAAAAGAGGCCTTGATCTTGAATTTTCTATACTGACTAATTGAGGCCTTCTGATTTCTCATCTATCATACAGTTTTCCATATTTTACATACTGAACATATTTCAGGCCAAGAGTTCTCAATCTTGAACTTTCTATAGAGACTAACTGACTCCTTATTTGACCTTTTGAACATATTTCCCAATTGACTCCTGATCTCTCATCAACCATGCAGTAGTCCATATTTGACATACTGAAAATATTTCAGGCCAAAGAGGCCTTTATCTTGAATGTTCTATACAGACTAATTGAGGTCTTTTGATGTCTCATCAACCGTACGGTAGTCCATATTTTACATACTGAACATATATCAGGCGAAGAGTTCTCAATCTTGAACTTTCTATAGAGACTAATTGACTCCTTATTTGACCTTTTGAACATATTTCCCAATTCACTCCTTCTGATCTCTCATCAACCATGCAGTATTCCATATTTGACATACTGAAAATATTTCAGGCGAAAGAGGCCTTGATCTTGAATTTTCTATAAAGACTAATTGAGGCCTTCTGATTTCTCATCTATCATACGGTAGTCCATATTTTACATACTGAACATATTTCAGGCCAAAGAGTCCTTGATCTTGAATTTTCTATACTGACTAATTGAGGCCTTCTGATTTCTCATCTATCATACAGTTTTCCATATTTTACATACTGAACATATTTCAGGCCAAGAGTTCTCAATCTTGAACCTTCTATAGAGACTAACTGACTCCTTATTTGACCTTTTGAACATATTTCCCAATTCACTCCTTCTGATCTCTCATCAACCATGCAGTAGTCCATATTTGACATACTGAAAATATTTCAAGCTAAAAGAGGCCTTGATCTTGAATTTTCTATACTGACTAATTGAGGTCTTCTGACTTCTCATCTATCATACAGTTTTCCATATTTTACATACTGAACATATTTCAGGCCAAGAGTTCTCAATCTTGAACTTTCTATAGAGACTAAATGACTCCTTATTTGACCTTTTGAACATATTTCCCAATTGACTCCTGATCTCTCATCAACCATGCAGTAGTCCATATTTGACATACTGAAAATATTTCAGGCCAAAGAGGCCTTGATCTTGAATGTTCTATACAGACTAATTGAGGTCTTTTGATGTCTCATCAACCGTACGGTAGTCCATATTTTACATACTGAACATATTTCAGGACAAGCGTTCTCAATCTTGAACTTTGTATAGATACTAATTGACTTCTTATTTAACCTTTTGAACATCTTTCCTAATTGCCTTCTTCTGATTTCTCATCTATCATACGGTAGTCCATATTAAACATACTGAACATATTTCAGGCCAAGGTGTTCTCAATCTTGAACTTTCTATAGAGACTAATTGATTCCTTATTTGACCTTTTGAACATATTTCCCAATTCACTCCTTCTGATCTCTCATCAACCATGCAGTAGTCCATATTTGACATACTGAAAATATTTCAGGCCAAAGAGGCCTTGATCTTGAATGTTCTATACAGACTAATTGAGGTCTTTTGATGTCTCATCAACCGTACGGTAGTCCATATTTGACATACTGAAAATATTTCAGGCGAAAGAGGCCTTGATCTTGAATTTTCTATAAAGACTAATTGAGGCCTTCTGATTTCTCATCTATCATACGGTAGTCCATATTTTACATACTGAAAATATTTCAAGCTAAAAGAGGCCTTGATCTTGAATTTTCTATACTGACTAATTGAGGCCTTCTGATTTCTCATCTATCATACAGTTTTCCATATTTTAAATACTGAACATATTTCAGGCCAGGAGTTCTCAATCTTGAACTTTCTATAGAGACTAAATGACTCCTTATTTGACCTTTTGAACATATTTCCCAATTGACTCCTGATCTCTCATCAACCATGCAGTAGTCCATATTTGACATACTGAAAATATTTCAGGCCAAAGAGTCCTTGATCTTGAATTTTCTATAAAGACTAATTGAGGCCTTCTGATTTCTCATCTATCATACAGTTTTCCATATTTTACATACTGAACATATTTCAGGCCAAGAGTTCTCAATCTTGAACCTTCTATAGAGACTAACTGACTCCTTATTTGACCTTTTGAACATATTTCCCAATTCACTCCTTCTGATCTCTCATCAACCATGCAGTAGTCCATATTTGACATACTGAAAATATTTCAAGCTAAAAGAGGCCTTGATCTTGAATTTCCTATACTGATTAATTGAGGCCTTCTGATTTCTCATCTATCATACAGTTTTCCATATTTTACATACTGAACATATTTCAGGCCAAGAGTTCTCAATCTTGAACTTTCTATAGAGACTAAATGACTCCTTATTTGACCCTTTGAACATATTTCCCAATTGACTCCTGATCTCTCATCAACCATGCAGTAGTCCATATTTGACATACTGAAAATATTTCAGGCCAAAGAGGCCTTGATCTTGAATGTTCTATACAGACTAATTGAGGTCTTTTGATGTCTCATCAACCGTACGGTAGTCCATATTTTACATACTGAATATATTTCAGGACAAGCGTTCTCAATCTTGAACTTTGTATAGATACTAATTGACTTCTTATTTAACCTTTTGAACATCTTTCCTAATTGCCTTCTTCTGATTTCTCATCTATCATACGGTAGTCCATATTAAACATACTGAACATATTTCAGGCCAAGGTGTTCTCAATCTTGAACTTTCTATAGAGACTAATTGATTCCTTATTTGACCTTTTGAACATATTTCCCAATTCACTCCTTCTGATCTCTCATCAACCATGCAGTAGTCCATATTTGACATACTGAAAATATTTCAGGCCAAAGAGGCCTTGATCTTGAATGTTCTATACAGACTAATTGAGGTCTTTTGATGTCTCATCTATCATACAGTTTTCCATATTTTACATACTGAACATATTTCAGGCCAAGAGTTCTCAATCTTGAACTTTCTATAGAGACTAAATGACTCCTTATTTGACCTTTTGAACATATTTCCCAATTGACTCCTGATCTCTCATCAACCATGCAGTAGTCCATATTTGACATACAGAAAATATTTCAGGCCAAAGAGGCCTTGATCTTGAATTTTCTATACTGACTAATTGAGGCCTTCTGATTTCTCATCTATCATACAGTTTTCCATATATTACATACTGAACATATTTCAGGCCAAGAGTTCTCAATTTTGAACTTTCTATAGAGACTAACTGACTCCTTATTTGACCTTTTGAACATATTTCCCAATTGACTCCTGATCTCTCATCAACCATGCAGTAGTCCATATTTGACATACTGAAAATATTTCAGGCCAAAGAGGCCTTGATCTTGAATGTTCTATACAGATTAATTGAGGACTTTTGATGTCTCATCAACCGTACGGTAGTCCATATTTTACATACTGAACATATTTCAGGCCAAGAGTTCTCAATCTTGAACTTTCTATAGAGACTAATTGACTCCTTATTTAAACTTTTGAACATCTTTCCTAATTGACTTCTTCTGATTTCTCATCTATCATACGGTAGTCCATATTAAACATACTGAACATATTTCAGGCCAATGTGTTCTCAATCTTGAACTTTCTATAGAGACTAATTGACTCCTTATTTGACCTTTTGAACATATTTCCCAATTCACTCCTTCTGATCTCTCATCAACCATGCAGTAGTCCATATTTGACATACTGAAAATATTTCAGGCGAAAGAGGCCTTGATCTTGAATTTTCTATAAAGACTAATTGAGGCCTTCTGATTTCTCATCTATCATACAGTTTTCCATATTTTACATACTGAACATATTTCAGGCCAAGAGTTCTCAATCTTGAACTTTCTATAGAGACTAACTGACTCCTTATTTGACCTTTTGAACATATTTCCCAATTCACTCCTTCTGATCTCTCATCAACCATGCAGTATTCCATATTTGACATACTGAAAATATTTCAGGCGAAAGAGGCCTTGATCTTGAATTTTCTATAAAGACTAATTGAGGCCTTCTGATTTCTCATCTATCATACAGTTTTCCGTATTTTACATACTGAACATATTTCAGGCCAAGAGTTCTCAATCTTGAACCTTCTATAGAGACTAACTGACTCCTTATTTGACCTTTTGAACATATTTCCCAATTCACTCCTTCTGATCTCTCATCAACCATGCAGTAGTCCATATTTGACATACTGAAAATATTTCAAGCTAAAAGAGGCCTTGATCTTGAATTTTCTATACTGACTAATTGAGGCCTTCTGATTTCTCATCTATCATACAGTTTTCCATATTTTACATACTGAACATATTTCAGGCCAAGAGTTCTCAATCTTGAACTTTCTATAGAGACTAAATGACTCCTTATTTGACCTTTTGAACATATTTCCCAATTGACTCCTGATCTCTCATCAACCATGCAGTAGTCCATATTTGACATACTGAAAATATTTCAGGCCAAAGAGTCCTTGATCTTGAATTTTTTATAAAGACTAATTGAGGCCTTCTGATTTCTCATCTATCATACCGTTTTCCATATTTTACATACTGAACATATTTCAGGCCAAGAGTTCTCAATCTTGAACCTTCTATAGAGACTAACTGACTCCTTATTTGACCTTTTGAACATATTTCCCAATTCACTCCTTCTGATCTCTCATCAACCATGCAGTAGTCCATATTTGACATACTGAAAATATTTCAAGCTAAAAGAGGCCTTGATCTTGAATTTCCTATACTGACTAATTGAGGCCTTCTGATTTCTCATCTATCATACAGTTTTCCATATTTTACATACTGAACATATTTCAGGCCAAGAGTTCTCAATCTTGAACCTTCTATAGAGACTAACTGACTCCTTATTTGACCTTTTGAACATATTTCCCAATTCACTCCTTCTGATCTCTCATCAACCATGCAGTAGTCCATATTTGACATACTGAAAATATTTCAAGCTAAAAGAGGCCTTGATCTTGAATTTTCTATACTGACTAATTGAGGCCTTCTGATTTCTCATCTATCATACAGTTTTCCATATTTTACATACTGAACATATTTCAGGCCAAGAGTTCTCAATCTTGAACTTTCTATAGAGACTAAATGACTCCTTATTTGACCTTTTGAACATATTTCCCAATTGACTCCTGATCTCTCATCAACCATGCAGTAGTCCATATTTGACATACTGAAAATATTTCAGGCCAAAGAGGCCTTGATCTTGAATTTTCTATACTGACTAATTGAGGCCTTCTGATTTCTCATCTATCATACGGTAGTCCATATTAAACATACTGAACATATTTCAGGCCAAGGTGTTCTCAATCTTGAACTTTCTATAGAGACTAATTGATTCCTTATTTGACCTTTTGAACATATTTCCCAATTCACTCCTTCTGATCTCTCATCAACCATGCAGTAGTCCCTATTTGACATACTGAAAATATTTCAAGCTAAAAGAGGCCTTGATCTTGAATTTTCTATACAGACTAATCGAGGTCTTTTGATATCTCATTAATCAGACGGTAGTCCATATTTTACATACTGAACATATTTCAGGCCAAGGAGTTCTCAATCTTGAACCTTCTATAGAGACTAACTGACTCCTTTTTTGACCTTTTGAACATATTTCCCAATTCACTCCTTCTGATCTCTCATCAACCATGCAGTAGTCCATATTTGACATACTGAAAATATTTCAAGCTAAAAGAGGCCTTGATCTTGAATTTTCTATACTGACTAATTGAGGCCTTCTGATTTCTCATCTATCATACAGTTTTCCATATTTTACATACTGAACATATTTCAGGCCAAGAGTTCTCAATCTTGAACTTTCTATAGAGACTAACTGACTCCTTATTTGACCTTTTGAACATATTTCCCAATTGACTCCTGATCTCTCATCAACCATGCAGTAGTCCATATTTGACATACTGAAAATATTTCAGGCCAAAGAGGCCTTTATCTTGAATGTTCTATACAGACTAATTGAGGTCTTTTGATGTCTCATCAACCGTACGGTAGTCCATATTTTACATACTGAACATATATCAGGCGAAGAGTTCTCAATCTTGAACTTTCTATAGAGACTAATTGACTCCTTATTTGACCTTTTGAACATATTTCCCAATTCACTCCTTCTGATCTCTCATCAACCATGCAGTATTCCATATTTGACATACTGAAAATATTTCAGGCGAAAGAGGCCTTGATCTTGAATTTTCTATAAAGACTAATTGAGGCCTTCTGATTTCTCATCTATCATACGGTAGTCCATATTTTACATACTGAACATATTTCAGGCCAAAGAGTCCTTGATCTTGAATTTTCTATACTGACTAATTGAGGCCTTCTGATTTCTCATCTATCATACAGTTTTCCATATTTTACATACTGAACATATTTCAGGCCAAGAGTTCTCAATCTTGAACTTTCTATAGAGACTAACTGACTCCTTATTTGACCTTTTGAACATATTTCCCAATTCACTCCTTCTGATCTCTCATCAACCATGCAGTAGTCCATATTTGACATATTGAAAATATTTCAAGCTAAAAGAGGCCTTGATCTTGAATTTTCTATACTGACTAATTGAGGCCTTCTGATTTCTCATCTATCATACAATTTTCCATATTTTACATACTGAGCATATTTCAGGCCAAGAGTTCTCAATCATGAACTTTCTATAGAGACTAACTGACTCCTTATTTGACCTTTTGAAAATATTTCCCAATTGACTCCTGATCTCTCATCAACCATGCAGTAGTCCATATTTGACATACTGAAAATATTTCAGGCCAAAGAGGCTTTGATCTTGAATGTTCTATACAGACTAATTGAGGTCTTTTGATGTCTCATCAACTGTATGGTAGTCCATATTTTACATATTGAACATATTTCAGGCCAAGAATTCTCAATCTTGAACTTTCTATAGAGACTAATTGACTCCTTATTTAAACTTTTGAACATCTTTCCTAATTGACTTCTTCTGATTTCTCATCTATCATACGGTAGTCCATATTAAACATACTGAACATATTTCAGGCCAAGGTGTTCTCAATCTTGAACTTTCTATAGAGACTAATTGACTCCTTATTTGACCTTTTGAACATATTTCCCAATTCACTCCTTCTGATCTCTCATCAACCATGCAGTAGTCCATATTTGACATACTGAAAATATTTCAGGCGAAAGAGGCCTTGATCTTGAATTTTCTATAAAGATTGATTGAGGCCTTCTGATTTCTCATCTATCATACAGTTTTCCATATTTTACATACTGAACATATTTCAGGCCAAGAGTTCTCAATCTTGAGCTTTCTATAGAGACTAAATGACTCCTTATTTGACCTTTTGAACATATTTCCCAATTGACTCCTGATCTCTCATCAACCATGCAGTAGTCCATATTTGACATACTGAAAATATTTCAGGCCAAAGAGTCCTTGATCTTGAATTTTCTATAAAGACTAATTGAGGCCTTCTGATTTCTCATCTATCATACAGTTTTCCATATTTTACATACTGAACATATTTCAGGCCAAGAGTTCTCAATCTTGAACCTTCTATAGAGACTAACTGACTCCTTATTTGACCTTTTGAACATATTTCCCAATTCACTCCTTCTGATCTCTCATCAACCATGCAGTAGTCCATATTTGACATACTGAAAATATTTCAAGCTAAAAGAGGCCTTGATCTTGAATTTTCTATACTGACTAATTGAGGCCTTCTGATTTCTCATCTATCATACAGTTTTCCATATTTTACATACTGAACATATTTCAGGCCAAGAGTTCTCAATCTTGAACTTTCTATAGAGGCTAAATGACTCCTTATTTGACCTTTTGAACATATTTCCCAATTGACTCCTGATCTCTCATCAACCATGCAGTAGTCCATATTTGACATACTGAAAATATTTCAAGCTAAAAGAGGCCTTGATCTTGAATTTTCTATACTGACTAATTGAGGCCTTCTGATTTCTCATCTATCATACAGTTTTCCATATTTTACATACTGAACATATTTCAGGCCAAGAGTTCTCAATCTTGAACTTTCTATAGAGGCTAAATGACTCCTTATTTGACCTTTTGAACATATTTCCCAATTGACTCCTGATCTCTCATCAACCATGCAGTAGTCCATATTTGACATACTGAAAATATTTCAGGCCAAAGAGGCCTTGATCTTGAATTTTCTATACTGACTAATTGAGGCCTTCTGATTTCTCATCTATCATACGGTAGTCCATATTTTACATACTGAACATATTTCAGGCCAAAGAGTCCTTGATCTTGAATTTTCTATACTGACTAATTGAGGCCTTCTGATTTCTCATCTATCATACAGTTTTCCATATTTTACATACTGAACATATTTCAGGCCAAGAGTTCTCAATCTTGAACTTTCTATAGAGACTAACTGACTCCTTATTTGACCTTTTGAACATATTTCCCAATTCACTCCTTCTGATCTCTCATCAACCATGCAGTAGTCCATATTTGACATATTGAAAATATTTCAAGCTAAAAGAGGCCTTGATCTTGAATTTTCTATACTGACTAATTGAGGCCTTCTGATTTCTCATCTATCATACAATTTTCCATATTTTACATACTGAGCATATTTCAGGCCAAGAGTTCTCAATCATGAACTTTCTATAGAGACTAACTGACTCCTTATTTGACCTTTTGAAAATATTTCCCAATTGACTCCTGATCTCTCATCAACCATGCAGTAGTCCATATTTGACATACTGAAAATATTTCAGGCCAAAGAGGCTTTGATCTTGAATGTTCTATACAGACTAATTGAGGTCTTTTGATGTCTCATCAACTGTATGGTAGTCCATATTTTACATATTGAACATATTTCAGGCCAAGAATTCTCAATCTTGAACTTTCTATAGAGACTAATTGACTCCTTATTTAAACTTTTGAACATCTTTCCTAATTGACTTCTTCTGATTTCTCATCTATCATACGGTAGTCCATATTAAACATACTGAACATATTTCAGGCCAAGGTGTTCTCAATCTTGAACTTTCTATAGAGACTAATTGACTCCTTATTTGACCTTTTGAACATATTTCCCAATTCACTCCTTCTGATCTCTCATCAACCATGCAGTAGTCCATATTTGACATACTGAAAATATTTCAGGCGAAAGAGGCCTTGATCTTGAATTTTCTATAAAGATTGATTGAGGCCTTCTGATTTCTCATCTATCATACAGTTTTCCATATTTTACATACTGAACATATTTCAGGCCAAGAGTTCTCAATCTTGAGCTTTCTATAGAGACTAAATGACTCCTTATTTGACCTTTTGAACATATTTCCCAATTGACTCCTGATCTCTCATCAACCATGCAGTAGTCCATATTTGACATACTGAAAATATTTCAGGCCAAAGAGTCCTTGATCTTGAATTTTCTATAAAGACTAATTGAGGCCTTCTGATTTCTCATCTATCATACAGTTTTCCATATTTTACATACTGAACATATTTCAGGCCAAGAGTTCTCAATCTTGAACCTTCTATAGAGACTAACTGACTCCTTATTTGACCTTTTGAACATATTTCCCAATTCACTCCTTCTGATCTCTCATCAACCATGCAGTAGTCCATATTTGACATACTGAAAATATTTCAAGCTAAAAGAGGCCTTGATCTTGAATTTTCTATACTGACTAATTGAGGCCTTCTGATTTCTCATCTATCATACAGTTTTCCATATTTTACATACTGAACATATTTCAGGCCAAGAGTTCTCAATCTTGAACTTTCTATAGAGGCTAAATGACTCCTTATTTGACCTTTTGAACATATTTCCCAATTGACTCCTGATCTCTCATCAACCATGCAGTAGTCCATATTTGACATACTGAAAATATTTCAGGCCAAAGAGGCCGTGATCTTGAATGTTCTATACAGACTAATTGAGGTCTTTTGATGTCTCATCAACCGTACGGTAGTCCATATTTTACATACTGAACATATTTCAGGACAAGCGTTCTCAATCTTGAACTTTGTATAGATACTAATTGACTTCTTATTTAACCTTTTGAACATCTTTCCTAATTGCCTTCTTCTGATTTCTCATCTATCATACGGTAGTCCATATTAAACATACTGAACATATTTCAGGCCAAGGTGTTCTCAATCTTGAACTTTCTATAGAGTCTAATTGATTCCTTATTTGACCTTTTGAACATATTTCCCAATTCACTCCTTCTGATCTCTCATCAACCATGCAGTAGTCCATATTTGACATACTGAAAATATTTCAGGTCAAAGAGGCCTTGATCTTGAATGTTCTATAAAGACTAATTGAGGCCTTCTGATTTCTCATCTATTATACGGTAGTCCATATTTTACATACTGAAAATATTTCAAGCTAAAAGAGGCCTTGATCTTGAATTTTCTATAAAGACTAATTGAGGCCTTCTGATTTCTCATCTATCATACGGTAGTCCATATTTTACATACTGAAAATATTTCAAGCCAAAAGAGGCCTTGATCTTGAATTTTCTATACTGACTAATTGAGGCCTTCTGATTTCTCATCTATCATACAGTTTTCCATATTTTAAATACTGAACATATTTCAGGCCAGGAGTTCTCAGTCTTGAACTTTCTATAGAGACTAAATGACTCCTTATTTGACCTTTTGAACATATTTCCCAATTGACTCCTGATCTCTCATCAACCATGCAGTAGTCCATATTTGACATACTGAAAATATTTCAGGCCAAAGAGTCCTTGATCTTGAATTTTCTATAAAGACTAATTGAGGCCTTCTGATTTCTCATCTATCATACAGTTTTCCATATGTTACATACTGAACATATTTCAGGCCAAGAGTTCTCAATCTTGAACCTTCTATAGAGACTAACTGACTCCTTATTTGACCTTTTGAACATATTTCCCAATTCACTCCTTCTGATCTCTCATCAACCATGCAGTAGTCCATATTTGACATACTGAAAATATTTCAAGCTAAAAGAGGCCTTGATCTTGAATTTCCTATACTGACTAATTGAGGCCTTCTGATTTCTCATCTATCATACAGTTTTCCATATTTTACATACTGAACATATTTCAGGCCAAGAGTTCTCAATCTTGAACTTTCTATAGAGACTAAATGACTCCTTATTTGACCCTTTGAACATATTTCCCAATTGACTCCTGATCTCTCATCAACCATGCAGTAGTCCATATTTGACATACTGAAAATATTTCAGGCCAAAGAGTCCTTGATCTTGAATTTTCTATAAAGACTAATTGAGGCCTTCTGATTTCTCATCTATCATACAGTTTTCCATATTTTACATACTGAACATATTTCAGGCCAAGAGTTCTCAATCTTGAACCTTCTATAGAGACTAACTGACTCCTTATTTGACCTTTTGAACATATTTCCCAATTCACTCCTTCTGATCTCTCATCAACCATGCAGTAGTCCATATTTGACATACTGAAAATATTTCAAGCTAAAAGAGGCCTTGATCTTGAATTTTCTATACTGACTAATTGAGGCCTTCTGATTTCTCATCTATCATACAGTTTTCCATATTTTACATACTGAACATATTTCAGGCCAAGAGTTCTCAATCTTGAACTTTCTATAGAGACTAAATGACTCCTTATTTGACCTTTTGAACATATTTCCCAATTGACTCCTGATCTCTCATCAACCATGCAGTAGTCCATATTTGACATACTGAAAATATTTCAGGCCAAAGAGGCCTTGATCTTGAATTTTCTATACTGACTAATTGAGGCCTTCTGATTTCTCATCTATCATACGGTAGTCCATATTAAACATACTGAACATATTTCAGGCCAAGGTGTTCTCAATCTTGAACTTTCTATAGAGACTAATTGATTCCTTATTTGACCTTTTGAACATATTTCCCAATTCACTCCTTCTGATCTCTCATCAACCATGCAGTAGTCCATATTTGACATACTGAAAATATTTCAAGCTAAAAGATGCCTTGATCTTGAATTTTCTATACAGACTAATCGAGGTCTTTTGATATCTCATTAATCAGACGGTAGTCCATATTTTACATACTGAACATATTTCAGGCCAAGGAGTTCTCAATCTTGACCTTTCTATAGAGACTAATTCACTCCTTATTTGACCTTTTCAACATCTTTCCTAATTGACTCTTTCTGATGTCTCAAACCAAACAGTAGTCCATATTTGACATACTGAACATATTTCAGGCCAAAGAGTCCTTGATCTTGACTTTTCTATACTGACTAATTGAGGCCTTCTGATTTCTCATCTGTCATACGGTAGTCCATATTTTACATACTGAACATATTTCAGGACAAGAGTTCTCAATCTTGAACCTTCTATAGAGACTAACTGACTCCTTTTTTGACCTTTTGAACATATTTCCCAATTCACTCCTTCTGATCTCTCATCAACCATGCAGTAGTCCATATTTGACATACTGAAAATATTTCAAGCTAAAAGAGGCCTTGATCTTGAATTTTCTATACTGACTAATTGAGGCCTTCTGATTTCTCATCTATCATACAGTTTTCCATATTTTACATACTGAACATATTTCAGGCCAAGAGTTCTCAATCTTGAACTTTCTATAGAGACTAACTGACTCCTTATTTGACCTTTTGAACATATTTCCCAATTGACTCCTGATCTCTCATCAACCATGCAGTAGTCCATATTTGACATACTGAAAATATTTCAGGCCAAAGAGGCCTTTATCTTGAATGTTCTATACAGACTAATTGAGGTCTTTTGATGACTCATCAACCGTACGGTAGTCCATATTTTACATACTGAACATATATCAGGCGAAGAGTTCTCAATCTTGAACTTTCTATAGAGACTAATTGACTCCTTATTTGACCTTTTGAACATATTTCCCAATTCACTCCTTCTGATCTCTCATCAACCATGCAGTATTCCATATTTGACATACTGAAAATATTTCAGGCGAAAGAGGCCTTGATCTTGAATTTTCTATAAAGACTAATTGAGGCCTTCTGATTTCTCATCTATCATACGGTAGTCCATATTTTACATACTGAACATATTTCAGGCCAAAGAGTCCTTGATCTTGAATTTTCTATACTGACTAATTGAGGCCTTCTGATTTCTCATCTATCATACAGTTTTCCATATTTTACATACTGAACATATTTCAGGCCAAGAGTTCTCAATCTTGAACTTTCTATAGAGACTAACTGACTCCTTATTTGACCTTTTGAACATATTTCCCAATTCACTCCTTCTGATCTCTCATCAACCATGCAGTAGTCTATATTTGACATACTTAAAATATTTCAAGCTAAAAGAGGCCTTGATCTTGAATTTTCTATACTGACTAATTGAGGCCTTCTGATTTCTCATCTATCATACAGTTTTCCATATTTTACATACTGAACATATTTCAGGCCAAGAGTTCTCAATCTTGAACTTTCTATAGAGACTAAATGACTCCTTATTTGACCTTTTGAACATATTTCCCAATTGACTCCTGATCTCTCATCAACCATGCAGTAGTCCATATTTGACATACTGAAAATATTTCAGGCCAAAGAGGCCTTGATCTTGAATGCTCTATAAAGACTAATTGAGGTCTTTTGATGTCTCATCAACCGTACGGTAGTCCATATTTTACATACTGAACATATTTCAGGACAAGCGTTCTCAATCTTGAACTTTGTATAGATACTAATTGACTTCTTATTTAACCTTTTGAACATCTTTCCTAATTGCCTTCTTCTGATGTCTCATCTATCATACGGTAGTCCATATTAAACATACTGAAAATATTACAGGCGAAAGAGGCCTTGATCTTGAATTTTCTATAAAGACTAATTGAGGCCTTCTGATTTCTCATCTATCATACGGTAGTCCATATTTTACATACTGAAAATATTTCAAGCTAAAAGAGGCCTTGATCTTGAATTTTCTATACTGACTAATTGAGGCCTTCTGATTTCTCATCTATCATACAGTTTTCCATATTTTAAATACTGAACATATTTCAGGCCAAGAGTTCTCAATCTTGAACTTTCTATAAAGACTAAATGACTCCTTATTTGACCTTTTGAACATATTTCCCAATTGACTCCTGATCTCTCATCAACCATGCAGTAGTCCATATTTGACATACTGAAAATATTTCAGGCCAAAGAGTCCTTGATCTTGAATTTTCTATAAAGACTAATTGAGGCCTTCTGATTTCTCATCTATCATACAGTTTTCCATATTTTACATACTGAACATATTTCAGGCCAAGAGTTCTCAATCTTGAACCTTCTATAGAGACTAACTGACTCCTTATTTGACCTTTTGAACATATTTCCCAATTCACTCCTTCTGATCTCTCATCAACCATGCAGTAGTCCATATTTGACATACTGAAAATATTTAAAGTAAAAGAGGCCTTGATCTTGAATTTTCTATACTGACTAATTGAGGCCTTCTGATTTCTCATCTATCATACAGTTTTCCATATTTTACATACTGAACATATTTCAGGCCAAGAGTTCTCAATCTTGAACTTTCTATAGAGACTAAATGACTCCTTATTTGATCTTTTGAACATATTTCCCAATTGACTCCTGATCTCTCATCAACCATGCAGTAGTCCATATTTGACATACTGAAAATATTTCAGGCCAAAGCGGCCTTGATCTTGAATGTTCTATACTGACTAATTGAGGCCTTCTGATTTCTCATCTATCATACAGTTTTCCATATTTTACATACTGAACATATTTCAGGCCAAGAGTTCTCAATCTTGAACTTTCTATAGAGACTAAATGACTCCTTATTTGACCTTTTGAACATATTTCCCAATTGACTCCTGATCTCTCATCAACCATGCAGTAGTCCATATTTGACATACTGAAAATATTTCAGGCCAAAGAGGCCTTGATCTTGAATTTTCTATACTGACTAATTGAGGCCTTCCGATTTCTCATCTATCATACAGTTTTCCATATATTACATACTGAACATATTTCAGGCCAAGGTGTTCTCAATCTTGAACTTTCTATAGAGACTAATTGACTCCTTATTTGACCTTTTGAACATATTTCCCAATTCACTCCTTCTGATCTCTCATCAACCATGCAGTAGTCCATATTTGACATACTGAAAATATTTCAGGCCAAAGAGGCCTTTATCTTGAATGTTCTATACAGACTAATTGAGGTCTTTTGATGACTCATCAACCGTACGGTAGTCCATATTTTACATACTGAACATATATCAGGCGAAGAGTTCTCAATCTTGAACTTTCTATAGAGACTAATTGACTCCTTATTTGACCTTTTGAACATATTTCCCAATTCACTCCTTCTGATCTCTCATCAACCATGCAGTATTCCATATTTGACATACTGAAAATATTTCAGGCGAAAGAGGCCTTGATCTTGAATTTTCTATAAAGACTAATTGAGGCCTTCTGATTTCTCATCTATCATACGGTAGTCCATATTTTACATACTGAACATATTTCAGGCCAAAGAGTCCTTGATCTTGAATTTTCTATACTGACTAATTGAGGCCTTCTGATTTCTCATCTATCATACAGTTTTCCATATTTTACATACTGAACATATTTCAGGCCAAGAGTTCTCAATCTTGAACTTTCTATAGAGACTAACTGACTCCTTATTTGACCTTTTGAACATATTTCCCAATTCACTCCTTCTGATCTCTCATCAACCATGCAGTAGTCCATATTTGACATACTGAAAATATTTCAGGCCAAAGAGGCCTTGATCTTGAATGCTCTATAAAGACTAATTGAGGTCTTTTGATGTCTCATCAACCGTACGGTAGTCCATATTTTACATACTGAACATATTTCAGGACAAGCGTTCTCAATCTTGAACTTTGTATAGATACTAATTGACTTCTTATTTAACTTTTTGAACATCTTTCCTAATTGCCTTCTTCTGATTTCTCATCTATCATACGGTAGTCCATATTAAACATACTGAACATATTTCAGGCCAAGGTGTTCTCAATCTTGAACTTTCTATAGAGACTAATTGATTCCTTATTTGACCTTTTGAACATATTTCCCAATTCACTCCTTCTGATCTCTCACCAACCATGCAGTAGTCCATATTTGACATACTGAAAATATTTCAAGCTAAAAGAGGCCTTGATCTTGAATTTTCTATACTGACTAATTGAGGCCTTCTGATTTCTCATCTATCATACAGTTTTCCATATTTTACATACTGAACATATTTCAGGCCAAGAGTTCTCAATCTTGAACTTTCTATAGAGACTAAATGACTCCTTATTTGACCTTTTGAACATATTTCCCAATTGACTCCTGATCTCTCATCAACCATGCAGTAGTCCATATTTGACATACTGAAAATATTTCAGGCCAAAGAGGCCTTGATCTTGAATGCTCTATAAAGACTAATTGAGGTCTTTTGATGTCTCATCAACCGTACGGTAGTCCATATTTTACATACTGAACATATTTCAGGACAAGCGTTCTCAATCTTGAACTTTGTATAGATACTAATTGACTTCTTATTTAACCTTTTGAACATCTTTCCTAATTGCCTTCTTCTGATTTCTCATCTATCATACGGTAGTCCATATTAAACATACTGAAAATATTTCAGGCCAAGGTGTTCTCAATCTTGAACTTTCTATAGAGACTAATTGATTCCTTATTTGACCTTTTGAACATATTTCCCAATTCACTCCTTCTGATCTCTCATCAACCATGCAGTAGTCCATATTTGACATACTGAAAATATTTCAAGCTAAAAGAGGCCTTGATCTTGAATTTTCTATACTGACTAATTGAGGCCTTCTGATTTCTCATCTATCATACAGTTTTCCATATTTTACATACTGAACATATTTCAGGCCAAGAGTTCTCAATCTTGAACTTTCTATAGAGACTAAATGACTCCTTATTTGACCTTTTGAACATATTTCCCAATTGACTCCTGATCTCTCATCAACCATGCAGTAGTCCATATTTGACATACTGAAAATATTTCAGGCCAAAGAGGCCTTGATCTTGAATGCTCTATAAAGACTAATTGAGCTCTTTTGATGTCTCATCAACCGTACGGTAGTCCATATTTTACATACTGAACATATTTCAGGACAAGCGTTCTCAATCTTGAACTTTGTATAGATACTAATTGACTTCTTATTTAACCTTTTGAACATCTTTCCTAATTGCCTTCTTCTGATTTCTCATCTATCATACGGTAGTCCATATTAAACATACTGAACATATTTCAGGCCAAGGTGTTCTCAATCTTGAACTTTCTATAGAGACTAATTGATTCCTTATTTGACCTTTTGAACATATTTCCCAATTCACTCCTTCTGATCTCTCATCAACCATGCAGTAGTCCATATTTGACATACTGAAAATATTTCAGGCCAAAGAGGCCTTGATCTTGAATGTTCTATACAGACTAATTGAGGTCTTTTGATGTCTCATCAACCGTACGGTAGTCCATATTTGACATACTGAAAATATTACAGGCGAAAGAGGCCTTGATCTTGAATTTTCTATAAAGACTAATTGAGGCCTTCTGATTTCTCGTCTATCATACGGTAGTCCATATTTTACATACTGAAAATATTTCAAGCTAAAAGAGGCCTTGATCTTGAATTTTCTATACTGACTAATTGAGGCCTTCTGATTTCTCATCTATCATACAGTTTTCCATATTTTAAATACTGAACATATTTCAGGCCAAGAGTTCTCAATCTTGAACTTTCTATAGAGACTAAATGACTCCTTATTTGACCTTTTGAACATATTTCCCAATTGACTCCTGATCTCTCATCAACCATGCAGTAGTCCATATTTGACATACTGAAAATATTTCAGGCCAAAGAGTCCTTGATCTTGAATTTTCTATAAAGACTAATTGAGGCCTTCTGATTTCTCATCTATCATACAGTTTTCCATATTTTACATACTGAACATATTTCAGGCCAAGAGTTCTCAATCTTGAACCTTCTATAGAGACTAACTGACTCCTTATTTGACCTTTTGAACATATTTCCCAATTCACTCCTTCTGATCTCTCATCAAACATGCAGTAGTCCATATTTGACATACTGAAAATATTTAAAGTAAAAGAGGCCTTGATCTTGAATTTTCTATACTGACTAATTGAGGCCTTCTGATTTCTCATCTATCATACAGTTTTCCATATTTTACATACTGAACATATTTCAGGCCAAGAGTTCTCAATCTTGAACTTTCTATAGAGACTAAATGACTCCTTATTTGATCTTTTGAACATATTTCCCAATTGACTCCTGATCTCTCATCAACCATGCAGTAGTCCATATTTGACATACTGAAAATATTTCAGGCCAAAGAGGCCTTGATCTTGAATGTTCTATACTGACTAATTGAGGCCTTCTGATTTCTCATCTATCATACAGTTTTCCATATTTTACATACTGAACATATTTCAGGCCAAGAGTTCTCAATCTTGAACTTTCTATAGAGACTAAATGACTCCTTATTTGACCTTTTGAACATATTTCCCAATTGACTCCTGATCTCTCATCAACCATGCAGTAGTCCATATTTGACATACTGAAAATATTTCAGGCCAAAGAGGCCTTGATCTTGAATTTTCTATACTGACTAATTGAGGCCTTCCGATTTCTCATCTATCATACAGTTTTCCATATATTACATACTGAACATATTTCAGGCCAAGAATTCTCAATCTTGAACTTTCTATAGAGACTAACTGACTCCTTATTTGACCTTTTGAACATATTTCCCAATTGACTCCTGATCTCTCATCAACCATGCAGTAGTCCATATTTGACATACTGAAAATATTTCAGGCCAAAGAGGCCTTGATCTTGAATGTTCTATACAGATTAATTGAGGACTTTTGATGTCTCATCAACCGTACGGTAGTCCATATTTTACATACTGAACATATTTCAGGCCAAGAGTTCTCAATCTTGAACTTTCTATAGAGACTAATTGACTCCTTATTTAAACTTTTGAACATCTTTCCTAATTGACTTCTTCTGATTTCTCATCTATCATACGGTAGTCCATATTAAACATACTGAACATATTTCAGGCCAAGGTGTTCTCAATCTTGAACTTTCTATAGAGACTAATTGACTCCTTATTTGACCTTTTGAACATATTTCCCAATTCACTCCTTCTGATCTCTCATCAACCATGCAGTAGTCCATATTTGACATACTGAAAATATTTCAGGCGAAAGAGGCCTTGATCTTGAATTTTCTATAAAGACTAATTGAGGCCTTCTGATTTCTCATCTATCATACAGTTTTCCATATTTTACATACTGAACATATTTCAGGCCAAGAGTTCTCAACCTTGAACTTTCTATAGAGACTAACTGACTCCTTATTTAACCTTTTGAACATATTTCCCAATTCACTCCTTCTGATCTCTCATCAACCATGCAGTATTCCATATTTGACATACTGAAAATATTTCAGGTGAAAGAGGCCCTGATCTTGAATTTTCTATAAAGACTAATTGAGGCCTTCTGATTTCTCATCTATCATACAGTTTTCCGTATTTTACATACTGAACATATTTCAGGCCAAGAGTTCTCAATCTTGAACCTTCTATAGAGACTAACTGACTCCTTATTTGACCTTTTGAACATATTTCCCAATTCACTCCTTCTGATCTCTCATCAACCATGCAGTAGTCCATATTTGACATACTGAAAATATTTCAAGCTAAAAGAGGCCTTGATCTTGAATTTTCTATACTGACTGATTGAGGCCTTCTGATTTCTCATCTATCATACAGTTTTCCATATTTTCCATACTGAACATATTTCAGGCCAAGAGTTCTCAATCTTGAACTTTCTATAGAGACTAAATGACTCCTTATTTGACCTTTTGAACATATTTCCCAATTGACTCCTGATCTCTCATCAACCATGCAGTAGTCCATATTTGACATACTGAAAATATTTCAGGCCAAAGAGTCCTTGATCTTGAATTTTCTATAAAGACTAATTGAGGCCTTCTGATTTCTCATCTATCATACAGTTTTCCATATTTTACATACTGAACATATTTCAGGCCAAGAGTTCTCAATCTTGAACCTTCTATAGAGACTAACTGACTCCTTATTTGACCTTTTGAACATATTTCCCAATTCACTCCTTCTGATCTCTCATCAACCATGCAGTAGTCCATATTTGACATACTGAAAATATTTCAAGCTAAAAGAGGCCTTGATCTTGAATTTTCTATACTGACTAATTGAGGCCTTCTGATTTCTCATCTATCATACAGTTTTCCATATTTTACATACTGAACATATTTCAGGCCAAGAGTTCTCAATCTTGAACTTTCTATAGAGACTAAATGACTCCTTATTTGACCTTTTGAACATATTTCCCAATTGACTCCTGATCTCTCATCAACCATGCAGTAGTCCATATTTGACATACTGAAAATATTTCAAGCTAAAAGAGGCCTTGATCTTGAATTTTCTATACAGACTAATCGAGGTCTTTTGATATCTCATTAATCAGACGGTAGTCCATATTTTACATACTGAACATATTTCAGGCCAAGGAGTTCTCAATCTTGACCTTTCTATAGAGACTAATTCACTCCTTATTTGACCTTTTCAACATCTTTCCTAATTGACTCTTTCTGATGTCTCAAACCAAACAGTAGTCCATATTTGACATACTGAACATATTTCAGGCCAAAGAGTCCTTGATCTTGACTTTTCTATACTGACTAATTGAGGCCTTCTGATTTCTCATCTATCATACGGTAGTCCATATTTTACATACTGAACATATTTCAGGACAAGAGTTCTCAATCTTGAACCTTCTATAGAGACTAACTGACTCCTTTTTTGACCTTTTGAACATATTTCCCAATTCACTCCTTCTGATCTCTCATCAACCATGCAGTAGTCCATATTTGACATACTGAAAATATTTCAAGCTAAAAGAGGCCTTGATCTTGAATTTTCTATACTGACTAATTGAGGCCTTCTGATTTCTCATCTATCATACAGTTTTCCATATTTTACATACTGAACATATTTCAGGCCAAGAGTTCTCAATCTTGAACTTTCTATAGAGACTAACTGACTCCTTATTTGACCTTTTGAACATATTTCCCAATTGACTCCTGATCTCTCATCAACCATGCAGTAGTCCATATTTGACATACTGAAAATATTTCAGGCCAAAGAGGCCTTTATCTTGAATGTTCTATACAGACTAATTGAGGTCTTTTGATGTCTCATCAACCGTACGGTAGTCCATATTTTACATACTGAACATATATCAGGCGAAGAGTTCTCAATCTTGAACTTTCTATAGAGACTAATTGACTCCTTATTTGACCTTTTGAACATATTTCCCAATTCACTCCTTCTGATCTCTCATCAACCATGCAGTATTCCATATTTGACATACTGAAAATATTTCAGGCGAAAGAGGCCTTGATCTTGAATTTTCTATAAAGACTAATTGAGGCCTTCTGATTTCTCATCTATCATACGGTAGTCCATATTTTACATACTGAACATATTTCAGGCCAAAGAGTCCTTGATCTTGAATTTTCTATACTGACTAATTGAGGCCTTCTGATTTCTCATCTATCATACAGTTTTCCATATTTTACATACTAAACATATTTCAGGCCAAGAGTTCTCAATCTTGAACTTTCTATAGAGACTAACTGACTCCTTATTTGACCTTTTGAACATATTTCCCAATTCACTCCTTCTGATCTCTCATCAACCATGCAGTAGTCTATATTTGACATACTTAAAATATTTCAAGCTAAAAGAGGCCTTGATCTTGAATTTTCTATACTGACTAATTGAGGCCTTCTGATTTCTCATCTATCATACAGTTTTCCATATTTTACATACTGAACATATTTCAGGCCAAGAGTTCTCAATCTTGAACTTTCTATAGAGACTAAATGACTCCTTATTTGACCTTTTGAACATATTTCCCAATTGACTCCTGATCTCTCATCAACCATGCAGTAGTCCATATTTGACATACTGAAAATATTTCAGGCCAAAGAGGCCTTGATCTTGAATGCTCTATAAAGACTAATTGAGGTCTTTTGATGTCTCATCAACCGTACGGTAGCCCATATTTTACATACTGAACATATTTCAGGACAAGCGTTCTCAATCTTGAACTTTGTATAGATACTAATTGACTTCTTATTTAACCTTTTGAACATCTTTCCTAATTGCCTTCTTCTGATTTCTCATCTATCATACGGTAGTCCATATTAAACATACTGAACATATTTCAGGCCAAGGTGTTCTCAATCTTGAACTTTCTATAGAGACTAATTGATTCCTTATTTGACCTTTTGAACATATTTCCCAATTCACTCCTTCTGATCTCTCATCAACCATGCAGTAGTCCATATTTGACATACTGAAAATATTTCAGGCCAAAGAGGCCTTGATCTTGAATGTTCTATACAGACTAATTGAGGTCTTTTGATGTCTCATCAACCGTACGGTAGTCCATATTTGACATACTGAAAATATTTCAGGCGAAAGAGGCCTTGATCTTGAATTTTCTATAAAGACTAATTGAGGCCTTCTGATTTCTCATCTATCATACGGTAGTCCATATTTTACATACTGAAAATATTTCAAGCTAAAAGAGGCCTTGATCTTGAATTTTCTATACTGACTAATTGAGGCCTTCTGATTTCTCATCTATCATACAGTTTTCCATATTTTAAATACTGAACATATTTGAGGCCAAGAGTTCTCAATCTTGAACTTTCTATAGAGACTAAATGACTCCTTATTTGACCTTTTGAACATATTTCCCAATTGACTCCTGATCTCTCATCAACCATGCAGTAGTCCATATTTGACATACTGAAAATATTTCAGGCCAAAGAGTCCTTGATCTTGAATTTTCTATAAAGACTAATTGAGGCCTTCTGATTTCTCATCTATCATACAGTTTTCCATATTTTACATACTGAACATATTTCAGGCCAAGAGTTCTCAATCTTGAACCTTCTATAGAGACTAACTGACTCCTTATTTGACCTTTTGAACATATTTCCCAATTCACTCCTTCTGATCTCTCATCAACCATGCAGTAGTCCATATTTGACATACTGAAAATATTTAAAGTAAAAGAGGCCTTGATCTTGAATTTTCTATACTGACTAATTGAGGCCTTCTGATTTCTCATCTATCATACAGTTTTCCATATTTTACATACTGAACATATTTCAGGCCAAGAGTTCTCAATCTTGAACTTTCTATAGAGACTAAATGACTCCTTATTTGATCTTTTGAACATATTTCCCAATTGACTCCTGATCTCTCATCAACCATGCAGTAGTCCATATTTGACATACTGAAAATATTTCAGGCCAAAGAGGCCTTGATCTTGAATGTTCTATACTGACTAATTGAGGCCTTCTGATTTCTCATCTATCATACAGTTTTCCATATTTTACATACTGAACATATTTCAGGCCAAGAGTTCTCAATCTTGAACTTTCTATAGAGACTAAATGACTCCTTATTTGACCTTTTGAACATATTTCCCAATTGACTCCTGATCTCTCATCAACAATGCAGTAGTCCATATTTGACATACTGAAAATATTTCAGGCCAAAGAGGCCTTGATCTTGAATTTTCTATACTGACTCATTGAGGCCTTCTGATTTCTCATCTATCATACAGTTTTCCATATATTACATACTGAACATATTTCAGGCCAAGAGTTCTCAATCTTGAACTTTCTATAGAGACTAACTGACTCCTTATTTGACCTTTTGAACATATTTCCCAATTGACTCCTGATCTCTCATCAACCATGCAGTAGTCCATATTTGACATACTGAAAATATTTCAGGCCAAAGAGGCCTTGATCTTGAATGTTCTATACAGATTAATTGAGGACTTTTGATGTCTCATCAACCGTACGGTAGTCCATATTTTACATACTGAACATATTTCAGGCCAAGAGTTCTCAATCTTGAACTTTCTATAGAGACTAATTGACTCCTTATTTAAACTTTTGAACATCTTTCCTAATTGACTTCTTCTGATTTCTCATCTATCATACGGTAGTCCATATTAAACATACTGAACATATTTCAGGCCAAGGTGTTCTCAATCTTGAACTTTCTATAGAGACTAATTGACTCCTTATTTGACCTTTTGAACATATTTCCCAATTCACTCCTTCTGATCTCTCATCAACCATGCAGTAGTCCATATTTGACATACTGAAAATATTTCAGGCGAAAGAGGCCTTGATCTTGAATTTTCTATAAAGACTAATTGAGGCCTTCTGATTTCTCATCTATCATACAGTTTTCCATATTTTACATACTGAACATATTTCAGGCCAAGAGTTCTCAATCTTGAACTTTCTATAGAGACTAACTGACTCCTTATTTGACCTTTTGAACATATTTCCCAATTCACTCCTTCTGATCTCTCATCAACCATGCAGTATTCCATATTTGACATACTGAAAATATTTCAGGCGAAAGAGGCCTTGATCTTGAATTTTCTATAAAGACTAATTGAGGCCTTCTGATTTCTCATCTATCATACAGTTTTCCGTATTTTACATACTGAACATATTTCAGGCCAAGAGTTCTCAATCTTGAACCTTCTATAGAGACTAACTGACTCCTTATTTGACCTTTTGAACATATTTCCCAATTGACTCCTGATCTCTCATCAACCATGCAGTAGTCCATATTTGACATACTGAAAATATTTCAGGCCAAAGAGGCCTTGATCTTGAATTTTCTATACTGACTAATTGAGGCCTTCTGATTTCTCATCTATCATACGGTAGTCCATATTAAACATACTGAACATATTTCAGGCCAAGGTGTTCTCAATCTTGAACTTTCTATAGAGACTAATTGATTCCTTATTTGACCTTTTGAACATATTTCCCAATTCACTCCTTCTGATCTCTCATCAACCATGCAGTAGTCCATATATGACATACTGAAAATATTTCAGGCCAAAGAGGCCTTGATTTTGAATGTTCTATACAGACTAATTGAGGTCTTTTGATGTCTCATCAACCGTACGGTAGTCCATATTTGACATACTGAAAATATTTCAGGCGAAAGAGGCCTTGATCTTGAATTTTCTATAAAGACTAATTGAGGCCTTCTGATTTCTCATCTATCATACAATTTTCCATATTTTACATACTGAACATATTTCAGGCCAAGAGTTCTCAATCTTGAACTTTCTATAGAGACTAACTGACTCCTTATTTGACCTTTTGAACATATTTCCCAATTGACCCCTGATCTCTCATCAACCATGCAGTAGTCCATATTTGACATACTGAAAATATTTCAGGCCAAAGAGGCCTTGATCTTGAATGTTCTATACAGACTAATTGAGGTCTTTTGATGTCTCATCAACCGTATGGTAGTCCATATTTTACATACTGAACATATTTCAGGCCAAGAATTCTCAATCATGAACTTTCTATAGAGACTAATTGACTCCTTATTTAAACTTTTGAACATCTTTCCTAATTGACTTCTTCTGATTTCTCATCTATCATACGGTAGTCCATATTAAACATACTGAACATATTTCAGGCCAAGGTGTTCTCAATCTTGAACTTTCTATAGAGACTAATTGACTCCTTATTTGACCTTTTGAACATATTTCCCAATTCACTCCTTCTGATCTCTCATCAACCATGCAGTAGTCCATATTTGACATACTGAAAATATTTCAGGCGAAAGAGGCCTTGATCTTGAATTTTCTATAAAGACTAATTGAGGCCTTCTGATTTCTCATCTATCATACAGTTTTCCATATTTTACATACTGAACATATTTCAGGCCAAGAGTTCTCAATCTTGAACCTTCTATAGAGACTAACTGACTCCTTATTTGACCTTTTGAACATATTTCCCAATTCACTCCTTCTGATCTCTCATCAACCATGCAGTAGTCCATATTTGACATACTGAAAATATTTCAAGCTAAAAGAGGCCTTGATCTTGAATTTTCTATACTGACTAATTGAGGTCTTCTGATTTCTCATCTATCATACAGTTTTCCATATTTTACATACTGAACATATTTCAGGCCAAGAGTTCTCAATCTTGAACTTTCTATAGAGACTAAATGACTCCTTATTTGACCTTTTGAACATATTTCCCAATTGACTCCTGATCTCTCATCAACCATGCAGTAGTCCATATTTGACATACTGAAAATATTTCAGGCCAAAGAGGCCTTGATCTTGAATGTTCTATACAGACTAATTGAGGTCTTTTGATGTCTCATCAACCGTACGGTAGTCCATATTTTACATACTGAACATATTTCAGGACAAGCGTTCTCAATCTTGAACTTTGTATAGATACTAATTGACTTCTTATTTAACCTTTTGAACATCTTTCCTAATTGCCTTCTTCTGATTTCTCATCTATCATACGGTAGTCCATATTAAACATACTGAACATATTTCAGGCCAAGGTGTTCTCAATCTTGAACTTTCTATAGAGACTAATTGATTCCTTATTTGACCTTTTGAACATATTTCCCAATTCACTCCTTCTGATCTCTCATCAACCATGCAGTAGTCCATATTTGACATACTGAAAATATTTCAGGTCAAAGAGGCCTTGATCTTGAATGTTCTATAAAGACTAATTGAGGCCTTCTGATTTCTCATCTATTATACGGTAGTCCATATTTTACATACTGAAAATATTTCAAGCTAAAAGAGGCCTTGATCTTGAATTTTCTATAAAGACTAATTGAGGCCTTCTGATTTCTCATCTATCATACGGTAGTCCATATTTTACATACTGAAAATATTTCAAGCTAAAAGAGGCCTTGATCTTGAATTTTCTATACTGACTAATTGAGGCCTTCTGATTTCTCATCTATCATACAGTTTTCCATATTTTAAATACTGAACATATTTCAGGCCAGGAGTTCTCAATCTTGAACTTTCTATAGAGACTAAATGACTCCTTATTTGACCTTTTGAACATATTTCCCAATTGACTCCTGATCTCTCATCAACCATGCAGTAGTCCATATTTGACATACTGAAAATATTTCAGGCCAAAGAGTCCTTGATCTTGAATTTTCTATAAAGACTAATTGAGGCCTTCTGATTTCTCATCTATCATACAGTTTTCCATATTTTACATACTGAACATATTTCAGGCCAAGAGTTCTCAATCTTGAACCCTCTATAGAGACTAACTGACTCCTTATTTGACCTTTTGAACATATTTCCCAATTCACTCCTTCTGATCTCTCATCAACCATGCAGTAGTCCATATTTGACATACTGAAAATATTTCAAGCTAAAAGAGGCCTTGATCTTGAATGTTCTATACAGACTAATTGAGGTCTTTTGATGTCTCATCAACCGTACGGTAGTCCATATTTGACATACTGAAAATATTTCAGGCGAAAGAGGCCTTGATCTTGAATTTTCTATAAAGACTAATTGAGGCCTTCTGATTTCTCATCTATCATACAATTTTCCATATTTTACATACTGAACATATTTCAGGCCAAGAGTTCTCAATCTTGAACTTTCTATAGAGACTAACTGACTCCTTATTTGACCTTTTGAACATATTTCCCAATTGACCCCTGATCTCTCATCAACCATGCAGTAGTCCATATTTGACATACTGAAAATATTTCAGGCCAAAGAGGCCTTGATCTTGAATGTTCTATACAGACTAATTGAGGTCTTTTGATGTCTCATCAACCGTATGGTAGTCCATATTTTACATACTGAACATATTTCAGGCCAAGAATTCTCAATCATGAACTTTCTATAGAGACTAATTGACTCCTTATTTAAACTTTTGAACATCTTTCCTAATTGACTTCTTCTGATTTCTCATCTATCATACGGTAGTCCATATTAAACATACTGAACATATTTCAGGCCAAGGTGTTCTCAATCTTGAACTTTCTATAGAGACTAATTGACTCCTTATTTGACCTTTTGAACATATTTCCCAATTCACTCCTTTTGATCTCTCATCAACCATGCAGTAGTCCATATTTGACATACTGAAAATATTTCAGGCGAAAGAGGCCTTGATCTTGAATTTTCTATAAAGACTAATTGAGGCCTTCTGATTTCTCATCTATCATACAGTTTTCCATATTTTACATACTGAACATATTTCAGGCCAAGAGTTCTCAATCTTGAACGTTCTATAGAGACTAACTGACTCCTTATTTGACCTTTTGAACATATTTCCCAATTCACTCCTTCTGATCTCTCATCAACCATGCAGTAGTCCATATTTGACATACTGAAAATATTTCAAGCTAAAAGAGGCCTTGATCTTGAATTTTCTATACTGACTAATTGAGGCCTTCTGATTTCTCATCTATCATACAGTTTTCCATATTTTACATACTGAACATATTTCAGGCCAAGAGTTCTCAATCTTGAACTTTCTATAGAGACTAAATGACTCCTTATTTGACCTTTTGAACATATTTCCCAATTGACTCCTGATCTCTCATCAACCATGCAGTAGTCCATATTTGACATACTGAAAATATTTCAGGCCAAAGAGGCCTTGATCTTGAATGTTCTATACAGACTAATTGAGGTCTTTTGATGTCTCATCAACCGTACGGTAGTCCATATTTTACATACTGAACATATTTCAGGACAAGCGTTCTCAATCTTGAACTTTGTATAGATACTAATTGACTTCTTATTTAACCTTTTGAACATCTTTCCTAATTGCCTTCTTCTGATTTCTCATCTATCATACGGTAGTCCATATTAAACATACTGAACATATTTCAGGCCAAGGTGTTCTCAATCTTGAACTTTCTATAGAGACTAATTGATTCCTTATTTGACCTTTTGAACATATTTCCCAATTCACTCCTTCTGATCTCTCATCAACCATGCAGTAGTCCATATTTGACATACTGAAAATATTTCAGGTCAAAGAGGCCTTGATCTTGAATGTTCTATAAAGACTAATTGAGGCCTTCTGATTTCTCATCTATTATACGGTAGTCCATATTTTACATACTGAAAATATTTCAAGCTAAAAGAGGCCTTGATCTTGAATTTTCTATAAAGACTAATTGAGGCCTTCTGATTTCTCATCTATCATACGGTAGTCCATATTTTACATACTGAAAATATTTCAAGCTAAAAGAGGCCTTGATCTTGAATTTTCTATACTGACTAATTGAGGCCTTCTGATTTCTCATCTATCATACAGTTTTCCATATTTTAAATACTGAACATATTTCAGGCCAGGAGTTCTCAATCTTGAACTTTCTATAGAGACTAAATGACTCCTTATTTGACCTTTTGAACATATTTCCCAATTGACTCCTGATCTCTCATCAACCATGCAGTAGTCCATATTTGACATACTGAAAATATTTCAGGCCAAAGAGTCCTTGATCTTGAATTTTCTATAAAGACTAATTGAGGCCTTCTGATTTCTCATCTATCATACAGTTTTCCATATTTTACATACTGAACATATTTCAGGCCAAGAGTTCTCAATCTTGAACCCTCTATAGAGACTAACTGACTCCTTATTTGACCTTTTGAACATATTTCCCAATTCACTCCTTCTGATCTCTCATCAACCATGCAGTAGTCCATATTTGACATACTGAAAATATTTCAAGCTAAAAGAGGCCTTGATCTTGAATTTCCTATATTGACTAATTGAGGCCTTCTGATTTCTCATCTATCATACAGTTTTCCATATTTTACATACTGAACATATTTCAGGCCAAGAGTTCTCAATCTTGAACTTTCTATAGAGACTAAATGACTCCTTATTTGACCCTTTGAACATATTTCCCAATTGACTCCTGATCTCTCATCAACCATGCAGTAGTCCATATTTGACATACTGAAAATATTTCAGGCCAAAGAGGCCTTGATCTTGAATGTTCTATACAGACTAATTGAGGTCTTTTGATGTCTCATCAACCGTACGGTAGTCCATATTTTACATATTGAACATATTTCAGGACAAGCGTTCTCAATCTTGAACTTTGTATAGATACTAATTGACTTCTTATTTAACCTTTTGAACATCTTTCCTAATTGCCTTCTTCTGATTTCTCATCTATCATACGGTAGTCCATATTAAACATACTGAACATATTTCAGGCCAAGGTGTTCTCAATCTTGAACTTTCTATAGAGACTAATTGATTCCTTATTTGACCTTTTGAACATATTTCCCAATTCACTCCTTCTGATCTCTCATCAACCATGCAGTAGTCCATATTTGACATACTGAAAATATTTCAGGCCAAAGAGGCCTTGATCTTGAATGTTCTATACAGACTAATTGAGGTCTTTTGATGTCTCATCAACCGTACGGTAGTCCATATTTGACATACTGAAAATATTTCAGGCGAAAGAGGCCTTGATCTTGAATTTTCTATAAAGACTAATTGAGGCCTTCTGATTTCTCATCTATCATACGGTAGTCCATATTTTACATACTGAAAATATTTCAAGCTAAAAGAGGCCTTGATCTTGAATTTTCTATACTGACTAATTGAGGCCTTCTGATTTCTCATCTATCATACAGTTTTCCATATTTTAAATACTGAACATATTTCAGGCCAGGAGTTCTCAATCTTGAACTTTCTATAGAGACTAAATGACTCCTTATTTGACCTTTTGAACATATTTCCCAATTGACTCCTGATCTCTCATCAACCATGCAGTAGTCCATATTTGACATACTGAAAATATTTCAGGCCAAAGAGTCCTTGATCTTGAATTTTCTATAAAGACTAATTGAGGCCTTCTGATTTCTCATCTATCATACAGTTTTCCATATTTTACATACTGAACATATTTCAGGCCAAGAGTTCTGAATCTTGAACCTTCTATAGAGACTAACTGACTCCTTATTTGACCTTTTGAACATATTTCCCAATTCACTCCTTCTGATCTCTCATCAACCATGCAGTAGTCCATATTTGACATACTGAAAATATTTCAAGCTAAAAGAGGCCTTGATCTTGAATTTCCTATACTGATTAATTGAGGCCTTCTGATTTCTCATCTATCATACAGTTTTCCATATTTTACATACTGAACATATTTCAGGCCAAGAGTTCTCAATCTTGAACTTTCTATAGAGACTAAATGACTCCTTATTTGACCCTTTGAACATATTTCCCAATTGACTCCTGATCTCTCATCAACCATGCAGTAGTCCATATTTGACATACTGAAAATATTTCAGGCCAAAGAGGCCTTGATCTTGAATGTTCTATACAGACTAATTGAGGTCTTTTGATGTCTCATCAACCGTACGGTAGTCCATATTTTACATACTGAATATATTTCAGGACAAGCGTTCTCAATCTTGAACTTTGTATAGATACTAATTGACTTCTTATTTAACCTTTTGAACATCTTTCCTAATTGCCTTCTTCTGATTTCTCATCTATCATACGGTAGTCCATATTAAACATACTGAACATATTTCAGGCCAAGGTGTTCTCAATCTTGAACTTTCTATAGAGACTAATTGATTCCTTATTTGACCTTTTGAACATATTTCCCAATTCACTCCTTCTGATCTCTCATCAACCATGCAGTAGTCCATATTTGACATACTGAAAATATTTCAGGCCAAAGAGGCCTTGATCTTGAATGTTCTATACAGACTAATTGAGGTCTTTTGATGTCTCATCTATCATACAGTTTTCCATATTTTACATACTGAACATATTTCAGGCCAAGAGTTCTCAATCTTGAACTTTCTATAGAGACTAAATGACTCCTTATTTGACCTTTTGAACATATTTCCCAATTGACTCCTGATCTCTCATCAACCATGCAGTAGTCCATATTTGACATACTGAAAATATTTCAGGCCAAAGAGGCCTTGATCTTGAATTTTCTATACTGACTAATTGAGGCCTTCTGATTTCTCATCTATCATACAGTTTTCCATATATTACATACTGAACATATTTCAGGCCAAGAGTTCTCAATTTTGAACTTTCTATAGAGACTAACTGACTCCTTATTTGACCTTTTGAACATATTTCCCAATTGACTCCTGATCTCTCATCAACCATGCAGTAGTCCATATTTGACATACTGAAAATATTTCAGGCCAAAGAGGCCTTGATCTTGAATGTTCTATACAGATTAATTGAGGACTTTTGATGTCTCATCAACCGTACGGTAGTCCATATTTTACATACTGAAAATATTTCAGGCCAAAGAGGCCTTGATCTTAAATTTTCCATAAAGACTAATTGAGGTCTTTTGATGTCTCATCAACTGACAGTATTCCATATTTGACATACTGAAAATATTTCAGGCGAAAGAGGCCTTGATCTTGAATTTTCTATAAAGACTAATTGAGGCCTTCTGATTTCTCATCTATCATACAGTTTTCCGTATTTTACATACTGAACATATTTCAGGCCAAGAGTTCTCAATCTTGAACCTTCTATAGAGACTAACTGACTCCTTATTTGACCTTTTGAACATATTTCCCAATTCACTCCTTCTGATCTCTCATCAACCATGCAGTAGTCCATATTTGACATACTGAAAATATTTCAAGCTAAAAGAGGCCTTGATCTTGAATTTTCTATACTGACTAATTGAGGCCTTCTGATTTCTCATCTATCATACAGTTTTCCATATTTTACATACTGAACATATTTCAGGCCAAGAGTTCTCAATCTTGAACTTTCTATAGAGACTAACTGACTCCTTATTTGACCCTTTGAACATATTTCCCAATTGACTCCTGATCTCTCATCAACCATGCAGTAGTCCATATTTGACATACTGAAAATATTTCAGGCCAAAGAGGCCTTGATCTTGAATGTTCTATACAGACTAATTGAGGTCTTTTGATGTCTCATCAACCGTACGGTAGTCCATATTTTACATTCTGAATATATTTCAGGACAAGCGTTCTCAATCTTGAACTTTGTATAGATACTAATTGACTTCTTATTTAACCTTTTGAACATCTTTCCTAATTGCCTTCTTCTGATTTCTCATCTATCATACGGTAGTCCATATTAAACATACTGAACATATTTCAGGCCAAGGTGTTCTCAATCTTGAACTTTCTATAGAGACTAATTGATTCCTTATTTGACCTTTTGAACATATTTCCCAATTCACTCCTTCTGATCTCTCATCAACCATGCAGTAGTCCATATTTGACATACTGAAAATATTTCAGGCCAAAGAGGCCTTGATCTTGAATGTTCTATACAGACTAATTGAGGTCTTTTGATGTCTCATCTATCATACAGTTTTCCATATTTTACATACTGAACATATTTCAGGCCAAGAGTTCTCAATCTTGAACTTTCTATAGAGACTAAATGACTCCTTATTTGACCTTTTGAACATATTTCCCAATTGACTCCTGATCTCTCATCAACCATGCAGTAGTCCATATTTGACATACTGAAAATATTTCAGGCCAAAGAGGCCTTGATCTTGAATTTTCTATACTGACTAATTGAGGCCTTCTGATTTCTCATCTATCATACAGTTTTCCATATATTACATACTGAACATATTTCAGGCCAAGAGTTCTCAATTTTGAACTTTCTATAGAGACTAACTGACTCCTTATTTGACCTTTTGAACATATTTCCCAATTGACTCCTGATCTCTCATCAACCATGCAGTAGTCCATATTTGACATACTGAAAATATTTCAGGCCAAAGAGGCCTTGATCTTGAATGTTCTATACAGATTAATTGAGGACTTTTGATGTCTCATCAACCGTACGGTAGTCCATATTTTACATACTGAAAATATTTCAGGCCAAAGAGGCCTTGATCTTAAATTTTCCATAAAGACTAATTGAGGTCTTTTGATGTCTCATCAACTGACAGTATTCCATATTTGACATACTGAAAATATTTCAGGCGAAAGAGGCCTTGATCTTGAATTTTCTATAAAGACTAATTGAGGCCTTCTGATTTCTCATCTATCATACAGTTTTCCGTATTTTACATACTGAACATATTTCAGGCCAAGAGTTCTCAATCTTGAACCTTCTATAGAGACTAACTGACTCCTTATTTGACCTTTTGAACATATTTCCCAATTCACTCCTTCTGATCTCTCATCAACCATGCAGTAGTCCATATTTGACATACTGAAAATATTTCAAGCTAAAAGAGGCCTTGATCTTGAATTTTCTATACTGACTAATTGAGGCCTTCTGATTTCTCATCTATCATACAGTTTTCCATATTTTACATACTGAACATATTTCAGGCCAAGAGTTCTCAATCTTGAACTTTCTATAGAGACTAAATGACTCCTTATTTGACCTTTTGAACATATTTCCCAATTGACTCCTGATCTCTCATCAACCATGCAGTAGTCCATATTTGACATACTGAAAATATTTCAGGCCAAAGAGTCCTTGATCTTGAATTTTCTATAAAGACTAATTGAGGCCTTCTGATTTCTCATCTATCATACAGTTTTCCATATTTTACATACTGAACATATTTCAGGCCAAGAGTTCTCAATCTTGAACCTTCTATAGAGACTAACTGACTCCTTATTTGACCTTTTGAACATATTTCCCAATTCACTCCTTCTGATCTCTCATCAACCATGCAGTAGTCCATATTTGACATACTGAAAATATTTCAAGCTAAAAGAGGCCTTGATCTTGAATTTTCTATACTGACTAATTGAGGCCTTCTGATTTCTCATCTATCATACAGTTTTCCATATTTTACATACTGAACATATTTCAGGCCAAGAGTTCTCAATCTTGAACTTTCTATAGAGACTAAATGACTCCTTATTTGACCTTTTGAACATATTTCCCAATTGACTCCTGATCTCTCATCAACCATGCAGTAGTCCATATTTGACATACTGAAAATATTTCAGGCCAAAGAGTCCTTGATCTTGAATTTTCTATAAAGACTAATTGAGGCCTTCTGATTTCTCATCTATCATACAGTTTTCCATATTTTACATACTGAACATATTTCAGGCCAAGAGTTCTCAATCTTGAACCTTCTATAGAGACTAACTGACTCCTTATTTGACCTTTTGAACATATTTCCCAATTCACTCCTTCTGATCTCTCATCAACCATGCAGTAGTCCATATTTGACATACTGAAAATATTTCAAGCTAAAAGAGGCCTTGATCTTGAATTTTCTATACAGACTAATCGAGGTCTTTTGATATCTCATTAATCAGACGGTAGTCCATATTTTACATACTGAACATATTTCAGGCCAAGGAGTTCTCAATCTTGAACCTTCTATAGAGACTAACTGACTCCTTTTTTGACCTTTTGAACATATTTCCCAATTCACTCCTTCTGATCTCTCATCAACCATGCAGTAGTCCATATTTGACATACTGAAAATATTTCAAGCTAAAAGAGGCCTTGATCTTGAATTTTCTATACTGACTAATTGAGGCCTTCTGATTTCTCATCTATCATACAGTTTTCCATATTTTACATACTGAACATATTTCAGGCCAAGAGTTCTCAATCTTGAACTTTCTATAGAGACTAACTGACTCCTTATTTGACCTTTTGAACATATTTCCCAATTGACTCCTGATCTCTCATCAACCATGCAGTAGTCCATATTTGACATACTGAAAATATTTCAGGCCAAAGAGGCCTTTATCTTGAATGTTCTATACAGACTAATTGAGGTCTTTTGATGTCTCATCAACCGTACGGTAGTCCATATTTTACATACTGAACATATATCAGGCGAAGAGTTCTCAATCTTGAACTTTCTATAGAGACTAATTGACTCCTTATTTGACCTTTTGAACATATTTCCCAATTCACTCCTTCTGATCTCTCATCAACCATGCAGTATTCCATATTTGACATACTGAAAATATTTCAGGCGAAAGAGGCCTTGATCTTGAATTTTCTATAAAGACTAATTGAGGCCTTCTGATTTCTCATCTATCATACGGTAGTCCATATTTTACATACTGAACATATTTCAGGCCAAAGAGTCCTTGATCTTGAATTTTCTATACTGACTAATTGAGGCCTTCTGATTTCTCATCTATCATACAGTTTTCCATATTTTACATACTGAAAATATTTCAGGCCAAGAGTTCTCAATCTTGAACTTTCTATAGAGACTAACTGACTCCTTATTTGACCTTTTGAACATATTTCCCAATTCACTCCTTCTGATCTCTCATCAACCATGCAGTAGTCCATATTTGACATATTGAAATATTTCAAGCTAAAAGAGGCCTTGATCTTGAATTTTCTATACTGACTAATTGAGGCCTTCTGATTTCTCATCTATCATACAATTTTCCATATTTTACATACTGAACATATTTCAGGCCAAGAGTTCTCAATCTTGAACTTTCTATAGAGACTAACTGACTCCTTATTTGACCTTTTGAAAATATTTCCCAATTGACTCCTGATCTCTCATCAACCATGCAGTAGTCCATATTTGACATACTGAAAATATTTCAGGCCAAAGAGGCCTTGATCTTGAATGTTCTATACAGACTAATTGAGGTCTTTTGATGTCTCATCAACCGTATGGTAGTCCATATTTTACATATTGAACATATTTCAGGCCAAGAATTCTCAATCTTGAACTTTCTATAGAGACTAATTGACTCCTTATTTAAACTTTTGAACATCTTTCCTAATTGACTTCTTCTGATTTCTCATCTATCATACGGTAGTCCATATTAAACATACTGAACATATTTCAGGCCAAGGTGTTCTCAATCTTGAACTTTCTATAGAGACTAATTGACTCCTTATTTGACCTTTTGAACATATTTCCCAATTCACTCCTTCTGATCTCTCATCAACCATGCAGTAGTCCATATTTGACATACTGAAAATATTTCAGGTCAAAGAGGCCTTGATCTTGAATGTTCTATAAAGACTAATTGAGGCCTTCTGATTTCTCATCTATTATACGGTAGTCCATATTTTACATACTGAAAATATTTCAAGCTAAAAGAGGCCTTGATCTTGAATTTTCTATAAAGAGTAATTGAGGCCTTCTGATTTCTCATCTATCATACGGTAGTCCATATTTTACATACTGAAAATATTTCAAGCTAAAAGAGGCCTTGATCTTGAATTTTCTATACTGACTAATTGAGGCCTTCTGATTTCTCATCTATCATACAGTTTTCCATATGTTACATACTGAACATATTTCAGGCCAAGAGTTCTCAATCTTGAACCTTCTATAGAGACTAACTGACTCCTTATTTGACCTTTTGAACATATTTCCCAATTCACTCCTTCTGATCTCTCATCAACCATGCAGTAGTCCATATTTGACATACTGAAAATATTTCAAGCTAAAAGAGGCCTTGATCTTGAATTTCCTATACTGACTAATTGAGGCCTTCTGATTTCTCATCTATCATACAGTTTTCCATATTTTACATACTGAACATATTTCAGGCCAAGAGTTCTCAATCTTGAACTTTCTATAGAGACTAAATGACTCCTTATTTGACCCTTTGAACATATTTCCCAATTGACTCCTGATCTCTCATCAACCATGCAGTAGTCCATATTTGACATACTGAAAATATTTCAGGCCAAAGAGGCCTTGATCTTGAATGTTCTATACAGACTAATTGAGGTCTTTTGATGTCTCATCAACCGTACGGTAGTCCATATTTTACATACTGAACATATTTCAGGACAAGCGTTCTCAATCTTGAACTTTGTATAGATACTAATTGACTTCTTATTTAACCTTTTGAACATCTTTCCTAATTGCCTTCTTCTGATTTCTCATCTATCATACGGTAGTCCATATTAAACATACTGAACATATTTCAGGCCAAGGTGTTCTCAATCTTGAACTTTCTATAGAGACTAATTGATTCCTTATTTGACCTTTTGAACATATTTCCCAATTCACTCCTTCTGATCTCTCATCAACCATGCAGTAGTCCATATTTGACATACTGAAAATATTTCAGGCCAAAGAGGCCTTGATCTTGAATGTTCTATACAGACTAATTGAGGTCTTTTGATGTCTCTTCAACCGTACGGTAGTCCATATTTGACATACTGAAAATATTTCAGGCGAAAGAGGCCTTGATCTTGAATTTTCTATAAAGACTAATTGAGGCCTTCTGATTTCTCATCTATCATACAGTTTTCCATATTTTACATACTGAACATATTTCAGGCCAAGAGTTCTCAATCTTGAACCTTCTATAGAGACTAACTGACTCCTTATTTGACCTTTTGAACATATTTCCCAATTCACTCCTTCTGATCTCTCATCAACCATGCAGTAGTCCATATTTGACATACTGAAAATATTTCAAGCTAAAAGAGGCCTTGATCTTGAATTTTCTATACTGACTAATTTAGGTCTTCTGATTTCTCATCTATCATACAGTTTTCCATATTTTACATACTGAACATATTTCAGGCCAAGAGTTCTCAATCTTGAACTTTCTATAGAGACTAAATGACTCCTTATTTGACCTTTTGAACATATTTCCCAATTGACTCCTGATCTCTCATCAACCATGCAGTAGTCCATATTTGACATACTGAAAATATTTCAGGCCAAAGAGGCCTTGATCTTGAATGTTCTATACAGACTAATTGAGGTCTTTTGATGTCTCATCAACCGTACGGTAGTCCATATTTTACATACTGAACATATTTCAGGACAAGCGTTCTCAATCTTGAACTTTGTATAGATACTAATTGACTTCTTATTTAACCTTTTGAACATCTTTCCTAATTGCCTTCTTCTGATTTCTCATCTATCATACGGTAGTCCATATTAAACATACTGAACATATTTCAGGCCAAGGTGTTCTCAATCTTGAACTTTCTATAGAGACTAATTGATTCCTTATTTGACCTTTTGAACATATTTCCCAATTCACTCCTTCTGATCTCTCATCAACCATGCAGTAGTCCATATTTGACATACTGAAAATATTTCAGGCCAAAGAGGCCTTGATCTTGAATGTTCTATACAGACTAATTGAGGTCTTTTGATGTCTCATCAACCGTACGGTAGTCCATATTTGACATACTGAAAATATTTCAGGCGAAAGAGGCCTTGATCTTGAATTTTCTATAAAGACTAATTGAGGCCTTCTGATTTCTCATCTATCATACGGTAGTCCATATTTTACATACTGAAAATATTTCAAGCTAAAAGAGGCCTTGATCTTGAATTTTCTATACTGACTAATTGAGGCCTTCTGATTTCTCATCTATCATACAGTTTTCCATATTTTAAATACTGAACATATTTCAGGCCAGGAGTTCTCAATCTTGAACTTTCTATAGAGACTAAATGACTCCTTATTTGACCTTTTGAACATATTTCCCAATTGACTCCTGATCTCTCATCAACCATGCAGTAGTCCATATTTGACATACTGAAAATATTTCAGGCCAAAGAGTCCTTGATCTTGAATTTTCTATAAAGACTAATTGAGGCCTTCTGATTTCTCATCTATCATACAGTTTTCCATATTTTACATACTGAACATATTTCAGGCCAAGAGTTCTCAATCTTGAACCTTCTATAGAGACTAACTGACTCCTTATTTGACCTTTTGAACATATTTCCCAATTCACTCCTTCTGATCTCTCATCAACCATGCAGTAGTCCATATTTGACATACTGAAAATATTTCAAGCTAAAAGAGGCCTTGATCTTGAATTTCCTATACTGACTAATTGAGGCCTTCTGATTTCTCATCTATCATACAGTTTTCCATATTTTACATACTGAACATATTTCAGGCCAAGAGTTCTCAATCTTGAACTTTCTATAGAGACTAAATGACTCCTTATTTGACCCTTTGAACATATTTCCCAATTGACTCCTGATCTCTCATCAACCATGCAGTAGTCCATATTTGACATACTGAAAATATTTCAGGCCAAAGAGGCCTTGATCTTGAATGTTCTATACAGACTAATTGAGGTCTTTTGATGTCTCATCAACCGTACGGTAGTCCATATTTTACATACTGAACATATTTCAGGACAAGCGTTCTCAATCTTGAACTTTGTATAGATACTAATTGACTTCTTATTTAACCTTTTGAACATCTTTCCTAATTGCCTTCTTCTGATTTCTCATCTATCATACGGTAGTCCATATTAAACATACTGAACATATTTCAGGCCAAGGTGTTCTCAATCTTGAACTTTCTATAGAGACTAATTGATTCCTTATTTGACCTTTTGAACATATTTCCCAATTCACTCCTTCTGATCTCTCATCAACCATGCAGTAGTCCATATTTGACATACTGAAAATATTTCAGGCCAAAGAGGCCTTGATCTTGAATGTTCTATACAGACTAATTGAGGTCTTTTGATGTCTCATCAACCGTACGGTAGTCCATATTTGACATACTGAAAATATTTCAGGCGAAAGAGGCCTTGATCTTGAATTTTCTATAAAGACTAATTGAGGCCTTCTGATTTCTCATCTATCATACAGTTTTCCATATTTTACATACTGAACATATTTCAGGCCAAGAGTTCTCAATCTTGAACCTTCTATAGAGACTAACTGACTCCTTATTTGACCTTTTGAACATATTTCCCAATTCACTCCTTCTGATCTCTCATCAACCATGCAGTAGTCCATATTTGACATACTGAAAATATTTCAAGCTAAAAGAGGCCTTGATCTTGAATTTTCTATACTGACTAATTTAGGTCTTCTGATTTCTCATCTATCATACAGTTTTCCATATTTTACATACTGAACATATTTCAGGCCAAGAGTTCTCAATCTTGAACTTTCTATAGAGACTAAATGACTCCTTATTTGACCTTTTGAACATATTTCCCAATTGACTCCTGATCTCTCATCAACCATGCAGTAGTCCATATTTGACATACTGAAAATATTTCAGGCCAAAGAGGCCTTGATCTTGAATGTTCTATACAGACTAATTGAGGTCTTTTGATGTCTCATCAACCGTACGGTAGTCCATATTTTACATACTGAACATATTTCAGGACAAGCGTTCTCAATCTTGAACTTTGTATAGATACTAATTGACTTCTTATTTAACCTTTTGAACATCTTTCCTAATTGCCTTCTTCTGATTTCTCATCTATCATACGGTAGTCCATATTAAACATACTGAACATATTTCAGGCCAAGGTGTTCTCAATCTTGAACTTTCTATAGAGACTAATTGATTCCTTATTTGACCTTTTGAACATATTTCCCAATTCACTCCTTCTGATCTCTCATCAACCATGCAGTAGTCCATATTTGACATACTGAAAATATTTCAGGCCAAAGAGGCCTTGATCTTGAATGTTCTATACAGACTAATTGAGGTCTTTTGATGTCTCATCAACCGTACGGTAGTCCATATTTGACATACTGAAAATATTTCAGGCGAAAGAGGCCTTGATCTTGAATTTTCTATAAAGACTAATTGAGGCCTTCTGATTTCTCATCTATCATACGGTAGTCCATATTTTACATACTGAAAATATTTCAAGCTAAAAGAGGCCTTGATCTTGAATTTTCTATACTGACTAATTGAGGCCTTCTGATTTCTCATCTATCATACAGTTTTCCATATTTTAAATACTGAACATATTTCAGGCCAGGAGTTCTCAATCTTGAACTTTCTATAGAGACTAAATGACTCCTTATTTGACCTTTTGAACATATTTCCCAATTGACTCCTGATCTCTCATCAACCATGCAGTAGTCCATATTTGACATACTGAAAATATTTCAGGCCAAAGAGTCCTTGATCTTGAATTTTCTATAAAGACTAATTGAGGCCTTCTGATTTCTCATCTATCATACAGTTTTCCATATTTTACATACTGAACATATTTCAGGCCAAGAGTTCTCAATCTTGAACCTTCTATAGAGACTAACTGACTCCTTATTTGACCTTTTGAACATATTTCCCAATTCACTCCTTCTGATCTCTCATCAACCATGCAGTAGTCCATATTTGACATACTGAAAATATTTCAAGCTAAAAGAGGCCTTGATCTTGAATTTCCTATACTGATTAATTGAGGCCTTCTGATTTCTCATCTATCATACAGTTTTCCATATTTTACATACTGAACATATTTCAGGCCAAGAGTTCTCAATCTTGAACTTTCTATAGAGACTAAATGACTCCTTATTTGACCCTTTGAACATATTTCCCAATTGACTCCTGATCTCTCATCAACCATGCAGTAGTCCATATTTGACATACTGAAAATATTTCAGGCCAAAGAGGCCTTGATCTTGAATGTTCTATACAGACTAATTGAGGTCTTTTGATGTCTCATCAACCGTACGGTAGTCCATATTTTACATACTGAATATATTTCAGGACAAGCGTTCTCAATCTTGAACTTTGTATAGATACTAATTGACTTCTTATTTAACCTTTTGAACATCTTTCCTAATTGCCTTCTTCTGATTTCTCATCTATCATACGGTAGTCCATATTAAACATACTGAACATATTTCAGGCCAAGGTGTTCTCAATCTTGAACTTTCTATAGAGACTAATTGATTCCTTATTTGACCTTTTGAACATATTTCCCAATTCACTCCTTCTGATCTCTCATCAACCATGCAGTAGTCCATATTTGACATACTGAAAATATTTCAGGCCAAAGAGGCCTTGATCTTGAATGTTCTATACAGACTAATTGAGGTCTTTTGATGTCTCATCAACCGTACGGTAGTCCATATTTTACATACTGAACATATTTCAGGACAAGCGTTCTCAATCTTGAACTTTGTATAGATACTAATTGACTTCTTATTTAACCTTTTGAACATCTTTCCTAATTGCCTTCTTCTGATTTCTCATCTATCATACGGTAGTCCATATTAAACATACTGAACATATTTCAGGCCAAGGTGTTCTCAATCTTGAACTTTCTATAGAGACTAATTGATTCCTTATTTGACCTTTTGAACATATTTCCCAATTCACTCCTTCTGATCTCTCATCAACCATGCAGTAGTCCATATTTGACATACTGAAAATATTTCAGGCCAAAGAGGCCTTGATCTTGAATGTTCTATACAGACTAATTGAGGTCTTTTGATGTCTCATCAACCGTACGGTAGTCCATATTTGACATACTGAAAATATTTCAGGCGAAAGAGGCCTTGATCTTGAATTTTCTATAAAGACTAATTGAGGCCTTCTGATTTCTCATCTATCATACGGTAGTCCATATTTTACATACTGAAAATATTTCAAGCTAAAAGAGGCCTTGATCTTGAATTTTCTATACTGACTAATTGAGGCCTTCTGATTTCTCATCTATCATACAGTTTTCCATATTTTAAATACTGAACATATTTCAGGCCAGGAGTTCTCAATCTTGAACTTTCTATAGAGACTAAATGACTCCTTATTTGACCTTTTGAACATATTTCCCAATTGACTCCTGATCTCTCATCAACCATGCAGTAGTCCATATTTGACATACTGAAAATATTTCAGGCCAAAGAGTCCTTGATCTTGAATTTTCTATAAAGACTAATTGAGGCCTTCTGATTTCTCATCTATCATACAGTTTTCCATATTTTACATACTGAACATATTTCAGGCCAAGAGTTCTCAATCTTGAACCTTCTATAGAGACTAACTGACTCCTTATTTGACCTTTTGAACATATTTCCCAATTCACTCCTTCTGATCTCTCATCAACCATGCAGTAGTCCATATTTGACATACTGAAAATATTTCAAGCTAAAAGAGGCCTTGATCTTGAATTTCCTATACTGATTAATTGAGGCCTTCTGATTTCTCATCTATCATACAGTTTTCCATATTTTACATACTGAACATATTTCAGGCCAAGAGTTCTCAATCTTGAACTTTCTATAGAGACTAAATGACTCCTTATTTGACCCTTTGAACATATTTCCCAATTGACTCCTGATCTCTCATCAACCATGCAGTAGTCCATATTTGACATACTGAAAATATTTCAGGCCAAAGAGGCCTTGATCTTGAATGTTCTATACAGACTAATTGAGGTCTTTTGATGTCTCATCAACCGTACGGTAGTCCATATTTTACATACTGAATATATTTCAGGACAAGCGTTCTCAATCTTGAACTTTGTATAGATACTAATTGACTTCTTATTTAACCTTTTGAACATCTTTCCTAATTGCCTTCTTCTGATTTCTCATCTATCATACGGTAGTCCATATTAAACATACTGAACATATTTCAGGCCAAGGTGTTCTCAATCTTGAACTTTCTATAGAGACTAATTGATTCCTTATTTGACCTTTTGAACATATTTCCCAATTCACTCCTTCTGATCTCTCATCAACCATGCAGTAGTCCATATTTGACATACTGAAAATATTTCAGGCCAAAGAGGCCTTGATCTTGAATGTTCTATACAGACTAATTGAGGTCTTTTGATGTCTCATCTATCATACAGTTTTCCATATTTTACATACTGAACATATTTCAGGCCAAGAGTTCTCAATCTTGAACTTTCTATAGAGACTAAATGACTCCTTATTTGACCTTTTGAACATATTTCCCAATTGACTCCTGATCTCTCATCAACCATGCAGTAGTCCATATTTGACATACTGAAAATATTTCAGGCCAAAGAGGCCTTGATCTTGAATTTTCTATACTGACTAATTGAGGCCTTCTGATTTCTCATCTATCATACAGTTTTCCATATATTACATACTGAACATATTTCAGGCCAAGAGTTCTCAATTTTGAACTTTCTATAGAGACTAACTGACTCCTTATTTGACCTTTTGAACATATTTCCCAATTGACTTCTTCTGATTTCTCATCTATCATACGGTAGTCCATATTAAACATACTGAACATATTTCAGGCCAAGGTGTTCTCAATCTTGAACTTTCTATAGAGACTAATTGACTCCTTATTTGACCTTTTGAACATATTTCCCAATTCACTCCTTCTGATCTCTCATCAACCATGCAGTAGTCCATATTTGACATACTGAAAATATTTCAGGCGAAAGAGGCCTTGATCTTGAATTTTCTATAAAGACTAATTGAGGCCTTCTGATTTCTCATCTATCATACAGTTTTCCATATTTTACATACTGAACATATTTCAGGCCAAGAGTTCTCAATCTTGAACTTTCTATAGAGACTAACTGACTCCTTATTTGACCTTTTGAACATATTTCCCAATTCACTCCTTCTGATCTCTCATCAACCATGCAGTATTCCATATTTGACATACTGAAAATATTTCAGGCGAAAGAGGCCTTGATCTTGAATTTTCTATAAAGACTAATTGAGGCCTTCTGATTTCTCATCTATCATACAGTTTTCCGTATTTTACATACTGAACATATTTCAGGCCAAGAGTTCTCAATCTTGAACCTTCTATAGAGACTAACTGACTCCTTATTTGACCTTTTGAACATATTTCCCAATTCACTCCTTCTGATCTCTCATCAACCATGCAGTAGTCCATATTTGACATACTGAAAATATTTCAAGCTAAAAGAGGCCTTGATCTTGAATTTTCTATAAAGACTAATTGAGGCCTTCTGATTTCTCATCTATCATACAGTTTTCCATATTTTACATACTGAACATATTTCAGGCCAAGAGTTCTCAATCTTGAACTTTCTATAGAGACTAACTGACTCCTTATTTGACCTTTTGAACATATTTCCCAATTCACTCCTTCTGATCTCTCATCAACCATGCAGTATTCCATATTTGACATACTGAAAATATTTCAGGCGAAAGAGGCCTTGATCTTGAATTTTCTATAAAGACTAATTGAGGCCTTCTGATTTCTCATCTATCATACAGTTTTCCGTATTTTACATACTGAACATATTTCAGGCCAAGAGTTCTCAATCTTGAACCTTCTATAGAGACTAACTGACTCCTTATTTGACCTTTTGAACATATTTCCCAATTCACTCCTTCTGATCTCTCATCAACCATGCAGTAGTCCATATTTGACATACTGAAAATATTTCAAGCTAAAAGAGGCCTTGATCTTGAATTTTCTATACTGACTAATTGAGGCCTTCTGATTTCTCATCTATCATACAGTTTTCCATATTTTACATACTGAACATATTTCAGGCCAAGAGTTCTCAATCTTGAACTTTCTATAGAGACTAAATGACTCCTTATTTGACCGTTTGAACATATTTCCCAATTGACTCCTGATCTCTCATCAACCATGCAGTAGTCCATATTTGACATACTGAAAATATTTCAGGCCAAAGAGTCCTTGATCTTGAATTTTTTATAAAGACTAATTGAGGCCTTCTGATTTCTCATCTATCATACCGTTTTCCATATTTTACATACTGAACATATTTCAGGCCAAGAGTTCTCAATCTTGAACCTTCTATAGAGACTAACTGACTCCTTATTTGACCTTTTGAACATATTTCCCAATTCACTCCTTCTGATCTCTCATCAACCATGCAGTAGTCCATATTTGACATACTGAAAATATTTCAAGCTAAAAGAGGCCTTGATCTTGAATTTCCTATACTGACTAATTGAGGCCTTCTGATTTCTCATCTATCATACAGTTTTCCATATTTTACATACTGAACATATTTCAGGCCAAGAGTTCTCAATCTTGAACCTTCTATAGAGACTAACTGACTCCTTATTTGACCTTTTGAACATATTTCCCAATTCACTCCTTCTGATCTCTCATCAACCATGCAGTAGTCCATATTTGACATACTGAAAATATTTCAAGCTAAAAGAGGCCTTGATCTTGAATTTTCTATACTGACTAATTGAGGCCTTCTGATTTCTCATCTATCATACAGTTTTCCATATTTTACATACTGAACATATTTCAGGCCAAGAGTTCTCAATCTTGAACTTTCTATAGAGACTAAATGACTCCTTATTTGACCTTTTGAACATATTTCCCAATTGACTCCTGATCTCTCATCAACCATGCAGTAGTCCATATTTGACATACTGAAAATATTTCAGGCCAAAGAGGCCTTGATCTTGAATTTTCTATACTGACTAATTGAGGCCTTCTGATTTCTCATCTATCATACGGTAGTCCATATTAAACATACTGAACATATTTCAGGCCAAGGTGTTCTCAATCTTGAACTTTCTATAGAGACTAATTGATTCCTTATTTGACCTTTTGAACATATTTCCCAATTCACTCCTTCTGATCTCTCATCAACCATGCAGTAGTCCATATTTGACATACTGAAAATATTTCAAGCTAAAAGAGGCCTTGATCTTGAATTTTCTATACAGACTAATCAAGGTCTTTTGATATCTCATTAATCAGACGGTAGTCCATATTTTACATACTGAACATATTTCAGGCCAAGGAGTTCTCAATCTTGAACCTTCTATAGAGACTAACTGACTCCTTTTTTGACCTTTTGAACATATTTCCCAATTCACTCCTTCTGATCTCTCATCAACCATGCAGTAGTCCATATTTGACATACTGAAAATATTTCAAGCTAAAAGAGGCCTTGATCTTGAATTTTCTATACTGACTAATTGAGGCCTTCTGATTTCTCATCTATCATACAGTTTTCCATATTTTACATACTGAACATATTTCAGGCCAAGAGTTCTCAATCTTGAACTTTCTATAGAGACTAACTGACTCCTTATTTGACCTTTTGAACATATTTCCCAATTGACTCCTGATCTCTCATCAACCATGCAGTAGTCCATATTTGACATACTGAAAATATTTCAGGCCAAAGAGGCCTTTATCTTGAATGTTCTATACAGACTAATTGAGGTCTTTTGATGTCTCATCAACCGTACGGTAGTCCATATTTTACATACTGAACATATATCAGGCGAAGAGTTCTCAATCTTGAACTTTCTATAGAGACTAATTGACTCCTTATTTGACCTTTTGAACATATTTCCCAATTCACTCCTTCTGATCTCTCATCAACCATGCAGTATTCCATATTTGACATACTGAAAATATTTCAGGCGAAAGAGGCCTTGATCTTGAATTTTCTATAAAGACTAATTGAGGCCTTCTGATTTCTCATCTATCATACGGTAGTCCATATTTTACATACTGAACATATTTCAGGCCAAAGAGTCCTTGATCTTGAATTTTCTATACTGACTAATTGAGGCCTTCTGATTTCTCATCTATCATACAGTTTTCCATATTTTACATACTGAACATATTTCAGGCCAAGAGTTCTCAATCTTGAACTTTCTATAGAGACTAACTGATTTCTTATTTGACCTTTTGAACATATTTCCCAATTCACTCCTTCTGATCTCTCATCAACCATGCAGTAGTCCATATTTGACATACTGAAAATATTTCAGGCCAAAGAGGCCTTGATCTTGAATGTTCTATACAGACTAATTGAGGTCTTTTGATGTCTCATCAACCGTACGGTAGTCCATATTTGACATACTGAAAATATTACAGGCGAAAGAGGCCTTGATCTTGAATTTTCTATAAAGACTAATTGAGGCCTTCTGATTTCTCATCTATCATACGGTAGTCCATATTTTACATACTGAAAATATTTCAAGCTAAAAGAGGCCTTGATCTTGAATTTTCTATACTGACTAATTGAGGCCTTCTGATTTCTCATCTATCATACAGTTTTCCATATTTTACATACTGAACATATTTCAGGCCAAGAGTTCTCAATCTTGAACTTTCTATAGAGACTAACTGACTCCTTATTTGACCTTTTGAACATATTTCCCAATTCACTCCTTCTGATCTCTCATCAACCATGCAGTATTCCATATTTGACATACTGAAAATATTTCAGGCGAAAGAGGCCTTGATCTTGAATTTTCTATAAAGACTAATTGAGGCCTTCTGATTTCTCATCTATCATACAGTTTTCCGTATTTTACATACTGAACATATTTCAGGCCAAGAGTTCTCAATCTTGAACCTTCTATAGAGACTAACTGACTCCTTATTTGACCTTTTGAACATATTTCCCAATTCACTCCTTCTGATCTCTCATCAACCATGCAGTAGTCCATATTTGACATACTGAAAATATTTCAAGCTAAAAGAGGCCTTGATCTTGAATTTTCTATACTGACTAATTGAGGCCTTCTGATTTCTCATCTATCATACAGTTTTCCATATTTTACATACTGAACATATTTCAGGCCAAGAGTTCTCAATCTTGAACTTTCTATAGAGACTAAATGACTCCTTATTTGACCGTTTGAACATATTTCCCAATTGACTCCTGATCTCTCATCAACCATGCAGTAGTCCATATTTGACATACTGAAAATATTTCAGGCCAAAGAGTCCTTGATCTTGAATTTTTTATAAAGACTAATTGAGGCCTTCTGATTTCTCATCTATCATACCGTTTTCCATATTTTACATACTGAACATATTTCAGGCCAAGAGTTCTCAATCTTGAACCTTCTATAGAGACTAACTGACTCCTTATTTGACCTTTTGAACATATTTCCCAATTCACTCCTTCTGATCTCTCATCAACCATGCAGTAGTCCATATTTGACATACTGAAAATATTTCAAGCTAAAAGAGGCCTTGATCTTGAATTTCCTATACTGACTAATTGAGGCCTTCTGATTTCTCATCTATCATACAGTTTTCCATATTTTACATACTGAACATATTTCAGGCCAAGAGTTCTCAATCTTGAACCTTCTATAGAGACTAACTGACTCCTTATTTGACCTTTTGAACATATTTCCCAATTCACTCCTTCTGATCTCTCATCAACCATGCAGTAGTCCATATTTGACATACTGAAAATATTTCAAGCTAAAAGAGGCCTTGATCTTGAATTTTCTATACTGACTAATTGAGGCCTTCTGATTTCTCATCTATCATACAGTTTTCCATATTTTACATACTGAACATATTTCAGGCCAAGAGTTCTCAATCTTGAACTTTCTATAGAGACTAAATGACTCCTTATTTGACCTTTTGAACATATTTCCCAATTGACTCCTGATCTCTCATCAACCATGCAGTAGTCCATATTTGACATACTGAAAATATTTCAGGCCAAAGAGGCCTTGATCTTGAATTTTCTATACTGACTAATTGAGGCCTTCTGATTTCTCATCTATCATACGGTAGTCCATATTAAACATACTGAACATATTTCAGGCCAAGGTGTTCTCAATCTTGAACTTTCTATAGAGACTAATTGATTCCTTATTTGACCTTTTGAACATATTTCCCAATTCACTCCTTCTGATCTCTCATCAACCATGCAGTAGTCCATATTTGACATACTGAAAATATTTCAAGCTAAAAGAGGCCTTGATCTTGAATTTTCTATACAGACTAATCAAGGTCTTTTGATATCTCATTAATCAGACGGTAGTCCATATTTTACATACTGAACATATTTCAGGCCAAGGAGTTCTCAATCTTGAACCTTCTATAGAGACTAACTGACTCCTTTTTTGACCTTTTGAACATATTTCCCAATTCACTCCTTCTGATCTCTCATCAACCATGCAGTAGTCCATATTTGACATACTGAAAATATTTCAAGCTAAAAGAGGCCTTGATCTTGAATTTTCTATACTGACTAATTGAGGCCTTCTGATTTCTCATCTATCATACAGTTTTCCATATTTTACATACTGAACATATTTCAGGCCAAGAGTTCTCAATCTTGAACTTTCTATAGAGACTAACTGACTCCTTATTTGACCTTTTGAACATATTTCCCAATTGACTCCTGATCTCTCATCAACCATGCAGTAGTCCATATTTGACATACTGAAAATATTTCAGGCCAAAGAGGCCTTTATCTTGAATGTTCTATACAGACTAATTGAGGTCTTTTGATGTCTCATCAACCGTACGGTAGTCCATATTTTACATACTGAACATATATCAGGCGAAGAGTTCTCAATCTTGAACTTTCTATAGAGACTAATTGACTCCTTATTTGACCTTTTGAACATATTTCCCAATTCACTCCTTCTGATCTCTCATCAACCATGCAGTATTCCATATTTGACATACTGAAAATATTTCAGGCGAAAGAGGCCTTGATCTTGAATTTTCTATAAAGACTAATTGAGGCCTTCTGATTTCTCATCTATCATACGGTAGTCCATATTTTACATACTGAACATATTTCAGGCCAAAGAGTCCTTGATCTTGAATTTTCTATACTGACTAATTGAGGCCTTCTGATTTCTCATCTATCATACAGTTTTCCATATTTTACATACTGAACATATTTCAGGCCAAGAGTTCTCAATCTTGAACTTTCTATAGAGACTAACTGATTTCTTATTTGACCTTTTGAACATATTTCCCAATTCACTCCTTCTGATCTCTCATCAACCATGCAGTAGTCCATATTTGACATACTGAAAATATTTCAGGCCAAAGAGGCCTTGATCTTGAATGTTCTATACAGACTAATTGAGGTCTTTTGATGTCTCATCAACCGTACGGTAGTCCATATTTGACATACTGAAAATATTACAGGCGAAAGAGGCCTTGATCTTGAATTTTCTATAAAGACTAATTGAGGCCTTCTGATTTCTCATCTATCATACGGTAGTCCATATTTTACATACTGAAAATATTTCAAGCTAAAAGAGGCCTTGATCTTGAATTTTCTATACTGACTAATTGAGGCCTTCTGATTTCTCATCTATCATACAGTTTTCCATATTTTACATACTGAACATATTTCAGGCCAAGAGTTCTCAATCTTGAACTTTCTATAGAGACTAACTGACTCCTTATTTGACCTTTTGAACATATTTCCCAATTCACTCCTTCTGATCTCTCATCAACCATGCAGTATTCCATATTTGACATACTGAAAATATTTCAGGCGAAAGAGGCCTTGATCTTGAATTTTCTATAAAGACTAATTGAGGCCTTCTGATTTCTCATCTATCATACAGTTTTCCGTATTTTACATACTGAACATATTTCAGGCCAAGAGTTCTCAATCTTGAACCTTCTATAGAGACTAACTGACTCCTTATTTGACCTTTTGAACATATTTCCCAATTCACTCCTTCTGATCTCTCATCAACCATGCAGTAGTCCATATTTGACATACTGAAAATATTTCAAGCTAAAAGAGGCCTTGATCTTGAATTTTCTATACTGACTAATTGAGGCCTTCTGATTTCTCATCTATCATACAGTTTTCCATATTTTACATACTGAACATATTTCAGGCCAAGAGTTCTCAATCTTGAACTTTCTATAGAGACTAAATGACTCCTTATTTGACCTTTTGAACATATTTCCCAATTGACTCCTGATCTCTCATCAACCATGCAGTAGTCCATATTTGACATACTGAAAATATTTCAGGCCAAAGAGGCCTTGATCTTGAATTTTCTATACTGACTAATTGAGGCCTTCTGATTTCTCATCTATCATACGGTAGTCCATATTAAACATACTGAACATATTTCAGGCCAAGGTGTTCTCAATCTTGAACTTTCTATAGAGACTAATTGATTCCTTATTTGACCTTTTGAACATATTTCCCAATTCACTCCTTCTGATCTCTCATCAACCATGCAGTAGTCCATATTTGACATACTGAAAATATTTCAAGCTAAAAGAGGCCTTGATCTTGAATTTTCTATACAGACTAATCGAGGTCTTTTGATATCTCATTAATCAGACGGTAGTCCATATTTTACATACTGAACATATTTCAGGCCAAGGAGTTCTCAATCTTGAACCTTCTATAGAGACTAACTGACTCCTTTTTTGACCTTTTGAACATATTTCCCAATTCACTCCTTCTGATCTCTCATCAACCATGCAGTAGTCCATATTTGACATACTGAAAATATTTCAAGCTAAAAGAGGCCTTGATCTTGAATTTTCTATACTGACTAATTGAGGCCTTCTGATTTCTCATCTATCATACAGTTTTCCATATTTTACATACTGAACATATTTCAGGCCAAGAGTTCTCAATCTTGAACTTTCTATAGAGACTAACTGACTCCTTATTTGACCTTTTGAACATATTTCCCAATTGACTCCTGATCTCTCATCAACCATGCAGTAGTCCATATTTGACATACTGAAAATATTTCAGGCCAAAGAGGCCTTTATCTTGAATGTTCTATACAGACTAATTGAGGTCTTTTGATGTCTCATCAACCGTACGGTAGTCCATATTTTACATACTGAACATATATCAGGCGAAGAGTTCTCAATCTTGAACTTTCTATAGAGACTAATTGACTCCTTATTTGACCTTTTGAACATATTTCCCAATTCACTCCTTCTGATCTCTCATCAACCATGCAGTATTCCATATTTGACATACTGAAAATATTTCAGGCGAAAGAGGCCTTGATCTTGAATTTTCTATAAAGACTAATTGAGGCCTTCTGATTTCTCATCTATCATACGGTAGTCCATATTTTACATACTGAACATATTTCAGGCCAAAGAGTCCTTGATCTTGAATTTTCTATACTGACTAATTGAGGCCTTCTGATTTCTCATCTATCATACAGTTTTCCATATTTTACATACTGAACATATTTCAGGCCAAGAGTTCTCAATCTTGAACTTTCTATAGAGACTAACTGACTCCTTATTTGACCTTTTGAACATATTTCCCAATTCACTCCTTCTGATCTCTCATCAACCATGCAGTAGTCCATATTTGACATACTGAAAATATTTCAGGCCAAAGAGGCCTTGATCTTGAATGTTCTATACAGACTAATTGAGGTCTTTTGATGTCTCATCAACCGTACGGTAGTCCATATTTGACATACTGAAAATATTACAGGCGAAAGAGGCCTTGATCTTGAATTTTCTATAAAGACTAATTGAGGCCTTCTGATTTCTCATCTATCATACGGTAGTCCATATTTTACATACTGAAAATATTTCAAGCTAAAAGAGGCCTTGATCTTGAATTTTCTATACTGACTAATTGAGGCCTTCTGATTTCTCATCTATCATACAGTTTTCCATATTTTAAATACTGAACATATTTCAGGCCAAGAGTTCTCAATCTTGAACTTTCTATAGAGACTAAATGACTCCTTATTTGACCTTTTGAACATATTTCCCAATTGACTCCTGATCTCTCATCAACCATGCAGTAGTCCATATTTGACATACTGAAAATATTTCAGGCCAAAGAGTCCTTGATCTTGAATTTTCTATAAAGACTAATTGAGGCCTTCTGATTTCTCATCTATCATACAGTTTTCCATATTTTACATACTGAACATATTTCAGGCCAAGAGTTCTCAATCTTGAACCTTCTATAGAGACTAACTGACTCCTTATTTGACCTTTTGAACATATTTCCCAATTCACTCCTTCTGATCTCTCATCAACCATGCAGTAGTCCATATTTGACATACTGAAAATATTTAAAGTAAAAGAGGCCTTGATCTTGAATTTTCTATACTGACTAATTGAGGCCTTCTGATTTCTCATCTATCATACAGTTTTCCATATTTTACATACTGAACATATTTCAGGCCAAGAGTTCTCAATCTTGAACTTTCTATAGAGACTAAATGACTCCTTATTTGATCTTTTGAACATATTTCCCAATTGACTCCTGATCTCTCATCAACCATGCAGTAGTCCATATTTGACATACTGAAAATATTTCAGGCCAAAGAGGCCTTGATCTTGAATGTTCTATACTGACTAATTGAGGCCTTCTGATTTCTCATCTATCATACAGTTTTCCATATTTTACATACTGAACATATTTCAGGCCAAGAGTTCTCAATCTTGAACTTTCTATAGAGACTAAATGACTCCTTATTTGACCTTTTGAACATATTTCCCAATTGACTCCTGATCTCTCATCAACCATGCAGTAGTCCATATTTGACATACTGAAAATATTTCAGGCCAAAGAGGCCTTGATCTTGAATTTTCTATACTGACTAATTGAGGCCTTCCGATTTCTCATCTATCATACAGTTTTCCATATATTACATACTGAACATATTTCAGGCCAAGAGTTCTCAATCTTGAACTTTCTATAGAGACTAAATGACTCCTTATTTGACCTTTTGAACATATTTCCCAATTGACTCCTTCTGATCTCTCATCAACCATGCAGTAGTCCATATTTGACATACTGAAAATATTTCAAGCTAAAAGAGGCCTTGATCTTGAATTTTCTATACTGACTAATTGAGGCCTTCTGATTTCTCATCTATCATACAGTTTTCCATATTTTACATACTGAACATATTTCAGGCCAAGAGTTCTCAATCTTGAACTTTCTATAGAGACTAACTGACTCCTTATTTGACCTTTTGAACATATTTCCCAATTGACTCCTGATCTCTCATCAACCATGCAGTAGTCCATATTTGACATACTGAAAATATTTCAGGCCAAAGAGGCCTTTATCTTGAATGTTCTATACAGACTAATTGAGGTCTTTTGATGACTCATCAACCGTACGGTAGTCCATATTTTACATACTGAACATATATCAGGCGAAGAGTTCTCAATCTTGAACTTTCTATAGAGACTAATTGACTCCTTATTTGACCTTTTGAACATATTTCCCAATTCACTCCTTCTGATCTCTCATCAACCATGCAGTATTCCATATTTGACATACTGAAAATATTTCAGGCGAAAGAGGCCTTGATCTTGAATTTTCTATAAAGACTAATTGAGGCCTTCTGATTTCTCATCTATCATACGGTAGTCCATATTTTACATACTGAACATATTTCAGGCCAAAGAGTCCTTGATCTTGAATTTTCTATACTGACTAATTGAGGCCTTCTGATTTCTCATCTATCATACAGTTTTCCATATTTTACATACTGAACATATTTCAGGCCAAGAGTTCTCAATCTTGAACTTTCTATAGAGACTAACTGACTCCTTATTTGACCTTTTGAACATATTTCCCAATTCACTCCTTCTGATCTCTCATCAACCATGCAGTAGTCTATATTTGACATACTTAAAATATTTCAAGCTAAAAGAGGCCTTGATCTTGAATTTTCTATACTGACTAATTGAGGCCTTCTGATTTCTCATCTATCATACAGTTTTCCATATTTTACATACTGAACATATTTCAGGCCAAGAGTTCTCAATCTTGAACTTTCTATAGAGACTAAATGACTCCTTATTTGACCTTTTGAACATATTTCCCAATTGACTCCTGATCTCTCATCAACCATGCAGTAGTCCATATTTGACATACTGAAAATATTTCAGGCCAAAGAGGCCTTGATCTTGAATGCTCTATAAAGACTAATTGAGGTCTTTTGATGTCTCATCAACCGTACGGTAGTCCATATTTTACATACTGAACATATTTCAGGACAAGCGTTCTCAATCTTGAACTTTGTATAGATACTAATTGACTTCTTATTTAACCTTTTGAACATCTTTCCTAATTGCCTTCTTCTGATTTCTCATCTATCATACGGTAGTCCATATTAAACATACTGAACATATTTCAGGCCAAGGTGTTCTCAATCTTGAACTTTCTATAGAGACTAATTGATTCCTTATTTGACCTTTTGAACATATTTCCCAATTCACTCCTTCTGATCTCTCATCAACCATGCAGTAGTCCATATTTGACATACTGAAAATATTTCAGGCCAAAGAGGCCTTGATCTTGAATGTTCTATACAGACTAATTGAGGTCTTTTGATGTCTCATCAACCGTACGGTAGTCCATATTTGACATACTGAAAATATTACAGGCGAAAGAGGCCTTGATCTTGAATTTTCTATAAAGACTAATTGAGGCCTTCTGATTTCTCATCTATCATACGGTAGTCCATATTTTACATACTGAAAATATTTCAAGCTAAAAGAGGCCTTGATCTTGAATTTTCTATACTGACTAATTGAGGCCTTCTGATTTCTCATCTATCATACAGTTTTCCATATTTTAAATACTGAACATATTTCAGGCCAAGAGTTCTCAATCTTGAACTTTCTATAGAGACTAAATGACTCCTTATTTGACCTTTTGAACATATTTCCCAATTGACTCCTGATCTCTCATCAACCATGCAGTAGTCCATATTTGACATACTGAAAATATTTCAGGCCAAAGAGTCCTTGATCTTGAATTTTCTATAAAGACTAATTGAGGCCTTCTGATTTCTCATCTATCATACAGTTTTCCATATTTTACATACTGAACATATTTCAGGCCAAGAGTTCTCAATCTTGAACCTTCTATAGAGACTAACTGACTCCTTATTTGACCTTTTGAACATATTTCCCAATTCACTCCTTCTGATCTCTCATCAACCATGCAGTAGTCCGTATTTGACATACTGAAAATATTTAAAGTAAAAGAGGCCTTGATCTTGAATTTTCTATACTGACTAATTGAGGCCTTCTGATTTCTCATCTATCATACAGTTTTCCATATTTTACATACTGAACATATTTCAGGCCAAGAGTTCTCAATCTTGAACTTTCTATAGAGACTAAATGACTCCTTATTTGATCTTTTGAACATATTTCCCAATTGACTCCTGATCTCTCATCAACCATGCAGTAGTCCATATTTGACATACTGAAAATATTTCAGGCCAAAGAGGCCTTGATCTTGAATGTTCTATACTGACTAATTGAGGCCTTCTGATTTCTCATCTATCATACAGTTTTCCATATTTTACATACTGAACATATTTCAGGCCAAGAGTTCTCAATCTTGAACTTTCTATAGAGACTAAATGACTCCTTATTTGACCTTTTGAACATATTTCCCAATTGACTCCTGATCTCTCATCAACCATGCAGTAGTCCATATTTGACATACTGAAAATATTTCAGGCCAAAGAGGCCTTGATCTTGAATTTTCTATACTGACTAATTGAGGCCTTCCGATTTCTCATCTATCATACAGTTTTCCATATATTACATACTGAACATATTTCAGGCCAAGAGTTCTCAATTTTGAACTTTCTATAGAGACTAACTGACTCCTTATTTGACCTTTTGAACATATTTCCCAATTGACTCCTGATCTCTCATCAACCATGCAGTAGTCCATATTTGACATACTGAAAATATTTCAGGCCAAAGAGGCCTTGATCTTGAATGTTCTATACAGATTAATTGAGGACTTTTGATGTCTCATCAACCGTACGGTAGTCCATATTTTACATACTGAACATATTTCAGGCCAAGAGTTCTCAATCTTGAACTTTCTATAGAGACTAATTGACTCCTTATTTAAACTTTTGAACATCTTTCCTAATTGACTTCTTCTGATTTCTCATCTATCATACGGTAGTCCATATTAAACATAATGAACATATTTCAGGCCAAGGTGTTCTCAATCTTGAACTTTCTATAGAGACTAATTGACTCCTTATTTGACCTTTTGAACATATTTCCCAATTCACTCCTTCTGATCTCTCATCAACCATGCAGTAGTCCATATTTGACATACTGAAAATATTTCAGGCGAAAGAGGCCTTGATCTTGAATTTTCTATAAAGACTAATTGAGGCCTTCTGATTTCTCATCTATCATACAGTTTTCCATATTTTACATACTGAACATATTTCAGGCCAAGAGTTCTCAACCTTGAACTTTCTATAGAGACTAACTGACTCCTTATTTAACCTTTTGAACATATTTCCCAATTCACTCCTTCTGATCTCTCATCAACCATGCAGTATTCCATATTTGACATACTGAAAATATTTCAGGTGAAAGAGGCCCTGATCTTGAATTTTCTATAAAGACTAATTGAGGCCTTCTGATTTCTCATCTATCATACAATTTTCCGTATTTTACATACTGAACATATTTCAGGCCAAGAGTTCTCAATCTTGAACCTTCTATAGAGACTAACTGACTCCTTATTTGACCTTTTGAACATATTTCCCAATTCACTCCTTCTGATCTCTCATCAACCATGCAGTAGTCCATATTTGACATACTGAAAATATTTCAAGCTAAAAGAGGCCTTGATCTTGAATTTTCTATACTGACTGATTGAGGCCTTCTGATTTCTCATCTATCATACAGTTTTCCATATTTTCCATACTGAACATATTTCAGGCCAAGAGTTCTCAATCTTGAACTTTCTATAGAGACTAAATGACTCCTTATTTGACCTTTTGAACATATTTCCCAATTGACTCCTGATCTCTCATCAACCATGCAGTAGTCCATATTTGACATACTGAAAATATTTCAGGCCAAAGAGTCCTTGATCTTGAATTTTCTATAAAGACTAATTGAGGCCTTCTGATTTCTCATCTATCATACAGTTTTCCATATTTTACATACTGAACATATTTCAGGCCAAGAGTTCTCAATCTTGAACCTTCTATAGAGACTAACTGACTCCTTATTTGACCTTTTGAACATATTTCCCAATTCACTCCTTCTGATCTCTCATCAACCATGCAGTAGTCCATATTTGACATACTGAAAATATTTCAAGCTAAAAGAGGCCTTGATCTTGAATTTTCTATACTGACTAATTGAGGCCTTCTGATTTCTCATCTATCATACAGTTTTCCATATTTTACATACTGAACATATTTCAGGCCAAGAGTTCTCAATCTTGAACTTTCTATAGAGACTAAATGACTCCTTATTTGACCTTTTGAACATATTTCCCAATTGACTCCTGATCTCTCATCAACCATGCAGTAGTCCATATTTGACATACTGAAAATATTTCAGGCCAAAGAGGCCTTGATCTTGAATGTTCTATACTGACTAATTGAGGCCTTCTGATTTCTCATCTATCATACAGTTTTCCATATTTTACATACTGAACATATTTCAGGCCAAGAGTTCTCAATCTTGAACTTTCTATAGAGACTAAATGACTCCTTATTTGACCTTTTGAACATATTTCCCAATTAACTCCTGATCTCTCATCAACCATGCAGTAGTCCATATTTGACATACTGAAAATATTTCAGGCCAAAGAGGCCTTGATCTTGAATTTTCTATACTGACTAATTGAGGCCTTCCGATTTCTCATCTATCATACAGTTTTCCATATATTACATACTGAACATATTTCAGGCCAAGAGTTCTCAATCTTGAACTTTCTATAGAGACTAACTGACTCCTTATTTGACCTTTTGAACATATTTCCCAATTGACTCCTGATCTCTCATCAACCATGCAGTAGTCCATATTTGACATACTGAAAATATTTCAGGCCAAAGAGGCCTTGATCTTGAATGTTCTATACAGATTAATTGAGGACTTTTGATGTCTCATCAACCGTACGGTAGTCCATATTTTACATACTGAACATATTTCAGGCCAAGAGTTCTCAATCTTGAACTTTCTATAGAGACTAATTGACTCCTTATTTAAACTTTTGAACATCTTTCCTAATTGACTTCTTCTGATTTCTCATCTATCATACGGTAGTCCATATTAAACATACTGAACATATTTCAGGCCAAGGTGTTCTCAATCTTGAACTTTCTATAGAGACTAATTGACTCCTTATTTGACCTTTTGAACATATTTCCCAATTCACTCCTTCTGATCTCTCATCAACCATGCAGTAGTCCATATTTGACATACTGAAAATATTTCAGGCGAAAGAGGCCTTGATCTTGAATTTTCTATAAAGACTAATTGAGGCCTTCTGATTTCTCATCTATCATACAGTTTTCCATATTTTACATACTGAACATATTTCAGGCCAAGAGTTCTCAACCTTGAACTTTCTATAGAGACTAACTGACTCCTTATTTAACCTTTTGAACATATTTCCCAATTCACTCCTTCTGATCTCTCATCAACCATGCAGTATTCCATATTTGACATACTGAAAATATTTCAGGTGAAAGAGGCCCTGATCTTGAATTTTCTATAAAGACTAATTGAGGCCTTCTGATTTCTCATCTATCATACAGTTTTCCGTATTTTACATACTGAACATATTTCAGGCCAAGAGTTCTCAATCTTGAACCTTCTATAGAGACTAACTGACTCCTTATTTGACCTTTTGAACATATTTCCCAATTCACTCCTTCTGATCTCTCATCAACCATGCAGTAGTCCATATTTGACATACTGAAAATATTTCAAGCTAAAAGAGGCCTTGATCTTGAATTTTCTATACTGACTGATTGAGGCCTTCTGATTTCTCATCTATCATACAGTTTTCCATATTTTCCATACTGAACATATTTCAGGCCAAGAGTTCTCAATCTTGAACTTTCTATAGAGACTAAATGACTCCTTATTTGACCTTTTGAACATATTTCCCAATTGACTCCTGATCTCTCATCAACCATGCAGTTGTCCATATTTGACATACTGAAAATATTTCAGGCCAAAGAGTCCTTGATCTTGAATTTTCTATAAAGACTAATTGAGGCCTTCTGATTTCTCATCTATCATACAGTTTTCCATATTTTACATACTGAACATATTTCAGGCCAAGAGTTCTCAATCTTGAACCTTCTATAGAGACTAACTGACTCCTTATTTGACCTTTTGAACATATTTCCCAATTCACTCCTTCTGATCTCTCATCAACCATGCAGTAGTCCATATTTGACATACTGAAAATATTTCAAGCTAAAAGAGGCCTTGATCTTGAATTTTCTATACTGACTAATTGAGGCCTTCTGATTTCTCATCTATCATACAGTTTTCCATATTTTACATACTGAACATATTTCAGGCCAAGAGTTCTCAATCTTGAACTTTCTATAGAGACTAAATGACTCCTTATTTGACCTTTTGAACATATTTCCCAATTGACTCCTGATCTCTCATCAACCATGCAGTAGTCCATATTTGACATACTGAAAATATTTCAGACCAAAGAGGCCTTGATCTTGAATTTTCTATACTGACTAATTGAGGCCTTCTGATTTCTCATCTATCATACGGTAGTCCATATTAAACATACTGAACATATTTCAGGCCAAGGTGTTCTCAATCTTGAACTTTCTATAGAGACTAATTGATTCCTTATTTGACCTTTTGAACATATTTCCCAATTCACTCCTTCTGATCTCTCATCAACCATGCAGTAGTCCATATTTGACATACTGAAAATATTTCAAGCTAAAAGAGGCCTTGATCTTGAATTTTCTATACAGACTAATCAAGGTCTTTTGATATCTCATTAATCAGACGGTAGTCCATATTTTACATACTGAACATATTTCAGGCCAAGGAGTTCTCAATCTTGAACCTTCTATAGAGACTAACTGACTCCTTTTTTGACCTTTTGAACATATTTCCCAATTCACTCCTTCTGATCTCTCATCAACCATGCAGTAGTCCATATTTGACATACTGAAAATATTTCAAGCTAAAAGAGGCCTTGATCTTGAATTTTCTATACTGACTAATTGAGGCCTTCTGATTTCTCATCTATCATACAGTTTTCCATATTTTACATACTGAACATATTTCAGGCCAAGAGTTCTCAATCTTGAACTTTCTATAGAGACTAACTGACTCCTTATTTGACCTTTTGAACATATTTCCCAATTGACTCCTGATCTCTCATCAACCATGCAGTAGTCCATATTTGACATACTGAAAATATTTCAGGCCAAAGAGGCCTTTATCTTGAATGTTCTATACAGACTAATTGAGGTCTTTTGATGTCTCATCAACCGTACGGTAGTCCATATTTTACATACTGAACATATATCAGGCGAAGAGTTCTCAATCTTGAACTTTCTATAGAGACTAATTGACTCCTTATTTGACCTTTTGAACATATTTCCCAATTCACTCCTTCTGATCTCTCATCAACCATGCAGTATTCCATATTTGACATACTGAAAATATTTCAGGCGAAAGAGGCCTTGATCTTGAATTTTCTATAAAGACTAATTGAGGCCTTCTGATTTCTCATCTATCATACGGTAGTCCATATTTTACATACTGAACATATTTCAGGCCAAAGAGTCCTTGATCTTGAATTTTCTATACTGACTAATTGAGGCCTTCTGATTTCTCATCTATCATACAGTTTTCCATATTTTACATACTGAACATATTTCAGGCCAAGAGTTCTCAATCTTGAACTTTCTATAGAGACTAACTGATTTCTTATTTGACCTTTTGAACATATTTCCCAATTCACTCCTTCTGATCTCTCATCAACCATGCAGTAGTCCATATTTGACATACTGAAAATATTTCAGGCCAAAGAGGCCTTGATCTTGAATGTTCTATACAGACTAATTGAGGTCTTTTGATGTCTCATCAACCGTACGGTAGTCCATATTTGACATACTAAAAATATTACAGGCGAAAGAGGCCTTGATCTTGAATTTTCTATAAAGAGTAATTGAGGCCTTCTGATTTCTCATCTATCATACGGTAGTCCATATTTTACATACTGAAAATATTTCAAGCTAAAAGAGGCCTTGATCTTGAATTTTCTATACTGACTAATTGAGGCCTTCTGATTTCTCATCTATCATACAGTTTTCCATATTTTACATACTGAACATATTTCAGGCCAAGAGTTCTCAATCTTGAACTTTCTATAGAGACTAACTGACTCCTTATTTGACCTTTTGAACATATTTCCCAATTCACTCCTTCTGATCTCTCATCAACCATGCAGTATTCCATATTTGACATACTGAAAATATTTCAGGCGAAAGAGGCCTTGATCTTGAATTTTCTATAAAGACTAATTGAGGCCTTCTGATTTCTCATCTATCATACAGTTTTCCGTATTTTACATACTGAACATATTTCAGGCCAAGAGTTCTCAATCTTGAACCTTCTATAGAGACTAACTGACTCCTTATTTGACCTTTTGAACATATTTCCCAATTCACTCCTTCTGATCTCTCATCAACCATGCAGTAGTCCATATTTGACATACTGAAAATATTTCAAGCTAAAAGAGGCCTTGATCTTGAATTTTCTATACTGACTAATTGAGGCCTTCTGATTTCTCATCTATCATACAGTTTTCCATATTTTACATACTGAACATATTTCAGGCCAAGAGTTCTCAATCTTGAACTTTCTATAGAGACTAAATGACTCCTTATTTGACCTTTTGAACATATTTCCCAATTGACTCCTGATCTCTCATCAACCATGCAGTAGTCCATATTTGACATACTGAAAATATTTCAGGCCAAAGAGGCCTTGATCTTGAATTTTCTATACTGACTAATTGAGGCCTTCTGATTTCTCATCTATCATACGGTAGTCCATATTAAACATACTGAACATATTTCAGGCCAAGGTGTTCTCAATCTTGAACTTTCTATAGAGACTAATTGATTCCTTATTTGACCTTTTGAACATATTTCCCAATTCACTCCTTCTGATCTCTCATCAACCATGCAGTAGTCCATATTTGACATACTGAAAATATTTCAAGCTAAAAGAGGCCTTGATCTTGAATTTTCTATACAGACTAATCGAGGTCTTTTGATATCTCATTAATCAGACGGTAGTCCATATTTTACATACTGAACATATTTCAGGCCAAGGAGTTCTCAATCTTGAACCTTCTATAGAGACTAACTGACTCCTTTTTTGACCTTTTGAACATATTTCCCAATTCACTCCTTCTGATCTCTCATCAACCATGCAGTAGTCCATATTTGACATACTGAAAATATTTCAAGCTAAAAGAGGCCTTGATCTTGAATTTTCTATACTGACTAATTGAGGCCTTCTGATTTCTCATCTATCATACAGTTTTCCATATTTTACATACTGAACATATTTCAGGCCAAGAGTTCTCAATCTTGAACTTTCTATAGAGACTAACTGACTCCTTATTTGACCTTTTGAACATATTTCCCAATTGACTCCTGATCTCTCATCAACCATGCAGTAGTCCATATTTGACATACTGAAAATATTTCAGGCCAAAGAGGCCTTTATCTTGAATGTTCTATACAGACTAATTGAGGTCTTTTGATGTCTCATCAACCGTACGGTAGTCCATATTTTACATACTGAACATATATCAGGCGAAGAGTTCTCAATCTTGAACTTTCTATAGAGACTAATTGACTCCTTATTTGACCTTTTGAACATATTTCCCAATTCACTCCTTCTGATCTCTCATCAACCATGCAGTATTCCATATTTGACATACTGAAAATATTTCAGGCGAAAGAGGCCTTGATCTTGAATTTTCTATAAAGACTAATTGAGGCCTTCTGATTTCTCATCTATCATACGGTAGTCCATATTTTACATACTGAACATATTTCAGGCCAAAGAGTCCTTGATCTTGAATTTTCTATACTGACTAATTGAGGCCTTCTGATTTCTCATCTATCATACAGTTTTCCATATTTTACATACTGAACATATTTCAGGCCAAGAGTTCTCAATCTTGAACTTTCTATAGAGACTAACTGACTCCTTATTTGACCTTTTGAACATATTTCCCAATTCACTCCTTCTGATCTCTCATCAACCATGCAGTAGTCCATATTTGACATACTGAAAATATTTCAGGCCAAAGAGGCCTTGATCTTGAATGTTCTATACAGACTAATTGAGGTCTTTTGATGTCTCATCAACCGTACGGTAGTCCATATTTGACATACTGAAAATATTACAGGCGAAAGAGGCCTTGATCTTGAATTTTCTATAAAGACTAATTGAGGCCTTCTGATTTCTCATCTATCATACGGTAGTCCATATTTTACATACTGAAAATATTTCAAGCTAAAAGAGGCCTTGATCTTGAATTTTCTATACTGACTAATTGAGGCCTTCTGATTTCTCATCTATCATACAGTTTTCCATATTTTAAATACTGAACATATTTCAGGCCAAGAGTTCTCAATCTTGAACTTTCTATAGAGACTAAATGACTCCTTATTTGACCTTTTGAACATATTTCCCAATTGACTCCTGATCTCTCATCAACCATGCAGTAGTCCATATTTGACATACTGAAAATATTTCAGGCCAAAGAGTCCTTGATCTTGAATTTTCTATAAAGACTAATTGAGGCCTTCTGATTTCTCATCTATCATACAGTTTTCCATATTTTACATACTGAACATATTTCAGGCCAAGAGTTCTCAATCTTGAACCTTCTATAGAGACTAACTGACTCCTTATTTGACCTTTTGAACATATTTCCCAATTCACTCCTTCTGATCTCTCATCAACCATGCAGTAGTCCATATTTGACATACTGAAAATATTTAAAGTAAAAGAGGCCTTGATCTTGAATTTTCTATACTGACTAATTGAGGCCTTCTGATTTCTCATCTATCATACAGTTTTCCATATTTTACATACTGAACATATTTCAGGCCAAGAGTTCTCAATCTTGAACTTTCTATAGAGACTAAATGACTCCTTATTTGATCTTTTGAACATATTTCCCAATTGACTCCTGATCTCTCATCAACCATGCAGTAGTCCATATTTGACATACTGAAAATATTTCAGGCCAAAGAGGCCTTGATCTTGAATGTTCTATACTGACTAATTGAGGCCTTCTGATTTCTCATCTATCATACAGTTTTCCATATTTTACATACTGAACATATTTCAGGCCAAGAGTTCTCAATCTTGAACTTTCTATAGAGACTAAATGACTCCTTATTTGACCTTTTGAACATATTTCCCAATTGACTCCTGATCTCTCATCAACCATGCAGTAGTCCATATTTGACATACTGAAAATATTTCAGGCCAAAGAGGCCTTGATCTTGAATTTTCTATACTGACTAATTGAGGCCTTCCGATTTCTCATCTATCATACAGTTTTCCATATATTACATACTGAACATATTTCAGGCCAAGAGTTCTCAATCTTGAACTTTCTATAGAGACTAAATGACTCCTTATTTGACCTTTTGAACATATTTCCCAATTGACTCCTTCTGATCTCTCATCAACCATGCAGTAGTCCATATTTGACATACTGAAAATATTTCAAGCTAAAAGAGGCCTTGATCTTGAATTTTCTATACTGACTAATTGAGGCCTTCTGATTTCTCATCTATCATACAGTTTTCCATATTTTACATACTGAACATATTTCAGGCCAAGAGTTCTCAATCTTGAACTTTCTATAGAGACTAACTGACTCCTTATTTGACCTTTTGAACATATTTCCCAATTGACTCCTGATCTCTCATCAACCATGCAGTAGTCCATATTTGACATACTGAAAATATTTCAGGCCAAAGAGGCCTTTATCTTGAATGTTCTATACAGACTAATTGAGGTCTTTTGATGACTCATCAACCGTACGGTAGTCCATATTTTACATACTGAACATATATCAGGCGAAGAGTTCTCAATCTTGAACTTTCTATAGAGACTAATTGACTCCTTATTTGACCTTTTGAACATATTTCCCAATTCACTCCTTCTGATCTCTCATCAACCATGCAGTATTCCATATTTGACATACTGAAAATATTTCAGGCGAAAGAGGCCTTGATCTTGAATTTTCTATAAAGACTAATTGAGGCCTTCTGATTTCTCATCTATCATACGGTAGTCCATATTTTACATACTGAACATATTTCAGGCCAAAGAGTCCTTGATCTTGAATTTTCTATACTGACTAATTGAGGCCTTCTGATTTCTCATCTATCATACAGTTTTCCATATTTTACATACTGAACATATTTCAGGCCAAGAGTTCTCAATCTTGAACTTTCTATAGAGACTAATTGACTCCTTATTTGACCTTTTGAACATATTTCCCAATTCACTCCTTCTGATCTCTCATCAACCATGCAGTATTCCATATTTGACATACTGAAAATATTTCAGGCGAAAGAGGCCTTGATCTTGAATTTTCTATAAAGACTAATTGAGGCCTTCTGATTTCTCATCTATCATACGGTAGTCCATATTTTACATACTGAACATATTTCAGGCCAAAGAGTCCTTGATCTTGAATTTTCTATACTGACTAATTGAGGCCTTCTGATTTCTCATCTATCATACAGTTTTCCATATTTTACATACTGAACATATTTCAGGCCAAGAGTTCTCAATCTTGAACTTTCTATAGAGACTAACTGACTCCTTATTTGACCTTTTGAACATATTTCCCAATTCACTCCTTCTGATCTCTCATCAACCATGCAGTAGTCTATATTTGACATACTTAAAATATTTCAAGCTAAAAGAGGCCTTGATCTTGAATTTTCTATACTGACTAATTGAGGCCTTCTGATTTCTCATCTATCATACAGTTTTCCATATTTTACATACTGAACATATTTCAGGCCAAGAGTTCTCAATCTTGAACTTTCTATAGAGACTAAATGACTCCTTATTTGACCTTTTGAACATATTTCCCAATTGACTCCTGATCTCTCATCAACCATGCAGTAGTCCATATTTGACATACTGAAAATATTTCAGGCCAAAGAGGCCTTGATCTTGAATGCTCTATAAAGACTAATTGAGGTCTTTTGATGTCTCATCAACCGTACGGTAGTCCATATTTTACATACTGAACATATTTCAGGACAAGCGTTCTCAATCTTGAACTTTGTATAGATACTAATTGACTTCTTATTTAACCTTTTGAACATCTTTCCTAATTGCCTTCTTCTGATTTCTCATCTATCATACGGTAGTCCATATTAAACATACTGAACATATTTCAGGCCAAGGTGTTCTCAATCTTGAACTTTCTATAGAGACTAATTGATTCCTTATTTGACCTTTTGAACATATTTCCCAATTCACTCCTTCTGATCTCTCATCAACCATGCAGTAGTCCATATTTGACATACTGAAAATATTTCAGGCCAAAGAGGCCTTGATCTTGAATGTTCTATACAGACTAATTGAGGTCTTTTGATGTCTCATCAACCGTACGGTAGTCCATATTTGACATACTGAAAATATTACAGGCGAAAGAGGCCTTGATCTTGAATTTTCTATAAAGACTAATTGAGGCCTTCTGATTTCTCATCTATCATACGGTAGTCCATATTTTACATACTGAAAATATTTCAAGCTAAAAGAGGCCTTGATCTTGAATTTTCTATACTGACTAATTGAGGCCTTCTGATTTCTCATCTATCATACAGTTTTCCATATTTTAAATACTGAACATATTTCAGGCCAAGAGTTCTCAATCTTGAACTTTCTATAGAGACTAAATGACTCCTTATTTGACCTTTTGAACATATTTCCCAATTGACTCCTGATCTCTCATCAACCATGCAGTAGTCCATATTTGACATACTGAAAATATTTCAGGCCAAAGAGTCCTTGATCTTGAATTTTCTATAAAGACTAATTGAGGCCTTCTGATTTCTCATCTATCATACAGTTTTCCATATTTTACATACTGAACATATTTCAGGCCAAGAGTTCTCAATCTTGAACCTTCTATAGAGACTAACTGACTCCTTATTTGACCTTTTGAACATATTTCCCAATTCACTCCTTCTGATCTCTCATCAACCATGCAGTAGTCCATATTTGACATACTGAAAATATTTAAAGTAAAAGAGGCCTTGATCTTGAATTTTCTATACTGACTAATTGAGGCCTTCTGATTTCTCATCTATCATACAGTTTTCCATATTTTACATACTGAACATATTTCAGGCCAAGAGTTCTCAATCTTGAACTTTCTATAGAGACTAAATGACTCCTTATTTGATCTTTTGAACATATTTCCCAATTGACTCCTGATCTCTCATCAACCATGCAGTAGTCCATATTTGACATACTGAAAATATTTCAGGCCAAAGAGGCCTTGATCTTGAATGTTCTATACTGACTAATTGAGGCCTTCTGATTTCTCATCTATCATACAGTTTTCCATATTTTACATACTGAACATATTTCAGGCCAAGAGTTCTCAATCTTGAACTTTCTATAGAGACTAAATGACTCCTTATTTGACCTTTTGAACATATTTCCCAATTGACTCCTGATCTCTCATCAACCATGCAGTAGTCCATATTTGACATACTGAAAATATTTCAGGCCAAAGAGGCCTTGATCTTGAATTTTCTATACTGACTAATTGAGGCCTTCCGATTTCTCATCTATCATACAGTTTTCCATATATTACATACTGAACATATTTCAGGCCAAGAGTTCTCAATTTTGAACTTTCTATAGAGACTAACTGACTCCTTATTTGACCTTTTGAACATATTTCCCAATTGACTCCTGATCTCTCATCAACCATGCAGTAGTCCATATTTGACATACTGAAAATATTTCAGGCCAAAGAGGCCTTGATCTTGAATGTTCTATACAGATTAATTGAGGACTTTTGATGTCTCATCAACCGTACGGTAGTCCATATTTTACATACTGAACATATTTCAGGCCAAGAGTTCTCAATCTTGAACTTTCTATAGAGACTAATTGACTCCTTATTTAAACTTTTGAACATCTTTCCTAATTGACTTCTTCTGATTTCTCATCTATCATACGGTAGTCCATATTAAACATAATGAACATATTTCAGGCCAAGGTGTTCTCAATCTTGAACTTTCTATAGAGACTAATTGACTCCTTATTTGACCTTTTGAACATATTTCCCAATTCACTCCTTCTGATCTCTCATCAACCATGCAGTAGTCCATATTTGACATACTGAAAATATTTCAGGCGAAAGAGGCCTTGATCTTGAATTTTCTATAAAGACTAATTGAGGCCTTCTGATTTCTCATCTATCATACAGTTTTCCATATTTTACATACTGAACATATTTCAGGCCAAGAGTTCTCAACCTTGAACTTTCTATAGAGACTAACTGACTCCTTATTTAACCTTTTGAACATATTTCCCAATTCACTCCTTCTGATCTCTCATCAACCATGCAGTATTCCATATTTGACATACTGAAAATATTTCAGGTGAAAGAGGCCCTGATCTTGAATTTTCTATAAAGACTAATTGAGGCCTTCTGATTTCTCATCTATCATACAATTTTCCGTATTTTACATACTGAACATATTTCAGGCCAAGAGTTCTCAATCTTGAACCTTCTATAGAGACTAACTGACTCCTTATTTGACCTTTTGAACATATTTCCCAATTCACTCCTTCTGATCTCTCATCAACCATGCAGTAGTCCATATTTGACATACTGAAAATATTTCAAGCTAAAAGAGGCCTTGATCTTGAATTTTCTATACTGACTGATTGAGGCCTTCTGATTTCTCATCTATCATACAGTTTTCCATATTTTCCATACTGAACATATTTCAGGCCAAGAGTTCTCAATCTTGAACTTTCTATAGAGACTAAATGACTCCTTATTTGACCTTTTGAACATATTTCCCAATTGACTCCTGATCTCTCATCAACCATGCAGTAGTCCATATTTGACATACTGAAAATATTTCAGGCCAAAGAGTCCTTGATCTTGAATTTTCTATAAAGACTAATTGAGGCCTTCTGATTTCTCATCTATCATACAGTTTTCCATATTTTACATACTGAACATATTTCAGGCCAAGAGTTCTCAATCTTGAACCTTCTATAGAGACTAACTGACTCCTTATTTGACCTTTTGAACATATTTCCCAATTCACTCCTTCTGATCTCTCATCAACCATGCAGTAGTCCATATTTGACATACTGAAAATATTTCAAGCTAAAAGAGGCCTTGATCTTGAATTTTCTATACTGACTAATTGAGGCCTTCTGATTTCTCATCTATCATACAGTTTTCCATATTTTACATACTGAACATATTTCAGGCCAAGAGTTCTCAATCTTGAACTTTCTATAGAGACTAAATGACTCCTTATTTGACCTTTTGAACATATTTCCCAATTGACTCCTGATCTCTCATCAACCATGCAGTAGTCCATATTTGACATACTGAAAATATTTCAGGCCAAAGAGGCCTTGATCTTGAATGTTCTATACTGACTAATTGAGGCCTTCTGATTTCTCATCTATCATACAGTTTTCCATATTTTACATACTGAACATATTTCAGGCCAAGAGTTCTCAATCTTGAACTTTCTATAGAGACTAAATGACTCCTTATTTGACCTTTTGAACATATTTCCCAATTGACTCCTGATCTCTCATCAACCATGCAGTAGTCCATATTTGACATACTGAAAATATTTCAGGCCAAAGAGGCCTTGATCTTGAATTTTCTATACTGACTAATTGAGGCCTTCCGATTTCTCATCTATCATACAGTTTTCCATATATTACATACTGAACATATTTCAGGCCAAGAGTTCTCAATCTTGAACTTTCTATAGAGACTAACTGACTCCTTATTTGACCTTTTGAACATATTTCCCAATTGACTCCTGATCTCTCATCAACCATGCAGTAGTCCATATTTGACATACTGAAAATATTTCAGGCCAAAGAGGCCTTGATCTTGAATGTTCTATACAGATTAATTGAGGACTTTTGATGTCTCATCAACCGTACGGTAGTCCATATTTTACATACTGAACATATTTCAGGCCAAGAGTTCTCAATCTTGAACTTTCTATAGAGACTAATTGACTCCTTATTTAAACTTTTGAACATCTTTCCTAATTGACTTCTTCTGATTTCTCATCTATCATACGGTAGTCCATATTAAACATACTGAACATATTTCAGGCCAAGGTGTTCTCAATCTTGAACTTTCTATAGAGACTAATTGACTCCTTATTTGACCTTTTGAACATATTTCCCAATTCACTCCTTCTGATCTCTCATCAACCATGCAGTAGTCCATATTTGACATACTGAAAATATTTCAGGCGAAAGAGGCCTTGATCTTGAATTTTCTATAAAGACTAATTGAGGCCTTCTGATTTCTCATCTATCATACAGTTTTCCATATTTTACATACTGAACATATTTCAGGCCAAGAGTTCTCAACCTTGAACTTTCTATAGAGACTAACTGACTCCTTATTTAACCTTTTGAACATATTTCCCAATTCACTCCTTCTGATCTCTCATCAACCATGCAGTATTCCATATTTGACATACTGAAAATATTTCAGGTGAAAGAGGCCCTGATCTTGAATTTTCTATAAAGACTAATTGAGGCCTTCTGATTTCTCATCTATCATACAGTTTTCCGTATTTTACATACTGAACATATTTCAGGCCAAGAGTTCTCAATCTTGAACCTTCTATAGAGACTAACTGACTCCTTATTTGACCTTTTGAACATATTTCCCAATTCACTCCTTCTGATCTCTCATCAACCATGCAGTAGTCCATATTTGACATACTGAAAATATTTCAAGCTAAAAGAGGCCTTGATCTTGAATTTTCTATACTGACTGATTGAGGCCTTCTGATTTCTCATCTATCATACAGTTTTCCATATTTTCCATACTGAACATATTTCAGGCCAAGAGTTCTCAATCTTGAACTTTCTATAGAGACTAAATGACTCCTTATTTGACCTTTTGAACATATTTCCCAATTGACTCCTGATCTCTCATCAACCATGCAGTTGTCCATATTTGACATACTGAAAATATTTCAGGCCAAAGAGTCCTTGATCTTGAATTTTCTATAAAGACTAATTGAGGCCTTCTGATTTCTCATCTATCATACAGTTTTCCATATTTTACATACTGAACATATTTCAGGCCAAGAGTTCTCAATCTTGAACCTTCTATAGAGACTAACTGACTCCTTATTTGACCTTTTGAACATATTTCCCAATTCACTCCTTCTGATCTCTCATCAACCATGCAGTAGTCCATATTTGACATACTGAAAATATTTCAAGCTAAAAGAGGCCTTGATCTTGAATTTTCTATACTGACTAATTGAGGCCTTCTGATTTCTCATCTATCATACAGTTTTCCATATTTTACATACTGAACATATTTCAGGCCAAGAGTTCTCAATCTTGAACTTTCTATAGAGACTAAATGACTCCTTATTTGACCTTTTGAACATATTTCCCAATTGACTCCTGATCTCTCATCAACCATGCAGTAGTCCATATTTGACATACTGAAAATATTTCAGACCAAAGAGGCCTTGATCTTGAATTTTCTATACTGACTAATTGAGGCCTTCTGATTTCTCATCTATCATACGGTAGTCCATATTAAACATACTGAACATATTTCAGGCCAAGGTGTTCTCAATCTTGAACTTTCTATAGAGACTAATTGATTCCTTATTTGACCTTTTGAACATATTTCCCAATTCACTCCTTCTGATCTCTCATCAACCATGCAGTAGTCCATATTTGACATACTGAAAATATTTCAAGCTAAAAGAGGCCTTGATCTTGAATTTTCTATACAGACTAATCGAGGTCTTTTGATATCTCATTAATCAGACGGTAGTCCATATTTTACATACTGAACATATTTCAGGCCAAGGAGTTCTCAATCTTGACCTTTCTATAGAGACTAATTCACTCCTTATTTGACCTTTTCAACATCTTTCCTAATTGACTCTTTCTGATGTCTCAAACCAAACAGTAGTCCATATTTGACATACTGAACATATTTCAGGCCAAAGAGTCCTTGATCTTGACTTTTCTATACTGACTAATTGAGGCCTTCTGATTTCTCATCTATCATACGGTAGTCCATATTTTACATACTGAACATATTTCAGGACAAGAGTTCTCAATCTTGAACCTTCTATAGAGACTAACTGACTCCTTTTTTGACCTTTTGAACATATTTCCCAATTCACTCCTTCTGATCTCTCATCAACCATGCAGTAGTCCATATTTGACATACTGAAAATATTTCAAGCTAAAAGAGGCCTTGATCTTGAATTTTCTATACTGACTAATTGAGGCCTTCTGATTTCTCATCTATCATACAGTTTTCCATATTTTACATACTGAACATATTTCAGGCCAAGAGTTCTCAATCTTGAACTTTCTATAGAGACTAAATGACTCCTTATTTGACCTTTTGAACATATTTCCCAATTGACTCCTGATCTCTCATCAACCATGCAGTAGTCCATATTTGACATACTGAAAATATTTCAGGCCAAAGAGGCCTTGATCTTGAATGCTCTATAAAGACTAATTGAGGTCTTTTGATGTCTCATCAACCGTACGGTAGTCCATATTTTACATACTGAATATATTTCAGGACAAGCGTTCTCAATCTTGAACTTTGTATAGATACTAATTGACTTCTTATTTAAACTTTTGAACATCTTTCCTAATTGCCTTCTTCTGATTTCTCATCTATCATACGGTAGTCCATATTAAACATACTGAACATATTTCAGGCCAAGGTGTTCTCAATCTTGAACTTTCTATAGAGACTAATTGATTCCTTATTTGACCTTTTGAACATATTTCCCAATTCACTCCTTCTGATCTCTCATCAACCATGCAGTAGTCCATATTTGACATACTGAAAATATTTCAAGCTAAAAGAGGCCTTGATCTTGAATTTTCTATACTGACTAATTGAGGCCTTCTGATTTCTCATCTATCATACAGTTTTCCATATTTTACATACTGAACATATTTCAGGCCAAGAGTTCTCAATCTTGAACTTTCTATAGAGACTAAATGACTCCTTATTTGACCTTTTGAACATATTTCCCAATTGACTCCTGATCTCTCATCAACCATGCAGTAGTCCATATTTGACATACTGAAAATATTTCAGGCCAAAGAGGCCTTGATCTTGAATGCTCTATAAAGACTAATTGAGGTCTTTTGATGTCTCATCAACCGTACGGTAGTCCATATTTTACATACTGAACATATTTCAGGACAAGCGTTCTCAATCTTGAACTTTGTATAGATACTAATTGACTTCTTATTTAACCTTTTGAACATCTTTCCTAATTGCCTTCTTCTGATTTCTCATCTATCATACGGTAGTCCATATTAAACATACTGAACATATTTCAGGCCAAGGTGTTCTCAATCTTGAACTTTCTATAGAGACTAATTGATTCCTTATTTGACCTTTTGAACATATTTCCCAATTCACTCCTTCTGATCTCTCATCAACCATGCAGTAGTCCATATTTGACATACTGAAAATATTTCAAGCTAAAAGAGGCCTTGATCTTGAATTTTCTATACTGACTAATTGAGGCCTTCTGATTTCTCATCTATCATACAGTTTTCCATATTTTACATACTGAACATATTTCAGGCCAAGAGTTCTCAATCTTGAACTTTCTATAGAGACTAAATGACTCCTTATTTGACCTTTTGAACATATTTCCCAATTGACTCCTGATCTCTCATCAACCATGCAGTAGTCCATATTTGACATACTGAAAATATTTCAGGCCAAAGAGGCCTTGATCTTGAATGCTCTATAAAGACTAATTGAGGTCTTTTGATGTCTCATCAACCGTACGGTAGTCCATATTTTACATACTGAACATATTTCAGGACAAGCGTTCTCAATCTTGAACTTTGTATAGATACTAATTGACTTCTTATTTAACCTTTTGAACATCTTTCCTAATTGCCTTCTTCTGATTTCTCATCTATCATACGGTAGTCCATATTAAACATACTGAACATATTTCAGGCCAAGGTGTTCTCAATCTTGAACTTTCTATAGAGACTAATTGATTCCTTATTTGACCTTTTGAACATATTTCCCAATTCACTCCTTCTGATCTCTCATCAACCATGCAGTAGTCCATATTTGACATACTGAAAATATTTCAGGCCAAAGAGGCCTTGATCTTGAATGTTCTATACAGACTAATTGAGGTCTTTTGATGTCTCATCAACCGTACGGTAGTCCATATTTGACATACTGAAAATATTACAGGCGAAAGAGGCCTTGATCTTGAATTTTCTATAAAGACTAATTGAGGCCTTCTGATTTCTCGTCTATCATACGGTAGTCCATATTTTACATACTGAAAATATTTCAAGCTAAAAGAGGCCTTGATCTTGAATTTTCTATACTGACTAATTGAGGCCTTCTGATTTCTCATCTATCATACAGTTTTCCATATTTTACATACTGAACATATTTCAGGCCAAGAGTTCTCAATCTTGAACCTTCTATAGAGACTAACTGACTCCTTATTTGACCTTTTGAACATATTTCCCAATTCACTCCTTCTGATCTCTCATCAACCATGCAGTAGTCCATATTTGACATACTGAAAATATTTAAAGTAAAAGAGGCCTTGATCTTGAATTTTCTATACTGACTAATTGAGGCCTTCTGATTTCTCATCTATCATACAGTTTTCCATATTTTACATACTGAACATATTTCAGGCCAAGAGTTCTCAATCTTGAACTTTCTATAGAGACTAAATGACTCCTTATTTGATCTTTTGAACATATTTCCCAATTGACTCCTGATCTCTCATCAACCATGCAGTAGTCCATATTTGACATACTGAAAATATTTCAGGCCAAAGAGGCCTTGATCTTGAATGTTCTATACTGACTAATTGAGGCCTTCTGATTTCTCATCTATCATACAGTTTTCCATATTTTACATACTGAACATATTTCAGGCCAAGAGTTCTCAATCTTGAACTTTCTATAGAGACTAAATGACTCCTTATTTGACCTTTTGAACATATTTCCCAATTGACTCCTGATCTCTCATCAACCATGCAGTAGTCCATATTTGACATACTGAAAATATTTCAGGCCAAAGAGGCCTTGATCTTGAATTTTCTATACTGACTAATTGAGGCCTTCCGATTTCTCATCTATCATACAGTTTTCCATATATTACATACTGAACATATTTCAGGCCAAGAATTCTCAATCTTGAACTTTCTATAGAGACTAACTGACTCCTTATTTGACCTTTTGAACATATTTCCCAATTGACTCCTGATCTCTCATCAACCATGCAGTAGTCCATATTTGACATACTGAAAATATTTCAGGCCAAAGAGGCCTTGATCTTGAATGTTCTATACAGATTAATTGAGGACTTTTGATGTCTCATCAACCGTACGGTAGTCCATATTTTACATACTGAACATATTTCAGGCCAAGAGTTCTCAATCTTGAACTTTCTATAGAGACTAATTGACTCCTTATTTAAACTTTTGAACATCTTTCCTAATTGACTTCTTCTGATTTCTCATCTATCATACGGTAGTCCATATTAAACATACTGAACATATTTCAGGCCAAGGTGTTCTCAATCTTGAACTTTCTATAGAGACTAATTGACTCCTTATTTGACCTTTTGAACATATTTCCCAATTCACTCCTTCTGATCTCTCATCAACCATGCAGTAGTCCATATTTGACATACTGAAAATATTTCAGGCGAAAGAGGCCTTGATCTTGAATTTTCTATAAAGACTAATTGAGGCCTTCTGATTTCTCATCTATCATACAGTTTTCCATATTTTACATACTGAACATATTTCAGGCCAAGAGTTCTCAACCTTGAACTTTCTATAGAGACTAACTGACTCCTTATTTAACCTTTTGAACATATTTCCCAATTCACTCCTTCTGATCTCTCATCAACCATGCAGTATTCCATATTTGACATACTGAAAATATTTCAGGTGAAAGAGGCCCTGATCTTGAATTTTCTATAAAGACTAATTGAGACCTTCTGATTTCTCATCTATCATACAGTTTTCCGTATTTTACATACTGAACATATTTCAGGCCAAGAGTTCTCAATCTTGAACCTTCTATAGAGACTAACTGACTCCTTATTTGACCTTTTGAACATATTTCCCAATTCACTCCTTCTGATCTCTCATCAACCATGCAGTAGTCCATATTTGACATACTGAAAATATTTCAAGCTAAAAGAGGCCTTGATCTTGAATTTTCTATACTGACTGATTGAGGCCTTCTGATTTCTCATCTATCATACAGTTTTCCATATTTTCCATACTGAACATATTTCAGGCCAAGAGTTCTCAATCTTGAACTTTCTATAGAGACTAAATGACTCCTTATTTGACCTTTTGAACATATTTCCCAATTGACTCCTGATCTCTCATCAACCATGCAGTAGTCCATATTTGACATACTGAAAATATTTCAGGCCAAAGAGTCCTTGATCTTGAATTTTCTATAAAGACTAATTGAGGCCTTCTGATTTCTCATCTATCATACAGTTTTCCATATTTTACATACTGAACATATTTCAGGCCAAGAGTTCTCAATCTTGAACCTTCTATAGAGACTAACTGACTCCTTATTTGACCTTTTGAACATATTTCCCAATTCACTCCTTCTGATCTCTCATCAACCATGCAGTAGTCCATATTTGACATACTGAAAATATTTCAAGCTAAAAGAGGCCTTGATCTTGAATTTTCTATACTGACTAATTGAGGCCTTCTGATTTCTCATCTATCATACAGTTTTCCATATTTTACATACTGAACATATTTCAGGCCAAGAGTTCTCAATCTTGAACTTTCTATAGAGACTAAATGACTCCTTATTTGACCTTTTGAACATATTTCCCAATTGACTCCTGATCTCTCATCAACCATGCAGTAGTCCATATTTGACATACTGAAAATATTTCAGGCCAAAGAGGCCTTGATCTTGAATGTTCTATACTGACTAATTGAGGCCTTCTGATTTCTCATCTATCATACAGTTTTCCATATTTTACATACTGAACATATTTCAGGCCAAGAGTTCTCAATCTTGAACTTTCTATAGAGACTAAATGACTCCTTATTTGACCTTTTGAACATATTTCCCAATTGACTCCTGATCTCTCATCAACCATGCAGTAGTCCATATTTGACATACTGAAAATATTTCAGGCCAAAGAGGCCTTGATCTTGAATTTTCTATACTGACTAATTGAGGCCTTCCGATTTCTCATCTATCATACAGTTTTCCATATATTACATACTGAACATATTTCAGGCCAAGAGTTCTCAATCTTGAACTTTCTATAGAGACTAACTGACTCCTTATTTGACCTTTTGAACATATTTCCCAATTGACTCCTGATCTCTCATCAACCATGCAGTAGTCCATATTTGACATACTGAAAATATTTCAGGCCAAAGAGGCCTTGATCTTGAATGTTCTATACAGATTAATTGAGGACTTTTGATGTCTCATCAACCGTACGGTAGTCCATATTTTACATACTGAACATATTTCAGGCCAAGAGTTCTCAATCTTGAACTTTCTATAGAGACTAATTGACTCCTTATTTAAACTTTTGAACATCTTTCCTAATTGACTTCTTCTGATTTCTCATCTATCATACGGTAGTCCATATTAAACATACTGAACATATTTCAGGCCAAGAGTTCTCAACCTTGAACTTTCTATAGAGACTAACTGACTCCTTATTTAACCTTTTGAACATATTTCCCAATTCACTCCTTCTGATCTCTCATCAACCATGCAGTATTCCATATTTGACATACTGAAAATATTTCAGGTGAAAGAGGCCCTGATCTTGAATTTTCTATAAAGACTAATTGAGGCCTTCTGATTTCTCATCTATCATACAGTTTTCCGTATTTTACATACTGAACATATTTCAGGCCAAGAGTTCTCAATCTTGAACCTGCTATAGAGACTAACTGACTCCTTATTTGACCTTTTGAACATATTTCCCAATTCACTCCTTCTGATCTCTCATCAACCATGCAGTAGTCCATATTTGACATACTGAAAATATTTCAAGCTAAAAGAGGCCTTGATCTTGAATTTTCTATACTGACTGATTGAGGCCTTCTGATTTCTCATCTATCATACAGTTTTCCATATTTTCCATACTGAACATATTTCAGGCCAAGAGTTCTCAATCTTGAACTTTCTATAGAGACTAAATGACTCCTTATTTGACCTTTTGAACATATTTCCCAATTGACTCCTGATCTCTCATCAACCATGCAGTAGTCCATATTTGACATACTGAAAATATTTCAGGCCAAAGAGTCCTTGATCTTGAATTTTCTATAAAGACTAATTGAGGCCTTCTGATTTCTCATCTATCATACAGTTTTCCATATTTTACATACTGAACATATTTCAGGCCAAGAGTTCTCAATCTTGAACCTTCTATAGAGACTAACTGACTCCTTATTTGACCTTTTGAACATATTTCCCAATTCACTCCTTCTGATCTCTCATCAACCATGCAGTAGTCCATATTTGACATACTGAAAATATTTCAAGCTAAAAGAGGCCTTGATCTTGAATTTTCTATACTGACTAATTGAGGCCTTCTGATTTCTCATCTATCATACAGTTTTCCATATTTTACATACTGAACATATTTCAGGCCAAGAGTTCTCAATCTTGAACTTTCTATAGAGACTAAATGACTCCTTATTTGACCTTTTGAACATATTTCCCAATTGACTCCTGATCTCTCATCAACCATGCAGTAGTCCATATTTGACATACTGAAAATATTTCAGGCCAAAGAGGCCTTGATCTTGAATTTTCTATACTGACTAATTGAGGCCTTCTGATTTCTCATCTATCATACGGTAGTCCATATTAAACATACTGAACATATTTCAGGCCAAGGTGTTCTCAATCTTGAACTTTCTATAGAGACTAATTGATTCCTTATTTGACCTTTTGAACATATTTCCCAATTCACTCCTTCTGATCTCTCATCAACCATGCAGTAGTCCATATTTGACATACTGAAAATATTTCAAGCTAAAAGAGGCCTTGATCTTGAATTTTCTATACAGACTAATCGAGGTCTTTTGATATCTCATTAATCAGACGGTAGTCCATATTTTACATACTGAACATATTTCAGGCCAAGGAGTTCTCAATCTTGACCTTTCTATAGAGACTAATTCACTCCTTATTTGACCTTTTCAACATCTTTCCTAATTGACTCTTTCTGATGTCTCAAACCAAACAGTAGTCCATATTTGACATACTGAACATATTTCAGGCCAAAGAGTCCTTGATCTTGACTTTTCTATACTGACTAATTGAGGCCTTCTGATTTCTCATCTATCATACGGTAGTCCATATTTTACATACTGAACATATTTCAGGACAAGAGTTCTCAATCTTGAACCTTCTATAGAGACTAACTGACTCCTTTTTTGACCTTTTGAACATATTTCCCAATTCACTCCTTCTGATCTCTCATCAACCATGCAGTAGTCCATATTTGACATACTGAAAATATTTCAAGCTAAAAGAGGCCTTGATCTTGAATTTTCTATACTGACTAATTGAGGCCTTCTGATTTCTCATCTATCATACAGTTTTCCATATTTTACATACTGAACATATTTCAGGCCAAGAGTTCTCAATCTTGAACTTTCTATAGAGACTAACTGACTCCTTATTTGACCTTTTGAACATATTTCCCAATTGACTCCTGATCTCTCATCAACCATGCAGTAGTCCATATTTGACATACTGAAAATATTTCAGGCCAAAGAGGCCTTTATCTTGAATGTTCTATACAGACTAATTGAGGTCTTTTGATGTCTCATCAACCGTACGGTAGTCCATATTTTACATACTGAACATATATCAGGCGAAGAGTTCTCAATCTTGAACTTTCTATAGAGACTAATTGACTCCTTATTTGACCTTTTGAACATATTTCCCAATTCACTCCTTCTGATCTCTCATCAACCATGCAGTATTCCATATTTGACATACTGAAAATATTTCAGGCGAAAGAGGCCTTGATCTTGAATTTTCTATAAAGACTAATTGAGGCCTTCTGATTTCTCATCTATCATACGGTAGTCCATATTTTACATACTGAACATATTTCAGGCCAAAGAGTCCTTGATCTTGAATTTTCTATACTGACTAATTGAGGCCTTCTGATTTCTCATCTATCATACAGTTTTCCATATTTTACATACTGAACATATTTCAGGCCAAGAGTTCTCAATCTTGAACTTTCTATAGAGACTAACTGACTCCTTATTTGACCTTTTGAACATATTTCCCAATTCACTCCTTCTGATCTCTCATCAACCATGCAGTAGTCTATATTTGATATACTTAAAATATTTCAAGCTAAAAGAGGCCTTGATCTTGAATTTTCTATACTGACTAATTGAGGCCTTCTGATTTCTCATCTATCATACAGTTTTCCATATTTTACATACTGAACATATTTCAGGCCAAGAGTTCTCAATCTTGAACTTTCTATAGAGACTAAATGACTCCTTATTTGACCTTTTGAACATATTTCCCAATTGACTCCTGATCTCTCATCAACCATGCAGTAGTCCATATTTGACATACTGAAAATATTTCAGGCCAAAGAGGCCTTGATCTTGAATGCTCTATAAAGACTAATTGAGGTCTTTTGATGTCTCATCAACCGTACGGTAGCCCATATTTTACATACTGAACATATTTCAGGACAAGCGTTCTCAATCTTGAACTTTGTATAGATACTAATTGACTTCTTATTTAACCTTTTGAACATCTTTCCTAATTGCCTTCTTCTGATTTCTCATCTATCATACGGTAGTCCATATTAAACATACTGAACATATTTCAGGCCAAGGTGTTCTCAATCTTGAACTTTCTATAGAGACTAATTGATTCCTTATTTGACCTTTTGAACATATTTCCCAATTCACTCCTTCTGATCTCTCATCAACCATGCAGTAGTCCATATTTGACATGCTGAAAATATTTCAGGCCAAAGAGGCCTTGATCTTGAATGTTCCATACAGACTAATTGAGGTCTTTTGATGTCTCATCAACCGTACGGTAGTCCATATTTGACATACTGAAAATATTACAGGCGAAAGAGGCCTTGATCTTGAATTTTCTATAAAGACTAATTGAGGCCTTCTGATTTCTCATCTATCATACGGTAGTCCATATTTTACATACTGAAAATATTTCAAGCTAAAAGAGGCCTTGATCTTGAATTTTCTATACTGACTAATTGAGGCCTTCTGATTTCTCATCTATCATACAGTTTTCCATATTTTAAATACTGAACATATTTCAGGCCAAGAGTTCTCAATCTTGAACTTTCTATAGAGACTAAATGACTCCTTATTTGACCTTTTGAACATATTTCCCAATTGACTCCTGATCTCTCATCAACCATGCAGTAGTCCATATTTGACATACTGAAAATATTTCAGGCCAAAGAGTCCTTGATCTTGAATTTTCTATAAAGACTAATTGAGGCCTTCTGATTTCTCATCTATCATACAGTTTTCCATATTTTACATACTGAACATATTTCAGGCCAAGAGTTCTCAATCTTGAACCTTCTATAGAGACTAACTGACTCCTTATTTGACCTTTTGAACATATTTCCCAATTCACTCCTTCTGATCTCTCATCAACCATGCAGTAGTCCATATTTGACATACTGAAAATATTTAAAGTAAAAGAGGCCTTGATCTTGAATTTTCTATACTGACTAATTGAGGCCTTCTGATTTCTCATCTATCATACAGTTTTCCATATTTTACATACTGAACATATTTCAGGCCAAGAGTTCTCAATCTTGAACTTTCTATAGAGACTAAATGACTCCTTATTTGATCTTTTGAACATATTTCCCAATTGACTCCTGATCTCTCATCAACCATGCAGTAGTCCATATTTGACATACTGAAAATATTTCAGGCCAAAGAGGCCTTGATCTTGAATGTTCTATACTGACTAATTGAGGCCTTCTGATTTCTCATCTATCATACAGTTTTCCATATTTTACATACTGAACATATTTCAGGCCAAGAGTTCTCAATCTTGAACTTTCTATAGAGACTAAATGACTCCTTATTTGACCTTTTGAACATATTTCCCAATTGACTCCTGATCTCTCATCAACCATGCAGTAGTCCATATTTGACATACTGAAAATATTTCAGGCCAAAGAGGCCTTGATCTTGAATTTTCTATACTTACTAATCGAGGCCTTCCGATTTCTCATCTATCATACAGTTTTCCATATATTACATACTGAACATATTTCAGGCCAAGAGTTCTCAATCTTGAACTTTCTATAGAGACTAACTGACTCCTTATTTGACCTTTTGAACATATTTCCCAATTGACTCCTGATCTCTCATCAACCATGCAGTAGTCCATATTTGACATACTGAAAATATTTCAGGCCAAAGAGGCCTTGATCTTGAATGTTCTATACAGATTAATTGAGGACTTTTGATGTCTCATCAACCGTACGGTAGTCCATATTTTACATACTGAACATATTTCAGGCCAAGAGTTCTCAATCTTGAACTTTCTATAGAGACTAATTGACTCCTTATTTAAACTTTTGAACATCTTTCCTAATTGACTTCTTCTGATTTCTCATCTATCATACGGTAGTCCATATTAAACATACTGAACATATTTCAGGCCAAGGTGTTCTCAATCTTGAACTTTCTATAGAGACTAATTGACTCCTTATTTGACCTTTTGAACATATTTCCCAATTCACTCCTTCTGATCTCTCATCAACCATGCAGTAGTCCATATTTGACATACTGAAAATATTTCAGGCCAAAGAGGCCTTGATCTTGAATGTTCTATACAGACTAATTGAGGTCTTTTGATGTCTCATCAACCGTACGGTAGTCCATATTTGACATACTGAAAATATTACAGGCGAAAGAGGCCTTGATCTTGAATTTTCTATAAAGACTAATTAAGGCCTTCTGATTTCTCATCTATCATACGGTAGTCCATATTTTACATACTGAAAATATTTCAAGCTAAAAGAGGCCTTGATCTTGAATTTTCTATACTGACTAATTGAGGCCTTCTGATTTCTCATCTATCATACAGTTTTCCATATTTCTAAATACTGAACATATTTCAGGCCAAGAGTTCTCAATCTTGAACTTTCTATAGAGACTAAATGACTCCTTATTTGACCTTTTGAACATATTTCCCAATTGACTCCTGATCTCTCATCAACCATGCAGTAGTCCATATTTGACATACTGAAAATATTTCAGGCCAAAGAGTCCTTGATCTTGAATTTTCTATAAAGACTAATTGAGGCCTTCTGATTTCTCATCTATCATACAGTTTTCCATATTTTACATACTGAACATATTTCAGGCCAAGAGTTCTCAATCTTGAACCTTCTATAGAGACTAACTGACTCCTTATTTGACCTTTTGAACATATTTCCCAATTCACTCCTTCTGATCTCTCATCAACCATGCAGTAGTCCATATTTGACATACTGAAAATATTTAAAGTAAAAGAGGCCTTGATCTTGAATTTTCTATACTGACTAATTGAGGCCTTCTGATTTCTCATCTATCATACAGTTTTCCATATTTTACATACTGAACATATTTCAGGCCAAGAGTTCTCAATCTTGAACTTTCTATAGAGACTAAATGACTCCTTATTTGATCTTTTGAACATATTTCCCAATTGACTCCTGATCTCTCATCAACCATGCAGTAGTCCATATTTGACATACTGAAAATATTTCAGGCCAAAGAGGCCTTGATCTTGAATGTTCTATACTGACTAATTGAGGCCTTCTGATTTCTCATCTATCATACAGTTTTCCATATTTTACATACTGAACATATTTCAGGCCAAGAGTTCTCAATCTTGAACTTTCTATAGAGACTAAATGACTCCTTATTTGACCTTTTGAACATATTTCCCAATTGACTCCTGATCTCTCATCAACCATGCAGTAGTCCATATTTGACATATTGAAAATATTTCAGGCCAAAGAGGCCTTGATCTTGAATTTTCTATACTTACTAATTGAGGCCTTCCGATTTGTCATCTATCATACAGTTTTCCATATATTACATACTGAACATATTTCAGGCCAAGAGTTCTCAATCTTGAACTTTCTATAGAGACTAACTGACTCCTTATTTGACCTTTTGAACATATTTCCCAATTGACTCCTGATCTCTCATCAACCATGCAGTAGTCCATATTTGACATACTGAAAATATTTCAGGCCAAAGAGGCCTTGATCTTGAATGTTCTATACAGATTAATTGAGGACTTTTGATGTCTCATCAACCGTACGGTAGTCCATATTTTACATACTGAACATATTTCAGGCCAAGAGTTCTCAATCTTGAACTTTCTATAGAGACTAATTGACTCCTTATTTAAACTTTTGAACATCTTTCCTAATTGACTTCTTCTGATTTCTCATCTATCATACGGTAGTCCATATTAAACATACTGAACATATTTCAGGCCAAGGTGTTCTCAATCTTGAACTTTCTATAGAGACTAATTGACTCCTTATTTGACCTTTTGAACATATTTCCCAATTCACTCCTTCTGATCTCTCATCAACCATGCAGTAGTCCATATTTGACATACTGAAAATATTTCAGGCCAAAGAGGCCTTGATCTTGAATGTTCTATACAGACTAATTGAGGTCTTTTGATGTCTCATCAACCGTACGGTAGTCCATATTTGACATACTGAAAATATTACAGGCGAAAGAGGCCTTGATCTTGAATTTTCTATAAAGACTAATTGAGGCCTTCTGATTTCTCATCTATCATACGGTAGTCCATATTTTACATACTGAAAATATTTCAAGCTAAAAGAGGCCTTGATCTTGAATTTTCTATACTGACTAATTTAGGCCTTCTGATTTCTCATCTATCATACAGTTTTCCATATTTTAAATACTGAACATATTTCAGGCCAAGAGTTCTCAATCTTGAACTTTCTATAGAGACTAAATGACTCCTTATTTGACCTTTTGAACATATTTCCCAATTGACTCCTGATCTCTCATCAACCATGCAGTAGTCCATATTTGACATACTGAAAATATTTCAGGCCAAAGAGTCCTTGATCTTGAATTTTCTATAAAGACTAATTGAGGCCTTCTGATTTCTCATCTATCATACAGTTTTCCATATTTTACATACTGAACATATTTCAGGCCAAGAGTTCTCAATCTTGAACCTTCTATAGAGACTAACTGACTCCTTATTTGACCTTTTGAACATATTTCCCAATTCACTCCTTCTGATCTCTCATCAACCATGCAGTAGTCCATATTTGACATACTGAAAATATTTAAAGTAAAAGAGGCCTTGATCTTGAATTTTCTATACTGACTAATTGAGGCCTTCTGATTTCTCATCTATCATACAGTTTTCCATATTTTACATACTGAACATATTTCAGGCCAAGAGTTCTCAATCTTGAACTTTCTATAGAGACTAAATGACTCCTTATTTGATCTTTTGAACATATTTCCCAATTGACTCCTGATCTCTCATCAACCATGCAGTAGTCCATATTTGACATACTGAAAATATTTCAGGCCAAAGAGGCCTTGATCTTGAATGTTCTATACTGACTAATTGAGGCCTTCTGATTTCTCATCTATCATACAGTTTTCCATATTTTACATACTGAACATATTTCAGGCCAAGAGTTCTCAATCTTGAACTTTCTATAGAGACTAAATGACTCCTTATTTGACCTTTTGAACATATTTCCCAATTGACTCCTGATCTCTCATCAACCATGCAGTAGTCCATATTTGACATATTGAAAATATTTCAGGCCAAAGAGGCCTTGATCTTGAATTTTCTATACTTACTAATTGAGGCCTTCCGATTTGTCATCTATCATACAGTTTTCCATATATTACATACTGAACATATTTCAGGCCAAGAGTTCTCAATCTTGAACTTTCTATAGAGACTAACTGACTCCTTATTTGACCTTTTGAACATATTTCCCAATTGACTCCTGATCTCTCATCAACCATGCAGTAGTCCATATTTGACATACTGAAAATATTTCAGGCCAAAGAGGCCTTGATCTTGAATGTTCTATACAGATTAATTGAGGACTTTTGATGTCTCATCAACCGTACGGTAGTCCATATTTTACATACTGAACATATTTCAGGCCAAGAGTTCTCAATCTTGAACTTTCTATAGAGACTAATTGACTCCTTATTTAAACTTTTGAACATCTTTCCTAATTGACTTCTTCTGATTTCTCATCTATCATACGGTAGTCCATATTAAACATACTGAACATATTTCAGGCCAAGGTGTTCTCAATCTTGAACTTTCTATAGAGACTAATTGACTCCTTATTTGACCTTTTGAACATATTTCCCAATTCACTCCTTCTGATCTCTCATCAACCATGCAGTAGTCCATATTTGACATACTGAAAATATTTCAGGCGAAAGAGGCCTTGATCTTGAATTTTCTATAAAGACTAATTGAGGCCTTCTGATTTCTCATCTATCATACAGTTTTCCATATTTTACATACTGAACATATTTCAGGCCAAGAGTTCTCAATCTTGAACTTTCTATAGAGACTAACTGACTCCTTATTTGACCTTTTGAACATATTTCCCAATTCACTCCTTCTGATCTCTCATCAACCATGCAGTATTCCATATTTGACATACTGAAAATATTTCAGGCGAAAGAGGCCTTGATCTTGAATTTTCTATAAAGACTAATTGAGGCCTTCTGATTTCTCATCTATCATACAGTTTACCGTATTTTACATACTGAACATATTTCAGGCCAAGAGTTCTCAATCTTGAACCTTCTATAGAGACTAACTGACTCCTTATTTGACCTTTTGAACATATTTCCCAATTCACTCCTTCTGATCTCTCATCAACCATGCAGTAGTCCATATTTGACATACTGAAAATATTTCAAGCTAAAAGAGGCCTTGATCTTGAATTTTCTATACTGACTGATTGAGGCCTTCTGATTTCTCATCTATCATACAGTTTTCCATATTTTACATACTGAACATATTTCAGGCCAAGAGTTCTCAATCTTGAACTTTCTATAGAGACTAAATGACTCCTTATTTGACCTTTTGAACATATTTCCCAATTGACTCCTGATCTCTCATCAACCATGCAGTAGTCCATATTTGACATACTGAAAATATTTCAGGCCAAAGAGTCCTTGATCTTGAATTTTCTATAAAGACTAATTGAGGCCTTCTGATTTCTCATCTATCATACGGTAGTCCATATTAAACATACTGAACATATTTCAGGCCAAGGTGTTCTCAATCTTGAACTTTCTATAGAGACTAATTGATTCCTTATTTGACCTTTTGAACATATTTCCCAATTCACTCCTTCTGATCTCTCATCAACCATGCAGTAGTCCATATTTGACATACTGAAAATATTTCAGGCCAAAGAGGCCTTGATCTTGAATGTTCTATACAGACTAATTGAGGTCTTTTGATGTCTCATCAACCGTACGGTAGTCCATATTTGACATACTGAAAATATTTCAGGCGAAAGAGGCCTTGATCTTGAATTTTCTATAAAGACTAATTGAGGCCTTCTGATTTCTCATCTATCATACGGTAGTCCATATTTTACATACTGAAAATATTTCAAGCTAAAAGAGGCCTTGATCTTGAATTTTCTATACTGACTAATTGAGGCCTTCTGATTTCTCATCTATCATACAGTTTTCCATATTTTAAATACTGAACATATTTGAGGCCAAGAGTTCTCAATCTTGAACTTTCTATAGAGACTAAATGACTCCTTATTTGACCTTTTGAACATATTTCCCAATTGACTCCTGATCTCTCATCAACCATGCAGTAGTCCATATTTGACATACTGAAAATATTTCAGGCCAAAGAGTCCTTGATCTTGAATTTTCTATAAAGACTAATTGAGGCCTTCTGATTTCTCATCTATCATACAGTTTTCCATATTTTACATACTGAACATATTTCAGGCCAAGAGTTCTCAATCTTGAACCTTCTATAGAGACTAACTGACTCCTTATTTGACCTTTTGAACATATTTCCCAATTCACTCCTTCTGATCTCTCATCAACCATGCAGTAGTCCATATTTGACATACTGAAAATATTTAAAGTAAAAGAGGCCTTGATCTTCAATTTTCTATACTGACTAATTGAGGCCTTCTGATTTCTCATCTATCATACAGTTTTCCATATTTTACATACTGAACATATTTCAGGCCAAGTGTTCTCAATCTTGAACTTTCTATAGAGACTAAATGACTCCTTATTTGACCTTTTGAACATATTTCCCAATTGACTCCTGATCTCTCATCAACCATGCAGTAGTCCATATTTGACATACTGAAAATATTTCAGGCCAAAGAGGCCTTGATCTTGAATGTTCTATACAGATTAATTGAGGACTTTTGATGTCTCATCAACCGTACGGTAGTCCATATTTTACATACTGAACATATTTCAGGCCAAGAGTTCTCAATCTTGAACTTTCTATAGAGACTAATTGACTCCTTATTTAAACTTTTGAACATCTTTCCTAATTGACTTCTTCTGATTTCTCATCTATCATACGGTAGTCCATATTAAACATACTGAACATATTTCAGGCCAAGGTGTTCTCAATCTTGAACTTTCTATAGAGACTAATTGACTCCTTATTTGACCTTTTGAACATATTTCCCAATTCACTCCTTCTGATCTCTCATCAACCATGCAGTAGTCCATATTTGACATACTGAAAATATTTCAGGCGAAAGAGGCCTTGATCTTGAATTTTCTATAAAGACTAATTGAGGCCTTCTGATTTCTCATCTATCATACAGTTTTCCATATTTTACATACTGAACATATTTCAGGCCAAGAGTTCTCAATCTTGAACTTTCTATAGAGACTAACTGACTCCTTATTTGACCTTTTGAACATATTTCCCAATTCACTCCTTCTGATCTCTCATCAACCATGCAGTATTCCATATTTGACATACTGAAAATATTTCAGGCGAAAGAGGCCTTGATCTTGAATTTTCTATAAAGACTAATTGAGGCCTTCTGATTTCTCATCTATCATACAGTTTTCCGTATTTTACATACTGAACATATTTCAGGCCAAGAGTTCTCAATCTTGAACCTTCTATAGAGACTAACTGACTCCTTATTTGACCTTTTGAACATATTTCCCAATTCACTCCTTCTGATCTCTCATCAACCATGCAGTAGTCCATATTTGACATACTGAAAATATTTCAAGCTAAAAGAGGCCTTGATCTTGAATTTTCTATACTGACTGATTGAGGCCTTCTGATTTCTCATCTATCATACAGTTTTCCATATTTTACATACTGAACATATTTCAGGCCAAGAGTTCTCAATCTTGAACTTTCTATAGAGACTAAATGACTCCTTATTTGACCTTTTGAACATATTTCCCAATTGACTCCTGATCTCTCATCAACCATGCAGTAGTCCATATTTGACATACTGAAAATATTTCAGGCCAAAGAGTCCTTGATCTTGAATTTTCTATAAAGACTAATTGAGGCCTTCTGATTTCTCATCTATCATACGGTAGTCCATATTAAACATACTGAACATATTTCAGGCCAAGGTGTTCTCAATCTTGAACTTTCTATAGAGACTAATTGATTCCTTATTTGACCTTTTGAACATATTTCCCAATTCACTCCTTCTGATCTCTCATCAACCATGCAGTAGTCCATATTTGACATACTGAAAATATTTCAGGCCAAAGAGGCCTTGATCTTGAATGTTCTATACAGACTAATTGAGGTCTTTTGATGTCTCATCAACCGTACGGTAGTCCATATTTGACATACTGAAAATATTTCAGGCGAAAGAGGCCTTGATCTTGAATTTTCTATAAAGACTAATTGAGGCCTTCTGATTTCTCATCTATCATACGGTAGTCCATATTTTACATACTGAAAATATTTCAAGCTAAAAGAGGCCTTGATCTTGAATTTTCTATACTGACTAATTGAGGCCTTCTGATTTCTCATCTATCATACAGTTTTCCATATTTTAAATACTGAACATATTTGAGGCCAAGAGTTCTCAATCTTGAACTTTCTATAGAGACTAAATGACTCCTTATTTGACCTTTTGAACATATTTCCCAATTGACTCCTGATCTCTCATCAACCATGCAGTAGTCCATATTTGACATACTGAAAATATTTCAGGCCAAAGAGTCCTTGATCTTGAATTTTCTATAAAGACTAATTGAGGCCTTCTGATTTCTCATCTATCATACAGTTTTCCATATTTTACATACTGAACATATTTCAGGCCAAGAGTTCTCAATCTTGAACCTTCTATAGAGACTAACTGACTCCTTATTTGACCTTTTGAACATATTTCCCAATTCACTCCTTCTGATCTCTCATCAACCATGCAGTAGTCCATATTTGACATACTGAAAATATTTAAAGTAAAAGAGGCCTTGATCTTCAATTTTCTATACTGACTAATTGAGGCCTTCTGATTTCTCATCTATCATACAGTTTTCCATATTTTACATACTGAACATATTTCAGGCCAAGTGTTCTCAATCTTGAACTTTCTATAGAGACTAAATGACTCCTTATTTGATCTTTTGAACATATTTCCCAATTGACTCCTGATCTCTCATCAACCATGCAGTAGTCCATATTTGACATACTGAAAATATTTCAGGCCAAAGAGGCCTTGATCTTGAATGTTCTATACTGACTAATTGAGGCCTTCTGATTTCTCATCTATCATACAGTTTTCCATATTTTACATACTGAACATATTTCAGGCCAAGAGTTCTCAATCTTGAACTTTCTATAGAGACTAAATGACTCCTTATTTGACCTTTTGAACATATTTCCCAATTGACTCCTGATCTCTCATCAACCATGCAGTAGTCCATATTTGACATACTGAAAATATTTCAGGCCAAAGAGTCCTTGATCTTGAATTTTCTATAAAGACTAATTGAGGCCTTCTGATTTCTCATCTATCATACGGTAGTCCATATTAAACATACTGAACATATTTCAGGCCAAGGTGTTCTCAATCTTGAACTTTCTATAGAGACTAATTGATTCCTTATTTGACCTTTTGAACATATTTCCCAATTCACTCCTTCTGATCTCTCATCAACCATGCAGTAGTCCATATTTGACATACTGAAAATATTTCAGGCCAAAGAGGCCTTGATCTTGAATGTTCTATACAGACTAATTGAGGTCTTTTGATGTCTCATCAACCGTACGGTAGTCCATATTTGACATACTGAAAATATTTCAGGCGAAAGAGGCCTTGATCTTGAATTTTCTATAAAGACTAATTGAGGCCTTCTGATTTCTCATCTATCATACGGTAGTCCATATTTTACATACTGAAAATATTTCAAGCTAAAAGAGGCCTTGATCTTGAATTTTCTATACTGACTAATTGAGGCCTTCTGATTTCTCATCTATCATACAGTTTTCCATATTTTAAATACTGAACATATTTGAGGCCAAGAGTTCTCAATCTTGAACTTTCTATAGAGACTAAATGACTCCTTATTTGACCTTTTGAACATATTTCCCAATTGACTCCTGATCTCTCATCAACCATGCAGTAGTCCATATTTGACATACTGAAAATATTTCAGGCCAAAGAGTCCTTGATCTTGAATTTTCTATAAAGACTAATTGAGGCCTTCTGATTTCTCATCTATCATACAGTTTTCCATATTTTACATACTGAACATATTTCAGGCCAAGAGTTCTCAATCTTGAACCTTCTATAGAGACTAACTGACTCCTTATTTGACCTTTTGAACATATTTCCCAATTCACTCCTTCTGATCTCTCATCAACCATGCAGTAGTCCATATTTGACATACTGAAAATATTTCAGGCCAAAGAGGCCTTGATCTTGAATGTTCTATACAGACTAATTGAGGTCTTTTGATGTCTCATCAACCGTACGGTAGTCCATATTTGACATACTGAAAATATTTCAGGCGAAAGAGGCCTTGATCTTGAATTTTCTATAAAGACTAATTGAGGCCTTCTGATTTCTCATCTATCATACGGTAGTCCATATTTTACATACTGAAAATATTTCAAGCTAAAAGAGGCCTTGATCTTGAATTTTCTATACTGACTAATTGAGGCCTTCTGATTTCTCATCTATCATACAGTTTTCCATATTTTAAATACTGAACATATTTGAGGCCAAGAGTTCTCAATCTTGAACTTTCTATAGAGACTAAATGACTCCTTATTTGACCTTTTGAACATATTTCCCAATTGACTCCTGATCTCTCATCAACCATGCAGTAGTCCATATTTGACATACTGAAAATATTTCAGGCCAAAGAGTCCTTGATCTTGAATTTTCTATAAAGACTAATTGAGGCCTTCTGATTTCTCATCTATCATACAGTTTTCCATATTTTACATACTGAACATATTTCAGGCCAAGAGTTCTCAATCTTGAACCTTCTATAGAGACTAACTGACTCCTTATTTGACCTTTTGAACATATTTCCCAATTCACTCCTTCTGATCTCTCATCAACCATGCAGTAGTCCATATTTGACATACTGAAAATATTTAAAGTAAAAGAGGCCTTGATCTTCAATTTTCTATACTGACTAATTGAGGCCTTCTGATTTCTCATCTATCATACAGTTTTCCATATTTTACATACTGAACATATTTCAGGCCAAGTGTTCTCAATCTTGAACTTTCTATAGAGACTAAATGACTCCTTATTTGATCTTTTGAACATATTTCCCAATTGACTCCTGATCTCTCATCAACCATGCAGTAGTCCATATTTGACATACTGAAAATATTTCAGGCCAAAGAGGCCTTGATCTTGAATGTTCTATACTGACTAATTGAGGCCTTCTGATTTCTCATCTATCATACAGTTTTCCATATTTTACATACTGAACATATTTCAGGCCAAGAGTTCTCAATCTTGAACTTTCTATAGAGACTAAATGACTCCTTATTTGACCTTTTGAACATATTTCCCAATTGACTCCTGATCTCTCATCAACAATGCAGTAGTCCATATTTGACATACTGAAAATATTTCAGGCCAAAGAGGCCTTGATCTTGAATTTTCTATACTGACTAATTGAGGCCTTCTGATTTCTCATCTATCATACAGTTTTCCATATATTACATACTGAACATATTTCAGGCCAAGAGTTCTCAATCTTGAACTTTCTATAGAGACTAACTGACTCCTTATTTGACCTTTTGAACATATTTCCCAATTGACTCCTGATCTCTCATCAACCATGCAGTAGTCCATATTTGACATACTGAAAATATTTCAGGCCAAAGAGGCCTTGATCTTGAATGTTCTATACAGATTAATTGAGGACTTTTGATGTCTCATCAACCGTACGGTAGTCCATATTTTACATACTGAACATATTTCAGGCCAAGAGTTCTCAATCTTGAACTTTCTATAGAGACTAATTGACTCCTTATTTAAACTTTTGAACATCTTTCCTAATTGACTTCTTCTGATTTCTCATCTATCATACGGTAGTCCATATTAAACATACTGAACATATTTCAGGCCAAGGTGTTCTCAATCTTGAACTTTCTATAGAGACTAATTGACTCCTTATTTGACCTTTTGAACATATTTCCCAATTCACTCCTTCTGATCTCTCATCAACCATGCAGTAGTCCATATTTGACATACTGAAAATATTTCAGGCGAAAGAGGCCTTGATCTTGAATTTTCTATAAAGACTAATTGAGGCCTTCTGATTTCTCATCTATCATACAGTTTTCCATATTTTACATACTGAACATATTTCAGGCCAAGAGTTCTCAATCTTGAACTTTCTATAGAGACTAACTGACTCCTTATTTGACCTTTTGAACATATTTCCCAATTCACTCCTTCTGATCTCTCATCAACCATGCAGTATTCCATATTTGACATACTGAAAATATTTCAGGCGAAAGAGGCCTTGATCTTGAATTTTCTATACTGACTAATTGAGGCCTTCTGATTTCTCATCTATCATACGGTAGTCCATATTAAACATACTGAACATATTTCAGGCCAAGGTGTTCTCAATCTTGAACTTTCTATAGAGACTAATTGATTCCTTATTTGACCTTTTGAACATATTTCCCAATTCACTCCTTCTGATCTCTCATCAACCATGCAGTAGTCCATATATGACATACTGAAAATATTTCAAGCTAAAAGAGGCCTTGATCTTGAATTTTCTATACAGACTAATCGAGGTCTTTTGATATCTCATTAATCAGACGGTAGTCCATATTTTACATACTGAACATATTTCAGGCCAAGGAGTTCTCAATCTTGACCTTTCTATAGAGACTAATTCACTCCTTATTTGACCTTTTCAACATCTTTCCTAATTGACTCTTTCTGATGTCTCAAACCAAACAGTAGTCCATATTTGACATACTGAACATATTTCAGGCCAAAGAGTCCTTGATCTTGACTTTTCTATACTGACTAATTGAGGCCTTCTGATTTCTCATCTATCATACAGTAGTCCATATTTTACATACTGAACATATTTCAGGACAAGAGTTCTCAATCTTGAACCTTCTATAGAGACTAACTGACTCCTTTTTTGACCTTTTGAACATATTTCCCAATTCACTCCTTCTGATCTCTCATCAACCATGCAGTAGTCCATATTTGACATACTGAAAATATTTCAAGCTAAAAGAGGCCTTGATCTTGAATTTTCTATACTGACTAATTGAGGCCTTTTGATTTCTCATCTATCATACAGTTTTCCATATTTTACATACTGAACATATTTCAGGCCAAGAGTTCTCAATCTTGAACTTTCTATAGAGACTAACTGACTCCTTATTTGACCTTTTGAACATATTTCCCAATTGACTCCTGATCTCTCATCAACCATGCAGTAGTCCATATTTGACATACTGAAAATATTTCAGGCCAAAGAGGCCTTTATCTTGAATGTTCTATACAGACTAATTGAGGTCTTTTGATGTCTCATCAACCGTACGGTAGTCCATATTTTACATACTGAACATATATCAGGCGAAGAGTTCTCAATCTTGAACTTTCTATAGAGACTAATTGATTCCTTATTTGACCTTTTGAACATATTTCCCAATTCACTCCTTCTGATCTCTCATCAACCATGCAGTAGTCCATATTTGACATACTGAAAATATTTCAGGCCAAAGAGGCCTTGATCTTGAATGTTCTATACAGACTAATTGAGGTCTTTTGATGTCTCATCAACCGTACGGTAGTCCATATTTGACATACTGAAAATATTTCAGGCGAAAGAGGCCTTGATCTTGAATTTTCTATAAAGACTAATTGAGGCCTTCTGATTTCTCATCTATCATACGGTAGTCCATATTTTACATACTGAAAATATTTCAAGCTAAAAGAGGCCTTGATCTTGAATTTTCTATACTGACTAATTGAGGCCTTCTGATTTCTCATCTATCATACAGTTTTCCATATTTTAAATACTGAACATATTTCAGGCCAAGAGTTCTCAATCTTGAACTTTCTATAGAGACTAAATGACTCCTTATTTGACCTTTTGAACATATTTCCCAATTGACTCCTGATCTCTCATCAACCATGCAGTAGTCCATATTTGACATACTGAAAATATTTCAGGCCAAAGAGTCCTTGATCTTGAATTTTCTATAAAGACTAATTGAGGCCTTCTGATTTCTCATCTATCATACAGTTTTCCATATTTTACATACTGAACATATTTCAGGCCAAGAGTTCTCAATCTTGAACCTTCTATAGAGACTAACTGACTCCTTATTTGACCTTTTGAACATATTTCCCAATTCACTCCTTCTGATCTCTCATCAACCATGCAGTAGTCCATATTTGACATACTGAAAATATTTCAGGCCAAAGAGTCCTTGATCTTGAATTTTCTATACTGACTAATTGAGGCCTTCTGATTTCTCATCTATCATACAGTTTTCCATATTTTACATACTGAACATATTTCAGGCCAAGAGTTCTCAATCTTGAACTTTCTATAGAGACTAAATGACTCCTTATTTGATCTTTTGAACATATTTCCCAATTGACTCCTGATCTCTCATCAACCATGCAGTAGTCCATATTTGACATACTGAAAATATTTCAGGCCAAAGAGGCCTTGATCTTGAATGTTCTATACTGACTAATTGAGGCCTTCTGATTTCTCATCTATCATACAGTTTTCCATATTTTACATACTGAACATATTTCAGGCCAAGAGTTCTCAATCTTGAACTTTCTATAGAGACTAAATGACTCCTTATTTGACCTTTTGAACATATTTCCCAATTGACTCCTGATCTCTCATCAACCATGCAGTAGTCCATATTTGACATACTGAAAATATTTCAGGCCAAAGAGGCCTTGATCTTGAATTTTCTATACTGACTAATTGAGGCCTTCTGATTTCTCATCTATCATACAGTTTTCCATATATTACATACTGAACATATTTCAGGCCAAGAGTTCTCAATCTTGAACTTTCTATAGAGACTAACTGACTCCTTATTTGACCTTTTGAACATATTTCCCAATTGACTCCTGATCTCTCATCAACCATGCAGTAGTCCATATTTGACATACTGAAAATATTTCAGGCCAAAGAGGCCTTGATCTTGAATGTTCTATACAGATTAATTGAGGACTTTTGATGTCTCATCAACCGTACGGTAGTCCATATTTTACATACTGAACATATTTCAGGCCAAGAGTTCTCAATCTTGAACTTTCTATAGAGACTAATTGACTCCTTATTTAAACTTTTGAACATCTTTCCTAATTGACTTCTTCTGATTTCTCATCTATCATACGGTAGTCCATATTAAACATACTGAACATATTTCAGGCCAAGGTGTTCTCAATCTTGAACTTTCTATAGAGACTAACTGACTCCTTATTTGACCTTTTGAACATATTTCCCAATTCACTCCTTCTGATCTCTCATCAACCATGCAGTATTCCATATTTGACATACTGAAAATATTTCAGGCGAAAGAGGCCTTGATCTTGAATTTTCTATACTGACTAATTGAGGCCTTCTGATTTCTCATCTATCATACGGTAGTCCATATTAAACATACTGAACATATTTCAGGCCAAGGTGTTCTCAATCTTGAACTTTCTATAGAGACTAACTGACTCCTTATTTGACCTTTTGAACATATTTCCCAATTCACTCCTTCTGATCTCTCATCAACCATGCAGTAGTCCATATATGATATACTGAAAATATTTCAAGCTAAAAGAGGCCTTGATCTTGAATTTTCTATACAGACTAATCGAGGTCTTTTGATATCTCATTAATCAGACGGTAGTCCATATTTTACATACTGAACATATTTCAGGCCAAGGAGTTCTCAATCTTGACCTTTCTATAGAGACTAATTCACTCCTTATTTGACCTTTTCAACATCTTTCCTAATTGACTCTTTCTGATGTCTCAAACCAAACAGTAGTCCATATTTGACATACTGAACATATTTCAGGCCAAAGAGTCCTTGATCTTGACTTTTCTATACTGACTAATTGAGGCCTTCTGATTTCTCATCTATCATACAGTAGTCCATATTTTACATACTGAACATATTTCAGGACAAGAGTTCTCAATCTTGAACCTTCTATAGAGACTAACTGACTCCTTTTTTGACCTTTTGAACATATTTCCCAATTCACTCCTTCTGATCTCTCATCAACCATGCAGTAGTCCATATTTGACATACTGAAAATATTTCAAGCTAAAAGAGGCCTTGATCTTGAATTTTCTATACTGACTAATTGAGGCCTTTTGATTTCTCATCTATCATACAGTTTTCCATATTTTACATACTGAACATATTTCAGGCCAAGAGTTCTCAATCTTGAACTTTCTATAGAGACTAACTGACTCCTTATTTGACCTTTTGAACATATTTCCCAATTGACTCCTGATCTCTCATCAACCATGCAGTAGTCCATATTTGACATACTGAAAATATTTCAGGCCAAAGAGGCCTTTATCTTGAATGTTCTATACAGACTAATTGAGGTCTTTTGATGTCTCATCAACCGTACGGTAGTCCATATTTTACATACTGAACATATATCAGGCGAAGAGTTCTCAATCTTGAACTTTCTATAGAGACTAATTGATTCCTTATTTGACCTTTTGAACATATTTCCCAATTCACTCCTTCTGATCTCTCATCAACCATGCAGTAGTCCATATTTGACATACTGAAAATATTTCAGGCCAAAGAGGCCTTGATCTTGAATGTTCTATACAGACTAATTGAGGTCTTTTGATGTCTCATCAACCGTACGGTAGTCCATATTTGACATACTGAAAATATTTCAGGCGAAAGAGGCCTTGATCTTGAATTTTCTATAAAGACTAATTGAGGCCTTCTGATTTCTCATCTATCATACAGTTTTCCATATTTTACATACTGAACATATTTCAGGCCAAGAGTTCTCAATCTTGAACCTTCTATAGAGACTAACTGACTCCTTATTTGACCTTTTGAACATATTTCCCAATTCACTCCTTCTGATCTCTCATCAACCATGCAGTAGTCCATATTTGACATACTGAAAATATTTCAGGCCAAAGAGTCCTTGATCTTGAATTTTCTATACTGACTAATTGAGGCCTTCTGATTTCTCATCTATCATACAGTTTTCCATATTTTACATACTGAACATATTTCAGGCCAAGAGTTCTCAATCTTGAACTTTCTATAGAGACTAATTGATTCCTTATTTGACCTTTTGAACATATTTCCCAATTCACTCCTTCTGATCTCTCATCAACCATGCAGTAGTCCATATTTGACATACTGAAAATATTTCAGGCCAAAGAGGCCTTGATCTTGAATGTTCTATACAGACTAATTGAGGTCTTTTGATGTCTCATCAACCGTACGGTAGTCCATATTTGACATACTGAAAATATTTCAGGCGAAAGAGGCCTTGATCTTGAATTTTCTATAAAGACTAATTGAGGCCTTCTGATTTCTCATCTATCATACGGTAGTCCATATTTTACATACTGAAAATATTTCAAGCTAAAAGAGGCCTTGATCTTGAATTTTCTATACTGACTAATTGAGGCCTTCTGATTTCTCATCTATCATACAGTTTTCCATATTTTAAATACTGAACATATTTCAGGCCAAGAGTTCTCAATCTTGAACTTTCTATAGAGACTAAATGACTCCTTATTTGACCTTTTGAACATATTTCCCAATTGACTCCTGATCTCTCATCAACCATGCAGTAGTCCATATTTGACATACTGAAAATATTTCAGGCCAAAGAGTCCTTGATCTTGAATTTTCTATAAAGACTAATTGAGGCCTTCTGATTTCTCATCTATCATACAGTTTTCCATATTTTACATACTGAACATATTTCAGGCCAAGAGTTCTCAATCTTGAACCTTCTATAGAGACTAACTGACTCCTTATTTGACCTTTTGAACATATTTCCCAATTCACTCCTTCTGATCTCTCATCAACCATGCAGTAGTCCATATTTGACATACTGAAAATATTTCAGGCCAAAGAGTCCTTGATCTTGAATTTTCTATACTGACTAATTGAGGCCTTCTGATTTCTCATCTATCATACAGTTTTCCATATTTTACATACTGAACATATTTCAGGCCAAGAGTTCTCAATCTTGAACTTTCTATAGAGACTAACTGACTCCTTATTTGACCTTTTGAACATATTTCCCAATTCACTCCTTCTGATCTCTCATCAACCATGCAGTATTCCATATTTGACATACTGAAAATATTTCAGGCGAAAGAGGCCTTGATCTTGAATTTTCTATACTGACTAATTGAGGCCTTCTGATTTCTCATCTATCATACGGTAGTCCATATTAAACATACTGAACATATTTCAGGCCAAGGTGTTCTCAATCTTGAACTTTCTATAGAGACTAATTGATTCCTTATTTGACCTTTTGAACATATTTCCCAATTCACTCCTTCTGATCTCTCATCAACCATGCAGTAGTCCATATATGACATACTGAAAATATTTCAAGCTAAAAGAGGCCTTGATCTTGAATTTTCTATACAGACTAATCGAGGTCTTTTGATATCTCATTAATCAGACGGTAGTCCATATTTTACATACTGAACATATTTCAGGCCAAGGAGTTCTCAATCTTGACCTTTCTATAGAGACTAATTCACTCCTTATTTGACCTTTTCAACATCTTTCCTAATTGACTCTTTCTGATGTCTCAAACCAAACAGTAGTCCATATTTGACATACTGAACATATTTCAGGCCAAAGAGTCCTTGATCTTGACTTTTCTATACTGACTAATTGAGGCCTTCTGATTTCTCATCTATCATACAGTAGTCCATATTTTACATACTGAACATATTTCAGGACAAGAGTTCTCAATCTTGAACCTTCTATAGAGACTAACTGACTCCTTTTTTGACCTTTTGAACATATTTCCCAATTCACTCCTTCTGATCTCTCATCAACCATGCAGTAGTCCATATTTGACATACTGAAAATATTTCAAGCTAAAAGAGGCCTTGATCTTGAATTTTCTATACTGACTAATTGAGGCCTTTTGATTTCTCATCTATCATACAGTTTTCCATATTTTACATACTGAACATATTTCAGGCCAAGAGTTCTCAATCTTGAACTTTCTATAGAGACTAACTGACTCCTTATTTGACCTTTTGAACATATTTCCCAATTGACTCCTGATCTCTCATCAACCATGCAGTAGTCCATATTTGACATACTGAAAATATTTCAGGCCAAAGAGGCCTTTATCTTGAATGTTCTATACAGACTAATTGAGGTCTTTTGATGTCTCATCAACCGTACGGTAGTCCATATTTTACATACTGAACATATATCAGGCGAAGAGTTCTCAATCTTGAACTTTCTATAGAGACTAATTGATTCCTTATTTGACCTTTTGAACATATTTCCCAATTCACTCCTTCTGATCTCTCATCAACCATGCAGTAGTCCATATTTGACATACTGAAAATATTTCAGGCCAAAGAGGCCTTGATCTTGAATGTTCTATACAGACTAATTGAGGTCTTTTGATGTCTCATCAACCGTACGGTAGTCCATATTTGACATACTGAAAATATTTCAGGCGAAAGAGGCCTTGATCTTGAATTTTCTATAAAGACTAATTGAGGCCTTCTGATTTCTCATCTATCATACGGTAGTCCATATTTTACATACTGAAAATATTTCAAGCTAAAAGAGGCCTTGATCTTGAATTTTCTATACTGACTAATTGAGGCCTTCTGATTTCTCATCTATCATACAGTTTTCCATATTTTAAATACTGAACATATTTCAGGCCAAGAGTTCTCAATCTTGAACTTTCTATAGAGACTAAATGACTCCTTATTTGACCTTTTGAACATATTTCCCAATTGACTCCTGATCTCTCATCAACCATGCAGTAGTCCATATTTGACATACTGAAAATATTTCAGGCCAAAGAGTCCTTGATCTTGAATTTTCTATAAAGACTAATTGAGGCCTTCTGATTTCTCATCTATCATACAGTTTTCCATATTTTACATACTGAACATATTTCAGGCCAAGAGTTCTCAATCTTGAACCTTCTATAGAGACTAACTGACTCCTTATTTGACCTTTTGAACATATTTCCCAATTCACTCCTTCTGATCTCTCATCAACCATGCAGTAGTCCATATTTGACATACTGAAAATATTTCAGGCCAAAGAGTCCTTGATCTTGAATTTTCTATACTGACTAATTGAGGCCTTCTGATTTCTCATCTATCATACAGTTTTCCATATTTTACATACTGAACATATTTCAGGCCAAGAGTTCTCAATCTTGAACTTTCTATAGAGACTAAATGACTCCTTATTTGATCTTTTGAACATATTTCCCAATTGACTCCTGATCTCTCATCAACCATGCAGTAGTCCATATTTGACATACTGAAAATATTTCAGGCCAAAGAGGCCTTGATCTTGAATGTTCTATACTGACTAATTGAGGCCTTCTGATTTCTCATCTATCATACGGTAGTCCATATTAAACATACTGAACATATTTCAGGCCAAGGTGTTCTCAATCTTGAACTTTCTATAGAGACTAACTGACTCCTTATTTGACCTTTTGAACATATTTCCCAATTCACTCCTTCTGATCTCTCATCAACCATGCAGTATTCCATATTTGACATACTGAAAATATTTCAGGCGAAAGAGGCCTTGATCTTGAATTTTCTATACTGACTAATTGAGGCCTTCTGATTTCTCATCTATCATACGGTAGTCCATATTAAACATACTGAACATATTTCAGGCCAAGGTGTTCTCAATCTTGAACTTTCTATAGAGACTAATTGATTCCTTATTTGACCTTTTGAACATATTTCCCAATTCACTCCTTCTGATCTCTCATCAACCATGCAGTAGTCCATATATGACATACTGAAAATATTTCAAGCTAAAAGAGGCCTTGATCTTGAATTTTCTATACAGACTAATCGAGGTCTTTTGATATCTCATTAATCAGACGGTAGTCCATATTTTACATACTGAACATATTTCAGGCCAAGGAGTTCTCAATCTTGACCTTTCTATAGAGACTAATTCACTCCTTATTTGACCTTTTCAACATCTTTCCTAATTGACTCTTTCTGATGTCTCAAACCAAACAGTAGTCCATATTTGACATACTGAACATATTTCAGGCCAAAGAGTCCTTGATCTTGACTTTTCTATACTGACTAATTGAGGCCTTCTGATTTCTCATCTATCATACAGTAGTCCATATTTTACATACTGAACATATTTCAGGACAAGAGTTCTCAATCTTGAACCTTCTATAGAGACTAACTGACTCCTTTTTTGACCTTTTGAACATATTTCCCAATTCACTCCTTCTGATCTCTCATCAACCATGCAGTAGTCCATATTTGACATACTGAAAATATTTCAAGCTAAAAGAGGCCTTGATCTTGAATTTTCTATACTGACTAATTGAGGCCTTTTGATTTCTCATCTATCATACAGTTTTCCATATTTTACATACTGAACATATTTCAGGCCAAGAGTTCTCAATCTTGAACTTTCTATAGAGACTAACTGACTCCTTATTTGACCTTTTGAACATATTTCCCAATTGACTCCTGATCTCTCATCAACCATGCAGTAGTCCATATTTGACATACTGAAAATATTTCAGGCCAAAGAGGCCTTTATCTTGAATGTTCTATACAGACTAATTGAGGTCTTTTGATGTCTCATCAACCGTACGGTAGTCCATATTTTACATACTGAACATATATCAGGCGAAAGAGGCCTTGATCTTGAATTTTCTATAAAGACTAATTGAGGCCTTCTGATTTCTCATCTATCATACAGTTTTCCATATTTTACATACTGAACATATTTCAGGCCAAGAGTTCTCAATCTTGAACCTTCTATAGAGACTAACTGACTCCTTATTTGACCTTTTGAACATATTTCCCAATTCACTCCTTCTGATCTCTCATCAACCATGCAGTAGTCCATATTTGACATACTGAAAATATTTCAGGCCAAAGAGTCCTTGATCTTGAATTTTCTATACTGACTAATTGAGGCCTTCTGATTTCTCATCTATCATACAGTTTTCCATATTTTACATACTGAACATATTTCAGGCCAAGAGTTCTCAATCTTGAACTTTCTATAGAGACTAATTGATTCCTTATTTGACCTTTTGAACATATTTCCCAATTCACTCCTTCTGATCTCTCATCAACCATGCAGTAGTCCATATTTGACATACTGAAAATATTTCAGGCCAAAGAGGCCTTGATCTTGAATGTTCTATACAGACTAATTGAGGTCTTTTGATGTCTCATCAACCGTACGGTAGTCCATATTTGACATACTGAAAATATTTCAGGCGAAAGAGGCCTTGATCTTGAATTTTCTATAAAGACTAATTGAGGCCTTCTGATTTCTCATCTATCATACGGTAGTCCATATTTTACATACTGAAAATATTTCAAGCTAAAAGAGGCCTTGATCTTGAATTTTCTATACTGACTAATTGAGGCCTTCTGATTTCTCATCTATCATACAGTTTTCCATATTTTAAATACTGAACATATTTCAGGCCAAGAGTTCTCAATCTTGAACTTTCTATAGAGACTAAATGACTCCTTATTTGACCTTTTGAACATATTTCCCAATTGACTCCTGATCTCTCATCAACCATGCAGTAGTCCATATTTGACATACTGAAAATATTTCAGGCCAAAGAGTCCTTGATCTTGAATTTTCTATAAAGACTAATTGAGGCCTTCTGATTTCTCATCTATCATACAGTTTTCCATATTTTACATACTGAACATATTTCAGGCCAAGAGTTCTCAATCTTGAACCTTCTATAGAGACTAACTGACTCCTTATTTGACCTTTTGAACATATTTCCCAATTCACTCCTTCTGATCTCTCATCAACCATGCAGTAGTCCATATTTGACATACTGAAAATATTTCAGGCCAAAGAGTCCTTGATCTTGAATTTTCTATACTGACTAATTGAGGCCTTCTGATTTCTCATCTATCATACAGTTTTCCATATTTTACATACTGAACATATTTCAGGCCAAGAGTTCTCAATCTTGAACTTTCTATAGAGACTAATTGATTCCTTATTTGACCTTTTGAACATATTTCCCAATTCACTCCTTCTGATCTCTCATCAACCATGCAGTAGTCCATATTTGACATACTGAAAATATTTCAGGCCAAAGAGGCCTTGATCTTGAATGTTCTATACAGACTAATTGAGGTCTTTTGATGTCTCATCAACCGTACGGTAGTCCATATTTGACATACTGAAAATATTTCAGGCGAAAGAGGCCTTGATCTTGAATTTTCTATAAAGACTAATTGAGGCCTTCTGATTTCTCATCTATCATACGGTAGTCCATATTTTACATACTGAAAATATTTCAAGCTAAAAGAGGCCTTGATCTTGAATTTTCTATACTGACTAATTGAGGCCTTCTGATTTCTCATCTATCATACAGTTTTCCATATTTTAAATACTGAACATATTTCAGGCCAAGAGTTCTCAATCTTGAACTTTCTATAGAGACTAAATGACTCCTTATTTGACCTTTTGAACATATTTCCCAATTGACTCCTGATCTCTCATCAACCATGCAGTAGTCCATATTTGACATACTGAAAATATTTCAGGCCAAAGAGTCCTTGATCTTGAATTTTCTATAAAGACTAATTGAGGCCTTCTGATTTCTCATCTATCATACAGTTTTCCATATTTTACATACTGAACATATTTCAGGCCAAGAGTTCTCAATCTTGAACCTTCTATAGAGACTAACTGACTCCTTATTTGACCTTTTGAACATATTTCCCAATTCACTCCTTCTGATCTCTCATCAACCATGCAGTAGTCCATATTTGACATACTGAAAATATTTCAGGCCAAAGAGTCCTTGATCTTGAATTTTCTATACTGACTAATTGAGGCCTTCTGATTTCTCATCTATCATACAGTTTTCCATATTTTACATACTGAACATATTTCAGGCCAAGAGTTCTCAATCTTGAACTTTCTATAGAGACTAATTGATTCCTTATTTGACCTTTTGAACATATTTCCCAATTCACTCCTTCTGATCTCTCATCAACCATGCAGTAGTCCATATTTGACATACTGAAAATATTTCAGGCCAAAGAGGCCTTGATCTTGAATGTTCTATACAGACTAATTGAGGTCTTTTGATGTCTCATCAACCGTACGGTAGTCCATATTTGACATACTGAAAATATTTCAGGCGAAAGAGGCCTTGATCTTGAATTTTCTATAAAGACTAATTGAGGCCTTCTGATTTCTCATCTATCATACGGTAGTCCATATTTTACATACTGAAAATATTTCAAGCTAAAAGAGGCCTTGATCTTGAATTTTCTATACTGACTAATTGAGGCCTTCTGATTTCTCATCTATCATACAGTTTTCCATATTTTAAATACTGAACATATTTCAGGCCAAGAGTTCTCAATCTTGAACTTTCTATAGAGACTAAATGACTCCTTATTTGACCTTTTGAACATATTTCCCAATTGACTCCTGATCTCTCATCAACCATGCAGTAGTCCATATTTGACATACTGAAAATATTTCAGGCCAAAGAGTCCTTGATCTTGAATTTTCTATAAAGACTAATTGAGGCCTTCTGATTTCTCATCTATCATACAGTTTTCCATATTTTACATACTGAACATATTTCAGGCCAAGAGTTCTCAATCTTGAACCTTCTATAGAGACTAACTGACTCCTTATTTGACCTTTTGAACATATTTCCCAATTCACTCCTTCTGATCTCTCATCAACCATGCAGTAGTCCATATTTGACATACTGAAAATATTTCAGGCCAAAGAGTCCTTGATCTTGAATTTTCTATACTGACTAATTGAGGCCTTCTGATTTCTCATCTATCATACAGTTTTCCATATTTTACATACTGAACATATTTCAGGCCAAGAGTTCTCAATCTTGAACTTTCTATAGAGACTAAATGACTCCTTATTTGATCTTTTGAACATATTTCCCAATTGACTCCTGATCTCTCATCAACCATGCAGTAGTCCATATTTGACATACTGAAAATATTTCAGGCCAAAGAGGCCTTGATCTTGAATGTTCTATACTGACTAATTGAGGCCTTCTGATTTCTCATCTATCATACAGTTTTCCATATTTTACATACTGAACATATTTCAGGCCAAGAGTTCTCAATCTTGAACTTTCTATAGAGACTAAATGACTCCTTATTTGACCTTTTGAACATATTTCCCAATTGACTCCTGATCTCTCATCAACCATGCAGTAGTCCATATTTGACATACTGAAAATATTTCAGGCCAAAGAGGCCTTGATCTTGAATTTTCTATACTGACTAATTGAGGCCTTCTGATTTCTCATCTATCATACAGTTTTCCATATATTACATACTGAACATATTTCAGGCCAAGAGTTCTCAATCTTGAACTTTCTATAGAGACTAACTGACTCCTTATTTGACCTTTTGAACATATTTCCCAATTGACTCCTGATCTCTCATCAACCATGCAGTAGTCCATATTTGACATACTGAAAATATTTCAGGCCAAAGAGGCCTTGATCTTGAATGTTCTATACAGATTAATTGAGGACTTTTGATGTCTCATCAACCGTACGGTAGTCCATATTTTACATACTGAACATATTTCAGGCCAAGAGTTCTCAATCTTGAACTTTCTATAGAGACTAATTGACTCCTTATTTAAACTTTTGAACATCTTTCCTAATTGACTTCTTCTGATTTCTCATCTATCATACGGTAGTCCATATTAAACATACTGAACATATTTCAGGCCAAGGTGTTCTCAATCTTGAACTTTCTATAGAGACTAATTGACTCCTTATTTGACCTTTTGAACATATTTCCCAATTCACTCCTTCTGATCTCTCATCAACCATGCAGTAGTCCATATTTGACATACTGAAAATATTTCAGGCGAAAGAGGCCTTGATCTTGAATTTTCTATAAAGACTAATTGAGGCCTTCTGATTTCTCATCTATCATACAGTTTTCCATATTTTACATACTGAACATATTTCAGGCCAAGAGTTCTCAATCTTGAACTTTCTATAGAGACTAACTGACTCCTTATTTGACCTTTTGAACATATTTCCCAATTCACTCCTTCTGATCTCTCATCAACCATGCAGTATTCCATATTTGACATACTGAAAATATTTCAGGCGAAAGAGGCCTTGATCTTGAATTTTCTATAAAGACTAATTGAGGCCTTCTGATTTCTCATCTATCATACAGTTTTCCGTATTTTACATACTGAACATATTTCAGGCCAAGAGTTCTCAATCTTGAACCTTCTATAGAGACTAACTGACTCCTTATTTGACCTTTTGAACATATTTCCCAATTCACTCCTTCTGATCTCTCATCAACCATGCAGTAGTCCATATTTGACATACTGAAAATATTTCAAGCTAAAAGAGGCCTTGATCTTGAATTTTCTATACTGACTGATTGAGGCCTTCTGATTTCTCATCTATCATACAGTTTTCCATATTTTACATACTGAACATATTTCAGGCCAAGAGTTCTCAATCTTGAACTTTCTATAGAGACTAAATGACTCCTTATTTGACCTTTTGAACATATTTCCCAATTGACTCCTGATCTCTCATCAACCATGCAGTAGTCCATATTTGACATACTGAAAATATTTCAGGCCAAAGAGTCCTTGATCTTGAATTTTCTATAAAGACTAATTGAGGCCTTCTGATTTCTCATCTATCATACAGTTTTCCATATTTTACATACTGAACATATTTCAGGCCAAGAGTTCTCAATCTTGAACCTTCTATAGAGACTAACTGACTCCTTATTTGACCTTTTGAACATATTTCCCAATTGACTCCTGATCTCTCATCAACCATGCAGTAGTCCATATTTGACATACTGAAAATATTTCAGGCCAAAGAGGCCTTGATCTTGAATTTTCTATACTGACTAATTGAGGCCTTCTGATTTCTCATCTATCATACAGTTTTCCATATATTACATACTGAACATATTTCAGGCCAAGAGTTCTCAATCTTGAACCTTCTATAGAGACTAACTGACTCCTTATTTGACCTTTTGAACATATTTCCCAATTCACTCCTTCTGATCTCTCATCAACCATGCAGTAGTCCATATTTGACATACTGAAAATATTTCAAGCTAAAAGAGGCCTTGATCTTGAATTTTCTATACTGACTGATTGAGGCCTTCTGATTTCTCATCTATCATACAGTTTTCAATATTTTACATACTGAACATATTTCAGGCCAAGAGTTCTCAATCTTGAACTTTCTATAGAGACTAAATGACTCCTTATTTGACCTTTTGAACATATTTCCCAATTGACTCCTGATCTCTCATCAACCATGCAGTAGTCCATATTTGACATACTGAAAATATTTCAGGCCAAAGAGTCCTTGATCTTGAATTTTCTATAAAGACTAATTGAGGCCTTCTGATTTCTCATCTATCATACAGTTTTCCATATTTTACATACTGAACATATTTCAGGCCAAGAGTTCTCAATCTTGAACCTTCTATAGAGACTAACTGACTCCTTATTTGACCTTTTGAACATATTTCCCAATTGACTCCTGATCTCTCATCAACCATGCAGTAGTCCATATTTGACATACTGAAAATATTTCAGGCCAAAGAGGCCTTGATCTTGAATTTTCTATACTGACTAATCGAGGTCTTTTGATATCTCATTAATCAGACGGTAGTCCATATTTTACATACTGAACATATTTCAGGCCAAGGAGTTCTCAATCTTGACCTTTCTATAGAGACTAATTCACGCCTTATTTGACCTTTTCAACATCTTTCCTAATTGACTCTTTCTGATGTCTCAAACCAAACAGTAGTCCATATTTGACATACTGAACATATTTCAGGCCAAAGAGTCCTTGATCTTGACTTTTCTATACTGACTAATTGAGGCCTTCTGATTTCTCATCTATCATACGGTAGTCCATATTTTACATACTGAACATATTTCAGGACAAGAGTTCTCAATCTTGAACCTTCTATAGAGACTAACTGACTCCTTTTTTGACCTTTTGAACATATTTCCCAATTCACTCCTTCTGATCTCTCATCAACCATGCAGTAGTCCATATTTGACATACTGAAAATATTTCAAGCTAAAAGAGGCCTTGATCTTGAATTTTCTATACTGACTAATTGAGGCCTTTTGATTTCTCATCTATCATACAGTTTTCCATATTTTACATACTGAACATATTTCAGGCCAAGAGTTCTCAATCTTGAACTTTCTATAGAGACTAACTGACTCCTTATTTGACCTTTTGAACATATTTCCCAATTGACTCCTGATCTCTCATCAACCATGCAGTAGTCCATATTTGACATACTGAAAATATTTCAGGCCAAAGAGGCCTTTATCTTGAATGTTCTATACAGACTAATTGAGGTCTTTTGATGTCTCATCAACCGTACGGTAGTCCATATTTTACATACTGAACATATATCAGGCGAAGAGTTCTCAATCTTGAACTTTCTATAGAGACTAATTGACTCCTTGTTTGACCTTTTGAACATATTTCCCAATTCACTCCTTCTGATCTCTCATCAACCATGCAGTATTCCATATTTGACATACTGAAAATATTTCAGGCGAAAGAGGCCTTGATCTTGAATTTTCTATAAAGACTAATTGAGGCCTTCTGATTTCTCATCTATCATACGGTAGTCCATATTTTACATACTGAACATATTTCAGGCCAAAGAGTCCTTGATCTTGAATTTTCTATACTGACTAATTGAGGCCTTCTGATTTCTCATCTATCATACAGTTTTCCATATTTTACATACTGAACATATTTCAGGCCAAGAGTTCTCAATCTTGAACTTTCTATAGAGACTAACTGACTCCTTATTTGACCTTTTGAACATATTTCCCAATTCACTCCTTCTGATCTCTCATCAACCATGCAGTAGTCCATATTTGACATACTGAAAATATTTCAAGCTAAAAGAGGCCTTGATCTTGAATTTTCTATACTGACTGATTGAGGCCTTCTGATTTCTCATCTATCATACAGTTTTCAATATTTTACATACTGAACATATTTCAGGCCAAGAGTTCTCAATCTTGAACTTTCTATAGAGACTAAATGACTCCTTATTTGACCTTTTGAACATATTTCCCAATTGACTCCTGATCTCTCATCAACCATGCAGTAGTCCATATTTGACATACTGAAAATATTTCAGGCCAAAGAGTCCTTGATCTTGAATTTTCTATAAAGACTAATTGAGGCCTTCTGATTTCTCATCTATCATACAGTTTTCCATATTTTACATACTGAACATATTTCAGGCCAAGAGTTCTCAATCTTGAACCTTCTATAGAGACTAACTGACTCCTTATTTGACCTTTTGAACATATTTCCCAATTGACTCCTGATCTCTCATCAACCATGCAGTAGTCCATATTTGACATACTGAAAATATTTCAGGCCAAAGAGGCCTTGATCTTGAATTTTCTATACTGACTAATCGAGGTCTTTTGATATCTCATTAATCAGACGGTAGTCCATATTTTACATACTGAACATATTTCAGGCCAAGGAGTTCTCAATCTTGACCTTTCTATAGAGACTAATTCACTCCTTATTTGACCTTTTCAACATCTTTCCTAATTGACTCTTTCTGATGTCTCAAACCAAACAGTAGTCCATATTTGACATACTGAACATATTTCAGGCCAAAGAGTCCTTGATCTTGACTTTTCTATACTGACTAATTGAGGCCTTCTGATTTCTCATCTATCATACGGTAGTCCATATTTTACATACTGAACATATTTCAGGACAAGAGTTCTCAATCTTGAACCTTCTATAGAGACTAACTGACTCCTTTATTGACCTTTTGAACATATTTCCCAATTCACTCCTTCTGATCTCTCATCAACCATGCAGTAGTCCATATTTGACATACTGAAAATATTTCAAGCTAAAAGAGGCCTTGATCTTGAATTTTCTATACTGACTAATTGAGGCCTTTTGATTTCTCATCTATCATACAGTTTTCCATATTTTACATACTGAACATATTTCAGGCCAAGAGTTCTCAATCTTGAACTTTCTATAGAGACTAACTGACTCCTTATTTGACCTTTTGAACATATTTCCCAATTGACTCCTGATCTCTCATCAACCATGCAGTAGTCCATATTTGACATACTGAAAATATTTCAGGCCAAAGAGGCCTTTATCTTGAATGTTCTATACAGACTAATTGAGGTCTTTTGATGTCTCATCAACCGTACGGTAGTCCATATTTTACATACTGAACATATATCAGGCGAAGAGTTCTCAATCTTGAACTTTCTATAGAGACTAATTGACTCCTTGTTTGACATTTTGAACATATTTCCCAATTCACTCCTTCTGATCTCTCATCAACCATGCAGTATTCCATATTTGACATACTGAAAATATTTCAGGCGAAAGAGGCCTTGATCTTGAATTTTCTATAAAGACTAATTGAGGCCTTCTGATTTCTCATCTATCATACGGTAGTCCATATTTTACATACTGAACATATTTCAGGCCAAAGAGTCCTTGATCTTGAATTTTCTATACTGACTAATTGAGGCCTTCTGATTTCTCATCTATCATACAGTTTTCCATATTTTACATACTGAACATATTTCAGGCCAAGAGTTCTCAATCTTGAACTTTCTATAGAGACTAACTGACTCCTTATTTGACCTTTTGAACATATTTCCCAATTCACTCCTTCTGATCTCTCATCAACCATGCAGTAGTCCATATTTGACATACTTAAAATATTTCAAGCTAAAAGAGGCCTTGATCTTGAATTTTCTATACTGACTAATTGAGGCCTTCTGATTTCTCATCTATCATACAGTTTTCCATATTTTACATACTGAACATATTTCAGGCCAAGAGTTCTCAATCTTGAACTTTCTATAGAGACTAAATTACTCCTTATTTGACCTTTTGAACATATTTCCCAATTGACTCCTGATCTCTCATCAACCATGCAGTAGTCCATATTTGACATACTGAAAATATTTCAGGCCAAAGAGTCCTTGATCTTGAATTTTCTATAAAGACTAATTGAGGCCTTCTGATTTCTCATCTATCATACAGTTTTCCATATTTTACATACTGAACATATTTCAGGCCAAGAGTTCTCAATCTTGAACCTTCTATAGAGACTAACTGACTCCTTATTTGACCTTTTGAACATATTTCCCAATTCACTCCTTCTGATCTCTCATCAACCATGCAGTAGTCCATATTTGACATACTGAAAATATTTCAGGCCAAAGAGGCCTTGATCTTGAATGTTCTATACTGACTAATTGAGGCCTTCTGATTTCTCATCTATCATACAGTTTTCCATATTTTACACACTGAACACATTTCAGGCCAAGAGTTCTCAATCTTGAACTTTCTATAGAGACTAATTGACACCTTATTTAAACTTTTGAACATCTTTCCTAATTGACTTCTTCTGATTTCTCATCTATCATACTGTAGTCCATATTAAACATACTGAACATATTTCAGGCCAAGGTGTTCTCAATCTTGAACTTTCTCTAGAGACTAATTGACTCCTTATTTGACCTTTTGAACATATTTCCCAATTCACTCCTTCTGATCTCTCATCAACCATGCAGTAGTCCATATTTGACATACTGAAAATATTTCAGGCGAAAGAGGCCTTGATCTTGAATTTTCTATAAAGACTAATTGAGGCCTTCTGATTTCTCATCTATCATACAGTTTTCCATATTTTACATACTGAACATATTTCAGGCCAAGAGTTCTCAATCTTGAACTTTCTATAAAGACTAATTGACTCCTTATTTAAACTTTTGAACATCTTTCCTAATTGACTTCTTCTGATTTCTCATCTATCATACTGTAGTCCATATTAAACATACTGAACATATTTCAGGCCAAGGTGTTCTCAATCTTGAACTTTCTCTAGAGACTAATTGACTCCTTATTTGACCTTTTGAACATATTTCCCAATTCACTCCTTCTGATCTCTCATCAACCATGCAGTAGTCCATATTTGAAATACTGAAAATATTTCAGGCGAAAGAGGCCTTGATCTTGAATTTTCTATAAAGACTAATTGAGGCCTTCTGATTTCTCATCTATCATACAGTTTTCCATATTTTACATACTGAACATATTTCAGGCCAAGAGTTCTCAATCTTGAACTTTCTATAGAGACTAACTGACTCCTTATTTGACCTTTTGAACATATTTCCCAATTGACTCCTGATCTCTCATCAACCATGCAGTAGTCCATATTTGACATACTGAAAATATTTCAGGCCAAAGAGGCCTTGATCTTGAATGTTCTATACAGACTAATTGAGGTCTTTTGATGTCTCATCAACCGTACGGTAGTCCATATTTGACATACTGAAAATATTTCAGGCGAAAGAGGCCTTGATCTTGAATTTTCTATAAAGACTAATTGAGGCCTTCTGATTTCTCATCTATCATACAGTTTTCCATATTTTACATACTGAACATATTTCAGGCCAAGAGTTCTCAATCTTGAACTTTCTATAGAGACTAACTGACTCCTTATTTGACCTTTTGAACATATTTCCCAATTGACTCCTGATCTCTCATCAACCATGCAGTAGTCCATATTTGACATACTGAAAATATTTCAGGCCAAAGAGGCCTTGATCTTGAATGTTCTATACAGACTAATTGAGGTCTTTTGATGTCTCATCAACCGTACGGTAGTCCATATTTGACATACTGAAAATATTTCAGGCGAAAGAGGCCTTGATCTTGAATTTTCTATAAAGACTAATTGAGGCCTTCTGATTTCTCATCTATCATACGGTAGTCCATATTTTACATACTGAACATATTTCAGGCCAAAGAGTCCTTGATCTTGAATTTTCTATATAGACTAATTGAGGCCTTCTGATTTCTCATCTATCATACAGTTTTCCATATTTCACATACTGAACATATTTCAGGCCAAGAGTTCTCAATCTTGAACCTTCTATAGAGACTAACTGACTCCTTATTTGACTTTTTGAACATATTTCCCAATTCACTCCTGATCTCTCATCAACCATGCAGTAGTCCATATTTGACATACTGAAAATATTTCAGGCCAAAGAGGAATTGATCTTGAATGTTCTATACAGAATAATTGAGGTCTTTTGATGTCTCATCAACCGTACGGTAGTCCATATTTTACATACTGAACATATTTCAGGACAAGCGTTCTCAATCTTGAACTTTGTATAGATACTAATTGACTTCTTATTTAACCTTTTGAACATCTTTCCTAATTGCCTTCTTCTGATTTCTCATCTATCATACGGTAGTCCATATTAAACATACTGAACATATTTCAGGCCAAGGTGTTCTCAATCTTGAACTTTCTATAGAGACTAATTGATTCCTTATTTGCCCTTTTGAACTTTTTTCCAATTGACTCCTGATCTCTCATCAACCATGCAGTAGTCCATATTTGACATACTGAAAATATTTCAGGCCAAAGAGGCCTTGATCTTGAATGTTCTATACAGACTAATTGAGGTCTTTTGATGTCTCATCATCCGTACGGTAGTCCATATTTGACATACTGAAAATATTTCAGGCGAAAGAGGCCTTGATCTTGAATTTTCTATAAAGACTAATTGAGGCCTTCTGATTTCTCATCTATCATACAGTTTTCCATATTTTACATACTGAACATATTTCAGGCCAAGAGTTCTCAATCTTGAACTTTCTATAGAGACTAACTGACTCCTTATTTGACCTTTTGAACATATTTCCCAATTGACTCCTGATCTCTCATCAACCATGCAGTAGTCCATATTTGACATACTGAAAATATTTCAGGCCAAAGAGGCCTTGATCTTGAATGTTCTATACAGACTAATTGAGGTCTTTTGATGTCTCATCAACCGTACGGTAGTCCATATTTGACATACTGAAAATATTTCAGGCGAAAGAGGCCTTGATCTTGAATTTTCTATAAAGACTAATTGAGGCCTTCTGATTTCTCATCTATCATACGGTAGTCCATATTTTACATACTGAACATATTTCAGGCCAAAGAGTCCTTGATCTTGAATTTTCTATATAGACTAATTGAGGCCTTCTGATTTCTCATCTATCATACAGTTTTCCATATTTCACATACTGAACATATTTCAGGCCAAGAGTTCTCAATCTTGAACCTTCTATAGAGACTAACTGACTCCTTATTTGACCTTTTGAACATATTTCCCAATTCACTCCTGATCTCTCATCAACCATGCAGTAGTCCATATTTGACATACTGAAAATATTTCAGGCCAAAGAGGAATTGATCTTGAATGTTCTATACAGACTAATTGAGGTCTTTTGATGTCTCATCAACCGTACGGTAGTCCATATTTTACATACTGAACATATTTCAGGACAAGCGTTCTCAATCTTGAACTTTGTATAGATACTAATTGACTTCTTATTTAACCTTTTGAACATCTTTCCTAATTGCCTTCTTCTGATTTCTCATCTATCATACGGTAGTCCATATTAAACATACTGAACATATTTCAGGCCAAGGTGTTCTCAATCTTGAACTTTCTATAGAGACTAATTGATTCCTTATTTGACCTTTTGAACATATTTCCCAATTCACTCCTTCTGATCTCTCATCAACCATGCAGTAGTCCATATTTGACATACTGAAAATATTTCAAGCTAAAAGAGGCCTTGATCTTGAATTTTCTATACTGACTAATTGAGGCCTTCTGATTTCTCATCTATCATACAGTTTTCCATATTTTACATACTGAACATATTTCAGGCCAAGAGTTCTCAACCTTGAACTTTCTATAGAGACTAAATGACTCCTTATTTGACCTTTTGAACATATTTCCCAATTGACTCCTGATCTCTCATCAACCATGCAGTAGTCCATATTTGACATACTGAAAATATTTCAGGCCAAAGAGTCCTTGATCTTGAATTTTCTATAAAGACTAATTGAGGCCTTCTGATTTCTCATCTATCATACAGTTTTCCATATTTTACATACTGAACATATTTCAGGCCAAGAGTTCTCAATCTTGAACCTTCTATAGAGACTAACTGACTCCTTATTTGACCTTTTGAACATATTTCCCAATTCACTCCTTCTGATCTCTCATCAACCATGCAGTAGTCCATATTTGACATACTGAAAATATTTCAGGCCAAAGAGGCCTTGATCTTGAATGTTCTATACTGAGTAATTGAGGCCTTCTGATTTCTCATCTATCATACAGTTTTCCATATTTTACACACTGAACATATTTCAGGCCAAGAGTTCTCAATCTTGAACTTTCTATAGAGACTAATTGACTCCTTATTTAAACTTTTGAACATCTTTCCTAATTGACTTCTTCTGATTTCTCATCTATCATACTGTAGTCCATATTAAACATACTGAACATATTTCAGGCCAAGGTGTTCTCAATCTTGAACTTTCTCTAGAGACTAATTGACTCCTTATTTGACCTTTTGAACATATTTCCCAATTCACTCCTTCTGATCTCTCATCAACCATGCAGTAGTCCATATTTGACATACTGAAAATATTTCAGGCCAAAGAGGCCTTGATCTTGAATGTTCTATACTGAGTAATTGAGGCCTTCTGATTTCTCATCTATCATACAGTTTTCCATATTTTACACACTGAACATATTTCAGGCCAAGAGTTCTCAATCTTGAACTTTCTATAGAGACTAATTGACTCCTTATTTAAACTTTTGAACATCTTTCCTAATTGACTTCTTCTGATTTCTCATCTATCATACTGTAGTCCATATTAAACATACTGAACATATTTCAGGCCAAGGTGTTCTCAATCTTGAACTTTCTCTAGAGACTAATTGACTCCTTATTTGACCTTTTGAACATATTTCCCAATTCACTCCTTCTGATCTCTCATCAACCATGCAGTAGTCCATATTTGACATACTGAAAATATTTCAGGCCAAAGAGGCCTTGATCTTGAATGTTCTATACTGAGTAATTGAGGCCTTCTGATTTCTCATCTATCATACAGTTTTCCATATTTTACACACTGAACATATTTCAGGCCAATAGTTCTCAATCTTGAACTTTCTATAGAGACTAATTGACTCCTTATTTAAACTTTTGAACATCTTTCCTAATTGACTTCTTCTGATTTCTCATCTATCATACTGTAGTCCATATTAAACATACTGAACATATTTCAGGCCAAGGTGTTCTCAATCTTGAACTTTCTCTAGAGACTAATTGACTCCTTATTTGACCTTTTGAACATATTTCCCAATTGACTCCTGATCTCTCATCAACCATGCAGTAGTCCATATTTGACATACTGAAAATATTTCAGGCCAAAGAGGCCTTGATCTTGAATTTTCTATACTGACTAATTGAGGCCTTCTGATTTCTCATCTATCATACAGTTTTCCATATATTACATACTGAACATATTTCAGGCCAAGAGTTCTCAATCTTGAACTTTCTATAGAGACTAACTGACTCCTTATTTGACCTTTTGAACATATTTCCCAATTGACTCCTGATCTCTCATCAACCATGCAGTAGTCCATATTTGACATACTGAAAATATTTCAGGCCAAAGAGGCCTTGATCTTGAATGTTCTATACAGATTAATTGAGGACTTTTGATGTCTCATCAACCGTACGGTAGTCCATATTTTACATACTGAACATATTTCAGGCCAAGAGTTCTCAGTCTTGAACTTTCTATAGAGACTAATTGACTCCTTATTTAAACTTTTGAACATCTTTCCTAATTGACTTCTTCTGATTTCTCATCTATCATACGGTAGTCCATATTAAACATACTGAACATATTTCAGGCCAAGGTGTTCTCAATCTTGAACTTTCTATAGAGACTAATTGACTCCTTATTTGACCTTTTGAACATATTTCCCAATTCACTCCTTCTGATCTCTCATCAACCATGCAGTAGTCCATATTTGACATACTGAAAATATTTCAGGCGAAAGAGGCCTTGATCTTGAATTTTCTATAAAGACTAATTGAGGCCTTCTGATTTCTCATCTATCATACAGTTTTCCATATTTTACATACTGAACATATTTCAGGCCAAGAGTTCTCAATCTTGAACTTTCTATAGAGACTAACTGACTCCTTATTTGACCTTTTGAACATATTTCCCAATTCACTCCTTCTGATCTCTCATCAACCATGCAGTATTCCATATTTGACATACTGAAAATATTTCAGGCGAAAGAGGCCTTGATCTTGAATTTTCTATACTGAGTAATTGAGGCCTTCTGATTTCTCATCTATCATACGGTAGTCCATATTTTACATACTGAACATATTTCAGGACAAGAGTTCTCAATCTTGAACCTTCTATAGAGACTAACTGACTCCTTTTTTGACCTTTTGAACATATTTCCCAATTCACTCCTTCTGATCTCTCATCAACCATGCAGTAGTCCATATTTGACATACTGAAAATATTTCAAGCTAAAAGAGGCCTTGATCTTGAATTTTCTATACTGACTAATTGAGGCCTTCTGATTTCTCATCTATCATACAGTTTTCCATATTTTACATACTGAACATATTTCAGGCCAAGAGTTCTCAATCTTGAACTTTCTATAGAGACTAACTGACTCCTTATTTGACCTTTTGAACATATTTCCCAATTGACTCCTGATCTCTCATCAACCATGCAGTAGTCCATATTTGACATACTGAAAATATTTCAGGCCAAAGAGGCCTTTATCTTGAATGTTCTATACAGACTAATTGAGGTCTTTTGATGTCTCATCAACCGTACGGTAGTCCATATTTTACATACTGAACATATATCAGGCGAAGAGTTCTCAATCTTGAACTTTCTATAGAGACTAATTGACTCCTTATTTGACCTTTTGAACATATTTCCCAATTCACTCCTTCTGATCTCTCATCAACCATGCAGTATTCCATATTTGACATACTGAAAATATTTCAGGCGAAAGAGGCCTTGATCTTGAATTTTCTATAAAGACTAATTGAGGCCTTCTGATTTCTCATCTATCATACGGTAGTCCATATTTTACATACTGAACATATTTCAGGCCAAAGAGTCCTTGATCTTGAATTTTCTATACTGACTAATTGAGGCCTTCTGATTTCTCATCTATCATACAGTTTTCCATATTTTACATACTGAACATATTTCAGGCCAAGAGTTCTCAATCTTGAACTTTCTATAGAGACTAACTGACTCCTTATTTGACCTTTTGAACATATTTCCCAATTCACTCCTTCTGATCTCTCATCAACCATGCAGTAGTCCATATTTGACATACTTAAAATATTTCAAGCTAAAAGAGGCCTTGATCTTGAATTTTCTATACTGACTAATTGAGGCCTTCTGATTTCTCATCTATCATACAGTTTTCCATATTTTACATACTGAACATATTTCAGGCCAAGAGTTCTCAATCTTGAACTTTCTATAGAGACTAAATTACTCCTTATTTGACCTTTTGAACATATTTCCCAATTGACTCCTGATCTCTCATCAACCATGCAGTAGTCCATATTTGACATACTGAAAATATTTCAGGCCAAAGAGTCCTTGATCTTGAATTTTCTATAAAGACTAATTGAGGCCTTCTGATTTCTCATCTATCATACAGTTTTCCATATTTTACATACTGAACATATTTCAGGCCAAGAGTTCTCAATCTTGAACCTTCTATAGAGACTAACTGACTCCTTATTTGACCTTTTGAACATATTTCCCAATTCACTCCTTCTGATCTCTCATCAACCATGCAGTAGTCCATATTTGACATACTGAAAATATTTCAGGCCAAAGAGGCCTTGATCTTGAATGTTCTATACTGACTAATTGAGGCCTTCTGATTTCTCATCTATCATACAGTTTTCCATATTTTACACACTGAACACATTTCAGGCCAAGAGTTCTCAATCTTGAACTTTCTATAGAGACTAATTGACACCTTATTTAAACTTTTGAACATCTTTCCTAATTAACTTCTTCTGATTTCTCATCTATCATACTGTAGTCCATATTAAACATACTGAACATATTTCAGGCCAAGGTGTTCTCAATCTTGAACTTTCTCTAGAGACTAATTGACTCCTTATTTGACCTTTTGAACATATTTCCCAATTCACTCCTTCTGATCTCTCATCAACCATGCAGTAGTCCATATTTGACATACTGAAAATATTTCAGGCGAAAGAGGCCTTGATCTTGAATTTTCTATAAAGACTAATTGAGGCCTTCTGATTTCTCATCTATCATACAGTTTTCCATATTTTACATACTGAACATATTTCAGGCCAAGAGTTCTCAATCTTGAACTTTCTATAGAGACTAATTGACTCCTTATTTAAACTTTTGAACATCTTTCCTAATTGACTTCTTCTGATTTCTCATCTATCATACTGTAGTCCATATTAAACATACTGAACACATTTCAGGCCAAGGTGTTCTCAATCTTGAACTTTCTCTAGAGACTAATTGACTCCTTATTTGATCTTTTGAACATATTTCCCAATTGACTCCTGATCTCTCATCAACCATGCAGTAGTCCATATTTGACATACTGAAAATATTTCAGGCCAAAGAGGCCTTGATCTTGAATTTTCTATACTGACTAATTGAGGCCTTCTGATTTCTCATCTATCATACAGTTTTCCATATATTACATACTGAACATATTTCAGGCCAAGAGTTCTCAATCTTGAACTTTCTATAGAGACTAACTGACTCCTTATTTGACCTTTTGAACATATTTCCCAATTGACTCCTGATCTCTCATCAACCATGCAGTAGTCCATATTTGACATACTGAAAATATTTCAGGCCAAAGAGGCCTTGATCTTGAATGTTCTATACAGATTAATTGAGGACTTTTGATGTCTCATCAACCGTACGGTAGTCCATATTTTACATACTGAACATATTTCAGGCCAAGAGTTCTCAGTCTTGAACTTTCTATAGAGACTAATTGACTCCTTATTTAAACTTTTGAACATCTTTCCTAATTGACTTCTTCTGATTTCTCATCTATCATACGGTAGTCCATATTAAACATACTGAACATATTTCAGGCCAAGGTGTTCTCAATCTTGAACTTTCTATAGAGACTAATTGACTCCTTATTTGACCTTTTGAACATATTTCCCAATTCACTCCTTCTGATCTCTCATCAACCATGCAGTAGTCCATATTTGACATACTGAAAATATTTCAGGCGAAAGAGGCCTTGATCTTGAATTTTCTATAAAGACTAATTGAGGCCTTCTGATTTCTCATCTATCATACAGTTTTCCATATTTTACATACTGAACATATTTCAGGCCAAGAGTTCTCAATCTTGAACTTTCTATAGAGACTAACTGACTCCTTATTTGACCTTTTGAACATATTTCCCAATTCACTCCTTCTGATCTCTCATCAACCATGCAGTATTCCATATTTGACATACTGAAAATATTTCAGGCGAAAGAGGCCTTGATCTTGAATTTTCTATACTGAGTAATTGAGGCCTTCTGATTTCTCATCTATCATACGGTAGTCCATATTTTACATACTGAACATATTTCAGGACAAGAGTTCTCAATCTTGAACCTTCTATAGAGACTAACTGACTCCTTTTTTGACCTTTTGAACATATTTCCCAATTCACTCCTTCTGATCTCTCATCAACCATGCAGTAGTCCATATTTGACATACTGAAAATATTTCAAGCTAAAAGAGGCCTTGATCTTGAATTTTCTATACTGACTAATTGAGGCCTTCTGATTTCTCATCTATCATACAGTTTTCCATATTTTACATACTGAACATATTTCAGGCCAAGAGTTCTCAATCTTGAACTTTCTATAGAGACTAACTGACTCCTTATTTGACCTTTTGAACATATTTCCCAATTGACTCCTGATCTCTCATCAACCATGCAGTAGTCCATATTTGACATACTGAAAATATTTCAGGCCAAAGAGGCCTTTATCTTGAATGTTCTATACAGACTAATTGAGGTCTTTTGATGTCTCATCAACCGTACGGTAGTCCATATTTTACATACTGAACATATATCAGGCGAAGAGTTCTCAATCTTGAACTTTCTATAGAGACTAATTGACTCCTTATTTGACCTTTTGAACATATTTCCCAATTCACTCCTTCTGATCTCTCATCAACCATGCAGTATTCCATATTTGACATACTGAAAATATTTCAGGCGAAAGAGGCCTTGATCTTGAATTTTCTATAAAGACTAATTGAGGCCTTCTGATTTCTCATCTATCATACGGTAGTCCATATTTTACATACTGAACATATTTCAGGCCAAAGAGTCCTTGATCTTGAATTTTCTATACTGACTAATTGAGGCCTTCTGATTTCTCATCTATCATACAGTTTTCCATATTTTACATACTGAACATATTTCAGGCCAAGAGTTCTCAATCTTGAACTTTCTATAGAGACTAACTGACTCCTTATTTGACCTTTTGAACATATTTCCCAATTCACTCCTTCTGATCTCTCATCAACCATGCAGTAGTCCATATTTGACATACTTAAAATATTTCAAGCTAAAAGAGGCCTTGATCTTGAATTTTCTATACTGACTAATTGAGGCCTTCTGATTTCTCATCTATCATACAGTTTTCCATATTTTACATACTGAACATATTTCAGGCCAAGAGTTCTCAATCTTGAACTTTCTATAGAGACTAAATTACTCCTTATTTGACCTTTTGAACATATTTCCCAATTGACTCCTGATCTCTCATCAACCATGCAGTAGTCCATATTTGACATACTGAAAATATTTCAGGCCAAAGAGTCCTTGATCTTGAATTTTCTATAAAGACTAATTGAGGCCTTCTGATTTCTCATCTATCATACAGTTTTCCATATTTTACATACTGAACATATTTCAGGCCAAGAGTTCTCAATCTTGAACCTTCTATAGAGACTAACTGACTCCTTATTTGACCTTTTGAACATATTTCCCAATTCACTCCTTCTGATCTCTCATCAACCATGCAGTAGTCCATATTTGACATACTGAAAATATTTCAGGCCAAAGAGGCCTTGATCTTGAATGTTCTATACTGACTAATTGAGGCCTTCTGATTTCTCATCTATCATACAGTTTTCCATATTTTACACACTGAACACATTTCAGGCCAAGAGTTCTCAATCTTGAACTTTCTATAGAGACTAATTGACACCTTATTTAAACTTTTGAACATCTTTCCTAATTAACTTCTTCTGATTTCTCATCTATCATACTGTAGTCCATATTAAACATACTGAACATATTTCAGGCCAAGGTGTTCTCAATCTTGAACTTTCTCTAGAGACTAATTGACTCCTTATTTGACCTTTTGAACATATTTCCCAATTCACTCCTTCTGATCTCTCATCAACCATGCAGTAGTCCATATTTGACATACTGAAAATATTTCAGGCGAAAGAGGCCTTGATCTTGAATTTTCTATAAAGACTAATTGAGGCCTTCTGATTTCTCATCTATCATACAGTTTTCCATATTTTACATACTGAACATATTTCAGGCCAAGAGTTCTCAATCTTGAACTTTCTATAGAGACTAATTGACTCCTTATTTAAACTTTTGAACATCTTTCCTAATTGACTTCTTCTGATTTCTCATCTATCATACTGTAGTCCATATTAAACATACTGAACATATTTCAGGCCAAGGTGTTCTCAATCTTGAACTTTCTCTAGAGACTAATTGACTCCTTATTTGACCTTTTGAACATATTTCCCAATTCACTCCTTCTGATCTCTCATCAACCATGCAGTAGTCCATATTTGACATACTGAAAATATTTCAGGCCAAAGAGGCCTTGATCTTGAATGTTCTATACTGAGTAATTGAGGCCTTCTGATTTCTCATCTATCATACAGTTTTCCATATTTTACACACTGAACATATTTCAGGCCAATAGTTCTCAATCTTGAACTTTCTATAGAGACTAATTGAATCCTTATTTAAACTTTTGAACATCTTTCCTAATTGACTTCTTCTGATTTCTCATCTATCATACTGTAGTCCATATTAAACATACTGAACATATTTCAGGCCAAGGTGTTCTCAATCTTGAACTTTCTCTAGAGACTAATTGACTCCTTATTTGACCTTTTGAACATATTTCCCAATTGACTCCTGATCTCTCATCAACCATGCAGTAGTCCATATTTGACATACTGAAAATATTTCAGGCCAAAGAGGCCTTGATCTTGAATTTTCTATACTGACTAATTGAGGCCTTCTGATTTCTCATCTATCATACAGTTTTCCATATATTACATACTGAACATATTTCAGGCCAAGAGTTCTCAATCTTGAACTTTCTATAGAGACTAACTGACTCCTTATTTGACCTTTTGAACATATTTCCCAATTGACTCCTGATCTCTCATCAACCATGCAGTAGTCCATATTTGACATACTGAAAATATTTCAGGCCAAAGAGGCCTTGATCTTGAATGTTCTATACAGATTAATTGAGGACTTTTGATGTCTCATCAACCGTACGGTAGTCCATATTTTACATACTGAACATATTTCAGGCCAAGAGTTCTCAGTCTTGAACTTTCTATAGAGACTAATTGACTCCTTATTTAAACTTTTGAACATCTTTCCTAATTGACTTCTTCTGATTTCTCATCTATCATACGGTAGTCCATATTAAACATACTGAACATATTTCAGGCCAAGGTGTTCTCAATCTTGAACTTTCTATGGAGACTAATTGACTCCTTATTTGACCTTTTGAACATATTTCCCAATTCACTCCTTCTGATCTCTCATCAACCATGCAGTAGTCCATATTTGACATACTGAAAATATTTCAGGCGAAAGAGGCCTTGATCTTGAATTTTCTATAAAGACTAATTGAGGCCTTCTGATTTCTCATCTATCATACAGTTTTCCATATTTTACATACTGAACATATTTCAGGCCAAGAGTTCTCAATCTTGAACTTTCTATAGAGACTAACTGACTCCTTATTTGACCTTTTGAACATATTTCCCAATTCACTCCTTCTGATCTCTCATCAACCATGCAGTATTCCATATTTGACATACTGAAAATATTTCAGGCGAAAGAGGCCTTGATCTTGAATTTTCTATACTGAGTAATTGAGGCCTTCTGATTTCTCATCTATCATACGGTAGTCCATATTTTACATACTGAACATATTTCAGGACAAGAGTTCTCAATCTTGAACCTTCTATAGAGACTAACTGACTCCTTTTTTGACCTTTTGAACATATTTCCCAATTCACTCCTTCTGATCTCTCATCAACCATGCAGTAGTCCATATTTGACATACTGAAAATATTTCAAGCTAAAAGAGGCCTTGATCTTGAATTTTCTATACTGACTAATTGAGGCCTTCTGATTTCTCATCTATCATACAGTTTTCCATATTTTACATACTGAACATATTTCAGGCCAAGAGTTCTCAATCTTGAACTTTCTATAGAGACTAACTGACTCCTTATTTGACCTTTTGAACATATTTCCCAATTGACTCCTGATCTCTCATCAACCATGCAGTAGTCCATATTTGACATACTGAAAATATTTCAGGCCAAAGAGGCCTTTATCTTGAATGTTCTATACAGACTAATTGAGGTCTTTTGATGTCTCATCAACCGTACGGTAGTCCATATTTTACATACTGAACATATATCAGGCGAAGAGTTCTCAATCTTGAACTTTCTATAGAGACTAATTGACTCCTTATTTGACCTTTTGAACATATTTCCCAATTCACTCCTTCTGATCTCTCATCAACCATGCAGTATTCCATATTTGACATACTGAAAATATTTCAGGCGAAAGAGGCCTTGATCTTGAATTTTCTATAAAGACTAATTGAGGCCTTCTGATTTCTCATCTATCATACGGTAGTCCATATTTTACATACTGAACATATTTCAGGCCAAAGAGTCCTTGATCTTGAATTTTCTATACTGACTAATTGAGGCCTTCTGATTTCTCATCTATCATACAGTTTTCCATATTTTACATACTGAACATATTTCAGGCCAAGAGTTCTCAATCTTGAACTTTCTATAGAGACTAACTGACTCCTTATTTGACCTTTTGAACATATTTCCCAATTCACTCCTTCTGATCTCTCATCAACCATGCAGTAGTCCATATTTGACATACTTAAAATATTTCAAGCTAAAAGAGGCCTTGATCTTGAATTTTCTATACTGACTAATTGAGGCCTTCTGATTTCTCATCTATCATACAGTTTTCCATATTTTACATACTGAACATATTTCAGGCCAAGAGTTCTCAATCTTGAACTTTCTATAGAGACTAAATTACTCCTTATTTGACCTTTTGAACATATTTCCCAATTGACTCCTGATCTCTCATCAACCATGCAGTAGTCCATATTTGACATACTGAAAATATTTCAGGCCAAAGAGTCCTTGATCTTGAATTTTCTATAAAGACTAATTGAGGCCTTCTGATTTCTCATCTATCATACAGTTTTCCATATTTTACATACTGAACATATTTCAGGCCAAGAGTTCTCAATCTTGAACCTTCTATAGAGACTAACTGACTCCTTATTTGACCTTTTGAACATATTTCCCAATTCACTCCTTCTGATCTCTCATCAACCATGCAGTAGTCCATATTTGACATACTGAAAATATTTCAGGCCAAAGAGGCCTTGATCTTGAATGTTCTATACTGACTAATTGAGGCCTTCTGATTTCTCATCTATCATACAGTTTTCCATATTTTACACACTGAACACATTTCAGGCCAAGAGTTCTCAATCTTGAACTTTCTATAGAGACTAATTGACACCTTATTTAAACTTTTGAACATCTTTCCTAATTAACTTCTTCTGATTTCTCATCTATCATACTGTAGTCCATATTAAACATACTGAACATATTTCAGGCCAAGGTGTTCTCAATCTTGAACTTTCTCTAGAGACTAATTGACTCCTTATTTGACCTTTTGAACATATTTCCCAATTCACTCCTTCTGATCTCTCATCAACCATGCAGTAGTCCATATTTGACATACTGAAAATATTTCAGGCGAAAGAGGCCTTGATCTTGAATTTTCTATAAAGACTAATTGAGGCCTTCTGATTTCTCATCTATCATACAGTTTTCCATATTTTATATACTGAACATATTTCAGGCCAAGAGTTCTCAATCTTGAACTTTCTATAGAGACTAACTGACTCCTTATTTGACCTTTTGAACATATTTCCCAATTGACTCCTGATCTCTCATCAACCATGCAGTAGTCCATATTTGACATACTGAAAATATTTCAGGCCAAAGAGGCCTTGATCTTGAATGTTCTATACAGACTAATTGAGGTCTTTTGATGTCTCATCAACCGTACGGTAGTCCATATTTGACATACTGAAAATATTTCAGGCGAAAGAGGCCTTGATCTTGAATTTTCTATAAAGACTAATTGAGGCCTTCTGATTTCTCATCTATCATACGGTAGTCCATATTTTACATACTGAACATATTTCAGGCCAAAGAGTCCTTGATCTTGAATTTTCTATACTGACTAATTGAGGCCTTCTGATTTCTCATCTATCATACAGTTTTCCATATTTTACATACTGAACATATTTCAGGCCAAGAGTTCTCAATCTTGAACCTTCTATAGAGACTAACTGACTCCTTATTTGACCTTTTGAACATATTTCCCAATTCACTCCTGATCTCTCATCAACCATGCAGTAGTCCATATTTGACATACTGAAAATATTTCAGGCCAAAGAGGAATTGATCTTGAATGTTCTATACAGACTAATTGAGGTCTTTTGATGTCTCATCAACCGTACGGTAGTCCATATTTTACATACTGAACATATTTCAGGACAAGCGTTCTCAATCTTGAACTTTGTATAGATACTAATTGACTTCTTATTTAACCTTTTGAACATCTTTCCTAATTGCCTTCTTCTGATTTCTCATCTATCATACGGTAGTCCATATTAAACATACTGAACATATTTCAGGCCAAGGTGTTCTCAATCTTGAACTTTCTATAGAGACTAATTGATTCCTTATTTGACCTTTTGAACATATTTCCCAATTCACTCCTTCTGATCTCTCATCAACCATGCAGTAGTCCATATTTGACATACTGAATATATTTCAAGCTAAAAGAGGCCTTGATCTTGAATTTTCTATACTGACTAATTGAGGCCTTCTGATTTCTCATCTATCATACAGTTTTCCATATTTTACATACTGAACATATTTCAGGCCAAGAGTTCTCAATCTTGAACTTTCTATAGAGACTAACTGACTCCTTATTTGACCTTTTGAACATATTTCCCAATTGACTCCTGATCTCTCATCAACCATGCAGTAGTCCATATTTGACATACTGAAAATATTTCAGGCCAAAGAGGCCTTGATCTTGAATGTTCTATACAGATTAATTGAGGACTTTTGATGTCTCATCAACCGTACGGTAGTCCATATTTTACATACTGAACATATTTCAGGCCAAGAGTTCTCAGTCTTGAACTTTCTATAGAGACTAATTGACTCCTTATTTAAACTTTTGAACATCTTTCCTAATTGACTTCTTCTGATTTCTCATCTATCATACGGTAGTCCATATTAAACATACTGAACATATTTCAGGCCAAGGTGTTCTCAATCTTGAACTTTCTATAGAGACTAATTGACTCCTTATTTGACCTTTTGAACATATTTCCCAATTCACTCCTTCTGATCTCTCATCAACCATGCAGTAGTCCATATTTGACATACTGAAAATATTTCAGGCGAAAGAGGCCTTGATCTTGAATTTTCTATAAAGACTAATTGAGGCCTTCTGATTTCTCATCTATCATACAGTTTTCCATATTTTACATACTGAACATATTTCAGGCCAAGAGTTCTCAATCTTGAACTTTCTATAGAGACTAACTGACTCCTTATTTGACCTTTTGAACATATTTCCCAATTCACTCCTTCTGATCTCTCATCAACCATGCAGTATTCCATATTTGACATACTGAAAATATTTCAGGCGAAAGAGGCCTTGATCTTGAATTTTCTATACTGAGTAATTGAGGCCTTCTGATTTCTCATCTATCATACGGTAGTCCATATTTTACATACTGAACATATTTCAGGACAAGAGTTCTCAATCTTGAACCTTCTATAGAGACTAACTGACTCCTTTTTTGACCTTTTGAACATATTTCCCAATTCACTCCTTCTGATCTCTCATCAACCATGCAGTAGTCCATATTTGACATACTGAAAATATTTCAAGCTAAAAGAGGCCTTGATCTTGAATTTTCTATACTGACTAATTGAGGCCTTCTGATTTCTCATCTATCATACAGTTTTCCATATTTTACATACTGAACATATTTCAGGCCAAGAGTTCTCAATCTTGAACTTTCTATAGAGACTAACTGACTCCTTATTTGACCTTTTGAACATATTTCCCAATTGACTCCTGATCTCTCATCAACCATGCAGTAGTCCATATTTGACATACTGAAAATATTTCAGGCCAAAGAGGCCTTTATCTTGAATGTTCTATACAGACTAATTGAGGTCTTTTGATGTCTCATCAACCGTACGGTAGTCCATATTTTACATACTGAACATATATCAGGCGAAGAGTTCTCAATCTTGAACTTTCTATAGAGACTAATTGACTCCTTATTTGACCTTTTGAACATATTTCCCAATTCACTCCTTCTGATCTCTCATCAACCATGCAGTATTCCATATTTGACATACTGAAAATATTTCAGGCGAAAGAGGCCTTGATCTTGAATTTTCTATAAAGACTAATTGAGGCCTTCTGATTTCTCATCTATCATACGGTAGTCCATATTTTACATACTGAACATATTTCAGGCCAAAGAGTCCTTGATCTTGAATTTTCTATACTGACTAATTGAGGCCTTCTGATTTCTCATCTATCATACAGTTTTCCATATTTTACATACTGAACATATTTCAGGCCAAGAGTTCTCAATCTTGAACTTTCTATAGAGACTAACTGACTCCTTATTTGACCTTTTGAACATATTTCCCAATTCACTCCTTCTGATCTCTCATCAACCATGCAGTAGTCCATATTTGACATACTTAAAATATTTCAAGCTAAAAGAGGCCTTGATCTTGAATTTTCTATACTGACTAATTGAGGCCTTCTGATTTCTCATCTATCATACAGTTTTCCATATTTTACATACTGAACATATTTCAGGCCAAGAGTTCTCAATCTTGAACTTTCTATAGAGACTAAATTACTCCTTATTTGACCTTTTGAACATATTTCCCAATTGACTCCTGATCTCTCATCAACCATGCAGTAGTCCATATTTGACATACTGAAAATATTTCAGGCCAAAGAGTCCTTGATCTTGAATTTTCTATAAAGACTAATTGAGGCCTTCTGATTTCTCATCTATCATACAGTTTTCCATATTTTACATACTGAACATATTTCAGGCCAAGAGTTCTCAATCTTGAACCTTCTATAGAGACTAACTGACTCCTTATTTGACCTTTTGAACATATTTCCCAATTCACTCCTTCTGATCTCTCATCAACCATGCAGTAGTCCATATTTGACATACTGAAAATATTTCAGGCCAAAGAGGCCTTGATCTTGAATGTTCTATACTGACTAATTGAGGCCTTCTGATTTCTCATCTATCATACAGTTTTCCATATTTTACACACTGAACACATTTCAGGCCAAGAGTTCTCAATCTTGAACTTTCTATAGAGACTAATTGACACCTTATTTAAACTTTTGAACATCTTTCCTAATTAACTTCTTCTGATTTCTCATCTATCATACTGTAGTCCATATTAAACATACTGAACATATTTCAGGCCAAGGTGTTCTCAATCTTGAACTTTCTCTAGAGACTAATTGACTCCTTATTTGACCTTTTGAACATATTTCCCAATTCACTCCTTCTGATCTCTCATCAACCATGCAGTAGTCCATATTTGACATACTGAAAATATTTCAGGCGAAAGAGGCCTTGATCTTGAATTTTCTATAAAGACTAATTGAGGCCTTCTGATTTCTCATCTATCATACAGTTTTCCATATTTTATATACTGAACATATTTCAGGCCAAGAGTTCTCAATCTTGAACTTTCTATAGAGACTAACTGACTCCTTATTTGACCTTTTGAACATATTTCCCAATTGACTCCTGATCTCTCATCAACCATGCAGTAGTCCATATTTGACATACTGAAAATATTTCAGGCCAAAGAGGCCTTGATCTTGAATGTTCTATACAGACTAATTGAGGTCTTTTGATGTCTCATCAACCGTACGGTAGTCCATATTTGACATACTGAAAATATTTCAGGCGAAAGAGGCCTTGATCTTGAATTTTCTATAAAGACTAATTGAGGCCTTCTGATTTCTCATCTATCATACGGTAGTCCATATTTTACATACTGAACATATTTCAGGCCAAAGAGTCCTTGATCTTGAATTTTCTATACTGACTAATTGAGGCCTTCTGATTTCTCATCTATCATACAGTTTTCCATATTTTACATACTGAACATATTTCAGGCCAAGAGTTCTCAATCTTGAACCTTCTATAGAGACTAACTGACTCCTTATTTGACCTTTTGAACATATTTCCCAATTCACTCCTGATCTCTCATCAACCATGCAGTAGTCCATATTTGACATACTGAAAATATTTCAGGCCAAAGAGGAATTGATCTTGAATGTTCTATACAGACTAATTGAGGTCTTTTGATGTCTCATCAACCGTACGGTAGTCCATATTTTACATACTGAACATATTTCAGGACAAGCGTTCTCAATCTTGAACTTTGTATAGATACTAATTGACTTCTTATTTAACCTTTTGAACATCTTTCCTAATTGCCTTCTTCTGATTTCTCATCTATCATACGGTAGTCCATATTAAACATACTGAACATATTTCAGGCCAAGGTGTTCTCAATCTTGAACTTTCTATAGAGACTAATTGATTCCTTATTTGACCTTTTGAACATATTTCCCAATTCACTCCTTCTGATCTCTCATCAACCATGCAGTAGTCCATATTTGACATACTGAATATATTTCAAGCTAAAAGAGGCCTTGATCTTGAATTTTCTATACTGACTAATTGAGGCCTTCTGATTTCTCATCTATCATACAGTTTTCCATATTTTACATACTGAACATATTTCAGGCCAAGAGTTCTCAATCTTGAACTTTCTATAGAGACTAACTGACTCCTTATTTGACCTTTTGAACATATTTCCCAATTGACTCCTGATCTCTCATCAACCATGCAGTAGTCCATATTTGACATACTGAAAATATTTCAGGCCAAAGAGGCCTTGATCTTGAATGTTCTATACAGATTAATTGAGGACTTTTGATGTCTCATCAACCGTACGGTAGTCCATATTTTACATACTGAACATATTTCAGGCCAAGAGTTCTCAGTCTTGAACTTTCTATAGAGACTAATTGACTCCTTATTTAAACTTTTGAACATCTTTCCTAATTGACTTCTTCTGATTTCTCATCTATCATACGGTAGTCCATATTAAACATACTGAACATATTTCAGGCCAAGGTGTTCTCAATCTTGAACTTTCTATAGAGACTAATTGACTCCTTATTTGACCTTTTGAACATATTTCCCAATTCACTCCTTCTGATCTCTCATCAACCATGCAGTAGTCCATATTTGACATACTGAAAATATTTCAGGCGAAAGAGGCCTTGATCTTGAATTTTCTATAAAGACTAATTGAGGCCTTCTGATTTCTCATCTATCATACAGTTTTCCATATTTTACATACTGAACATATTTCAGGCCAAGAGTTCTCAATCTTGAACTTTCTATAGAGACTAACTGACTCCTTATTTGACCTTTTGAACATATTTCCCAATTCACTCCTTCTGATCTCTCATCAACCATGCAGTATTCCATATTTGACATACTGAAAATATTTCAGGCGAAAGAGGCCTTGATCTTGAATTTTCTATACTGAGTAATTGAGGCCTTCTGATTTCTCATCTATCATACGGTAGTCCATATTTTACATACTGAACATATTTCAGGACAAGAGTTCTCAATCTTGAACCTTCTATAGAGACTAACTGACTCCTTTTTTGACCTTTTGAACATATTTCCCAATTCACTCCTTCTGATCTCTCATCAACCATGCAGTAGTCCATATTTGACATACTGAAAATATTTCAAGCTAAAAGAGGCCTTGATCTTGAATTTTCTATACTGACTAATTGAGGCCTTCTGATTTCTCATCTATCATACAGTTTTCCATATTTTACATACTGAACATATTTCAGGCCAAGAGTTCTCAATCTTGAACTTTCTATAGAGACTAACTGACTCCTTATTTGACCTTTTGAACATATTTCCCAATTGACTCCTGATCTCTCATCAACCATGCAGTAGTCCATATTTGACATACTGAAAATATTTCAGGCCAAAGAGGCCTTTATCTTGAATGTTCTATACAGACTAATTGAGGTCTTTTGATGTCTCATCAACCGTACGGTAGTCCATATTTTACATACTGAACATATATCAGTCGAAGAGTTCTCAATCTTGAACTTTCTATAGAGACTAATTGACTCCTTATTTGACCTTTTGAACATATTTCCCAATTCACTCCTTCTGATCTCTCATCAACCATGCAGTATTCCATATTTGACATACTGAAAATATTTCAGGCGAAAGAGGCCTTGATCTTGAATTTTCTATAAAGACTAATTGAGGCCTTCTGATTTCTCATCTATCATACGGTAGTCCATATTTTACATACTGAACATATTTCAGGCCAAAGAGTCCTTGATCTTGAATTTTCTATACTGACTAATTGAGGCCTTCTGATTTCTCATCTATCATACAGTTTTCCATATTTTACATACTGAACATATTTCAGGCCAAGAGTTCTCAATCTTGAACTTTCTATAGAGACTAACTGACTCCTTATTTGACCTTTTGAACATATTTCCCAATTCACTCCTTCTGATCTCTCATCAACCATGCAGTAGTCCATATTTGACATACTTAAAATATTTCAAGCTAAAAGAGGCCTTGATCTTGAATTTTCTATACTGACTAATTGAGGACTTCTGATTTCTCATCTATCATACAGTTTTCCATATTTTACATACTGAACATATTTCAGGCCAAGAGTTCTCAATCTTGAACTTTCTATAGAGACTAAATTACTCCTTATTTGACCTTTTGAACATATTTCCCAATTGACTCCTGATCTCTCATCAACCATGCAGTAGTCCATATTTGACATACTGAAAATATTTCAGGCCAAAGAGTCCTTGATCTTGAATTTTCTATAAAGACTAATTGAGGCCTTCTGATTTCTCATCTATCATACAGTTTTCCATATTTTACATACTGAACATATTTCAGGCCAAGAGTTCTCAATCTTGAACCTTCTATAGAGACTAACTGACTCCTTATTTGACCTTTTGAACATATTTCCCAATTCACTCCTTCTGATCTCTCATCAACCATGCAGTAGTCCATATTAAACATACTGAACATATTTCAGGCCAAGGTGTTCTCAATCTTGAACTTTCTCTAGAGACTAATTGACTCCTTATTTGACCTTTTGAACATATTTCCCAATTCACTCCTTCTGATCTCTCATCAACCATGCAGTAGTCCATATTTGACATACTGAAAATATTTCAGGCGAAAGAGGCCTTGATCTTGAATTTTCTATAAAGACTAATTGAGGCCTTCTGATTTCTCATCTATCATACAGTTTTCCATATTTTATATACTGAACATATTTCAGGCCAAGAGTTCTCAATCTTGAACTTTCTATAGAGACTAACTGACTCCTTATTTGACCTTTTGAACATATTTCCCAATTGACTCCTGATCTCTCATCAACCATGCAGTAGTCCATATTTGACATACTGAAAATATTTCAGGCCAAAGAGGCCTTGATCTTGAATGTTCTATACAGACTAATTGAGGTCTTTTGATGTCTCATCAACCGTACGGTAGTCCATATTTGACATACTGAAAATATTTCAGGCGAAAGAGGCCTTGATCTTGAATTTTCTATAAAGACTAATTGAGGCCTTCTGATTTCTCATCTATCATACGGTAGTCCATATTTTACATACTGAACATATTTCAGGCCAAAGAGTCCTTGATCTTGAATTTTCTATACTGACTAATTGAGGCCTTCTGATTTCTCATCTATCATACAGTTTTCCATATTTTACATACTGAACATATTTCAGGCCAAGAGTTCTCAATCTTGAACCTTCTATAGAGACTAACTGACTCCTTATTTGACCTTTTGAACATATTTCCCAATTGACTCCTGATCTCTCATCAACCATGCAGTAGTCCATATTTGACATACTGAAAATATTTCAGGCCAAAGAGGAATTGATCTTGAATGTTCTATACAGACTAATTGAGGTCTTTTGATGTCTCATCAACCGTACGGTAGTCCATATTTTACATACTGAACATATTTCAGGACAAGCGTTCTCAATCTTGAACTTTGTATAGATACTAATTGACTTCTTATTTAACCTTTTGAACATCTTTCCTAATTGCCTTCTTCTGATTTCTCATCTATCATACGGTAGTCCATATTAAACATACTGAACATATTTCAGGCCAAGGTGTTCTCAATCTTGAACTTTCTATAGAGACTAATTGATTCCTTATTTGACCTTTTGAACATATTTCCCAATTCACTCCTTCTGATCTCTCATCAACCATGCAGTAGTCCATATTTGACATACTGAAAATATTTCAAGCTAAAAGAGGCCTTGATCTTGAATTTTCTATACTGACTAATTGAGGCCTTCTGATTTCTCATCTATCATACAGTTTTCCATATTTTACATACTGAACATATTTCAGGCCAAGAGTTCTCAATCTTGAACTTTCTATAGAGACTAAATGACTCCTTATTTGACCTTTTGAACATATTTCCCAATTGACTCCTGATCTCTCATCAACCATGCAGTAGTCCATATTTGACATACTGAAAATATTTCAGGCCAAAGAGTCCTTGATCTTGAATTTTCTATAAAGACTAATTGAGGCCTTCTGATTTCTCATCTATCATACAGTTTTCCATATTTTACATACTGAACATATTTCAGGCCAAGAGTTCTCAATCTTGAACCTTCTATAGAGACTAACTGACTCCTTATTTGACCTTTTGAACATATTTCCCAATTCACTCCTTCTGATCTCTCATCAACCATGCAGTAGTCCATATTTGACATACTGAAAATATTTCAGGCCAAAGAGGCCTTGATCTTGAATGTTCTATACTGAGTAATTGAGGCCTTCTGATTTCTCATCTATCATACAGTTTTCCATATTTTACATACTGAACATATTTCAGGCCAAGAGTTCTCAATCTTGAACTTTCTATAGAGACTAACTGACTCCTTATTTGACCTTTTGAACATATTTCCCAATTGACTCCTGATCTCTCATCAACCATGCAGTAGTCCATATTTGACATACTGAAAATATTTCAAGCTAAAAGAGGCCTTGATCTTGAATTTTCTATACTGACTAATTGAGGCCTTCTGATTTCTCATCTATCATACAGTTTTCCATATTTTACATACTGAACATATTTCAGGCCAAGAGTTCTCAATCTTGAACTTTCTATAGAGACTAACTGACTCCTTATTTGACCTTTTGAACATATTTCCCAATTGACTCCTGATCTCTCATCAACCATGCAGTAGTCCATATTTGACATACTGAAAATATTTCAGGCCAAAGAGGCCTTTATCTTGAATGTTCTATACAGACTAATTGAGGTCTTTTGATGTCTCATCAACCGTACGGTAGTCCATATTTTACATACTGAACATATATCAGGCGAAGAGTTCTCAATCTTGAACTTTCTATAGAGACTAATTGACTCCTTATTTGACCTTTTGAACATATTTCCCAATTCACTCCTTCTGATCTCTCATCAACCATGCAGTATTCCATATTTGACATACTGAAAATATTTCAGGCGAAAGAGGCCTTGATCTTGAATTTTCTATAAAGACTAATTGAGGCCTTCTGATTTCTCATCTATCATACGGTAGTCCATATTTTACATACTGAACATATTTCAGGCCAAAGAGTCCTTGATCTTGAATTTTCTATACTGACTAATTGAGGCCTTCTGATTTCTCATCTATCATACAGTTTTCCATATTTTACATACTGAACATATTTCAGGCCAAGAGTTCTCAATCTTGAACTTTCTATAGAGACTAACTGACTCCTTATTTGACCTTTTGAACATATTTCCCAATTCACTCCTTCTGATCTCTCATCAACCATGCAGTAGTCCATATTTGACATACTTAAAATATTTCAAGCTAAAAGAGGCCTTGATCTTGAATTTTCTATACTGACTAATTGAGGCCTTCTGATTTCTCATCTATCATACAGTTTTCCATATTTTACATACTGAACATATTTCAGGCCAAGAGTTCTCAATCTTGAACTTTCTATAGAGACTAAATTACTCCTTATTTGACCTTTTGAACATATTTCCCAATTGACTCCTGATCTCTCATCAACCATGCAGTAGTCCATATTTGACATACTGAAAATATTTCAGGCCAAAGAGTCCTTGATCTTGAATTTTCTATAAAGACTAATTGAGGCCTTCTGATTTCTCATCTATCATACAGTTTTCCATATTTTACATACTGAACATATTTCAGGCCAAGAGTTCTCAATCTTGAACCTTCTATAGAGACTAACTGACTCCTTATTTGACCTTTTGAACATATTTCCCAATTCACTCCTTCTGATCTCTCATCAACCATGCAGTAGTCCATATTTGACATACTGAAAATATTTCAGGCCAAAGAGGCCTTGATCTTGAATGTTCTATACTGACTAATTGAGGCCTTCTGATTTCTCATCTATCATACAGTTTTCCATATTTTACACACTGAACACATTTCAGGCCAAGAGTTCTCAATCTTGAACTTTCTATAGAGACTAATTGACACCTTATTTAAACTTTTGAACATCTTTCCTAATTAACTTCTTCTGATTTCTCATCTATCATACTGTAGTCCATATTAAACATACTGAACATATTTCAGGCCAAGGTGTTCTCAATCTTGAACTTTCTCTAGAGACTAATTGACTCCTTATTTGACCTTTTGAACATATTTCCCAATTCACTCCTTCTGATCTCTCATCAACCATGCAGTAGTCCATATTTGACATACTGAAAATATTTCAGGCGAAAGAGGCCTTGATCTTGAATTTTCTATAAAGACTAATTGAGGCCTTCTGATTTCTCATCTATCATACAGTTTTCCATATTTTACATACTGAACATATTTCAGGCCAAGAGTTCTCAATCTTGAACTTTCTATAGAGACTAATTGACTCCTTATTTAAACTTTTGAACATCTTTCCTAATTGACTTCTTCTGATTTCTCATCTATCATACTGTAGTCCATATTAAACATACTGAACATATTTCAGGCCAAGGTGTTCTCAATCTTGAACTTTCTCTAGAGACTAATTGACTCCTTATTTGACCTTTTGAACGTATTTCCCAATTCACTCCTTCTGATCTCTCATCAACCATGCAGTAGTCCATATTTGACATACTGAAAATATTTCAGGCCAAAGAGGCCTTGATCTTGAATGTTCTATACTGAGTAATTGAGGCCTTCTGATTTCTCATCTATCATACAGTTTTCCATATTTTACACACTGAACATATTTCAGGCCAATAGTTCTCAATCTTGAACTTTCTATAGAGACTAATTGACTCCTTATTTAAACTTTTGAACATCTTTCCTAATTGACTTCTTCTAATTTCTCATCTATCATACTGTAGTCCATATTAAACATACTGAAAATATTTCAGGCCAAGGTGTTCTCAATCTTGAACTTTCTCTAGAGACTAATTGACTCCTTATTTGACCTTTTGAACATATTTCCCAATTGACTCCTGATCTCTCATCAACCATGCAGTAGTCCATATTTGACATACTGAAAATATTTCAGGCCAAAGAGGCCTTGATCTTGAATTTTCTATACTGACTAATTGAGGCCTTCTGATTTCTCATCTATCATACAGTTTTCCATATATTACATACTGAACATATTTCAGGCCAAGAGTTCTCAATCTTGAACTTTCTATAGAGACTAACTGACTCCTTATTTGACCTTTTGAACATATTTCCCAATTGACTCCTGATCTCTCATCAACCATGCAGTAGTCCATATTTGACATACTGAAAATATTTCAGGCCAAAGAGGCCTTGATCTTGAATGTTCTATACAGATTAATTGAGGACTTTTGATGTCTCATCAACCGTACGGTAGTCCATATTTTACATACTGAACATATTTCAGGCCAAGAGTTCTCAGTCTTGAACTTTCTATAGAGACTAATTGACTCCTTATTTAAACTTTTGAACATCTTTCCTAATTGACTTCTTCTGATTTCTCATCTATCATACGGTAGTCCATATTAAACATACTGAACATATTTCAGGCCAAGGTGTTCTCAATCTTGAACTTTCTATAGAGACTAATTGACTCCTTATTTGACCTTTTGAACATATTTCCCAATTCACTCCTTCTGATCTCTCATCAACCATGCAGTAGTCCATATTTGACATACTGAAAATATTTCAGGCGAAAGAGGCCTTGATCTTGAATTTTCTATAAAGACTAATTGTGGCCTTCTGATTTCTCATCTATCATACAGTTTTCCATATTTTACATACTGAACATATTTCAGGCCAAGAGTTCTCAATCTTGAACTTTCTATAGAGACTAACTGACTCCTTATTTGACCTTTTGAACATATTTCCCAATTCACTCCTTCTGATCTCTCATCAACCATGCAGTATTCCATATTTGACATACTGAAAATATTTCAGGCGAAAGACGCCTTGATCTTGAATTTTCTATACTGAGTAATTGAGGCCTTCTGATTTCTCATCTATCATACGGTAGTCCATATTTTACATACTGAACATATTTCAGGACAAGAGTTCTCAATCTTGAACCTTCTATAGAGACTAACTGACTCCTTTTTTGACCTTTTGAACATATTTCCCAATTCACTCCTTCTGATCTCTCATCAACCATGCAGTAGTCCATATTTGACATACTGAAAATATTTCAAGCTAAAAGAGGCCTTGATCTTGAATTTTCTATACTGACTAATTGAGGCCTTCTGATTTCTCATCTATCATACAGTTTTCCATATTTTACATACTGAACATATTTCAGGCCAAGAGTTCTCAATCTTGAACTTTCTATAGAGACTAACTGACTCCTTATTTGACCTTTTGAACATATTTCCCAATTGACTCCTGATCTCTCATCAACCATGCAGTAGTCCATATTTGACATACTGAAAATATTTCAGGCCAAAGAGGCCTTTATCTTGAATGTTCTATACAGACTAATTGAGGTCTTTTGATGTCTCATCAACCGTACGGTAGTCCATATTTTACATACTGAACATATATCAGGCGAAGAGTTCTCAATCTTGAACTTTCTATAGAGACTAATTGACTCCTTATTTGACCTTTTGAACATATTTCCCAATTCACTCCTTCTGATCTCTCATCAACCATGCAGTATTCCATATTTGACATACTGAAAATATTTCAGGCGAAAGAGGCCTTGATCTTGAATTTTCTATAAAGACTAATTGAGGCCTTCTGATTTCTCATCTATCATACGGTAGTCCATATTTTACATACTGAACATATTTCAGGCCAAAGAGTCCTTGATCTTGAATTTTCTATACTGACTAATTGAGGCCTTCTGATTTCTCATCTATCATACAGTTTTCCATATTTTACATACTGAACATATTTCAGGCCAAGAGTTCTCAATCTTGAACTTTCTATAGAGACTAACTGACTCCTTATTTGACCTTTTGAACATATTTCCCAATTCACTCCTTCTGATCTCTCATCAACCATGCAGTAGTCCATATTTGACATACTTAAAATATTTCAAGCTAAAAGAGGCCTTGATCTTGAATTTTCTATACTGACTAATTGAGGCCTTCTGATTTCTCATCTATCATACAGTTTTCCATATTTTACATACTGAACATATTTCAGGCCAAGAGTTCTCAATCTTGAACTTTCTATAGAGACTAAATTACTCCTTATTTGACCTTTTGAACATATTTCCCAATTGACTCCTGATCTCTCATCAACCATGCAGTAGTCCATATTTGACATACTGAAAATATTTCAGGCCAAAGAGTCCTTGATCTTGAATTTTCTATAAAGACTAATTGAGGCCTTCTGATTTCTCATCTATCATACAGTTTTCCATATTTTACATACTGAACATATTTCAGGCCAAGAGTTCTCAATCTTGAACCTTCTATAGAGACTAACTGACTCCTTATTTGACCTTTTGAACATATTTCCCAATTCACTCCTTCTGATCTCTCATCAACCATGCAGTAGTCCATATTTGACATACTGAAAATATTTCAGGCCAAAGAGGCCTTGATCTTGAATGTTCTATACTGACTAATTGAGGCCTTCTGATTTCTCATCTATCATACAGTTTTCCATATTTTACACACTGAACACATTTCAGGCCAAGAGTTCTCAATCTTGAACTTTCTATAGAGACTAATTGACACCTTATTTAAACTTTTGAACATCTTTCCTAATTAACTTCTTCTGATTTCTCATCTATCATACTGTAGTCCATATTAAACATACTGAACATATTTCAGGCCAAGGTGTTCTCAATCTTGAACTTTCTCTAGAGACTAATTGACTCCTTATTTGACCTTTTGAACATATTTCCCAATTCACTCCTTCTGATCTCTCATCAACCATGCAGTAGTCCATATTTGACATACTGAAAATATTTCAGGCGAAAGAGGCCTTGATCTTGAATTTTCTATAAAGACTAATTGAGGCCTTCTGATTTCTCATCTATCATACAGTTTTCCATATTTTATATACTGAACATATTTCAGGCCAAGAGTTCTCAATCTTGAACTTTCTATAGAGACTAACTGACTCCTTATTTGACCTTTTGAACATATTTCCCAATTGACTCCTGATCTCTCATCAACCATGCAGTAGTCCATATTTGACATACTGAAAATATTTCAGGCCAAAGAGGCCTTGATCTTGAATGTTCTATACAGACTAATTGAGGTCTTTTGATGTCTCATCAACCGTACGGTAGTCCATATTTGACATACTGAAAATATTTCAGGCGAAAGAGGCCTTGATCTTGAATTTTCTATAAAGACTAATTGAGGCCTTCTGATTTCTCATCTATCATACGGTAGTCCATATTTTACATACTGAACATATTTCAGGCCAAAGAGTCCTTGATCTTGAATTTTCTATACTGACTAATTGAGGCCTTCTGATTTCTCATCTATCATACAGTTTTCCATATTTTACATACTGAACATATTTCAGGCCAAGAGTTCTCAATCTTGAACTTTGTATAGATACTAATTGACTTCTTATTTAACCTTTTGAACATCTTTCCTAATTGCCTTCTTCTGATTTCTCATCTATCATACGGTAGTCCATATTAAACATACTGAACATATTTCAGGCCAAGAGTTCTCAATCTTGAACTTTCTATAGAGACTAACTGACTCCTTATTTGACCTTTTGAACATATTTCCCAATTGACTCCTGATCTCTCATCAACCATGCAGTAGTCCATATTTGACATACTGAAAATATTTCAGGCCAAAGAGTCCTTGATCTTGAATTTTCTATAAAGACTAATTGAGGCCTTCTGATTTCTCATCTATCATACAGTTTTCCATATTTTACATACTGAACATATTTCAGGCCAAGAGTTCTCAATCTTGAACCTTCTATAGAGACTAACTGACTCCTTATTTGACCTTTTGAACATATTTCCCAATTGACTCCTGATCTCTCATCAACCATGCAGTAGTCCATATTTGACATACTGAAAATATTTCAGGCCAAAGAGTCCTTGATCTTGAATTTTCTATAAAGACTAATTGAGGCCTTCTGATTTCTCATCTATCATACAGTTTTCCATATTTTACATACTGAACATATTTCAGGCCAAGAGTTCTCAATCTTGAACTTTCTATAGAGACTAACTGACTCCTTATTTGACCTTTTGAACATATTTCCCAATTGACTCCTGATCTCTCATCAACCATGCAGTAGTCCATATTTGACATACTGAAAATATTTCAGGCCAAAGAGTCCTTGATCTTGAATTTTCTATAAAGACTAATTGAGGCCTTCTGATTTCTCATCTATCATACAGTTTTCCATATTTTACATACTGAACATATTTCAGGCCAAGAGTTCTCAATCTTGAACCTTCTATAGAGACTAACTGACTCCTTATTTGACCTTTTGAACATATTTCCCAATTCACTCCTTCTGATCTCTCATCAACCATGCAGTAGTCCATATTTGACATACTGAAAATATTTCAGGCCAAAGAGGCCTTGATCTTGAATGTTCTATACTGAGTAATTGAGGCCTTCTGATTTCTCATCTATCATACTGTAGTCCATATTAAACATACTGAACATATTTCAGGCCAAGGTGTTCTCAATCTTGAACTTTCTCTAGAGACTAATTGACTCCTTATTTGACCTTTTGAACATATTTCCCAATTCACTCCTTCTGATCTCTCATCAACCATGCAGTAGTCCATATTTGACATACTGAAAATATTTCAGGCGAAAGAGGCCTTGATCTTGAATTTTCTATAAAGACTAATTGAGGCCTTCTGATTTCTCATCTATCATACAGTTTTCCATATTTTATATACTGAACATATTTCAGGCCAAGAGTTCTCAATCTTGAACTTTCTATAGAGACTAACTGACTCCTTATTTGACCTTTTGAACATATTTCCCAATTGACTCCTGATCTCTCATCAACCATGCAGTAGTCCATATTTGACATACTGAAAATATTTCAGGCCAAAGAGGCCTTGATCTTGAATGTTCTATACAGACTAATTGAGGTCTTTTGATGTCTCATCAACCGTACGGTAGTCCATATTTGACATACTGAAAATATTTCAGGCGAAAGAGGCCTTGATCTTGAATTTTCTATAAAGACTAATTGAGGCCTTCTGATTTCTCATCTATCATACGGTAGTCCATATTTTACATACTGAACATATTTCAGGCCAAAGAGTCCTTGATCTTGAATTTTCTATACTGACTAATTGAGGCCTTCTGATTTCTCATCTATCATACAGTTTTCCATATTTTACATACTGAACATATTTCAGGCCAAGAGTTCTCAATCTTGAACCTTCTATAGAGACTAACTGACTCCTTATTTGACCTTTTGAACATATTTCCCAATTCACTCCTGATCTCTCATCAACCATGCAGTAGTCCATATTTGACATACTGAAAATATTTCAGGCCAAAGAGGAATTGATCTTGAATGTTCTATACAGACTAATTGAGGTCTTTTGATGTCTCATCAACCGTACGGTAGTCCATATTTTACATACTGAACATATTTCAGGACAAGCGTTCTCAATCTTGAACTTTGTATAGATACTAATTGACTTCTTATTTAACCTTTTGAACATCTTTCCTAATTGCCTTCTTCTGATTTCTCATCTATCATACGGTAGTCCATATTAAACATACTGAACATATTTCAGGCCAAGGTGTTCTCAATCTTGAACTTTCTATAGAGACTAATTGATTCCTTATTTGACCTTTTGAACATATTTCCCAATTCACTCCTTCTGATCTCTCATCAACCATGCAGTAGTCCATATTTGACATACTGAATATATTTCAAGCTAAAAGAGGCCTTGATCTTGAATTTTCTATACTGACTAATTGAGGCCTTCTGATTTCTCATCTATCATACAGTTTTCCACATTTTACATACTGAACATATTTCAGGCCAAGAGTTCTCAATCTTGAACTTTCTATAGAGACTAAATGACTCCTTATTTGACCTTTTGAACATATTTCCCAATTGACTCCTGATCTCTCATCAACCATGCAGTAGTCCATATTTGACATACTGAAAATATTTCAGGCCAAAGAGTCCTTGATCTTGAATTTTCTATAAAGACTAATTGAGGCCTTCTGATTTCTCATCTATCATACAGTTTTCCATATTTTACATACTGAACATATTTCAGGCCAAGAGTTCTCAATCTTGAACCTTCTATAGAGACTAACTGACTCCTTATTTGACCTTTTGAACATATTTCCCAATTCACTCCTTCTGATCTCTCATCAACCATGCAGTAGTCCATATTTGACATACTGAAAATATTTCAGGCCAAAGAGGCCTTGATCTTGAATGTTCTATACTGAGTAATTGAGGCCTTCTGATTTCTCATCTATCATACAGTTTTCCATATTTTACATACTGAACATATTTCAGGCCAAGAGTTCTCAATCTTGAACTTTCTATAGAGACTAACTGACTCCTTATTTGACCTTTTGAACATATTTCCCAATTGACTCCTGATCTCTCATCAACCATGCAGTAGTCCATATTTGACATACTGAAAATATTTCAGGCCAAAGAGTCCTTGATCTTGAATTTTCTATAAAGACTAATTGAGGCCTTCTGATTTCTCATCTATCATACAGTTTTCCATATTTTACATACTGAACATATTTCAGGCCAAGAGTTCTCAATCTTGAACCTTCTATAGAGACTAACTGACTCCTTATTTGACCTTTTGAACATATTTCCCAATTGACTCCTGATCTCTCATCAACCATGCAGTAGTCCATATTTGACATACTGAAAATATTTCAGGCCAAAGAGTCCTTGATCTTGAATTTTCTATAAAGACTAATTGAGGCCTTCTGATTTCTCATCTATCATACAGTTTTCCATATTTTACATACTGAACATATTTCAGGCCAAGAGTTCTCAATCTTGAACTTTCTATAGAGACTAAATGACTCCTTATTTGACCTTTTGAACATATTTCCCAATTGACTCCTGATCTCTCATCAACCATGCAGTAGTCCATATTTGACATACTGAAAATATTTCAGGCCAAAGAGTCCTTGATCTTGAATTTTCTATAAAGACTAATTGAGGCCTTCTGATTTCTCATCTATCATACAGTTTTCCATATTTTACATACTGAACATATTTCAGGCCAAGAGTTCTCAATCTTGAACCTTCTATAGAGACTAACTGACTCCTTATTTGACCTTTTGAACATATTTCCCAATTCACTCCTTCTGATCTCTCATCAACCATGCAGTAGTCCATATTTGACATACTGAAAATATTTCAGGCCAAAGAGGCCTTGATCTTGAATGTTCTATACTGAGTAATTGAGGCCTTCTGATTTCTCATCTATCATACAGTTTTCCATATTTTACACACTGAACATATTTCAGGCCAAGAGTTCTCAATCTTGAACTTTCTATAGAGACTAATTGACTCCTTATTTAAACTTTTGAACATCTTTCCTAATTGACTTCTTCTGATTTCTCATCTATCATACTGTAGTCCATATTAAACATACTGAACATATTTCAGGCCAAGGTGTTCTCAATCTTGAACTTTCTCTAGAGACTAATTGACTCCTTATTTGACCTTTTGAACATATTTCCCAATTCACTCCTTCTGATCTCTCATTAACCATGCAGTAGTCCATATTTGACATACTGAAAATATTTCAGGCGAAAGAGGCCTTGATCTTGAATTTTCTATAAAGACTAATTGAGGCCTTCTGATTTCTCATCTATCATACAGTTTTCCATATTTTACATACTGAACATATTTCAGGCCAAGAGTTCTCAATCTTGAACTTTCTATAGAGACTAACTGACTCCTTATTTGACCTTTTGAACATATTTCCCAATTCACTCCTTCTGATCTCTCATCAACCATGCAGTATTCCATATTTGACATACTGAAAATATTTCAGGCGAAAGAGGCCTTGATCTTGAATGTTCTATACTGAGTAATTGAGGCCTTCTGATTTCTCATCTATCATACGGTAGTCCATATTTTACATACTGAACATATTTCAGGACAAGCGTTCTCAATCTTGAACTTTGTATAGATACTAATTGACTTCTTATTTAACCTTTTGAACATCTTTCCTAATTGCCTTCTTCTGATTTCTCATCTATCATACGGTAGTCCATATTAAACATACTGAACATATTTCAGGCCAAGGTGTTCTCAATCTTGAACTTTCTATAGAGACTAATTGATTCCTTATTTGACCTTTTGAACATATTTCCCAATTCACTCCTTCTGATCTCTCATCAACCATGCAGTAGTCCATATTTGACATACTAAAAATATTTCAAGCTAAAAGAGGCCTTGATCTTGAATTTTCTATACTGACTAATTGAGGCCTTCTGATTTCTCATCTATCATACAGTTTTCCATATTTTACATACTGAACATATTTCAGGCCAAGAGTTCTCAATCTTGAACTTTCTATAGAGACTAAATGACTCCTTATTTGACCTTTTGAACATATTTCCCAATTGACTCCTGATCTCTCATCAACCATGCAGTAGTCCATATTTGACATACTGAAAATATTTCAGGCCAAAGAGTCCTTGATCTTGAATTTTCTATAAAGACTAATTGAGGCCTTCTGATTTCTCATCTATCATACAGTTTTCCATATTTTACATACTGAACATATTTCAGGCCAAGAGTTCTCAATCTTGAACCTTCTATAGAGACTAACTGACTCCTTATTTGACCTTTTGAACATATTTCCCAATTCACTCCTTCTGATCTCTCATCAACCATGCAGTAGTCCATATTTGACATACTGAAAATATTTCAGGCCAAAGAGGCCTTGATCTTGAATGTTCTATACTGAGTAATTGAGGCCTTCTGATTTCTCATCTATCATACAGTTTTCCATATTTTACACACTGAACATATTTCAGGCCAAGAGTTCTCAATCTTGAACTTTCTATAGAGACTAATTGACTCCTTATTTAAACTTTTGAACATCTTTCCTAATTGACTTCTTCTGATTTCTCATCTATCATACTGTAGTCCATATTAAACATACTGAACATATTTCAGGCCAAGGTGTTCTCAATCTTGAACTTTCTCTAGAGACTAATTGACTCCTTATTTGACCTTTTGAACATATTTCCCAATTCACTCCTTCTGATCTCTCATCAACCATGCAGTAGTCCATATTTGACATACTGAAAATATTTCAGGCGAAAGAGGCCTTGATCTTGAATTTTCTATAAAGACTAATTGAGGCCTTCTGATTTCTCATCTATCATACAGTTTTCCATATTTTACATACTGAACATATTTCAGGCCAAGAGTTCTCAATCTTGAACTTTCTATAGAGACTAACTGACTCCTTATTTGACCTTTTGAACATATTTCCCAATTGACTCCTGATCTCTCATCAACCATGCAGTAGTCCATATTTGACATACTGAAAATATTTCAGGCCAAAGAGTCCTTGATCTTGAATTTTCTATAAAGACTAATTGAGGCCTTCTGATTTCTCATCTATCATACTGTAGTCCATATTAAACATACTGAACATATTTCAGGCCAAGGTGTTCTCAATCTTGAACTTTCTCTAGAGACTAATTGACTCCTTATTTGACCTTTTGAACATATTTCCCAATTCACTCCTTCTGATCTCTCATCAACCATGCAGTAGTCCATATTTGACATACTGAAAATATTTCAGGCCAAAGAGGCCTTGATCTTGAATGTTCTATACTGAGTAATTGAGGCCTTCTGATTTCTCATCTATCATACAGTTGTCCATATTTTACACACTGAACATATTTCAGGCCAAGAGTTCTCAATCTTGAACTTTCTATAGAGACTAATTGACTCCTTATTTAAACTTTTGAACATCTTTCCTAATTGACTTCTTCTGATTTCTCATCTATCATACTGTAGTCCATATTAAACATACTGAACATATTTCAGGCCAAGGTGTTCTCAATCTTGAACTTTCTCTAGAGACTAATTGACTCATTATTTGACCTTTTGAACATATTTCCCAATTCACTCCTTCTGATCTCTCATCAACCATGCAGTAGTCCATATTTGACATACTGAAAATATTTCAGGCCAAAGAGGCCTTGATCTTGAATGTTCTATACTGAGTAATTGAGGCCTTCTGATTTCTCATCTATCATACAGTTTTCCATATTTTACACACTGAACATATTTCAGGCCAAGAGTTCTCAATCTTGAACTTTCTATAGAGACTAATTGACTCCTTATTTAAACTTTTGAACATCTTTCCTAATTGACTTCTTCTGATTTCTCATCTATCATACTGTAGTCCATATTAAACATACTGAACATATTTCAGGCCAAGGTGTTCTCAATCTTGAACTTTCTCTAGAGACTAATTGACTCCTTATTTGACCTTTTGAACATATTTCCCAATTCACTCCTTCTGATCTCTCATCAACCATGCAGTAGTCCATATTTGACATACTGAAAATATTTCAGGCCAAAGAGGCCTTGATCTTGAATGTTCTATACTGAGTAATTGAGGCCTTCTGATTTCTCATCTATCATACAGTTTTCCATATTTTACACACTGAACATATTTCAGGCCAAGAGTTCTCAATCTTGAACTTTCTATAGAGACTAATTGACTCCTTATTTAAACTTTTGAACATCTTTCCTAATTGACTTCTTCTGATTTCTCATCTATCATACTGTAGTCCATATTAAACATACTGAACATATTTCAGGCCAAGGTGTTCTCAATCTTGAACTTTCTCTAGAGACTAATTGACTCCTTATTTGACCTTTTGAACATATTTCCCAATTCACTCCTTCTGATCTCTCATCAACCATGCAGTAGTCCATATTTGACATACTGAAAATATTTCAGGCGAAAGAGGCCTTGATCTTGAATTTTCTATAAAGACTAATTGAGGCCTTCTGATTTCTCATCTATCATACAGTTTTCCATATTTTACATACTGAACATATTTCAGGCCAAGAGTTCTCAATCTTGAACTTTCTATAGAGACTAACTGACTCCTTATTTGACCTTTTGAACATATTTCCCAATTCACTCCTTCTGATCTCTCATCAACCATGCAGTATTCCATATTTGACATACTGAAAATATTTCAGGCGAAAGAGGCCTTGATCTTGAATTTTCTATACTGAGTAATTGAGGCCTTCTGATTTCTCATCTATCATACGGTAGTCCATATTTTACATACTGAACATATTTCAGGACAAGAGTTCTCAATCTTGAACCTTCTATAGAGACTAACTGACTCCTTTTTTGACCTTTTGAACATATTTCCCAATTCACTCCTTCTGATCTCTCATTAACCATGCAGTAGTCCATATTTGACATACTGAAAATATTTCAAGCTAAAAGAGGCCTTGATCTTGAATTTTCTATACTGACTAATTGAGGCCTTCTGATTTCTCATCTATCATACAGTTTTCCATATTTTACATACTGAACATATTTCAGGCCAAGAGTTCTCAATCTTGAACTTTCTATAGAGACTAACTGACTCCTTATTTGACCTTTTGAACATATTTCCCAATTGACTCCTGATCTCTCATCAACCATGCAGTAGTCCATATTTGACATACTGAAAATATTTCAGGCCAAAGAGGCCTTTATCTTGAATGTTCTATACAGACTAATTGAGGTCTTTTGATGTCTCATCAACCGTACGGTAGTCCATATTTTACATACTGAACATATATCAGGCGAAGAGTTCTCAATCTTGAACTTTCTATAGAGACTAATTGACTCCTTATTTGACCTTTTGAACATATTTCCCAATTCACTCCTTCTGATCTCTCATCAACCATGCAGTATTCCATATTTGACATACTGAAAATATTTCAGGCGAAAGAGGCCTTGATCTTGAATTTTCTATAAAGACTAATTGAGGCCTTCTGATTTCTCATCTATCATACGGTAGTCCATATTTTACATACTGAACATATTTCAGGCCAAAGAGTCCTTGATCTTGAATTTTCTATACTGACTAATTGAGGCCTTCTGATTTCTCATCTATCATACAGTTTTCCATATTTTACATACTGAACATATTTCAGGCCAAGAGTTCTCAATCTTGAACTTTCTATAGAGACTAACTGACTCCTTATTTGACCTTTTGAACATATTTCCCAATTCACTCCTTCTGATCTCTCATCAACCATGCAGTAGTCCATATTTGACATACTTAAAATATTTCAAGCTAAAAGAGGCCTTGATCTTGAATTTTCTATACTGACTAATTGAGGCCTTCTGATTTCTCATCTATCATACAGTTTTCCATATTTTACATACTGAACATATTTCAGGCCAAGAGTTCTCAATCTTGAACTTTCTATAGAGACTAAATTACTCCTTATTTGACCTTTTGAACATATTTCCCAATTGACTCCTGATCTCTCATCAACCATGCAGTAGTCCATATTTGACATACTGAAAATATTTCAGGCCAAAGAGTCCTTGATCTTGAATTTTCTATAAAGACTAATTGAGGCCTTCTGATTTCTCATCTATCATACAGTTTTCCATATTTTACATACTGAACATATTTCAGGCCAAGAGTTCTCAATCTTGAACCTTCTATAGAGACTAACTGACTCCTTATTTGACCTTTTGAACATATTTCCCAATTCACTCCTTCTGATCTCTCATCAACCATGCAGTAGTCCATATTTGACATACTGAAAATATTTCAGGCCAAAGAGGCCTTGATCTTGAATGTTCTATACTGACTAATTGAGGCCTTCTGATTTCTCATCTATCATACAGTTTTCCATATTTTACACACTGAACACATTTCAGGCCAAGAGTTCTCAATCTTGAACTTTCTATAGAGACTAATTGACACCTTATTTAAACTTTTGAACATCTTTCCTAATTAACTTCTTCTGATTTCTTATATATCATACTGTAGTCCATATTAAACATACTGAACATATTTCAGGCCAAGGTGTTCTCAATCTTGAACTTTCTCTAGAGACTAATTGACTCCTTATTTGACCTTTTGAACATATTTCCCAATTCACTCCTTCTGATCTCTCATCAACCATGCAGTAGTCCATATTTGACATACTGAAAATATTTCAGGCGAAAGAGGCCTTGATCTTGAATTTTCTATAAAGACTAATTGAGGCCTTCTGATTTCTCATCTATCATACAGTTTTCCAAATTTTACATACTGAACATATTTCAGGCCAAGAGTTCTCAATCTTGAACTTTCTATAGAGACTAATTGACTCCTTATTTAAACTTTTGAACATCTTTCCTAATTGACTTCTTCTGATTTCTCATCTATCATACTGTAGTCCATATTAAACATACTGAACATATTTCAGGCCAAGGTGTTCTCAATCTTGAACTTTCTCTAGAGACTAATTGACTCCTTATTTGACCTTTTGAACATATTTCCCAATTCACTCCTTCTGATCTCTCATCAACCATGCAGTAGTCCATATTTGACATACTGAAAATATTTCAGGCGAAAGAGGCCTTGATCTTGAATTTTCTATAAAGACTAATTGAGGCCTTCTGATTTCTCATCTATCATACAGTTTTCCATATTTTACATACTGAACATATTTCAGGCCAAGAGTTCTCAATCTTGAACTTTCTATAGAGACTAACTGACTCCTTATTTGACCTTTTGAACATATTTCCCAATTGACTCCTGATCTCTCATCAACCATGCAGTAGTCCATATTTGACATACTGAAAATATTTCAGGCCAAAGAGGCCTTGATCTTGAATGTTCTATACAGACTAATTGAGGTCTTTTGATGTCTCATCAACCGTACGGTAGTCCATATTTGACATACTGAAAATATTTCAGGCGAAAGAGGCCTTGATCTTGAATTTTCTATAAAGACTAATTGAGGCCTTCTGATTTCTCATCTATCATACGGTAGTCCATATTTTACATACTGAACATATTTCAGGCCAAAGAGTCCTTGATCTTTTATTTTCTATACTGACTAATTGAGGCCTTCTGATTTCTCATCTATCATACAGTTTTCCATATTTTACATACTGAACATATTTCAGGCCAAGAGTTCTCAATCTTGAACCTTCTATAGAGACTAACTGACTCCTTATTTGACCTTTTGAACATATTTCCCAATTCACTCCTGATCTCTCATCAACCATGCAGTAGTCCATATTTGACATACTGAAAATATTTCAGGCCAAAGAGGAATTGATCTTGAATGTTCTATACAGACTAATTGAGGTCTTTTGATGTCTCATCAACCGTACGGTAGTCCATATTTTACATACTGAACATATTTCAGGACAAGCGTTCTCAATCTTGAACTTTGTATAGATACTAATTGACTTCTTATTTAACCTTTTGAACATCTTTCCTAATTGCCTTCTTCTGATTTCTCATCTATCATACGGTAGTCCATATTAAACATACTGAACATATTTCAGGCCAAGGTGTTCTCAATCTTGAACTTTCTATAGAGACTAATTGATTCCTTATTTGACCTTTTGAACATATTTCCCAATTCACTCCTTCTGATCTCTCATCAACCATGCAGTAGTCCATATTTGACATACTGAAAATATTTCAAGCTAAAAGAGGCCTTGATCTTGAATTTTCTATACTGACTAATTGAGGCCTTCTGATTTCTCATCTATCATACAGTTTTCCATATTTTACATACTGAACATATTTCAGGCCAAGAGTTCTCAATCTTGAACTTTCTATAGAGACTAAATGACTCCTTATTTGACCTTTTGAACATATTTCCCAATTGACTCCTGATCTCTCATCAACCATGCAGTAGTCCATATTTGACATACTGAAAATATTTCAGGCCAAAGAGTCCTTGATCTTGAATTTTCTATAAAGACTAATTGAGGCCTTCTGATTTCTCATCTATCATACAGTTTTCCATATTTTACATACTGAACATATTTCAGGCCAAGAGTTCTCAATCTTGAACCTTCTATAGAGACTAACTGACTCCTTATTTGACCTTTTGAACATATTTCCCAATTCACTCCTTCTGATCTCTCATCAACCATGCAGTAGTCCATATTTGACATACTGAAAATATTTCAGGCCAAAGAGGCCTTGATCTTGAATGTTCTATACTGAGTAATTGAGGCCTTCTGATTTCTCATCTATCATACAGTTTTCCATATTTTACACACTGAACATATTTCAGGCCAAGAGTTCTCAATCTTGAACTTTCTATAGAGACTAATTGACTCCTTATTTAAACTTTTGAACATCTTTCCTAATTGACTTCTTCTGATTTCTCATCTATCATACTGTAGTCCATATTAAACATACTGAACATATTTCAGGCCAAGGTGTTCTCAATCTTGAACTTTCTCTAGAGACTAATTGACTCCTTATTTGACCTTTTGAACATATTTCCCAATTCACTCCTTCTGATCTCTCATCAACCATGCAGTAGTCCATATTTGACATACTGAAAATATTTCAGGCGAAAGAGGCCTTGATCTTGAATTTTCTATAAAGACTAATTGAGGCCTTCTGATTTCTCATCTATCATACAGTTTTCCATATTTTCCATACTGAACATATTTCAGGCCAAGAGTTCTCAATCTTGAACTTTCTATAGAGACTAACTGACTCCTTATTTGACCTTTTGAACATATTTCCCAATTGACTCCTGATCTCTCATCAACCATGCAGTAGTCCATATTTGACATACTGAAAATATTTCAGGCCAAAGAGTCCTTGATCTTGAATTTTCTATAAAGACTAATTGAGGCCTTCTGATTTCTCATCTATCATACAGTTTTCCATATTTTACATACTGAACATATTTCAGGCCAAGAGTTCTCAATCTTGAACCTTCTATAGAGACTAACTGACTCCTTATTTGACCTTTTGAACATATTTCCCAATTCACTCCTTCTGATCTCTCATCAACCATGCAGTAGTCCATATTTGACATACTGAAAATATTTCAGGCCAAAGAGGCCTTGATCTTGAATGTTCTATACTGAGTAATTGAGGCCTTCTGATTTCTCATCTATCATACAGTTTTCCATATTTTACACACTGAACATATTTCAGGCCAAGAGTTCTCAATCTTGAACTTTCTATAGAGACTAATTGACTCCTTATTTAAACTTTTGAACATCTTTCCTAATTGACTTCTTCTGATTTCTCATCTATCATACTGTAGTCCATATTAAACATACTGAACATATTTCAGGCCAAGGTGTTCTCAATCTTGAACTTTCTCTAGAGACTAATTGACTCCTTATTTGACCTTTTGAACATATTTCCCAATTCACTCCTTCTGATCTCTCATCAACCATGCAGTAGTCCATATTTGACATACTGAAAATATTTCAGGCCAAAGAGGCCTTGATCTTGAATGTTCTATACTGAGTAATTGAGGCCTTCTGATTTCTCATCTATCATACAGTTGTCCATATTTTACACACTGAACATATTTCAGGCGAAAGAGGCCTTGATCTTGAATTTTCTATAAAGACTAATTGAGGCCTTCTGATTTCTCATCTATCATACGGTAGTCCATATTTTACATACTGAACATATTTCAGGCCAAAGAGTCCTTGATCTTTTATTTTCTATACTGACTAATTGAGGCCTTCTGATTTCTCATCTATCATACAGTTTTCCATATTTTACATACTGAACATATTTCAGGCCAAGAGTTCTCAATCTTGAACCTTCTATAGAGACTAACTGACTCCTTATTTGACCTTTTGAACATATTTCCCAATTCACTCCTGATCTCTCATCAACCATGCAGTAGTCCATATTTGACATACTGAAAATATTTCAGGCCAAAGAGGAATTGATCTTGAATGTTCTATACAGACTAATTGAGGTCTTTTGATGTCTCATCAACCGTACGGTAGTCCATATTTTACATACTGAACATATTTCAGGACAAGCGTTCTCAATCTTGAACTTTGTATAGATACTAATTGACTTCTTATTTAACCTTTTGAACATCTTTCCTAATTGCCTTCTTCTGATTTCTCATCTATCATACGGTAGTCCATATTAAACATACTGAACATATTTCAGGCCAAGGTGTTCTCAATCTTGAACTTTCTATAGAGACTAATTGATTCCTTATTTGACCTTTTGAACATATTTCCCAATTCACTCCTTCTGATCTCTCATCAACCATGCAGTAGTCCATATTTGACATACTGAAAATATTTCAAGCTAAAAGAGGCCTTGATCTTGAATTTTCTATACTGACTAATTGAGGCCTTCTGATTTCTCATCTATCATACAGTTTTCCATATTTTACATACTGAACATATTTCAGGCCAAGAGTTCTCAATCTTGAACTTTCTATAGAGACTAAATGACTCCTTATTTGACCTTTTGAACATATTTCCCAATTGACTCCTGATCTCTCATCAACCATGCAGTAGTCCATATTTGACATACTGAAAATATTTCAGGCCAAAGAGTCCTTGATCTTGAATTTTCTATAAAGACTAATTGAGGCCTTCTGATTTCTCATCTATCATACAGTTTTCCATATTTTACATACTGAACATATTTCAGGCCAAGAGTTCTCAATCTTGAACCTTCTATAGAGACTAACTGACTCCTTATTTGACCTTTTGAACATATTTCCCAATTCACTCCTTCTGATCTCTCATCAACCATGCAGTAGTCCATATTTGACATACTGAAAATATTTCAGGCCAAAGAGGCCTTGATCTTGAATGTTCTATACTGAGTAATTGAGGCCTTCTGATTTCTCATCTATCATACAGTTTTCCATATTTTACACACTGAACATATTTCAGGCCAAGAGTTCTCAATCTTGAACTTTCTATAGAGACTAATTGACTCCTTATTTAAACTTTTGAACATCTTTCCTAATTGACTTCTTCTGATTTCTCATCTATCATACTGTAGTCCATATTAAACATACTGAACATATTTCAGGCCAAGGTGTTCTCAATCTTGAACTTTCTCTAGAGACTAATTGACTCCTTATTTGACCTTTTGAACATATTTCCCAATTCACTCCTTCTGATCTCTCATCAACCATGCAGTAGTCCATATTTGACATACTGAAAATATTTCAGGCGAAAGAGGCCTTGATCTTGAATTTTCTATAAAGACTAATTGAGGCCTTCTGATTTCTCATCTATCATACAGTTTTCCATATTTTCCATACTGAACATATTTCAGGCCAAGAGTTCTCAATCTTGAACTTTCTATAGAGACTAACTGACTCCTTATTTGACCTTTTGAACATATTTCCCAATTGACTCCTGATCTCTCATCAACCATGCAGTAGTCCATATTTGACATACTGAAAATATTTCAGGCCAAAGAGTCCTTGATCTTGAATTTTCTATAAAGACTAATTGAGGCCTTCTGATTTCTCATCTATCATACAGTTTTCCATATTTTACATACTGAACATATTTCAGGCCAAGAGTTCTCAATCTTGAACCTTCTATAGAGACTAACTGACTCCTTATTTGACCTTTTGAACATATTTCCCAATTCACTCCTTCTGATCTCTCATCAACCATGCAGTAGTCCATATTTGACATACTGAAAATATTTCAGGCCAAAGAGGCCTTGATCTTGAATGTTCTATACTGAGTAATTGAGGCCTTCTGATTTCTCATCTATCATACAGTTTTCCATATTTTACACACTGAACATATTTCAGGCCAAGAGTTCTCAATCTTGAACTTTCTATAGAGACTAATTGACTCCTTATTTAAACTTTTGAACATCTTTCCTAATTGACTTCTTCTGATTTCTCATCTATCATACTGTAGTCCATATTAAACATACTGAACATATTTCAGGCCAAGGTGTTCTCAATCTTGAACTTTCTCTAGAGACTAATTGACTCCTTATTTGACCTTTTGAACATATTTCCCAATTCACTCCTTCTGATCTCTCATCAACCATGCAGTAGTCCATATTTGACATACTGAAAATATTTCAGGCCAAAGAGGCCTTGATCTTGAATGTTCTATACTGAGTAATTGAGGCCTTCTGATTTCTCATCTATCATACAGTTGTCCATATTTTACACACTGAACATATTTCAGGCCAAGAGTTCTCAATCTTGAACTTTCTATAGAGACTAATTGACTCCTTATTTAAACTTTTGAACATCTTTCCTAATTGACTTCTTCTGATTTCTCATCTATCATACTGTAGTCCATATTAAACATACTGAACATATTTCAGGCCAAGGTGTTCTCAATCTTGAACTTTCTCTAGAGACTAATTGACTCCTTATTTGACCTTTTGAACATATTTCCCAATTCACTCCTTCTGATCTCTCATCAACCATGCAGTAGTCCATATTTGACATACTGAAAATATTTCAGGCCAAAGAGGCCTTGATCTTGAATGTTCTATACTGAGTAATTGAGGCCTTCTGATTTCTCATCTATCATACAGTTTTCCATATTTTACACACTGAACATATTTCAGGCCAAGAGTTCTCAATCTTGAACTTTCTATAGAGACTAATTGACTCCTTATTTAAACTTTTGAACATCTTTCCTAATTGACTTCTTCTGATTTCTCATCTATCATACTGTAGTCCATATTAAACATACTGAACATATTTCAGGCCAAGGTGTTCTCAATCTTGAACTTTCTCTAGAGACTAATTGACTCCTTATTTGACCTTTTGAACATATTTCCCAATTCACTCCTTCTGATCTCTCATCAACCATGCAGTAGTCCATATTTGACATACTGAAAATATTTCAGGCCAAAGAGGCCTTGATCTTGAATGTTCTATACAGACTAATTGAGGTCTTTTGATGTCTCATCAACCGTACGGTAGTCCATATTTGACATACTGAAAATATTTCAGGCGAAAGAGGCCTTGATCTTGAATTTTCTATAAAGACTAATTGAGGCCTTCTGATTTCTCATCTATCATACGGTAGTCCATATTTTACATACTGAACATATTTCAGGCCAAAGAGTCCTTGATCTTGAATTTTCTATACTGACTAATTGAGGCCTTCTGATTTCTCATCTATCATACAGTTTTCCATATTTTACATACTGAACATATTTCAGGCCAAGAGTTCTCAATCTTGAACCTTCTATAGAGACTAACTGACTCCTTATTTGACCTTTTGAACATATTTCCCAATTCACTCCTTCTGATCTCTCATCAACCATGCAGTAGTCCATATTTCACATACTGAAAATATTTCAAGCTAAAAGAGGCCTTGATCTTGAATTTTCTATACTGACTAATTGAGGCCTTCTGATTTCTCATCTATCATACAGTTTTCCATATTTTACATACTTAACATATTTCAGGCCAAGAGTTCTCAATCTTGAACTTTCTATAGAGACTAAATGACTCCTTATTTGACCTTTTGAACATATTTCTCAATTGACTCCTGATCTCTCATCAACCATGCAGTAGTCCATATTTGACATACTGAAAATATTTCAGGCCAAAGAGGCCTTGATCTTGAATGTTCTATACAGACTAATTGAGGTCTTTTGATGTCTCATCAACCGTACGGTAGTCCATATTTTACATACTGAACATATTTCAGGACAAGCGTTCTCAATCTTGAACTTTGTATAGATACTAATTGACTTCTTATTTAACCTTTTGAACATCTTTCCTAATTGCCTTCTTCTGATTTCTCATCTATCATACTGTAGTCCATATTAAACATATTGAACATATTTCAGGCCAAGGTGTTCTCAATCTTGAACTTTCTCTAGAGACTAATTGACTCCTTATTTGACCTTTTGAACATATTTCCCAATTCACTCCTTCTGATCTCTCATCAACCATGCAGTAGTCCATATTTGACATACTGAAAATATTTCAGGCCAAAGAGGCCTTGATCTTGAATGTTCTATACTGAGTAATTGAGGCCTTCTGATTTCTCATCTATCATACAGTTGTCCATATTTTACACACTGAACATATTTCAGGCCAAGAGTTCTCAATCTTGAACTTTCTATAGAGACTAATTGACTCCTTATTTAAACTTTTGAACATCTTTCCTAATTGACTTCTTCTGATTTCTCATCTATCATACTGTAGTCCATATTAAACATACTGAACATATTTCAGGCCAAGGTGTTCTCAATCTTGAACTTTCTCTAGAGACTAATTGACTCCTTATTTGACCTTTTGAACATATTTCCCAATTCACTCCTTCTGATCTCTCATCAACCATGCAGTAGTCCATATTTGACATACTGAAAATATTTCAGGCCAAAGAGGCCTTGATCTTGAATGTTCTATACTGAGTAATTGAGGCCTTCTGATTTCTCATCTATCATACAGTTTTCCATATTTTACACACTGAACATATTTCAGGCCAAGAGTTCTCAATCTTGAACTTTCTATAGAGACTAATTGACTCCTTATTTAAACTTTTGAACATCTTTCCTAATTGACTTCTTCTGATTTCTCATCTATCATACTGTAGTCCATATTAAACATACTGAACATATTTCAGGCCAAGGTGTTCTCAATCTTGAACTTTCTCTAGAGACTAATTGACTCCTTATTTGACCTTTTGAACATATTTCCCAATTCACTCCTTCTGATCTCTCATCAACCATGCAGTAGTCCATATTTGACATACTGAAAATATTTCAGGCCAAAGAGGCCTTGATCTTGAATGTTCTATACAGACTAATTGAGGTCTTTTGATGTCTCATCAACCGTACGGTAGTCCATATTTGACATACTGAAAATATTTCAGGCGAAAGAGGCCTTGATCTTGAATTTTCTATAAAGACTAATTGAGGCCTTCTGATTTCTCATCTATCATACGGTAGTCCATATTTTACATACTGAACATATTTCAGGCCAAAGAGTCCTTGATCTTGAATTTTCTATACTGACTAATTGAGGCCTTCTGATTTCTCATCTATCATACAGTTTTCCATATTTTACATACTTAACATATTTCAGGCCAAGAGTTCTCAATCTTGAACTTTCTATAGAGACTAAATGACTCCTTATTTGACCTTTTGAACATATTTCTCAATTGACTCCTGATCTCTCATCAACCATGCAGTAGTCCATATTTGACATACTGAAAATATTTCAGGCCAAAGAGGCCTTGATCTTGAATGTTCTATACAGACTAATTGAGGTCTTTTGATGTCTCATCAACCGTACGGTAGTCCATATTTTACATACTGAACATATTTCAGGACAAGCGTTCTCAATCTTGAACTTTGTATAGATACTAATTGACTTCTTATTTAACCTTTTGAACATCTTTCCTAATTGCCTTCTTCTGATTTCTCATCTATCATACGGTAGTCCATATTAAACATACTGAACATATTTCAGGCCAAGGTGTTCTCAATCTTGAACTTTCTATAGAGACTAATTGATTCCTTATTTGACCTTTTGAACATATTTCCCAATTCACTCCTTCTGATCTCTCATCAATCATGCAGTAGTCCATATTTGACATACTGAAAATATTTCAAGCTAAAAGAGTCCTTGATCTTGAATTTGCTATACTGACTAATTGAGGCCTTCTAATTTCTCATCTATCATACGGTAGTCCATATTAAACATACTGAACATATTTCAGGCCAAGGTGTTCTTAATCTTGAACTTTCTATAGAGACTAATTGATTCCTTATTTGACCTTTTGAACATATTTCCCAATTCACTCCTTCTGATCTCTCATCAACCATGCAGTAGTCCATATTTGACATACTGAAAATATTTCAAGCTAAAAGAGGCCTTGATCTTGAATTTTCTATACAGACTAATCGAAATCTTTTGATATCTCATTAATCAGACGGTAGTCCATATTTTACATACTGAACATATTTCAGGCCAAGGAGTTCTCAATCTTGACCTTTCTATAGAGACTAATTCACTCCTTATTTGACCTTTTCAACATCTTTCCTAATTGACCCTTTCTGATGTCTCAAACCAAACAGTAGTCCATATTTGACATACTGAACATATTTCAGGCCAAAGAGTCCTTGATCTTGACTTTTCTATACTGACTAATTGAGGCCTTCTGATTTCTCATCTATCATACGGTAGTCCATATTTTACATACTGAACATATTTCAGGACAAGAGTTCTCAATCTTGAACTTCTATAGAGACTAACTGACTCCTTTTTTGACCTTTTGAACATATTTCCCAATTCACTCCTTCTGATCTCTCATCAACCATGCAGTAGTCCATATTTGACATACTGAAAATATTTCAAGCTAAAAGAGGCCTTGATCTTGAATTTTCTATACTGACTAATTGAGGCCTTCTGATTTCTCATCTATCATACAGTTTTCCATATTTTACATACTGAACATATTTCAGGCCAAGAGTTCTCAATCTTGAACTTTCTATAGAGACTAATTGATTCCTTATTTGACCTTTTGAACATATTTCCCAATTCACTCCTTCTGATCTCTCACCAACCATGCAGTAGTCCATATTTGACATACTGAAAATATTTCAAGCTAAAAGAGTCCTTGATCTTGAATTTTCTATACTGACTAATTGAGGCCTTCTGATTTCTCATCTATCATACGGTAGTCCATATTAAACATACTGAACATATTTCAGGCCAAGGTGTTCTCAATCTTGAACTTTCTATAGAGACTAATTGATTCCTTATTTTACCTTTTGAACATATTTCCCAATTCACTCCTTCTGATCTCTCATCAACCATGCAGTAGTCCATATTTGACATACTGAAAATATTTCAAGCTAAAAGAGTCCTTGATCTTGAATTTTCTATACTGACTAATTGAGGCCTTCTGATTTCTCATCTATCATACAGTTTTCCATATTTTACATACTTAACATATTTCAGGCCAAGAGTTCTCAATCTTGAACTTTCTATAGAGACTAAATGACTCCTTATTTGACCTTTTGAACATATTTCTCAATTGACTCCTGATCTCTCATCAACCATGCAGTAGTCCATATTTGACATACTGAAAATATTTCAGGCCAAAGAGGCCTTGATCTTGAATGTTCTATACAGACTAATTGAGGTCTTTTGATGTCTCATCAACCGTACGGTAGTCCATATTTTACATACTGAACATATTTCAGGACAAGCGTTCTCAATCTTGAACTTTGTATAGATACTAATTGACTTCTTATTTAACCTTTTGAACATCTTTCCTAATTGCCTTCTTCTGATTTCTCATCTATCATACGGTAGTCCATATTAAACATACTGAACATATTTCAGGCCAAGGTGTTCTCAATCTTGAACTTTCTATAGAGACTAATTGATTCCTTATTTGACCTTTTGAACATATTTCCCAATTCACTCCTTCTGATCTCTCATCAATCATGCAGTAGTCCATATTTGACATACTGAAAAAATTTCAAGCTAAAAGAGTCCTTGATCTTGAATTTGCTATACTGACTAATTGAGGCCTTCTAATTTCTCATCTATCATACGGTAGTCCATATTAAACATACTGAACATATTTCAGGCCAAGGTGTTCTTAATCTTGAACTTTCTATAGAGACTAATTGATTCCTTATTTGACCTTTTGAACATATTTCCCAATTCACTCCTTCTGATCTCTCATCAACCATGCAGTAGTCCATATTTGACATACTGAAAATATTTCAAGCTAAAAGAGGCCTTGATCTTGAATTTTCTATACAGACTAATCGAAATCTTTTGATATCTCATTAATCAGACGGTAGTCCATATTTTACATACTGAACATATTTCAGGCCAAGGAGTTCTCAATCTTGACCTTTCTATAGAGACTAATTCACTCCTTATTTGACCTTTTCAACATCTTTCCTAATTGACTCTTTCTGATGTCTCAAACCAAACAGTAGTCCATATTTGACATACTGAACATATTTCAGGCCAAAGAGTCCTTGATCTTGACTTTTCTATACTGACTAATTGAGGCCTTCTGATTTCTCATCTATCATACGGTAGTCCATATTTTACATACTGAACATATTTCAGGACAAGAGTTCTCAATCTTGAACTTCTATAGAGACTAACTGACTCCTTTTTTGACCTTTTGAACATATTTCCCAATTCACTCCTTCTGATCTCTCATCAACCATGCAGTAGTCCATATTTGACATACTGAAAATATTTCAAGCTAAAAGAGGCCTTGATCTTGAATTTTCTATACTGACTAATTGAGGCCTTCTGATTTCTCATCTATCATACAGTTTTCCATATTTTACATACTGAACATATTTCAGGCCAAGAGTTCTCAATCTTGAACTTTCTATAGAGACTAATTGATTCCTTATTTGACCTTTTGAACATATTTCCCAATTCACTCCTTCTGATCTCTCACCAACCATGCAGTAGTCCATATTTGACATACTGAAAATATTTCAAGCTAAAAGAGTCCTTGATCTTGAATTTTCTATACTGACTAATTGAGGCCTTCTGATTTCTCATCTATCATACGGTAGTCCATATTAAACATACTGAACATATTTCAGGCCAAGGTGTTCTCAATCTTGAACTTTCTATAGAGACTAATTGATTCCTTATTTTACCTTTTGAACATATTTCCCAATTCACTCCTTCTGATCTCTCATCAACCATGCAGTAGTCCATATTTGACATACTGAAAATATTTCAAGCTAAAAGAGGCCTTGATCTTGAATTTTCTATACTGACTAATTGAGGCCTTCTGATTTCTCATCTATCATACAGTTTTCCATATTTTACATACTGAACATATTTCAGGCAAAGAGTTCTCAATCTTGAACTTTCTATAGAGACTAAATGACTCCTTATTTGACCTTTTGAACATATTTCCCAATTGACTTCTGATCTCTCATCAACCATGCAGTAGTCCATATTTGACATACTGAAAATATTTCAGGCCAAAGAGTCCTTGATCTTGAATTTTCTATAAAGACTAATTGAGGCCTTCTGATTTCTCATCTATCATACAGTTTTCCATATTTTATACTGAACATATTTCAGGCCAAGAGTTCTCAATCTTGAACCTTCTATAGAGACTAACTGACTCCTTATTTGACCTTTTGAACATATTTCCCAATTCACTCCTTCTGATCTCTCATCAACCATGCAGTAGTCCATATTTGAAATACTGAAAATATTTCAGGCCAAAGAGGCCTTGATCTTGAATGTTCTATACTGACTAATTGAGGCCTTCTGATTTCTCATCTATCATACAGTTTTCCATATTTTACACACTGAACATATTTCAGGCCAAGAGTTCTCAATCTTGAACTTTCTATAGAGACTAATTGACTCCTTATTTAAACTTTTGAACATCTTTCCTAATTGACTTCTTCTGATTTCTCATCTATCATACTGTAGTCCACATTAAACATACTGAACATATTTCAGGCCAAGGTGTTCTCAATCTTGAACTTTCTCTAGAGACTAATTGACTCCTTATTTGACCTTTTGAACATATTTCCCAATTCACTCCTTCTGATCTCTCATCAACCATGCAGTAGTCCATATTTGACATACTGAAAATATTTCAGGCGAAAGAGGCCTTGATCTTGAATTTTCTATAAAGACTAATTGAGGCCTTCTGATTTCTCATCTATCATACAGTTTTCCATATTTTACATACTGAACATATTTCAGGCCAAGAGTTCTCAATCTTGAACTTTCTATAGAGACTAACTGATTCCTTATTTGACCTTTTGAACATATTTCCCAATTGACTCCTGATCTCTCATCAACCATGCAGTAGTCCATATTTGACATACTGAAAATATTTCAGGCCAAAGAGGCCTTGATCTTGAATGTTCTATACAGACTAATTGAGGTCTTTTGATGTCTCATCAACCGTACGGTAGTCCATATTTGACATACTGAAAATATTTCAAGCTAAAAGAGGCCTTGATCTTGAATTATCTATACTGACTAATTGAGGCCTTCTGATTTCTCATCTATCATACAGTTTTCCATATTTTACATACTGAACATATTTCAGGCCAAGAGTTCTCAATCTTGAACTTTCTATAGAGACTAAATGACTCCTTATTTGACCTTTTGAACATATTTCCCAATTGACTCCTGATCTCTCATCAACCATGCAGTAGTCCATATTTGACATACTGAAAATATTTCAGGCCAAAGAGGCCTTTATCTTGAATGTTCTATACAGACTAATTGAGGTCTTTTGATGTCTCATCAACCGTACGGTAGTCCATATTTTACATACTGAACATATATCTGGCGAAGAGTTCTCAATCTTGAACTTTCTATAGAGACTAATTGACTCCTTATTTAAACTTTTGAACATCTTTCCTAATTGACTTCTTCTGATTTCTCATCTATCATACGGTAGTCCATATTAAACATACTGAACATATTTCAGGCCAAGGTGTTCTCAATCTTGAACTTTCTATAGAGACTAATTGACTCCTTATTTGACCTTTTGAACATATTTCCCAATTCACTCCTTCTGATCTCTCATCAACCATGCAGTATTCCATATTTGACATACTGAAAATATTTCAGGCCAAAGAGGCCTTGATCTTGAATGTTCTATACAGACTAATTGAGGTCTTTTGATGTCTCATCAACCGTACGGTAGTCCATATTTGACATACTGAAAATATTTCAGGCGAAAGAGGCCTTGATCTTGAATTTTCTATAAAGACTAATTGAGGCCTTCTGATTTCTCATCTATCATACGGTAGTCCATATTTTACATACTGAACATATTTCAGGCCAAAGAGTCCTTGATCTTGAATTTTCTATACTGACTAATTGAGGCCTTCTGATTTCTCATCTATCATACAGTTTTCCATATTTTACATACTGAACATATTTCAGGCCAAGAGTTCTCAATCTTGAACTTTCTATAGAGACTAAATGACTCCTTATTTGACCTTTTGAACATATTTCCCAATTGACTCCTGATCTCTCATCAACCATGCAGTAGTCCATATTTGACATACTGAAAATATTTCAGGCCAAAGAGTCCTTGATCTTGAATTTTCTATAAAGACTAATTGAGGCCTTCTGATTTCTCATCTATCATACAGTTTTCCATATTTTACATACTGAACATATTTCAGGCCAAGAGTTCTCAATCTTGAACCTTCTATAGAGACTAACTGACTCCTTATTTGACCTTTTGAACATATTTCCCAATTCACTCCTTCTGATCTCTCATCAACCATGCAGTAGTCCATATTTGACATACTGAAAATATTTCAGGCCAAAGAGGCCTTGATCTTGAATGTTCTATACTGAGTAATTGAGGCCTTCTGATTTCTCATCTATCATACAGTTGTCCATATTTTACACACTGAACATATTTCAGGCCAAGAGTTCTCAATCTTGAACTTTCTATAGAGACTAATTGACTCCTTATTTAAACTTTTGAACATCTTTCCTAATTGACTTCTTCTGATTTCTCATCTATCATACTGTAGTCCATATTAAACATACTGAACATATTTCAGGCCAAGGTGTTCTCAATCTTGAACTTTCTCTAGAGACTAATTGACTCCTTATTTGACCTTTTGAACATATTTCCCAATTCACTCCTTCTGATCTCTCATCAACCATGCAGTAGTCCATATTTGACATACTGAAAATATTTCAGGCGAAAGAGGCCTTGATCTTGAATTTTCTATAAAGACTAATTGAGGCCTTCTGATTTCTCATCTATCATACAGTTTTCCATATTTTACATACTGAACATATTTCAGGCCAAGAGTTCTCAATCTTGAACTTTCTATAGAGACTAACTGACTCCTTATTTGACCTTTTGAACATATTTCCCAATTGACTCCTGATCTCTCATCAACCATGCAGTAGTCCATATTTGACATACTGAAAATATTTCAGGCCAAAGAGTCCTTGATCTTGAATTTTCTATAAAGACTAATTGAGGCCTTCTGATTTCTCATCTATCATACAGTTTTCCATATTTTACATACTGAACATATTTCAGGCCAAGAGTTCTCAATCTTGAACCTTCTATAGAGACTAACTGACTCCTTATTTGACCTTTTGAACATATTTCCCAATTCACTCCTTCTGATCTCTCATCAACCATGCAGTAGTCCATATTTGACATACTGAAAATATTTCAGGCCAAAGAGGCCTTGATCTTGAATGTTCTATACTGAGTAATTGAGGCCTTCTGATTTCTCATCTATCATACAGTTTTCCATATTTTACACACTGAACATATTTCAGGCCAAGAGTTCTCAATCTTGAACTTTCTATAGAGACTAATTGACTCCTTATTTAAACTTTTGAACATCTTTCCTAATTGACTTCTTCTGATTTCTCATCTATCATACTGTAGTCCATATTAAACATACTGAACATATTTCAGGCCAAGGTGTTCTCAATCTTGAACTTTCTCTAGAGACTAATTGACTCCTTATTTGACCTTTTGAACATATTTCCCAATTCACTCCTTCTGATCTCTCATCAACCATGCAGTAGTCCATATTTGACATACTGAAAATATTTCAGGCCAAAGAGGCCTTGATCTTGAATGTTCTATACAGACTAATTGAGGTCTTTTGATGTCTCATCAACCGTACGGTAGTCCATATTTGACATACTGAAAATATTTCAGGCCAAAGAGGCCTTGATCTTGAATGTTCTATACAGACTAATTGAGGTCTTTTGATGTCTCATCAACCGTACGGTAGTCCATATTTTACATACTGAACATATTTCAGGACAAGCGTTCTCAATCTTGAACTTTGTATAGATACTAATTGACTTCTTATTTAACCTTTTGAACATCTTTCCTAATTGCCTTCTTCTGATTTCTCATCTATCATACGGTAGTCCATATTAAACATACTGAACATATTTCAGGCCAAGGTGTTCTCAATCTTGAACTTTCTATAGAGACTAATTGATTCCTTATTTGACCTTTTGAACATATTTCCCAATTCACTCCTTCTGATTTCTCATCAACCATGCAGTAGTCCATATTTGACATACTGAAAATATTTCAAGCTAAAAGAGTCCTTGATCTTGAATTTGCTATACTGACTAATTGAGGCCTTCTAATTTCTCATCTATCATACGGTAGTCCATATTAAACATACTGAACATATTTCAGGCCAAGGTGTTCTTAATCTTGAACTTTCTATAGAGACTAATTGATTCCTTATTTGACCTTTTGAACATATTTCCCAATTCACTCCTTCTGATCTCTCATCAACCATGCAGTAGTCCATATTTGACATACTGAAAATATTTCAAGCTAAAAAAGGCCTTGATCTTGAATTTTCTATACAGACTAATCGAAATCTTTTGATATCTCATTAATCAGACGGTAGTCCATATTTTACATACTGAACATATTTCAGGCCAAGGAGTTCTCAATCTTGACCTTTCTATAGAGACTAATTCACTCCTTATTTGACCTTTTCAACATCTTTCCTAATTGACTCTTTCTGATGTCTCAAACCAAACAGTAGTCCATATTTGACATACTGAACATATTTCAGGCCAAAGAGTCCTTGATCTTGACTTTTCTATACTGACTAATTGAGGCCTTCTGATTTCTCATCTATCATACGGTAGTCCATATTTTACATACTGAACATATTTCAGGACAAGAGTTCTCAATCTTGAACTTCTATAGAGACTAACTGACTCCTTTTTTGACCTTTTGAACATATTTCCCAATTCACTCCTTCTGATCTCTCATCAACCATGCAGTAGTCCATATTTGACATACTGAAAATATTTCAAGCTAAAAGAGGCCTTGATCTTGAATTTTCTATACTGACTAATTGAGGCCTTCTGATTTCTCATCTATCATACAGTTTTCCATATTTTACATACTGAACATATTTCAGGCCAAGAGTTCTCAATCTTGAACTTTCTATAGAGACTAATTGATTCCTTATTTGACCTTTTGAACATATTTCCCAATTCACTCCTTCTGATCTCTCACCAACCATGCAGTAGTCCATATTTGACATACTGAAAATATTTCAAGCTAAAAGAGTCCTTGATCTTGAATTTTCTATACTGACTAATTGAGGCCTTCTGATTTCTCATCTATCATACGGTAGTCCATATTAAACATACTGAACATATTTCAGGCCAAGGTGTTCTCAATCTTGAACTTTCTATAGAGACTAATTGATTCCTTATTTTACCTTTTGAACATATTTCCCAATTCACTCCTTCTGATCTCTCATCAACCATGCAGTAGTCCATATTTGACATACTGAAAATATTTCAAGCTAAAAGAGGCCTTGATCTTGAATTTTCTATACTGACTAATTGAGGCCTTCTGATTTCTCATCTATCATACAGTTTTCCATATTTTACATACTGAACATATTTCAGGCAAAGAGTTCTCAATCTTGAACTTTCTATAGAGACTAAATGACTCCTTATTTGACCTTTTGAACATATTTCCCAATTGACTCCTGATCTCTCATCAACCATGCAGTAGTCCATATTTGACATACTGAAAATATTTCAGGCCAAAGAGTCCTTGATCTTGAATTTTCTATAAAGACTAATTGAGGCCTTCTGATTTCTCATCTATCATACAGTTTTCCATATTTTACATACTGAACATATTTCAGGCCAAGAGTTCTCAATCTTGAACCTTCTATAGAGACTAACTGACTCCTTATTTGACCTTTTGAACATATTTCCCAATTCACTCCTTCTGATCTCTCATCAACCATGCAGTAGTCCATATTTGACATACTGAAAATATTTCAGGCCAAAGAGGCCTTGATCTTGAATGTTCTATACTGACTAATTGAGGCCTTCTGATTTCTCATCTATCATACAGTTTTCCATATTTTACACACTGAACATATTTCAGGCCAAGAGTTCTCAATCTTGAACTTTCTATAGAGACTAATTGACTCCTTATTTAAACTTTTGAACATCTTTCCTAATTGACTTCTTCTGATTTCTCATCTATCATACTGTAGTCCACATTAAACATACTGAACATATTTCAGGCCAAGGTGTTCTCAATCTTGAACTTTCTCTAGAGACTAATTGACTCCTTATTTGACCTTTTGAACATATTTCCCAATTCACTCCTTCTGATCTCTCATCAACCATGCAGTAGTCCATATTTGACATACTGAAAATATTTCAGGCGAAAGAGGCCTTGATCTTGAATTTTCTATAAAGACTAATTGAGGCCTTCTGATTTCTCATCTATCATACAGTTTTCCATATTTTACATACTGAACATATTTCAGGCCAAGAGTTCTCAATCTTGAACTTTCTATAAAGACTAACTGATTCCTTATTTGACCTTTTGAACATATTTCCCAATTGACTCCTGATCTCTCATCAACCATGCAGTAGTCCATATTTGACATACTGAAAATATTTCAGGCCAAAGAGGCCTTGATCTTGAATGTTCTATACAGACTAATTGAGGTCTTTTGATGTCTCATCAACCGTACGGTAGTCCATATTTGACATACTGAAAATATTTCAGGCGAAAGAGGCCTTGATCTTGAATTTTCTATAAAGACTAATTGAGGCCTTCTGATTTCTCATCTATCATACGGTAGTCCATATTTTACATACTGAACATATTTCAGGCCAAAGAGTCCTTGATCTTGAATTTTCTATACTGACTAATTGAGGCCTTCTGATTTCTCATCTATCATACGGTAGTCCATATTAAACATACTGAACATATTTCAGGCCAAGGTGTTCTCAATCTTGAACTTTCTATAGAGACTAATTGATTCCTTATTTGACCTTTTGAACATATTTCCCAATTCACTCCTTCTGATCTCTCATCAACCATGCAGTAGTCCATATTTGACATACTGAAAATATTTCAAGCTAAAAGAGGCCTTGATCTTGAATTTTCTATACAGACTAATCGAAATCTTTTGATATCTCATTAATCAGACGGTAGTCCATATTTTACATACTGAACATATTTCAGGCCAAGGAGTTCTCAATCTTGACCTTTCTATAGAGACTAATTCACTCCTTATTTGACCTTTTCAACATCTTTCCTAATTGACTCTTTCTGATGTCTCAAACCAAACAGTAGTCCATATTTGACATACTGAACATATTTCAGGCCAAAGAGTCCTTGATCTTGACTTTTCTATACTGACTAATTGAGGCCTTCTGATTTCTCATCTATCATACGGTAGTCCATATTTTACATACTGAACATATTTCAGGACAAGAGTTCTCAATCTTGAACCTTCTATAGAGACTAACTGACTCCTTTTTTTACCTTTTGAACATATTTCCCAATTCACTCCTTCTGATCTCTCATTAACCATGCAGTAGTCCATATTTGACATACTGAAAATATTTCAAGCTAAAAGAGGCCTTGATCTTGAATTTTCTATACTGACTAATTGAGGCCTTCTGATTTCTCATCTATCATACAGTTTTCCATATTTTACATACTGAACATATTTCAGGCCAAGAGTTCTCAATCTTGAACTTTCTATAGAGACTAACTGACTCCTTATTTGACCTTTTGAACATATTTCCCAATTGACTCCTGATCTCTCATCAACCATGCAGTAGTCCATATTTGACATACTGAAAATATTTCAGGCCAAAGAGGCCTTTATCTTGAATGTTCTATACAGACTAATTGAGGTCTTTTGATGTCTCATCAACCGTACGGTAGTCCATATTTTACATACTGAACATATATCTGGCGAAGAGTTCTCAATCTTGAACTTTCTATAGAGACTAATTGACTCCTTATTTAAACTTTTGAACATCTTTCCTAATTGACTTCTTCTGATCTCTCATCAACCATGCAGAATTCCATATTTGACATACTGAAAATATTTCAGGCGAAAGAGGCCTTGATCTTGAATTTTCTATACTGACTAATTGAGGCCTTCTGATTTCTCATCTATCATACGGTAGTCCATATTTTACATACTGAACATATTTCAGGCCAAAGAGTCCTTGGTCTTGAATTTTCTATACTGACTAATTGAGGCCTTCTGATTTCTCATCTATCATACAGTTTTCCATATTTTACATACTGAACATATTTCAGGCCAAGAGTTCTCAATCTTGAACTTTCTATAGAGACTAAATGACTCCTTATTTGACCTTTTGAACATATTTCCCAATTGACTCCTGATCTCTCATCAACCATGCAGTAGTCCATATTTGACATACTGAAAATATTTCAGGCCAAAGAGTCCTTGATCTTGAATTTTCTATAAAGACTAATTGAGGCCTTCTGATTTCTCATCTATCATACAGTTTTCCATATTTTACATACTGAACATATTTCAGGCCAAGAGTTCTCAATCTTGAACCTTCTATAGAGACTAACTGACTCCATATTTGACCTTTTGAACATATTTCCCAATTCACTCCTTCTGATCTCTCATCAACCATGCAGTAGTCCATATTTGACATACTGAAAATATTTCAGGCCAAAGAGGCCTTGATCTTGAATGTTCTATACAGACTAATTGAGGTCTTTTGATGTCTCATCAACCGTACGGTAGTCCATATTTTACATACTGAACATATTTCAGGACAAGCGTTCTCAATCTTGAACTTTGTATAGATACTAATTGACTTCTTATTTAACCTTTTGAACATCTTTCCTAATTGCCTTCTTTTGATTTCTCATCTATCATACGGTAGTCCATATTAAACATACTGAACATATTTCAGGCCAAGGTGTTCTCAATCTTGAACTTTCTATAGAGACTAATTGATTCCTTATTTGACCTTTTGAACATATTTCCCAATTCACTCCTTCTGATCTCTCATCAACCATGCAGTAGTCCATATTTGACATACTGAAAATATTTCAGGCGAAAGAGGCCTTGATCTTGAATTTTCTATAAAGAATAATTGAGGCCTTCTGATTTCTCATCTATCATACAGTTTTCCATATTTTACATACTGAACATATTTCAGGCCAAGAGTTCTCAATCTTGAACTTTCTATAGAGACTAACTGACTCCTTATTTGACCTTTTGAACATATTTCCCAATTGACTCCTGATCTCTCATCAACCATGCAGTAGTCCATATTTGACATAGTGAAAATATTTCAGGCCAAAGAGACCTTGATCTTGAATGTTCTACACAGACTAATTGAGGTCTTTTGATGTCTCATCAACCGTACGGTAGTCCATATTTTACATACTGAACATATTTCAGGCCAAGAGTTCTCAATCTTGAACTTTCTATAGAGACTAATTGACTCCTTATTTGACCTTTTGAACATATTTCCTAATTGACTTCTTCTGATTTCTCATCTATCATACGGTAGTCCATATTTTACATACTGAAAATATTTCAGGCCAAAGAGTCCTTGATCTTGAATTTTCTATACTGACTAATTGAGGCCTTCTGATTTCTCATCTATCATACAGTTTTCCATATTTTACATACTGAACATATTTCAGGCCAAGAGTTCTCAATCTTGAACCTTCTATAGAGACTAACTGACTCCTTATTTGACCTTTTGAACATATTTCCCAATTCACTCCTTCTGATCTCTCATCAACCATGCAGTAGTCCATATTTGACATACTGAAAATATTTCAAGCTAAAAGAGGCCTTGATCTTGAATTTTCTATAATGACTAATTGAGGCCTTCTGATTTCTCATCTATCATACAGTTTTCCATATATTACATACTGAACATATTTCAGGCCAAGAGTTCTCAATCTTGAACTTTCTATAGAGACTAACTGACTCCTTATTTGACCTTTTGAACATATTTCCCAATTGACTCCTGATCTCTCATCAACCATGCAGTAGTCCATATTTGACATACTGAAAATATTTCAGGCCAAAGAGGCCTTGATCTTGAATGTTCTATACAGACTAATTGAGGTCTTTTGATGTCTCATCAACCGTACGGTAGTCGATATTTTACATACTGAACATATTTCAGGCCAAGAGTTCTCAATCTTGAACTTTCTATAGAGACTAATTGACTCCTTATTTAAACTTTTGAACATCTTTCCTAATTGACTTCTTCTGATTTCTCATCTATCATACGGTAGTCCGTATTAAACATACTGAACATATTTCAGGCCAAGGTGTTCTCAATCTTGAACTTTCTATACTGACTAATTGAGGCCTTCTGATTTCTCATCTATCATACAGTTTTCCATATTTTACATACTGAACATATTTCAGGCCAAGAGTTCTCAATCTTGAACCTTCTATAGAGACTAACTGACTCCTTATTTGACCTTTTGAACATATTTCCCAATTCACTCCTTCTGATCTCTCATCAACCATGCAGTAGTCCATATTTGACATACTGAAAATATTTCAAGCTAAAAGAGGCCTTGATCTTGAATTTTCTATAAAGACTAATTGAGGCCTTCTGATTTCTCATCTATCATACAGTTTTCCATATTTTACATACTGAACATATTTCAGGCCAAGAGTTCTCAATCTTGAACTTTCTATAGAGACTAAATGACTCCTTATTTGACCTTTTGAACATATTTCCCAATTGACTCCTGATCTCTCATCAATCATGCAGTAGTCCATATTTGACATACTGAAAATATTTCAGGCCAAAGAGGCCTTGATCTTGAATTTTCTATACTGAGTAATTGAGGCCTTCTGATTTCTCATCTATCATACGGTAGTCCATATTTTACATACTGAACATATTTCAGGACAAGAGTTCTCAATCTTGAACCTTCTATAGAGACTAACTGACTCCTTTTTTGACCTTTTGAACATATTTCCCAATTCACTCCTTCTGATCTCTCATCAACCATGCAGTAGTCCATATTTGACATACTGAAAATATTTCAAGCTAAAAGAGGCCTTGATCTTGAATTTTCTATACTGACTAATTGAGGCCTTCTGATTTCTCATCTATCATACAGTTTTCCATATTTTACATACTGAACATATTTCAGGCCAAGAGTTCTCAATCTTGAACTTTCTATAGAGACTAACTGACTCCTTATTTGACCTTTTGAACATATTTCCCAATTGACTCCTGATCTCTCATCAACCATGCAGTAGTCCATATTTGACATACTGAAAATATTTCAGGCCAAAGAGGCCTTTATCTTGAATGTTCTATACAGACTAATTGAGGTCTTTTGATGTCTCATCAACCGTACGGTAGTCCATATTTTACATACTGAACATATATCAGGCGAAGAGTTCTCAATCTTGAACTTTCTATAGAGACTAATTGACTCCTTATTTGACCTTTTGAACATATTTCCCAATTCACTCCTTCTGATCTCTCATCAACCATGCAGTATTCCATATTTGACATACTGAAAATATTTCAGGCGAAAGAGGCCTTGATCTTGAATTTTCTATAAAGACTAATTGAGGCCTTCTGATTTCTCATCTATCATACGGTAGTCCATATTTTACATACTGAACATATTTCAGGCCAAAGAGTCCTTGATCTTGAATTTTCTATACTGACTAATTGAGGCCTTCTGATTTCTCATCTATCATACAGTTTTCCATATTTTACATACTGAACATATTTCAGGCCAAGAGTTCTCAATCTTGAACTTTCTATAGAGACTAACTGACTCCTTATTTGACCTTTTGAACATATTTCCCAATTCACTCCTTCTGATCTCTCATCAACCATGCAGTAGTCCATATTTGACATACTTAAAATATTTCAAGCTAAAAGAGGCCTTGATCTTGAATTTTCTATACTGACTAATTGAGGCCTTCTGATTTCTCATCTATCATACAGTTTTCCATATTTTACATACTGAACATATTTCAGGCCAAGAGTTCTCAATCTTGAACTTTCTATAGAGACTAAATTACTCCTTATTTGACCTTTTGAACATATTTCCCAATTGACTCCTGATCTCTCATCAACCATGCAGTAGTCCATATTTGACATACTGAAAATATTTCAGGCCAAAGAGTCCTTGATCTTGAATTTTCTATAAAGACTAATTGAGGCCTTCTGATTTCTCATCTATCATACAGTTTTCCATATTTTACATACTGAACATATTTCAGGCCAAGAGTTCTCAATCTTGAACCTTCTATAGAGACTAACTGACTCCTTATTTGACCTTTTGAACATATTTCCCAATTCACTCCTTCTGATCTCTCATCAACCATGCAGTAGTCCATATTTGACATACTGAAAATATTTCAGGCCAAAGAGGCCTTGATCTTGAATGTTCTATACTGACTAATTGAGGCCTTCTGATTTCTCATCTATCATACAGTTTTCCATATTTTACACACTGAACACATTTCAGGCCAAGAGTTCTCAATCTTGAACTTTCTATAGAGACTAATTGACACCTTATTTAAACTTTTGAACATCTTTCCTAATTAACTTCTTCTGATTTCTCATCTATCATACTGTAGTCCATATTAAACATACTGAACATATTTCAGGCCAAGGTGTTCTCAATCTTGAACTTTCTCTAGAGACTAATTGACTCCTTATTTGACCTTTTGAACATATTTCCCAATTCACTCCTTCTGATCTCTCATCAACCATGCAGTAGTCCATATTTGACATACTGAAAATATTTCAGGCGAAAGAGGCCTTGATCTTGAATTTTCTATAAAGACTAATTGAGGCCTTCTGATTTCTCATCTATCATACAGTTTTCCATATTTTACATACTGAACATATTTCAGGCCAAGAGTTCTCAATCTTGAACTTTCTATAGAGACTAATTGACTCCTTATTTAAACTTTTGAACATCTTTCCTAATTGACTTCTTCTGATTTCTCATCTATCATACTGTAGTCCATATTAAACATACTGAACATATTTCAGGCCAAGGTGTTCTCAATCTTGAACTTTCTCTAGAGACTAATTGACTCCTTATTTGACCTTTTGAACATATTTCCCAATTCACTCCTTCTGATCTCTCATCAACCATGCAGTAGTCCATATTTGACATACTGAAAATATTTCAGGCCAAAGAGGCCTTGATCTTGAATGTTCTATACTGAGTAATTGAGGCCTTCTGATTTCTCATCTATCATACAGTTTTCCATATTTTACACACTGAACATATTTCAGGCCAATAGTTCTCAATCTTGAACTTTCTATAGAGACTAATTGAATCCTTATTTAAACTTTTGAACATCTTTCCTAATTGACTTCTTCTGATTTCTCATCTATCATACTGTAGTCCATATTAAACATACTGAACATATTTCAGGCCAAGGTGTTCTCAATCTTGAACTTTCTCTAGAGACTAATTGACTCCTTATTTGACCTTTTGAACATATTTCCCAATTGACTCCTGATCTCTCATCAACCATGCAGTAGTCCATATTTGACATACTGAAAATATTTCAGGCCAAAGAGGCCTTGATCTTGAATTTTCTATACTGACTAATTGAGGCCTTCTGATTTCTCATCTATCATACAGTTTTCCATATATTACATACTGAACATATTTCAGGCCAAGAGTTCTCAATCTTGAACTTTCTATAGAGACTAACTGACTCCTTATTTGACCTTTTGAACATATTTCCCAATTGACTCCTGATCTCTCATCAACCATGCAGTAGTCCATATTTGACATACTGAAAATATTTCAGGCCAAAGAGGCCTTGATCTTGAATGTTCTATACAGATTAATTGAGGACTTTTGATGTCTCATCAACCGTACGGTAGTCCATATTTTACATACTGAACATATTTCAGGCCAAGAGTTCTCAGTCTTGAACTTTCTATAGAGACTAATTGACTCCTTATTTAAACTTTTGAACATCTTTCCTAATTGACTTCTTCTGATTTCTCATCTATCATACGGTAGTCCATATTAAACATACTGAACATATTTCAGGCCAAGGTGTTCTCAATCTTGAACTTTCTATAGAGACTAATTGACTCCTTATTTGACCTTTTGAACATATTTCCCAATTCACTCCTTCTGATCTCTCATCAACCATGCAGTAGTCCATATTTGACATACTGAAAATATTTCAGGCGAAAGAGGCCTTGATCTTGAATTTTCTATAAAGACTAATTGAGGCCTTCTGATTTCTCATCTATCATACAGTTTTCCATATTTTACATACTGAACATATTTCAGGCCAAGAGTTCTCAATCTTGAACTTTCTATAGAGACTAACTGACTCCTTATTTGACCTTTTGAACATATTTCCCAATTCACTCCTTCTGATCTCTCATCAACCATGCAGTATTCCATATTTGACATACTGAAAATATTTCAGGCGAAAGAGGCCTTGATCTTGAATTTTCTATACTGAGTAATTGAGGCCTTCTGATTTCTCATCTATCATACGGTAGTCCATATTTTACATACTGAACATATTTCAGGACAAGAGTTCTCAATCTTGAACCTTCTATAGAGACTAACTGACTCCTTTTTTGACCTTTTGAACATATTTCCCAATTCACTCCTTCTGATCTCTCATCAACCATGCAGTAGTCCATATTTGACATACTGAAAATATTTCAAGCTAAAAGAGGCCTTGATCTTGAATTTTCTATACTGACTAATTGAGGCCTTCTGATTTCTCATCTATCATACAGTTTTCCATATTTTACATACTGAACATATTTCAGGCCAAGAGTTCTCAATCTTGAACTTTCTATAGAGACTAACTGACTCCTTATTTGACCTTTTGAACATATTTCCCAATTGACTCCTGATCTCTCATCAACCATGCAGTAGTCCATATTTGACATACTGAAAATATTTCAGGCCAAAGAGGCCTTTATCTTGAATGTTCTATACAGACTAATTGAGGTCTTTTGATGTCTCATCAACCGTACGGTAGTCCATATTTTACATACTGAACATATATCAGGCGAAGAGTTCTCAATCTTGAACTTTCTATAGAGACTAATTGACTCCTTATTTGACCTTTTGAACATATTTCCCAATTCACTCCTTCTGATCTCTCATCAACCATGCAGTATTCCATATTTGACATACTGAAAATATTTCAGGCGAAAGAGGCCTTGATCTTGAATTTTCTATAAAGACTAATTGAGGCCTTCTGATTTCTCATCTATCATACGGTAGTCCATATTTTACATACTGAACATATTTCAGGCCAAAGAGTCCTTGATCTTGAATTTTCTATACTGACTAATTGAGGCCTTCTGATTTCTCATCTATCATACAGTTTTCCATATTTTACATACTGAACATATTTCAGGCCAAGAGTTCTCAATCTTGAACTTTCTATAGAGACTAACTGACTCCTTATTTGACCTTTTGAACATATTTCCCAATTCACTCCTTCTGATCTCTCATCAACCATGCAGTAGTCCATATTTGACATACTTAAAATATTTCAAGCTAAAAGAGGCCTTGATCTTGAATTTTCTATACTGACTAATTGAGGCCTTCTGATTTCTCATCTATCATACAGTTTTCCATATTTTACATACTGAACATATTTCAGGCCAAGAGTTCTCAATCTTGAACTTTCTATAGAGACTAAATTACTCCTTATTTGACCTTTTGAACATATTTCCCAATTGACTCCTGATCTCTCATCAACCATGCAGTAGTCCATATTTGACATACTGAAAATATTTCAGGCCAAAGAGTCCTTGATCTTGAATTTTCTATAAAGACTAATTGAGGCCTTCTGATTTCTCATCTATCATACAGTTTTCCATATTTTACATACTGAACATATTTCAGGCCAAGAGTTCTCAATCTTGAACCTTCTATAGAGACTAACTGACTCCTTATTTGACCTTTTGAACATATTTCCCAATTCACTCCTTCTGATCTCTCATCAACCATGCAGTAGTCCATATTTGACATACTGAAAATATTTCAGGCCAAAGAGGCCTTGATCTTGAATGTTCTATACTGACTAATTGAGGCCTTCTGATTTCTCATCTATCATACAGTTTTCCATATTTTACACACTGAACACATTTCAGGCCAAGAGTTCTCAATCTTGAACTTTCTATAGAGACTAATTGACACCTTATTTAAACTTTTGAACATCTTTCCTAATTAACTTCTTCTGATTTCTCATCTATCATACTGTAGTCCATATTAAACATACTGAACATATTTCAGGCCAAGGTGTTCTCAATCTTGAACTTTCTCTAGAGACTAATTGACTCCTTATTTGACCTTTTGAACATATTTCCCAATTCACTCCTTCTGATCTCTCATCAACCATGCAGTAGTCCATATTTGACATACTGAAAATATTTCAGGCGAAAGAGGCCTTGATCTTGAATTTTCTATAAAGACTAATTGAGGCCTTCTGATTTCTCATCTATCATACAGTTTTCCATATTTTATATACTGAACATATTTCAGGCCAAGAGTTCTCAATCTTGAACTTTCTATAGAGACTAACTGACTCCTTATTTGACCTTTTGAACATATTTCCCAATTGACTCCTGATCTCTCATCAACCATGCAGTAGTCCATATTTGACATACTGAAAATATTTCAGGCCAAAGAGGCCTTGATCTTGAATGTTCTATACAGACTAATTGAGGTCTTTTGATGTCTCATCAACCGTACGGTAGTCCATATTTGACATACTGAAAATATTTCAGGCGAAAGAGGCCTTGATCTTGAATTTTCTATAAAGACTAATTGAGGCCTTCTGATTTCTCATCTATCATACGGTAGTCCATATTTTACATACTGAACATATTTCAGGCCAAAGAGTCCTTGATCTTGAATTTTCTATACTGACTAATTGAGGCCTTCTGATTTCTCATCTATCATACAGTTTTCCATATTTTACATACTGAACATATTTCAGGCCAAGAGTTCTCAATCTTGAACCTTCTATAGAGACTAACTGACTCCTTATTTGACCTTTTGAACATATTTCCCAATTCACTCCTGATCTCTCATCAACCATGCAGTAGTCCATATTTGACATACTGAAAATATTTCAGGCCAAAGAGGAATTGATCTTGAATGTTCTATACAGACTAATTGAGGTCTTTTGATGTCTCATCAACCGTACGGTAGTCCATATTTTACATACTGAACATATTTCAGGACAAGCGTTCTCAATCTTGAACTTTGTATAGATACTAATTGACTTCTTATTTAACCTTTTGAACATCTTTCCTAATTGCCTTCTTCTGATTTCTCATCTATCATACGGTAGTCCATATTAAACATACTGAACATATTTCAGGCCAAGGTGTTCTCAATCTTGAACTTTCTATAGAGACTAATTGATTCCTTATTTGACCTTTTGAACATATTTCCCAATTCACTCCTTCTGATCTCTCATCAACCATGCAGTAGTCCATATTTGACATACTGAATATATTTCAAGCTAAAAGAGGCCTTGATCTTGAATTTTCTATACTGACTAATTGAGGCCTTCTGATTTCTCATCTATCATACAGTTTTCCATATTTTACATACTGAACATATTTCAGGCCAAGAGTTCTCAATCTTGAACTTTCTATAGAGACTAACTGACTCCTTATTTGACCTTTTGAACATATTTCCCAATTGACTCCTGATCTCTCATCAACCATGCAGTAGTCCATATTTGACATACTGAAAATATTTCAGGCCAAAGAGGCCTTGATCTTGAATGTTCTATACAGATTAATTGAGGACTTTTGATGTCTCATCAACCGTACGGTAGTCCATATTTTACATACTGAACATATTTCAGGCCAAGAGTTCTCAGTCTTGAACTTTCTATAGAGACTAATTGACTCCTTATTTAAACTTTTGAACATCTTTCCTAATTGACTTCTTCTGATTTCTCATCTATCATACGGTAGTCCATATTAAACATACTGAACATATTTCAGGCCAAGGTGTTCTCAATCTTGAACTTTCTATAGAGACTAATTGACTCCTTATTTGACCTTTTGAACATATTTCCCAATTCACTCCTTCTGATCTCTCATCAACCATGCAGTAGTCCATATTTGACATACTGAAAATATTTCAGGCGAAAGAGGCCTTGATCTTGAATTTTCTATAAAGACTAATTGAGGCCTTCTGATTTCTCATCTATCATACAGTTTTCCATATTTTACATACTGAACATATTTCAGGCCAAGAGTTCTCAATCTTGAACTTTCTATAGAGACTAACTGACTCCTTATTTGACCTTTTGAACATATTTCCCAATTCACTCCTTCTGATCTCTCATCAACCATGCAGTATTCCATATTTGACATACTGAAAATATTTCAGGCGAAAGAGGCCTTGATCTTGAATTTTCTATACTGAGTAATTGAGGCCTTCTGATTTCTCATCTATCATACGGTAGTCCATATTTTACATACTGAACATATTTCAGGACAAGAGTTCTCAATCTTGAACCTTCTATAGAGACTAACTGACTCCTTTTTTGACCTTTTGAACATATTTCCCAATTCACTCCTTCTGATCTCTCATCAACCATGCAGTAGTCCATATTTGACATACTGAAAATATTTCAAGCTAAAAGAGGCCTTGATCTTGAATTTTCTATACTGACTAATTGAGGCCTTCTGATTTCTCATCTATCATACAGTTTTCCATATTTTACATACTGAACATATTTCAGGCCAAGAGTTCTCAATCTTGAACTTTCTATAGAGACTAACTGACTCCTTATTTGACCTTTTGAACATATTTCCCAATTGACTCCTGATCTCTCATCAACCATGCAGTAGTCCATATTTGACATACTGAAAATATTTCAGGCCAAAGAGGCCTTTATCTTGAATGTTCTATACAGACTAATTGAGGTCTTTTGATGTCTCATCAACCGTACGGTAGTCCATATTTTACATACTGAACATATATCAGGCGAAGAGTTCTCAATCTTGAACTTTCTATAGAGACTAATTGACTCCTTATTTGACCTTTTGAACATATTTCCCAATTCACTCCTTCTGATCTCTCATCAACCATGCAGTATTCCATATTTGACATACTGAAAATATTTCAGGCGAAAGAGGCCTTGATCTTGAATTTTCTATAAAGACTAATTGAGGCCTTCTGATTTCTCATCTATCATACGGTAGTCCATATTTTACATACTGAACATATTTCAGGCCAAAGAGTCCTTGATCTTGAATTTTCTATACTGACTAATTGAGGCCTTCTGATTTCTCATCTATCATACAGTTTTCCATATTTTACATACTGAACATATTTCAGGCCAAGAGTTCTCAATCTTGAACTTTCTATAGAGACTAACTGACTCCTTATTTGACCTTTTGAACATATTTCCCAATTCACTCCTTCTGATCTCTCATCAACCATGCAGTAGTCCATATTTGACATACTTAAAATATTTCAAGCTAAAAGAGGCCTTGATCTTGAATTTTCTATACTGACTAATTGAGGACTTCTGATTTCTCATCTATCATACAGTTTTCCATATTTTACATACTGAACATATTTCAGGCCAAGAGTTCTCAATCTTGAACTTTCTATAGAGACTAAATTACTCCTTATTTGACCTTTTGAACATATTTCCCAATTGACTCCTGATCTCTCATCAACCATGCAGTAGTCCATATTTGACATACTGAAAATATTTCAGGCCAAAGAGTCCTTGATCTTGAATTTTCTATAAAGACTAATTGAGGCCTTCTGATTTCTCATCTATCATACAGTTTTCCATATTTTACATACTGAACATATTTCAGGCCAAGAGTTCTCAATCTTGAACCTTCTATAGAGACTAACTGACTCCTTATTTGACCTTTTGAACATATTTCCCAATTCACTCCTTCTGATCTCTCATCAACCATGCAGTAGTCCATATTTGACATACTGAAAATATTTCAGGCCAAAGAGGCCTTGATCTTGAATGTTCTATACTGACTAATTGAGGCCTTCTGATTTCTCATCTATCATACAGTTTTCCATATTTTACACACTGAACACATTTCAGGCCAAGAGTTCTCAATCTTGAACTTTCTATAGAGACTAATTGACACCTTATTTAAACTTTTGAACATCTTTCCTAATTAACTTCTTCTGATTTCTCATCTATCATACTGTAGTCCATATTAAACATACTGAACATATTTCAGGCCAAGGTGTTCTCAATCTTGAACTTTCTCTAGAGACTAATTGACTCCTTATTTGACCTTTTGAACATATTTCCCAATTCACTCCTTCTGATCTCTCATCAACCATGCAGTAGTCCATATTTGACATACTGAACATATTTCAGGACAAGCGTTCTCAATCTTGAACTTTGTATAGATACTAATTGACTTCTTATTTAACCTTTTGAACATCTTTCCTAATTGCCTTCTTCTGATTTCTCATCTATCATACGGTAGTCCATATTAAACATACTGAACATATTTCAGGCCAAGGTGTTCTCAATCTTGAACTTTCTATAGAGACTAATTGATTCCTTATTTGACCTTTTGAACATATTTCCCAATTCACTCCTTCTGATCTCTCATCAACCATGCAGTAGTCCATATTTGACATACTGAAAATATTTCAAGCTAAAAGAGGCCTTGATCTTGAATTTTCTATACTGACTAATTGAGGCCTTCTGATTTCTCATCTATCATACAGTTTTCCATATTTTACATACTGAACATATTTCAGGCCAAGAGTTCTCAATCTTGAACTTTCTATAGAGACTAAATGACTCCTTATTTGACCTTTTGAACATATTTCCCAATTGACTCCTGATCTCTCATCAACCATGCAGTAGTCCATATTTGACATACTGAAAATATTTCAGGCCAAAGAGTCCTTGATCTTGAATTTTCTATAAAGACTAATTGAGGCCTTCTGATTTCTCATCTATCATACAGTTTTCCATATTTTACATACTGAACATATTTCAGGCCAAGAGTTCTCAATCTTGAACCTTCTATAGAGACTAACTGACTCCTTATTTGACCTTTTGAACATATTTCCCAATTCACTCCTTCTGATCTCTCATCAACCATGCAGTAGTCCATATTTGACATACTGAAAATATTTCAGGCCAAAGAGGCCTTGATCTTGAATGTTCTATACTGAGTAATTGAGGCCTTCTGATTTCTCATCTATCATACAGTTTTCCATATTTTACATACTGAACATATTTCAGGCCAAGAGTTCTCAATCTTGAACTTTCTATAGAGACTAACTGACTCCTTATTTGACCTTTTGAACATATTTCCCAATTGACTCCTGATCTCTCATCAACCATGCAGTAGTCCATATTTGACATACTGAAAATATTTCAAGCTAAAAGAGGCCTTGATCTTGAATTTTCTATACTGACTAATTGAGGCCTTCTGATTTCTCATCTATCATACAGTTTTCCATATTTTACATACTGAACATATTTCAGGCCAAGAGTTCTCAATCTTGAACTTTCTATAGAGACTAACTGACTCCTTATTTGACCTTTTGAACATATTTCCCAATTGACTCCTGATCTCTCATCAACCATGCAGTAGTCCATATTTGACATACTGAAAATATTTCAGGCCAAAGAGGCCTTTATCTTGAATGTTCTATACAGACTAATTGAGGTCTTTTGATGTCTCATCAACCGTACGGTAGTCCATATTTTACATACTGAACATATATCAGGCGAAGAGTTCTCAATCTTGAACTTTCTATAGAGACTAATTGACTCCTTATTTGACCTTTTGAACATATTTCCCAATTCACTCCTTCTGATCTCTCATCAACCATGCAGTATTCCATATTTGACATACTGAAAATATTTCAGGCGAAAGAGGCCTTGATCTTGAATTTTCTATAAAGACTAATTGAGGCCTTCTGATTTCTCATCTATCATACGGTAGTCCATATTTTACATACTGAACATATTTCAGGCCAAAGAGTCCTTGATCTTGAATTTTCTATACTGACTAATTGAGGCCTTCTGATTTCTCATCTATCATACAGTTTTCCATATTTTACATACTGAACATATTTCAGGCCAAGAGTTCTCAATCTTGAACTTTCTATAGAGACTAACTGACTCCTTATTTGACCTTTTGAACATATTTCCCAATTCACTCCTTCTGATCTCTCATCAACCATGCAGTAGTCCATATTTGACATACTTAAAATATTTCAAGCTAAAAGAGGCCTTGATCTTGAATTTTCTATACTGACTAATTGAGGCCTTCTGATTTCTCATCTATCATACAGTTTTCCATATTTTACATACTGAACATATTTCAGGCCAAGAGTTCTCAATCTTGAACTTTCTATAGAGACTAAATTACTCCTTATTTGACCTTTTGAACATATTTCCCAATTGACTCCTGATCTCTCATCAACCATGCAGTAGTCCATATTTGACATACTGAAAATATTTCAGGCCAAAGAGTCCTTGATCTTGAATTTTCTATAAAGACTAATTGAGGCCTTCTGATTTCTCATCTATCATACAGTTTTCCATATTTTACATACTGAACATATTTCAGGCCAAGAGTTCTCAATCTTGAACCTTCTATAGAGACTAACTGACTCCTTATTTGACCTTTTGAACATATTTCCCAATTCACTCCTTCTGATCTCTCATCAACCATGCAGTAGTCCATATTTGACATACTGAAAATATTTCAGGCCAAAGAGGCCTTGATCTTGAATGTTCTATACTGACTAATTGAGGCCTTCTGATTTCTCATCTATCATACAGTTTTCCATATTTTACACACTGAACACATTTCAGGCCAAGAGTTCTCAATCTTGAACTTTCTATAGAGACTAATTGACACCTTATTTAAACTTTTGAACATCTTTCCTAATTAACTTCTTCTGATTTCTCATCTATCATACTGTAGTCCATATTAAACATACTGAACATATTTCAGGCCAAGGTGTTCTCAATCTTGAACTTTCTCTAGAGACTAATTGACTCCTTATTTGACCTTTTGAACATATTTCCCAATTCACTCCTTCTGATCTCTCATCAACCATGCAGTAGTCCATATTTGACATACTGAAAATATTTCAGGCGAAAGAGGCCTTGATCTTGAATTTTCTATAAAGACTAATTGAGGCCTTCTGATTTCTCATCTATCATACAGTTTTCCATATTTTACATACTGAACATATTTCAGGCCAAGAGTTCTCAATCTTGAACTTTCTATAGAGACTAATTGACTCCTTATTTAAACTTTTGAACATCTTTCCTAATTGACTTCTTCTGATTTCTCATCTATCATACTGTAGTCCATATTAAACATACTGAACATATTTCAGGCCAAGGTGTTCTCAATCTTGAACTTTCTCTAGAGACTAATTGACTCCTTATTTGACCTTTTGAACGTATTTCCCAATTCACTCCTTCTGATCTCTCATCAACCATGCAGTAGTCCATATTTGACATACTGAAAATATTTCAGGCCAAAGAGGCCTTGATCTTGAATGTTCTATACTGAGTAATTGAGGCCTTCTGATTTCTCATCTATCATACAGTTTTCCATATTTTACACACTGAACATATTTCAGGCCAATAGTTCTCAATCTTGAACTTTCTATAGAGACTAATTGACTCCTTATTTAAACTTTTGAACATCTTTCCTAATTGACTTCTTCTGATTTCTCATCTATCATACTGTAGTCCATATTAAACATACTGAAAATATTTCAGGCCAAGGTGTTCTCAATCTTGAACTTTCTCTAGAGACTAATTGACTCCTTATTTGACCTTTTGAACATATTTCCCAATTGACTCCTGATCTCTCATCAACCATGCAGTAGTCCATATTTGACATACTGAAAATATTTCAGGCCAAAGAGGCCTTGATCTTGAATTTTCTATACTGACTAATTGAGGCCTTCTGATTTCTCATCTATCATACAGTTTTCCATATATTACATACTGAACATATTTCAGGCCAAGAGTTCTCAATCTTGAACTTTCTATAGAGACTAACTGACTCCTTATTTGACCTTTTGAACATATTTCCCAATTGACTCCTGATCTCTCATCAACCATGCAGTAGTCCATATTTGACATACTGAAAATATTTCAGGCCAAAGAGGCCTTGATCTTGAATGTTCTATACAGATTAATTGAGGACTTTTGATGTCTCATCAACCGTACGGTAGTCCATATTTTACATACTGAACATATTTCAGGCCAAGAGTTCTCAGTCTTGAACTTTCTATAGAGACTAATTGACTCCTTATTTAAACTTTTGAACATCTTTCCTAATTGACTTCTTCTGATTTCTCATCTATCATACGGTAGTCCATATTAAACATACTGAACATATTTCAGGCCAAGGTGTTCTCAATCTTGAACTTTCTATAGAGACTAATTGACTCCTTATTTGACCTTTTGAACATATTTCCCAATTCACTCCTTCTGATCTCTCATCAACCATGCAGTAGTCCATATTTGACATACTGAAAATATTTCAGGCGAAAGAGGCCTTGATCTTGAATTTTCTATAAAGACTAATTGTGGCCTTCTGATTTCTCATCTATCATACAGTTTTCCATATTTTACATACTGAACATATTTCAGGCCAAGAGTTCTCAATCTTGAACTTTCTATAGAGACTAACTGACTCCTTATTTGACCTTTTGAACATATTTCCCAATTCACTCCTTCTGATCTCTCATCAACCATGCAGTATTCCATATTTGACATACTGAAAATATTTCAGGCGAAAGACGCCTTGATCTTGAATTTTCTATACTGAGTAATTGAGGCCTTCTGATTTCTCATCTATCATACGGTAGTCCATATTTTACATACTGAACATATTTCAGGACAAGAGTTCTCAATCTTGAACCTTCTATAGAGACTAACTGACTCCTTTTTTGACCTTTTGAACATATTTCCCAATTCACTCCTTCTGATCTCTCATCAACCATGCAGTAGTCCATATTTGACATACTGAAAATATTTCAAGCTAAAAGAGGCCTTGATCTTGAATTTTCTATACTGACTAATTGAGGCCTTCTGATTTCTCATCTATCATACAGTTTTCCATATTTTACATACTGAACATATTTCAGGCCAAGAGTTCTCAATCTTGAACTTTCTATAGAGACTAACTGACTCCTTATTTGACCTTTTGAACATATTTCCCAATTGACTCCTGATCTCTCATCAACCATGCAGTAGTCCATATTTGACATACTGAAAATATTTCAGGCCAAAGAGGCCTTTATCTTGAATGTTCTATACAGACTAATTGAGGTCTTTTGATGTCTCATCAACCGTACGGTAGTCCATATTTTACATACTGAACATATATCAGGCGAAGAGTTCTCAATCTTGAACTTTCTATAGAGACTAATTGACTCCTTATTTGACCTTTTGAACATATTTCCCAATTCACTCCTTCTGATCTCTCATCAACCATGCAGTATTCCATATTTGACATACTGAAAATATTTCAGGCGAAAGAGGCCTTGATCTTGAATTTTCTATAAAGACTAATTGAGGCCTTCTGATTTCTCATCTATCATACGGTAGTCCATATTTTACATACTGAACATATTTCAGGCCAAAGAGTCCTTGATCTTGAATTTTCTATACTGACTAATTGAGGCCTTCTGATTTCTCATCTATCATACAGTTTTCCATATTTTACATACTGAACATATTTCAGGCCAAGAGTTCTCAATCTTGAACTTTCTATAGAGACTAACTGACTCCTTATTTGACCTTTTGAACATATTTCCCAATTCACTCCTTCTGATCTCTCATCAACCATGCAGTAGTCCATATTTGACATACTTAAAATATTTCAAGCTAAAAGAGGCCTTGATCTTGAATTTTCTATACTGACTAATTGAGGCCTTCTGATTTCTCATCTATCATACAGTTTTCCATATTTTACATACTGAACATATTTCAGGCCAAGAGTTCTCAATCTTGAACTTTCTATAGAGACTAAATTACTCCTTATTTGACCTTTTGAACATATTTCCCAATTGACTCCTGATCTCTCATCAACCATGCAGTAGTCCATATTTGACATACTGAAAATATTTCAGGCCAAAGAGTCCTTGATCTTGAATTTTCTATAAAGACTAATTGAGGCCTTCTGATTTCTCATCTATCATACAGTTTTCCATATTTTACATACTGAACATATTTCAGGCCAAGAGTTCTCAATCTTGAACCTTCTATAGAGACTAACTGACTCCTTATTTGACCTTTTGAACATATTTCCCAATTCACTCCTTCTGATCTCTCATCAACCATGCAGTAGTCCATATTTGACATACTGAAAATATTTCAGGCCAAAGAGGCCTTGATCTTGAATGTTCTATACTGACTAATTGAGGCCTTCTGATTTCTCATCTATCATACAGTTTTCCATATTTTACACACTGAACACATTTCAGGCCAAGAGTTCTCAATCTTGAACTTTCTATAGAGACTAATTGACACCTTATTTAAACTTTTGAACATCTTTCCTAATTAACTTCTTCTGATTTCTCATCTATCATACTGTAGTCCATATTAAACATACTGAACATATTTCAGGCCAAGGTGTTCTCAATCTTGAACTTTCTCTAGAGACTAATTGACTCCTTATTTGACCTTTTGAACATATTTCCCAATTCACTCCTTCTGATCTCTCATCAACCATGCAGTAGTCCATATTTGACATACTGAAAATATTTCAGGCGAAAGAGGCCTTGATCTTGAATTTTCTATAAAGACTAATTGAGGCCTTCTGATTTCTCATCTATCATACAGTTTTCCATATTTTATATACTGAACATATTTCAGGCCAAGAGTTCTCAATCTTGAACTTTCTATAGAGACTAACTGACTCCTTATTTGACCTTTTGAACATATTTCCCAATTGACTCCTGATCTCTCATCAACCATGCAGTAGTCCATATTTGACATACTGAAAATATTTCAGGCCAAAGAGGCCTTGATCTTGAATGTTCTATACAGACTAATTGAGGTCTTTTGATGTCTCATCAACCGTACGGTAGTCCATATTTGACATACTGAAAATATTTCAGGCGAAAGAGGCCTTGATCTTGAATTTTCTATAAAGACTAATTGAGGCCTTCTGATTTCTCATCTATCATACGGTAGTCCATATTTTACATACTGAACATATTTCAGGCCAAAGAGTCCTTGATCTTGAATTTTCTATACTGACTAATTGAGGCCTTCTGATTTCTCATCTATCATACAGTTTTCCATATTTTACATACTGAACATATTTCAGGCCAAGAGTTCTCAATCTTGAACTTTGTATAGATACTAATTGACTTCTTATTTAACCTTTTGAACATCTTTCCTAATTGCCTTCTTCTGATTTCTCATCTATCATACGGTAGTCCATATTAAACATACTGAACATATTTCAGGCCAAGAGTTCTCAATCTTGAACTTTCTATAGAGACTAACTGACTCCTTATTTGACCTTTTGAACATATTTCCCAATTGACTCCTGATCTCTCATCAACCATGCAGTAGTCCATATTTGACATACTGAAAATATTTCAGGCCAAAGAGTCCTTGATCTTGAATTTTCTATAAAGACTAATTGAGGCCTTCTGATTTCTCATCTATCATACAGTTTTCCATATTTTACATACTGAACATATTTCAGGCCAAGAGTTCTCAATCTTGAACCTTCTATAGAGACTAACTGACTCCTTATTTGACCTTTTGAACATATTTCCCAATTGACTCCTGATCTCTCATCAACCATGCAGTAGTCCATATTTGACATACTGAAAATATTTCAGGCCAAAGAGTCCTTGATCTTGAATTTTCTATAAAGACTAATTGAGGCCTTCTGATTTCTCATCTATCATACAGTTTTCCATATTTTACATACTGAACATATTTCAGGCCAAGAGTTCTCAATCTTGAACTTTCTATAGAGACTAACTGACTCCTTATTTGACCTTTTGAACATATTTCCCAATTGACTCCTGATCTCTCATCAACCATGCAGTAGTCCATATTTGACATACTGAAAATATTTCAGGCCAAAGAGTCCTTGATCTTGAATTTTCTATAAAGACTAATTGAGGCCTTCTGATTTCTCATCTATCATACAGTTTTCCATATTTTACATACTGAACATATTTCAGGCCAAGAGTTCTCAATCTTGAACCTTCTATAGAGACTAACTGACTCCTTATTTGACCTTTTGAACATATTTCCCAATTCACTCCTTCTGATCTCTCATCAACCATGCAGTAGTCCATATTTGACATACTGAAAATATTTCAGGCCAAAGAGGCCTTGATCTTGAATGTTCTATACTGAGTAATTGAGGCCTTCTGATTTCTCATCTATCATACTGTAGTCCATATTAAACATACTGAACATATTTCAGGCCAAGGTGTTCTCAATCTTGAACTTTCTCTAGAGACTAATTGACTCCTTATTTGACCTTTTGAACATATTTCCCAATTCACTCCTTCTGATCTCTCATCAACCATGCAGTAGTCCATATTTGACATACTGAAAATATTTCAGGCGAAAGAGGCCTTGATCTTGAATTTTCTATAAAGACTAATTGAGGCCTTCTGATTTCTCATCTATCATACAGTTTTCCATATTTTATATACTGAACATATTTCAGGCCAAGAGTTCTCAATCTTGAACTTTCTATAGAGACTAACTGACTCCTTATTTGACCTTTTGAACATATTTCCCAATTGACTCCTGATCTCTCATCAACCATGCAGTAGTCCATATTTGACATACTGAAAATATTTCAGGCCAAAGAGGCCTTGATCTTGAATGTTCTATACAGACTAATTGAGGTCTTTTGATGTCTCATCAACCGTACGGTAGTCCATATTTGACATACTGAAAATATTTCAGGCGAAAGAGGCCTTGATCTTGAATTTTCTATAAAGACTAATTGAGGCCTTCTGATTTCTCATCTATCATACGGTAGTCCATATTTTACATACTGAACATATTTCAGGCCAAAGAGTCCTTGATCTTGAATTTTCTATACTGACTAATTGAGGCCTTCTGATTTCTCATCTATCATACAGTTTTCCATATTTTACATACTGAACATATTTCAGGCCAAGAGTTCTCAATCTTGAACCTTCTATAGAGACTAACTGACTCCTTATTTGACCTTTTGAACATATTTCCCAATTCACTCCTGATCTCTCATCAACCATGCAGTAGTCCATATTTGACATACTGAAAATATTTCAGGCCAAAGAGGAATTGATCTTGAATGTTCTATACAGACTAATTGAGGTCTTTTGATGTCTCATCAACCGTACGGTAGTCCATATTTTACATACTGAACATATTTCAGGACAAGCGTTCTCAATCTTGAACTTTGTATAGATACTAATTGACTTCTTATTTAACCTTTTGAACATCTTTCCTAATTGCCTTCTTCTGATTTCTCATCTATCATACGGTAGTCCATATTAAACATACTGAACATATTTCAGGCCAAGGTGTTCTCAATCTTGAACTTTCTATAGAGACTAATTGATTCCTCATTTGACCTTTTGAACATATTTCCCAATTCACTCCTTCTGATCTCTCATCAACCATGCAGTAGTCCATATTTGACATACTGAATATATTTCAAGCTAAAAGAGGCCTTGATCTTGAATTTTCTATACTGACTAATTGAGGCCTTCTGATTTCTCATCTATCATACAGTTTTCCACATTTTACATACTGAACATATTTCAGGCCAAGAGTTCTCAATCTTGAACTTTCTATAGAGACTAAATGACTCCTTATTTGACCTTTTGAACATATTTCCCAATTGACTCCTGATCTCTCATCAACCATGCAGTAGTCCATATTTGACATACTGAAAATATTTCAGGCCAAAGAGTCCTTGATCTTGAATTTTCTATAAAGACTAATTGAGGCCTTCTGATTTCTCATCTATCATACAGTTTTCCATATTTTACATACTGAACATATTTCAGGCCAAGAGTTCTCAATCTTGAACCTTCTATAGAGACTAACTGACTCCTTATTTGACCTTTTGAACATATTTCCCAATTCACTCCTTCTGATCTCTCATCAACCATGCAGTAGTCCATATTTGACATACTGAAAATATTTCAGGCCAAAGAGGCCTTGATCTTGAATGTTCTATACTGAGTAATTGAGGCCTTCTGATTTCTCATCTATCATACAGTTTTCCATATTTTACATACTGAACATATTTCAGGCCAAGAGTTCTCAATCTTGAACTTTCTATAGAGACTAACTGACTCCTTATTTGACCTTTTGAACATATTTCCCAATTGACTCCTGATCTCTCATCAACCATGCAGTAGTCCATATTTGACATACTGAAAATATTTCAGGCCAAAGAGTCCTTGATCTTGAATTTTCTATAAAGACTAATTGAGGCCTTCTGATTTCTCATCTATCATACAGTTTTCCATATTTTACATACTGAACATATTTCAGGCCAAGAGTTCTCAATCTTGAACCTTCTATAGAGACTAACTGACTCCTTATTTGACCTTTTGAACATATTTCCCAATTGACTCCTGATCTCTCATCAACCATGCAGTAGTCCATATTTGACATACTGAAAATATTTCAGGCCAAAGAGTCCTTGATCTTGAATTTTCTATAAAGACTAATTGAGGCCTTCTGATTTCTCATCTATCATACAGTTTTCCATATTTTACATACTGAACATATTTCAGGCCAAGAGTTCTCAATCTTGAACTTTCTATAGAGACTAACTGACTCCTTATTTGACCTTTTGAACATATTTCCCAATTGACTCCTGATCTCTCATCAACCATGCAGTAGTCCATATTTGACATACTGAAAATATTTCAGGCCAAAGAGTCCTTGATCTTGAATTTTCTATAAAGACTAATTGAGGCCTTCTGATTTCTCATCTATCATACAGTTTTCCATATTTTACATACTGAACATATTTCAGGCCAAGAGTTCTCAATCTTGAACCTTCTATAGAGACTAACTGACTCCTTATTTGACCTTTTGAACATATTTCCCAATTCACTCCTTCTGATCTCTCATCAACCATGCAGTAGTCCATATTTGACATACTGAAAATATTTCAGGCCAAAGAGGCCTTGATCTTGAATGTTCTATACTGAGTAATTGAGGCCTTCTGATTTCTCATCTATCATACAGTTTTCCATATTTTACACACTGAACATATTTCAGGCCAAGAGTTCTCAATCTTGAACTTTCTATAGAGACTAATTGACTCCTTATTTAAACTTTTGAACATCTTTCCTAATTGACTTCTTCTGATTTCTCATCTATCATACTGTAGTCCATATTAAACATACTGAACATATTTCAGGCCAAGGTGTTCTCAATCTTGAACTTTCTCTAGAGACTAATTGACTCCTTATTTGACCTTTTGAACATATTTCCCAATTCACTCCTTCTGATCTCTCATCAACCATGCAGTAGTCCATATTTGACATACTGAAAATATTTCAGGCCAAAGAGGCCTTGATCTTGAATGTTCTATACTGAGTAATTGAGGCCTTCTGATTTCTCATCTATCATACAGTTTTCCATATTTTACACACTGAACATATTTCAGGCCAAGAGTTCTCAATCTTGAACTTTCTATAGAGACTAATTGACTCCTTATTTAAACTTTTGAACATCTTTCCTAATTGACTTCTTCTGATTTCTCATCTATCATACTGTAGTCCATATTAAACATACTGAACATATTTCAGGCCAAGGTGTTCTCAATCTTGAACTTTCTCTAGAGACTAATTGACTCCTTATTTGACCTTTTGAACATATTTCCCAATTCACTCCTTCTGATCTCTCATTAACCATGCAGTAGTCCATATTTGACATACTGAAAATATTTCAGGCGAAAGAGGCCTTGATCTTGAATTTTCTATAAAGACTAATTGAGGCCTTCTGATTTCTCATCTATCATACAGTTTTCCATATTTTACATACTGAACATATTTCAGGCCAAGAGTTCTCAATCTTGAACTTTCTATAGAGACTAACTGACTCCTTATTTGACCTTTTGAACATATTTCCCAATTCACTCCTTCTGATCTCTCATCAACCATGCAGTATTCCATATTTGACATACTGAAAATATTTCAGGCGAAAGAGGCCTTGATCTTGAATGTTCTATACTGAGTAATTGAGGCCTTCTGATTTCTCATCTATCATACGGTAGTCCATATTTTACATACTGAACATATTTCAGGACAAGCGTTCTCAATCTTGAACTTTGTATAGATACTAATTGACTTCTTATTTAACCTTTTGAACATCTTTCCTAATTGCCTTCTTCTGATTTCTCATCTATCATACGGTAGTCCATATTAAACATACTGAACATATTTCAGGCCAAGGTGTTCTCAATCTTGAACTTTCTATAGAGACTAATTGATTCCTTATTTGACCTTTTGAACATATTTCCCAATTCACTCCTTCTGATCTCTCATCAACCATGCAGTAGTCCATATTTGACATACTAAAAATATTTCAAGCTAAAAGAGGCCTTGATCTTGAATTTTCTATACTGACTAATTGAGGCCTTCTGATTTCTCATCTATCATACAGTTTTCCATATTTTACATACTGAACATATTTCAGGCCAAGAGTTCTCAATCTTGAACTTTCTATAGAGACTAAATGACTCCTTATTTGACCTTTTGAACATATTTCCCAATTGACTCCTGATCTCTCATCAACCATGCAGTAGTCCATATTTGACATACTGAAAATATTTCAGGCCAAAGAGTCCTTGATCTTGAATTTTCTATAAAGACTAATTGAGGCCTTCTGATTTCTCATCTATCATACAGTTTTCCATATTTTACATACTGAACATATTTCAGGCCAAGAGTTCTCAATCTTGAACCTTCTATAGAGACTAACTGACTCCTTATTTGACCTTTTGAACATATTTCCCAATTCACTCCTTCTGATCTCTCATCAACCATGCAGTAGTCCATATTTGACATACTGAAAATATTTCAGGCCAAAGAGGCCTTGATCTTGAATGTTCTATACTGAGTAATTGAGGCCTTCTGATTTCTCATCTATCATACAGTTTTCCATATTTTACACACTGAACATATTTCAGGCCAAGAGTTCTCAATCTTGAACTTTCTATAGAGACTAATTGACTCCTTATTTAAACTTTTGAACATCTTTCCTAATTGACTTCTTCTGATTTCTCATCTATCATACTGTAGTCCATATTAAACATACTGAACATATTTCAGGCCAAGGTGTTCTCAATCTTGAACTTTCTCTAGAGACTAATTGACTCCTTATTTGACCTTTTGAACATATTTCCCAATTCACTCCTTCTGATCTCTCATCAACCATGCAGTAGTCCATATTTGACATACTGAAAATATTTCAGGCGAAAGAGGACTTGATCTTGAATTTTCTATAAAGACTAATTGAGGCCTTCTGATTTCTCATCTATCATACAGTTTTCCATATTTTACATACTGAACATATTTCAGGCCAAGAGTTCTCAATCTTGAACTTTCTATAGAGACTAACTGACTCCTTATTTGACCTTTTGAACATATTTCCCAATTGACTCCTGATCTCTCATCAACCATGCAGTAGTCCATATTTGACATACTGAAAATATTTCAGGCCAAAGAGTCCTTGATCTTGAATTTTCTATAAAGACTAATTGAGGCCTTCTGATTTCTCATCTATCATACTGTAGTCCATATTAAACATACTGAACATATTTCAGGCCAAGGTGTTCTCAATCTTGAACTTTCTCTAGAGACTAATTGACTCCTTATTTGACCTTTTGAACATATTTCCCAATTCACTCCTTCTGATCTCTCATCAACCATGCAGTAGTCCATATTTGACATACTGAAAATATTTCAGGCCAAAGAGGCCTTGATCTTGAATGTTCTATACTGAGTAATTGAGGCCTTCTGATTTCTCATCTATCATACAGTTGTCCATATTTTACACACTGAACATATTTCAGGCCAAGAGTTCTCAATCTTGAACTTTCTATAGAGACTAATTGACTCCTTATTTAAACTTTTGAACATCTTTCCTAATTGACTTCTTCTGATTTCTCATCTATCATACTGTAGTCCATATTAAACATACTGAACATATTTCAGGCCAAGGTGTTCTCAATCTTGAACTTTCTCTAGAGACTAATTGACTCATTATTTGACCTTTTGAACATATTTCCCAATTCACTCCTTCTGATCTCTCATCAACCATGCAGTAGTCCATATTTGACATACTGAAAATATTTCAGGCCAAAGAGGCCTTGATCTTGAATGTTCTATACTGAGTAATTGAGGCCTTCTGATTTCTCATCTATCATACAGTTTTCCATATTTTACACACTGAACATATTTCAGGCCAAGAGTTCTCAATCTTGAACTTTCTATAGAGACTAATTGACTCCTTATTTAAACTTTTGAACATCTTTCCTAATTGACTTCTTCTGATTTCTCATCTATCATACTGTAGTCCATATTAAACATACTGAACATATTTCAGGCCAAGGTGTTCTCAATCTTGAACTTTCTCTAGAGACTAATTGACTCCTTATTTGACCTTTTGAACATATTTCCCAATTCACTCCTTCTGATCTCTCATCAACCATGCAGTAGTCCATATTTGACATACTGAAAATATTTCAGGCCAAAGAGGCCTTGATCTTGAATGTTCTATACTGAGTAATTGAGGCCTTCTGATTTCTCATCTATCATACAGTTTTCCATATTTTACACACTGAACATATTTCAGGCCAAGAGTTCTCAATCTTGAACTTTCTATAGAGACTAATTGACTCCTTATTTAAACTTTTGAACATCTTTCCTAATTGACTTCTTCTGATTTCTCATCTATCATACTGTAGTCCATATTAAACATACTGAACATATTTCAGGCCAAGGTGTTCTCAATCTTGAACTTTCTCTAGAGACTAATTGACTCCTTATTTGACCTTTTGAACATATTTCCCAATTCACTCCTTCTGATCTCTCATCAACCATGCAGTAGTCCATATTTGACATACTGAAAATATTTCAGGCGAAAGAGGCCTTGATCTTGAATTTTCTATAAAGACTAATTGAGGCCTTCTGATTTCTCATCTATCATACAGTTTTCCATATTTTACATACTGAACATATTTCAGGCCAAGAGTTCTCAATCTTGAACTTTCTATAGAGACTAACTGACTCCTTATTTGACCTTTTGAACATATTTCCCAATTCACTCCTTCTGATCTCTCATCAACCATGCAGTATTCCATATTTGACATACTGAAAATATTTCAGGCGAAAGAGGCCTTGATCTTGAATTTTCTATACTGAGTAATTGAGGCCTTCTGATTTCTCATCTATCATACGGTAGTCCATATTTTACATACTGAACATATTTCAGGACAAGAGTTCTCAATCTTGAACCTTCTATAGAGACTAACTGACTCCTTTTTTGACCTTTTGAACATATTTCCCAATTCACTCCTTCTGATCTCTCATTAACCATGCAGTAGTCCATATTTGACATACTGAAAATATTTCAAGCTAAAAGAGGCCTTGATCTTGAATTTTCTATACTGACTAATTGAGGCCTTCTGATTTCTCATCTATCATACAGTTTTCCATATTTTACATACTGAACATATTTCAGGCCAAGAGTTCTCAATCTTGAACTTTCTATAGAGACTAACTGACTCCTTCTTTGACCTTTTGAACATATTTCCCAATTGACTCCTGATCTCTCATCAACCATGCAGTAGTCCATATTTGACATACTGAAAATATTTCAGGCCAAAGAGGCCTTTATCTTGAATGTTCTATACAGACTAATTGAGGTCTTTTGATGTCTCATCAACCGTACGGTAGTCCATATTTTACATACTGAACATATATCAGGCGAAGAGTTCTCAATCTTGAACTTTCTATAGAGACTAATTGACTCCTTATTTGACCTTTTGAACATATTTCCCAATTCACTCCTTCTGATCTCTCATCAACCATGCAGTATTCCATATTTGACATACTGAAAATATTTCAGGCGAAAGAGGCCTTGATCTTGAATTTTCTATAAAGACTAATTGAGGCCTTCTGATTTCTCATCTATCATACGGTAGTCCATATTTTACATACTGAACATATTTCAGGCCAAAGAGTCCTTGATCTTGAATTTTCTATACTGACTAATTGAGGCCTTCTGATTTCTCATCTATCATACAGTTTTCCATATTTTACATACTGAACATATTTCAGGCCAAGAGTTCTCAATCTTGAACTTTCTATAGAGACTAACTGACTCCTTATTTGACCTTTTGAACATATTTCCCAATTCACTCCTTCTGATCTCTCATCAACCATGCAGTAGTCCATATTTGACATACTTAAAATATTTCAAGCTAAAAGAGGCCTTGATCTTGAATTTTCTATACTGACTAATTGAGGCCTTCTGATTTCTCATCTATCATACAGTTTTCCATATTTTACATACTGAACATATTTCAGGCCAAGAGTTCTCAATCTTGAACTTTCTATAGAGACTAAATTACTCCTTATTTGACCTTTTGAACATATTTCCCAATTGACTCCTGATCTCTCATCAACCATGCAGTAGTCCATATTTGACATACTGAAAATATTTCAGGCCAAAGAGTCCTTGATCTTGAATTTTCTATAAAGACTAATTGAGGCCTTCTGATTTCTCATCTATCATACAGTTTTCCATATTTTACATACTGAACATATTTCAGGCCAAGAGTTCTCAATCTTGAACCTTCTATAGAGACTAACTGACTCCTTATTTGACCTTTTGAACATATTTCCCAATTCACTCCTTCTGATCTCTCATCAACCATGCAGTAGTCCATATTTGACATACTGAAAATATTTCAGGCCAAAGAGGCCTTGATCTTGAATGTTCTATACTGACTAATTGAGGCCTTCTGATTTCTCATCTATCATACAGTTTTCCATATTTTACACACTGAACACATTTCAGGCCAAGAGTTCTCAATCTTGAACTTTCTATAGAGACTAATTGACACCTTATTTAAACTTTTGAACATCTTTCCTAATTAACTTCTTCTGATTTCTTATATATCATACTGTAGTCCATATTAAACATACTGAACATATTTCAGGCCAAGGTGTTCTCAATCTTGAACTTTCTCTAGAGACTAATTGACTCCTTATTTGACCTTTTGAACATATTTCCCAATTCACTCCTTCTGATCTCTCATCAACCATGCAGTAGTCCATATTTGACATACTGAAAATATTTCAGGCGAAAGAGGCCTTGATCTTGAATTTTCTATAAAGACTAATTGAGGCCTTCTGATTTCTCATCTATCATACAGTTTTCCAAATTTTACATACTGAACATATTTCAGGCCAAGAGTTCTCAATCTTGAACTTTCTATAGAGACTAATTGACTCCTTATTTAAACTTTTGAACATCTTTCCTAATTGACTTCTTCTGATTTCTCATCTATCATACTGTAGTCCATATTAAACATACTGAACATATTTCAGGCCAAGGTGTTCTCAATCTTGAACTTTCTCTAGAGACTAATTGACTCCTTATTTGACCTTTTGAACATATTTCCCAATTCACTCCTTCTGATCTCTCATCAACCATGCAGTAGTCCATATTTGACATACTGAAAATATTTCAGGCGAAAGAGGCCTTGATCTTGAATTTTCTATAAAGACTAATTGAGGCCTTCTGATTTCTCATCTATCATACAGTTTTCCATATTTTACATACTGAACATATTTCAGGCCAAGAGTTCTCAATCTTGAACTTTCTATAGAGACTAACTGACTCCTTATTTGACCTTTTGAACATATTTCCCAATTGACTCCTGATCTCTCATCAACCATGCAGTAGTCCATATTTGACATACTGAAAATATTTCAGGCCAAAGAGGCCTTGATCTTGAATGTTCTATACAGACTAATTGAGGTCTTTTGATGTCTCATCAACCGTACGGTAGTCCATATTTGACATACTGAAAATATTTCAGGCGAAAGAGGCCTTGATCTTGAATTTTCTATAAAGACTAATTGAGGCCTTCTGATTTCTCATCTATCATACGGTAGTCCATATTTTACATACTGAACATATTTCAGGCCAAAGAGTCCTTGATCTTTTATTTTCTATACTGACTAATTGAGGCCTTCTGATTTCTCATCTATCATACAGTTTTCCATATTTTACATACTGAACATATTTCAGGCCAAGAGTTCTCAATCTTGAACCTTCTATAGAGACTAACTGACTCCTTATTTGACCTTTTGAACATATTTCCCAATTCACTCCAGATCTCTCATCAACCATGCAGTAGTCCATATTTGACATACTGAAAATATTTCAGGCCAAAGAGGAATTGATCTTGAATGTTCTATACAGACTAATTGAGGTCTTTTGATGTCTCATCAACCGTACGGTAGTCCATATTTTACATACTGAACATATTTCAGGACAAGCGTTCTCAATCTTGAACTTTGTATAGATACTAATTGACTTCTTATTTAACCTTTTGAACATCTTTCCTAATTGCCTTCTTCTGATTTCTCGTCTATCATACGGTAGTCCATATTAAACATACTGAACATATTTCAGGCCAAGGTGTTCTCAATCTTGAACTTTCTATAGAGACTAATTGATTCCTTATTTGACCTTTTGAACATATTTCCCAATTCACTCCTTCTGATCTCTCATCAACCATGCAGTAGTCCATATTTGACATACTGAAAATATTTCAAGCTAAAAGAGGCCTTGATCTTGAATTTTCTATACTGACTAATTGAGGCCTTCTGATTTCTCATCTATCATACAGTTTTCCATATTTTACATACTGAACATATTTCAGGCCAAGAGTTCTCAATCTTGAACTTTCTATAGAGACTAAATGACTCCTTATTTGACCTTTTGAACATATTTCCCAATTGACTCCTGATCTCTCATCAACCATGCAGTAGTCCATATTTGACATACTGAAAATATTTCAGGCCAAAGAGTCCTTGATCTTGAATTTTCTATAAAGACTAATTGAGGCCTTCTGATTTCTCATCTATCATACAGTTTTCCATATTTTACATACTGAACATATTTCAGGCCAAGAGTTCTCAATCTTGAACCTTCTATAGAGACTAATTGACTCCTTATTTAAACTTTTGAACATCTTTCCTAATTGACTTCTTCTGATTTCTCATCTATCATACTGTAGTCCATATTAAACATACTGAACATATTTCAGGCCAAGGTGTTCTCAATCTTGAACTTTCTCTAGAGACTAATTGACTCCTTATTTGACCTTTTGAACATATTTCCCAATTCACTCCTTCTGATCTCTCATCAACCATGCAGTAGTCCATATTTGACATACTGAAAATATTTCAGGCGAAAGAGGCCTTGATCTTGAATTTTCTATAAAGACTAATTGAGGCCTTCTGATTTCTCATCTATCATACAGTTTTCCATATTTTCCATACTGAACATATTTCAGGCCAAGAGTTCTCAATCTTGAACTTTCTATAGAGACTAACTGACTCCTTATTTGACCTTTTGAACATATTTCCCAATTGACTCCTGATCTCTCATCAACCATGCAGTAGTCCATATTTGACATACTGAAAATATTTCAGGCCAAAGAGTCCTTGATCTTGAATTTTCTATAAAGACTAATTGAGGCCTTCTGATTTCTCATCTATCATACAGTTTTCCATATTTTACATACTGAACATATTTCAGGCCAAGAGTTCTCAATCTTGAACCTTCTATAGAGACTAACTGACTCCTTATTTGACCTTTTGAACATATTTCCCAATTCACTCCTTCTGATCTCTCATCAACCATGCAGTAGTCCATATTTGACATACTGAAAATATTTCAGGCCAAAGAGGCCTTGATCTTGAATGTTCTATACTGAGTAATTGAGGCCTTCTGATTTCTCATCTATCATACAGTTTTCCATATTTTACACACTGAACATATTTCAGGCCAAGAGTTCTCAATCTTGAACTTTCTATAGAGACTAATTGACTCCTTATTTAAACTTTTGAACATCTTTCCTAATTGACTTCTTCTGATTTCTCATCTATCATACTGTAGTCCATATTAAACATACTGAACATATTTCAGGCCAAGGTGTTCTCAATCTTGAACTTTCTCTAGAGACTAATTGACTCCTTATTTGACCTTTTGAACATATTTCCCAATTCACTCCTTCTGATCTCTCATCAACCATGCAGTAGTCCATATTTGACATACTGAAAATATTTCAGGCCAAAGAGGCCTTGATCTTGAATGTTCTATACTGAGTAATTGAGGCCTTCTGATTTCTCATCTATCATACAGTTGTCCATATTTTACACACTGAACATATTTCAGGCGAAAGAGGCCTTGATCTTGAATTTTCTATAAAGACTAATTGAGGCCTTCTGATTTCTCATCTATCATACGGTAGTCCATATTTTACATACTGAACATATTTCAGGCCAAAGAGTCCTTGATCTTTTATTTTCTATACTGACTAATTGAGGCCTTCTGATTTCTCATCTATCATACAGTTTTCCATATTTTACATACTGAACATATTTCAGGCCAAGAGTTCTCAATCTTGAACCTTCTATAGAGACTAACTGACTCCTTATTTGACCTTTTGAACATATTTCCCAATTCACTCCTGATCTCTCATCAACCATGCAGTAGTCCATATTTGACATACTGAAAATATTTCAGGCCAAAGAGGAATTGATCTTGAATGTTCTATACAGACTAATTGAGGTCTTTTGATGTCTCATCAACCGTACGGTAGTCCATATTTTACATACTGAACATATTTCAGGACAAGCGTTCTCAATCTTGAACTTTGTATAGATACTAATTGACTTCTTATTTAACCTTTTGAACATCTTTCCTAATTGCCTTCTTCTGATTTCTCATCTATCATACGGTAGTCCATATTAAACATACTGAACATATTTCAGGCCAAGGTGTTCTCAATCTTGAACTTTCTATAGAGACTAATTGATTCCTTATTTGACCTTTTGAACATATTTCCCAATTCACTCCTTCTGATCTCTCATCAACCATGCAGTAGTCCATATTTGACATACTGAAAATATTTCAAGCTAAAAGAGGCCTTGATCTTGAATTTTCTATACTGACTAATTGAGGCCTTCTGATTTCTCATCTATCATACAGTTTTCCATATTTTACATACTGAACATATTTCAGGCCAAGAGTTCTCAATCTTGAACTTTCTATAGAGACTAAATGACTCCTTATTTGACCTTTTGAACATATTTCCCAATTGACTCCTGATCTCTCATCAACCATGCAGTAGTCCATATTTGACATACTGAAAATATTTCAGGCCAAAGAGTCCTTGATCTTGAATTTTCTATAAAGACTAATTGAGGCCTTCTGATTTCTCATCTATCATACAGTTTTCCATATTTTACATACTGAACATATTTCAGGCCAAGAGTTCTCAATCTTGAACCTTCTATAGAGACTAACTGACTCCTTATTTGACCTTTTGAACATATTTCCCAATTCACTCCTTCTGATCTCTCATCAACCATGCAGTAGTCCATATTTGACATACTGAAAATATTTCAGGCCAAAGAGGCCTTGATCTTGAATGTTCTATACTGAGTAATTGAGGCCTTCTGATTTCTCATCTATCATACAGTTTTCCATATTTTACACACTGAACATATTTCAGGCCAAGAGTTCTCAATCTTGAACTTTCTATAGAGACTAATTGACTCCTTATTTAAACTTTTGAACATCTTTCCTAATTGACTTCTTCTGATTTCTCATCTATCATACTGTAGTCCATATTAAACATACTGAACATATTTCAGGCCAAGGTGTTCTCAATCTTGAACTTTCTCTAGAGACTAATTGACTCCTTATTTGACCTTTTGAACATATTTCCCAATTCACTCCTTCTGATCTCTCATCAACCATGCAGTAGTCCATATTTGACATACTGAAAATATTTCAGGCGAAAGAGGCCTTGATCTTGAATTTTCTATAAAGACTAATTGAGGCCTTCTGATTTCTCATCTATCATACAGTTTTCCATATTTTCCATACTGAACATATTTCAGGCCAAGAGTTCTCAATCTTGAACTTTCTATAGAGACTAACTGACTCCTTATTTGACCTTTTGAACATATTTCCCAATTGACTCCTGATCTCTCATCAACCATGCAGTAGTCCATATTTGACATACTGAAAATATTTCAGGCCAAAGAGTCCTTGATCTTGAATTTTCTATAAAGACTAATTGAGGCCTTCTGATTTCTCATCTATCATACAGTTTTCCATATTTTACATACTGAACATATTTCAGGCCAAGAGTTCTCAATCTTGAACCTTCTATAGAGACTAACTGACTCCTTATTTGACCTTTTGAACATATTTCCCAATTCACTCCTTCTGATCTCTCATCAACCATGCAGTAGTCCATATTTGACATACTGAAAATATTTCAGGCCAAAGAGGCCTTGATCTTGAATGTTCTATACTGAGTAATTGAGGCCTTCTGATTTCTCATCTATCATACAGTTTTCCATATTTTACACACTGAACATATTTCAGGCCAAGAGTTCTCAATCTTGAACTTTCTATAGAGACTAATTGACTCCTTATTTAAACTTTTGAACATCTTTCCTAATTGACTTCTTCTGATTTCTCATCTATCATACTGTAGTCCATATTAAACATACTGAACATATTTCAGGCCAAGGTGTTCTCAATCTTGAACTTTCTCTAGAGACTAATTGACTCCTTATTTGACCTTTTGAACATATTTCCCAATTCACTCCTTCTGATCTCTCATCAACCATGCAGTAGTCCATATTTGACATACTGAAAATATTTCAGGCCAAAGAGGCCTTGATCTTGAATGTTCTATACTGAGTAATTGAGGCCTTCTGATTTCTCATCTATCATACAGTTGTCCATATTTTACACACTGAACATATTTCAGGCCAAGAGTTCTCAATCTTGAACTTTCTATAGAGACTAATTGACTCCTTATTTAAACTTTTGAACATCTTTCCTAATTGACTTCTTCTGATTTCTCATCTATCATACTGTAGTCCATATTAAACATACTGAACATATTTCAGGCCAAGGTGTTCTCAATCTTGAACTTTCTCTAGAGACTAATTGACTCCTTATTTGACCTTTTGAACATATTTCCCAATTCACTCCTTCTGATCTCTCATCAACCATGCAGTAGTCCATATTTGACATACTGAAAATATTTCAGGCCAAAGAGGCCTTGATCTTGAATGTTCTATACTGAGTAATTGAGGCCTTCTGATTTCTCATCTATCATACAGTTTTCCATATTTTACACACTGAACATATTTCAGGCCAAGAGTTCTCAATCTTGAACTTTCTATAGAGACTAATTGACTCCTTATTTAAACTTTTGAACATCTTTCCTAATTGACTTCTTCTGATTTCTCATCTATCATACTGTAGTCCATATTAAACATACTGAACATATTTCAGGCCAAGGTGTTCTCAATCTTGAACTTTCTCTAGAGACTAATTGACTCCTTATTTGACCTTTTGAACATATTTCCCAATTCACTCCTTCTGATCTCTCATCAACCATGCAGTAGTCCATATTTGACATACTGAAAATATTTCAGGCCAAAGAGGCCTTGATCTTGAATGTTCTATACAGACTAATTGAGGTCTTTTGATGTCTCATCAACCGTACGGTAGTCCATATTTGACATACTGAAAATATTTCAGGCGAAAGAGGCCTTGATCTTGAATTTTCTATAAAGACTAATTGAGGCCTTCTGATTTCTCATCTATCATACGGTAGTCCATATTTTACATACTGAACATATTTCAGGCCAAAGAGTCCTTGATCTTGAATTTTCTATACTGACTAATTGAGGCCTTCTGATTTCTCATCTATCATACAGTTTTCCATATTTTACATACTGAACATATTTCAGGCCAAGAGTTCTCAATCTTGAACCTTCTATAGAGACTAACTGACTCCTTATTTGACCTTTTGAACATATTTCCCAATTCACTCCTTCTGATCTCTCATCAACCATGCAGTAGTCCATATTTCACATACTGAAAATATTTCAAGCTAAAAGAGGCCTTGATCTTGAATTTTCTATACTGACTAATTGAGGCCTTCTGATTTCTCATCTATCATACAGTTTTCCATATTTTACATACTTAACATATTTCAGGCCAAGAGTTCTCAATCTTGAACTTTCTATAGAGACTAAATGACTCCTTATTTGACCTTTTGAACATATTTCTCAATTGACTCCTGATCTCTCATCAACCATGCAGTAGTCCATATTTGACATACTGAAAATATTTCAGGCCAAAGAGGCCTTGATCTTGAATGTTCTATACAGACTAATTGAGGTCTTTTGATGTCTCATCAACCGTATGGTAGTCCATATTTTACATACTGAACATATTTCAGGACAAGCGTTCTCAATCTTGAACTTTGTATAGATACTAATTGACTTCTTATTTAACCTTTTGAACATCTTTCCTAATTGCCTTCTTCTGATTTCTCATCTATCATACTGTAGTCCATATTAAACATATTGAACATATTTCAGGCCAAGGTGTTCTCAATCTTGAACTTTCTCTAGAGACTAATTGACTCCTTATTTGACCTTTTGAACATATTTCCCAATTCACTCCTTCTGATCTCTCATCAACCATGCAGTAGTCCATATTTGACATACTGAAAATATTTCAGGCCAAAGAGGCCTTGATCTTGAATGTTCTATACTGAGTAATTGAGGCCTTCTGATTTCTCATCTATCATACAGTTGTCCATATTTTACACACTGAACATATTTCAGGCCAAGAGTTCTCAATCTTGAACTTTCTATAGAGACTAATTGACTCCTTATTTAAACTTTTGAACATCTTTCCTAATTGACTTCTTCTGATTTCTCATCTATCATACTGTAGTCCATATTAAACATACTGAACATATTTCAGGCCAAGGTGTTCTCAATCTTGAACTTTCTCTAGAGACTAATTGACTCCTTATTTGACCTTTTGAACATATTTCCCAATTCACTCCTTCTGATCTCTCATCAACCATGCAGTAGTCCATATTTGACATACTGAAAATATTTCAGGCCAAAGAGGCCTTGATCTTGAATGTTCTATACTGAGTAATTGAGGCCTTCTGATTTCTCATCTATCATACAGTTTTCCATATTTTACACACTGAACATATTTCAGGCCAAGAGTTCTCAATCTTGAACTTTCTATAGAGACTAATTGACTCCTTATTTAAACTTTTGAACATCTTTCCTAATTGACTTCTTCTGATTTCTCATCTATCATACTGTAGTCCATATTAAACATACTGAACATATTTCAGGCCAAGGTGTTCTCAATCTTGAACTTTCTCTAGAGACTAATTGACTCCTTATTTGACCTTTTGAACATATTTCCCAATTCACTCCTTCTGATCTCTCATCAACCATGCAGTAGTCCATATTTGACATACTGAAAATATTTCAGGCCAAAGAGGCCTTGATCTTGAATGTTCTATACAGACTAATTGAGGTCTTTTGATGTCTCATCAACCGTACGGTAGTCCATATTTGACATACTGAAAATATTTCAGGCGAAAGAGGCCTTGATCTTGAATTTTCTATAAAGACTAATTGAGGCCTTCTGATTTCTCATCTATCATACGGTAGTCCATATTTTACATACTGAACATATTTCAGGCCAAAGAGTCCTTGATCTTGAATTTTCTATACTGACTAATTGAGGCCTTCTGATTTCTCATCTATCATACAGTTTTCCATATTTTACATACTTAACATATTTCAGGCCAAGAGTTCTCAATCTTGAACTTTCTATAGAGACTAAATGACTCCTTATTTGACCTTTTGAACATATTTCTCAATTGACTCCTGATCTCTCATCAACCATGCAGTAGTCCATATTTGACATACTGAAAATATTTCAGGCCAAAGAGGCCTTGATCTTGAATGTTCTATACAGACTAATTGAGGTCTTTTGATGTCTCATCAACCGTACGGTAGTCCATATTTTACATACTGAACATATTTCAGGACAAGCGTTCTCAATCTTGAACTTTGTATAGATACTAATTGACTTCTTATTTAACCTTTTGAACATCTTTCCTAATTGCCTTCTTCTGATTTCTCATCTATCATACGGTAGTCCATATTAAACATACTGAACATATTTCAGGCCAAGGTGTTCTCAATCTTGAACTTTCTATAGAGACTAATTGATTCCTTATTTGACCTTTTGAACATATTTCCCAATTCACTCCTTCTGATCTCTCATCAATCATGCAGTAGTCCATATTTGACATACTGAAAATATTTCAAGCTAAAAGAGTCCTTGATCTTGAATTTGCTATACTGACTAATTGAGGCCTTCTAATTTCTCATCTATCATACGGTAGTCCATATTAAACATACTGAACATATTTCAGGCCAAGGTGTTCTTAATCTTGAACTTTCTATAGAGACTAATTGATTCCTTATTTGACCTTTTGAACATATTTCCCAATTCACTCCTTCTGATCTCTCATCAACCATGCAGTAGTCCATATTTGACATACTGAAAATATTTCAAGCTAAAAGAGGCCTTGATCTTGAATTTTCTATACAGACTAATCGAAATCTTTTGATATCTCATTAATCAGACGGTAGTCCATATTTTACATACTGAACATATTTCAGGCCAAGGAGTTCTCAATCTTGACCTTTCTATAGAGACTAATTCACTCCTTATTTGACCTTTTCAACATCTTTCCTAATTGACCCTTTCTGATGTCTCAAACCAAACAGTAGTCCATATTTGACATACTGAACATATTTCAGGCCAAAGAGTCCTTGATCTTGACTTTTCTATACTGACTAATTGAGGCCTTCTGATTTCTCATCTATCATACGGTAGTCCATATTTTACATACTGAACATATTTCAGGACAAGAGTTCTCAATCTTGAACTTCTATAGAGACTAACTGACTCCTTTTTTGACCTTTTGAACATATTTCCCAATTCACTCCTTCTGATCTCTCATCAACCATGCAGTAGTCCATATTTGACATACTGAAAATATTTCAAGCTAAAAGAGGCCTTGATCTTGAATTTTCTATACTGACTAATTGAGGCCTTCTGATTTCTCATCTATCATACAGTTTTCCATATTTTACATACTGAACATATTTCAGGCCAAGAGTTCTCAATCTTGAACTTTCTATAGAGACTAATTGATTCCTTATTTGACCTTTTGAACATATTTCCCAATTCACTCCTTCTGATCTCTCACCAACCATGCAGTAGTCCATATTTGACATACTGAAAATATTTCAAGCTAAAAGAGTCCTTGATCTTGAATTTTCTATACTGACTAATTGAGGCCTTCTGATTTCTCATCTATCATACGGTAGTCCATATTAAACATACTGAACATATTTCAGGCCAAGGTGTTCTCAATCTTGAACTTTCTATAGAGACTAATTGATTCCTTATTTTACCTTTTGAACATATTTCCCAATTCACTCCTTCTGATCTCTCATCAACCATGCAGTAGTCCATATTTGACATACTGAAAATATTTCAAGCTAAAAGAGTCCTTGATCTTGAATTTTCTATACTGACTAATTGAGGCCTTCTGATTTCTCATCTATCATACAGTTTTCCATATTTTACATACTTAACATATTTCAGGCCAAGAGTTCTCAATCTTGAACTTTCTATAGAGACTAAATGACTCCTTATTTGACCTTTTGAACATATTTCTCAATTGACTCCTGATCTCTCATCAACCATGCAGTAGTCCATATTTGACATACTGAAAATATTTCAGGCCAAAGAGGCCTTGATCTTGAATGTTCTATACAGACTAATTGAGGTCTTTTGATGTCTCATCAACCGTACGGTAGTCCATATTTTACATACTGAACATATTTCAGGACAAGCGTTCTCAATCTTGAACTTTGTATAGATACTAATTGACTTCTTATTTAACCTTTTGAACATCTTTCCTAATTGCCTTCTTCTGATTTCTCATCTATCATACGGTAGTCCATATTAAACATACTGAACATATTTCAGGCCAAGGTGTTCTCAATCTTGAACTTTCTATAGAGACTAATTGATTCCTTATTTGACCTTTTGAACATATTTCCCAATTCACTCCTTCTGATCTCTCATCAATCATGCAGTAGTCCATATTTGACATACTGAAAAAATTTCAAGCTAAAAGAGTCCTTGATCTTGAATTTGCTATACTGACTAATTGAGGCCTTCTAATTTCTCATCTATCATACGGTAGTCCATATTAAACATACTGAACATATTTCAGGCCAAGGTGTTCTTAATCTTGAACTTTCTATAGAGACTAATTGATTCCTTATTTGACCTTTTGAACATATTTCCCAATTCACTCCTTCTGATCTCTCATCAACCATGCAGTAGTCCATATTTGACATACTGAAAATATTTCAAGCTAAAAGAGGCCTTGATCTTGAATTTTCTATACAGACTAATCGAAATCTTTTGATATCTCATTAATCAGACGGTAGTCCATATTTTACATACTGAACATATTTCAGGCCAAGGAGTTCTCAATCTTGACCTTTCTATAGAGACTAATTCACTCCTTATTTGACCTTTTCAACATCTTTCCTAATTGACTCTTTCTGATGTCTCAAACCAAACAGTAGTCCATATTTGACATACTGAACATATTTCAGGCCAAAGAGTCCTTGATCTTGACTTTTCTATACTGACTAATTGAGGCCTTCTGATTTCTCATCTATCATACGGTAGTCCATATTTTACATACTGAACATATTTCAGGACAAGAGTTCTCAATCTTGAACTTCTATAGAGACTAACTGACTCCTTTTTTGACCTTTTGAACATATTTCCCAATTCACTCCTTCTGATCTCTCATCAACCATGCAGTAGTCCATATTTGACATACTGAAAATATTTCAAGCTAAAAGAGGCCTTGATCTTGAATTTTCTATACTGACTAATTGAGGCCTTCTGATTTCTCATCTATCATACAGTTTTCCATATTTTACATACTGAACATATTTCAGGCCAAGAGTTCTCAATCTTGAACTTTCTATAGAGACTAATTGATTCCTTATTTGACCTTTTGAACATATTTCCCAATTCACTCCTTCTGATCTCTCACCAACCATGCAGTAGTCCATATTTGACATACTGAAAATATTTCAAGCTAAAAGAGTCCTTGATCTTGAATTTTCTATACTGACTAATTGAGGCCTTCTGATTTCTCATCTATCATACGGTAGTCCATATTAAACATACTGAACATATTTCAGGCCAAGGTGTTCTCAATCTTGAACTTTCTATAGAGACTAATTGATTCCTTATTTTACCTTTTGAACATATTTCCCAATTCACTCCTTCTGATCTCTCATCAACCATGCAGTAGTCCATATTTGACATACTGAAAATATTTCAAGCTAAAAGAGGCCTTGATCTTGAATTTTCTATACTGACTAATTGAGGCCTTCTGATTTCTCATCTATCATACAGTTTTCCATATTTTACATACTGAACATATTTCAGGCAAAGAGTTCTCAATCTTGAACTTTCTATAGAGACTAAATGACTCCTTATTTGACCTTTTGAACATATTTCCCAATTGACTTCTGATCTCTCATCAACCATGCAGTAGTCCATATTTGACATACTGAAAATATTTCAGGCCAAAGAGTCCTTGATCTTGAATTTTCTATAAAGACTAATTGAGGCCTTCTGATTTCTCATCTATCATACAGTTTTCCATATTTTATACTGAACATATTTCAGGCCAAGAGTTCTCAATCTTGAACCTTCTATAGAGACTAACTGACTCCTTATTTGACCTTTTGAACATATTTCCCAATTCACTCCTTCTGATCTCTCATCAACCATGCAGTAGTCCATATTTGAAATACTGAAAATATTTCAGGCCAAAGAGGCCTTGATCTTGAATGTTCTATACTGACTAATTGAGGCCTTCTGATTTCTCATCTATCATACAGTTTTCCATATTTTACACACTGAACATATTTCAGGCCAAGAGTTCTCAATCTTGAACTTTCTATAGAGACTAATTGACTCCTTATTTAAACTTTTGAACATCTTTCCTAATTGACTTCTTCTGATTTCTCATCTATCATACTGTAGTCCACATTAAACATACTGAACATATTTCAGGCCAAGGTGTTCTCAATCTTGAACTTTCTCTAGAGACTAATTGACTCCTTATTTGACCTTTTGAACATATTTCCCAATTCACTCCTTCTGATCTCTCATCAACCATGCAGTAGTCCATATTTGACATACTGAAAATATTTCAGGCGAAAGAGGCCTTGATCTTGAATTTTCTATAAAGACTAATTGAGGCCTTCTGATTTCTCATCTATCATACAGTTTTCCATATTTTACATACTGAACATATTTCAGGCCAAGAGTTCTCAATCTTGAACTTTCTATAGAGACTAACTGATTCCTTATTTGACCTTTTGAACATATTTCCCAATTGACTCCTGATCTCTCATCAACCATGCAGTAGTCCATATTTGACATACTGAAAATATTTCAGGCCAAAGAGGCCTTGATCTTGAATGTTCTATACAGACTAATTGAGGTCTTTTGATGTCTCATCAACCGTACGGTAGTCCATATTTGACATACTGAAAATATTTCAAGCTAAAAGAGGCCTTGATCTTGAATTATCTATACTGACTAATTGAGGCCTTCTGATTTCTCATCTATCATACAGTTTTCCATATTTTACATACTGAACATATTTCAGGCCAAGAGTTCTCAATCTTGAACTTTCTATAGAGACTAAATGACTCCTTATTTGACCTTTTGAACATATTTCCCAATTGACTCCTGATCTCTCATCAACCATGCAGTAGTCCATATTTGACATACTGAAAATATTTCAGGCCAAAGAGGCCTTTATCTTGAATGTTCTATACAGACTAATTGAGGTCTTTTGATGTCTCATCAACCGTACGGTAGTCCATATTTTACATACTGAACATATATCTGGCGAAGAGTTCTCAATCTTGAACTTTCTATAGAGACTAATTGACTCCTTATTTAAACTTTTGAACATCTTTCCTAATTGACTTCTTCTGATTTCTCATCTATCATACGGTAGTCCATATTAAACATACTGAACATATTTCAGGCCAAGGTGTTCTCAATCTTGAACTTTCTATAGAGACTAATTGACTCCTTATTTGACCTTTTGAACATATTTCCCAATTCACTCCTTCTGATCTCTCATCAACCATGCAGTATTCCATATTTGACATACTGAAAATATTTCAGGCCAAAGAGGCCTTGATCTTGAATGTTCTATACAGACTAATTGAGGTCTTTTGATGTCTCATCAACCGTACGGTAGTCCATATTTGACATACTGAAAATATTTCAGGCGAAAGAGGCCTTGATCTTGAATTTTCTATAAAGACTAATTGAGGCCTTCTGATTTCTCATCTATCATACGGTAGTCCATATTTTACATACTGAACATATTTCAGGCCAAAGAGTCCTTGATCTTGAATTTTCTATACTGACTAATTGAGGCCTTCTGATTTCTCATCTATCATACAGTTTTCCATATTTTACATACTGAACATATTTCAGGCCAAGAGTTCTCAATCTTGAACTTTCTATAGAGACTAAATGACTCCTTATTTGACCTTTTGAACATATTTCCCAATTGACTCCTGATCTCTCATCAACCATGCAGTAGTCCATATTTGACATACTGAAAATATTTCAGGCCAAAGAGTCCTTGATCTTGAATTTTCTATAAAGACTAATTGAGGCCTTCTGATTTCTCATCTATCATACAGTTTTCCATATTTTACATACTGAACATATTTCAGGCCAAGAGTTCTCAATCTTGAACCTTCTATAGAGACTAACTGACTCCTTATTTGACCTTTTGAACATATTTCCCAATTCACTCCTTCTGATCTCTCATCAACCATGCAGTAGTCCATATTTGACATACTGAAAATATTTCAGGCCAAAGAGGCCTTGATCTTGAATGTTCTATACTGAGTAATTGAGGCCTTCTGATTTCTCATCTATCATACAGTTTTCCATATTTTACACACTGAACATATTTCAGGCCAAGAGTTCTCAATCTTGAACTTTCTATAGAGACTAATTGACTCCTTATTTAAACTTTTGAACATCTTTCCTAATTGACTTCTTCTGATTTCTCATCTATCATACTGTAGTCCATATTAAACATACTGAACATATTTCAGGCCAAGGTGTTCTCAATCTTGAACTTTCTCTAGAGACTAATTGACTCCTTATTTGACCTTTTGAACATATTTCCCAATTCACTCCTTCTGATCTCTCATCAACCATGCAGTAGTCCATATTTGACATACTGAAAATATTTCAGGCGAAAGAGGCCTTGATCTTGAATTTTCTATAAAGACTAATTGAGGCCTTCTGATTTCTCATCTATCATACAGTTTTCCATATTTTACATACTGAACATATTTCAGGCCAAGAGTTCTCAATCTTGAACTTTCTATAGAGACTAACTGACTCCTTATTTGACCTTTTGAACATATTTCCCAATTGACTCCTGATCTCTCATCAACCATGCAGTAGTCCATATTTGACATACTGAAAATATTTCAGGCCAAAGAGTCCTTGATCTTGAATTTTCTATAAAGACTAATTGAGGCCTTCTGATTTCTCATCTATCATACAGTTTTCCATATTTTACATACTGAACATATTTCAGGCCAAGAGTTCTCAATCTTGAACCTTCTATAGAGACTAACTGACTCCTTATTTGACCTTTTGAACATATTTCCCAATTCACTCCTTCTGATCTCTCATCAACCATGCAGTAGTCCATATTTGACATACTGAAAATATTTCAGGCCAAAGAGGCCTTGATCTTGAATGTTCTATACTGAGTAATTGAGGCCTTCTGATTTCTCATCTATCATACAGTTTTCCATATTTTACACACTGAACATATTTCAGGCCAAGAGTTCTCAATCTTGAACTTTCTATAGAGACTAATTGACTCCTTATTTAAACTTTTGAACATCTTTCCTAATTGACTTCTTCTGATTTCTCATCTATCATACTGTAGTCCATATTAAACATACTGAACATATTTCAGGCCAAGGTGTTCTCAATCTTGAACTTTCTCTAGAGACTAATTGACTCCTTATTTGACCTTTTGAACATATTTCCCAATTCACTCCTTCTGATCTCTCATCAACCATGCAGTAGTCCATATTTGACATACTGAAAATATTTCAGGCCAAAGAGGCCTTGATCTTGAATGTTCTATACAGACTAATTGAGGTCTTTTGATGTCTCATCAACCGTACGGTAGTCCATATTTGACATACTGAAAATATTTCAGGCCAAAGAGGCCTTGATCTTGAATGTTCTATACAGACTAATTGAGGTCTTTTGATGTCTCATCAACCGTACGGTAGTCCATATTTTACATACTGAACATATTTCAGGACAAGCGTTCTCAATCTTGAACTTTGTATAGATACTAATTGACTTCTTATTTAACCTTTTGAACATCTTTCCTAATTGCCTTCTTCTGATTTCTCATCTATCATACGGTAGTCCATATTAAACATACTGAACATATTTCAGGCCAAGGTGTTCTCAATCTTGAACTTTCTATAGAGACTAATTGATTCCTTATTTGACCTTTTGAACATATTTCCCAATTCACTCCTTCTGATCTCTCATCAACCATGCAGTAGTCCATATTTGACATACTGAAAATATTTCAAGCTAAAAGAGTCCTTGATCTTGAATTTGCTATACTGACTAATTGAGGCCTTCTAATTTCTCATCTATCATACGGTAGTCCATATTAAACATACTGAACATATTTCAGGCCAAGGTGTTCTTAATCTTGAACTTTCTATAGAGACTAATTGATTCCTTATTTGACCTTTTGAACATATTTCCCAATTCACTCCTTCTGATCTCTCATCAACCATGCAGTAGTCCATATTTGACATACTGAAAATATTTCAAGCTAAAAAAGGCCTTGATCTTGAATTTTCTATACAGACTAATCGAAATCTTTTGATATCTCATTAATCAGACGGTAGTCCATATTTTACATACTGAACATATTTCAGGCCAAGGAGTTCTCAATCTTGACCTTTCTATAGAGACTAATTCACTCCTTATTTGACCTTTTCAACATCTTTCCTAATTGACTCTTTCTGATGTCTCAAACCAAACAGTAGTCCATATTTGACATACTGAACATATTTCAGGCCAAAGAGTCCTTGATCTTGACTTTTCTATACTGACTAATTGAGGCCTTCTGATTTCTCATCTATCATACGGTAGTCCATATTTTACATACTGAACATATTTCAGGACAAGAGTTCTCAATCTTGAACTTCTATAGAGACTAACTGACTCCTTTTTTGACCTTTTGAACATATTTCCCAATTCACTCCTTCTGATCTCTCATCAACCATGCAGTAGTCCATATTTGACATACTGAAAATATTTCAAGCTAAAAGAGGCCTTGATCTTGAATTTTCTATACTGACTAATTGAGGCCTTCTGATTTCTCATCTATCATACAGTTTTCCATATTTTACATACTGAACATATTTCAGGCCAAGAGTTCTCAATCTTGAACTTTCTATAGAGACTAATTGATTCCTTATTTGACCTTTTGAACATATTTCCCAATTCACTCCTTCTGATCTCTCACCAACCATGCAGTAGTCCATATTTGACATACTGAAAATATTTCAAGCTAAAAGAGTCCTTGATCTTGAATTTTCTATACTGACTAATTGAGGCCTTCTGATTTCTCATCTATTATACGGTAGTCCATATTAAACATACTGAACATATTTCAGGCCAAGGTGTTCTCAATCTTGAACTTTCTATAGAGACTAATTGATTCCTTATTTTACCTTTTGAACATATTTCCCAATTCACTCCTTCTGATCTCTCATCAACCATGCAGTAGTCCATATTTGACATACTGAAAATATTTCAAGCTAAAAGAGGCCTTGATCTTGAATTTTCTATACTGACTAATTGAGGCCTTCTGATTTCTCATCTATCATACAGTTTTCCATATTTTACATACTGAACATATTTCAGGCAAAGAGTTCTCAATCTTGAACTTTCTATAGAGACTAAATGACTCCTTATTTGACCTTTTGAACATATTTCCCAATTGACTCCTGATCTCTCATCAACCATGCAGTAGTCCATATTTGACATACTGAAAATATTTCAGGCCAAAGAGTCCTTGATCTTGAATTTTCTATAAAGACTAATTGAGGCCTTCTGATTTCTCATCTATCATACAGTTTTCCATATTTTACATACTGAACATATTTCAGGCCAAGAGTTCTCAATCTTGAACCTTCTATAGAGACTAACTGACTCCTTATTTGACCTTTTGAACATATTTCCCAATTCACTCCTTCTGATCTCTCATCAACCATGCAGTAGTCCATATTTGACATACTGAAAATATTTCAGGCCAAAGAGGCCTTGATCTTGAATGTTCTATACTGACTAATTGAGGCCTTCTGATTTCTCATCTATCATACAGTTTTCCATATTTTACACACTGAACATATTTCAGGCCAAGAGTTCTCAATCTTGAACTTTCTATAGAGACTAATTGACTCCTTATTTAAACTTTTGAACATCTTTCCTAATTGACTTCTTCTGATTTCTCATCTATCATACTGTAGTCCACATTAAACATACTGAACATATTTCAGGCCAAGGTGTTCTCAATCTTGAACTTTCTCTAGAGACTAATTGACTCCTTATTTGACCTTTTGAACATATTTCCCAATTCACTCCTTCTGATCTCTCATCAACCATGCAGTAGTCCATATTTGACATACTGAAAATATTTCAGGCGAAAGAGGCCTTGATCTTGAATTTTCTATAAAGACTAATTGAGGCCTTCTGATTTCTCATCTATCATACAGTTTTCCATATTTTACATACTGAACATATTTCAGGCCAAGAGTTCTCAATCTTGAACTTTCTATAAAGACTAACTGATTCCTTATTTGACCTTTTGAACATATTTCCCAATTGACTCCTGATCTCTCATCAACCATGCAGTAGTCCATATTTGACATACTGAAAATATTTCAGGCCAAAGAGGCCTTGATCTTGAATGTTCTATACAGACTAATTGAGGTCTTTTGATGTCTCATCAACCGTACGGTAGTCCATATTTGACATACTGAAAATATTTCAGGCGAAAGAGGCCTTGATCTTGAATTTTCTATAAAGACTAATTGAGGCCTTCTGATTTCTCATCTATCATACGGTAGTCCATATTTTACATACTGAACATATTTCAGGCCAAAGAGTCCTTGATCTTGAATTTTCTATACTGACTAATTGAGGCCTTCTGATTTCTCATCTATCATACGGTAGTCCATATTAAACATACTGAACATATTTCAGGCCAAGGTGTTCTCAATCTTGAACTTTCTATAGAGACTAATTGATTCCTTATTTGACCTTTTGAACATATTTCCCAATTCACTCCTTCTGATCTCTCATCAACCATGCAGTAGTCCATATTTGACATACTGAAAATATTTCAAGCTAAAAGAGGCCTTGATCTTGAATTTTCTATACAGACTAATCGAAATCTTTTGATATCTCATTAATCAGACGGTAGTCCATATTTTACATACTGAACATATTTCAGGCCAAGGAGTTCTCAATCTTGACCTTTCTATAGAGACTAATTCACTCCTTATTTGACCTTTTCAACATCTTTCCTAATTGACTCTTTCTGATGTCTCAAACCAAACAGTAGTCCATATTTGACATACTGAACATATTTCAGGCCAAAGAGTCCTTGATCTTGACTTTTCTATACTGACTAATTGAGGCCTTCTGATTTCTCATCTATCATACGGTAGTCCATATTTTACATACTGAACATATTTCAGGACAAGAGTTCTCAATCTTGAACCTTCTATAGAGACTAACTGACTCCTTTTTTTACCTTTTGAACATATTTCCCAATTCACTCCTTCTGATCTCTCATTAACCATGCAGTAGTCCATATTTGACATACTGAAAATATTTCAAGCTAAAAGAGGCCTTGATCTTGAATTTTCTATACTGACTAATTGAGGCCTTCTGATTTCTCATCTATCATACAGTTTTCCATATTTTACATACTGAACATATTTCAGGCCAAGAGTTCTCAATCTTGAACTTTCTATAGAGACTAACTGACTCCTTATTTGACCTTTTGAACATATTTCCCAATTGACTCCTGATCTCTCATCAACCATGCAGTAGTCCATATTTGACATACTGAAAATATTTCAGGCCAAAGAGGCCTTTATCTTGAATGTTCTATACAGACTAATTGAGGTCTTTTGATGTCTCATCAACCGTACGGTAGTCCATATTTTACATACTGAACATATATCTGGCGAAGAGTTCTCAATCTTGAACTTTCTATAGAGACTAATTGACTCCTTATTTAAACTTTTGAACATCTTTCCTAATTGACTTCTTCTGATCTCTCATCAACCATGCAGAATTCCATATTTGACATACTGAAAATATTTCAGGCGAAAGAGGCCTTGATCTTGAATTTTCTATACTGACTAATTGAGGCCTTCTGATTTCTCATCTATCATACGGTAGTCCATATTTTACATACTGAACATATTTCAGGCCAAAGAGTCCTTGGTCTTGAATTTTCTATACTGACTAATTGAGGCCTTCTGATTTCTCATCTATCATACAGTTTTCCATATTTTACATACTGAACATATTTCAGGCCAAGAGTTCTCAATCTTGAACTTTCTATAGAGACTAAATGACTCCTTATTTGACCTTTTGAACATATTTCCCAATTGACTCCTGATCTCTCATCAACCATGCAGTAGTCCATATTTGACATACTGAAAATATTTCAGGCCAAAGAGTCCTTGATCTTGAATTTTCTATAAAGACTAATTGAGGCCTTCTGATTTCTCATCTATCATACAGTTTTCCATATTTTACATACTGAACATATTTCAGGCCAAGAGTTCTCAATCTTGAACCTTCTATAGAGACTAACTGACTCCATATTTGACCTTTTGAACATATTTCCCAATTCACTCCTTCTGATCTCTCATCAACCATGCAGTAGTCCATATTTGACATACTGAAAATATTTCAGGCCAAAGAGGCCTTGATCTTGAATGTTCTATACAGACTAATTGAGGTCTTTTGATGTCTCATCAACCGTACGGTAGTCCATATTTTACATACTGAACATATTTCAGGACAAGCGTTCTCAATCTTGAACTTTGTATAGATACTAATTGACTTCTTATTTAACCTTTTGAACATCTTTCCTAATTGCCTTCTTTTGATTTCTCATCTATCATACGGTAGTCCATATTAAACATACTGAACATATTTCAGGCCAAGGTGTTCTCAATCTTGAACTTTCTATAGAGACTAATTGATTCCTTATTTGACCTTTTGAACATATTTCCCAATTCACTCCTTCTGATCTCTCATCAACCATGCAGTAGTCCATATTTGACATACTGAAAATATTTCAGGCGAAAGAGGCCTTGATCTTGAATTTTCTATAAAGAATAATTGAGGCCTTCTGATTTCTCATCTATCATACAGTTTTCCATATTTTACATACTGAACATATTTCAGGCCAAGAGTTCTCAATCTTGAACTTTCTATAGAGACTAACTGACTCCTTATTTGACCTTTTGAACATATTTCCCAATTGACTCCTGATCTCTCATCAACCATGCAGTAGTCCATATTTGACATAGTGAAAATATTTCAGGCCAAAGAGACCTTGATCTTGAATGTTCTACACAGACTAATTGAGGTCTTTTGATGTCTCATCAACCGTACGGTAGTCCATATTTTACATACTGAACATATTTCAGGCCAAGAGTTCTCAATCTTGAACTTTCTATAGAGACTAATTGACTCCTTATTTGACCTTTTGAACATATTTCCTAATTGACTTCTTCTGATTTCTCATCTATCATACGGTAGTCCATATTTTACATACTGAAAATATTTCAGGCCAAAGAGTCCTTGATCTTGAATTTTCTATACTGACTAATTGAGGCCTTCTGATTTCTCATCTATCATACAGTTTTCCATATTTTACATACTGAACATATTTCAGGCCAAGAGTTCTCAATCTTGAACCTTCTATAGAGACTAACTGACTCCTTATTTGACCTTTTGAACATATTTCCCAATTCACTCCTTCTGATCTCTCATCAACCATGCAGTAGTCCATATTTGACATACTGAAAATATTTCAAGCTAAAAGAGGCCTTGATCTTGAATTTTCTATAATGACTAATTGAGGCCTTCTGATTTCTCATCTATCATACAGTTTTCCATATATTACATACTGAACATATTTCAGGCCAAGAGTTCTCAATCTTGAACTTTCTATAGAGACTAACTGACTCCTTATTTGACCTTTTGAACATATTTCCCAATTGACTCCTGATCTCTCATCAACCATGCAGTAGTCCATATTTGACATACTGAAAATATTTCAGGCCAAAGAGGCCTTGATCTTGAATGTTCTATACAGACTAATTGAGGTCTTTTGATGTCTCATCAACCGTACGGTAGTCCATATTTTACATACTGAACATATTTCAGGCCAAGAGTTCTCAATCTTGAACTTTCTATAGAGACTAATTGACTCCTTATTTAAACTTTTGAACATCTTTCCTAATTGACTTCTTCTGATTTCTCATCTATCATACGGTAGTCCGTATTAAACATACTGAACATATTTCAGGCCAAGGTGTTCTCAATCTTGAACTTTCTATACTGACTAATTGAGGCCTTCTGATTTCTCATCTATCATACAGTTTTCCATATTTTACATACTGAACATATTTCAGGCCAAGAGTTCTCAATCTTGAACCTTCTATAGAGACTAACTGACTCCTTATTTGACCTTTTGAACATATTTCCCAATTCACTCCTTCTGATCTCTCATCAACCATGCAGTAGTCCATATTTGACATACTGAAAATATTTCAAGCTAAAAGAGGCCTTGATCTTGAATTTTCTATAAAGACTAATTGAGGCCTTCTGATTTCTCATCTATCATACAGTTTTCCATATTTTACATACTGAACATATTTCAGGCCAAGAGTTCTCAATCTTGAACTTTCTATAGAGACTAAATGACTCCTTATTTGACCTTTTGAACATATTTCCCAATTGACTCCTGATCTCTCATCAATCATGCAGTAGTCCATATTTGACATACTGAAAATATTTCAGGCCAAAGAGGCCTTGATCTTGAATGTTCTATACTGACTAATTGAGGCCTTCTGATTTCTCATCTATCATACAGTTTTCCATATTTTACACACTGAACATATTTCAGGCCAAGAGTTCTCAATCTTGAACTTTCTATAGAGACTAATTGACTCCTTATTTAAACTTTTGAACATCTTTCCTAATTGACATCTTCTGATTTCTCATCTATCATACTGTAGTCCATATTAAACATACTGAACATATTTCAGGCCAAGAGTTCTCAATCTTGAACTTTCTATAGAGACTAACTGACTCCTTATTTGACCTTTTGAACATATTTCCCAATTGACTCCTGATCTCTCATCAACCATGCAGTAGTCCATATTTGACATACTGAAAATATTTCAGGCCAAAGAGGCCTTGATCTTGAATGTTCTATACAGACTAATTGAGGTCTTTTGATGTCTCATCAACCGTACGGTAGTCCATATTTTACATACTGAACATATTTCAGGACAAGCATTCTCAATCTTGAACTTTGTATAGATACTAATTGACTTCTTATTTAACCTTTTAAATATCTTTCCTAATTGCCTTCTTCTGATTTCTCATCTATCATACGGTAGTCCATATTAAACATACTGAACATATTTCAGGCCAAGGTGTTCTCAATCTTGAACTTTCTATAGAGACTAATTGATTCCTTATTTGATCTTTTGAACATATTTCCCAATTCACTCCTTCTGATCTCTCATCAACCATGCAGTATTCCATATTTGACATACTGAAAATATTTCAGGCGAAAGAGGCCTTGATCTTGAATTTTCTATAAAGACTAATTGAGGCCTTCTGATTTCTCATCTATCATACGGTAGTCCATATTTTACATACTGAACATATTTCAGGCCAAAGAGTCCTTGATCTTGAATTTTCTATACTGACTAATTGAGGCCTTCTGATTTCTCATCTATCATACAGTTTTCCATATTTTACATACTGAACATATTTCAGGCCAAAGAGGCCTTGATCTTGAATGTTCTATACAGACTAATTGAGGTCTTTTGATGTCTCATCAACCGTACGGTAGTCCATATTTTACATACTGAACATATTTCTAGTTCTCAATCTTGAGAAAAAAGAGGCCTTGATCTTGAATTTTCTATACAGACTAATCGAGGTCTTTTGATATCTCATTAATCAGACGGTAGTCCATATTTTACATACTGAACATATTTCTGGCCAAGGAGTTCTCAATCTTGACCTTTCTATAGAGACTAATTGACTCCTTATTTGACCTTTTCAACATCTTTCCTAAGTGACTCTTTCTGATGTCTCAAACCAAACAGTAGTCCATATTTGACATACTGAACATATTTCAGGCCAAAGAGTTCTTGATCTTGACTTTTCTATACTGACTAATTGAGGTTTTCTGATTTCTCATCTATCATACGGTAGTCCATATTTTACATACTGAACATATTTCAGGACAAGAGTTCTCAATCTTGAACCTTCTATAGAGACTAACTGACTCCTTTTTTGACCTTTTGAACATATTTCCCAATTCACTCCTTCTGATCTCTCATCAACCATGCAGTAGTCCATATTTGACATACTGAAAATATTTCAAGCCAAAAGAGGCCTTGATCTTGAATTTTCTATACTGACTAATTGAGGCCTTCTGATTTCTCATCTATCATACAGTTTTCCATATTTTACATACTGAACATATTTCAGGCCAAGAGTTCTCAATCTTGAACTTTCTATAGAGACTAACTGACTCCTTATTTGACCTTTTGAACATATTTCCCAATTGACTCCTGATCTCTCATCAACCGTGCAGTAGTCCATATTTGACATACTGAAAATATTTCAGGCCAAAGAGACCTTTATCTTGAATGTTCTATACAGACTAATTGAGGTCTTTTGATGTCTCATCAACCGTACGGTAGTCCATATTTTACATACTGAACATATTTCAGGACAAGCGTTCTCAATCTTGAACTTTGTATAGATACTAATTGACTTCTTATTTCACCTTTTGAACATCTTTCCTAATTGCCTTCTTCTGATTTCTCATCTATCATACGGTAGTCCATATTAAACATACTGAACATATTTCAGGCCAAGGTGTTCTCAATCTTGAACTTTCTATAGAGACTAATTGATTCCTTATTTGACCTTTTGAACATATTTCCCAATTCACTCCTTCTAATCTCTCATCAACCATGCAGTAGTCCATATTTGACATACTGAAAATATTTCAATCTAAAAGATTTCTTGATCTTGAATTTTCTATACTGACTAATTGAGGTCTTTTGATGTCTCATCAACCGTACGGTAGTCCATATTTTACATACTGAACATATTTCAGGCCAAGAGTTCTCAATCTTGAACTTTCTATAGAGACTAAATGACTGCTTATTTGACCTTTTGAACATATTTCCCAATTGACTCCTGATCTCTCATCAACCATGCAGTAGTCCATATTTGACATACTGAAAATATTTCAGGCCAAAGAGGCCTTGATCTTGAATGTTCTATACAGACTAATTGAGGTCTTTTGATGTCTCATCAACCGTACGGTAGTCCATATTTTACATACTGAACATATTTCAGGACAAGCATTCTCAATCTTGAACTTTGTATAGATACTAATTGACTTCTTATTTAACCTTTTGAATATCTTTCCTAATTGCCTTCTTCTGATTTCTCATCTATCATACGGTAGTCCATATTAAACATACTGAACATATTTCAGGCCAAGGTGTTCTCAATCTTGAACTTTCTATAGACTAATTGATTCCTTATTTGACCTTTTAAACATATTTCCCAATTCACTCCTTCTGATCTCTCATCAACCATGCAGTAGTCCATATTTGACATACTGAAAATATTTCAGGCGAAAGAGGCCTTGATCTTGAATTTTCTATAAAGACTAATTGAGGCCTTCTGATTTCTCATCTATCATACAGTTTTCCATATTTTACATACTGAACATATTTCAGGCCAAGAGTTCTCAATCTTGAACTTTCTATAGAGACTAACTGACTCCTTATTTGACCTTTTGAACATATTTCCCAATTGACTCCTGATCTCTCATCAACCATGCAGTAGTCCATATTTGACATAGTGAAAATATTTCAGGCCAAAGAGGCCTTGATCTTGAATGTTCTATACAGACTAATTGAGGTCTTTTGATGTCTCATCAACCATACGGTAGTCCATATTTTACATACTGAACATATTTCAGGCCAAGAGTTCTCAATCTTGAACTTTCTCTAGAGACTAACTGACTCCTTATTTAAACTTTTGAACATCTTTCCTAATTGACTTCTTCTGATTTCTCATCTATCATACGGTAGTCCATATTAAACATACTGAACATATTTCAGGCCAAGGTGTTCTCAATCTTGAACTTTCTATAGAGACTAATTGATTCCTTATTTGATCTTTTGAACATATTTCCCAATTCACTCCTTCTGATCTCTCATCAACCATGCAGTATTCCATATTTGACATACTGAAAATATTTCAGGCGAAAGAGGCCTTGATCTTGAATTTTCTATAAAGACTAATTGAGGCCTTCTGATTTCTCATCTATCATACGGTAGTCCATATTTTACATACTGAACATATTTCAGGCCAAAGAGTCCTTGATCTTGAATTTTCTATACTGACTAATTGAGGCCTTCTGATTTCTCATCTATCATACAGTTTTCCATATTTTACATACTGAACATATTTCAGTCCAAGAGTTCTCAATCTTGAACTTTCTATAGAGACTAACTGACTCCTTATTTGACCTTTTGAACATATTTCCCAATTGACTCCTGATCTCTCATCAACCATGCTGTAGTCCATATTTGACATACCGAAAATATTTCAGGCCAAAGAGGCCTTGATCTTGAATGTTCTATACAGACTAATTGAGGTCTTTTGATGTCTCATCAACCGTACGGTAGTCCATATCTTACATACTGAACATATTTCAGGACAAGCGTTCTCAATCTTGAACTTTGTATAGATACTAATTGACTTCTTATTTCACCTTTTGAACATCTTTCCTAATTGCCTTCTTCTGATTTCTCATCAACCATGCAGTAGTCCATATTTGACATACTGAAAATATTTCAAGCTAAAAGATTTCTTGATCTTGAATTTTCTATACTGACTAATTGAGGCCTTCTGATTTCTCATCTATCATACGGTAGTCCATATTAAACATACTGAACATATTTCAGGCCAAGGTGTTCTCAATCTTGAACTTTCTATAGAGACTAATTGATTCCTTATTTGACCTTTTGAACATATTTCCCAATTCACTCCTTCTAATCTCTCATCAACCATGCAGTAGTCCATATTTGACATACTGAAAATATTTCAAGCTAAAAGAGGCCTTGATCTTGAATTTTCTATACAGACTAATCGAGATCTTTTGATATCTCATTAATCAGACGGTAGTCCATATTTTACATACTGAACATATTTCAGGCCAAGGAGTTCTCAATCTTGACCTTTCTATAGAGACTAATTGACTCCTTATTTGACCTTTTCAACATCTTTCCTAAGTGACTCTTTCTGATATCTCAAACCAAACAGTAGTCCATATTTGACATACTGAACATATTTCAGACCAAAGAGTCCTTGATCTTGACTTTTCTATACTGACTAATTGAGGCCTTCTGATTTCTCATCTATCATACTGTAGTCCATATTTTACATACTGAACATATTTCAGGACAAGAGTTCCCTTTCAGTCAGTACACTACGAGTTACGTCAGTTACTGACGGAATGGGGGTTTCGCTTAGAAGCCAATCGCCTTTGAGCTCTACAAAACGAGCCAATGGCATGAAAATGCCATGGGTCTGCGGAATTTGCATGCCGCAACCCCGCCCCACGGCGTGGGTATAAAGGGCGTTGCGTGGCAATCTCGCATTATGTTTTTGCTTCAGAGCCGAGTTTACTGCCTGAGCGCTTTCCTCTTCAAGACGAGTTCTCTCCAGAGTGTTGGTGTTACGGCACGTTCCAGCGAGTTCCGCATTTCCTGTCTGATCTGTGCAGTGATCGAGCACAGCGTGCGCGTTCTCCCTGGGTGCTTCGGCATTCTGCAGAGTTTTTTCTCCTCTCTAAAAGAGCTGCACGTGGCACGTCTTTTTAAAGATGGCTCGCCCGTGCTCCGTTTCTGGGTGCAGTCGACTGGTACCTCCGTTTGATGGTCATGATCGCTGTTTGGCGTGCTTGGGCCTCGTGCACGCTGAACGCGCGTTCATGGATGAGTCATGTTCTCACTGCGGGAACATGACCATCTCAGTGTTGCGATCGAGACTCCATGATCTCCGTAATAGGGGGAGAGTCCCCTCTACCACACCCCAATCTACTTCCTCCACTGGAGGGGGTACTTTGGCTGGTGGTCAGGGTGATCTGAGGGTTACGGTGTGGAACAACCCGACGAATCCTCCTCGGGCCACACCCCCTTCCTGCACACTGCAACCCGTGGTGTTGCCTGATGAGGGCGCCGGGGCTTCCCGTTCGGGGCCCTGCGTTTCATTTGGCACACCCGCGGAGGATGCTATGTCGATCGCCGCATCACAAGGTGGGCTGGATTCCTCCGGAGATGACGATTCGGCTGTGTTGCCTCCTTCGGGAGTTCCAGCATTGCCCGAGTCCGATCCGGAACTCACAGCCATGCTTGCCCGGGCGGCCGAGACGATTGGGCTTGTGTGGAACCCTCCGCCATGTCCCGAGCGTTCCCGGCTAGATGATTGGTATCTGGGGGCGGCCCGTGCCGAAGGCGCCCGTCAGCCCCCAGTGCCCTTCTTCCCGGAAGTGCATGAAGAGGTGTCGATATCGTGGAAGTCTCCCTTGACTTTTCGCGATCGCTCGGCAACCACTTCCGCCTTCACTGCCCTCGATGGCGGCGCGGTGAAAGGGTACACTGGGGTTCCCCCTGTTGAGCGCTCTGTTGCGATGCAACTGTGTCCACAGAGTGCGGCGACATGGTGCGGTGACCCAAAGCACCCGTCCAAAGCCTGTAGATTCACGTCCACGTTGACGGCGAAGACCTACAGAGCTGCGGGCCAGGCCGCGTCCGCCTTGCATGCCATGGCCACCCTACAGGTCTATCAGGCCAAGGTGCTCAGGGACATGCACGAGGGCAATGCTGACCCTGCATTAATGCAAGAGTTGCGGACGGCAACCGACCTCGCTCTACGGGCGACGAAGGTGACCGCTCGCTCTCTCGGTCAGGTGATGTCCACTTCGGTGGTCCAGGAGCGACATCTATGGCTCAACCTGGTTGATGTGGGAGAATCTGAGCGAACACGTTTCCTCAATTCTCCCATTTCCCAGGCTGGGCTATTCGGCGGGGCGGTCCAGGACTTTGCCCAACAGTTCTCGACTGCTCAGAAGCAGACTGAGGCAATTAAACACATTCTGCCCCGGCGGCCAGCTGCTGCCTCCACCCAGCCGCCGGCCCAGAAGCCTCAGTCTGCTCCCCGCCGAGGCCGCCCCCCAGCGACTCCCACCCCTCCTGCCCGGCCCCAGCAGCAGCCTTCATCCGGGCCGAGGCGTGGAGGATGTCGCAGAAAGGCGGCCCCGCCCGTCCCAGCCCCCCAGCCTGCCAAACGGCAGTCTAAGCAGCGGTCCTGAGACGGGCGGCTCGGAGGTGACTTCGGTTCTTTCCCAGGAGATGGTAGCAGGACCACTCCTTCCCCTGGTGGAGGGCCGGGGGAGAATCTTTTGTTTTCCCAAGAAAGAACTGACTTTCTCACCTCCGAGCCTCAAGAGGGCGCGGCGGGCAGTGCGCGACGCCCCATGGCCTCGCCGCTCTCGGCCCCCTCTGTCGCCAGCCCCCTGGCAGACGAGACCCCCGTGGAACGCTGGTCCTTCCCTGGTCTCCTCTGTCAGGGCGCGGAATTCGACCCCGCCCACACCCCGGGACGCTCCCATGCCTCCCTTGTCTGGGCCGGTCATTCCGCCTCGCTGCCCCATCGGGGGTACGCCGGTGGTTCGCATGACCCCGCTGGTTCAGTTCTTGGGAGCCTGGCTAGCGCTTCCCAACCTGTCCAGTTGGCTCGCTCGCACCATCCGGCTCGGCTATGCGATTCAGTTCGCTCGGTCTCCTCCCCGCTTTCGGGGAGTCCGCTACACCGTGGTGGGTGGCAATGCCCCTGTCATGCGTGCGGAGGTCGACACCCTACTGGCGAAGGGTGCGATCGAGATCGTCCCTCCAGCCGAGATGAAGTCCGGCTTCTACAGCCCTTACTTCATTGTACCCAAGAAAACCGGTGGGTTACGGCCAATCCTGGACCTGCGCGTCTTGAACCGAACCCTGCACAGGCTTCCATTCAAGATGTTGACAGTCAAACGTATTTTCGAGTGCGTTCGTCCCTCGGATTGGTTTGCAGCGATCGACCTGAAGGACGCGTACTTTCATGTCTCCATTCTTCCTCGACACAGACCGTTTCTACGGTTTGCCTTCGAGGGGCAGGCATATCAGTACACGGTTCTCCCCTTCGGGCTAGCCCTGTCCCCTCGCGTCTTTACGAAGATTGTCGAGGCAGCCCTTGTGCCGCTCAGGCAACACGGGGTTCGCATCCTGAACTATCTCGACGACTGGCTGATTCTAGGCCACTCTCGGGATCAGGTCTGCGAACACAGGGATCTGGTGCTTCAGCACCTCGCCCGTCTGGGCCTTCGGGTCAACTGGGAAAAGAGCAAACTCTCCCCAGCGCAGAGGATCTCTTTTCTCGGTATGGAAATCGACTCGGTCGCCATGTTCGCGCAGCTTACGAGCGAGCGCGCGCAGTCTCTGCTGACTTGTCTTCGCCAGTTCGAGGGCAAGAGTGCGGTTCCACTGAAACTTTTTCAGAGGCTCCTGGGGCATATGGCGTCAGCAGCCGCGGTGACCCCGCTTGGTCTGCTCCATATGAGACCGCTTCAGCACTGGCATTTTCGGTTGACGAAGCGTGCCTGGAATTCGGGCCGGCCAATTCTCACGTCATCCTGAGACCCCGGCCTGGATACGTGCCCAAGGTTCCCACCACTCCCTTCAGGGACCAGGTGGTGAACCTGCAAGCGCTGCCCTTGGAGGAGGCAGACCCAGCCTTGGCACTGCTCTGTCCAGTACGCGCCCTTCGCGCTTACGTAGACCGGACGCAGTGTTTCAGGACCTCAGACCAGCTCTTCGTCTGTTACGGAGGGCAGCAGAAAGGGAAGGCTCTCTCCAAGCAGAGGTTGTCCCACTGGATAGTGGACGCCATTGTCCTGGCATATCAAGTCCAGGGCATGCCATGCCCCCTCGGGGTAAGAGCACACTCCACCAGGAGTGTTGCCTCCTCTTGGGCTCTAGCGCATGGCGCCTCGCTAACAGACGTTTGTAGAGCTGCAGGCTGGGCGACACCCAACACATTCGCAAGATTTTATAATCTCAGAGTGGAGCCTGTATCCTCTCGTGTACTCGCCCCTACTGGCCAGTAACAGACAGCCGTCATGGCGAGATTGTATTGGACCCCCATTCCGTCAGTAACTGACGTAACTCGTAGTGTACTGACTGAAAGGGAACGTCTCGGTTACGTATGTAACCCTCGTTCCCTGAAGGAAGGGAACGGAGACGTTACGTCCCCCTGCCATGACCGCTGTACCGCTGGAACTGGCCGGGCGCTCATGCCTCGGCTCTTCAGCAGGTAAACATAATGCGAGATTGCCACGCAACGCCCTTTATACCCACGCCGTGGGGCGGGGTTGCGGCATGCAAATTCCGCAGACCCATGGCATTTTCATGCCATTGGCTCGTTTTGTAGAGCTCAAAGGCGATTGGCTTCTAAGCGAAACCCCCATTCCGTCAGTAACTGACGTAACGTCTCCGTTCCCTTCCTTCAGGGAACGAGGGTTACATACGTAACCGAGACGTTCTCAATCTTGAACCTTCTATAGAGACTAACTGACTCCCTATTTGACCTTTTGAACATATTTCCCAATTCACTCCTTCTGATCTCTCATCAACCATGCAGTAGTCCATATTTGACATACTGAAAATATTTCAAGCTAAAAGAGGCCTTAATCTTGAATTTTCTATACTGACTAATTGAGGCCTTCTGATTTCTCATCTATCATACAGTTTTCCATATTTTACATACTGAACATATTTCAGGCCAAGAGTTCTCAATCTTGAACTTTCTATAGAGACTAAATGACTCCTTATTTGACCTTTTGAACATATTTCCCAATTGACTCCTGATCTCTCATCAACCATGCAGTAGTCCATATTTGACATACTGAAAATATTTCAGGCCAAAGAGTCCTTGATCTTGAATTTTCTATAAAGACTAATTGAGGCCTTCTGATTTCTCATCTATCATACAGTTTTCCATATTTTACATACTGAACATATTTCAGGCCAAGAGTTCTCAATCTTAAACCTTCTATAGAGACTAACTGACTCCATATTTGACCTTTTGAACATATTTCCCAATTCACTCCTTCTGATCTCTCATCAACCATGCAGTAGTCCATATTTGACATACTGAAAATATTTCAGGCCAAAGAGGCCTTGATCTTGAATGTTCTATACAGACTAATTGAGGTCTTTTGATGTCTCATCAACCGTACGGTAGTCCATATTTTACATACTGAACATATTTCAGGACAAGCGTTCTCAATCTTGAACTTTGTATAGATACTAATTGACTTCTTATTTAACCTTTTGAACATCTTTCCTAATTGCCTTCTTTTGATTTCTCATCTATCATACGGTAGTCCATATTAAACATACTGAACATATTTCAGGCCAAGGTGTTCTCAATCTTGAACTTTCTATAGAGACTAATTGATTCCTTATTTGACCTTTTGAACATATTTCCCAATTCACTCCTTCTGATCTCTCATCAACCATGCAGTAGTCCATATTTGACATACTGAAAATATTTCAGGCGAAAGAGGCCTTGATCTTGAATTTTCTATAAAGAATAATTGAGGCCTTCTGATTTCTCATCTATCATACAGTTTTCCATATTTTACATACTGAACATATTTCAGGCCAAGAGTTCTCAATCTTGAACTTTCTATAAAGACTAACTGATTCCTTATTTGACCTTTTGAACATATTTCCCAATTGACTCCTGATCTCTCATCAACCATGCAGTAGTCCATATTTGACATACTGAAAATATTTCAGGCCAAAGAGGCCTTGATCTTGAATGTTCTATACAGACTAATTGAGGTCTTTTGATGTCTCATCAACCGTACGGTAGTCCATATTTGACATACTGAAAATATTTCAGGCGAAAGAGGCCTTGATCTTGAATTTTCTATAAAGACTAATTGAGGCCTTCTGATTTCTCATCTATCATACGGTAGTCCATATTTTACATACTGAACATATTTCAGGCCAAAGAGTCCTTGATCTTGAATTTTCTATACTGACTAATTGAGGCCTTCTGATTTCTCATCTATCATACGGTAGTCCATATTAAACATACTGAACATATTTCAGGCCAAGGTGTTCTCAATCTTGAACTTTCTATAGAGACTAATTGATTCCTTATTTGACCTTTTGAACATATTTCCCAATTCACTCCTTCTGATCTCTCATCAACCATGCAGTAGTCCATATTTGACATACTGAAAATATTTCAAGCTAAAAGAGGCCTTGATCTTGAATTTTCTATACAGACTAATCGAAATCTTTTGATATCTCATTAATCAGACGGTAGTCCATATTTTACATACTGAACATATTTCAGGCCAAGGAGTTCTCAATCTTGACCTTTCTATAGAGACTAATTCACTCCTTATTTGACCTTTTCAACATCTTTCCTAATTGACTCTTTCTGATGTCTCAAACCAAACAGTAGTCCATATTTGACATACTGAACATATTTCAGGCCAAAGAGTCCTTGATCTTGACTTTTCTATACTGACTAATTGAGGCCTTCTGATTTCTCATCTATCATACGGTAGTCCATATTTTACATACTGAACATATTTCAGGACAAGAGTTCTCAATCTTGAACCTTCTATAGAGACTAACTGACTCCTTTTTTTACCTTTTGAACATATTTCCCAATTCACTCCTTCTGATCTCTCATTAACCATGCAGTAGTCCATATTTGACATACTGAAAATATTTCAAGCTAAAAGAGGCCTTGATCTTGAATTTTCTATACTGACTAATTGAGGCCTTCTGATTTCTCATCTATCATACAGTTTTCCATATTTTACATACTGAACATATTTCAGGCCAAGAGTTCTCAATCTTGAACTTTCTATAGAGACTAACTGACTCCTTATTTGACCTTTTGAACATATTTCCCAATTGACTCCTGATCTCTCATCAACCATGCAGTAGTCCATATTTGACATACTGAAAATATTTCAGGCCAAAGAGGCCTTTATCTTGAATGTTCTATACAGACTAATTGAGGTCTTTTGATGTCTCATCAACCGTACGGTAGTCCATATTTTACATGCTGAACATATATCTGGCGAAGAGTTCTCAATCTTGAACTTTCTATAGAGACTAATTGACTCCTTATTTAAACTTTTGAACATCTTTCCTAATTGACTTCTTCTGATTTCTCATCAACCATGCAGAATTCCATATTTGACATACTGAAAATATTTCAGGCGAAAGAGGCCTTGATCTTGAATTTTCTATACTGACTAATTGAGGCCTTCTGATTTCTCATCTATCATACGGTAGTCCATATTTTACATACTGAACATATTTCAGGCCAAAGAGTCCTTGGTCTTGAATTTTCTATACTGACTAATTGAGGCCTTCTGATTTCTCATCTATCATACAGTTTTCCATATTTTACATACTGAACATATTTCAGGCCAAGAGTTCTCAATCTTGAACTTTCTATAGAGACTAAATGACTCCTTATTTGACCTTTTGAACATATTTCCCAATTGACTCCTGATCTCTCATCAACCATGCAGTAGTCCATATTTGACATACTGAAAATATTTCAGGCCAAAGAGTCCTTGATCTTGAATTTTCTATAAAGACTAATTGAGGCCTTCTGATTTCTCATCTATCACACAGTTTTCCATATTTTACATACTGAACATATTTCAGGCCAAGAGTTCTCAATCTTGAACCTTCTATAGAGACTAACTGACTCCATATTTGACCTTTTGAACATATTTCCCAATTCACTCCTTCTGATCTCTCATCAACCATGCAGTAGTCCATATTTGACATACTGAAAATATTTCAGGCCAAAGAGGCCTTGATCTTGAATGTTCTATACAGACTAATTGAGGTCTTTTGATGTCTCATCAACCGTACGGTAGTCCATATTTTACATACTGAACATATTTCAGGACAAGCGTTCTCAATCTTGAACTTTGTATAGATACTAATTGACTTCTTATTTAACCTTTTGAACATCTTTCCTAATTGCCTTCTTTTGATTTCTCATCTATCATACGGTAGTCCATATTAAACATACTGAACATATTTCAGGCCAAGGTGTTCTCAATCTTGAACTTTCTATAGAGACTAATTGATTCCTTATTTGACCTTTTGAACATATTTCCCAATTCACTCCTTCTGATCTCTCATCAACCATGCAGTAGTCCATATTTGACATACTGAAAATATTTCAGGCGAAAGAGGCCTTGATCTTGAATTTTCTATAAAGAATAATTGAGGCCTTCTGATTTCTCATCTATCATACAGTTTTCCATATTTTACATACTGAACATATTTCAGGCCAAGAGTTCTCAATCTTGAACTTTCTATAGAGACTAACTGACTCCTTATTTGACCTTTTGAACATATTTCCCAATTGACTCCTGATCTCTCATCAACCATGCAGTAGTCCATATTTGACATAGTGAAAATATTTCAGGCCAAAGAGGCCTTGATCTTGAATGTTCTACACAGACTAATTGAGGTCTTTTGATGTCTCATCAACCGTACGGTAGTCCATATTTTACATACTGAACATATTTCAGGCCAAGAGTTCTCAATCTTGAACTTTCTATAGAGACTAATTGACTCCTTATTTGACCTTTTGAACATATTTCCTAATTGACTTCTTCTGATTTCTCATCTATCATACGGTAGTCCATATTTTACATACTGAAAATATTTCAGGCCAAAGAGTCCTTGATCTTGAATTTTCTATACTGACTAATTGAGGCCTTCTGATTTCTCATCTATCATACAGTTTTCCATATTTTACATACTGAACATATTTCAGGCCAAGAGTTCTCAATCTTGAACCTTCTATAGAGACTAACTGACTCCTTATTTGACCTTTTGAACATATTTCCCAATTCACTCCTTCTGATCTCTCATCAACCATGCAGTAGTCCATATTTGACATACTGAAAATATTTCAAGCTAAAAGAGGCCTTGATCTTGAATTTTCTATAATGACTAATTGAGGCCTTCTGATTTCTCATCTATCATACAGTTTTCCATATATTACATACTGAACATATTTCAGGCCAAGAGTTCTCAATCTTGAACTTTCTATAGAGACTAACTGACTCCTTATTTGACCTTTTGAACATATTTCCCAATTGACTCCTGATCTCTCATCAACCATGCAGTAGTCCATATTTGACATACTGAAAATATTTCAGGCCAAAGAGGCCTTGATCTTGAATGTTCTATACAGACTAATTGAGGTCTTTTGATGTCTCATCAACCGTACGGTAGTCCATATTTTACATACTGAACATATTTCAGGCCAAGAGTTCTCAATCTTGAACTTTCTATAGAGACTAATTGACTCCTTATTTAAACTTTTGAACATCTTTCCTAATTGACTTCTTCTGATTTCTCATCTATCATACGGTAGTCCGTATTAAACATACTGAACATATTTCAGGCCAAGGTGTTCTCAATCTTGAACTTTCTATACTGACTAATTGAGGCCTTCTGATTTCTCATCTATCATACAGTTTTCCATATTTTACATACTGAACATATTTCAGGCCAAGAGTTCTCAATCTTGAACCTTCTATAGAGACTAACTGACTCCTTATTTGACCTTTTGAACATATTTCCCAATTCACTCCTTCTGATCTCTCATCAACCATGCAGTAGTCCATATTTGACATACTGAAAATATTTCAAGCTAAAAGAGGCCTTGATCTTGAATTTTCTATAAAGACTAATTGAGGCCTTCTGATTTCTCATCTATCATACAGTTTTCCATATTTTACATACTGAACATATTTCAGGCCAAGAGTTCTCAATCTTGAACTTTCTATAGAGACTAAATGACTCCTTATTTGACCTTTTGAACATATTTCCCAATTGACTCCTGATCTCTCATCAATCATGCAGTAGTCCATATTTGACATACTGAAAATATTTCAGGCCAAAGAGGCCTTGATCTTGAATGTTCTATACGGACTAATTGAGGCCTTCTGATTTCTCATCTATCATACAGTTTTCCATATTTTACACACTGAACATATTTCAGGCCAAGAGTTCTCAATCTTGAACTTTCTATAGAGACTAATTGACTCCTTATTTAAACTTTTGAACATCTTTCCTAATTGACATCTTCTGATTTCTCATCTATCATACTGTAGTCCATATTAAACATACTGAACATATTTCAGGCCAAGAGTTCTCAATCTTGAACTTTCTATAGAGACTAACTGACTCCTTATTTGACCTTTTGAACATATTTCCCAATTGACTCCTGATCTCTCATCAACCATGCAGTAGTCCATATTTGACATACTGAAAATATTTCAGGCCAAAGAGGCCTTGATCTTGAATGTTCTATACAGACTAATTGAGGTCTTTTGATGTCTCATCAACCGTACGGTAGTCCATATTTTACATACTGAACATATTTCAGGACAAGCATTCTCAATCTTGAACTTTGTATAGATACTAATTGACTTCTTATTTAACCTTTTGAATATCTTTCCTAATTGCCTTCTTCTGATTTCTCATCTATCATACGGTAGTCCATATTAAACATACTGAACATATTTCAGGCCAAGGTGTTCTCAATCTTGAACTTTCTATAGAGACTAATTGATTCCTTATTTGATCTTTTGAACATATTTCCCAATTCACTCCTTCTGATCTCTCATCAACCATGCAGTATTCCATATTTGACATACTGAAAATATTTCAGGCGAAAGAGGCCTTGATCTTGAATTTTCTATAAAGACTAATTGAGGCCTTCTGATTTCTCATCTATCATACGGTAGTCCATATTTTACATACTGAACATATTTCAGGCCAAGAGTTCTCAATCTTGAACTTTGTATAGATACTAATTGACTCCTTATTTGACCTTTTGAACATATTTCCTAATTGACTCCTTCTGATCTCTCATCAACCATACAGTAGTCCATATTTGACATACTGAACATATTTCAGGCCAAAGAGTCCTTGATCTTGAATTTTCTATACTGACTAATTGAGGCCTTCTGATTTCTCATCTATCATACGGTAGTCCATACTAAACATATTTCAGTCCAAGGAGTTCTCAATCTTGAACTTTCTAAAGAGACCAATTGACTCCTTATTTGAAGTTTTGAACATCTTTCCTAATTGACTCCTTCTGATCTCTCATCAACCATACAGTAGTCCATATTTGACATACTGAACATATTTCAGGCGAAAGAGCCTTTGATTTAGAATTTTCTATAAAGACTAATTGAGGCCTTCTGATTTCTCACCAATCATACAATAGTCCATATTTTACATACTGAACATATTTCAAGCCAAGAGTTCTCAATCTTGAACTTTCTATAGAGACTAACTGACTCCTTATTTGACCTTTTGAACATATTTCCCAATTGACTCCTTCTGATCTCTCCTCAACCATACAGTAGTCCATATTTGACATACTGAACATATTTCAGGCCAAAGAGTCCTTGATCTTGAATTTTCTATACTGACTAATTGAGGCCTTCTGATTTCTCATCTATCATACGGTAGTCCATATTAAACATACTGAACATATTTCAGGCCAAGGTGTTCTCAATCTTGAACTTTCTATAGAGACTAATTGATTCCTTATTTGACCTTTTGAACATATTTCCCAATTCACTCCTTCTAATCTCTCATCAACCATGCAGTAGTCCATATTTGACATACTGAAAATATTTCAAGCTAAAAGAGGCCTTGATCTTGAATTTTCTATACAGACTAATCGAGATCTTTTGATATCTCATTAATCAGACGGTAGTCCATATTTTACATACTGAACATATTTCAGGCCAAGGAGTTCTCAATCTTGACCTTTCTATAGAGACTAATTGACTCCTTATTTGACCTTTTCAACATCTTTCCTAAGTGACTCTTTCTGATGTCTCAAACCAAACAGTAGTCCATATTTGACATACTGAACATATTTCAGACCAAAGAGTCCTTGATCTTGACTTTTCTATACTGACTAATTGAGGCCTTCTGATTTCTCATCTATCATACTGTAGTCCATATTTTACATACTGAACATATTTCAGGACAAGAGTTCTCAATCTTGAACCTTCTATAGAGACTAACTGACTCCCTATTTGACCTTTTGAACATATTTCCCAATTCACTCCTTCTGATCTCTCATCAACCATGCAGTAGTCCATATTTGACATACTGAAAATATTTCAAGCTAAAAGAGGCCTTAATCTTGAATTTTCTATACTGACTAATTGAGGCCTTCTGATTTCTCATCTATCATACAGTTTTCCATATTTTACATACTGAACATATTTCAGGCCAAGAGTTCTCAATCTTGAACTTTCTATAGAGACTAACTGACTCCTTATTTGACCTTTTGAACATCTTTCCTAATTGACTTCTTCTGATTTCTCATCTATCATACGGTAGTCCATATTTTACATACTGAACATATTTCAGGACAAGAGTTCTCAATCTTGAACCTTCTATAGAGACTAACTGACTCCTTATTTGACCTTTTGAACATATTTCCCAATTCACTCCTTCTGATCTCTCAACAACCATGCAGTAGTCCATATTTGACATACTGAAAATATTTCAAGCTAAAAGAGGCCTTGATCTTGAATTTTCTATACTGACTAATTGAGGCCTTCTGATTTCTCATCTACCATACAGTTTTCCATATTTTACACACTGAACATATTTCAGGCCAAAAGTTCTCAATCTTGAACTGTCTATAGAGACTAATTGACTCCTTATTTAAACTTTTGAACATCTTTCCTAATTGACTTCTTCTGATTTCTCATCTATCATACTGTAGTCCATATTAAACATACTGAACATATTTCAGGCCAAGGTGTTCTCAATCTTGAACTTTCTCTAGAGACTAACTGACTCCTTATTTGACCTTTTGAACATATTTCCCAATTCACTCCTTCTGATCTCTCATCAACCATGCAGTATTCCATATTTGACATACTGAAAATATTTCAGGCGAAAGAGGCCTTGATCTTGAATTTTCTATAAAGACTAATTGAGGCCTTCTGATTTCTCATCTATCATACGGTAGTCTATATTTTACATACTGAACATATTTCAGGCCAAAGAGTCCTTGATCTTGAATTTTCTATACTGACTAATTGAGGCCTTCTGATTTCTCATCTATCATACAGTTTTCCATATTTTACATACTGAACATATTTCAGTCCAAGAGTTCTCAATCTTGAACTTTCTATAGAGACTAACTGACTCCTTATTTGACCTTTTGAACATATTTCCCAATTGACTCCTGATCTCTCATCAACCATGCAGTAGTCCATATTTGACATACTGAAAATATTTCAGGCCAAAGAGGCCTTGATCTTGAATGTTCTATACAGACTAATTGAGGTCTTTTGATGTCTCATCAACCGTACGGTAGTCCATATTTTACATACTGAACATATTTCTAGTTCTCAATCTTGAGAAAAAAGAGGCCTTGATCTTGAATTTTCTATACAGACTAATCGAGGTCTTTTGATATCTCATTAATCAGACGGTAGTCCATATTTTACATACTGAACATATTTCAGGCCAAGGAGTTCTCAATCTTGACCTTTCTATAGAGACTAATTGACTCCTTATTTGACCTTTTCAACATCTTTCCTAAGTGACTCTTTCTGATGTCTCAAACCAAACAGTAGTCCATATTTGACATACTGAACATATTTCAGGCCAAAGAGTCCTTGATCTTGACTTTTCTATACCAACTAATTGAGGTTTTCTGATTTCTCATCTATCATACGGTAGTCCATATTTTACATACTGAACATATTTCAGGACAAGAGTTCTCAATCTTGAACCTTCTATAGAGACTAACTGACTCCTTTTTTGACCTTTTAAACATATTTCCCAATTCACTCCTTCTGATCTCTCATCAACCATGCAGTAGTCCATATTTGACATACTGAAAATATTTCAAGCTAAAAGAGGCCTTGATCTTGAATTTTCTATACTGACTAATTGAGGCCTTCTGATTTCTCATCTATCATACAGTTTTCCATATTTTACATACTGAACATATTTCAGGCCAAGAGTTCTCAATCTTGAACTTTCTATAGAGACTAACTGACTCCTTATTTGACCTTTTGAACATATTTCCCAATTGACTCCTGATCTCTCATCAACCGTGCAGTAGTCCATATTTGACATACTGAAAATATTTCAGGCCAAAGAGGCCTTTATCTTGAATGTTCTATACAGACTAATTGAGGTCTTTTGATGTCTCATCAACCGTACGGTAGTCCATATTTTACATACTGAACATATTTCAGGCCAAGAGTTCTCAGTCTTGAACTTTCTATAGAGACTAATTGACTCCTTATTTAAACTTTTGAACATCTTTCCTAATTGACTTCTTCTGATTTCTCATCTATCATACGGTAGTCCATATTAAACATACTGAACATATTTCATGCCAAGGTGTTCTCAATCTTGAACTTTTTATAGAGACTAATTGACTCCTTATTTGACCTTTTGAACATATTTCCCAATTCACTCCTTCTGATCTCTCATCAACCATGCAGTAGTCCATATTTGACATACTGAAAATATTTCAGGCGAAAGAGGCCTTGATCTTGAATTTTCTATAAAGACTAATTGAGGCCTTCTGATTTCTCATCTATCATACAGTTTTCCATATTTTACATACTGAACATATTTCAGGCCAAGAGTTCTCAATCTTGAACTTTCTATAGAGACTAATTGACTTGTTATTTGATCTTTTGAACATCTTTCCTAATTGACTCCTTCTGATCTCTCATCAACCATACAGTAGTCCATATTTGACATACTGAACATATTTCAGGCGAAAGAGGCTTTGATTTTGAATTTTCTATACAGACTAATTGAGGCCTTCTGATTTCTCACCAATCATACAGTAGTCCATATTTTACATACTGAACATATTTCAAGCCAAGAGTTCTCAATCTTGAACTTTCTATAGAGACTAACTGACTCCTTATTTGACCTTTTGAACATCTTTCCTAATTGACTCCTTTTGATGTCTCATCAACCATACAGTAGTCCATATTTGACATATTGAAAATATCTCAGGCGAAAGAGGCCTTGATATTGAATTTTTTATACAGACTAATTGAGGCCTTCTGATTTCTCATCTATCATACGGTAGTCCATATTTTACATACTGAACATATTTCAGGCCAGGAGTTCTCAATCTTGAACTTTGTATAGATACTAATTGACTCCTTATTTGACCTTTTGAACATATTTCCTAATTGACTCCTTCTGATCTCTCATCAACCATACAGTAGTCCATATTTGACATACTGAACATATTACAGGCCAAAGAGTCCTTGATCTTGAATTTTCTATACTGACTAATTGAGGCCTTCTGATTTCTCATCTATCATACGGTAGTCCATACTAAACATATTTCAGTCCAAGGAGTTCTCAATCTTGAACTTTCTAAAGAGACCAATTGACTCCTTATTTGAAGTTTTGAACATCTTTCCTAATTGACTCCTTCTGATCTCTCATCAACCATACAGTAGTCCATATTTGACATACTGAACATATTTCAGGCGAAAGAGCCTTTGATTTAGAATTTTCTATAAAGACTAATTGAGGCCTTCTGATTTCTCACCAATCATACAATAGTCCATATTTTACATACTGAACATATTTCAAGCCAAGAGTTCTCAATCTTGAACTTTCTATAGAGACTAACTGACTCCTTATTTGACCTTTTGAACATATTTCCCAATTGACTCCTTCTGATCTCTCCTCAACCATACAGTAGTCCATATTTGACATACTGAACATATTTCAGGCCAAAGAGTCCTTGATCTTGAATTTTCTATACTGACTAATTGAGGCCTTCTGATTTCTCATCTATCATACGGTAGTCCATATTAAACATACTGAACATATTTCAGGCCAAGGTGTTCTCAATCTTGAACTTTCTATAGAGACTAATTGATTCCTTATTTGACCTTTTGAACATATTTCCCAATTCACTCCTTCTAATCTCTCATCAACCATGCAGTAGTCCATATTTGACATACTGAAAATATTTCAAGCTAAAAGAGGCCTTGATCTTGAATTTTCTATACAGACTAATCGAGATCTTTTGATATCTCATTAATCAGACGGTAGTCCATATTTTACATACTGAACATATTTCAGGCCAAGGAGTTCTCAATCTTGACCTTTCTATAGAGACTAATTGACTCCTTATTTGACCTTTTCAACATCTTTCCTAAGTGACTCTTTCTGATGTCTCAAACCAAACAGTAGTCCATATTTGACATACTGAACATATTTCAGACCAAAGAGTCCTTGATCTTGACTTTTCTATACTGACTAATTGAGGCCTTCTGATTTCTCATCTATCATACTGTAGTCCATATTTTACATACTGAACATATTTCAGGACAAGAGTTCTCAATCTTGAACCTTCTATAGAGACTAACTGACTCCCTATTTGACCTTTTGAACATATTTCCCAATTCACTCCTTCTGATCTCTCATCAACCATGCAGTAGTCCATATTTGACATACTGAAAATATTTCAAGCTAAAAGAGGCCTTAATCTTGAATTTTCTATACTGACTAATTGAGGCCTTCTGATTTCTCATCTATCATACAGTTTTCCATATTTTACATACTGAACATATTTCAGGCCAAGAGTTCTCAATCTTGAACTTTCTATAGAGACTAACTGACTCCTTATTTGACCTTTTGAATATATTTCCCAATTGACTCCTGATCTCTCATCAAACATGCAGTAGTCCATATTTGACATACTGAAAATATTTCAGGCTAAACATGCCTTGATCTTGAATGTTCTATACAGACTAATTGAGGTCTTTTGATGTCTCATCAACCGTACTGTAGTCCATATTTTACATACTGAACATATTTCAGGCCAAGAGTTCTCAATCTTGAACTTTCTATAGAGACTAATTGACTCCTTATTTGACCTTTTGAACATCTTTCCTAATTGACTTCTTCTGATTTCTCATCTATCATACGGTAGTCCATATTTTACATACTGAACATATTTCAGGACAAGAGTTCTCAATCTTGAACCTTCTATAGAGACTAACTGACTCCTTATTTGACCTTTTGAACATATTTCCCAATTCACTCCTTCTGATCTCTCATCAACCATGCAGTAGTCCATATTTGACATACTGAAAATATTTCAAGCTAAAAGAGGCCTTAATCTTGAATTTTCTATACTGACTAATTGAGGCCTTCTGATTTCTCATCTATCATACAGTTTTCCATATTTTACATACTGAACATATTTCAGGCCAAGAGTTCTCAATCTTGAACTTTCTATAGAGACTAACTGACTCCTTATTTGACCTTTTGAACATCTTTCCTAATTGACTTCTTCTGATTTCTCATCTATCATACGGTAGTCCATATTTTACATACTGAACATATTTCAGGACAAGAGTTCTCAATCTTGAACCTTCTATAGAGACTAACTGACTCCTTATTTGACCTTTTGAACATATTTCCCAATTCACTCCTTCTGATCTCTCAACAACCATGCAGTAGTCCATATTTGACATACTGAAAATATTTCAAGCTAAAAGAGGCCTTGATCTTGAATTTTCTATACTGACTAATTGAGGCCTTCTGATTTCTCATCTACCATACAGTTTTCCATATTTTACACACTGAACATATTTCAGGCCAAGAGTTCTCAATCTTGAACTTTCTATAGAGACTAACTGACTCCTTATTTGACCTTTTGAACATATTTCCCAATTGACTCCTGATCTCTCATCAACCGTGCAGTAGTCCATATTTGACATACTGAAAATATTTCAGGCCAAAGAGACCTTTATCTTGAATGTTCTATACAGACTAATTGAGGTCTTTTGATGTCTCATCAACCGTACGGTAGTCCATATTTTACATACTGAACATATTTCAGGACAAGCGTTCTCAATCTTGAACTTTGTATAGATACTAATTGACTTCTTATTTCACCTTTTGAACATCTTTCCTAATTGCCTTCTTCTGATTTCTCATCTATCATACGGTAGTCCATATTAAACATACTGAACATATTTCAGGCCAAGGTGTTCTCAATCTTGAACTTTCTATAGAGACTAATTGATTCCTTATTTGACCTTTTGAACATATTTCCCAATTCACTCCTTCTAATCTCTCATCAACCATGCAGTAGTCCATATTTGACATACTGAAAATATTTCAATCTAAAAGATTTCTTGATCTTGAATTTTCTATACTGACTAATTGAGGTCTTTTGATGTCTCATCAACCGTACGGTAGTCCATATTTTACATACTGAACATATTTCAGGCCAAGAGTTCTCAATCTTGAACTTTCTATAGAGACTAAATGACTGCTTATTTGACCTTTTGAACATATTTCCCAATTGACTCCTGATCTCTCATCAACCATGCAGTAGTCCATATTTGACATACTGAAAATATTTCAGGCCAAAGAGGCCTTGATCTTGAATGTTCTATACAGACTAATTGAGGTCTTTTGATGTCTCATCAACCGTACGGTAGTCCATATTTTACATACTGAACATATTTCAGGACAAGCATTCTCAATCTTGAACTTTGTATAGATACTAATTGACTTCTTATTTAACCTTTTGAATATCTTTCCTAATTGCCTTCTTCTGATTTCTCATCTATCATACGGTAGTCCATATTAAACATACTGAACATATTTCAGGCCAAGGTGTTCTCAATCTTGAACTTTCTATAGACTAATTGATTCCTTATTTGACCTTTTAAACATATTTCCCAATTCACTCCTTCTGATCTCTCATCAACCATGCAGTAGTCCATATTTGACATACTGAAAATATTTCAGGCGAAAGAGGCCTTGATCTTGAATTTTCTATAAAGACTAATTGAGGCCTTCTGATTTCTCATCTATCATACAGTTTTCCATATTTTACATACTGAACATATTTCAGGCCAAGAGTTCTCAATCTTGAACTTTCTATAGAGACTAACTGACTCCTTATTTGACCTTTTGAACATATTTCCCAATTGACTCCTGATCTCTCATCAACCATGCAGTAGTCCATATTTGACATAGTGAAAATATTTCAGGCCAAAGAGGCCTTGATCTTGAATGTTCTATACAGACTAATTGAGGTCTTTTGATGTCTCATCAACCATACGGTAGTCCATATTTTACATACTGAACATATTTCAGGCCAAGAGTTCTCAATCTTGAACTTTCTCTAGAGACTAACTGACTCCTTATTTAAACTTTTGAACATCTTTCCTAATTGACTTCTTCTGATTTCTCATCTATCATACGGTAGTCCATATTAAACATACTGAACATATTTCAGGCCAAGGTGTTCTCAATCTTGAACTTTCTATAGAGACTAATTGATTCCTTATTTGATCTTTTGAACATATTTCCCAATTCACTCCTTCTGATCTCTCATCAACCATGCAGTATTCCATATTTGACATACTGAAAATATTTCAGGCGAAAGAGGCCTTGATCTTGAATTTTCTATAAAGACTAATTGAGGCCTTCTGATTTCTCATCTATCATACGGTAGTCCATATTTTACATACTGAACATATTTCAGGCCAAAGAGTCCTTGATCTTGAATTTTCTATACTGACTAATTGAGGCCTTCTGATTTCTCATCTATCATACAGTTTTCCATATTTTACATACTGAACATATTTCAGTCCAAGAGTTCTCAATCTTGAACTTTCTATAGAGACTAACTGACTCCTTATTTGACCTTTTGAACATATTTCCCAATTGACTCCTGATCTCTCATCAACCATGCTGTAGTCCATATTTGACATACCGAAAATATTTCAGGCCAAAGAGGCCTTGATCTTGAATGTTCTATACAGACTAATTGAGGTCTTTTGATGTCTCATCAACCGTACGGTAGTCCATATCTTACATACTGAACATATTTCAGGACAAGCGTTCTCAATCTTGAACTTTGTATAGATACTAATTGACTTCTTATTTCACCTTTTGAACATCTTTCCTAATTGCCTTCTTCTGATTTCTCATCAACCATGCAGTAGTCCATATTTGACATACTGAAAATATTTCAAGCTAAAAGATTTCTTGATCTTGAATTTTCTATACTGACTAATTGAGGCCTTCTGATTTCTCATCTATCATACGGTAGTCCATATTAAACATACTGAACATATTTCAGGCCAAGGTGTTCTCAATCTTGAACTTTCTATAGAGACTAATTGATTCCTTATTTGACCTTTTGAACATATTTCCCAATTCACTCCTTCTAATCTCTCATCAACCATGCAGTAGTCCATATTTGACATACTGAAAATATTTCAAGCTAAAAGAGGCCTTGATCTTGAATTTTCTATACAGACTAATCGAGATCTTTTGATATCTCATTAATCAGACGGTAGTCCATATTTTACATACTGAACATATTTCAGGCCAAGGAGTTCTCAATCTTGACCTTTCTATAGAGACTAATTGACTCCTTATTTGACCTTTTCAACATCTTTCCTAAGTGACTCTTTCTGATATCTCAAACCAAACAGTAGTCCATATTTGACATACTGAACATATTTCAGACCAAAGAGTCCTTGATCTTGACTTTTCTATACTGACTAATTGAGGCCTTCTGATTTCTCATCTATCATACTGTAGTCCATATTTTACATACTGAACATATTTCAGGACAAGAGTTCCCTTTCAGTCAGTACACTACGAGTTACGTCAGTTACTGACGGAATGGGGGTTTCGCTTAGAAGCCAATCGCCTTTGAGCTCTACAAAACGAGCCAATGGCATGAAAATGCCATGGGTCTGCGGAATTTGCATGCCGCAACCCCGCCCCACGGCGTGGGTATAAAGGGCGTTGCGTGGCAATCTCGCATTATGTTTTTGCTTCAGAGCCGAGTTTACTGCCTGAGCGCTTTCCTCTTCAAGACGAGTTCTCTCCAGAGTGTTGGTGTTACGGCACGTTCCAGCGAGTTCCGCATTTCCTGTCTGATCTGTGCAGTGATCGAGCACAGCGTGCGCGTTCTCCCTGGGTGCTTCGGCATTCTGCAGAGTTTTTTCTCCTCTCTAAAAGAGCTGCACGTGGCACGTCTTTTTAAAGATGGCTCGCCCGTGCTCCGTTTCTGGGTGCAGTCGACTGGTACCTCCGTTTGATGGTCATGATCGCTGTTTGGCGTGCTTGGGCCTCGTGCACGCTGAACGCGTGTTCATGGATGAGTCATGTTCTCACTGCGGGAACATGACCATCTCAGTGTTGCGATCGAGACTCCATGATCTCCGTAATAGGGGGAGAGTCCCCTCTACCACACCCCAATCTACTTCCTCCACTGGAGGGGGTACTTTGGCTGGTGGTCAGGGTGATCTGAGGGTTACGGTGTGGAACAACCCGACGAATCCTCCTCGGGCCACACCCCCTTCCTGCACACTGCAACCCGTGGTGTTGCCTGATGAGGGCGCCGGGGCTTCCCGTTCGGGGCCCTGCGTTTCATTTGGCACACCCGCGGAGGATGCTATGTCGATCGCCGCATCACAAGGTGGGCTGGATTCCTCCGGAGATGACGATTCGGCTGTGTTGCCTCCTTCGGGAGTTCCAGCATTGCCCGAGTCCGATCCGGAACTCACAGCCATGCTTGCCCGGGCGGCCGAGACGATTGGGCTTGTGTGGAACCCTCCGCCATGTCCCGAGCGTTCCCGGCTAGATGATTGGTATCTGGGGGCGGCCCGTGCCGAAGGCGCCCGTCAGCCCCCAGTGCCCTTCTTCCCGGAAGTGCATGAAGAGGTGTCGATATCGTGGAAGTCTCCCTTGACTTTTCGCGATCGCTCGGCAACCACTTCCGCCTTCACTGCCCTCGATGGCGGCGCGGTGAAAGGGTACACTGGGGTTCCCCCTGTTGAGCGCTCTGTTGCGATGCAACTGTGTCCACAGAGTGCGGCGACATGGTGCGGTGACCCAAAGCACCCGTCCAAAGCCTGTAGATTCACGTCCACGTTGACGGCGAAGACCTACAGAGCTGCGGGCCAGGCCGCGTCCGCCTTGCATGCCATGGCCACCCTACAGGTCTATCAGGCCAAGGTGCTCAGGGACATGCACGAGGGCAATGCTGACCCTGCATTAATGCAAGAGTTGCGGACGGCAACCGACCTCGCTCTACGGGCGACGAAGGTGACCGCTCGCTCTCTCGGTCAGGTGATGTCCACTTCGGTGGTCCAGGAGCGACATCTATGGCTCAACCTGGTTGATGTGGGAGAATCTGAGCGAACACGTTTCCTCAATTCTCCCATTTCCCAGGCTGGGCTATTCGGCGGGGCGGTCCAGGACTTTGCCCAACAGTTCTCGACTGCTCAGAAGCAGACTGAGGCAATTAAACACATTCTGCCCCGGCGGCCAGCTGCTGCCTCCACCCAGCCGCCGGCCCAGAAGCCTCAGTCTGCTCCCCGCCGAGGCCGCCCCCCAGCGACTCCCACCCCTCCTGCCCGGCCCCAGCAGCAGCCTTCATCCGGGCCGAGGCGTGGAGGATGTCGCAGAAAGGCGGCCCCGCCCGTCCCAGCCCCCCAGCCTGCCAAACGGCAGTCTAAGCAGCGGTCCTGAGACGGGCGGCTCGGAGGTGACTTCGGTTCTTTCCCAGGAGATGGTAGCAGGACCACTCCTTCCCCTGGTGGAGGGCCGGGGGAGAATCTTTTGTTTTCCCAAGAAAGAACTGACTTTCTCACCTCCGAGCCTCAAGAGGGCGCGGCGGGCAGTGCGCGACGCCCCATGGCCTCGCCGCTCTCGGCCCCCTCTGTCGCCAGCCCCCTGGCAGACGAGACCCCCGTGGAACGCTGGTCCTTCCCTGGTCTCCTCTGTCAGGGCGCGGAATTCGACCCCGCCCACACCCCGGGACGCTCCCATGCCTCCCTTGTCTGGGCCGGTCATTCCGCCTCGCTGCCCCATCGGGGGTACGCCGGTGGTTCGCATGACCCCGCTGGTTCAGTTCTTGGGAGCCTGGCTAGCGCTTCCCAACCTGTCCAGTTGGCTCGCTCGCACCATCCGGCTCGGCTATGCGATTCAGTTCGCTCGGTCTCCTCCCCGCTTTCGGGGAGTCCGCTACACCGTGGTGGGTGGCAATGCCCCTGTCATGCGTGCGGAGGTCGACACCCTACTGGCGAAGGGTGCGATCGAGATCGTCCCTCCAGCCGAGATGAAGTCCGGCTTCTACAGCCCTTACTTCATTGTACCCAAGAAAACCGGTGGGTTACGGCCAATCCTGGACCTGCGCGTCTTGAACCGAACCCTGCACAGGCTTCCATTCAAGATGTTGACAGTCAAACGTATTTTCGAGTGCGTTCGTCCCTCGGATTGGTTTGCAGCGATCGACCTGAAGGACGCGTACTTTCATGTCTCCATTCTTCCTCGACACAGACCGTTTCTACGGTTTGCCTTCGAGGGGCAGGCATATCAGTACACGGTTCTCCCCTTCGGGCTAGCCCTGTCCCCTCGCGTCTTTACGAAGATTGTCGAGGCAGCCCTTGTGCCGCTCAGGCAACACGGGGTTCGCATCCTGAACTATCTCGACGACTGGCTGATTCTAGGCCACTCTCGGGATCAGGTCTGCGAACACAGGGATCTGGTGCTTCAGCACCTCGCCCGTCTGGGCCTTCGGGTCAACTGGGAAAAGAGCAAACTCTCCCCAGCGCAGAGGATCTCTTTTCTCGGTATGGAAATCGACTCGGTCGCCATGTTCGCGCAGCTTACGAGCGAGCTCGCGCAGTCTCTGCTGACTTGTCTTCGCCAGTTCGAGGGCAAGAGTGCGGTTCCACTGAAACTTTTTCAGAGGCTCCTGGGGCATATGGCGTCAGCAGCCGCGGTGACCCCGCTTGGTCTGCTCCATATGAGACCGCTTCAGCACTGGCATTTTCGGTTGACGAAGCGTGCCTGGAATTCGGGCCGGCCAATTCTCACGTCATCCTGAGACCCCGGCCTGGATACGTGCCCAAGGTTCCCACCACTCCCTTCAGGGACCAGGTGGTGAACCTGCAAGCGCTGCCCTTGGAGGAGGCAGACCCAGCCTTGGCACTGCTCTGTCCAGTACGCGCCCTTCGCGCTTACGTAGACCGGACGCAGTGTTTCAGGACCTCAGACCAGCTCTTCGTCTGTTACGGAGGGCAGCAGAAAGGGAAGGCTCTCTCCAAGCAGAGGTTGTCCCACTGGATAGTGGACGCCATTGTCCTGGCATATCAAGTCCAGGGCATGCCATGCCCCCTCGGGGTAAGAGCACACTCCACCAGGAGTGTTGCCTCCTCTTGGGCTCTAGCGCATGGCGCCTCGCTAACAGACGTTTGTAGAGCTGCAGGCTGGGCGACACCCAACACATTCGCAAGATTTTATAATCTCAGAGTGGAGCCTGTATCCTCTCGTGTACTCGCCCCTACTGGCCAGTAACAGACAGCCGTCATGGCGAGATTGTATTGGACCCCCATTCCGTCAGTAACTGACGTAACTCGTAGTGTACTGACTGAAAGGGAACGTCTCGGTTACGTATGTAACCCTCGTTCCCTGAAGGAAGGGAACGGAGACGTTACGTCCCCCTGCCATGACCGCTGTACCGCTGGAACTGGCCGGGCGCTCATGCCTCGGCTCTTCAGCAGGTAAACATAATGCGAGATTGCCACGCAACGCCCTTTATACCCACGCCGTGGGGCGGGGTTGCGGCATGCAAATTCCGCAGACCCATGGCATTTTCATGCCATTGGCTCGTTTTGTAGAGCTCAAAGGCGATTGGCTTCTAAGCGAAACCCCCATTCCGTCAGTAACTGACGTAACGTCTCCGTTCCCTTCCTTCAGGGAACGAGGGTTACATACGTAACCGAGACGTTCTCAATCTTGAACCTTCTATAGAGACTAACTGACTCCCTATTTGACCTTTTGAACATATTTCCCAATTCACTCCTTCTGATCTCTCATCAACCATGCAGTAGTCCATATTTGACATACTGAAAATATTTCAAGCTAAAAGAGGCCTTAATCTTGAATTTTCTATACTGACTAATTGAGGCCTTCTGATTTCTCATCTATCATACAGTTTTCCATATTTTACATACTGAACATATTTCAGGCCAAGAGTTCTCAATCTTGAACTTTCTATAGAGACTAAATGACTCCTTATTTGACCTTTTGAACATATTTCCCAATTGACTCCTGATCTCTCATCAACCATGCAGTAGTCCATATTTGACATACTGAAAATATTTCAGGCCAAAGAGTCCTTGATCTTGAATTTTCTATAAAGACTAATTGAGGCCTTCTGATTTCTCATCTATCATACAGTTTTCCATATTTTACATACTGAACATATTTCAGGCCAAGAGTTCTCAATCTTAAACCTTCTATAGAGACTAACTGACTCCATATTTGACCTTTTGAACATATTTCCCAATTCACTCCTTCTGATCTCTCATCAACCATGCAGTAGTCCATATTTGACATACTGAAAATATTTCAGGCCAAAGAGGCCTTGATCTTGAATGTTCTATACAGACTAATTGAGGTCTTTTGATGTCTCATCAACCGTACGGTAGTCCATATTTTACATACTGAACATATTTCAGGACAAGCGTTCTCAATCTTGAACTTTGTATAGATACTAATTGACTTCTTATTTAACCTTTTGAACATCTTTCCTAATTGCCTTCTTTTGATTTCTCATCTATCATACGGTAGTCCATATTAAACATACTGAACATATTTCAGGCCAAGGTGTTCTCAATCTTGAACTTTCTATAGAGACTAATTGATTCCTTATTTGACCTTTTGAACATATTTCCCAATTCACTCCTTCTGATCTCTCATCAACCATGCAGTAGTCCATATTTGACATACTGAAAATATTTCAGGCGAAAGAGGCCTTGATCTTGAATTTTCTATAAAGAATAATTGAGGCCTTCTGATTTCTCATCTATCATACAGTTTTCCATATTTTACATACTGAACATATTTCAGGCCAAGAGTTCTCAATCTTGAACTTTCTATAAAGACTAACTGATTCCTTATTTGACCTTTTGAACATATTTCCCAATTGACTCCTGATCTCTCATCAACCATGCAGTAGTCCATATTTGACATACTGAAAATATTTCAGGCCAAAGAGGCCTTGATCTTGAATGTTCTATACAGACTAATTGAGGTCTTTTGATGTCTCATCAACCGTACGGTAGTCCATATTTGACATACTGAAAATATTTCAGGCGAAAGAGGCCTTGATCTTGAATTTTCTATAAAGACTAATTGAGGCCTTCTGATTTCTCATCTATCATACGGTAGTCCATATTTTACATACTGAACATATTTCAGGCCAAAGAGTCCTTGATCTTGAATTTTCTATACTGACTAATTGAGGCCTTCTGATTTCTCATCTATCATACGGTAGTCCATATTAAACATACTGAACATATTTCAGGCCAAGGTGTTCTCAATCTTGAACTTTCTATAGAGACTAATTGATTCCTTATTTGACCTTTTGAACATATTTCCCAATTCACTCCTTCTGATCTCTCATCAACCATGCAGTAGTCCATATTTGACATACTGAAAATATTTCAAGCTAAAAGAGGCCTTGATCTTGAATTTTCTATACAGACTAATCGAAATCTTTTGATATCTCATTAATCAGACGGTAGTCCATATTTTACATACTGAACATATTTCAGGCCAAGGAGTTCTCAATCTTGACCTTTCTATAGAGACTAATTCACTCCTTATTTGACCTTTTCAACATCTTTCCTAATTGACTCTTTCTGATGTCTCAAACCAAACAGTAGTCCATATTTGACATACTGAACATATTTCAGGCCAAAGAGTCCTTGATCTTGACTTTTCTATACTGACTAATTGAGGCCTTCTGATTTCTCATCTATCATACGGTAGTCCATATTTTACATACTGAACATATTTCAGGACAAGAGTTCTCAATCTTGAACCTTCTATAGAGACTAACTGACTCCTTTTTTTACCTTTTGAACATATTTCCCAATTCACTCCTTCTGATCTCTCATTAACCATGCAGTAGTCCATATTTGACATACTGAAAATATTTCAAGCTAAAAGAGGCCTTGATCTTGAATTTTCTATACTGACTAATTGAGGCCTTCTGATTTCTCATCTATCATACAGTTTTCCATATTTTACATACTGAACATATTTCAGGCCAAGAGTTCTCAATCTTGAACTTTCTATAGAGACTAACTGACTCCTTATTTGACCTTTTGAACATATTTCCCAATTGACTCCTGATCTCTCATCAACCATGCAGTAGTCCATATTTGACATACTGAAAATATTTCAGGCCAAAGAGGCCTTTATCTTGAATGTTCTATACAGACTAATTGAGGTCTTTTGATGTCTCATCAACCGTACGGTAGTCCATATTTTACATGCTGAACATATATCTGGCGAAGAGTTCTCAATCTTGAACTTTCTATAGAGACTAATTGACTCCTTATTTAAACTTTTGAACATCTTTCCTAATTGACTTCTTCTGATTTCTCATCAACCATGCAGAATTCCATATTTGACATACTGAAAATATTTCAGGCGAAAGAGGCCTTGATCTTGAATTTTCTATACTGACTAATTGAGGCCTTCTGATTTCTCATCTATCATACGGTAGTCCATATTTTACATACTGAACATATTTCAGGCCAAAGAGTCCTTGGTCTTGAATTTTCTATACTGACTAATTGAGGCCTTCTGATTTCTCATCTATCATACAGTTTTCCATATTTTACATACTGAACATATTTCAGGCCAAGAGTTCTCAATCTTGAACTTTCTATAGAGACTAAATGACTCCTTATTTGACCTTTTGAACATATTTCCCAATTGACTCCTGATCTCTCATCAACCATGCAGTAGTCCATATTTGACATACTGAAAATATTTCAGGCCAAAGAGTCCTTGATCTTGAATTTTCTATAAAGACTAATTGAGGCCTTCTGATTTCTCATCTATCACACAGTTTTCCATATTTTACATACTGAACATATTTCAGGCCAAGAGTTCTCAATCTTGAACCTTCTATAGAGACTAACTGACTCCATATTTGACCTTTTGAACATATTTCCCAATTCACTCCTTCTGATCTCTCATCAACCATGCAGTAGTCCATATTTGACATACTGAAAATATTTCAGGCCAAAGAGGCCTTGATCTTGAATGTTCTATACAGACTAATTGAGGTCTTTTGATGTCTCATCAACCGTACGGTAGTCCATATTTTACATACTGAACATATTTCAGGACAAGCGTTCTCAATCTTGAACTTTGTATAGATACTAATTGACTTCTTATTTAACCTTTTGAACATCTTTCCTAATTGCCTTCTTTTGATTTCTCATCTATCATACGGTAGTCCATATTAAACATACTGAACATATTTCAGGCCAAGGTGTTCTCAATCTTGAACTTTCTATAGAGACTAATTGATTCCTTATTTGACCTTTTGAACATATTTCCCAATTCACTCCTTCTGATCTCTCATCAACCATGCAGTAGTCCATATTTGACATACTGAAAATATTTCAGGCGAAAGAGGCCTTGATCTTGAATTTTCTATAAAGAATAATTGAGGCCTTCTGATTTCTCATCTATCATACAGTTTTCCATATTTTACATACTGAACATATTTCAGGCCAAGAGTTCTCAATCTTGAACTTTCTATAGAGACTAACTGACTCCTTATTTGACCTTTTGAACATATTTCCCAATTGACTCCTGATCTCTCATCAACCATGCAGTAGTCCATATTTGACATAGTGAAAATATTTCAGGCCAAAGAGGCCTTGATCTTGAATGTTCTACACAGACTAATTGAGGTCTTTTGATGTCTCATCAACCGTACGGTAGTCCATATTTTACATACTGAACATATTTCAGGCCAAGAGTTCTCAATCTTGAACTTTCTATAGAGACTAATTGACTCCTTATTTGACCTTTTGAACATATTTCCTAATTGACTTCTTCTGATTTCTCATCTATCATACGGTAGTCCATATTTTACATACTGAAAATATTTCAGGCCAAAGAGTCCTTGATCTTGAATTTTCTATACTGACTAATTGAGGCCTTCTGATTTCTCATCTATCATACAGTTTTCCATATTTTACATACTGAACATATTTCAGGCCAAGAGTTCTCAATCTTGAACCTTCTATAGAGACTAACTGACTCCTTATTTGACCTTTTGAACATATTTCCCAATTCACTCCTTCTGATCTCTCATCAACCATGCAGTAGTCCATATTTGACATACTGAAAATATTTCAAGCTAAAAGAGGCCTTGATCTTGAATTTTCTATAATGACTAATTGAGGCCTTCTGATTTCTCATCTATCATACAGTTTTCCATATATTACATACTGAACATATTTCAGGCCAAGAGTTCTCAATCTTGAACTTTCTATAGAGACTAACTGACTCCTTATTTGACCTTTTGAACATATTTCCCAATTGACTCCTGATCTCTCATCAACCATGCAGTAGTCCATATTTGACATACTGAAAATATTTCAGGCCAAAGAGGCCTTGATCTTGAATGTTCTATACAGACTAATTGAGGTCTTTTGATGTCTCATCAACCGTACGGTAGTCCATATTTTACATACTGAACATATTTCAGGCCAAGAGTTCTCAATCTTGAACTTTCTATAGAGACTAATTGACTCCTTATTTAAACTTTTGAACATCTTTCCTAATTGACTTCTTCTGATTTCTCATCTATCATACGGTAGTCCGTATTAAACATACTGAACATATTTCAGGCCAAGGTGTTCTCAATCTTGAACTTTCTATACTGACTAATTGAGGCCTTCTGATTTCTCATCTATCATACAGTTTTCCATATTTTACATACTGAACATATTTCAGGCCAAGAGTTCTCAATCTTGAACCTTCTATAGAGACTAACTGACTCCTTATTTGACCTTTTGAACATATTTCCCAATTCACTCCTTCTGATCTCTCATCAACCATGCAGTAGTCCATATTTGACATACTGAAAATATTTCAAGCTAAAAGAGGCCTTGATCTTGAATTTTCTATAAAGACTAATTGAGGCCTTCTGATTTCTCATCTATCATACAGTTTTCCATATTTTACATACTGAACATATTTCAGGCCAAGAGTTCTCAATCTTGAACTTTCTATAGAGACTAAATGACTCCTTATTTGACCTTTTGAACATATTTCCCAATTGACTCCTGATCTCTCATCAATCATGCAGTAGTCCATATTTGACATACTGAAAATATTTCAGGCCAAAGAGGCCTTGATCTTGAATGTTCTATACGGACTAATTGAGGCCTTCTGATTTCTCATCTATCATACAGTTTTCCATATTTTACACACTGAACATATTTCAGGCCAAGAGTTCTCAATCTTGAACTTTCTATAGAGACTAATTGACTCCTTATTTAAACTTTTGAACATCTTTCCTAATTGACATCTTCTGATTTCTCATCTATCATACTGTAGTCCATATTAAACATACTGAACATATTTCAGGCCAAGAGTTCTCAATCTTGAACTTTCTATAGAGACTAACTGACTCCTTATTTGACCTTTTGAACATATTTCCCAATTGACTCCTGATCTCTCATCAACCATGCAGTAGTCCATATTTGACATACTGAAAATATTTCAGGCCAAAGAGGCCTTGATCTTGAATGTTCTATACAGACTAATTGAGGTCTTTTGATGTCTCATCAACCGTACGGTAGTCCATATTTTACATACTGAACATATTTCAGGACAAGCATTCTCAATCTTGAACTTTGTATAGATACTAATTGACTTCTTATTTAACCTTTTGAATATCTTTCCTAATTGCCTTCTTCTGATTTCTCATCTATCATACGGTAGTCCATATTAAACATACTGAACATATTTCAGGCCAAGGTGTTCTCAATCTTGAACTTTCTATAGAGACTAATTGATTCCTTATTTGATCTTTTGAACATATTTCCCAATTCACTCCTTCTGATCTCTCATCAACCATGCAGTATTCCATATTTGACATACTGAAAATATTTCAGGCGAAAGAGGCCTTGATCTTGAATTTTCTATAAAGACTAATTGAGGCCTTCTGATTTCTCATCTATCATACGGTAGTCCATATTTTACATACTGAACATATTTCAGGCCAAGAGTTCTCAATCTTGAACTTTGTATAGATACTAATTGACTCCTTATTTGACCTTTTGAACATATTTCCTAATTGACTCCTTCTGATCTCTCATCAACCATACAGTAGTCCATATTTGACATACTGAACATATTTCAGGCCAAAGAGTCCTTGATCTTGAATTTTCTATACTGACTAATTGAGGCCTTCTGATTTCTCATCTATCATACGGTAGTCCATACTAAACATATTTCAGTCCAAGGAGTTCTCAATCTTGAACTTTCTAAAGAGACCAATTGACTCCTTATTTGAAGTTTTGAACATCTTTCCTAATTGACTCCTTCTGATCTCTCATCAACCATACAGTAGTCCATATTTGACATACTGAACATATTTCAGGCGAAAGAGCCTTTGATTTAGAATTTTCTATAAAGACTAATTGAGGCCTTCTGATTTCTCACCAATCATACAATAGTCCATATTTTACATACTGAACATATTTCAAGCCAAGAGTTCTCAATCTTGAACTTTCTATAGAGACTAACTGACTCCTTATTTGACCTTTTGAACATATTTCCCAATTGACTCCTTCTGATCTCTCCTCAACCATACAGTAGTCCATATTTGACATACTGAACATATTTCAGGCCAAAGAGTCCTTGATCTTGAATTTTCTATACTGACTAATTGAGGCCTTCTGATTTCTCATCTATCATACGGTAGTCCATATTAAACATACTGAACATATTTCAGGCCAAGGTGTTCTCAATCTTGAACTTTCTATAGAGACTAATTGATTCCTTATTTGACCTTTTGAACATATTTCCCAATTCACTCCTTCTAATCTCTCATCAACCATGCAGTAGTCCATATTTGACATACTGAAAATATTTCAAGCTAAAAGAGGCCTTGATCTTGAATTTTCTATACAGACTAATCGAGATCTTTTGATATCTCATTAATCAGACGGTAGTCCATATTTTACATACTGAACATATTTCAGGCCAAGGAGTTCTCAATCTTGACCTTTCTATAGAGACTAATTGACTCCTTATTTGACCTTTTCAACATCTTTCCTAAGTGACTCTTTCTGATGTCTCAAACCAAACAGTAGTCCATATTTGACATACTGAACATATTTCAGACCAAAGAGTCCTTGATCTTGACTTTTCTATACTGACTAATTGAGGCCTTCTGATTTCTCATCTATCATACTGTAGTCCATATTTTACATACTGAACATATTTCAGGACAAGAGTTCTCAATCTTGAACCTTCTATAGAGACTAACTGACTCCCTATTTGACCTTTTGAACATATTTCCCAATTCACTCCTTCTGATCTCTCATCAACCATGCAGTAGTCCATATTTGACATACTGAAAATATTTCAAGCTAAAAGAGGCCTTAATCTTGAATTTTCTATACTGACTAATTGAGGCCTTCTGATTTCTCATCTATCATACAGTTTTCCATATTTTACATACTGAACATATTTCAGGCCAAGAGTTCTCAATCTTGAACTTTCTATAGAGACTAACTGACTCCTTATTTGACCTTTTGAACATCTTTCCTAATTGACTTCTTCTGATTTCTCATCTATCATACGGTAGTCCATATTTTACATACTGAACATATTTCAGGACAAGAGTTCTCAATCTTGAACCTTCTATAGAGACTAACTGACTCCTTATTTGACCTTTTGAACATATTTCCCAATTCACTCCTTCTGATCTCTCAACAACCATGCAGTAGTCCATATTTGACATACTGAAAATATTTCAAGCTAAAAGAGGCCTTGATCTTGAATTTTCTATACTGACTAATTGAGGCCTTCTGATTTCTCATCTACCATACAGTTTTCCATATTTTACACACTGAACATATTTCAGGCCAAAAGTTCTCAATCTTGAACTGTCTATAGAGACTAATTGACTCCTTATTTAAACTTTTGAACATCTTTCCTAATTGACTTCTTCTGATTTCTCATCTATCATACTGTAGTCCATATTAAACATACTGAACATATTTCAGGCCAAGGTGTTCTCAATCTTGAACTTTCTCTAGAGACTAACTGACTCCTTATTTGACCTTTTGAACATATTTCCCAATTCACTCCTTCTGATCTCTCATCAACCATGCAGTATTCCATATTTGACATACTGAAAATATTTCAGGCGAAAGAGGCCTTGATCTTGAATTTTCTATAAAGACTAATTGAGGCCTTCTGATTTCTCATCTATCATACGGTAGTCTATATTTTACATACTGAACATATTTCAGGCCAAAGAGTCCTTGATCTTGAATTTTCTATACTGACTAATTGAGGCCTTCTGATTTCTCATCTATCATACAGTTTTCCATATTTTACATACTGAACATATTTCAGTCCAAGAGTTCTCAATCTTGAACTTTCTATAGAGACTAACTGACTCCTTATTTGACCTTTTGAACATATTTCCCAATTGACTCCTGATCTCTCATCAACCATGCAGTAGTCCATATTTGACATACTGAAAATATTTCAGGCCAAAGAGGCCTTGATCTTGAATGTTCTATACAGACTAATTGAGGTCTTTTGATGTCTCATCAACCGTACGGTAGTCCATATTTTACATACTGAACATATTTCTAGTTCTCAATCTTGAGAAAAAAGAGGCCTTGATCTTGAATTTTCTATACAGACTAATCGAGGTCTTTTGATATCTCATTAATCAGACGGTAGTCCATATTTTACATACTGAACATATTTCAGGCCAAGGAGTTCTCAATCTTGACCTTTCTATAGAGACTAATTGACTCCTTATTTGACCTTTTCAACATCTTTCCTAAGTGACTCTTTCTGATGTCTCAAACCAAACAGTAGTCCATATTTGACATACTGAACATATTTCAGGCCAAAGAGTCCTTGATCTTGACTTTTCTATACCAACTAATTGAGGTTTTCTGATTTCTCATCTATCATACGGTAGTCCATATTTTACATACTGAACATATTTCAGGACAAGAGTTCTCAATCTTGAACCTTCTATAGAGACTAACTGACTCCTTTTTTGACCTTTTAAACATATTTCCCAATTCACTCCTTCTGATCTCTCATCAACCATGCAGTAGTCCATATTTGACATACTGAAAATATTTCAAGCTAAAAGAGGCCTTGATCTTGAATTTTCTATACTGACTAATTGAGGCCTTCTGATTTCTCATCTATCATACAGTTTTCCATATTTTACATACTGAACATATTTCAGGCCAAGAGTTCTCAATCTTGAACTTTCTATAGAGACTAACTGACTCCTTATTTGACCTTTTGAACATATTTCCCAATTGACTCCTGATCTCTCATCAACCGTGCAGTAGTCCATATTTGACATACTGAAAATATTTCAGGCCAAAGAGGCCTTTATCTTGAATGTTCTATACAGACTAATTGAGGTCTTTTGATGTCTCATCAACCGTACGGTAGTCCATATTTTACATACTGAACATATTTCAGGCCAAGAGTTCTCAGTCTTGAACTTTCTATAGAGACTAATTGACTCCTTATTTAAACTTTTGAACATCTTTCCTAATTGACTTCTTCTGATTTCTCATCTATCATACGGTAGTCCATATTAAACATACTGAACATATTTCATGCCAAGGTGTTCTCAATCTTGAACTTTTTATAGAGACTAATTGACTCCTTATTTGACCTTTTGAACATATTTCCCAATTCACTCCTTCTGATCTCTCATCAACCATGCAGTAGTCCATATTTGACATACTGAAAATATTTCAGGCGAAAGAGGCCTTGATCTTGAATTTTCTATAAAGACTAATTGAGGCCTTCTGATTTCTCATCTATCATACAGTTTTCCATATTTTACATACTGAACATATTTCAGGCCAAGAGTTCTCAATCTTGAACTTTCTATAGAGACTAATTGACTTGTTATTTGATCTTTTGAACATCTTTCCTAATTGACTCCTTCTGATCTCTCATCAACCATACAGTAGTCCATATTTGACATACTGAACATATTTCAGGCGAAAGAGGCTTTGATTTTGAATTTTCTATACAGACTAATTGAGGCCTTCTGATTTCTCACCAATCATACAGTAGTCCATATTTTACATACTGAACATATTTCAAGCCAAGAGTTCTCAATCTTGAACTTTCTATAGAGACTAACTGACTCCTTATTTGACCTTTTGAACATCTTTCCTAATTGACTCCTTTTGATGTCTCATCAACCATACAGTAGTCCATATTTGACATATTGAAAATATCTCAGGCGAAAGAGGCCTTGATATTGAATTTTTTATACAGACTAATTGAGGCCTTCTGATTTCTCATCTATCATACGGTAGTCCATATTTTACATACTGAACATATTTCAGGCCAGGAGTTCTCAATCTTGAACTTTGTATAGATACTAATTGACTCCTTATTTGACCTTTTGAACATATTTCCTAATTGACTCCTTCTGATCTCTCATCAACCATACAGTAGTCCATATTTGACATACTGAACATATTACAGGCCAAAGAGTCCTTGATCTTGAATTTTCTATACTGACTAATTGAGGCCTTCTGATTTCTCATCTATCATACGGTAGTCCATACTAAACATATTTCAGTCCAAGGAGTTCTCAATCTTGAACTTTCTAAAGAGACCAATTGACTCCTTATTTGAAGTTTTGAACATCTTTCCTAATTGACTCCTTCTGATCTCTCATCAACCATACAGTAGTCCATATTTGACATACTGAACATATTTCAGGCGAAAGAGCCTTTGATTTAGAATTTTCTATAAAGACTAATTGAGGCCTTCTGATTTCTCACCAATCATACAATAGTCCATATTTTACATACTGAACATATTTCAAGCCAAGAGTTCTCAATCTTGAACTTTCTATAGAGACTAACTGACTCCTTATTTGACCTTTTGAACATATTTCCCAATTGACTCCTTCTGATCTCTCCTCAACCATACAGTAGTCCATATTTGACATACTGAACATATTTCAGGCCAAAGAGTCCTTGATCTTGAATTTTCTATACTGACTAATTGAGGCCTTCTGATTTCTCATCTATCATACGGTAGTCCATATTAAACATACTGAACATATTTCAGGCCAAGGTGTTCTCAATCTTGAACTTTCTATAGAGACTAATTGATTCCTTATTTGACCTTTTGAACATATTTCCCAATTCACTCCTTCTAATCTCTCATCAACCATGCAGTAGTCCATATTTGACATACTGAAAATATTTCAAGCTAAAAGAGGCCTTGATCTTGAATTTTCTATACAGACTAATCGAGATCTTTTGATATCTCATTAATCAGACGGTAGTCCATATTTTACATACTGAACATATTTCAGGCCAAGGAGTTCTCAATCTTGACCTTTCTATAGAGACTAATTGACTCCTTATTTGACCTTTTCAACATCTTTCCTAAGTGACTCTTTCTGATGTCTCAAACCAAACAGTAGTCCATATTTGACATACTGAACATATTTCAGACCAAAGAGTCCTTGATCTTGACTTTTCTATACTGACTAATTGAGGCCTTCTGATTTCTCATCTATCATACTGTAGTCCATATTTTACATACTGAACATATTTCAGGACAAGAGTTCTCAATCTTGAACCTTCTATAGAGACTAACTGACTCCCTATTTGACCTTTTGAACATATTTCCCAATTCACTCCTTCTGATCTCTCATCAACCATGCAGTAGTCCATATTTGACATACTGAAAATATTTCAAGCTAAAAGAGGCCTTAATCTTGAATTTTCTATACTGACTAATTGAGGCCTTCTGATTTCTCATCTATCATACAGTTTTCCATATTTTACATACTGAACATATTTCAGGCCAAGAGTTCTCAATCTTGAACTTTCTATAGAGACTAACTGACTCCTTATTTGACCTTTTGAATATATTTCCCAATTGACTCCTGATCTCTCATCAAACATGCAGTAGTCCATATTTGACATACTGAAAATATTTCAGGCTAAACATGCCTTGATCTTGAATGTTCTATACAGACTAATTGAGGTCTTTTGATGTCTCATCAACCGTACTGTAGTCCATATTTTACATACTGAACATATTTCAGGCCAAGAGTTCTCAATCTTGAACTTTCTATAGAGACTAATTGACTCCTTATTTGACCTTTTGAACATCTTTCCTAATTGACTTCTTCTGATTTCTCATCTATCATACGGTAGTCCATATTTTACATACTGAACATATTTCAGGACAAGAGTTCTCAATCTTGAACCTTCTATAGAGACTAACTGACTCCTTATTTGACCTTTTGAACATATTTCCCAATTCACTCCTTCTGATCTCTCATCAACCATGCAGTAGTCCATATTTGACATACTGAAAATATTTCAAGCTAAAAGAGGCCTTAATCTTGAATTTTCTATACTGACTAATTGAGGCCTTCTGATTTCTCATCTATCATACAGTTTTCCATATTTTACATACTGAACATATTTCAGGCCAAGAGTTCTCAATCTTGAACTTTCTATAGAGACTAACTGACTCCTTATTTGACCTTTTGAACATCTTTCCTAATTGACTTCTTCTGATTTCTCATCTATCATACGGTAGTCCATATTTTACATACTGAACATATTTCAGGACAAGAGTTCTCAATCTTGAACCTTCTATAGAGACTAACTGACTCCTTATTTGACCTTTTGAACATATTTCCCAATTCACTCCTTCTGATCTCTCAACAACCATGCAGTAGTCCATATTTGACATACTGAAAATATTTCAAGCTAAAAGAGGCCTTGATCTTGAATTTTCTATACTGACTAATTGAGGCCTTCTGATTTCTCATCTACCATACAGTTTTCCATATTTTACACACTGAACATATTTCAGGCCAAGAGTTCTCAATCTTGAACTTTCTATAGAGACTAACTGACTCCTTATTTGACCTTTTGAACATATTTCCCAATTGACTCCTGATCTCTCATCAACCGTGCAGTAGTCCATATTTGACATACTGAAAATATTTCAGGCCAAAGAGACCTTTATCTTGAATGTTCTATACAGACTAATTGAGGTCTTTTGATGTCTCATCAACCGTACGGTAGTCCATATTTTACATACTGAACATATTTCAGGACAAGCGTTCTCAATCTTGAACTTTGTATAGATACTAATTGACTTCTTATTTCACCTTTTGAACATCTTTCCTAATTGCCTTCTTCTGATTTCTCATCTATCATACGGTAGTCCATATTAAACATACTGAACATATTTCAGGCCAAGGTGTTCTCAATCTTGAACTTTCTATAGAGACTAATTGATTCCTTATTTGACCTTTTGAACATATTTCCCAATTCACTCCTTCTAATCTCTCATCAACCATGCAGTAGTCCATATTTGACATACTGAAAATATTTCAATCTAAAAGATTTCTTGATCTTGAATTTTCTATACTGACTAATTGAGGTCTTTTGATGTCTCATCAACCGTACGGTAGTCCATATTTTACATACTGAACATATTTCAGGCCAAGAGTTCTCAATCTTGAACTTTCTATAGAGACTAAATGACTGCTTATTTGACCTTTTGAACATATTTCCCAATTGACTCCTGATCTCTCATCAACCATGCAGTAGTCCATATTTGACATACTGAAAATATTTCAGGCCAAAGAGGCCTTGATCTTGAATGTTCTATACAGACTAATTGAGGTCTTTTGATGTCTCATCAACCGTACGGTAGTCCATATTTTACATACTGAACATATTTCAGGACAAGCATTCTCAATCTTGAACTTTGTATAGATACTAATTGACTTCTTATTTAACCTTTTGAATATCTTTCCTAATTGCCTTCTTCTGATTTCTCATCTATCATACGGTAGTCCATATTAAACATACTGAACATATTTCAGGCCAAGGTGTTCTCAATCTTGAACTTTCTATAGACTAATTGATTCCTTATTTGACCTTTTAAACATATTTCCCAATTCACTCCTTCTGATCTCTCATCAACCATGCAGTAGTCCATATTTGACATACTGAAAATATTTCAGGCGAAAGAGGCCTTGATCTTGAATTTTCTATAAAGACTAATTGAGGCCTTCTGATTTCTCATCTATCATACAGTTTTCCATATTTTACATACTGAACATATTTCAGGCCAAGAGTTCTCAATCTTGAACTTTCTATAGAGACTAACTGACTCCTTATTTGACCTTTTGAACATATTTCCCAATTGACTCCTGATCTCTCATCAACCATGCAGTAGTCCATATTTGACATAGTGAAAATATTTCAGGCCAAAGAGGCCTTGATCTTGAATGTTCTATACAGACTAATTGAGGTCTTTTGATGTCTCATCAACCATACGGTAGTCCATATTTTACATACTGAACATATTTCAGGCCAAGAGTTCTCAATCTTGAACTTTCTCTAGAGACTAACTGACTCCTTATTTAAACTTTTGAACATCTTTCCTAATTGACTTCTTCTGATTTCTCATCTATCATACGGTAGTCCATATTAAACATACTGAACATATTTCAGGCCAAGGTGTTCTCAATCTTGAACTTTCTATAGAGACTAATTGATTCCTTATTTGATCTTTTGAACATATTTCCCAATTCACTCCTTCTGATCTCTCATCAACCATGCAGTATTCCATATTTGACATACTGAAAATATTTCAGGCGAAAGAGGCCTTGATCTTGAATTTTCTATAAAGACTAATTGAGGCCTTCTGATTTCTCATCTATCATACGGTAGTCCATATTTTACATACTGAACATATTTCAGGCCAAAGAGTCCTTGATCTTGAATTTTCTATACTGACTAATTGAGGCCTTCTGATTTCTCATCTATCATACAGTTTTCCATATTTTACATACTGAACATATTTCAGTCCAAGAGTTCTCAATCTTGAACTTTCTATAGAGACTAACTGACTCCTTATTTGACCTTTTGAACATATTTCCCAATTGACTCCTGATCTCTCATCAACCATGCTGTAGTCCATATTTGACATACCGAAAATATTTCAGGCCAAAGAGGCCTTGATCTTGAATGTTCTATACAGACTAATTGAGGTCTTTTGATGTCTCATCAACCGTACGGTAGTCCATATCTTACATACTGAACATATTTCAGGACAAGCGTTCTCAATCTTGAACTTTGTATAGATACTAATTGACTTCTTATTTCACCTTTTGAACATCTTTCCTAATTGCCTTCTTCTGATTTCTCATCAACCATGCAGTAGTCCATATTTGACATACTGAAAATATTTCAAGCTAAAAGATTTCTTGATCTTGAATTTTCTATACTGACTAATTGAGGCCTTCTGATTTCTCATCTATCATACGGTAGTCCATATTAAACATACTGAACATATTTCAGGCCAAGGTGTTCTCAATCTTGAACTTTCTATAGAGACTAATTGATTCCTTATTTGACCTTTTGAACATATTTCCCAATTCACTCCTTCTAATCTCTCATCAACCATGCAGTAGTCCATATTTGACATACTGAAAATATTTCAAGCTAAAAGAGGCCTTGATCTTGAATTTTCTATACAGACTAATCGAGATCTTTTGATATCTCATTAATCAGACGGTAGTCCATATTTTACATACTGAACATATTTCAGGCCAAGGAGTTCTCAATCTTGACCTTTCTATAGAGACTAATTGACTCCTTATTTGACCTTTTCAACATCTTTCCTAAGTGACTCTTTCTGATATCTCAAACCAAACAGTAGTCCATATTTGACATACTGAACATATTTCAGACCAAAGAGTCCTTGATCTTGACTTTTCTATACTGACTAATTGAGGCCTTCTGATTTCTCATCTATCATACTGTAGTCCATATTTTACATACTGAACATATTTCAGGACAAGAGTTCCCTTTCAGTCAGTACACTACGAGTTACGTCAGTTACTGACGGAATGGGGGTTTCGCTTAGAAGCCAATCGCCTTTGAGCTCTACAAAACGAGCCAATGGCATGAAAATGCCATGGGTCTGCGGAATTTGCATGCCGCAACCCCGCCCCACGGCGTGGGTATAAAGGGCGTTGCGTGGCAATCTCGCATTATGTTTTTGCTTCAGAGCCGAGTTTACTGCCTGAGCGCTTTCCTCTTCAAGACGAGTTCTCTCCAGAGTGTTGGTGTTACGGCACGTTCCAGCGAGTTCCGCATTTCCTGTCTGATCTGTGCAGTGATCGAGCACAGCGTGCGCGTTCTCCCTGGGTGCTTCGGCATTCTGCAGAGTTTTTTCTCCTCTCTAAAAGAGCTGCACGTGGCACGTCTTTTTAAAGATGGCTCGCCCGTGCTCCGTTTCTGGGTGCAGTCGACTGGTACCTCCGTTTGATGGTCATGATCGCTGTTTGGCGTGCTTGGGCCTCGTGCACGCTGAACGCGCGTTCATGGATGAGTCATGTTCTCACTGCGGGAACATGACCATCTCAGTGTTGCGATCGAGACTCCATGATCTCCGTAATAGGGGGAGAGTCCCCTCTACCACACCCCAATCTACTTCCTCCACTGGAGGGGGTACTTTGGCTGGTGGTCAGGGTGATCTGAGGGTTACGGTGTGGAACAACCCGACGAATCCTCCTCGGGCCACACCCCCTTCCTGCACACTGCAACCCGTGGTGTTGCCTGATGAGGGCGCCGGGGCTTCCCGTTCGGGGCCCTGCGTTTCATTTGGCACACCCGCGGAGGATGCTATGTCGATCGCCGCATCACAAGGTGGGCTGGATTCCTCCGGAGATGACGATTCGGCTGTGTTGCCTCCTTCGGGAGTTCCAGCATTGCCCGAGTCCGATCCGGAACTCACAGCCATGCTTGCCCGGGCGGCCGAGACGATTGGGCTTGTGTGGAACCCTCCGCCATGTCCCGAGCGTTCCCGGCTAGATGATTGGTATCTGGGGGCGGCCCGTGCCGAAGGCGCCCGTCAGCCCCCAGTGCCCTTCTTCCCGGAAGTGCATGAAGAGGTGTCGATATCGTGGAAGTCTCCCTTGACTTTTCGCGATCGCTCGGCAACCACTTCCGCCTTCACTGCCCTCGATGGCGGCGCGGTGAAAGGGTACACTGGGGTTCCCCCTGTTGAGCGCTCTGTTGCGATGCAACTGTGTCCACAGAGTGCGGCGACATGGTGCGGTGACCCAAAGCACCCGTCCAAAGCCTGTAGATTCACGTCCACGTTGACGGCGAAGACCTACAGAGCTGCGGGCCAGGCCGCGTCCGCCTTGCATGCCATGGCCACCCTACAGGTCTATCAGGCCAAGGTGCTCAGGGACATGCACGAGGGCAATGCTGACCCTGCATTAATGCAAGAGTTGCGGACGGCAACCGACCTCGCTCTACGGGCGACGAAGGTGACCGCTCGCTCTCTCGGTCAGGTGATGTCCACTTCGGTGGTCCAGGAGCGACATCTATGGCTCAACCTGGTTGATGTGGGAGAATCTGAGCGAACACGTTTCCTCAATTCTCCCATTTCCCAGGCTGGGCTATTCGGCGGGGCGGTCCAGGACTTTGCCCAACAGTTCTCGACTGCTCAGAAGCAGACTGAGGCAATTAAACACATTCTGCCCCGGCGGCCAGCTGCTGCCTCCACCCAGCCGCCGGCCCAGAAGCCTCAGTCTGCTCCCCGCCGAGGCCGCCCCCCAGCGACTCCCACCCCTCCTGCCCGGCCCCAGCAGCAGCCTTCATCCGGGCCGAGGCGTGGAGGATGTCGCAGAAAGGCGGCCCCGCCCGTCCCAGCCCCCCAGCCTGCCAAACGGCAGTCTAAGCAGCGGTCCTGAGACGGGCGGCTCGGAGGTGACTTCGGTTCTTTCCCAGGAGATGGTAGCAGGACCACTCCTTCCCCTGGTGGAGGGCCGGGGGAGAATCTTTTGTTTTCCCAAGAAAGAACTGACTTTCTCACCTCCGAGCCTCAAGAGGGCGCGGCGGGCAGTGCGCGACGCCCCATGGCCTCGCCGCTCTCGGCCCCCTCTGTCGCCAGCCCCCTGGCAGACGAGACCCCCGTGGAACGCTGGTCCTTCCCTGGTCTCCTCTGTCAGGGCGCGGAATTCGACCCCGCCCACACCCCGGGACGCTCCCATGCCTCCCTTGTCTGGGCCGGTCATTCCGCCTCGCTGCCCCATCGGGGGTACGCCGGTGGTTCGCATGACCCCGCTGGTTCAGTTCTTGGGAGCCTGGCTAGCGCTTCCCAACCTGTCCAGTTGGCTCGCTCGCACCATCCGGCTCGGCTATGCGATTCAGTTCGCTCGGTCTCCTCCCCGCTTTCGGGGAGTCCGCTACACCGTGGTGGGTGGCAATGCCCCTGTCATGCGTGCGGAGGTCGACACCCTACTGGCGAAGGGTGCGATCGAGATCGTCCCTCCAGCCGAGATGAAGTCCGGCTTCTACAGCCCTTACTTCATTGTACCCAAGAAAACCGGTGGGTTACGGCCAATCCTGGACCTGCGCGTCTTGAACCGAACCCTGCACAGGCTTCCATTCAAGATGTTGACAGTCAAACGTATTTTCGAGTGCGTTCGTCCCTCGGATTGGTTTGCAGCGATCGACCTGAAGGACGCGTACTTTCATGTCTCCATTCTTCCTCGACACAGACCGTTTCTACGGTTTGCCTTCGAGGGGCAGGCATATCAGTACACGGTTCTCCCCTTCGGGCTAGCCCTGTCCCCTCGCGTCTTTACGAAGATTGTCGAGGCAGCCCTTGTGCCGCTCAGGCAACACGGGGTTCGCATCCTGAACTATCTCGACGACTGGCTGATTCTAGGCCACTCTCGGGATCAGGTCTGCGAACACAGGGATCTGGTGCTTCAGCACCTCGCCCGTCTGGGCCTTCGGGTCAACTGGGAAAAGAGCAAACTCTCCCCAGCGCAGAGGATCTCTTTTCTCGGTATGGAAATCGACTCGGTCGCCATGTTCGCGCAGCTTACGAGCGAGCGCGCGCAGTCTCTGCTGACTTGTCTTCGCCAGTTCGAGGGCAAGAGTGCGGTTCCACTGAAACTTTTTCAGAGGCTCCTGGGGCATATGGCGTCAGCAGCCGCGGTGACCCCGCTTGGTCTGCTCCATATGAGACCGCTTCAGCACTGGCATTTTCGGTTGACGAAGCGTGCCTGGAATTCGGGCCGGCCAATTCTCACGTCATCCTGAGACCCCGGCCTGGATACGTGCCCAAGGTTCCCACCACTCCCTTCAGGGACCAGGTGGTGAACCTGCAAGCGCTGCCCTTGGAGGAGGCAGACCCAGCCTTGGCACTGCTCTGTCCAGTACGCGCCCTTCGCGCTTACGTAGACCGGACGCAGTGTTTCAGGACCTCAGACCAGCTCTTCGTCTGTTACGGAGGGCAGCAGAAAGGGAAGGCTCTCTCCAAGCAGAGGTTGTCCCACTGGATAGTGGACGCCATTGTCCTGGCATATCAAGTCCAGGGCATGCCATGCCCCCTCGGGGTAAGAGCACACTCCACCAGGAGTGTTGCCTCCTCTTGGGCTCTAGCGCATGGCGCCTCGCTAACAGACGTTTGTAGAGCTGCAGGCTGGGCGACACCCAACACATTCGCAAGATTTTATAATCTCAGAGTGGAGCCTGTATCCTCTCGTGTACTCGCCCCTACTGGCCAGTAACAGACAGCCGTCATGGCGAGATTGTATTGGACCCCCATTCCGTCAGTAACTGACGTAACTCGTAGTGTACTGACTGAAAGGGAACGTCTCGGTTACGTATGTAACCCTCGTTCCCTGAAGGAAGGGAACGGAGACGTTACGTCCCCCTGCCATGACCGCTGTACCGCTGGAACTGGCCGGGCGCTCATGCCTCGGCTCTTCAGCAGGTAAACATAATGCGAGATTGCCACGCAACGCCCTTTATACCCACGCCGTGGGGCGGGGTTGCGGCATGCAAATTCCGCAGACCCATGGCATTTTCATGCCATTGGCTCGTTTTGTAGAGCTCAAAGGCGATTGGCTTCTAAGCGAAACCCCCATTCCGTCAGTAACTGACGTAACGTCTCCGTTCCCTTCCTTCAGGGAACGAGGGTTACATACGTAACCGAGACGTTCTCAATCTTGAACCTTCTATAGAGACTAACTGACTCCCTATTTGACCTTTTGAACATATTTCCCAATTCACTCCTTCTGATCTCTCATCAACCATGCAGTAGTCCATATTTGACATACTGAAAATATTTCAAGCTAAAAGAGGCCTTAATCTTGAATTTTCTATACTGACTAATTGAGGCCTTCTGATTTCTCATCTATCATACAGTTTTCCATATTTTACATACTGAACATATTTCAGGCCAAGAGTTCTCAATCTTGAACTTTCTATAGAGACTAAATGACTCCTTATTTGACCTTTTGAACATATTTCCCAATTGACTCCTGATCTCTCATCAACCATGCAGTAGTCCATATTTGACATACTGAAAATATTTCAGGCCAAAGAGTCCTTGATCTTGAATTTTCTATAAAGACTAATTGAGGCCTTCTGATTTCTCATCTATCATACAGTTTTCCATATTTTACATACTGAACATATTTCAGGCCAAGAGTTCTCAATCTTAAACCTTCTATAGAGACTAACTGACTCCATATTTGACCTTTTGAACATATTTCCCAATTCACTCCTTCTGATCTCTCATCAACCATGCAGTAGTCCATATTTGACATACTGAAAATATTTCAGGCCAAAGAGGCCTTGATCTTGAATGTTCTATACAGACTAATTGAGGTCTTTTGATGTCTCATCAACCGTACGGTAGTCCATATTTTACATACTGAACATATTTCAGGACAAGCGTTCTCAATCTTGAACTTTGTATAGATACTAATTGACTTCTTATTTAACCTTTTGAACATCTTTCCTAATTGCCTTCTTTTGATTTCTCATCTATCATACGGTAGTCCATATTAAACATACTGAACATATTTCAGGCCAAGGTGTTCTCAATCTTGAACTTTCTATAGAGACTAATTGATTCCTTATTTGACCTTTTGAACATATTTCCCAATTCACTCCTTCTGATCTCTCATCAACCATGCAGTAGTCCATATTTGACATACTGAAAATATTTCAGGCGAAAGAGGCCTTGATCTTGAATTTTCTATAAAGAATAATTGAGGCCTTCTGATTTCTCATCTATCATACAGTTTTCCATATTTTACATACTGAACATATTTCAGGCCAAGAGTTCTCAATCTTGAACTTTCTATAAAGACTAACTGATTCCTTATTTGACCTTTTGAACATATTTCCCAATTGACTCCTGATCTCTCATCAACCATGCAGTAGTCCATATTTGACATACTGAAAATATTTCAGGCCAAAGAGGCCTTGATCTTGAATGTTCTATACAGACTAATTGAGGTCTTTTGATGTCTCATCAACCGTACGGTAGTCCATATTTGACATACTGAAAATATTTCAGGCGAAAGAGGCCTTGATCTTGAATTTTCTATAAAGACTAATTGAGGCCTTCTGATTTCTCATCTATCATACGGTAGTCCATATTTTACATACTGAACATATTTCAGGCCAAAGAGTCCTTGATCTTGAATTTTCTATACTGACTAATTGAGGCCTTCTGATTTCTCATCTATCATACGGTAGTCCATATTAAACATACTGAACATATTTCAGGCCAAGGTGTTCTCAATCTTGAACTTTCTATAGAGACTAATTGATTCCTTATTTGACCTTTTGAACATATTTCCCAATTCACTCCTTCTGATCTCTCATCAACCATGCAGTAGTCCATATTTGACATACTGAAAATATTTCAAGCTAAAAGAGGCCTTGATCTTGAATTTTCTATACAGACTAATCGAAATCTTTTGATATCTCATTAATCAGACGGTAGTCCATATTTTACATACTGAACATATTTCAGGCCAAGGAGTTCTCAATCTTGACCTTTCTATAGAGACTAATTCACTCCTTATTTGACCTTTTCAACATCTTTCCTAATTGACTCTTTCTGATGTCTCAAACCAAACAGTAGTCCATATTTGACATACTGAACATATTTCAGGCCAAAGAGTCCTTGATCTTGACTTTTCTATACTGACTAATTGAGGCCTTCTGATTTCTCATCTATCATACGGTAGTCCATATTTTACATACTGAACATATTTCAGGACAAGAGTTCTCAATCTTGAACCTTCTATAGAGACTAACTGACTCCTTTTTTTACCTTTTGAACATATTTCCCAATTCACTCCTTCTGATCTCTCATTAACCATGCAGTAGTCCATATTTGACATACTGAAAATATTTCAAGCTAAAAGAGGCCTTGATCTTGAATTTTCTATACTGACTAATTGAGGCCTTCTGATTTCTCATCTATCATACAGTTTTCCATATTTTACATACTGAACATATTTCAGGCCAAGAGTTCTCAATCTTGAACTTTCTATAGAGACTAACTGACTCCTTATTTGACCTTTTGAACATATTTCCCAATTGACTCCTGATCTCTCATCAACCATGCAGTAGTCCATATTTGACATACTGAAAATATTTCAGGCCAAAGAGGCCTTTATCTTGAATGTTCTATACAGACTAATTGAGGTCTTTTGATGTCTCATCAACCGTACGGTAGTCCATATTTTACATGCTGAACATATATCTGGCGAAGAGTTCTCAATCTTGAACTTTCTATAGAGACTAATTGACTCCTTATTTAAACTTTTGAACATCTTTCCTAATTGACTTCTTCTGATTTCTCATCAACCATGCAGAATTCCATATTTGACATACTGAAAATATTTCAGGCGAAAGAGGCCTTGATCTTGAATTTTCTATACTGACTAATTGAGGCCTTCTGATTTCTCATCTATCATACGGTAGTCCATATTTTACATACTGAACATATTTCAGGCCAAAGAGTCCTTGGTCTTGAATTTTCTATACTGACTAATTGAGGCCTTCTGATTTCTCATCTATCATACAGTTTTCCATATTTTACATACTGAACATATTTCAGGCCAAGAGTTCTCAATCTTGAACTTTCTATAGAGACTAAATGACTCCTTATTTGACCTTTTGAACATATTTCCCAATTGACTCCTGATCTCTCATCAACCATGCAGTAGTCCATATTTGACATACTGAAAATATTTCAGGCCAAAGAGTCCTTGATCTTGAATTTTCTATAAAGACTAATTGAGGCCTTCTGATTTCTCATCTATCACACAGTTTTCCATATTTTACATACTGAACATATTTCAGGCCAAGAGTTCTCAATCTTGAACCTTCTATAGAGACTAACTGACTCCATATTTGACCTTTTGAACATATTTCCCAATTCACTCCTTCTGATCTCTCATCAACCATGCAGTAGTCCATATTTGACATACTGAAAATATTTCAGGCCAAAGAGGCCTTGATCTTGAATGTTCTATACAGACTAATTGAGGTCTTTTGATGTCTCATCAACCGTACGGTAGTCCATATTTTACATACTGAACATATTTCAGGACAAGCGTTCTCAATCTTGAACTTTGTATAGATACTAATTGACTTCTTATTTAACCTTTTGAACATCTTTCCTAATTGCCTTCTTTTGATTTCTCATCTATCATACGGTAGTCCATATTAAACATACTGAACATATTTCAGGCCAAGGTGTTCTCAATCTTGAACTTTCTATAGAGACTAATTGATTCCTTATTTGACCTTTTGAACATATTTCCCAATTCACTCCTTCTGATCTCTCATCAACCATGCAGTAGTCCATATTTGACATACTGAAAATATTTCAGGCGAAAGAGGCCTTGATCTTGAATTTTCTATAAAGAATAATTGAGGCCTTCTGATTTCTCATCTATCATACAGTTTTCCATATTTTACATACTGAACATATTTCAGGCCAAGAGTTCTCAATCTTGAACTTTCTATAGAGACTAACTGACTCCTTATTTGACCTTTTGAACATATTTCCCAATTGACTCCTGATCTCTCATCAACCATGCAGTAGTCCATATTTGACATAGTGAAAATATTTCAGGCCAAAGAGGCCTTGATCTTGAATGTTCTACACAGACTAATTGAGGTCTTTTGATGTCTCATCAACCGTACGGTAGTCCATATTTTACATACTGAACATATTTCAGGCCAAGAGTTCTCAATCTTGAACTTTCTATAGAGACTAATTGACTCCTTATTTGACCTTTTGAACATATTTCCTAATTGACTTCTTCTGATTTCTCATCTATCATACGGTAGTCCATATTTTACATACTGAAAATATTTCAGGCCAAAGAGTCCTTGATCTTGAATTTTCTATACTGACTAATTGAGGCCTTCTGATTTCTCATCTATCATACAGTTTTCCATATTTTACATACTGAACATATTTCAGGCCAAGAGTTCTCAATCTTGAACCTTCTATAGAGACTAACTGACTCCTTATTTGACCTTTTGAACATATTTCCCAATTCACTCCTTCTGATCTCTCATCAACCATGCAGTAGTCCATATTTGACATACTGAAAATATTTCAAGCTAAAAGAGGCCTTGATCTTGAATTTTCTATAATGACTAATTGAGGCCTTCTGATTTCTCATCTATCATACAGTTTTCCATATATTACATACTGAACATATTTCAGGCCAAGAGTTCTCAATCTTGAACTTTCTATAGAGACTAACTGACTCCTTATTTGACCTTTTGAACATATTTCCCAATTGACTCCTGATCTCTCATCAACCATGCAGTAGTCCATATTTGACATACTGAAAATATTTCAGGCCAAAGAGGCCTTGATCTTGAATGTTCTATACAGACTAATTGAGGTCTTTTGATGTCTCATCAACCGTACGGTAGTCCATATTTTACATACTGAACATATTTCAGGCCAAGAGTTCTCAATCTTGAACTTTCTATAGAGACTAATTGACTCCTTATTTAAACTTTTGAACATCTTTCCTAATTGACTTCTTCTGATTTCTCATCTATCATACGGTAGTCCGTATTAAACATACTGAACATATTTCAGGCCAAGGTGTTCTCAATCTTGAACTTTCTATACTGACTAATTGAGGCCTTCTGATTTCTCATCTATCATACAGTTTTCCATATTTTACATACTGAACATATTTCAGGCCAAGAGTTCTCAATCTTGAACCTTCTATAGAGACTAACTGACTCCTTATTTGACCTTTTGAACATATTTCCCAATTCACTCCTTCTGATCTCTCATCAACCATGCAGTAGTCCATATTTGACATACTGAAAATATTTCAAGCTAAAAGAGGCCTTGATCTTGAATTTTCTATAAAGACTAATTGAGGCCTTCTGATTTCTCATCTATCATACAGTTTTCCATATTTTACATACTGAACATATTTCAGGCCAAGAGTTCTCAATCTTGAACTTTCTATAGAGACTAAATGACTCCTTATTTGACCTTTTGAACATATTTCCCAATTGACTCCTGATCTCTCATCAATCATGCAGTAGTCCATATTTGACATACTGAAAATATTTCAGGCCAAAGAGGCCTTGATCTTGAATGTTCTATACGGACTAATTGAGGCCTTCTGATTTCTCATCTATCATACAGTTTTCCATATTTTACACACTGAACATATTTCAGGCCAAGAGTTCTCAATCTTGAACTTTCTATAGAGACTAATTGACTCCTTATTTAAACTTTTGAACATCTTTCCTAATTGACATCTTCTGATTTCTCATCTATCATACTGTAGTCCATATTAAACATACTGAACATATTTCAGGCCAAGAGTTCTCAATCTTGAACTTTCTATAGAGACTAACTGACTCCTTATTTGACCTTTTGAACATATTTCCCAATTGACTCCTGATCTCTCATCAACCATGCAGTAGTCCATATTTGACATACTGAAAATATTTCAGGCCAAAGAGGCCTTGATCTTGAATGTTCTATACAGACTAATTGAGGTCTTTTGATGTCTCATCAACCGTACGGTAGTCCATATTTTACATACTGAACATATTTCAGGACAAGCATTCTCAATCTTGAACTTTGTATAGATACTAATTGACTTCTTATTTAACCTTTTGAATATCTTTCCTAATTGCCTTCTTCTGATTTCTCATCTATCATACGGTAGTCCATATTAAACATACTGAACATATTTCAGGCCAAGGTGTTCTCAATCTTGAACTTTCTATAGAGACTAATTGATTCCTTATTTGATCTTTTGAACATATTTCCCAATTCACTCCTTCTGATCTCTCATCAACCATGCAGTATTCCATATTTGACATACTGAAAATATTTCAGGCGAAAGAGGCCTTGATCTTGAATTTTCTATAAAGACTAATTGAGGCCTTCTGATTTCTCATCTATCATACGGTAGTCCATATTTTACATACTGAACATATTTCAGGCCAAGAGTTCTCAATCTTGAACTTTGTATAGATACTAATTGACTCCTTATTTGACCTTTTGAACATATTTCCTAATTGACTCCTTCTGATCTCTCATCAACCATACAGTAGTCCATATTTGACATACTGAACATATTTCAGGCCAAAGAGTCCTTGATCTTGAATTTTCTATACTGACTAATTGAGGCCTTCTGATTTCTCATCTATCATACGGTAGTCCATACTAAACATATTTCAGTCCAAGGAGTTCTCAATCTTGAACTTTCTAAAGAGACCAATTGACTCCTTATTTGAAGTTTTGAACATCTTTCCTAATTGACTCCTTCTGATCTCTCATCAACCATACAGTAGTCCATATTTGACATACTGAACATATTTCAGGCGAAAGAGCCTTTGATTTAGAATTTTCTATAAAGACTAATTGAGGCCTTCTGATTTCTCACCAATCATACAATAGTCCATATTTTACATACTGAACATATTTCAAGCCAAGAGTTCTCAATCTTGAACTTTCTATAGAGACTAACTGACTCCTTATTTGACCTTTTGAACATATTTCCCAATTGACTCCTTCTGATCTCTCCTCAACCATACAGTAGTCCATATTTGACATACTGAACATATTTCAGGCCAAAGAGTCCTTGATCTTGAATTTTCTATACTGACTAATTGAGGCCTTCTGATTTCTCATCTATCATACGGTAGTCCATATTAAACATACTGAACATATTTCAGGCCAAGGTGTTCTCAATCTTGAACTTTCTATAGAGACTAATTGATTCCTTATTTGACCTTTTGAACATATTTCCCAATTCACTCCTTCTAATCTCTCATCAACCATGCAGTAGTCCATATTTGACATACTGAAAATATTTCAAGCTAAAAGAGGCCTTGATCTTGAATTTTCTATACAGACTAATCGAGATCTTTTGATATCTCATTAATCAGACGGTAGTCCATATTTTACATACTGAACATATTTCAGGCCAAGGAGTTCTCAATCTTGACCTTTCTATAGAGACTAATTGACTCCTTATTTGACCTTTTCAACATCTTTCCTAAGTGACTCTTTCTGATGTCTCAAACCAAACAGTAGTCCATATTTGACATACTGAACATATTTCAGACCAAAGAGTCCTTGATCTTGACTTTTCTATACTGACTAATTGAGGCCTTCTGATTTCTCATCTATCATACTGTAGTCCATATTTTACATACTGAACATATTTCAGGACAAGAGTTCTCAATCTTGAACCTTCTATAGAGACTAACTGACTCCCTATTTGACCTTTTGAACATATTTCCCAATTCACTCCTTCTGATCTCTCATCAACCATGCAGTAGTCCATATTTGACATACTGAAAATATTTCAACCTAAAAGAGGCCTTAATCTTGAATTTTCTATACTGACTAATTGAGGCCTTCTGATTTCTCATCTATCATACAGTTTTCCATATTTTACATACTGAACATATTTCAGGCCAAGAGTTCTCAATCTTGAACTTTCTATAGAGACTAACTGACTCCTTATTTGACCTTTTGAACATCTTTCCTAATTGACTTCTTCTGATTTCTCATCTATCATACGGTAGTCCATATTTTACATACTGAACATATTTCAGGACAAGAGTTCTCAATCTTGAACCTTCTATAGAGACTAACTGACTCCTTATTTGACCTTTTGAACATATTTCCCAATTCACTCCTTCTGATCTCTCAACAACCATGCAGTAGTCCATATTTGACATACTGAAAATATTTCAAGCTAAAAGAGGCCTTGATCTTGAATTTTCTATACTGACTAATTGAGGCCTTCTGATTTCTCATCTACCATACAGTTTTCCATATTTTACACACTGAACATATTTCAGGCCAAAAGTTCTCAATCTTGAACTGTCTATAGAGACTAATTGACTCCTTATTTAAACTTTTGAACATCTTTCCTAATTGACTTCTTCTGATTTCTCATCTATCATACTGTAGTCCATATTAAACATACTGAACATATTTCAGGCCAAGGTGTTCTCAATCTTGAACTTTCTCTAGAGACTAACTGACTCCTTATTTGACCTTTTGAACATATTTCCCAATTCACTCCTTCTGATCTCTCATCAACCATGCAGTATTCCATATTTGACATACTGAAAATATTTCAGGCGAAAGAGGCCTTGATCTTGAATTTTCTATAAAGACTAATTGAGGCCTTCTGATTTCTCATCTATCATACGGTAGTCTATATTTTACATACTGAACATATTTCAGGCCAAAGAGTCCTTGATCTTGAATTTTCTATACTGACTAATTGAGGCCTTCTGATTTCTCATCTATCATACAGTTTTCCATATTTTACATACTGAACATATTTCAGTCCAAGAGTTCTCAATCTTGAACTTTCTATAGAGACTAACTGACTCCTTATTTGACCTTTTGAACATATTTCCCAATTGACTCCTGATCTCTCATCAACCATGCAGTAGTCCATATTTGACATACTGAAAATATTTCAGGCCAAAGAGGCCTTGATCTTGAATGTTCTATACAGACTAATTGAGGTCTTTTGATGTCTCATCAACCGTACGGTAGTCCATATTTTACATACTGAACATATTTCTAGTTCTCAATCTTGAGAAAAAAGAGGCCTTGATCTTGAATTTTCTATACAGACTAATCGAGGTCTTTTGATATCTCATTAATCAGACGGTAGTCCATATTTTACATACTGAACATATTTCAGGCCAAGGAGTTCTCAATCTTGACCTTTCTATAGAGACTAATTGACTCCTTATTTGACCTTTTCAACATCTTTCCTAAGTGACTCTTTCTGATGTCTCAAACCAAACAGTAGTCCATATTTGACATACTGAACATATTTCAGGCCAAAGAGTCCTTGATCTTGACTTTTCTATACCAACTAATTGAGGTTTTCTGATTTCTCATCTATCATACGGTAGTCCATATTTTACATACTGAACATATTTCAGGACAAGAGTTCTCAATCTTGAACCTTCTATAGAGACTAACTGACTCCTTTTTTGACCTTTTAAACATATTTCCCAATTCACTCCTTCTGATCTCTCATCAACCATGCAGTAGTCCATATTTGACATACTGAAAATATTTCAAGCTAAAAGAGGCCTTGATCTTGAATTTTCTATACTGACTAATTGAGGCCTTCTGATTTCTCATCTATCATACAGTTTTCCATATTTTACATACTGAACATATTTCAGGCCAAGAGTTCTCAATCTTGAACTTTCTATAGAGACTAACTGACTCCTTATTTGACCTTTTGAACATATTTCCCAATTGACTCCTGATCTCTCATCAACCGTGCAGTAGTCCATATTTGACATACTGAAAATATTTCAGGCCAAAGAGGCCTTTATCTTGAATGTTCTATACAGACTAATTGAGGTCTTTTGATGTCTCATCAACCGTACGGTAGTCCATATTTTACATACTGAACATATTTCAGGCCAAGAGTTCTCAATCTTGAACTTTCTATAGAGACTAATTGACTCCTTATTTAAACTTTTGAACATCTTTCCTAATTGACTTCTTCTGATTTCTCATCTATCATACGGTAGTCCATATTAAACATACTGAACATATTTCATGCCAAGGTGTTCTCAATCTTGAACTTTTTATAGAGACTAATTGACTCCTTATTTGACCTTTTGAACATATTTCCCAATTCACTCCTTCTGATCTCTCATCAACCATGCAGTAGTCCATATTTGACATACTGAAAATATTTCAGGCGAAAGAGGCCTTGATCTTGAATTTTCTATAAAGACTAATTGAGGCCTTCTGATTTCTCATCTATCATACAGTTTTCCATATTTTACATACTGAACATATTTCAGGCCAAGAGTTCTCAATCTTGAACTTTCTATAGAGACTAATTGACTTGTTATTTGATCTTTTGAACATCTTTCCTAATTGACTCCTTCTGATCTCTCATCAACCATACAGTAGTCCATATTTGACATACTGAACATATTTCAGGCGAAAGAGGCTTTGATTTTGAATTTTCTATACAGACTAATTGAGGCCTTCTGATTTCTCACCAATCATACAGTAGTCCATATTTTACATACTGAACATATTTCAAGCCAAGAGTTCTCAATCTTGAACTTTCTATAGAGACTAACTGACTCCTTATTTGACCTTTTGAACATCTTTCCTAATTGACTCCTTTTGATGTCTCATCAACCATACAGTAGTCCATATTTGACATATTGAAAATATCTCAGGCGAAAGAGGCCTTGATATTGAATTTTTTATACAGACTAATTGAGGCCTTCTGATTTCTCATCTATCATACGGTAGTCCATATTTTACATACTGAACATATTTCAGGCCAGGAGTTCTCAATCTTGAACTTTGTATAGATACTAATTGACTCCTTATTTGACCTTTTGAACATATTTCCTAATTGACTCCTTCTGATCTCTCATCAACCATACAGTAGTCCATATTTGACATACTGAACATATTACAGGCCAAAGAGTCCTTGATCTTGAATTTTCTATACTGACTAATTGAGGCCTTCTGATTTCTCATCTATCATACGGTAGTCCATACTAAACATATTTCAGTCCAAGGAGTTCTCAATCTTGAACTTTCTAAAGAGACCAATTGACTCCTTATTTGAAGTTTTGAACATCTTTCCTAATTGACTCCTTCTGATCTCTCATCAACCATACAGTAGTCCATATTTGACATACTGAACATATTTCAGGCGAAAGAGCCTTTGATTTAGAATTTTCTATAAAGACTAATTGAGGCCTTCTGATTTCTCACCAATCATACAATAGTCCATATTTTACATACTGAACATATTTCAAGCCAAGAGTTCTCAATCTTGAACTTTCTATAGAGACTAACTGACTCCTTATTTGACCTTTTGAACATATTTCCCAATTGACTCCTTCTGATCTCTCCTCAACCATACAGTAGTCCATATTTGACATACTGAACATATTTCAGGCCAAAGAGTCCTTGATCTTGAATTTTCTATACTGACTAATTGAGGCCTTCTGATTTCTCATCTATCATACGGTAGTCCATATTAAACATACTGAACATATTTCAGGCCAAGGTGTTCTCAATCTTGAACTTTCTATAGAGACTAATTGATTCCTTATTTGACCTTTTGAACATATTTCCCAATTCACTCCTTCTAATCTCTCATCAACCATGCAGTAGTCCATATTTGACATACTGAAAATATTTCAAGCTAAAAGAGGCCTTGATCTTGAATTTTCTATACAGACTAATCGAGATCTTTTGATATCTCATTAATCAGACGGTAGTCCATATTTTACATACTGAACATATTTCAGGCCAAGGAGTTCTCAATCTTGACCTTTCTATAGAGACTAATTGACTCCTTATTTGACCTTTTCAACATCTTTCCTAAGTGACTCTTTCTGATGTCTCAAACCAAACAGTAGTCCATATTTGACATACTGAACATATTTCAGACCAAAGAGTCCTTGATCTTGACTTTTCTATACTGACTAATTGAGGCCTTCTGATTTCTCATCTATCATACTGTAGTCCATATTTTACATACTGAACATATTTCAGGACAAGAGTTCTCAATCTTGAACCTTCTATAGAGACTAACTGACTCCCTATTTGACCTTTTGAACATATTTCCCAATTCACTCCTTCTGATCTCTCATCAACCATGCAGTAGTCCATATTTGACATACTGAAAATATTTCAAGCTAAAAGAGGCCTTAATCTTGAATTTTCTATACTGACTAATTGAGGCCTTCTGATTTCTCATCTATCATACAGTTTTCCATATTTTACATACTGAACATATTTCAGGCCAAGAGTTCTCAATCTTGAACTTTCTATAGAGACTAACTGACTCCTTATTTGACCTTTTGAATATATTTCCCAATTGACTCCTGATCTCTCATCAAACATGCAGTAGTCCATATTTGACATACTGAAAATATTTCAGGCTAAACATGCCTTGATCTTGAATGTTCTATACAGACTAATTGAGGTCTTTTGATGTCTCATCAACCGTACTGTAGTCCATATTTTACATACTGAACATATTTCAGGCCAAGAGTTCTCAATCTTGAACTTTCTATAGAGACTAATTGACTCCTTATTTGACCTTTTGAACATCTTTCCTAATTGACTTCTTCTGATTTCTCATCTATCATACGGTAGTCCATATTTTACATACTGAACATATTTCAGGACAAGAGTTCTCAATCTTGAACCTTCTATAGAGACTAACTGACTCCTTATTTGACCTTTTGAACATATTTCCCAATTCACTCCTTCTGATCTCTCATCAACCATGCAGTAGTCCATATTTGACATACTGAAAATATTTCAAGCTAAAAGAGGCCTTAATCTTGAATTTTCTATACTGACTAATTGAGGCCTTCTGATTTCTCATCTATCATACAGTTTTCCATATTTTACATACTGAACATATTTCAGGCCAAGAGTTCTCAATCTTGAACTTTCTATAGAGACTAACTGACTCCTTATTTGACCTTTTGAACATCTTTCCTAATTGACTTCTTCTGATTTCTCATCTATCATACGGTAGTCCATATTTTACATACTGAACATATTTCAGGACAAGAGTTCTCAATCTTGAACCTTCTATAGAGACTAACTGACTCCTTATTTGACCTTTTGAACATATTTCCCAATTCACTCCTTCTGATCTCTCAACAACCATGCAGTAGTCCATATTTGACATACTGAAAATATTTCAAGCTAAAAGAGGCCTTGATCTTGAATTTTCTATACTGACTAATTGAGGCCTTCTGATTTCTCATCTACCATACAGTTTTCCATATTTTACACACTGAACATATTTCAGGCCAAAAGTTCTCAATCTTGAACTGTCTATAGAGACTAATTGACTCCTTATTTAAACTTTTGAACATCTTTCCTAATTGACTTCTTCTGATTTCTCATCTATCATACTGTAGTCCATATTAAACATACTGAACATATTTCAGGCCAAGGTGTTCTCAATCTTGAACTTTCTCTAGAGACTAACTGACTCCTTATTTGACCTTTTGAACATATTTCCCAATTCACTCCTTCTGATCTCTCATCAACCATGCAGTATTCCATATTTGACATACTGAAAATATTTCAGGCGAAAGAGGCCTTGATCTTGAATTTTCTATAAAGACTAATTGAGGCCTTCTGATTTCTCATCTATCATACGGTAGTCTATATTTTACATACTGAACATATTTCAGGCCAAAGAGTCCTTGATCTTGAATTTTCTATACTGACTAATTGAGGCCTTCTGATTTCTCATCTATCATACAGTTTTCCATATTTTACATACTGAACATATTTCAGTCCAAGAGTTCTCAATCTTGAACTTTCTATAGAGACTAACTGACTCCTTATTTGACCTTTTGAACATATTTCCCAATTGACTCCTGATCTCTCATCAACCATGCAGTAGTCCATATTTGACATACTGAAAATATTTCAGGCCAAAGAGGCCTTGATCTTGAATGTTCTATACAGACTAATTGAGGTCTTTTGATGTCTCATCAACCGTACGGTAGTCCATATTTTACATACTGAACATATTTCTAGTTCTCAATCTTGAGAAAAAAGAGGCCTTGATCTTGAATTTTCTATACAGACTAATCGAGGTCTTTTGATATCTCATTAATCAGACGGTAGTCCATATTTTACATACTGAACATATTTCAGGCCAAGGAGTTCTCAATCTTGACCTTTCTATAGAGACTAATTGACTCCTTATTTGACCTTTTCAACATCTTTCCTAAGTGACTCTTTCTGATGTCTCAAACCAAACAGTAGTCCATATTTGACATACTGAACATATTTCAGGCCAAAGAGTCCTTGATCTTGACTTTTCTATACCAACTAATTGAGGTTTTCTGATTTCTCATCTATCATACGGTAGTCCATATTTTACATACTGAACATATTTCAGGACAAGAGTTCTCAATCTTGAACCTTCTATAGAGACTAACTGACTCCTTTTTTGACCTTTTAAACATATTTCCCAATTCACTCCTTCTGATCTCTCATCAACCATGCAGTAGTCCATATTTGACATACTGAAAATATTTCAAGCTAAAAGAGGCCTTGATCTTGAATTTTCTATACTGACTAATTGAGGCCTTCTGATTTCTCATCTATCATACAGTTTTCCATATTTTACATACTGAACATATTTCAGGCCAAGAGTTCTCAATCTTGAACTTTCTATAGAGACTAACTGACTCCTTATTTGACCTTTTGAACATATTTCCCAATTGACTCCTGATCTCTCATCAACCGTGCAGTAGTCCATATTTGACATACTGAAAATATTTCAGGCCAAAGAGGCCTTTATCTTGAATGTTCTATACAGACTAATTGAGGTCTTTTGATGTCTCATCAACCGTACGGTAGTCCATATTTTACATACTGAACATATTTCAGGCCAAGAGTTCTCAATCTTGAACTTTCTATAGAGACTAATTGACTCCTTATTTAAACTTTTGAACATCTTTCCTAATTGACTTCTTCTGATTTCTCATCTATCATACGGTAGTCCATATTAAACATACTGAACATATTTCATGCCAAGGTGTTCTCAATCTTGAACTTTTTATAGAGACTAATTGACTCCTTATTTGACCTTTTGAACATATTTCCCAATTCACTCCTTCTGATCTCTCATCAACCATGCAGTAGTCCATATTTGACATACTGAAAATATTTCAGGCGAAAGAGGCCTTGATCTTGAATTTTCTATAAAGACTAATTGAGGCCTTCTGATTTCTCATCTATCATACAGTTTTCCATATTTTACATACTGAACATATTTCAGGCCAAGAGTTCTCAATCTTGAACTTTCTATAGAGACTAATTGACTTGTTATTTGATCTTTTGAACATCTTTCCTAATTGACTCCTTCTGATCTCTCATCAACCATACAGTAGTCCATATTTGACATACTGAACATATTTCAGGCGAAAGAGGCTTTGATTTTGAATTTTCTATACAGACTAATTGAGGCCTTCTGATTTCTCACCAATCATACAGTAGTCCATATTTTACATACTGAACATATTTCAAGCCAAGAGTTCTCAATCTTGAACTTTCTATAGAGACTAACTGACTCCTTATTTGACCTTTTGAACATCTTTCCTAATTGACTCCTTTTGATGTCTCATCAACCATACAGTAGTCCATATTTGACATATTGAAAATATCTCAGGCGAAAGAGGCCTTGATATTGAATTTTTTATACAGACTAATTGAGGCCTTCTGATTTCTCATCTATCATACGGTAGTCCATATTTTACATACTGAACATATTTCAGGCCAGGAGTTCTCAATCTTGAACTTTGTATAGATACTAATTGACTCCTTATTTGACCTTTTGAACATATTTCCTAATTGACTCCTTCTGATCTCTCATCAACCATACAGTAGTCCATATTTGACATACTGAACATATTACAGGCCAAAGAGTCCTTGATCTTGAATTTTCTATACTGACTAATTGAGGCCTTCTGATTTCTCATCTATCATACGGTAGTCCATACTAAACATATTTCAGTCCAAGGAGTTCTCAATCTTGAACTTTCTAAAGAGACCAATTGACTCCTTATTTGAAGTTTTGAACATCTTTCCTAATTGACTCCTTCTGATCTCTCATCAACCATACAGTAGTCCATATTTGACATACTGAACATATTTCAGGCGAAAGAGCCTTTGATTTAGAATTTTCTATAAAGACTAATTGAGGCCTTCTGATTTCTCACCAATCATACAATAGTCCATATTTTACATACTGAACATATTTCAAGCCAAGAGTTCTCAATCTTGAACTTTCTATAGAGACTAACTGACTCCTTATTTGACCTTTTGAACATATTTCCCAATTGACTCCTTCTGATCTCTCCTCAACCATACAGTAGTCCATATTTGACATACTGAACATATTTCAGGCCAAAGAGTCCTTGATCTTGAATTTTCTATACTGACTAATTGAGGCCTTCTGATTTCTCATCTATCATACGGTAGTCCATATTAAACATACTGAACATATTTCAGGCCAAGGTGTTCTCAATCTTGAACTTTCTATAGAGACTAATTGATTCCTTATTTGACCTTTTGAACATATTTCCCAATTCACTCCTTCTAATCTCTCATCAACCATGCAGTAGTCCATATTTGACATACTGAAAATATTTCAAGCTAAAAGAGGCCTTGATCTTGAATTTTCTATACAGACTAATCGAGATCTTTTGATATCTCATTAATCAGACGGTAGTCCATATTTTACATACTGAACATATTTCAGGCCAAGGAGTTCTCAATCTTGACCTTTCTATAGAGACTAATTGACTCCTTATTTGACCTTTTCAACATCTTTCCTAAGTGACTCTTTCTGATGTCTCAAACCAAACAGTAGTCCATATTTGACATACTGAACATATTTCAGACCAAAGAGTCCTTGATCTTGACTTTTCTATACTGACTAATTGAGGCCTTCTGATTTCTCATCTATCATACTGTAGTCCATATTTTACATACTGAACATATTTCAAGCTAAAAGAGGCCTTAATCTTGAATTTTCTATACTGACTAATTGAGGCCTTCTGATTTCTCATCTATCATACAGTTTTCCATATTTTACATACTGAACATATTTCAGGCCAAGAGTTCTCAATCTTGAACTTTCTATAGAGACTAACTGACTCCTTATTTGACCTTTTGAATATATTTCCCAATTGACTCCTGATCTCTCATCAAACATGCAGTAGTCCATATTTGACATACTGAAAATATTTCAGGCTAAACATGCCTTGATCTTGAATGTTCTATACAGACTAATTGAGGTCTTTTGATGTCTCATCAACCGTACTGTAGTCCATATTTTACATACTGAACATATTTCAGGCCAAGAGTTCTCAATCTTGAACTTTCTATAGAGACTAATTGACTCCTTATTTGACCTTTTGAACATCTTTCCTAATTGACTTCTTCTGATTTCTCATCTATCATACGGTAGTCCATATTTTACATACTGAACATATTTCAGGACAAGAGTTCTCAATCTTGAACCTTCTATAGAGACTAACTGACTCCTTATTTGACCTTTTGAACATATTTCCCAATTCACTCCTTCTGATCTCTCAACAACCATGCAGTAGTCCATATTTGACATACTGAAAATATTTCAAGCTAAAAGAGGCCTTGATCTTGAATTTTCTATACTGACTAATTGAGGCCTTCTGATTTCTCATCTACCATACAGTTTTCCATATTTTACACACTGAACATATTTCAGGCCAAAAGTTCTCAATCTTGAACTGTCTATAGAGACTAATTGACTCCTTATTTAAACTTTTGAACATCTTTCCTAATTGACTTCTTCTGATTTCTCATCTATCATACTGTAGTCCATATTAAACATACTGAACATATTTCAGGCCAAGGTGTTCTCAATCTTGAACTTTCTCTAGAGACTAACTGACTCCTTATTTGACCTTTTGAACATATTTCCCAATTCACTCCTTCTGATCTCTCATCAACCATGCAGTATTCCATATTTGACATACTGAAAATATTTCAGGCGAAAAAGGCCTTGATCTTGAATTTTCTATAAAGACTAATTGAGGCCTTCTGATTTCTCATCTATCATACGGTAGTCTATATTTTACATACTGAACATATTTCAGGCCAAAGAGTCCTTGATCTTGAATTTTCTATACTGACTAATTGAGGCCTTCTGATTTCTCATCTATCATACAGTTTTCCATATTTTACATACTGAACATATTTCAGTCCAAGAGTTCTCAATCTTGAACTTTCTATAGAGACTAACTGACTCCTTATTTGACCTTTTGAACATATTTCCCAATTGACTCCTGATCTCTCATCAACCATGCAGTAGTCCATATTTGACATACTGAAAATATTTCAGGCCAAAGAGGCCTTGATCTTGAATGTTCTATACAGACTAATTGAGGTCTTTTGATGTCTCATCAACCGTACGGTAGTCCATATTTTACATACTGAACATATTTCTAGTTCTCAATCTTGAGAAAAAAGAGGCCTTGATCTTGAATTTTCTATACAGACTAATCGAGGTCTTTTGATATCTCATTAATCAGACGGTAGTCCATATTTTACATACTGAACATATTTCAGGCCAAGGAGTTCTCAATCTTGACCTTTCTATAGAGACTAATTGACTCCTTATTTGACCTTTTCAACATCTTTCCTAAGTGACTCTTTCTGATGTCTCAAACCAAACAGTAGTCCATATTTGACATACTGAACATATTTCAGGCCAAAGAGTCCTTGATCTTGACTTTTCTATACCGACTAATTGAGGTTTTCTGATTTCTCATCTATCATACGGTAGTCCATATTTTACATACTGAACATATTTCAGGACAAGAGTTCTCAATCTTGAACCTTCTATAGAGACTAACTGACTCCTTTTTTGACCTTTTAAACATATTTCCCAATTCACTCCTTCTGATCTCTCATCAACCATGCAGTAGTCCATATTTGACATACTGAAAATATTTCAAGCTAAAAGAGGCCTTGATCTTGAATTTTCTATACTGACTAATTGAGGCCTTCTGATTTCTCATCTATCATACAGTTTTCCATATTTTACATACTGAACATATTTCAGGCCAAGAGTTCTCAATCTTGAACTTTCTATAGAGACTAACTGACTCCTTATTTGACCTTTTGAACATATTTCCCAATTGACTCCTGATCTCTCATCAACCGTGCAGTAGTCCATATTTGACATACTGAAAATATTTCAGGCCAAAGAGGCCTTTATCTTGAATGTTCTATACAGACTAATTGAGGTCTTTTGATGTCTCATCAACCGTACGGTAGTCCATATTTTACATACTGAACATATTTCAGGCCAAGAGTTCTCAATCTTGAACTTTCTATAGAGACTAATTGACTCCTTATTTAAACTTTTGAACATCTTTCCTAATTGACTTCTTCTGATTTCTCATCTATCATACGGTAGTCCATATTAAACATACTGAACATATTTCAGGCCAAGGTGTTCTCAATCTTGAACTTTTTATAGAGACTAATTGACTCCTTATTTGACCTTTTGAACATATTTCCCAATTCACTCCTTCTGATCTCTCATCAACCATGCAGTAGTCCATATTTGACATACTGAAAATATTTCAGGCGAAAGAGGCCTTGATCTTGAATTTTCTATAAAGACTAATTGAGGCCTTCTGATTTCTCATCTATCATACAGTTTTCCATATTTTACATACTGAACATATTTCAGGCCAAGAGTTCTCAATCTTGAACTTTCTATAGAGACTAATTGACTTGTTATTTGATCTTTTGAACATCTTTCCTAATTGACTCCTTCTGATCTCTCATCAACCATACAGTAGTCCATATTTGACATACTGAACATATTTCAGGCGAAAGAGGCTTTGATTTTGAATTTTCTATACAGACTAATTGAGGCCTTCTGATTTCTCACCAATCATACAGTAGTCCATATTTTACATACTGAACATATTTCAAGCCAAGAGTTCTCAATCTTGAACTTTCTATAGAGACTAACTGACTCCTTATTTGACCTTTTGAACATATTTCCCTATTCACTCCTTCTGATCTCTTATCAACCATACAGTAGTCCATATTTGACATACTGAAAATATTTCAGGCGAAAGAGGCCTTGATCTTGAACTTTGTATAGATACTAATTGACTCCTTATTTGACCTTTTGAACATCTTTCCTAATTGACTCCTTTTGATGTCTCATCAACCATACAGTAGTCCATATTTGACATATTGAAAATATCTCAGGCGAAAGAGTCCTTGATCTTGAATTTTCTATACTGACTAATTGAGGCCTTCTGATTTCTCATCTATCATACGGTAGTCCATACTAAACATATTTCAGTCCAAGGAGTTCTCAATCTTGAACTTTCTAAAGAGACCAATTGACTCCTTATTTGAAGTTTTGAACATCTTTCCTAATTGACTCCTTCTGATCTCTCATCAACCATACAGTAGTCCATATTTGACATACTGAACATATTTCAGGCGAAAGAGCCTTTGATTTAGAATTTTCTATAAAGACTAATTGAGGCCTTCTGATTTCTCACCAATCATACAATAGTCCATATTTTACATACTGAACATATTTCAAGCCAAGAGTTCTCAATCTTGAACTTTCTATAGAGACTAACTGACTCCTTATTTGACCTTTTGAACATATTTCCCTATTCACTCCTTCTAATCTCTCATCAACCATGCAGTAGTCCATATTTGATATACTGAAAATATTTCAAGCAAAAAGAGGTCTTGATCTTGAATTTTCTATACTGACTAAGTGAGGCCTTCTGATTTCTCATCTATCAAACGGTAGTCCAAATTTTACATACTGAACATATTTCAGGCCAAGAGATCTCAATCTTGAACTTTCTATAGAGACTAATGGACTTTTTATTTGACCTTTTGAACATCTTTCCTAATTGACTCCTTCTGATCTCTCCTCAACCATACAGTAGTCCATATTTGACATACTGAACATATTTCAGGCCAAAGAGTCCTTGATCTTAAATTTTCTATACTGACTAATTGAGGCCTTCTGATTTCTCATCTATCATACTGTAGTCCATACTAAACATATTTCTGTCCAAGGAGTTCTCAATCTTGAACTTTCTAAAGAGACCAATTGACTCCTTATTTGAACTTTTTAACATCTTTCGTAATTGACTCCTTCTGATCTCTCATCAACCATACAGTAGTCAATATTTGACATACTAAAAAATATTTCAGGCGAAAGAGGCCTTGATCTTGAATTTACTATACAGACTAATTGAGGCCTTCTGATTTCTCATCTATCATACGGTAGTCCATATTTTACATACTGAACATATTTCAGGCCAAAGAGTCCTTGATCTTGAATTTTCTATACTGACTAATTGAGGCCTTCTGATTTCTCATCTATCATACTGTAGTCCATACTAAACATATTTCTGTCCAAGGAGTTCTCAATCTTGAACTTTCTAAAGAGACCAATTGACTCCTTATTTAAACTTTTTAACATCTTTCGTAATTGACTCCTGATCTCTCATCAACCATACAGTAGTCAATATTTGACATACTGAAAATATTTCAGGCGAAAGAGGCCTTGATCTTGAATTTACTATACAGACTAATTGAGGCCTTCTGATTTCTCATCTATCATACGGTAGTCCATATTTTAAATACTGAGCATATTTTAGGCCAAGACTTCTCAATCTTGAACTTTCTATAGAGACAAACTGACTCCTTATTTGACTTTTTGAACATCTTTCCTAAATGACTCCTTCTGATGTCTCATCAACCATACAGTAGTCCATATTTGACATACTGAAAATATTTCAAGCCAAAAGAGGCCTTGATTTTGAATTTTCTATAGTGACTAATTGAGGCCTTCTGATTTCTCATCTATCATATGATAGTCTATATTTTACATACTGAACATATTTCAGGCCAAGAGTTCTCAATCTTGAACTTTCTATAGAGACTAATTGACTTTTTATTTGACCTTTTGAACATCTTTCCTAATTGACTTCTTCTGATCTCTCATCAACCATACAGTAGTCCATTTTTGACATACTGAATATATTTCAGGCGAAAGAGGCTTTGATCTTGAATTTTCTATACAGACTAACTGAGGCCTTCTGATTTCTCACCAATCATACGGTAGTCCATATTTGACATACTGAAAATATTTCAATCCAAAAGAGTCCTTGATCTTGAATTTTCTATACTGACTAATTGAGGCCTTCTGATTTCTCACCAATCATACAATAGTCCATATTTTACATACTGAACATATTTCAAGCCAAGAGTTCTCAATCTTGAACTTTCTATAGAGACTAACTGACTCCTTATTTGACCTTTTGAACATATTTCCCTATTCACTCCTTCTAATCTCTCATCAACCATGCAGTAGTCCATATTTGATATACTGAAAATATTTCAAGCAAAAAGAGGTCTTGATCTTGAATTTTCTATACTGACTAAGTGAGGCCTTCTGATTTCTCATCTATCAAACGGTAGTCCAAATTTTGCATACTGAACATATTTCAGGCCAAGAGTTCTCAATCTTGAACTTTCTATAGAGACTAATGGACTTTTTATTTGACCTTTTGAACATCTTTCCTAATTGACTCCTTCTGATGTCTCCTCAACCATACAGTAGTCCATATTTGACATACTGAACATATTTCAGGCCAAAGAGTCCTTGATCTTGAATTTTCTATACAGACTAATTGAGGCCTTCTGATTTCTCATCTATCATACGGTAGTCCATATTTTACATACTGAACATATTTCAGGCCAAGAGTTCTCAATCTTGAACTTTGTATAGATACTAATTGACTCCTTATTTGACCTTTTGAACATATTTCCTAATTGACTCCTTCTGATCTCTCATCAACCATACAGTAGTCCATATTTGACATACTGAACATATTTCAGGCCAAAGAGTCCTTGATCTTGAATTTTCTATACTGACTAATTGAGGCCTTCTGATTTCTCATCTATCATACGGTAGTCCATACTAAACATATTTCAGTCCAAGGAGTTCTCAATCTTGAACTTTCTAAAGAGACCAATTGACTCCTTATTTGAAGTTTTGAACATCTTTCCTAATTGACTCCTTCTGATCTCTCATCAACCATACAGTAGTCCATATTTGACATACTGAACATATTTCAGGCGAAAGAGCCTTTGATTTAGAATTTTCTATAAAGACTAATTGAGGCCTTCTGATTTCTCACCAATCATACAATAGTCCATATTTTACATACTGAACATATTTCAAGCCAAGAGTTCTCAATCTTGAACTTTCTATAGAGACTAACTGACTCCTTATTTGACCTTTTGAACATATTTCCCTATTCACTCCTTCTAATCTCTCATCAACCATGCAGTAGTCCATATTTGATATACTGAAAATATTTCAAGCAAAAAGAGGTCTTGATCTTGAATTTTCTATACTGACTAAGTGAGGCCTTCTGATTTCTCATCTATCAAACGGTAGTCCAAATTTTACATACTGAACATATTTCAAGCCAAGAGATCTCAATCTTGAACTTTCTATAGAGACTAATGGACTTTTTATTTGACCTTTTGAACATCTTTCCTAATTGACTCCTTCTGATCTCTCCTCAACCATACAGTAGTCCATATTTGACATACTGAACATATTTCAGGCCAAAGAGTCCTTGATCTTAAATTTTCTATACTGACTAATAGAGGCCTTCTGATTTCTCATCTATCATACTGTAGTCCATACTAAACATATTTCTGTCCAAGGAGTTCTCAATCTTGAACTTTCTAAAGAGACCAATTGACTCCTTATTTGAACTTTTTAACATCTTTCGTAATTGACTCCTTCTGATCTCTCATCAACCATACAGTAGTCAATATTTGACATACTGAAAATATTTCAGGCGAAAGAGGCCTTGATCTTGAATTTACTATACAGACTAATTGAGGCCTTCTGATTTCTCATCTATCATACGGTAGTCCATATTTTACATACTGAACATATTTCAGGCCAAAGAGTCCTTGATCTTGAATTTTCTATACTGACTAATTGAGGCCTTCTGATTTCTCATCTATCATACTGTAGTCCATACTAAACATATTTCTGTCCAAGGAGTTCTCAATCTTGAACTTTCTAAAGAGACCAATTGACTCCTTATTTAAACTTTTTAACATCTTTCGTAATTGACTCCTGATCTCTCATCAACCATACAGTAGTCAATATTTGACATACTGAAAATATTTCAGGCGAAAGAGGCCTTGATCTTGAATTTACTATACAGACTAATTGAGGCCTTCTGATTTCTCATCTATCATACGGTAGTCCATATTTTAAATACTGAGCATATTTTAGGCCAAGACTTCTCAATCTTGAACTTTCTATAGAGACAAACTGACTCCTTATTTTACTTTTTGAACATCTTTCCTAAATGACTCCTTCTGATGTCTCATCAACCATACAGTAGTCCATATTTGACATACTGAAAATATTTCAAGCCAAAAGAGGCCTTGATTTTGAATTTTCTATAGTGACTAATTGAGGCCTTCTGATTTCTCATCTATCATATGATAGTCTATATTTTACATACTGAACATATTTCAGGCCAAGAGTTCTCAATCTTGAACTTTCTATAGAGACTAATTAACTTTTTATTTGACCTTTTGAACATCTTTCCTAATTGACTTCTTCTGATCTCTCATCAACCATACAGTAGTCCATTTTTGACATACTGAATATATTTCAGGCGAAAGAGGCTTTGATCTTGAATTTTCTATACAGACTAACTGAGGCCTTCTGATTTCTCACCAATCATACGGTAGTCCATATTTGACATACTGAAAATATTTCAATCCAAAAGAGTCCTTGATCTTGAATTTTCTATACTGACTAATTGAGGCCTTCTGATTTCTCACCAATCATACAATAGTCCATATTTTACATACTGAACATATTTCAAGCCAAGAGTTCTCAATCTTGAACTTTCTATAGAGACTAACTGACTCCTTATTTGACCTTTTGAACATATTTCCCTATTCACTCCTTCTAATCTCTCATCAACCATGCAGTAGTCCATATTTGATATACTGAAAATATTTCAAGCAAAAAGAGGTCTTGATCTTGAATTTTCTATACTGACTAAGTGAGGCCTTCTGATTTCTCATCTATCAAACGGTAGTCCAAATTTTGCATACTGAACATATTTCAGGCCAAGAGTTCTCAATCTTGAACTTTCTATAGAGACTAATAGACTTTTTATTTGACCTTTTGAACATCTTTCCTAATTGACTCCTTCTGATCTCTCCTCAACCATACAGTAGTCCATATTTGACATACTGAACATATTTCAGGCCAAAGAGTCCTTGATCTTGAATTTTCTATACTGACTAATTGAGGCCTTCTGATTTCTCATCTATCATACGGTAGTCCATATTTTACATACTGAACATATTTCAGGCCAAGAGTTCTCAATCTTGAAGTTTCTATACAGACTAAAAGAGGTCTTTTGATGTCTCATCAACCATACAGTAGTCCATACTAAACATATTTCAGTCCAAGGAGTTCTCAGTCTTGAACTTTCTATAGAGACAAACTGACTCCTTATTTGACCTTTTGAACATCTTTCCTAACTGACTCCTTCTGATGTCTCATCAACCATACAGTAGTCCATATTTTACATACTGAACATATTTCAGGTCAAGAGTTCTTAATCTTGAAGTTTCTATACAGACTAAAAGAGGACTTTTGATGTCTCATCTATCATACGGTAGTCCATATTTTACATACTGAACATATTTCAGGCCAAGACTTCTCAATCTTGAACTTTCTATAGAGACCAATTGACTCCTTATTTGACCTTTTGAACATCTTTCCTAATTGACTCCTTCTGATCTCTCATCAACCATACAGTAGTCCATATTTGATATACTGAAAATATTTCAAGCAAAAAGAGGTCTTGATCTTGAATTTTCTATACTGACTAATTGAGGCCTTCTGATTTCTCATCTATCATACGGTAGTCTATATTTTACATATTGAACATATTTCAAGCCAAGAGTTCTCAATCTTGAACTTTCTATAGAGAATAACTGACTCCTTATTTGACCTTTTGAACATATTTCCCTATTCACTCCTTCTGATCTCTCATCAGCCATGCAGTAGTCCATATTCGATATACTGAAAATATTTCAAGCAAAAAGAGGTCTTGATCTTGAATTTTCTATACTGACTAAGTGAGGCCTTCTGATTTCTCATCTATCATACGGTAGTCCATATTTTACATACTGAACATATTTCAGGCCAAGAGTTCTCAATCTTGAAGTTTCTATACGGACTAAAAAAGGTCTTTTGATGTCTCATCAACCCTACGGTAGTCCATACTAAACATATTTCAGTCCAAGGAGTTCTCAATCTTGAACTTTCTAAAGAGACCAATTGACTCCTTATTTGACCTTTTGAACATCTTTCCTAATTGACTCCTTCTGATCTCTCATCAACCATACAGTAGTCCATATTTGATATACTGAAAATATTTCAAGCAAAAAGAGGTCTTGATCTTGAATTTTCTATACTGACTAATTGAGGCCTTCTGATTTCTCATCTATCATACGGTAGTCTATATTTTACATATTGAACATATTTCAGGCCAAGAGTTCTCAATCTTGAACTTTCTGTAGAGACTAATTGACTTTTTATTTGACCTTTTGAACGTCTTTCCTAACTGACTCCTTCTGATCTCTCATCAACCATACAGTAGTCCATATTTGACATACTGAACATATTTCAGGCGAAAGAGGCTTTGATCTTGAATTTTCTATACAGACTAATTGAGGCCTTCTGATTTCTCACCAATCATACGGTAGTCCATATTTTACATACTGAACTTATTTCAGGCCAAAGAGTCCTTGATCTTGAATTTTCTATACTGACTAATTGAGGCCTTCTGATTTCTCATCTATCATACGGTAGTCCATATTTTACATACTGAACATATTTCAGGCCAAGAGTTCTCAATCTTGAAGTTTCTATAGAGACTAAAAGAGGTCTTTTGATGTCTCATCAACCCTACGGTAGTCCATACTAAACATATTTCAGTCCAAGGAGTTCTCAATCTTGAACTTTCTAAAGAGACCAGTTGAATCCTTATTTGACCTCTTGAACATCTTTCCTAATTGACTCCTTCTGATCTCTCATCAACCATACAGTAGTCCATATTTGACATATTGAAAATATTTCAGGCGAAAGAGGCCTTGATCTTGAATTTTCTATACAGACTAATTGAGGCCTTCTGATTTCTCACCAATCATACAGTAGTCCATATTTTACATACTGAACATATTTCAAGCCAAGAGTTCCCTTTCAGTCAGTACACTACGAGTTACGTCAGTTACTGACGGAATGGGGGTTTCGCCTAGAAGCCAATCGCCTTTGAGCTCTACAAAACGAGCCAATGGCATGAAAATGCCATGGGTCTGCGGAATTTGCATGCCGCAACCCCGCCCCACGGCGTGGGTATAAAGGGCGTTGCGTGGCAATCTCGCATTATGTTTTTGCTTCAGAGCCGAGTTTACTGCCTGAGCGCTTTCCTCTTCAAGACGAGTTTCTCTCCAGAGTGTTGGTGTTACGGCACGTTCCAGCGAGTTCCGCATTTCCTGTCTGATCTGTGCAGTGATCGAGCACAGCGTGCGCGTTCTCCCTGGGTGCTTCGGCATTCTGCAGAGTTTTTCACTCCTCTCTAAAAGAGCTGCACGTGGCACGTCTTTTTAAAGATGGCTCGCCCGTGCTCCGTTTCTGGGTGCGGTCGACTGGTACCTCCGTTTGATGGTCATGATCGCTGTTTGGCGTGCTTGGGCCTCGTGCACGCTGAACGCGCGTTCATGGATGAGTCATGTTCTCACTGCGGGAACATGACCATCTCAGTGTTGCGATCGAGACTCCATGATCTCCGTAATGGGGGGAGAGTCCCCTCTACCACACCCCAATCTACTTCCTCCACTGGAGGGGGTACTTTGGCTGGTGGTCAGGGTGATCTGAGGGTTACGGTGTGGAACAACCCGACGAATCCTCCTCGGGCCACACCCCCCTCCTGCACACTGCAACCCGTGGTGTTGCCTGATGAGGGCGCCGGGGCTTCCCGTTCGGGGCCCTGCGTTTCATTTGGCACACCCGCGGAGGATGCTATGTCGATCGCCGCATCACAAGGTGGGCTGGATTCCTCCGGAGATGACGATTCGGCTGTGTTGCCTCCTTCGGGAGTTCCAGCATTGCCCGAGTCCGATCCGGAACTCACAGCCATGCTTGCCCGGGCGGCCGAGACGATTGGGCTTGTGTGGAACCCTCCGCCATGTCCCGAGCGTTCCCGGCTAGATGATTGGTATCTGGGGGCGGCCCGGGCCGAAGGCGCCCGTCAGCCCCCAGTGCCCTTCTTCCCGGAAGTGCATGAAGAGGTGTCGATATCGTGGAAGTCTCCCTTGACTTTTCGCGATCGCTCGGCAACCACTTCCGCCTTCACTGCCCTCGATGGCGGCGCGGTGAAAGGGTACACTGGGGTTCCCCCTGTTGAGCGCTCTGTTGCGATGCAACTGTGTCCACAGAGTGCTGCGACATGGTGCGGTGACCCAAAGCACCCGTCCAAAGCCTGTAGATTCACGTCCACGTTGACGGCGAAGACCTACAGAGCTGCGGGCCAGGCCGCGTCCGCCCTGCATGCCATGGCCACCCTACAGGTCTATCAGGCCAAGGTGCTCAGGGACATGCACGAGGGCAATGCTGACCCTGCATTAATGCAAGAGTTGCGGACGGCCACCGACCTCGCTCTACGGGCGACGAAGGTGACCGCTCGCTCTCTCGGTCAGGTGATGTCCACTTCGGTGGTCCAGGAGCGACATCTATGGCTCAACCTGGTTGATGTGGGAGAATTTGAGCGAACACGTTTCCTCAATTCTCCCATTTCCCAGGCTGGGCTATTCGGCGGGGCGGTCCAGGACTTCGCCCAACAGTTCTCGACTGCTCAGAAGCAGACTGAGGCAATTAAACACATTCTGCCCCGGCGGCCAGCTGCTGCCTCCACCCAGCCGCCGGCCCAGAAGCCTCAGTCTGCTCCCCGCCGAGGCCGCCCCCCAGCGACTCCCACCCCTCCTGCCCGGCCCCAGCAGCAGCCTTCATCCGGGCCGAGGCGTGGAGGACGTCGCAGAAAGGCGGCCCCGCCCGTCCCAGCCCCCCAGCCTGCCAAACGGCAGTCTAAGCAGCGGTCCTGAGACGGGCGGCTCGGAGGTGACTTCGGTTCTTTCCCAGGAGATGGTAGCAGGACCACTCCTTCCCCTGGTGGAGGGCCGGGATAGAATCTTTTGTTTTCCCAAGAAAGAACTGATTTTCTCACCTCCGAGCCTCAAGAGGGCGCGGCTGGCAGTGCGCGACGCCCCATGGCCTCGCCGCTCTCGGCCCCCTCTGTCGCCAGCCCCCTGGCAGACGAGACCCCCGTGGAACGCTGGTCCTTCCCTGGTCTCCTCTGTCAGGGCGCGGAATTCGACCCCGCCCACACCCCGGGACGCTCCCATGCCTCCCTTGTCTGGGCCGGTCATTCCGCCTCGCTGCCCCATCGGGGGTACGCTGGTGGTTCGCATGACCCCGCTGGTTCAGTTCTTGGGAGCCTGGCTTGCGCTTCCCAACCTGTCCAGTTGGCTCGCTCGCACCATCCGGTTCGGCTATGCGATTCAGTTCGCTCGGTCTCCTCCCCGCTTTCGGGGAGTCCGCTACACCGTGGTGGGTGGCAATGCCCCTGTCATGCGTGCGGAGGTCGACACCCTACTGGCGAAGGGTGCGATCGAGATCGTCCCTCCAGCCGAGATGAAGTCCGGCTTCTACAGCCCTTACTTCATTGTACCCAAGAAAACCGGTGGGTTACGGCCAATCCTGGACCTGCGCGTCTTGAACCGAACCCTGCACAGGCTTCCATTCAAGATGTTGACAGCCAAACGCATTTTCGAGTGCGTTCGTCCCTCGGATTGGTTTGCAGCGATCGACCTGAAGGACGCGTACTTTCATGTCTCCATTCTTCCTCGACACAGACCGTTTCTACGGTTTGCCTTCGAGGGGCAGGCATATCAGTACACGGTTCTCCCCTTCGGGCTAGCCCTGTCCCCTCGCGTCTTTACGAAGATTGTCGAGGCAGCCCTTGTGCCGCTCAGGCAACACGGGGTTCGCATCCTGAACTATCTCGACGACTGGCTGATTCTAGGCCACTCTCGGGATCAGGTCTGCGAACACAGGGATCTGGTGCTTCAGCACCTCGCCCGTCTGGGCCTTCGGGTCAACTGGGAAAAGAGCAAACTCTCCCCAGCGCAGAGGATCTCTTTTCTCGGTATGGAAATCGACTCGGTCGCCATGTTCGCGCAGCTTACGAGCGAGCGCGCGCAGTCTCTGCTGACTTGTCTTCGCCAGTTCGAGGGCAAGAGTGCGGTTCCACTGAAACTTTTTCAGAGGCTCCTGGGGCATATGGCGTCAGCAGCCGCGGTGACCCCGCTTGGTCTGCTCCATATGAGACCGCTTCAGCACTGGCTTTGCGATCGAGTCCCGAGATGGGCATGGCAACACGGCACCCTCCAGGTCCCAGTGACCCGAGCCTGCCGTCAGACCTTCACCCCGTGGTTGAACCTCAGTTTTCTACGGGCAGGTGTTCCCCTAGAACGAGTTTCCAGGCAGGTTGTTGTCACAACAGATGCCTCTTCCACGGGCTGGGGCGCCATGTGCAAGGGACATGCTGCCGCGGGCTCCTGGATAGGACCCCAGCGCCTATGGCATGTCAATTGCCTCGAGTTGCTGGCCGTACGTCTTGCCCTGCACCGCTTTCGAGCCCTGCTCAAGGACAAACACGTTCTGGTCCGTTCAGACAGCACGGCAACAGTAGCGTACATCAACCGACAAGGTGGTCTACGCTCCCGCCGGATGTCGCAACTCGCCCGCCATCTCCTCCTATGGAGTCAGAAGCATCTGAGGTCGCTTCGTGCCGTTCACATCCCGGGAGACCTGAACTGCGCAGCCGACGAGCTGTCGCGGTTCCAGCCGCTCCCGGGGGAATGGAGACTCCATCCCCAGACGGTTCAGCTGATTTGGGAGCAGTTTGGCGACGCACAGATAGATCTGTTTGCCTCCCGCGACTCTTCCCATTGCCGCTGGTACTATTCCCTGACCGAGGGGACCCTCGGCACGGATGCACTAGCGCACAGCTGGCCGCGGGGCCCACGCAAATATGCGTTTCCCCCAGTGAGCCTTCTCGCACAGGTTCTGTGCAAGATCAGGGAGGACAGGGAGCAGGTCCTTTTGGTCGCCCCATATTGGCCCGGCCGGACCTGGTTCTCAGAACTTGTACTCCTTGCGACAGCACCTCCCTGGTCGATCCCTCTGAGACAGGACCTCCTGTCTCAGAGACGGGGCACCATATGGCACCCGCGTCCCGACCTGTGGAACCTCCACGTGTGGAACCTGGACGGGACGCGGCAGGTTTGAGTACCCTGCCACCTCAGGTGGCGGCTACCATCACTTCCGCTAGAGCCCTGTCTACCAGACAGGCCTATGCGTTGAAGTGGAACCTCTTCGTCACCTGGTGCTCCTCTCGGCGAGAGGACCCCAGAAGATGCTCGATCGGGTCCGTGCTCTCCTTCCTCCAGGAAGGGTTGGAGCGAAGGCTGTCTCCCTCCACCCTGAAGGTCTATGTGGCTGCTATTTCAGCTCATCATGACCTGGTGGATTCTAAAACGGTTGGACAGCACGACCTGGTCAGTAGGTTCCTCAGAGGTGCGAGGAGGTTAAATCCTCCTCGCCCACCTCAGGTACCCTCTTGGGACCTAGCAGTGGTCTTAGCTGCCCTGCAAAAGGCTCCCTTTGAGCCATTGCAGTCAGTCGAGCTGAAGTTCCTTTCATTGAAAGTGGCGCTCCTGACTGCTTTGGCCTCCATCAAGAGGGTAGGGGACCTGCAGGCATTTTCGGTTGACGAAGCGTGCCTGGAATTCGGGCCGGCCAATTCTCACGTCATCCTGAGACCCCGGCCTGGATACGTGCCCAAGGTTCCCACCACTCCCTTCAGGGACCAGGTGGTGAACCTGCAAGCGCTGCCCTTGGAGGAGGCAGACCCAGCCTTGGCACTGCTCTGTCCAGTACGCGCCCTTCGCGCTTACGTAGACCGGACGCAGTGTTTCAGGACCTCAGACCAGCTCTTTGTCTGTTACGGAGGGCAGCAGAAAGGGAAGGCTCTCTCCAAGCAGAGGTTGGCCCACTGGATAGTGGACGCCATTGTCCTGGCATATCAAGTCCAGGGCATGCCATGCCCCCTCGGGGTAAGAGCACACTCCACCAGGAGTGTTGCCTCCTCTTGGGCTCTAGCGCATGGCGCCTCGCTAACAGACGTTTGTAGAGCTGCAGGCTGGGCGACACCCAACACATTCGCAAGATTTTATAATCTCCGAGTGGAGCCTGTGTCCTCTCGTGTACTCGCCCCTACTGGCCAGGAACCGGACAGGCTCAGGTGTCTTCGCTTGCTGCGCCATTCCACTCCGCGGACTGGATGCGTGCGCTATTCCTCTCAGGTGAGCTTCCCAGTAAGCCCTGAGCTCCTCCAGCACTGTCGATGTCGTCACCAGAGCGAGTGCCCTTTTCAGGCCACCCCTCGTGTTCGGCTAGGTGCCTCCGTGTGCATGGTTCCCCCGCTGGGTAACCCCCACATGTGTATTTCCACGGTAAGTCTCTTGTAGCTCGTGTCTTCCCTTGGCAAGACACCTTGCCACGCCTGGGGTTGAAATTTTCCACCTTCGGCTGGATACCCCAGAGTGTTCCCTATGCAGCTCCTTCGGGTCATAGGTGTATTCTTCAAGTCCCCCCCTTTGGGTTGGCATTGTGTTGCATTCTCCACGTGGGATATGCTTCCCAGTGTACCTTGGTAGCGTTGAGCCTAGCCCCTCGTTCGTGCCACACTCACGGCAGGGAGCCCGGGTCAGCGCAGGACGCTGGAAGACAGCCGTCATGGCGAGATTGTATTGGGACCCCCATTCCGTCAGTAACTGACGTAACTCGTAGTGTACTGACTGAAAGGGAACGTCTCGGTTACGTATGTAACCCTCGTTCCCTGAAGGAAGGGAACGGAGACGTTACGTCCCCCTGCCATGACCGCTGTACCGCTGGAACTGGCCGGGCGCTCATGCCTCGGCTCTTCAGCAGGTAAACATAATGCGAGATTGCCACGCAACGCCCTTTATACCCACGCCATGGGGCGGGGTTGCGGCATGCAAATTGCCTCTTGAACTTTCTATAGAGAATAACTGACTCCTTATTTGACCTTTTGAACATATTTCCCTATTCACTCCTTCTGATCTCTCATCAGCCATGCAGTAGTCCATATTCGATATACTGAAAATATTTCAAGCAAAAAGAGGTCTTGATCTTGAATTTTCTATACTGACTAAGTGAGGCCTTCTGATTTCTCATCTATCATACGGTAGTCCATATTTTACATACTGAACATATTTCAGGCCAAGAATTCTCAATCTTGAAGTTTCTATACGGACTAAAAAAGGTCTTTTGATGTCTCATCAACCCTACGGTAGTCCATACTAAACATATTTCAGTCCAAGGAGTTCTCAATCTTGAACTTTCTAAAGAGACCAATTGACTCCTTATTTGACCTTTTGAACATCTTTCCTAATTGACTCCTTCTGATCTCTCATCAACCATACAGTAGTCCATATTTGATATACTGAAAATATTTCAAGCAAAAAGAGGTCTTGATCTTGAATTTTCTATACTGACTAATTGAGGCCTTCTGATTTCTCATCTATCATACGGTAGTCTATATTTTACATATTGAACATATTTCAGGCCAAGAGTTCTCAATCTTGAACTTTCTATAGAGACTAATTGACTTTTTATTTGACCTTTTGAACGTCTTTCCTAATTGACTCCTTCTGATCTCTCATCAACCATAAAGTAGTCCATATTTGACATACTGAACATATTTCAGGCGAAAGAGGCTTTGATCTTGAATTTTCTATACAGACTAATTGAGGCCTTCTGATTTCTCACCAATCATACGGTAGTCCATATTTTACATACTGAACTTATTTCAGGCCAAAGAGTCCTTGATCTTGAATTTTCTATACTGACTAATTGAGGTCTTCTGATTTCTCATCTATCATACGGTAGTCCATATTTTACATACTGAACATATTTCAGGCCAAGAGTTCTCAATCTTGAAGTTTCTATAGAGACTAAAAGAGGTCTTTTGATGTCTCATCAACCCTACGGTAGTCCATACTAAACATATTTCAGTCCAAGGAGTTCTCAATCTTGAATTTTCTAAAGAGACCAATTGACTCCTTATTTGACCTTTTGAACATCTTTCCTAATTGACTCCTTCTGATCTCTCATCAACCATACAGTAGTCCATATTTGACATACTGAAAATATTTCAGGCGAAAGAGGCCTTGATCTTGAATTTTCTATACAGACTAATTGAGGCCTTCTGATTTCTCATCTATCATACGGTAGTCCATATTTTACATACTGAACATATTTCAGGCCAAGAGTTCTCAATCTTGAACTTTCTATAGAGACAAACTGACTCCTTATTTGACCTTTTGAACATCTTTCCTAATTGACTCCTTCTGATGTCTCATCAACCATACAGTAGTCCATATTTTACATACTGAACATATTTCAAGCCAAGAGTTCTCAATCTTGAACTTTCTATAGAGAATAACTGACTCCTTATTTGACCTTTTGAAAATATTTCCCTATTCACTCCTTCTGATCTCTCATCAACCATGCAGTAGTCCATATTCGATATACTGAAAATATTTCAAGCAAAAAGAGGTCTTGATCTTGAATTTTCTATACTGACTAAGTGAGGCCTTCTGATTTCTCATCTATCATACGTTAGTCCATATTTTACATACTGAACATATTTCAGGCCAAGAGTTCTCAATCTTGAACTTTCTATAGAGACTAATTGACTTATTATTTGACCTTTTGAACATCTTTCCTAATTGACTCCTTCTGATGTCTCATCAACCATACAGTAGTCCATATTTTACATACTGAACATATTTCAGGTCAAGAGTTCTTAATCTTGAAGTTTCTATACAGACTAAAAGAGGTCTTTTGATGTCTCATCTATCATACGGTAGTCCATATTTTACATACTGAACATAGTTCAGGCCAAGAGTTCTCAATCTTGAACTTTCTATAGAGACTAATTGACTTTTTATTTGACCTTTTGAACATCTTTCCTAATTGACTCCTTCTGATCTCTCATCAACCATACAGTAGTCCATATTTGACATGCTGAAAATATCTCAGCCGAAAGAGGCCTTGATCTTGAATTTTCTATACTAACTAATTGAGGCCTTCTGATTTCTCATCTATCATACGGTAGTCCATATTTTACATACTGAACATATTTCAGGCCAAGAGTTATCAATCTTGAAGTTTCTATACAGACTAAAAAAGGTCTTTTGATATCTTATCAACCCTACGGTAGTCCATACTAAACATATTTCATGCCAAGAGTTCTCAATCTTGAACTTTCTATAGAGACAAACTGACTCCTTATTTGACCTTTTGAACATCTTTCCTAATTGACTCCTTCTGATGTCTCATCAACCATACAGTAGTCCATATTTTACATACTGAACATATTTCAAGCCAAGAGTTCTCAATCTTGAACTTTCTATAGAGAATAACTGACTCCTTATTTGACCTTTTGAACATATTTCCCTATTCACTCCTTCTGATCTCTCATCAACCATGCAGTAGTCCATATTCCATATACTGAAAATATTTCAAGCAAAAAGAGGTCTTGATCTTGAATTTTCTATACTGACTAAGTGAGGCCTTCTGATTTCTCATCAACCATACAGTAGTCCATATTTAACATACTGAACATATTTCAGGCGAAAGAGGCTTTGATCTTGAATTTTCTATACAGACTAAGTGAGGCCTTCTGATTTCTCATCTATCATACGGTAGTCCATATTTTACATACTGAACATATTTCAGGCCAAGAGTTCTCAATCTTGAACTTTCTATAGAGACTAATTGACTTTTTATTTGACCTTTTGAACATCTTTCCTAATTGACTCCTTCTGATCTCTCATCAACCATACAGTAGTCCATATTTGACATACTGAACATATTTCAGGCGAAAGAGGCTTTAATCTTGAATTTTCTATACAGACTAATTGAGGCCTTCTGATTTCTCACCAATCATACGGTAGTCCATATTTTACATACTGAACATATTTCAGGCCAAAGAGTCCTTGATTTTGAATTTTCTATACTGACTAATTGAGGCCTTCTGATTTCTCATCTATCATACGGTAGTCCATATTTTACATACTGAACATATTTCAGGCCAAGAGTTCTCAATCTTGAAGTTTCTATACAGACTAAAAGAGGTCTTTTGATGTCTCATCAACCATACGGTAGTGCATACTAAACATATTTCAGTCCAAGGAGTTCTCAGTCTTGAACTTTCTATAGAGACAAACTGACTCCTTATTTGACCTTTTGAACATCTTTCCTAATTGACTCCTTCTGATGTCTCATCAACCATACAGTAGTCCATATTTTACATACTGAACATATTTCAGGTCAAGAGTTCTTAATCTTGAAGTTTCTATACAGACTAAAAGAGGTCTTTTGATGTCTCATCAACCCTACGGTAGTCCATACTAAACATATTTCAGTCCAAGGAGTTCTCAATCTTGAACTTTCTATAGAGACTAATTGACTTTTTTTTTGACCTTTTGAACATCTTTCCTCATTGACTCCTTCTGATCTCTCATCAACCATACAGTAGTCCATATTTGACATATTGAAAATATTTCAGGCGAAAGAGGCCTTGATCTTGAATTTTCTATACAGACTAATTGAGGCCTTCTGATTTCTCATCTATCATACGGTAGTCCATATTTTACATACTGAACATATTTCAGGCCAAGAGTTCTCAATCTTTAACTTTCTATAGAGACAAACTGACTCCTTATTTGACCTTTTGAACATCTTTCCTAATTGGCTCCTTCTGATGTCTCATCAACCATACAGTAGTCCATATTTGACATACTGAAAATATTTTAAGCCAAAAGAAGCCTTGATCTTGAACTTTCTATACAGACTAATTGAGGTTTTTTGATGTCTCATCAACCATACAGTAGTCCATATTTGATATACTGAAAATATTTCAAGCAAAAAGAGGTCTTGATCTTAAATTTTCTATACTGACTAAGTGAGGCCTTCTGATTTCTCATCTATCATACGGTAGTCCATATTTTACATACTGAACATATTTCAGGCCAAGAGTTCTCAATCTTAAACTTTGTATAGATACTAATTGACTCCTTATTTGACCTTTTGAAAATATTTCCTAACTGACTTCTTCTTATCTCTCATCAACCATGCAGTAGTCCATATTTGACATACTGAAAATATTTCAAGCCAAAAGAGGACTTGATCTTGAATTTTCTATACAGACTAATTGAGGCCTTCTGATTTCTCACCAACCATACGGTAGTCCATATTTTACATACTGAACATATTTCAGGCCAAGAGTTCTCAATCTTGAAGTTTCTATACAGACTAAAAGAGGTCTTTTGATGTCTCATCAACCATACGGTAGTCCATACTAAAAATATTTCAGTCCAAGGAGTTCTCAGTCTTGAACTTTCTATAGAGACAAACTGACTCCTTATTTGACCTTTTGAACATCTTTCCTAATTGACTCCTTCTGATGTCTCATCAACCATACAGTAGTCCATATTTTACATACTGAACATATTTCAGGTCAAGAGTTCTTAATCTTGAAGTTTCTATACAGACTAAAAGAGGTCTTTTGATGTCTCATCTATCATACGGTAGTCCATATTTTACATACTGAACATATTTCAGGCCAAGAGTTCTCAATCTTGTACTTTCTAAAGAGACCAATTGACTCCTTATTTGACCTCTTGAACATCTTTCCTAATTGACTCCTTCTGATCTCTCATCAACCATACAGTAGTCCATATTTGACATACTGAAAATATTTCAGGCGAAAGAGGCCTTGATCTTGAATTTTCTATACAGACTAATTGAGGCCTTCTGATTTCTCATCTATCATACGGTAGTCCATATTTTACATACTAAACATATTTCAGGCCAAGAGTTCTCAATCTTGAACTTTCTATAGAGACAAACTGACTCCTTATTTGACCTTTTGAACATCTTTCCTAATTGACTCCTTCTGATGTCTCATCAACCATACAGTAGTCCATATTTTACATACTGAACATATTTCAAGCCAAGAGTTCTCAATCTTGAACTTTCTATAGAGAATAACTGACTCCTTATTTGACCTTTTGAACATATTTCCCTATTCACTCCTTCTGATCTCTCATCAACCATGCAGTAGTCCATATTCCATATACTGAAAATATTTCAAGCAAAAAGAGGTCTTGATCTTGAATTTTCTATACTGACTAAGTGAGGCCTTCTGATTTCTCATCTATCATACGGTAGTCCATATTTTACATACTGAACATATTTCAGGCCAAGAGTTCTCAATCTTGAACTTTCTATAGAGACTAATTGACTTTTTATTTGACCTTTTGAACATCTTTCCTAATTGACTCCTTCTGATCTCTCATCAACCATACAGTAGTCCATATTTAACATACTGAACATATTTCAGGCGAAAGAGGCTTTAATCTTGAATTTTCTATACAGACTAATTGAGGCCCTCTGATTTCTCACCAATCATACGGTAGTCCATATTTTACATACTGAATATATTTCAGGCCAAAGAGTCCTTGATCTTGAATTTTCTATACTGACTAATTGAGGCCTTCTGATTTCTCATCTATCATACGGTAGTCCATATTTTACATACTGAACATATTTCAGGCCAAGAGTTCTCAATCTTGAAGTTTCTATACAGACTAAAAAAGGTCTTTTGATGTCTCATCAACCCTACGGTAGTCCATACTAAACATATTTCAGTCCAAGGAGTTCTCAATCTTGAACTTTCTAAAGAGACCAATTGACTCCTTATTTGACCTTTTGAACATCTTTCCTAATTGACTCCTTCTGATCTCTCATCAACCATACAGTAGTCCATATTTGACATATTGAAAATATTTCAGGCGAAAGAGGCCTTGATCTTGAATTTTCTATACAGACTAATTGAGGTCTTTTGATGTCTCATCAACCATACAGTAGTCCATATTTGATATACTGAAAATATTTCAAGCAAAAAGATGTCTTGATCTTGAATTTTCTATACTGACAAAGTGAGGCCATCTGATTTCTCATCTATCATACATTAGTCCATATTTTACATACTGAACATATTTCAAGCCAAGAGTTCTCAATCTTGAACTTTCTATAGAGAATAACTGACTCCTTATTTGACCTTTTGAACATATTTCCCTATTCACTCCTTCTGATCTCTCATCAACCATGCAGTAGTCCATATTCGATATACTGAAAATATTTCAAGCAAAAAGAGGTCTTGATCTTGAATATTCTATACTGACTAAGTGAGGCCTTCTGATTTCTCATCTATGATACGGTAGTCCATATTTTACATACTGAACATATTTCAGGCCAAGAGTTCTCAATCTTGAACTTTCTATGGAGACAAACTGACTCCTTATTTGACCTTTTGAACATCTTTCCTAATTGACTCCTTCTGATGTCTCATCAACCATACAGTGGTCCATATTTGACATACTGAAAATATTTCAGGCGAAAGAGGCTTTGATCTTGAATTTTCTATACAGACTAATTAAAGCCTTCTGATTTCTCACCAATCATACAGTAGTCCATATTTTACATACTGAACATATTTCAAGCCAAGAGTTCTCAATCTTGAACTTTCTATAGAGAATAACTGACTCCTTATTTGACCTTTTGAACATATTTCCCTATTCACTCCTTCTGATCTCTCATCAACCATGCAGTAGTCCATATTCGATATACTGAAAATATTTAAAGCAAAAAGAGGTCTTGATCTTGAATATTCTATACTGACTAAGTGAGGCCTTCTGATTTCTCATCTATGTTAAGGTAGTCCATATTTTACATACTGAACATATTTCAGGCCAAGAGTTCTCAATCTTGAACTTTCTATAGAGACTAATTGACTTTTTATTTGACCTTTTGAACATCTTTTCTAATTGACTCCTTCTGATCTCTCATCAACCATACAGTAGTCCATATTTGACATACTGAACATATTTCAGGCGAAAGAGGCTTTGATCTTGAATTTTCTATACAGACTAATTGAGGCCTTCTGATTTCTCACCAATCATACGGTAGTCCATATTTTACATACTGAATATATTTCAGGCCAAAGAGTCCTTGATCTTGAATTTTCTATACTGACTAATTGAGGCCTTCTGATTTCTCATCTATCATAAGGTAGTCCATATTTTACATACTGAACATATTTCAGGCCAAGAGTTCTCAATCTTGAAGTTTCTATATAGACTAAAAAAGGTCTTTTGATGTCTCATCAACCCTACGGTAGTCCATATTAAACATATTTCAGTCCAAGGAGCTCTCAATCTTGAACTTTCTAAAGAGACCAATTGACTCCTTATTTGACCTTTTGAACATCTTTCCTAATTGACTCCTTCTGATCTCTCATCAACCATACAGAAGTCCATATTTGACATATTGAAAATATTTCAGGCGAAAGAGGCCTTGATCTTGAATTTTCTATACAGACTAATTGAGGTCTTTTGATGTCTCATCAACCATACAGTAGTCCATATTTGATATACTGAAAATATTTCAAGCAAAAAGATGTCTTGATCTTGAATTTTCTATACTGACAAAGTGAGGCCATCTGATTTCTCATCTATGTTACGGTAGTCCATATTTTACATACTGAACATATTTCAGGCCAAGAGTTCTCAATCTTGAAGTTTCTATACAGACTAAAAAAGGTCTTTTGATGTCTCATCAACCACACGGTAGTCCATACTAAACATATTTCAGTCCAAGGAGTTCTCAATCTTGAACCTTCTATAGAGACTAATTGACTTTTTATTTGACCTTTTGAACATCTTTCCTAATTGACTCCTTCTGATCTCTCATCAACCATACAGTAGTCCATATTTGACATATTGAAAATATTTCAGGCGAAAGAGGCCTTGATCTTGAATTTTCTATACAGAATAATTGAGGCCTTCTGATTTCTCATCTATCATACGGTAGTCCATATTTTACATACTGAACATATTTCAGGCCAAGAGTTCTCAATCTTGAACTTTCTATACAGACTAAAAAAGGTCTTTTGATGTCTTATCAACCCTACGGTAGTCCATACTAAACATATTTCAGTCCAAGGAGTTCTCAATCTTGTACTTTCTAAAGAGACCAATTGACTCCTTATTTGACCTCTTAAACATCTTTCCTAATTGACTCCTTCTGATCTCTCATCAACCATACAGTAGTCCATATTTGACATACTGAAAATATTTCAGGCGAAAGAGGCCTTGATCTTGAATTTTCTATACAGACTAATTGAGGCCTTCTGATTTCTCATCTATCATACGGTAGTCCATATTTTACATACTGAACATATTTCAGGCCAAGAGTTCTCAATCTTGAAGTTTCTATACAGACTAAAAAAGGTCTTTTGATGTCTTATCAACCCTACGGTAGTCCATACTAAACATATTTCAGTCCAAGGAGTTCTCAATCTTGTACTTTCTAAAGACACCAATTGACTCCTTATTTGACCTCTTAAACATCTTTCCTAATTGACTCCTTCTGATCTCTCATCAACCATACAGTGGTCCATATTTGACATACTGAAAATATTTCAAGCCAAAAGAAGCCTTGATCTTGAACTTTCTATACAGACTAATTGAGGTCTTTTGATGTCTCATCAACCATACAGTAGTCCATATTTGATATACTGAAAATATTTCAAGCAAAAAGATGTCTTGATCTTGAATTTTCTATACTGACAAAGTGAGGCCATCTGATTTCTCATCTATCATACGGTAGTCCATATTTTACATACTGAACATATTTCAGGCCAAGAGTTCTCAATCTTGAAGTTTCTATACAGACTAAAAAAGGTCTTTTGATGTCTCATCAACCCTACGGTAGTCCATACTAAACATATTTCAGTCCAAGGAGTTCTCAATCTTGAACTTTCTAAAGAGACCAATTGACTCCTTATTTGACCTTTTGAACATCTTTCCTAATTGACTCCTTCTGATCTCTCATCAACCATACAGTAGTCCATATTTTACATACTGAACATATTTCAGGCCAAGAGTTCTCAATCTTGTACTTTCTAAAGAGACCAATTGACTCCTTATTTGACCTCTTGAACATCTTTCCTAATTGACTCCTTCTGATCTCTCATCAACCATACAGTAGTCCATATTTGACATACTGAAAATATTTCAGGCGAAAGAGGCCTTGATCTTGAATTTTCTATACAGACTAATTGAGGCCTTCTGATTTCTCATCTATCATACGGTAGTCCATATTTTACATACTAAACATATTTCAGGCCAAGAGTTCTCAATCTTGAACTTTCTATAGAGACAAACTGACTCCTTATTTGACCTTTTGAACATCTTTCCTAATTGACTCCTTCTGATGTCTCATCAACCATACAGTAGTCCATATTTTACATACTGAACATATTTCAAGCCAAGAGTTCTCAATCTTGAACTTTCTATAGAGAATAACTGACTCCTTATTTGACCTTTTGAACATATTTCCCTATTCACTCCTTCTGATCTCTCATCAACCATGCAGTAGTCTATATTCCATATACTGAAAATATTTCAAGCAAAAAGAGGTCTTGATCTTGAATTTTCTATACTGACTAAGTGAGGCCTTCTGATTTCTCATCTATCATACGGTAGTCCATATTTTACATACTGAACATATTTCAGGCCAAGAGTTCTCAATCTTGAACTTTCTATAGAGACTAATTGACTTTTTATTTGACCTTTTGAACATCTTTCCTAATTGACTCCTTCTGATCTCTCATCAACCATACAGTAGTCCATATTTAACATACTGAACATATTTCAGGCGAAAGAGGCTTTAATCTTGAATTTTCTATACAGACTAATTGAGGCCTTCTGATTTCTCACCAATCATACGGTAGTCCATATTTTACATACTGAATATATTTCAGGCCAAAGAGTCCTTGATGTTGAATTTTCTATACTGACTAATTGAGGCCTTCTGATTTCTCATCTATCATACGGTAGTCCATATTTTACATACTGAACATATTTCAGGCCAAGAGTTCTCAATCTTGAAGTTTCTATACAGACTAAAAAAGGTCTTTTGATGTCTCATCAACCCTACGGTAGTCCATACTAAACATATTTCAGTCCAAGGAGTTCTCAATCTTGAACTTTCTAAAGAGACCAATTGACTCCTTATTTGACCTTTTGAACATCTTTCCTAATTGACTCCTTCTGATCTCTCATCAACCATACAGTAGTCCATATTTGACATATTGAAAATATTTCAGGCGAAAGAGGCCTTGATCTTGAATTTTCTATACAGACTAATTGAGGCCTTCTGATTTCTCATCTATCAGACGGTAGTCCATATTTTACATACTGAACATATTTCAGGCCAAGAGTTCTCAATCTTGAACTTTCTATAGAGACAAACTGACTCCTTATTTGACCTTTTGAAAATCTTTCCTAATTGACTCCTTCTGATGTCTCATCAACCATACAGTAGTCCATATTTGACATACTGAAAATATTTCAAGCCAAAAGAAGCCTTGATCTTGAACTTTCTATACAGACTAATTGAGGTTTTTTGATGTCTCATCAACCATACAGTAGTCCATATTTTACATACTGAACATATTTCAGGTCAAGAGTTCTTAATCTTGAAGTTTCTATACAGACTAAAAGAGGTCTTTTGATGTCTCATCTATCATACGGTAGTCCATATTTTACATACTGAACATATTTCAGGCCAAGAGTTCTCAATCTTGAACTTTCTATAGTGACTAATTGACTTTTTATTTGACCTTTTGAACATCTTTCCTAATTGACTCCTTCTGATCTCTCATCAACCATACAGTAGTCCATATTTGACATGCTGAAAATATCTCAGCCGAAAGAGGCCTTGATCTTGAATTTTCTATACTAACTAATTGAGGCCTTCTGATTTCTCATCTATCATACGGTAGTCCATATTTTACATACTGAACATATTTCAGGCCAAGAGTTCTCAATCTTGAACTTTCTATAGAGACAAACTGACTCCTTATTTGACCTTTTGAACATCTTTCCTAATTGACTCCTTCTGATGTCTCATCAACCATACAGTGGTCCATATTTGACATACTGAAAATATTTCAGGCGAAAGAGGCTTTGATCTTGAATTTTCTATACAGACTAATTAAAGCCTTCTGATTTCTCACCAATCATACAGTAGTCCATATTTTACATACTGAACATATTTCAAGCCAAGAGTTCTCAATCTTGAACTTTCTATAGAGAATAACTGACTCCTTATTTGACCTTTTGAACATATTTCCCTATTCACTCCTTCTGTTCTCTCATCAACCATGCAGTAGTCCATATTCGATATACTGAAAATATTTAAAGCAAAAAGAGGTCTTGATCTTGAATATTCTATACTGACTAAGTGAGGCCTTCTGATTTCACATCTATGATACGGTAGTCCATATTTTACATACTGAACATATTTCAGGCCAAGAGTTCTCAATCTTGAACTTTCTATAGAGACTAATTGACTTTTTATTTGACCTTTTGAACATCTTTTCTAATTGACTCCTTCTGATCTCTCATCAACCATACAGTAGTCCATATTTGACATACTGAAAATATTTCAAGCCAAAAGAAGCCTTGATCTTGAACTTTCTATACAGACTAATTGAGGTCTTTTGATGTCTCATCAACCATACAGTAGTCCATATTTGATATACTAAAAATATTTCAAGCAAAAAGATGTCTTGATCTTGAATTTTCTATACTGACAAAGTGAGGCCATCTGATTTCTCATCTATCATACGGTAGTCCATATTTTACATACTGAACATATTTCAGGCCAAGAGTTCTCAATCTTGAAGTTTCTATACAGACTAAAAAAGGTCTTTTGATGTCTCATCAACCCTACGGTAGTCCATACTAAACATATTTCAGTCCAAGGAGTTCTCAATCTTGAACTTTCTAAAGAGACCAATTGACTCCTTATTTGACCTTTTGAACATCTTTCCTAATTGACTCCTTCTGATCTCTCATCAACCATACAGTAGTCCATATTTGACATATTGAAAATATTTCAGGCGAAAGAGGCCTTGATCTTGAATTTTCTATACAGACTAATTGAGGCCTTCTGATTTCTCATCTATCATACGGTAGTCCATATTTTACATACTGAACATATTTCAGGCCAAGAGTTCTCAATCTTGTACTTTCTAAAGAGACCAATTGACTCCTTATTTGACCTCTTGAACATCTTTCCTAATTGACTCCTTCTGATCTCTCATCAACCATACAGTAGTCCATATTTGACATACTGAAAATATTTCAGGCGAAAGAGGCCTTGATCTTGAATTTTCTATACAGACTAATTGAGGCCTTCTGATTTCTCATCTATCATACGGTAGTCCATATTTTACATACTAAACATATTTCAGGCCAAGAGTTCTCAATCTTGAACTTTCTATAGAGACAAACTGACTCCTTATTTGACCTTTTGAACATCTTTCCTAATTGACTCCTTCTGATGTCTCATCAACCATACAGTAGTCCATATTTTACATACTGAACATATTTCAAGCCAAGAGTTCTCAATCTTGAACTTTCTATAGAGAATAACTGACTCCTTATTTGACCTTTTGAACATATTTCCCTATTCACTCCTTCTGATCTCTCATCAACCATGCAGTAGTCTATATTCCATATACTGAAAATATTTCAAGCAAAAAGAGGTCTTGATCTTGAATTTTCTATACTGACTAAGTCAAGTCAAGTCAAGTCAACTTTATTTATATAGCGCTTTTTACAATGCAGATTGTTTCAAAGCAGCTTCACAGTGTTAAACAGGAAAATAATGAACAGAATTTGATTCGGCTGTACAGCCGCTCTGGAGAAAACGGTGATGTCATCAGCTCATTTCAATTATCATATATATTCAAGTAATGTAGTTGATATAATTTAGTTTAGTAATTACATTTATTTGGATATTTATTTGAAAATTTTGTGTCCCCAACTGAGCAAGCCAGAGGCGACAGTGGCAAGGAACCAAAACTCCATCAGGTGTCCTAATGGAGAAAAATAAACCTTGGGAGAAACCAGGCTCAGTCGGGGTGCCAGTTCTCCTCTGGCCAATTAACAAACAGTGTATGTTTATTATTTTGGCAGCCTTATAGGTCAGAAGTAATATTAGATCGGATTATTCGAAAGATCGGAGGCATCACACCGGGTTTATTGAGGATGGCGTGTCAATTAAACAATTATTAAATAGGAATATTCGAAATATCGGAGTCATCACGCCGGAGATGGATCCATTGAGGATGCCATGTCGATGAGCAATTTCAGAGGGTAGACTAATTGACACGGTCTCTGCAGACACTTCAGGGATACGTTGGTAATGTCTGGGCGCTGGTCCACCATCTGATCTGGATACGGCCCGGATCCGGCTGACTGCAGTAAACCTCGGGATAAACAGAGAGACTAACATTAGCGTAGATGCCATTCCTCTTATGATGTAACGAGTACATCAGGTGTTATGGGAAGTGTTCCCGGTTCCGGCTGACCTAGTTAATGCAGCCTAACAATTTGAATAAAATATAAATTAAAATGTTTTATGTGTATGCCATAGTAAAGAGATGCGTTTTTAGTCTAGATTTAAACTGACAGAGTGTGTCTGCTTCCCGAACAATGCTAGGAAGGCTGTTCCAGAGTTTGGGTGCTAAATAGGAAAAGGATCGACCGCCTGCAGTTGATTTTGATATTCTAGGTATTATCAACTGGCCAGAGTTTTGAGACCGCAATAGACGTGATGGAGTATAATGCGTTAAGAGCTCGCTCAAGTACTGGGGAGCTAAACCATTTAGTGATTTGTAAGTAATTAGCAAGATTTTAAAATGTATGCGATGTTTAATAGGGAGCCAGTGCAGTGTTGACAGAACCGGGCTAATATGGTCATACTTCCTGGTTCTAGTAAGAACTCGAGCTGCTGCGTTTTGGACCAGCTGCAGTTTATTTATTAAGCGAGCAGGGCAACCACCCAGTAGAGCATTACAATAATCTAGCCTTGAGGTCATGAATGCATGAACTAACTGTTCAGCATTTTGCATTGAAAGCATATGCCGTAATTTAGATATATTTTTAAGATGGTAGAATGCAGTTTTACAGATGCTAGAAACGTGGCTTTCAAATGAGAGATTGGTATCAAAGAGCACACCCAGGTTCCTAACTGACGACGAGGACTTGACAGAGCAGCCATCAAGTGTTAGACAGTATTCTAGGTTACTACATGTGGAGTTTTTTTGTCCAATAATTAAAAATTCAGTTTTTTCTGAATTAAGTTGCAGGAAATTACTAGTCATCCAAGGCCACTAAGTGAGGCCTTCTGATTTCTCATCTATCATACGGTAGTCCATATTTTACATACTGAACATATTTCAGGCCAAGAGTTCTCAATCTTGAACTTTCTATAGAGACTAATTGACTTTTTATTTGACCTTTTGAACATCTTTCCTAATTGACTCCTTCTGATCTCTCATCAACCATACAGTAGTCCATATTTAACATACTGAACATATTTCAGGCGAAAGAGGCTTTAATCTTGAATTTTCTATACAGACTAATTGAGGCCTTCTGATTTCTCACCAATCATACGGTAGTCCATATTTTACATACTGAATATATTTCAGGCCAAAGAGTCCTTGATGTTGAATTTTCTATACTGACTAATTGAGGCCTTCTGATTTCTCATCTATCATACGGTAGTCCATATTTTACATACTGAACATATTTCAGGCCAAGAGTTCTCAATCTTGAAGTTTCTATACAGACTAAAAAAGGTCTTTTGATGTCTCATCAACCCTACGGTAGTCCATACTAAACATATTTCAGTCCAAGGAGTTCTCAATCTTGAACTTTCTAAAGAGACCAATTGACTCCTTATTTGACCTTTTGAACATCTTTCCTAATTGACTCCTTCTGATCTCTCATCAACCATACAGTAGTCCATATTTGACATATTGAAAATATTTCAGGCGAAAGAGGCCTTGATCTTGAATTTTCTATACAGACTAATTGAGGCCTTCTGATTTCTCATCTATCATACGGTAGTCCATATTTTACATACTGAACATATTTCAGGCCAAGAGTTCTCAATCTTGAAGTTTCTATACAGACTAAAAAAGGTCTTTTGATGTCTTATCAACCCTACGGTAGTCCATACTAAACATATTTCAGTCCAAGGAGTTCTCAATCTTGTACTTTCTAAAGACACCAATTGACTCCTTATTTGACCTCTTAAACATCTTTCCTAATTGACTCCTTCTGATCTCTCATCAACCATACAGTGGTCCATATTTGACATACTGAAAATATTTCAAGCCAAAAGAAGCCTTGATCTTGAACTTTCTATACAGACTAATTGAGGTCTTTTGATGTCTCATCAACCATACAGTAGTCCATATTTGATATACTGAAAATATTTCAAGCAAAAAGATGTCTTGATCTTGAATTTTCTATACTGACAAAGTGAGGCCATCTGATTTCTCATCTATCATACGGTAGTCCATATTTTACATACTGAACATATTTCAGGCCAAGAGTTCTCAATCTTGAAGTTTCTATACAGACTAAAAAAGGTCTTTTGATGTCTCATCAACCCTACGGTAGTCCATACTAAACATATTTCAGTCCAAGGAGTTCTCAATCTTGAACTTTCTAAAGAGACCAATTGACTCCTTATTTGACCTTTTGAACATCTTTCCTAATTGACTCCTTCTGATCTCTCATCAACCATACAGTAGTCCATATTTGACATATTGAAAATATTTCAGGCGAAAGAGGCCTTGATCTTGAATTTTCTATACAGACTAATTGAGGCCTTCTGATTTCTCATCTATCATACGGTAGTCCATATTTTACATACTGAACATATTTCAGGCCAAGAGTTCTCAATCTTGTACTTTCTAAAGAGACCAATTGACTCCTTATTTGACCTCTTGAACATCTTTCCTAATTGACTCCTTCTGATCTCTCATCAACCATACAGTAGTCCATATTTGACATACTGAAAATATTTCAGGCGAAAGAGGCCTTGATCTTGAATTTTCTATACAGACTAATTGAGGCCTTCTGATTTCTCATCTATCATACGGTAGTCCATATTTTACATACTAAACATATTTCAGGCCAAGAGTTCTCAATCTTGAACTTTCTATAGAGACAAACTGACTCCTTATTTGACCTTTTGAACATCTTTCCTAATTGACTCCTTCTGATGTCTCATCAACCATACAGTAGTCCATATTTTACATACTGAACATATTTCAAGCCAAGAGTTCTCAATCTTGAACTTTCTATAGAGAATAACTGACTCCTTATTTGACCTTTTGAACATATTTCCCTATTCACTCCTTCTGATCTCTCATCAACCATGCAGTAGTCTATATTCCATATACTGAAAATATTTCAAGCAAAAAGAGGTCTTGATCTTGAATTTTCTATACTGACTAAGTGAGGCCTTCTGATTTCTCATCTATCATACGGTAGTCCATATTTTACATACTGAACATATTTCAGGCCAAGAGTTCTCAATCTTGAACTTTCTATAGAGACTAATTGACTTTTTATTTGACCTTTTGAACATCTTTCCTAATTGACTCCTTCTGATCTCTCATCAACCATACAGTAGTCCATATTTAACATACTGAACATATTTCAGGCGAAAGAGGCTTTAATCTTGAATTTTCTATACAGACTAATTGAGGCCTTCTGATTTCTCACCAATCATACGGTAGTCCATATTTTACATACTGAATATATTTCAGGCCAAAGAGTCCTTGATGTTGAATTTTCTATACTGACTAATTGAGGCCTTCTGATTTCTCATCTATCATACGGTAGTCCATATTTTACATACTGAACATATTTCAGGCCAAGAGTTCTCAATCTTGAAGTTTCTATACAGACTAAAAAAGGTCTTTTGATGTCTCATCAACCCTACGGTAGTCCATACTAAACATATTTCAGTCCAAGGAGTTCTCAATCTTGAACTTTCTAAAGAGACCAATTGACTCCTTATTTGACCTTTTGAACATCTTTCCTAATTGACTCCTTCTGATCTCTCATCAACCATACAGTAGTCCATATTTGACATATTGAAAATATTTCAGGCGAAAGAGGCCTTGATCTTGAATTTTCTATACAGACTAATTGAGGCCTTCTGATTTCTCATCTATCATACGGTAGTCCATATTTTACATACTGAACATATTTCAGGCCAAGAGTTCTCAATCTTGAACTTTCTATAGAGACAAACTGACTCCTTATTTGACCTTTTGAAAATCTTTCCTAATTGACTCCTTCTGATGTCTCATCAACCATACAGTAGTCCATATTTGACATACTGAAAATATTTCAAGCCAAAAGAAGCCTTGATCTTGAACTTTCTATACAGACTAATTGAGGTTTTTTGATGTCTCATCAACCATACAGTAGTCCATATTTTACATACTGAACATATTTCAGGTCAAGAGTTCTTAATCTTGAAGTTTCTATACAGACTAAAAGAGGTCTTTTGATGTCTCATCTATCATACGGTAGTCCATATTTTACATACTGAACATATTTCAGGCCAAGAGTTCTCAATCTTGAACTTTCTATAGTGACTAATTGACTTTTTATTTGACCTTTTGAACATCTTTCCTAATTGACTCCTTCTGATCTCTCATCAACCATACAGTAGTCCATATTTGACATGCTGAAAATATCTCAGCCGAAAGAGGCCTTGATCTTGAATTTTCTATACTAACTAATTGAGGCCTTCTGATTTCTCATCTATCATACGGTAGTCCATATTTTACATACTGAACATATTTCAGGCCAAGAGTTCTCAATCTTGAACTTTCTATAGAGACAAACTGACTCCTTATTTGACCTTTTGAACATCTTTCCTAATTGACTCCTTCTGATGTCTCATCAACCATACAGTGGTCCATATTTGACATACTGAAAATATTTCAGGCGAAAGAGGCTTTGATCTTGAATTTTCTATACAGACTAATTAAAGCCTTCTGATTTCTCACCAATCATACAGTAGTCCATATTTTACATACTGAACATATTTCAAGCCAAGAGTTCTCAATCTTGAACTTTCTATAGAGAATAACTGACTCCTTATTTGACCTTTTGAACATATTTCCCTATTCACTCCTTCTGTTCTCTCATCAACCATGCAGTAGTCCATATTCGATATACTGAAAATATTTAAAGCAAAAAGAGGTCTTGATCTTGAATATTCTATACTGACTAAGTGAGGCCTTCTGATTTCACATCTATGATACGGTAGTCCATATTTTACATACTGAACATATTTCAGGCCAAGAGTTCTCAATCTTGAACTTTCTATAGAGACTAATTGACTTTTTATTTGACCTTTTGAACATCTTTTCTAATTGACTCCTTCTGATCTCTCATCAACCATACAGTAGTCCATATTTGACATACTGAACATATTTCAGGCGAAAGAGGCTTTGATCTTGAATTTTCTATACAGACTAATTGAGGCCTTCTGATTTCTCACCAATCATACAGTAGTCCATATTTTACATACTGAATATATTTCAGGCCAAAGAGTCCTTGATCTTGAATTTTCTATACTGACTAATTGAGGCCTTCTGATTTCTCATCTATCATAAGGTAGTCCATATTTTACATACTGAACATATTTCAGGCCAAGAGTTCTCAATCTTGAACTTTCTATAGAGACAAACTGACTCCTTATTTGACCTTTTGAAAATCTTTCCTAATTGACTCCTTCTGATGTCTCATCAACCATACAGTAGTCCATATTTGACATACTGAAAATATTTCAAGCCAAAAGAAGCCTTGATCTTGAACTTTCTATACAGACTAATTGAGGTTTTTTGATGTCTCATCAACCATACAGTAGTCCATATTTTACATACTGAACATATTTCAGGTCAAGAGTTCTTAATCTTGAAGTTTCTATACAGACTAAAAGAGGTCTTTTGATGTCTCATCTATCATACGGTAGTCCATATTTTACATACTGAACATATTTCAGGCCAAGAGTTCTCAATCTTGAACTTTCTATAGTGACTAATTGACTTTTTATTTGACCTTTTGAACATCTTTCCTAATTGACTCCTTCTGATCTCTCATCAACCATACAGTAGTCCATATTTGACATGCTGAAAATATCTCAGCCGAAAGAGGCCTTGATCTTGAATTTTCTATACTAACTAATTGAGGCCTTCTGATTTCTCATCTATCATACGGTAGTCCATATTTTACATACTGAACATATTTCAGGCCAAGAGTTCTCAATCTTGAACTTTCTATAGAGACAAACTGACTCCTTATTTGACCTTTTGAACATCTTTCCTAATTGACTCCTTCTGATGTCTCATCAACCATACAGTGGTCCATATTTGACATACTGAAAATATTTCAGGCGAAAGAGGCTTTGATCTTGAATTTTCTATACAGACTAATTAAAGCCTTCTGATTTCTCACCAATCATACAGTAGTCCATATTTTACATACTGAACATATTTCAAGCCAAGAGTTCTCAATCTTGAACTTTCTATAGAGAATAACTGACTCCTTATTTGACCTTTTGAACATATTTCCCTATTCACTCCTTCTGTTCTCTCATCAACCATGCAGTAGTCCATATTCGATATACTGAAAATATTTAAAGCAAAAAGAGGTCTTGATCTTGAATATTCTATACTGACTAAGTGAGGCCTTCTGATTTCACATCTATGATACGGTAGTCCATATTTTACATACTGAACATATTTCAGGCCAAGAGTTCTCAATCTTGAACTTTCTATAGAGACTAATTGACTTTTTATTTGACCTTTTGAACATCTTTTCTAATTGACTCCTTCTGATCTCTCATCAACCATACAGTAGTCCATATTTGACATACTGAACATATTTCAGGCGAAAGAGGCTTTGATCTTGAATTTTCTATACAGACTAATTGAGGCCTTCTGATTTCTCACCAATCATACAGTAGTCCATATTTTACATACTGAATATATTTCAGGCCAAAGAGTCCTTGATCTTGAATTTTCTATACTGACTAATTGAGGCCTTCTGATTTCTCATCTATCATAAGGTAGTCCATATTTTACATACTGAACATATTTCAGGCCAAGAGTTCTCAATCTTGAAGTTTCTATACAGACTAAAAAAGGTCTTTTGATGTCTCATCAACCCTACGGTAGTCCATACTAAACATATTTCAGTCCAAGGAGTTCTCAATCTTGAACTTTCTAAAGAGACCAATTGACTCCTTATTTGACCTTTTGAACATCTTTCCTAATTGACTCCTTCTGATCTCTCATCAACCATACAGTAGTCCATATTTGACATACTGAAAATATTTCAAGCCAAAAGAAGCCTTGATCTTGAACTTTCTATACAGACTAATTGAGGTCTTTTGATGTCTCATCAACCATACAGTAGTCCATATTTGATATACTGAAAATATTTCAAGCAAAAAGATGTCTTGATCTTGAATTTTCTATACTGACAAAGTGAGGCCATCTGATTTCTCATCTATCATACGGTAGTCCATATTTTACATACTGAACATATTTCAGGCCAAGAGTTCTCAATCTTGAAGTTTCTATACAGACTAAAAAAGGTCTTTTGATGTCTCATCAACCCTACGGTAGTCCATACTAAACATATTTCAGTCCAAGGAGTTCTCAATCTTGAACTTTCTAAAAAGACCAATTGACTCCTTATTTGACCTTTTGAACATCTTTCCTAATTGACTCCTTCTGATCTCTCATCAACCATACAGTAGTCCATATTTGACATATTGAAAATATTTCAGGCGAAAGAGGCCTTGATCTTGAATTTTCTATACAGACTAATTGAGGCCTTCTGATTTCTCATCTATCATACGGTAGTCCATATTTTACATACTGAACATATTTCAGGCCAAGAGTTCTCAATCTTGTACTTTCTAAAGAGACCAATTGACTCCTTATTTGACCTCTTGAACATCTTTCCTAATTGACTCCTTCTGATCTCTCATCAACCATACAGTAGTCCATATTTGACATACTGAAAATATTTCAGGCGAAAGAGGCCTTGATCTTGAATTTTCTATACAGACTAATTGAGGCCTTCTGATTTCTCATCTATCATACGGTAGTCCATATTTTACATACTAAACATATTTCAGGCCAAGAGTTCTCAATCTTGAACTTTCTATAGAGACAAACTGACTCCTTATTTGACCTTTTGAACATCTTTCCTAATTGACTCCTTCTGATGTCTCATCAACCATACAGTAGTCCATATTTTACATACTGAACATATTTCAAGCCAAGAGTTCTCAATCTTGAACTTTCTATAGAGAATAACTGACTCCTTATTTGACCTTTTGAACATATTTCCCTATTCACTCCTTCTGATCTCTCATCAACCATGCAGTAGTCTATATTCCATATACTGAAAATATTTCAAGCAAAAAGAGGTCTTGATCTTGAATTTTCTATACTGACTAAGTGAGGCCTTCTGATTTCTCATCTATCATACGGTAGTCCATATTTTACATACTGAACATATTTCAGGCCAAGAGTTCTCAATCTTGAACTTTCTATAGAGACTAATTGACTTTTTATTTGACCTTTTGAACATCTTTCCTAATTGACTCCTTCTGATCTCTCATCAACCATACAGTAGTCCATATTTAACATACTGAACATATTTCAGGCGAAAGAGGCTTTAATCTTGAATTTTCTATACAGACTAATTGAGGCCTTCTGATTTCTCACCAATCATATGGTAGTCCATATTTTACATACTGAATATATTTCAGGCCAAAGAGTCCTTGATGTTGAATTTTCTATACTGACTAATTGAGGCCTTCTGATTTCTCATCTATCATACGGTAGTCCATATTTTACATACTGAACATATTTCAGGCCAAGAGTTCTCAATCTTGAAGTTTCTATACAGACTAAAAAAGGTCTTTTGATGTCTCATCAACCCTACGGTAGTCCATACTAAACATATTTCAGTCCAAGGAGTTCTCAATCTTGAACTTTCTAAAGAGACCAATTGACTCCTTATTTGACCTTTTGAACATCTTTCCTAATTGACTCCTTCTGATCTCTCATCAACCATACAGTAGTCCATATTTGACATATTGAAAATATTTCAGGCGAAAGAGGCCTTGATCTTGAATTTTCTATACAGACTAATTGAGGCCTTCTGATTTCTCATCTATCATACGGTAGTCCATATTTTACATACTGAACATATTTCAGGCCAAGAGTTCTCAATCTTGAACTTTCTATAGAGACAAACTGACTCCTTATTTGACCTTTTGAACATCTTTCCTAATTGACTCCTTCTGATGTCTCATCAACCATACAGTAGTCCATATTTGACATACTGAAAATATTTCAAGCCAAAAGAAGCCTTGATCTTGAACTTTCTATACAGACTAATTGAGGTTTTTTGATGTCTCATCAACCATACAGTAGTCCATATTTTACATACTGAACATATTTCAGGTCAAGAGTTCTTAATCTTGAAGTTTCTATACAGACTAAAAGAGGTCTTTTGATGTCTCATCTATCATACGGTAGTCCATATTTTACATACTGAACATATTTCAGGCCAAGAGTTCTCAATCTTGAACTTTCTATAGTGACTAATTGACTTTTTATTTGACCTTTTGAACATCTTTCCTAATTGACTCCTTCTGATCTCTCATCAACCATACAGTAGTCCATATTTGACATGCTGAAAATATCTCAGCCGAAAGAGGCCTTGATCTTGAATTTTCTATACTAACTAATTGAGGCCTTCTGATTTCTCATCTATCATACGGTAGTCCATATTTTACATACTGAACATATTTCAGGCCAAGAGTTCTCAATCTTGAACTTTCTATAGAGACAAACTGACTCCTTATTTGACCTTTTGAACATCTTTCCTAATTGACTCCTTCTGATGTCTCATCAACCATACAGTGGTCCATATTTGACATACTGAAAATATTTCAGGCGAAAGAGGCTTTGATCTTGAATTTTCTATACAGACTAATTAAAGCCTTCTGATTTCTCACCAATCATACAGTAGTCCATATTTTACATACTGAACATATTTCAAGCCAAGAGTTCTCAATCTTGAACTTTCTATAGAGAATAACTGACTCCTTATTTGACCTTTTGAACATATTTCCCTATTCACTCCTTCTGTTCTCTCATCAACCATGCAGTAGTCCATATTCGATATACTGAAAATATTTAAAGCAAAAAGAGGTCTTGATCTTGAATATTCTATACTGACTAAGTGAGGCCTTCTGATTTCACATCTATGATACGGTAGTCCATATTTTACATACTGAACATATTTCAGGCCAAGAGTTCTCAATCTTGAACTTTCTATAGAGACTAATTGACTTTTTATTTGACCTTTTGAACATCTTTTCTAATTGACTCCTTCTGATCTCTCATCAACCATGCAGTAGTCCATATTCGATATACTGAAAATATTTAAAGCAAAAAGAGGTCTTGATCTTGAATATTCTATACTGACTAAGTGAGGCCTTCTGATTTCACATCTATGATACGGTAGTCCATATTTTACATACTGAACATATTTCAGGCCAAGAGTTCTCAATCTTGAACTTTCTATAGAGACTAATTGACTTTTTATTTGACCTTTTGAACATCTTTTCTAATTGACTCCTTCTGATCTCTTATCAACCATACAGTAGTCCATATTTGACATACTGAACATATTTCAGGCGAAAGAGGCTTTGATCTTGAATTTTCTATACAGACTAATTGAGGCCTTCTGATTTCTCACCAATCATACAGTAGTCCATATTTTACATACTGAATATATTTCAGGCCAAAGAGTCCTTGATCTTGAATTTTCTATACTGACTAATTGAGGCCTTCTGATTTCTCATCTATCATAAGGTAGTCCATATTTTACATACTGAACATATTTCAGGCCAAGAGTTCTCAATCTTGAAGTTTCTATACAGACTAAAAAAGGTCTTTTGATGTCTCATCAACCCTACGGTAGTCCATACTAAACATATTTCAGTCCAAGGAGTTCTCAATCTTGAACTTTCTAAAGAGACCAATTGACTCCTTATTTGACCTTTTGAACATCTTTCCTAATTGACTCCTTCTGATCTCTCATCAACCATACAGTAGTCCATATTTGACATACTGAAAATATTTCAAGCCAAAAGAAGCCTTGATCTTGAACTTTCTATACAGACTAATTGAGGTCTTTTGATGTCTCATCAACCATACAGTAGTCCATATTTGATATACTGAAAATATTTCAAGCAAAAAGATGTCTTGATCTTGAATTTTCTATACTGACAAAGTGAGGCCATCTGATTTCTCATCTATCATACGGTAGTCCATATTTTACATACTGAACATATTTCAGGCCAAGAGTTCTCAATCTTGAAGTTTCTATACAGACTAAAAAAGGTCTTTTGATGTCTCATCAACCCTACGGTAGTCCATACTAAACATATTTCAGTCCAAGGAGTTCTCAATCTTGAACTTTCTAAAGAGACCAATTGACTCCTTATTTGACCTTTTGAACATCTTTCCTAATTGACTCCTTCTGATCTCTCATCAACCATACAGTAGTCCATATTTGACATATTGAAAATATTTCAGGCGAAAGAGGCCTTGATCTTGAATTTTCTATACAGACTAATTGAGGCCTTCTGATTTCTCATCTATCATACGGTAGTCCATATTTTACATACTGAACATATTTCAGGCCAAGAGTTCTCAATCTTGTACTTTCTAAAGAGACCAATTGACTCCTTATTTGACCTCTTGAACATCTTTCCTAATTGACTCCTTCTGATCTCTCATCAACCATACAGTAGTCGATATTTGACATACTGAAAATATTTCAGGCGAAAGAGGCCTTGATCTTGAATTTTCTATACAGACTAATTGAGGCCTTCTGATTTCTCATCTATCATACGGTAGTCCATATTTTACATACTAAACATATTTCAGGCCAAGAGTTCTCAATCTTGAACTTTCTATAGAGACAAACTGACTCCTTATTTGACCTTTTGAACATCTTTCCTAATTGACTCCTTCTGATGTCTCATCAACCATACAGTAGTCCATATTTTACATACTGAACATATTTCAAGCCAAGAGTTCTCAATCTTGAACTTTCTATAGAGAATAACTGACTCCTTATTTGACCTTTTGAACATATTTCCATATTCACTCCTTCTGATCTCTCATCAACCATGCAGTAGTCTATATTCCATATACTGAAAATATTTCAAGCAAAAAGAGGTCTTGATCTTGAATTTTTTATACTGACTAAGTGAGGCCTTCTGATTTCTCATCTATCATACGGTAGTCCATATTTTACATACTGAACATATTTCAGGCCAAGAGTTCTCAATCTTGAACTTTCTATAGAGACTAATTGACTTTTTATTTGACCTTTTGAACATCTTTCCTAATTGACTCCTTCTGATCTCTCATCAACCATACAGTAGTCCATATTTAACATACTGAACATATTTCAGGCGAAAGAGGCTTTAATCTTGAATTTTCTATACAGACTAATTGAGGCCTTCTGATTTCTCACCAATCATACGGTAGTCCATATTTTACATACTGAATATATTTCAGGCCAAAGAGTCCTTGATGTTGAATTTTCTATACTGACTAATTGAGGCCTTCTGATTTCTCATCTATCATACGGTAGTCCATATTTTACATACTGAACATATTTCAGGCCAAGAGTTCTCAATCTTGAAGTTTCTATACAGACTAAAAAAGGTCTTTTGATGTCTCATCAACCCTACGGTAGTCCATACTAAACATATTTCAGTCCAAGGAGTTCTCAATCTTGAACTTTCTAAAGAGACCAATTGACTCCTTATTTGACCTTTTGAACATCTTTCCTAATTGACTCCTTCTGATCTCTCATCAACCATACAGTAGTCCATATTTGACATATTGAAAATATTTCAGGCGAAAGAGGCCTTGATCTTGAATTTTCTATACAGACTAATTGAGGCCTTCTGATTTCTCATCTATCATACGGTAGTCCATATTTTACATACTGAACATATTTCAGGCCAAGAGTTCTCAATCTTGAACTTTCTATAGAGACAAACTGACTCCTTATTTGACCTTTTGAACATCTTTCCTAATTGACTCCTTCTGATGTCTCATCAACCATACAGTAGTCCATATTTGACATACTGAAAATATTTCAAGCCAAAAGAAGCCTTGATCTTGAACTTTCTATACAGACTAATTGAGGTTTTTTGATGTCTCATCAACCATACAGTAGTCCATATTTTACATACTGAACATATTTCAGGTCAAGAGTTCTTAATCTTGAAGTTTCTATACAGACTAAAAGAGGTCTTTTGATGTCTCATCTATCATACGGTAGTCCATATTTTACATACTGAACATATTTCAGGCCAAGAGTTCTCAATCTTGAACTTTCTATAGTGACTAATTGACTTTTTATTTGACCTTTTGAACATCTTTCCTAATTGACTCCTTCTGATCTCTCATCAACCATACAGTAGTCCATATTTGACATGCTGAAAATATCTCAGCCGAAAGAGGCCTTGATCTTGAATTTTCTATACTAACTAATTGAGGCCTTCTGATTTCTCATCTATCATACGGTAGTCCATATTTTACATACTGAACATATTTCAGGCCAAGAGTTCTCAATCTTGAACTTTCTATAGAGACAAACTGACTCCTTATTTGACCTTTTGAACATCTTTCCTAATTGACTCCTTCTGATGTCTCATCAACCATACAGTGGTCCATATTTGACATACTGAAAATATTTCAGGCGAAAGAGGCTTTGATCTTGAATTTTCTATACAGACTAATTAAAGCCTTCTGATTTCTCACCAATCATACAGTAGTCCATATTTTACATACTGAACATATTTCAAGCCAAGAGTTCTCAATCTTGAACTTTCTATAGAGAATAACTGACTCCTTATTTGACCTTTTGAACATATTTCCCTATTCACTCCTTCTGATCTCTCATCAACCATGCAGTAGTCTATATTCCATATACTGAAAATATTTCAAGCAAAAAGAGGTCTTGATCTTGAATTTTTTATACTGACTAAGTGAGGCCTTCTGATTTCTCATCTATCATACGGTAGTCCATATTTTACATACTGAACATATTTCAGGCCAAGAGTTCTCAATCTTGAACTTTCTATAGAGACTAATTGACTTTTTATTTGACCTTTTGAACATCTTTCCTAATTGACTCCTTCTGATCTCTCATCAACCATACAGTAGTCCATATTTAACATACTGAACATATTTCAGGCGAAAGAGGCTTTAATCTTGAATTTTCTATACAGACTAATTGAGGCCTTCTGATTTCTCACCAATCATACGGTAGTCCATATTTTACATACTGAATATATTTCAGGCCAAAGAGTCCTTGATGTTGAATTTTCTATACTGACTAATTGAGGCCTTCTGATTTCTCATCTATCATACGGTAGTCCATATTTTACATACTGAACATATTTCAGGCCAAGAGTTCTCAATCTTGAAGTTTCTATACAGACTAAAAAAGGTCTTTTGATGTCTCATCAACCCTACGGTAGTCCATACTAAACATATTTCAGTCCAAGGAGTTCTCAATCTTGAACTTTCTAAAGAGACCAATTGACTCCTTATTTGACCTTTTGAACATCTTTCCTAATTGACTCCTTCTGATCTCTCATCAACCATACAGTAGTCCATATTTGACATATTGAAAATATTTCAGGCGAAAGAGGCCTTGATCTTGAATTTTCTATACAGACTAATTGAGGCCTTCTGATTTCTCATCTATCATACGGTAGTCCATATTTTACATACTGAACATATTTCAGGCCAAGAGTTCTCAATCTTGAACTTTCTATAGAGACAAACTGACTCCTTATTTGACCTTTTGAACATCTTTCCTAATTGACTCCTTCTGATGTCTCATCAACCATACAGTAGTCCATATTTGACATACTGAAAATATTTCAAGCCAAAAGAAGCCTTGATCTTGAACTTTCTATACAGACTAATTGAGGTTTTTTGATGTCTCATCAACCATACAGTAGTCCATATTTTACATACTGAACATATTTCAGGTCAAGAGTTCTTAATCTTGAAGTTTCTATACAGACTAAAAGAGGTCTTTTGATGTCTCATCTATCATACGGTAGTCCATATTTTACATACTGAACATATTTCAGGCCAAGAGTTCTCAATCTTGAACTTTCTATAGTGACTAATTGACTTTTTATTTGACCTTTTGAACATCTTTCCTAATTGACTCCTTCTGATCTCTCATCAACCATACAGTAGTCCATATTTGACATGCTGAAAATATCTCAGCCGAAAGAGGCCTTGATCTTGAATTTTCTATACTAACTAATTGAGGCCTTCTGATTTCTCATCTATCATACGGTAGTCCATATTTTACATACTGAACATATTTCAGGCCAAGAGTTCTCAATCTTGAACTTTCTATAGAGACAAACTGACTCCTTATTTGACCTTTTGAACATCTTTCCTAATTGACTCCTTCTGATGTCTCATCAACCATACAGTGGTCCATATTTGACATACTGAAAATATTTCAGGCGAAAGAGGCTTTGATCTTGAATTTTCTATACAGACTAATTAAAGCCTTCTGATTTCTCACCAATCATACAGTAGTCCATATTTTACATACTGAACATATTTCAAGCCAAGAGTTCTCAATCTTGAACTTTCTATAGAGAATAACTGACTCCTTATTTGACCTTTTGAACATATTTCCCTATTCACTCCTTCTGTTCTCTCATCAACCATGCAGTAGTCCATATTCGATATACTGAAAATATTTAAAGCAAAAAGAGGTCTTGATCTTGAATATTCTATACTGACTAAGTGAGGCCTTCTGATTTCACATCTATGATACGGTAGTCCATATTTTACATACTGAACATATTTCAGGCCAAGAGTTCTCAATCTTGAACTTTCTATAGAGACTAATTGACTTTTTATTTGACCTTTTGAACATCTTTTCTAATTGACTCCTTCTGATCTCTCATCAACCATACAGTAGTCCATATTTGACATACTGAACATATTTCAGGCGAAAGAGGCTTTGATCTTGAATTTTCTATACAGACTAATTGAGGCCTTCTGATTTCTCACCAATCATACAGTAGTCCATATTTTACATACTGAATATATTTCAGGCCAAAGAGTCCTTGATCTTGAATTTTCTATACTGACTAATTGAGGCCTTCTGATTTCTCATCTATCATAAGGTAGTCCATATTTTACATACTGAACATATTTCAGGCCAAGAGTTCTCAATCTTGAAGTTTCTATACAGACTAAAAAAGGTCTTTTGATGTCTCATCAACCCTACGGTAGTCCATACTAAACATATTTCAGTCCAAGGAGTTCTCAATCTTGAACTTTCTAAAGAGACCAATTGACTCCTTATTTGACCTTTTGAACATCTTTCCTAATTGACTCCTTCTGATCTCTCATCAACCATACAGTAGTCCATATTTGACATATTGAAAATATTTCAGGCGAAAGAGGCCTTGATCTTGAATTTTCTATACAGACTAATTGAGGTCTTTTGATGTCTCATCAACCATACAGTAGTCCATATTTGATATACTGAAAATATTTCAAGCAAAAAGATGTCTTGATCTTGAATTTTCTATACTGACAAAGTGAGGCCATCTGATTTCTCATCTATCATACATTAGTCCATATTTTACATACTGAACATATTTCAAGCCAAGAGTTCTCAATCTTGAACTTTCTATAGAGAATAACTGACTCCTTATTTGACCTTTTGAACATATTTCCCTATTCACTCCTTCTGATCTCTCATCAACCATGCAGTAGTCCATATTCGATATACTGAAAATATTTCAAGCAAAAAGAGGTCTTGATCTTGAATATTCTATACTGACTAAGTGAGGCCTTCTGATTTCTCATCTATGATACGGTAGTCCATATTTTACATACTGAACATATTTCAGGCCAAGAGTTCTCAATCTTGAACTTTCTATAGAGACTAATTTACTTTTTATTTGACCTTTTGAACATCTTTTCTAATTGACTCCTTCTGATCTCTCATCAACCATACAGTAGTCCATATTTGACATACTGAACATATTTCAGGCGAAAGAGGCTTTGATCTTGAATTTTCTATACAGACTAATTGAGGCCTTCTGATTTCTCACCAATCATACGGTAGTCCATATTTTACATACTGAATATATTTCAGGCCAAAGAGTCCTTGATCTTGAATTTTCTATACTGACTAATTGAGGCCTTCTGATTTCTCATCTATCATAAGGTAGTCCATATTTTACATACTGAACATATTTCAGGCCAAGAGTTCTCAATCTTGAAGTTTCTATATAGACTAAAAAAGGTCTTTTGATGTCTCATCAACCCTACGGTAGTCCATACTAAACATATTTCAGTCCAAGGAGCTCTCAATCTTGAACTTTCTAAAGAGACCAATTGACTCCTTATTTGACCTTTTGAACATCTTTCCTAATTGACTCCTTCTGATCTCTCATCAACCATACAGTAGTCCATATTTGACATATTGAAAATATTTCAGGCGAAAGAGGCCTTGATCTTGAATTTTCTATACAGACTAATTGAGGTCTTTTGATGTCTCATCAACCATACAGTAGTCCATATTTGATATACTGAAAATATTTCAAGCAAAAAGATGTCTTGATCTTGAATTTTCTATACTGACAAAGTGAGGCCATCTGATTTCTCATCTATCATACGGTAGTCCATATTTTACATACTGAACATATTTCAGGCCAAGAGTTCTCAATCTTGAACCTTCTATAGAGACTAATTGACTTTTTATTTAACCTTTTGAACATCTTTCCTAATTGACTCCTTCTGATCTCTCATCAACCATACAGTAGTCCATATTTGACATATTGAAAATATTTCAGGCGAAAGAGGCCTTGATCTTGAATTTTCTATACAGAATAATTGAGGCCTTCTGATTTCTCATCTATCATACGGTAGTCCATATTTTACATACTGAACATATTTCAGGCCAAGAGTTCTCAATCTTGAACTTTCTATAGAGACTAATTGACTTTTTATTTGACCTTTTGAACAACTTTCCTAATTGACTCCTTCTGATCTCTCATCAACCATACAGTAGTCCATATTTGACATACTGAACATATTTCAGGCGAAAGAGGCTTTGATCTTGAATTTTCTATACAGACTAATTGAGGCCTTCTGATTTCTCACCAATCATACAGTAGTCCATATTTTACATACTGAACATATTTCAGGCCAAAGAGTCCTTGATCTTGAATTTTCTATACTGACTAATTGAGGCCTTCTGATTTCTCATCTATCATACGGTAGTCCATATTTTACATACTGAACATATTTCAGGCTAAGAGTTCTCAATCTTGAAGTTTCTATACAGACTAAAAAAGGTCTTTTGATGTCTCATCAACCACACGGTAGTCCATACTAAACATATTTCAGTCCAAGGAGTTCTCAATCTTGAACCTTCTATAGAGACTAATTGACTTTTTATTTAACCTTTTGAACATCTTTCCTAATTGACTCCTTCTGATCTCTCATCAACCATACAGTAGTCCATATTTGACATATTGAAAATATTTCAGGCGAAAGAGGCCTTGATCTTGAATTTTCTATACAGAATAATTGAGGCCTTCTGATTTCTCATCTATCATACGGTAGTCCATATTTTACATACTGAACATATTTCAGGCCAAGAGTTCTCAATCTTGAACTTTCTATACAGACTAAAAAAGGTCTTTTGATGTCTTATCAACCCTACGGTAGTCCATACTAAACATATTTCAGTCCAAGGAGTTCTCAATCTTGTACTTTCTAAAGAGACCAATTGACTCCTTATTTGACCTCTTAAACATGTTTCCTAATTGACTCCTTCTGATCTCTCATCAACCATACAGTAGTCCATATTTGACATACTGAAAATATTTCAGGCGAAAGAGGCCTTGATCTTGAATTTTCTATACAGACTAATTGAGGCCTTCTGATTTCTCATCTATCATACGGTAGTCCATATTTTACATACTGAACATATTTCAGGCCAAGAGTTCTCAATCTTGAAGTTTCTATACAGACTAAAAAAGGTCTTTTGATGTCTTATCAACCCTACGGTAGTCCATACTAAACATATTTCAGTCCAAGGAGTTCTCAATCTTGTACTTTCTAAAGACACCAATTGACTCCTTATTTGACCTCTTAAACATCTTTCCTAATTGACTCCTTCTGATCTCTCATCAACCATACAGTGGTCCATATTTGACATACTGAAAATATTTCAAGCCAAAAGAAGCCTTGATCTTGAACTTTCTATACAGACTAATTGAGGTCTTTTGATGTCTCATCAACCATACAGTAGTCCATATTTGATATACTGAAAATATTTCAAGCAAAAAGATGTCTTGATCTTGAATTTTCTATACTGACAAAGTGAGGCCATCTGATTTCTCATCTATCATACGGTAGTCCATATTTTACATACTGAACATATTTCAGGCCAAGAGTTCTCAATCTTGAACTTTCTATAGAGACTAATTGACTTTTTATTTGACCTTTTGAACATCTTTCCTAATTGACTCCTTCTGATCTCTCATCAACCATACAGTAGTCCATATTTGACATATTGAAAATATTTCAGGCGAAAGAGGCCTTGATCTTGAATTTTCTATACAGAATAATTGAGGCCTTCTGATTTCTCATCTATCATACGGTAGTCCATATTTTACATACTGAACATATTTCAGGCCAAGAGTTCTCAATCTTGTACTTTCTAAAGAGACCAATTGACTCCTTATTTGACCTCTTGAACATCTTTCCTAATTGACTCCTTCTGATCTCTCATCAACCATACAGTAGTCGATATTTGACATACTGAAAATATTTCAGGCGAAAGAGGCCTTGATCTTGAATTTTCTATACAGACTAATTGAGGCCTTCTGATTTCTCATCTATCATACGGTAGTCCATATTTTACATACTAAACATATTTCAGGCCAAGAGTTCTCAATCTTGAACTTTCTATAGAGACAAACTGACTCCTTATTTGACCTTTTGAACATCTTTCCTAATTGACTCCTTCTGATGTCTCATCAACCATACAGTAGTCCATATTTTACATACTGAACATATTTCAAGCCAAGAGTTCTCAATCTTGAACTTTCTATAGAGAATAACTGACTCCTTATTTGACCTTTTGAACATATTTCCATATTCACTCCTTCTGATCTCTCATCAACCATGCAGTAGTCTATATTCCATATACTGAAAATATTTCAAGCAAAAAGAGGTCTTGATCTTGAATTTTTTATACTGACTAAGTGAGGCCTTCTGATTTCTCATCTATCATACGGTAGTCCATATTTTACATACTGAACATATTTCAGGCCAAGAGTTCTCAATCTTGAACTTTCTATAGAGACTAATTGACTTTTTATTTGACCTTTTGAACATCTTTCCTAATTGACTCCTTCTGATCTCTCATCAACCATACAGTAGTCCATATTTAACATACTGAACATATTTCAGGCGAAAGAGGCTTTAATCTTGAATTTTCTATACAGACTAATTGAGGCCTTCTGATTTCTCACCAATCATACGGTAGTCCATATTTTACATACTGAATATATTTCAGGCCAAAGAGTCCTTGATGTTGAATTTTCTATACTGACTAATTGAGGCCTTCTGATTTCTCATCTATCATACGGTAGTCCATATTTTACATACTGAACATATTTCAGGCCAAGAGTTCTCAATCTTGAAGTTTCTATACAGACTAAAAAAGGTCTTTTGATGTCTCATCAACCCTACGGTAGTCCATACTAAACATATTTCAGTCCAAGGAGTTCTCAATCTTGAACTTTCTAAAGAGACCAATTGACTCCTTATTTGACCTTTTGAACATCTTTCCTAATTGACTCCTTCTGATCTCTCATCAACCATACAGTAGTCCATATTTGACATATTGAAAATATTTCAGGCGAAAGAGGCCTTGATCTTGAATTTTCTATACAGACTAATTGAGGCCTTCTGATTTCTCATCTATCATACGGTAGTCCATATTTTACATACTGAACATATTTCAGGCCAAGAGTTCTCAATCTTGAACTTTCTATAGAGACAAACTGACTCCTTATTTGACCTTTTGAACATCTTTCCTAATTGACTCCTTCTGATGTCTCATCAACCATACAGTAGTCCATATTTGACATACTGAAAATATTTCAAGCCAAAAGAAGCCTTGATCTTGAACTTTCTATACAGACTAATTGAGGTTTTTTGATGTCTCATCAACCATACAGTAGTCCATATTTTACATACTGAACATATTTCAGGTCAAGAGTTCTTAATCTTGAAGTTTCTATACAGACTAAAAGAGGTCTTTTGATGTCTCATCTATCATACGGTAGTCCATATTTTACATACTGAACATATTTCAGGCCAAGAGTTCTCAATCTTGAACTTTCTATAGTGACTAATTGACTTTTTATTTGACCTTTTGAACATCTTTCCTAATTGACTCCTTCTGATCTCTCATCAACCATACAGTAGTCCATATTTGACATGCTGAAAATATCTCAGCCGAAAGAGGCCTTGATCTTGAATTTTCTATACTAACTAATTGAGGCCTTCTGATTTCTCATCTATCATACGGTAGTCCATATTTTACATACTGAACATATTTCAGGCCAAGAGTTCTCAATCTTGAACTTTCTATAGAGACAAACTGACTCCTTATTTGACCTTTTGAACATCTTTCCTAATTGACTCCTTCTGATGTCTCATCAACCATACAGTGGTCCATATTTGACATACTGAAAATATTTCAGGCGAAAGAGGCTTTGATCTTGAATTTTCTATACAGACTAATTAAAGCCTTCTGATTTCTCACCAATCATACAGTAGTCCATATTTTACATACTGAACATATTTCAAGCCAAGAGTTCTCAATCTTGAACTTTCTATAGAGAATAACTGACTCCTTATTTGACCTTTTGAACATATTTCCCTATTCACTCCTTCTGATCTCTCATCAACCATGCAGTAGTCTATATTCCATATACTGAAAATATTTCAAGCAAAAAGAGGTCTTGATCTTGAATTTTTTATACTGACTAAGTGAGGCCTTCTGATTTCTCATCTATCATACGGTAGTCCATATTTTACATACTGAACATATTTCAGGCCAAGAGTTCTCAATCTTGAACTTTCTATAGAGACTAATTGACTTTTTATTTGACCTTTTGAACATCTTTCCTAATTGACTCCTTCTGATCTCTCATCAACCATACAGTAGTCCATATTTAACATACTGAACATATTTCAGGCGAAAGAGGCTTTAATCTTGAATTTTCTATACAGACTAATTGAGGCCTTCTGATTTCTCACCAATCATACGGTAGTCCATATTTTACATACTGAATATATTTCAGGCCAAAGAGTCCTTGATGTTGAATTTTCTATACTGACTAATTGAGGCCTTCTGATTTCTCATCTATCATACGGTAGTCCATATTTTACATACTGAACATATTTCAGGCCAAGAGTTCTCAATCTTGAAGTTTCTATACAGACTAAAAAAGGTCTTTTGATGTCTCATCAACCCTACGGTAGTCCATACTAAACATATTTCAGTCCAAGGAGTTCTCAATCTTGAACTTTCTAAAGAGACCAATTGACTCCTTATTTGACCTTTTGAACATCTTTCCTAATTGACTCCTTCTGATCTCTCATCAACCATACAGTAGTCCATATTTGACATATTGAAAATATTTCAGGCGAAAGAGGCCTTGATCTTGAATTTTCTATACAGACTAATTGAGGCCTTCTGATTTCTCATCTATCATACGGTAGTCCATATTTTACATACTGAACATATTTCAGGCCAAGAGTTCTCAATCTTGAACTTTCTATAGAGACAAACTGACTCCTTATTTGACCTTTTGAACATCTTTCCTAATTGACTCCTTCTGATGTCTCATCAACCATACAGTAGTCCATATTTGACATACTGAAAATATTTCAAGCCAAAAGAAGCCTTGATCTTGAACTTTCTATACAGACTAATTGAGGTTTTTTGATGTCTCATCAACCATACAGTAGTCCATATTTTACATACTGAACATATTTCAGGTCAAGAGTTCTTAATCTTGAAGTTTCTATACAGACTAAAAGAGGTCTTTTGATGTCTCATCTATCATACGGTAGTCCATATTTTACATACTGAACATATTTCAGGCCAAGAGTTCTCAATCTTGAACTTTCTATAGTGACTAATTGACTTTTTATTTGACCTTTTGAACATCTTTCCTAATTGACTCCTTCTGATCTCTCATCAACCATACAGTAGTCCATATTTGACATGCTGAAAATATCTCAGCCGAAAGAGGCCTTGATCTTGAATTTTCTATACTAACTAATTGAGGCCTTCTGATTTCTCATCTATCATACGGTAGTCCATATTTTACATACTGAACATATTTCAGGCCAAGAGTTCTCAATCTTGAACTTTCTATAGAGACAAACTGACTCCTTATTTGACCTTTTGAACATCTTTCCTAATTGACTCCTTCTGATGTCTCATCAACCATACAGTGGTCCATATTTGACATACTGAAAATATTTCAGGCGAAAGAGGCTTTGATCTTGAATTTTCTATACAGACTAATTAAAGCCTTCTGATTTCTCACCAATCATACAGTAGTCCATATTTTACATACTGAACATATTTCAAGCCAAGAGTTCTCAATCTTGAACTTTCTATAGAGAATAACTGACTCCTTATTTGACCTTTTGAACATATTTCCCTATTCACTCCTTCTGTTCTCTCATCAACCATGCAGTAGTCCATATTCGATATACTGAAAATATTTAAAGCAAAAAGAGGTCTTGATCTTGAATATTCTATACTGACTAAGTGAGGCCTTCTGATTTCACATCTATGATACGGTAGTCCATATTTTACATACTGAACATATTTCAGGCCAAGAGTTCTCAATCTTGAACTTTCTATAGAGACTAATTGACTTTTTATTTGACCTTTTGAACATCTTTTCTAATTGACTCCTTCTGATCTCTCATCAACCATACAGTAGTCCATATTTGACATACTGAACATATTTCAGGCGAAAGAGGCTTTGATCTTGAATTTTCTATACAGACTAATTGAGGCCTTCTGATTTCTCACCAATCATACAGTAGTCCATATTTTACATACTGAATATATTTCAGGCCAAAGAGTCCTTGATCTTGAATTTTCTATACTGACTAATTGAGGCCTTCTGATTTCTCATCTATCATAAGGTAGTCCATATTTTACATACTGAACATATTTCAGGCCAAGAGTTCTCAATCTTGAAGTTTCTATACAGACTAAAAAAGGTCTTTTGATGTCTCATCAACCCTACGGTAGTCCATACTAAACATATTTCAGTCCAAGGAGTTCTCAATCTTGAACTTTCTAAAGAGACCAATTGACTCCTTATTTGACCTTTTGAACATCTTTCCTAATTGACTCCTTCTGATCTCTCATCAACCATACAGTAGTCCATATTTGACATATTGAAAATATTTCAGGCGAAAGAGGCCTTGATCTTGAATTTTCTATACAGACTAATTGAGGTCTTTTGATGTCTCATCAACCATACAGTAGTCCATATTTGATATACTGAAAATATTTCAAGCAAAAAGATGTCTTGATCTTGAATTTTCTATACTGACAAAGTGAGGCCATCTGATTTCTCATCTATCATACATTAGTCCATATTTTACATACTGAACATATTTCAAGCCAAGAGTTCTCAATCTTGAACTTTCTATAGAGAATAACTGACTCCTTATTTGACCTTTTGAACATATTTCCCTATTCACTCCTTCTGATCTCTCATCAACCATGCAGTAGTCCATATTCGATATACTGAAAATATTTCAAGCAAAAAGAGGTCTTGATCTTGAATATTCTATACTGACTAAGTGAGGCCTTCTGATTTCTCATCTATGATACGGTAGTCCATATTTTACATACTGAACATATTTCAGGCCAAGAGTTCTCAATCTTGAACTTTCTATAGAGACTAATTTACTTTTTATTTGACCTTTTGAACATCTTTTCTAATTGACTCCTTCTGATCTCTCATCAACCATACAGTAGTCCATATTTGACATACTGAACATATTTCAGGCGAAAGAGGCTTTGATCTTGAATTTTCTATACAGACTAATTGAGGCCTTCTGATTTCTCACCAATCATACGGTAGTCCATATTTTACATACTGAATATATTTCAGGCCAAAGAGTCCTTGATCTTGAATTTTCTATACTGACTAATTGAGGCCTTCTGATTTCTCATCTATCATAAGGTAGTCCATATTTTACATACTGAACATATTTCAGGCCAAGAGTTCTCAATCTTGAAGTTTCTATATAGACTAAAAAAGGTCTTTTGATGTCTCATCAACCCTACGGTAGTCCATACTAAACATATTTCAGTCCAAGGAGCTCTCAATCTTGAACTTTCTAAAGAGACCAATTGACTCCTTATTTGACCTTTTGAACATCTTTCCTAATTGACTCCTTCTGATCTCTCATCAACCATACAGTAGTCCATATTTGACATATTGAAAATATTTCAGGCGAAAGAGGCCTTGATCTTGAATTTTCTATACAGACTAATTGAGGTCTTTTGATGTCTCATCAACCATACAGTAGTCCATATTTGATATACTGAAAATATTTCAAGCAAAAAGATGTCTTGATCTTGAATTTTCTATACTGACAAAGTGAGGCCATCTGATTTCTCATCTATCATACGGTAGTCCATATTTTACATACTGAACATATTTCAGGCCAAGAGTTCTCAATCTTGAACCTTCTATAGAGACTAATTGACTTTTTATTTAACCTTTTGAACATCTTTCCTAATTGACTCCTTCTGATCTCTCATCAACCATACAGTAGTCCATATTTGACATATTGAAAATATTTCAGGCGAAAGAGGCCTTGATCTTGAATTTTCTATACAGAATAATTGAGGCCTTCTGATTTCTCATCTATCATACGGTAGTCCATATTTTACATACTGAACATATTTCAGGCCAAGAGTTCTCAATCTTGAACTTTCTATAGAGACTAATTGACTTTTTATTTGACCTTTTGAACAACTTTCCTAATTGACTCCTTCTGATCTCTCATCAACCATACAGTAGTCCATATTTGACATACTGAACATATTTCAGGCGAAAGAGGCTTTGATCTTGAATTTTCTATACAGACTAATTGAGGCCTTCTGATTTCTCACCAATCATACAGTAGTCCATATTTTACATACTGAACATATTTCAGGCCAAAGAGTCCTTGATCTTGAATTTTCTATACTGACTAATTGAGGCCTTCTGATTTCTCATCTATCATACGGTAGTCCATATTTTACATACTGAACATATTTCAGGCTAAGAGTTCTCAATCTTGAAGTTTCTATACAGACTAAAAAAGGTCTTTTGATGTCTCATCAACCACACGGTAGTCCATACTAAACATATTTCAGTCCAAGGAGTTCTCAATCTTGAACCTTCTATAGAGACTAATTGACTTTTTATTTAACCTTTTGAACATCTTTCCTAATTGACTCCTTCTGATCTCTCATCAACCATACAGTAGTCCATATTTGACATATTGAAAATATTTCAGGCGAAAGAGGCCTTGATCTTGAATTTTCTATACAGAATAATTGAGGCCTTCTGATTTCTCATCTATCATACGGTAGTCCATATTTTACATACTGAACATATTTCAGGCCAAGAGTTCTCAATCTTGAACTTTCTATACAGACTAAAAAAGGTCTTTTGATGTCTTATCAACCCTACGGTAGTCCATACTAAACATATTTCAGTCCAAGGAGTTCTCAATCTTGTACTTTCTAAAGAGACCAATTGACTCCTTATTTGACCTCTTAAACATGTTTCCTAATTGACTCCTTCTGATCTCTCATCAACCATACAGTAGTCCATATTTGACATACTGAAAATATTTCAGGCGAAAGAGGCCTTGATCTTGAATTTTCTATACAGACTAATTGAGGCCTTCTGATTTCTCATCTATCATACGGTAGTCCATATTTTACATACTGAACATATTTCAGGCCAAGAGTTCTCAATCTTGAAGTTTCTATACAGACTAAAAAAGGTCTTTTGATGTCTTATCAACCCTACGGTAGTCCATACTAAACATATTTCAGTCCAAGGAGTTCTCAATCTTGTACTTTCTAAAGACACCAATTGACTCCTTATTTGACCTCTTAAACATCTTTCCTAATTGACTCCTTCTGATCTCTCATCAACCATACAGTGGTCCATATTTGACATACTGAAAATATTTCAAGCCAAAAGAAGCCTTGATCTTGAACTTTCTATACAGACTAATTGAGGTCTTTTGATGTCTCATCAACCATACAGTAGTCCATATTTGATATACTGAAAATATTTCAAGCAAAAAGATGTCTTGATCTTGAATTTTCTATACTGACAAAGTGAGGCCATCTGATTTCTCATCTATCATACGGTAGTCCATATTTTACATACTGAACATATTTCAGGCCAAGAGTTCTCAATCTTGAACTTTCTATAGAGACTAATTGACTTTTTATTTGACCTTTTGAACATCTTTCCTAATTGACTCCTTCTGATCTCTCATCAACCATACAGTAGTCCATATTTGACATATTGAAAATATTTCAGGCGAAAGAGGCCTTGATCTTGAATTTTCTATACAGAATAATTGAGGCCTTCTGATTTCTCATCTATCATACGGTAGTCCATATTTTACATACTGAACATATTTCAGGCCAAGAGTTCTCAATCTTGAAGTTTCTATACAGACTAAAAAAGGTCTTTTGATGTCTCATCAACCACACGGTAGTCCATACTAAACATATTTCAGTCCAAGGAGTTCTCAATCTTGAACCTTCTATAGAGACTAATTGACTTTTTATTTAACCTTTTGAACATCTTTCCTAATTGACTCCTTCTGATCTCTCATCAACCATACAGTAGTCCATATTTGACATATTGAAAATATTTCAGGCGAAAGAGGCCTTGATCTTGAATTTTCTATACAGAATAATTGAGGCCTTCTGATTTCTCATCTATCATACGGTAGTCCATATTTTACATACTGAACATATTTCAGGCCAAGAGTTCTCAATCTTGAACTTTCTATACAGACTAAAAAAGGTCTTTTGATGTCTTATCAACCCTACGGTAGTCCATACTAAACATATTTCAGTCCAAGGAGTTCTCAATCTTGTACTTTCTAAAGAGACCAATTGACTCCTTATTTGACCTCTTAAACATCTTTCCTAATTGACTCCTTCTGATCTCTCATCAACCATACAGTAGTCCATATTTGACATACTGAAAATATTTCAGGCGAAAGAGGCCTTGATCTTGAATTTTCTATACAGACTAATTGAGGCCTTCTGATTTCTCATCTATCATACGGTAGTCCATATTTTACATACTGAACATATTTCAGGCCAAGAGTTCTCAATCTTGAAGTTTCTATACAGACTAAAAAAGGTCTTTTGATGTCTTATCAACCCTACGGTAGTCCATACTAAACATATTTCAGTCCAAGGAGTTCTCAATCTTGTACTTTCTAAAGACACCAATTGACTCCTTATTTGACCTCTTAAACATCTTTCCTAATTGACTCCTTCTGATCTCTCATCAACCATACAGTGGTCCATATTTGACATACTGAAAATATTTCAAGCCAAAAGAAGCCTTGATCTTGAACTTTCTATACAGACTAATTGAGGTCTTTTGATGTCTCATCAACCATACAGTAGTCCATATTTGATATACTGAAAATATTTCAAGCAAAAAGATGTCTTGATCTTGAATTTTCTATACTGACAAAGTGAGGCCATCTGATTTCTCATCTATCATACGGTAGTCCATATTTTACATACTGAACATATTTCAGGCCAAGAGTTCTCAATCTTGAACTTTCTATAGAGACTAATTGACTTTTTATTTGACCTTTTGAACATCTTTCCTAATTGACTCCTTCTGATCTCTCATCAACCATACAGTAGTCCATATTTGACATATTGAAAATATTTCAGGCGAAAGAGGCCTTGATCTTGAATTTTCTATACAGAATAATTGAGGCCTTCTGATTTCTCATCTATCATACGGTAGTCCATATTTTACATACTGAACATATTTCAGGCCAAGAGTTCTCAATCTTGAAGTTTCTATACAGACTAAAAAAGGTCTTTTGATGTCTCATCAACCACACGGTAGTCCATACTAAACATATTTCAGTCCAAGGAGTTCTCAATCTTGAACCTTCTATAGAGACTAATTGACTTTTTATTTAACCTTTTGAACATCTTTCCTAATTGACTCCTTCTGATCTCTCATCAACCATACAGTAGTCCATATTTGACATATTGAAAATATTTCAGGCGAAAGAGGCCTTGATCTTGAATTTTCTATACAGAATAATTGAGGCCTTCTGATTTCTCATCTATCATACGGTAGTCCATATTTTACATACTGAACATATTTCAGGCCAAGAGTTCTCAATCTTGAACTTTCTATACAGACTAAAAAAGGTCTTTTGATGTCTTATCAACCCTACGGTAGTCCATACTAAACATATTTCAGTCCAAGGAGTTCTCAATCTTGTACTTTCTAAAGAGACCAATTGACTCCTTATTTGACCTCTTAAACATCTTTCCTAATTGACTCCTTCTGATCTCTCATCAACCATACAGTAGTCCATATTTGACATACTGAAAATATTTCAGGCGAAAGAGGCCTTGATCTTGAATTTTCTATACAGACTAATTGAGGCCTTCTGATTTCTCATCTATCATACGGTAGTCCATATTTTACATACTGAACATATTTCAGGCCAAGAGTTCTCAATCTTGAAGTTTCTATACAGACTAAAAAAGGTCTTTTGATGTCTTATCAACCCTACGGTAGTCCATACTAAACATATTTCAGTCCAAGGAGTTCTCAATCTTGTACTTTCTAAAGACACCAATTGACTCCTTATTTGACCTCTTAAACATCTTTCCTAATTGACTCCTTCTGATCTCTCATCAACCATACAGTGGTCCATATTTGACATACTGAAAATATTTCAAGCCAAAAGAAGCCTTGATCTTGAACTTTCTATACAGACTAATTGAGGTCTTTTGATGTCTCATCAACCATACAGTAGTCCATATTTGATATACTGAAAATATTTCAAGCAAAAAGATGTCTTGATCTTGAATTTTCTATACTGACAAAGTGAGGCCATCTGATTTCTCATCTATCATACGGTAGTCCATATTTTACATACTGAACATATTTCAGGCCAAGAGTTCTCAATCTTGAACTTTCTATAGAGACTAATTGACTTTTTATTTGACCTTTTGAACATCTTTCCTAATTGACTCCTTCTGATCTCTCATCAACCATACAGTAGTCCATATTTGACATATTGAAAATATTTCAGGCGAAAGAGGCCTTGATCTTGAATTTTCTATACAGAATAATTGAGGCCTTCTGATTTCTCACCAATCATACAGTAGTCCATATTTTACATACTGAACATATTTCAGGACAAGAGTTCTCAATCTTGAAGTTTCTATACAGACTAAAAGAGGTCTTTTGATGTCTCATCAAACCTACGGTAGTCCATACTAAACATATTTCAGTCCAAGGAGTTCTCAATCTTGAACTTTCTAAAGAGACCAATTGACTCCTTATTTGACCTTTTGAACATCTTTCCTAATTGACTCCTTCTGATCTCTCATCAACCATACAGTAGTCCATATTTGATATACTGAAAATATTTCAAGCAAAAAGAGGTCTTGATCTTGAATTTTCTATACTGACTAATTGAGGCCTTCTGATTTCTCATCTATCATACGGTAGTCCATATTTTACATACTGAACATATTTCAGGCCAAGAGTTCTCAATCTTGAACTTTCTATAGAGACTAATTGACTTTTTATTTGACCTTTTGAACATCTTTCCTAATTGACTCCTTCTGATCTCTCATCAACCATACAGTAGTCCATATTTGACATACTGAACATATTTCAGGCGAAAGAGGCTTTGATCTTGAATTTTCTATACAGACTAATTGAGGCCTTCTGATTTCTCACCAATCATACAGTAGTCCTTATTTTACATACTGAACATATTTCAAACCAAGAGTTCTCAATCTTGAACTTTCTATAGAGAATAATTGACTCCTTATTTGACCTTTTGAACATATTTCCCTATTCACTCCTTCTGATCTCTCATCAACCATGCAGTAGTCCATATTCGATATACTGAAAATATTTCAAGCAAAAAGAGGTCTTGATCTTGAATTTTCTATACTGACTAAGTGAGGCCTTCTGATTTCTCATCTATCATACGGTAGTCCATATTTTACATACTGAACATATTTCAGGCCAAGAGTTCTCAATCTTGAACTTTCTATAGAGACAAACTGACTCCTTATTTGACCTTTTGAACATCTTTCCTAATTGACTCCTTCTGATGTCTCATCAACCATACAGTAGTCCATATTTGACATACTGAAAATATTTCAAGCCAAAAGAAGCCTTGATCTTGAACTTTCTATACAGACTAATTGAGGTTTTTTGATGTCTCATCAACCATACAGTAGTCCATATTTTACATACTGAACATATTTCAGGTCAAGAGTTCTTAATCTTGAAGTTTCTATACAGACTAAAAGAGGTCTTTTGATGTCTCATCTATCATACGGTAGTCCATATTTTACATACTGAACATATTTCAGGCCAAGAGTTCTCAATCTTGAACTTTCTATAGTGACTAATTGACTTTTTATTTGACCTTTTGAACATCTTTCCTAATTGACTCCTTCTGATCTCTCATCAACCATACAGTAGTCCATATTTGACATGCTGAAAATATCTCAGCCGAAAGAGGCCTTGATCTTGAATTTTCTATACTAACTAATTGAGGCCTTCTGATTTCTCATCTATCATACGGTAGTCCATATTTTACATACTGAACATATTTCAGGCCAAGAGTTCTCAATCTTGAACTTTCTATAGAGACAAACTGACTCCTTATTTGACCTTTTGAACATCTTTCCTAATTGACTCCTTCTGATGTCTCATCAACCATACAGTGGTCCATATTTGACATACTGAAAATATTTCAGGCGAAAGAGGCTTTGATCTTGAATTTTCTATACAGACTAATTAAAGCCTTCTGATTTCTCACCAATCATACAGTAGTCCATATTTTACATACTGAACATATTTCAAGCCAAGAGTTCTCAATCTTGAACTTTCTATAGAGAATAACTGACTCCTTATTTGACCTTTTGAACATATTTCCCTATTCACTCCTTCTGTTCTCTCATCAACCATGCAGTAGTCCATATTCGATATACTGAAAATATTTAAAGCAAAAAGAGGTCTTGATCTTGAATATTCTATACTGACTAAGTGAGGCCTTCTGATTTCACATCTATGATACGGTAGTCCATATTTTACATACTGAACATATTTAAGGCCAAGAGTTCTCAATCTTGAACTTTCTATAGAGACTAATTGACTTTTTATTTGACCTTTTGAACATCTTTTCTAATTGACTCCTTCTGATCTCTCATCAACCATACAGTAGTCCATATTTGACATACTGAACATATTTCAGGCGAAAGAGGCTTTGATCTTGAATTTTCTATACAGCCTAATTGAGGCCTTCTGATTTCTCACCAATCATACAGTAGTCCATATTTTACATACTGAATATATTTCAGGCCAAAGAGTCCTTGATCTTGAATTTTCTATACTGACTAATTGAGGCCTTCTGATTTCTCATCTATCATAAGGTAGTCCATATTTTACATACTGAACATATTTCAGGCCAAGAGTTCTCAATCTTGAAGTTTCTATACAGACTAAAAAAGGTCTTTTGATGTCTCATCAACCCTACGGTAGTCCATACTAAACATATTTCAGTCCAAGGAGTTCTCAATCTTGAACTTTCTAAAGAGACCAATTGACTCCTTATTTGACCTTTTGAACATCTTTCCTAATTGACTCCTTCTGATCTCTCATCAACCATACAGTAGTCCATATTTGACATATTGAAAATATTTCAGGCGAAAGAGGCCTTGATCTTGAATTTTCTATACAGACTAATTGAGGTCTTTTGATGTCTCATCAACCATACAGTAGTCCATATTTGATATACTGAAAATATTTCAAGCAAAAAGATGTCTTGATCTTGAATTTTCTATACTGACAAAGTGAGGCAATCTGATTTCTCATCTATCATACATTAGTCCATATTTTACATACTGAACATATTTCAAGCCAAGAGTTCTCAATCTTGAACTTTCTATAGAGAATAACTGACTCCTTATTTGACCTTTTGAACATCTTTCCTAATTGACTCCTTCTGATCTCTCATCAACCATACAGTAGTCCATATTTGACATATTGAAAATATTTCAGGCGAAAGAGGCCTTGATCTTGAATTTTCTATACAGACTAATTGAGGTCTTTTGATGTCTCATCAACCATACAGTAGTCCATATTTGATATACTGAAAATATTTCAAGCAAAAAGATGTCTTGATCTTGAATTTTCTATACTGACAAAGTGAGGCAATCTGATTTCTCATCTATCATACATTAGTCCATATTTTACATACTGAACATATTTCAAGCCAAGAGTTCTCAATCTTGAACTTTCTATAGAGAATAACTGACTCCTTATTTGACCTTTTGAACATATTTCCCTATTCACTCCTTCTGATCTCTCATCAACCATGCAGTAGTCCATATTCGATATACTGAAAATATTTCAAGCAAAAAGAGGTCTTGATCTTGAATATTCTATACTGACTAAGTGAGGCCTTCTGATTTCTCATCTATGATACGGTAGTCCATATTTTACATACTGAACATATTTCAGGCCAAGAGTTCTCAATCTTGAACTTTCTATGGAGACAAACTGACTCCTTATTTGACCTTTTGAACATCTTTCCTAATTGACTCCTTCTGATGTCTCATCAACCATACAGTGGTCCATATTTGACATACTGAAAATATTTCAGGCGAAAGAGGCTTTGATCTTGAATTTTCTATACAGACTAATTAAAGCCTTCTTATTTCTCACCAATCATACAGTAGTCCATATTTTACATACTGAACATATTTCAAGCCAAGAGTTCTCAATCTTGAACTTTCTATAGAGAATAACTGACTCCTTATTTGACCTTTTGAACATATTTCCCTATTCACTCCTTCTGATCTCTCATCAACCATGCAGTAGTCCATATTCGATATACTGAAAATATTTAAAGCAAAAAGAGGTCTTGATCTTGAATATTCTATACTGACTAAGTGAGGCCTTCTGATTTCTCATCTATGATACGGTAGTCCATATTTTACATACTGAACATATTTCAGGCCAAGAGTTCTCAATCTTGAACTTTCTATAGAGACTAATTTACTTTTTATTTGACCTTTTGAACATCTTTTCTAATTGACTCCTTCTGATCTCTCATCAACCATACAGTAGTCCATATTTGACATACTGAACATATTTCAGGCGAAAGAGGCTTTGATCTTGAATTTTCTATACAGACTAATTGAGGCCTTCTGATTTCTCACCAATCATACGGTAGTCCATATTTTACATACTGAATATATTTCAGGCCAAAGAGTCCTTGATCTTGAATTTTCTATACTGACTAATTGAGGCCTTCTGATTTCTCATCTATCATAAGGTAGTCCATATTTTACATACTGAACATATTTCAGGCCAAGAGTTCTCAATCTTGAAGTTTCTATATAGACTAAAAAAGGTCTTTTGATGTCTCATCAACCCTACGGTAGTCCATACTAAACATATTTCAGTCCAAGGAGCTCTCAATCTTGAACTTTCTAAAGAGACCAATTGACTCCTTATTTGACCTTTTGAACATCTTTCCTAATTGACTCCTTCTGATCTCTCATCAACCATACAGTAGTCCATATTTGACATATTGAAAATATTTCAGGCGAAAGAGGCCTTGATCTTGAATTTTCTATACAGACTAATTGAGGTCTTTTGATGTCTCATCAACCATACAGTAGTCCATATTTGATATACTGAAAATATTTCAAGCAAAAAGATGTCTTGATCTTGAATTTTCTATACTGACAAAGTGAGGCCATCTGATTTCTCATCTATCATACGGTAGTCCATATTTTACATACTGAACATATTTCAGGCCAAGAGTTCTCAATCTTGAACTTTCTATAGAGACTAAGTGACTTTTTATTTGACCTTTTGAACAACTTTCCTAATTGACTCCTTCTGATCTCTCATCAACCATACAGTAGTCCATATTTGACATACTGAACATATTTCAGGCGAAAGAGGCTTTGATCTTGAATTTTCTATACAGACTAATTGAGGCCTTCTGATTTCTCACCAATCATACAGTAGTCCATATTTTACATACTGAACATATTTCAGGCCAAAGAGTCCTTGATCTTGAATTTTCTATACTGACTAATTGAGGCCTTCTGATTTCTCATCTATCATACGGTAGTCCATATTTTACATACTGAACATATTTCAGGCTAAGAGTTCTCAATCTTGAAGTTTCTATACAGACTAAAAAAGGTCTTTTGATGTCTCATCAACCACACGGTAGTCCATACTAAACATATTTCAGTCCAAGGAGTTCTCAATCTTGAACCTTCTATAGAGACTAATTGACTTTTTATTTAACCTTTTGAACATCTTTCCTAATTGACTCCTTCTGATCTCTCATCAACCATACAGTAGTCCATATTTGACATATTGAAAATATTTCAGGCGAAAGAGGCCTTGATCTTGAATTTTCTATACAGAATAATTGAGGCCTTCTGATTTCTCATCTATCATACGGTAGTCCATATTTTACATACTGAACATATTTCAGGCCAAGAGTTCTCAATCTTGAACTTTCTATAGAGACTAATTGACTTTTTATTTGACCTTTTGAACAACTTTCCTAATTGACTCCTTCTGATCTCTCATCAACCATACAGTAGTCCATATTTGACATACTGAACATATTTCAGGCGAAAGAGGCTTTGATCTTGAATTTTCTATACAGACTAATTGAGGCCTTCTGATTTCTCACCAATCATACAGTAGTCCATATTTTACATACTGAACATATTTCAGGCCAAAGAGTCCTTGATCTTGAATTTTCTATACTGACTAATTGAGGCCTTCTGATTTCTCATCTATCATACGGTAGTCCATATTTTACATACTGAACATATTTCAGGCTAAGAGTTCTCAATCTTGAAGTTTCTATACAGACTAAAAAAGGTCTTTTGATGTCTCATCAACCACACGGTAGTCCATACTAAACATATTTCAGTCCAAGGAGTTCTCAATCTTGAACCTTCTATAGAGACTAATTGACTTTTTATTTAACCTTTTGAACATCTTTCCTAATTGACTCCTTCTGATCTCTCATCAACCATACAGTAGTCCATATTTGACATATTGAAAATATTTCAGGCGAAAGAGGCCTTGATCTTGAATTTTCTATACAGAATAATTGAGGCCTTCTGATTTCTCATCTATCATACGGTAGTCCATATTTTACATACTGAACATATTTCAGGCCAAGAGTTCTCAATCTTGAACTTTCTATACAGACTAAAAAAGGTCTTTTGATGTCTTATCAACCCTACGGTAGTCCATACTAAACATATTTCAGTCCAAGGAGTTCTCAATCTTGTACTTTCTAAAGAGACCAATTGACTCCTTATTTGACCTCTTAAACATCTTTCCTAATTGACTCCTTCTGATCTCTCATCAACCATACAGTAGTCCATATTTGACATACTGAAAATATTTCAGGCGAAAGAGGCCTTGATCTTGAATTTTCTATACAGACTAATTGAGGCCTTCTGATTTCTCATCTATCATACGGTAGTCCATATTTTACATACTGAACATATTTCAGGCCAAGAGTTCTCAATCTTGAAGTTTCTATACAGACTAAAAAAGGTCTTTTGATGTCTTATCAACCCTACGGTAGTCCATACTAAACATATTTCAGTCCAAGGAGTTCTCAATCTTGTACTTTCTAAAGACACCAATTGACTCCTTATTTGACCTCTTAAACATCTTTCCTAATTGACTCCTTCTGATCTCTCATCAACCATACAGTGGTCCATATTTGACATACTGAAAATATTTCAAGCCAAAAGAAGCCTTGATCTTGAACTTTCTATACAGACTAATTGAGGTCTTTTGATGTCTCATCAACCATACAGTAGTCCATATTTGATATACTGAAAATATTTCAAGCAAAAAGATGTCTTGATCTTGAATTTTCTATACTGACAAAGTGAGGCCATCTGATTTCTCATCTATCATACGGTAGTCCATATTTTACATACTGAACATATTTCAGGCCAAGAGTTCTCAATCTTGAACTTTCTATAGAGACTAATTGACTTTTTATTTGACCTTTTGAACATCTTTCCTAATTGACTCCTTCTGATCTCTCATCAACCATACAGTAGTCCATATTTGACATATTGAAAATATTTCAGGCGAAAGAGGCCTTGATCTTGAATTTTCTATACAGAATAATTGAGGCCTTCTGATTTCTCATCTATCATACGGTAGTCCATATTTTACATACTGAACATATTTCAGGCCAAGAGTTCTCAATCTTGAAGTTTCTATACAGACTAAAAAAGGTCTTTTGATGTCTCATCAACCACACGGTAGTCCATACTAAACATATTTCAGTCCAAGGAGTTCTCAATCTTGAACCTTCTATAGAGACTAATTGACTTTTTATTTAACCTTTTGAACATCTTTCCTAATTGACTCCTTCTGATCTCTCATCAACCATACAGTAGTCCATATTTGACATATTGAAAATATTTCAGGCGAAAGAGGCCTTGATCTTGAATTTTCTATACAGAATAATTGAGGCCTTCTGATTTCTCATCTATCATACGGTAGTCCATATTTTACATACTGAACATATTTCAGGCCAAGAGTTCTCAATCTTGAACTTTCTATACAGACTAAAAAAGGTCTTTTGATGTCTTATCAACCCTACGGTAGTCCATACTAAACATATTTCAGTCCAAGGAGTTCTCAATCTTGTACTTTCTAAAGAGACCAATTGACTCCTTATTTGACCTCTTAAACATCTTTCCTAATTGACTCCTTCTGATCTCTCATCAACCATACAGTAGTCCATATTTGACATACTGAAAATATTTCAGGCGAAAGAGGCCTTGATCTTGAATTTTCTATACAGACTAATTGAGGCCTTCTGATTTCTCATCTATCATACGGTAGTCCATATTTTACATACTGAACATATTTCAGGCCAAGAGTTCTCAATCTTGAAGTTTCTATACAGACTAAAAAAGGTCTTTTGATGTCTTATCAACCCTACGGTAGTCCATACTAAACATATTTCAGTCCAAGGAGTTCTCAATCTTGTACTTTCTAAAGACACCAATTGACTCCTTATTTGACCTCTTAAACATCTTTCCTAATTGACTCCTTCTGATCTCTCATCAACCATACAGTGGTCCATATTTGACATACTGAAAATATTTCAAGCCAAAAGAAGCCTTGATCTTGAACTTTCTATACAGACTAATTGAGGTCTTTTGATGTCTCATCAACCATACAGTAGTCCATATTTGATATACTGAAAATATTTCAAGCAAAAAGATGTCTTGATCTTGAATTTTCTATACTGACAAAGTGAGGCCATCTGATTTCTCATCTATCATACGGTAGTCCATATTTTACATACTGAACATATTTCAGGCCAAGAGTTCTCAATCTTGAACTTTCTATAGAGACTAATTGACTTTTTATTTGACCTTTTGAACATCTTTCCTAATTGACTCCTTCTGATCTCTCATCAACCATACAGTAGTCCATATTTGACATATTGAAAATATTTCAGGCGAAAGAGGCCTTGATCTTGAATTTTCTATACAGAATAATTGAGGCCTTCTGATTTCTCACCAATCATACAGTAGTCCATATTTTACATACTGAACATATTTCAGGCCAAAGAGTCCTTGATCTTGAATTTTCTATACTGACTAATTGAGGCCTTCTGATTTCTCATCTATCATACGGTAGTCCATATTTTACATACTGAACATATTTCAGGCTAAGAGTTCTCAATCTTGAAGTTTCTATACAGACTAAAAAAGGTCTTTTGATGTCTCATCAACCACACGGTAGTCCATACTAAACATATTTCAGTCCAAGGAGTTCTCAATCTTGAACCTTCTATAGAGACTAATTGACTTTTTATTTAACCTTTTGAACATCTTTCCTAATTGACTCCTTCTGATCTCTCATCAACCATACAGTAGTCCATATTTGACATATTGAAAATATTTCAGGCGAAAGAGGCATTGATCTTGAATTTTCTATACAGAATAATTGAGGCCTTCTGATTTCTCATCTATCATACGGTAGTCCATATTTTACATACTGAACATATTTCAGGCCAAGAGTTCTCAATCTTGAACTTTCTATAGAGACTAATTGACTTTTTATTTGACCTTTTGAACAACTTTCCTAATTGACTCCTTCTGATCTCTCATCAACCATACAGTAGTCCATATTTGACATACTGAACATATTTCAGGCGAAAGAGGCTTTGATCTTGAATTTTCTATACAGACTAATTGAGGCCTTCTGATTTCTCACCAATCATACAGTAGTCCATATTTTACATACTGAACATATTTCAGGCCAAAGAGTCCTTGATCTTGAATTTTCTATACTGACTAATTGAGGCCTTCTGATTTCTCATCTATCATACGGTAGTCCATATTTTACATACTGAACATATTTCAGGCTAAGAGTTCTCAATCTTGAAGTTTCTATACAGACTAAAAAAGGTCTTTTGATGTCTCATCAACCACACGGTAGTCCATACTAAACATATTTCAGTCCAAGGAGTTCTCAATCTTGAACCTTCTATAGAGACTAATTGACTTTTTATTTAACCTTTTGAACATCTTTCCTAATTGACTCCTTCTGATCTCTCATCAACCATACAGTAGTCCATATTTGACATATTGAAAATATTTCAGGCGAAAGAGGCCTTGATCTTGAATTTTCTATACAGAATAATTGAGGCCTTCTGATTTCTCATCTATCATACGGTAGTCCATATTTTACATACTGAACATATTTCAGGCCAAGAGTTCTCAATCTTGAACTTTCTATACAGACTAAAAAAGGTCTTTTGATGTCTTATCAACCCTACGGTAGTCCATACTAAACATATTTCAGTCCAAGGAGTTCTCAATCTTGTACTTTCTAAAGAGACCAATTGACTCCTTATTTGACCTCTTAAACATCTTTCCTAATTGACTCCTTCTGATCTCTCATCAACCATACAGTAGTCCATATTTGACATACTGAAAATATTTCAGGCGAAAGAGGCCTTGATCTTGAATTTTCTATACAGACTAATTGAGGCCTTCTGATTTCTCATCTATCATACGGTAGTCCATATTTTACATACTGAACATATTTCAGGCCAAGAGTTCTCAATCTTGAAGTTTCTATACAGACTAAAAAAGGTCTTTTGATGTCTTATCAACCCTACGGTAGTCCATACTAAACATATTTCAGTCCAAGGAGTTCTCAATCTTGTACTTTCTAAAGACACCAATTGACTCCTTATTTGACCTCTTAAACATCTTTCCTAATTGACTCCTTCTGATCTCTCATCAACCATACAGTGGTCCATATTTGACATACTGAAAATATTTCAAGCCAAAAGAAGCCTTGATCTTGAACTTTCTATACAGACTAATTGAGGTCTTTTGATGTCTCATCAACCATACAGTAGTCCATATTTGATATACTGAAAATATTTCAAGCAAAAAGATGTCTTGATCTTGAATTTTCTATACTGACAAAGTGAGGCCATCTGATTTCTCATCTATCATACGGTAGTCCATATTTTACATACTGAACATATTTCAGGCCAAGAGTTCTCAATCTTGAACTTTCTATAGAGACTAATTGACTTTTTATTTGACCTTTTGAACATCTTTCCTAATTGACTCCTTCTGATCTCTCATCAACCATACAGTAGTCCATATTTGACATATTGAAAATATTTCAGGCGAAAGAGGCCTTGATCTTGAATTTTCTATACAGAATAATTGAGGCCTTCTGATTTCTCATCTATCATACGGTAGTCCATATTTTACATACTGAACATATTTCAGGCCAAGAGTTCTCAATCTTGAAGTTTCTATACAGACTAAAAAAGGTCTTTTGATGTCTCATCAACCACACGGTAGTCCATACTAAACATATTTCAGTCCAAGGAGTTCTCAATCTTGAACCTTCTATAGAGACTAATTGACTTTTTATTTAACCTTTTGAACATCTTTCCTAATTGACTCCTTCTGATCTCTCATCAACCATACAGTAGTCCATATTTGACATATTGAAAATATTTCAGGCGAAAGAGGCCTTGATCTTGAATTTTCTATACAGAATAATTGAGGCCTTCTGATTTCTCATCTATCATACGGTAGTCCATATTTTACATACTGAACATATTTCAGGCCAAGAGTTCTCAATCTTGAACTTTCTATACAGACTAAAAAAGGTCTTTTGATGTCTTATCAACCCTACGGTAGTCCATACTAAACATATTTCAGTCCAAGGAGTTCTCAATCTTGTACTTTCTAAAGAGACCAATTGACTCCTTATTTGACCTCTTAAACATCTTTCCTAATTGACTCCTTCTGATCTCTCATCAACCATACAGTAGTCCATATTTGACATACTGAAAATATTTCAGGCGAAAGAGGCCTTGATCTTGAATTTTCTATACAGACTAATTGAGGCCTTCTGATTTCTCATCTATCATACGGTAGTCCATATTTTACATACTGAACATATTTCAGGCCAAGAGTTCTCAATCTTGAAGTTTCTATACAGACTAAAAAAGGTCTTTTGATGTCTTATCAACCCTACGGTAGTCCATACTAAACATATTTCAGTCCAAGGAGTTCTCAATCTTGTACTTTCTAAAGACACCAATTGACTCCTTATTTGACCTCTTAAACATCTTTCCTAATTGACTCCTTCTGATCTCTCATCAACCATACAGTGGTCCATATTTGACATACTGAAAATATTTCAAGCCAAAAGAAGCCTTGATCTTGAATTTTCTATACAGACTAATTGAGGTCTTTTGATGTCTCATCAACCATACAGTAGTCCATATTTGATATACTGAAAATATTTCAAGCAAAAAGATGTCTTGATCTTGAATTTTCTATACTGACAAAGTGAGGCCATCTGATTTCTCATCTATCATACGGTAGTCCATATTTTACATACTGAACATATTTCAGGCCAAGAGTTCTCAATCTTGAACTTTCTATAGAGACTAATTGACTTTTTATTTGACCTTTTGAACATCTTTCCTAATTGACTCCTTCTGATCTCTCATCAACCATACAGTAGTCCATATTTGACATATTGAAAATATTTCAGGCGAAAGAGGCCTTGATCTTGAATTTTCTATACAGAATAATTGAGGCCTTCTGATTTCTCACCAATCATACAGTAGTCCATATTTTACATACTGAACATATTTCAGGCCAAAGAGTCCTTGATCTTGAATTTTCTATACTGACTAATTGAGGCCTTCTGATTTCTCATCTATCATACGGTAGTCCATATTTTACATACTGAACATATTTCAGGCTAAGAGTTCTCAATCTTGAAGTTTCTATACAGACTAAAAAAGGTCTTTTGATGTCTCATCAACCACACGGTAGTCCATACTAAACATATTTCAGTCCAAGGAGTTCTCAATCTTGAACCTTCTATAGAGACTAATTGACTTTTTATTTAACCTTTTGAACATCTTTCCTAATTGACTCCTTCTGATCTCTCATCAACCATACAGTAGTCCATATTTGACATATTGAAAATATTTCAGGCGAAAGAGGCCTTGATCTTGAATTTTCTATACAGAATAATTGAGGCCTTCTGATTTCTCATCTATCATACGGTAGTCCATATTTTACATACTGAACATATTTCAGGCCAAGAGTTCTCAATCTTGAACTTTCTATAGAGACTAATTGACTTTTTATTTGACCTTTTGAACAACTTTCCTAATTGACTCCTTCTGATCTCTCATCAACCATACAGTAGTCCATATTTGACATACTGAACATATTTCAGGCGAAAGAGGCTTTGATCTTGAATTTTCTATACAGACTAATTGAGGCCTTCTGATTTCTCACCAATCATACAGTAGTCCATATTTTACATACTGAACATATTTCAGGCCAAAGAGTCCTTGATCTTGAATTTTCTATACTGACTAATTGAGGCCTTCTGATTTCTCATCTATCATACGGTAGTCCATATTTTACATACTGAACATATTTCAGGCTAAGAGTTCTCAATCTTGAAGTTTCTATACAGACTAAAAAAGGTCTTTTGATGTCTCATCAACCACACGGTAGTCCATACTAAACATATTTCAGTCCAAGGAGTTCTCAATCTTGAACCTTCTATAGAGACTAATTGACTTTTTATTTAACCTTTTGAACATCTTTCCTAATTGACTCCTTCTGATCTCTCATCAACCATACAGTAGTCCATATTTGACATATTGAAAATATTTCAGGCGAAAGAGGCCTTGATCTTGAATTTTCTATACAGAATAATTGAGGCCTTCTGATTTCTCATCTATCATACGGTAGTCCATATTTTACATACTGAACATATTTCAGGCCAAGAGTTCTCAATCTTGAACTTTCTATACAGACTAAAAAAGGTCTTTTGATGTCTTATCAACCCTACGGTAGTCCATACTAAACATATTTCAGTCCAAGGAGTTCTCAATCTTGTACTTTCTAAAGAGACCAATTGACTCCTTATTTGACCTCTTAAACATCTTTCCTAATTGACTCCTTCTGATCTCTCATCAACCATACAGTAGTCCATATTTGACATACTGAAAATATTTCAGGCGAAAGAGGCCTTGATCTTGAATTTTCTATACAGACTAATTGAGGCCTTCTGATTTCTCATCTATCATACGGTAGTCCATATTTTACATACTGAACATATTTCAGGCCAAGAGTTCTCAATCTTGAAGTTTCTATACAGACTAAAAAAGGTCTTTTGATGTCTTATCAACCCTACGGTAGTCCATACTAAACATATTTCAGTCCAAGGAGTTCTCAATCTTGTACTTTCTAAAGACACCAATTGACTCCTTATTTGACCTCTTAAACATCTTTCCTAATTGACTCCTTCTGATCTCTCATCAACCATACAGTGGTCCATATTTGACATACTGAAAATATTTCAAGCCAAAAGAAGCCTTGATCTTGAACTTTCTATACAGACTAATTGAGGTCTTTTGATGTCTCATCAACCATACAGTAGTCCATATTTGATATACTGAAAATATTTCAAGCAAAAAGATGTCTTGATCTTGAATTTTCTATACTGACAAAGTGAGGCCATCTGATTTCTCATCTATCATACGGTAGTCCATATTTTACATACTGAACATATTTCAGGCCAAGAGTTCTCAATCTTGAACTTTCTATAGAGACTAATTGACTTTTTATTTGACCTTTTGAACATCTTTCCTAATTGACTCCTTCTGATCTCTCATCAACCATACAGTAGTCCATATTTGACATATTGAAAATATTTCAGGCGAAAGAGGCCTTGATCTTGAATTTTCTATACAGAATAATTGAGGCCTTCTGATTTCTCATCTATCATACGGTAGTCCATATTTTACATACTGAACATATTTCAGGCCAAGAGTTCTCAATCTTGAAGTTTCTATACAGACTAAAAAAGGTCTTTTGATGTCTCATCAACCACACGGTAGTCCATACTAAACATATTTCAGTCCATGGAGTTCTCAATCTTGAACCTTCTATAGAGACTAATTGACTTTTTATTTAACCTTTTGAACATCTTTCCTAATTGACTCCTTCTGATCTCTCATCAACCATACAGTAGTCCATATTTGACATATTGAAAATATTTCAGGCGAAAGAGGCCTTGATCTTGAATTTTCTATACAGAATAATTGAGGCCTTCTGATTTCTCATCTATCATACGGTATTCCATATTTTACATACTGAACATATTTCAGGCCAAGAGTTCTCAATCTTGAACTTTCTATACAGACTAAAAAAGGTCTTTTGATGTCTTATCAACCCTACGGTAGTCCATACTAAACATATTTCAGTCCAAGGAGTTCTCAATCTTGTACTTTCTAAAGAGACCAATTGACTCCTTATTTGACCTCTTAAACATCTTTCCTAATTGACTCCTTCTGATCTCTCATCAACCATACAGTAGTCCATATTTGACATACTGAAAATATTTCAGGCGAAAGAGGCCTTGATCTTGAATTTTCTATACAGACTAATTGAGGCCTTCTGATTTCTCATCTATCATACGGTAGTCCATATTTTACATACTGAACATATTTCAGGCCAAGAGTTCTCAATCTTGAAGTTTCTATACAGACTAAAAAAGGTCTTTTGATGTCTTATCAACCCTACGGTAGTCCATACTAAACATATTTCAGTCCAAGGAGTTCTCAATCTTGTACTTTCTAAAGACACCAATTGACTCCTTATTTGACCTCTTAAACATCTTTCCTAATTGACTCCTTCTGATCTCTCATCAACCATACAGTGGTCCATATTTGACATACTGAAAATATTTCAAGCCAAAAGAAGCCTTGATCTTGAACTTTCTATACAGACTAATTGAGGTCTTTTGATGTCTCATCAACCATACAGTAGTCCATATTTGATATACTGAAAATATTTCAAGCAAAAAGATGTCTTGATCTTGAATTTTCTATACTGACAAAGTGAGGCCATCTGATTTCTCATCTATCATACGGTAGTCCATATTTTACATACTGAACATATTTCAGGCCAAGAGTTCTCAATCTTGAACTTTCTATAGAGACTAATTGACTTTTTATTTGACCTTTTGAACATCTTTCCTAATTGACTCCTTCTGATCTCTCATCAACCATACAGTAGTCCATATTTGACATATTGAAAATATTTCAGGCGAAAGAGGCCTTGATCTTGAATTTTCTATACAGAATAATTGAGGCCTTCTGATTTCTCACCAATCATACAGTAGTCCATATTTTACATACTGAACATATTTCAGGACAAGAGTTCTCAATCTTGAAGTTTCTATACAGACTAAAAGAGGTCTTTTGATGTCTCATCAACCCTACGGTAGTCCATACTAAACATATTTCAGTCCAAGGAGTTCTCAATCTTGAACTTTCTAAAGAGACCAATTGACTCCTTATTTGACCTTTTGAACATCTTTCCTAATTGACTCCTTCTGATCTCTCATCAACCATACAGTAGTCCATATTTGATATACTGAAAATATTTCAAGCAAAAAGAGGTCTTGATCTTGAATTTTCTATACTGACTAATTGAGGCCTTCTGATTTCTCACCAATCATACAGTAGTCCTTATTTTACATACTGAACATATTTCAAACCAAGAGTTCTCAATCTTGAACTTTCTATAGAGAATAATTGACTCCTTATTTGACCTTTTGAACATATTTCCCTATTCACTCCTTCTGATCTCTCATCAACCATGCAGTAGTCCATATTCGATATACTGAAAATATTTCAAGCAAAAAGAGGTCTTGATCTTGAATTTTCTATACTGACTAAGTAAGGCCTTCTGATTTCTCATCTATCATACGGTAGTCCATATTTTACATACTGAACATATTTCAGGCCAAGAGTTCTCAATCTTGAACTTTCTATAGAGACAAACTGACTCCTTATTTGACCTTTTGAACATCTTTCCTAATTGACTCCTTCTGATGTCTCATCAACCATACAGTAGTCCATATTTTACATACTGAACATATTTCAGGCGAAAGAGGCTTTGATCTTGAATTTTCTATACAGACTAATTGAGGCCTTCTGATTTCTCACCAATCATACAGTAGTCCATATTTTACATACTGAACATATTTCAAGCCAAGAGTTCTCAATCTTGAGCTTTCTATAGAGAATAACTGACTCCTTATTTGACCTTTTGAACATATTTCCCTATTCACTCCTTCTGATCTCTCATCAACCATGCAGTAGTCCATATTCGATATACTGAAAATATTTCAAGCAAAAAGAGGTCTTGATCTTGAATATTCTATACTGACTAAGTGAGGCCTTCTGATTTCTCATCTATGATACGGTAGTCCATATTTTACATACTAAACATATTTCAGGCCAAGAGTTCTCAATCTTGAACTTTCTATAGAGACTAATTGACTTTTTATTTGACCTTTTGAACATCTTTCCTAATTGACTCCTTCTGATCTCTCATCAACAATAGAGTAGTCCATATTTAACATACTGAACATATTTCAGGCGAAAGAGGCTTTAATCTTGAATTTTCTATACAGACTAATTGAGGCCTTCTGATTTCTCATCTATTATACGGTAGTCCATATTTTACATACTGAACATATTTCAGGCCAAGAGTTCTCAATCTTGAAGTTTCTATACAGACTAAAAAAGTTCTTTTGATGTCTTATCAACCCTACGGTAGTCCATACTAAACATATTTCAGTCCAAGGAGTTCTCAATCTTGTACTTTCTAAAGAGAACAATTGACTCCTTATTTGACCTCTTAAACATCTTTCCTAATTGACTCCTTCTGATGTCTCATCAACCATACAGTAGTCCATATTTTACATACTGAACATATTTCAGGCGAAAGAGGCTTTGATCTTGAATTTTCTATACAGACTAATTGAGGCCTTCTGATTTCTCACCAATCATACAGTAGTCCATATTTTACATACTGAACATATTTTAAGCCAAGAGTTCTCAATCTTGAACTTTCTATAGAGAATAACTGACTCCTTATTTGACCTTTTGAACATATTTCCCTATTCACTCCTTCTGATCTCTCATCAACCATGCAGTAGTCCATATTCGATATACTGAAAATATTTCAAGCAAAAAGAGGTCTTGATCTTGAATATTCTATACTGACTAAGTGAGGCCTTCTGATTTCTCATCTATGATACGGTAGTCCATATTTTACATACTGAACATATTTCAGGCCAAGAGTTCCCTTTCGAGGGAACTCGCGCTGCGTCACCGCTTTGGGAACGCCTCTGCGTGATTGCGTCGTGAAGCACATGTGTAATCAGTCCAATGGAGAGACGGAACGTCATAGGCGGGTGACGTCATCGACCCGGAAGGTATAAAGCATACCGCCAAACAAACGCCGCTAGCTTCTGTTGCTTTCAGCAAGCGATCTGTGTATTGTCATTGTCAGATTTGTGTTTTGTGTCTGAGTTCAGACTTCTCTTGTTTTCTATTCCTACAAGTTTGCATACACACTGACATTTAGAGAGACATTATGGCGAGCGAACAGCGTTACAGAAAGTGTGTTCCTCCCTGCTCTCGTCACATCACGAGCGGGGATACACACTTGATGTGCGTTGTTTGTTTGGGTGAACAGCACGCTCAGTCGGCTCTCGAGGGGGCTGGCTGTGAGCATTGTGAGGCTTTGCCTATGAGAGTGCTGCGATCCCGCCGGGCACTTTTTGAGGAGGGTGTCCCGGTTCGCGTTCCCCGCGGCACAGGCCCCGCTGTTGCTGAGGCACAGCGGCAGCTTATGTCGTGGGGTTCGCAGATGGATCTGTCAGAGGGGTTAGAGACGGGCCCAGCCCTTTCTCTGCCCTCACCTGGCAGATCCAGTGCTGCCTCTCTGGGTTCGGGAGCCCGCCCTGCGGTTTCTCCCACCCAGGGGGCAGCCTCAGCGCTGCTTTTATCAAGCTCTGACGAGATCGATATTTGCAGCGTTGACGCGGGGGTTGAAGACTCGCCACTTCAATCCCCTGCTGGTGAGGAGCTTTTGGAGGTCCTGTGCAGAGCTGTGGCCAAACTAAACATTGACTGGCCACGAGAGAATCAAGAGAGCGTCTCGTCCAAGAGCCGTTTGGACGAGCGCTTTCTCCCCTCCCGCTCTGCCCAGCCTCCACGTCGGAGTTTACCGTTTTTCACGGATCTCCACACTGAGGTGTCGAGAACGTGGAAGCGGCCCATGTCCTCTCGTGTCTTCAGCCCCCATACGTCAGTGTATAGTAACATCCAGGGGCTGAAGAAGCATGGGTATGGTCCGATGCCGAAGGTGGAGGAGACGCTTGCGAGCCATCTCTCTCCTCAGTCGGCATCGGCCATTAAAACTCCGACCTTGCCCACCAAACCATTAAGAACCACCTCCTCTTTGGTGGGCAAGGCGTACTCGGCAGCGGGTCAGGCCGCCGCGTGCCTGCACACTATGGCCATCGTGCAGGCATACCAGGCCGACCTGCTAAGAGACCTGGGGTCCAGCCAGGAGATCGGAGCAGACTTAGTTAATGAGCTCCGATCTTCAGCAGATTTAGCTCTCCGAGCCACCAAGGAGACGGCCAAATCTATAGGCCGTTCTATGGCAGCCCTGGTGGCTACGGAGAGGCATCTGTGGCTTAATCTGACCGAGATTCGGGAGAGAGATAAGAGCTTTCTGCTTGATGCGCCGCTGTCTCCTGACGGCCTGTTCGGTGACGCTGTCACTACCGTCACCGACAGGTTTCAGGAGGCAAAGAAACAGTCTGCGGCGCTCAAGCAGCTCCTCCCGAGAAAACCCCAGGCCTCGTCTGCTGCTGTGCGGGAGCAGCAGACACCGAGTACAAGCTCCGTACACCGGGCGCAACAGAAACAGAGTGTCGCCACTCGTACTCCCCCTCAGAAAGGGTGGGGCGGTGGGCGACACCCCCAGACGCAGCCCTCTAGGGGTAGAGCAGATCTGCGGACTGTTCTTATCTCTAGGAACGGCCCTCTAAGAGGCCCTGACGCCAGTGGGCCCAGGGCAGTGAGGGTTTCCCCCTTCGGGAACAGGCGGTGTTCACCTCAGCATACGGTGCCCGTCCTTTTCCGGTACCCTCACAGGGTCTCTCCACTAACCCCGCCCGAGTGCCGGGGCGTGGAAGGCCCTCGCGAGTCATCCGAGGATGGCCCGCGTCCTCCAGACAAGGAGGTGGCGCTGTCGAGTCAGCCGTTCCCTGCCGGTCATCCGCTTCAGGGCGCTGTGCTCCCAGCACTCAGTATACCAGAGGCCAGTCTCGAGGGACTGGTACCCCTAGTAGATTTTTTGCCAGAATGGGAAAAACTGCCAAATATATCTCGTTGGGTCCTGCAGATAATAAGATCAGGGTACGCCATCCAGTTCAGGTGTCGTCCACCCGGTTTCAAGGGGGTCCTACCTACCTTGGTGGGCCCCGAGCAGGCTCTGGTTATGACTCAAGAAGTCCAGACCCTCCTACGGAAGGGGGCCATAGAGAAGGTTCCTCTCTCCGACAGGGAGTCGGGTTTCTACAGTCGCTATTTTATAGTGCCAAAGAAGGATGGGGGGTTGCGCCCCATTTTGGACCTGCGCTCGCTGAATCGCGCAGTGGCAAAGTTCAGGTTCAAGATGCTTACACTCAAACATATCGTGTCCCAAATCAGGTCCGAGGACTGGTTTGTCACGATAGATCTCAAAGATGCTTACTTCCACATCTCCATCCTTCCGCAGCACAGGAAGTACCTGAGGTTCGCTTTCGGGGGACAAGCGTACCAATATCGGGTGCTTCCCTTCGGTCTAGCCCTATCACCCCGCACCTTCACCAAGTGTGTAGACGCGGCATTAGCCCCCTTGCGTATGCAGGGGATCCGCATTCTCAATTATATCGACGACTGGCTGATTTTGGCTCAGTCAGCACGTCTGGCGGTTCAACATCGAGATGTTGTTCTCGCGCACATGAAGAGGTTAGGGCTGAGGCTCAACCTCAAGAAGAGCGTTCTTTCTCCAGTACAGAAAATAACGTATCTGGGTGTGTGTTGGAATTCGATCCTGATGCAGGCCCGTCTATCAGAGCCTCGCGTAGGGTCGATTCTCTCAGCTGTGAAAGGGGTGAAACTAGACCAGCCACTCACTGTCAAACAGTATCAGAGACTGTTAGGCCTGATGGCAGCAGCGTCCAACGTCATTCCTCGTGGCCTGTTGTACATGAGACCTTTACAGTGGTGGCTCAAGACCAAGGGTTTTTCCCCGAGGGGAAATCCCTTTCGCGTGATCAAGGTAACGCGGCGATGCCTCCGCGCCTTAGTCATGTGGAAGGACCCTCGGTTTCTAGCCCAAGGCCCGTTACTGGGGGTACCGTGCCAGCGGGTCACTCTGACCACGGATGCCTCCCTTACGGGTTGGGGGGCGACCATGAGTGGTCGCTCGGCCCAGGGCCTATGGCAGGACTCTCATCGTGCGTTGCACATAAATTGCCTGGAAATGCTTGCTGTGTTCCAGGCTCTGAGACATTTCCTGCCGTATCTCAGGGGCCATCATGTTCTAGTTCGCACAGACAACACATCGGTGGTCTCCTATATAAATCACCAGGGGGGTTTGAGGTCTCGCCCTTTGTACAAACTGACTCGTCAAATCCTCCTGTGGGCCCTGGGGAAATTGCTCTCTATCAGGGCAATCTTCATCCCAGGGCGCCTGAATACGGAAGCAGACATCCTGTCGAGGCAGGGGCCGAGGCCCGGGGAGTGGAGACTCCACACCGAGGTGGTGGAGCTCCTCTGGCAAGAATTCGGCAGAGCAGAAGTAGACCTGTTCGCCACTCAAGACAACACTCATTGTCGTCTATGGTTTGCTCTAACTCCTCCAGCTCCCTTGGGACTGGACGCCATGGTACAGGAGTGGCCGAGGCTGCCCCTGTACGCTTTCCCCCCGATCGCTCTGCTTCCGGGAGTTCTAGAGAGAGTTCGTCGGGACGGTGCCCATCTGCTCCTAGTAGCTCCGTTCTGGCCAGCCCGGGTTTGGTTCTCGGACATTGTGTCGCTCCTCAACGGTTCTCCCCTGGAGATTCCGTGCAGGAGGGACCTGCTCTCTCAGTCGGGCGGTGCCTTCCTGCACCCACGCCCAGAGCTGTGGAATCTGTGGGCTTGGCCTCTGAGGGGGCCCAGCTCCTAAGCTCCGGTCTCTCAACCGAGGTTGTGGAGACCATCCTACACTCTAGAGCTCCCTCCACGAGGAAACTGTACGCATTGAAATGGAGACTCTTCACCTTATGGTGTAGAGATCGCCTGTGGGATCCAGTTAACTGCCCTGCGAGCGCGGTGCTGGAGTTCCTGCAGGAGAAATTCTCCGCTGGGTTAGCTCCCTCCACTTTGAAGGTGTACGTGGCGGCCTTAGCAGCTTACCACTCTCCTTTCGATGGTGTTACCCTCGGGCGACACCCCCTAGTTACTCGTTTCCTCCGTGGCACTATCAGACTGAGGCCCGCAGTACGCACCAGGGTGCCGGCCTGGGACTTATCTATTGTCCTTCAGGGCCTTTCTCAGGCTCCCTTCGAGCCCATTGAAGAAATTTCGGAGAAACTCCTCACCTTAAAGACCATCTTTCTGCTGGCTATCTCTTCCTTAAAAAGAATAGGGGACTTACAAGCCCTCTCTGTGGCACCCTCGTGCTTGGAATTTGCTCCCGGTATGGCTAAAGCTTTTCTGCACCCCAGACCGGGGTACGTTCCTAAGGTTCCCACTAATACTGTGAGACCCATAGTACTTATGGCCTTTTGTCCACCTCCCTTTCTGACGTCTGACCAGGAAAGATCCAATCTGCTTTGCCCTGTTCGCGCACTAGACGCTTATGTCCACAGAGCTGCCCTGTGGAGAAAATCGGAACAGTTGTTTGTGTGTTACGGTCCACCCTCGAGAGGGGGTCCGGTCTCTAAGCAGAGGATGAGCAAGTGGATAGTTGAGGCTATTTCACTTGCTTATGAGGTGGTCGGGCAGCCTTTCCCTTGGGCTGTCCGGGCACACTCGACTAGGGGTATGGCTGCCTCTCGGGCATTCCTAGCAGGGGCCTCCCTGCAAGACATCTGTGACGCGGCGGGGTGGTCCTCGCCGCTCACTTTCGTGAGGTTCTACGAACTTGACATTACTCCAGGGGCTCGGGTGCTCGCCTTTTAGACAATGCACGGCGGGCATCCGGCTCCTATGGGGACGTGGGTATTCTCGTTCCCAAAGCGGTGACGCAGCGCGAGTTCCCTCGAAAGGGAACGTCTCGGTTACGACTGTAACCTTAGTTCCCTGAGTAGGGAACGAGACGCTGCGTCACCCTGCCATACTCCCCGCATGCCCGCAAAAGCGTCTTGCTTCACTCTACCACAGAAGCTAGCGGCGTTTGTTTGCCGGTATGCTTTATACCTTCCGGGTCGATGACGTCACCCGCCTATGACGTTCCGTCTCTCCATTGGACTGATTACACATGTGCTTCACGACGCAATCACGCAGAGGCGTTCCCAAAGCGGTGACGCAGCGTCTCGTTCCCTACTCAGGGAACTAAGGTTACAGTCGTAACCGAGACGTTCTCAATCTTGAACTTTCTATAGAGACTAATTGACTTTTTATTTGACCTTTTGAACATCTTTCCTAATTGACTCCTTCTGATCTCTCATCAACAATAGAGTAGTCCATATTTAACATACTGAACATATTTCAGGCGAAAGAGGCTTTAATCTTGAATTTTCTATACAGACTAATTGAGGCCTTCTGATTTCTCATCTATCATACGGTAGTCCATATTTTACATACTGAACATATTTCAGGCCAAGAGTTCTCAATCTTGAAGTTTCTATACAGACTAAAAAAGGTCTTTTGATGTCTTATCAACCCTACGGTAGTCCATACTAAACATATTTCAGTCCAAGAGTTCTCAATCTTGAACTTTCTATAGAGAATAACTTACTCCTTATTTGACCTTTTGAAAATATTTCCCTATTCACTCCTTCTGATCTCTCATCAACCATGCTGTAGTCCATATTTGACAAACTGAAAATATTTCAAGCCAAAAGAGGACTTGATCTTGAATTTTCTATACAGACTAATTGAGGCCTTCTCATTTCTCACCAACCATACGGTAGTCCATATTTTACATACTGGACATATTTCAGGCCAAGAGTTCTCAATCTTGAAGTTTCTATACAGACTAAAAGAGGTCTTTTGATGTCTCATCTATCATACGGTAGTCCATATTTTACATACTGAACATATTTCAGGCCAAGAGTTCTCAATCTTGAACTTTCTATAGAGACTAATTGACTTTTTATTTGACCTTTTGAACATCTTTCCTAATTGACTCCTTCTGATCTCTCATCAACCATACAGTAGTCCATATTTGACATACTGAAAATATTTCAGGCGAAAGAGGCCTTGATCTTGAATTTTCTATACAGACTAATTGAGGCCTTCTGATTTCTCATCTATCATACGGTAGTCCATATTTTACATACTGAACATATTTCAGGCCAAGAGTTCTCAATCTTGAACTTTCTATAGAGACAAACTGACTCCTTATTTGACCTTTTGAACATCTTTCCTAATTGACTCCTTCTGATGTCTCATCAACCATACAGTAGTCCATATTTTACATACTGAACATATTTCAGGCGAAAGAGGCTTTGATCTTGAATTTTCTATACAGACTAATTGAGGCCTTCTGATTTCTCACCAATCATACAGTAGTCCATATTTTACATACTGAACATATTTCAAGCCAAGAGTTCTCAATCTTGAACTTTCTATAGAGAATAACTGACTCCTTATTTGACCTTTTGAACATATTTCCCTATTCACTCCTTCTGATCTCTCATCAACCATGCAGTAGTCCATATTCGATATACTGAAAATATTTCAAGCAAAAAGAGGTCTTGATCTTGAATTTTCTATACTGACTAAGTGAGGCCTTCTGATTTCTCATCTATCATACGGTAGTCCATATTTTACATACTGAACATATTTCAGGCCAAGAGTTCTCAATCTTGAACTTTCTATAGAGACTAATTGACTTTTTATTTGACCTTTTGAACATCTTTCCTAATTGACTCCTTCTGATCTCTCATCAACAATAGAGTAGTCCATATTTAACATACTGAACATATTTCAGGCGAAAGAGGCTTTAATCTTGAATTTTCTATACAGACTAATTGAGGCCTTCTGATTTCTCATCTATCATACGGTAGTCCATATTTTACATACTGAACATATTTCAGGCCAAGAGTTCTTAATCTTGAAGTTTCTATACAGACTAAAAAAGGTCTTTTGATGTCTTATCAACCCTACGGTAGTCCATACTAAACATATTTCAGTCCAAGAGTTCTCAATCTTGAACTTTCTATAGAGAATAACTTACTCCTTATTTGACCTTTTGAACATATTTCCCTATTCACTCCTTCTGATCTCTCATCAACCATGCTGTAGTCCATATTTGACAAACTGAAAATATTTCAAGCCAAAAGAGGACTTGATCTTGAATTTTCTATACAGACTAATTGAGGCCTTCTCATTTCTCACCAACCATACGGTAGTCCATATTTTACATACTGGACATATTTCAGGCCAAGAGTTCTCAATCTTGAAGTTTCTATACAGACTAAAAGAGGTCTTTTGATGTCTCATCTATCATACGGTAGTCCATATTTTACATACTGAACATATTTCAGGCCAAGAGTTCTCAATCTTGAACTTTCTATAGAGACTAATTGACTTTTTATTTGACCTTTTGAACATCTTTCCTAATTGACTCCTTCTGATCTCTCATCAACCATACAGTAGTCCATATTTGACATACTGAAAATATTTCAGGCGAAAGAGGCCTTGATCTTGAATTTTCTATACAGACTAATTGAGGCCTTCTGATTTCTCATCTATCATACGGTAGTCCATATTTTACATACTGAACATATTTCAGGCCAAGAGTTCTCAATCTTGAACTTTCTATAGAGACAAACTGACTCCTTATTTGACCTTTTGAACATCTTTCCTAATTGACTCCTTCTGATGTCTCATCAACCATACAGTAGTCCATATTTTACATACTGAACATATTTCAGGCGAAAGAGGCTTTGATCTTGAATTTTCTATACAGACTAATTGAGGCCTTCTGATTTCTCACCAATCATACAGTAGTCCATATTTTACATACTGAACATATTTCAAGCCAAGAGTTCTCAATCTTGAACTTTCTATAGAGAATAACTGACTCCTTATTTGACCTTTTGAACATATTTCCCTATTCACTCCTTCTGATCTCTCATCAACCATGCAGTAGTCCATATTCGATATACTGAAAATATTTCAAGCAAAAAGAGGTCTTGATCTTGAATTTTCTATACTGACTAAGTGAGGCCTTCTGATTTCTCATCTATCATACGGTAGTCCATATTTTACATACTGAACATATTTCAGGCCAAGAGTTCTCAATCTTGAACTTTCTATAGAGACTAATTGACTTTTTATTTGACCTTTTGAACATCTTTCCTAATTGACTCCTTCTGATCTCTCATCAACCATACAGTAGTCCATATTTAACATACTGAACATATTTCAGGCGAAAGAGGCTTTGATCTTGAATTTTCTATACAGACTAATTGAGGCCTTCTGATTTCTCATCTATCATACGGTAGTCCATATTTTACATACTGAATATATTTCAGGCTTAAGAGTCCTTGATCTTGAATTTTCTATACTTACTAATTGAGGCCTTCTGATTTCTCATCTATCATACGGTAGTCCATATTTTACATACTGAACATATTTCAGGCCAAGAGTTCTCAATCTTGAACTTTCTATAGAGACAAACTGACTCCTTATTTGACCTTTTGAACATCTTTCCTAATTGAGGCCGTCTGATGTCTCATCAACCATACAGTAGTCCATATTTGACATACTGAAAATATTTCAAGCCAAAAGAAGCCTTGATCTTGAACTTTCTATACAGACTAATTGAGGTCTTTTGATGTCTCATCAACCATACAGTAGTCCATATTTGATATACTGAAAATATTTCAAGCAAAAAGAAGTCTTGATCTTGAATTTTCTACACTGAATAAGTGAGGCCATCTGATTTCTCATCTATCATACGGTAGTCCATATTTTACATACTGAACATATTTCAGGCCAAGAGTTCTCAATCTTGAACTTTCTATAGAGACTAATTGACTTTTTATTTGACCTTTTGAACATCTTTCCTAATTGACTCCTTCTGATCTCTCATCAACCATGCAGTAGTCCATATTCGATATACTGAAAATATTTCAAGCAAAAAGAGGTCTTGATCTTGAATTTTCTATACTGACTAAGTGAGGCCTTCTGATTTCTCATCTATCATACGGTAGTCAATATTTTACATACTGAACATATTTCAGGCCAAGAGTTCTCAATCTTGAACTTTCTATAGAGACTAATTGACTTTTTATTTGACCTTTTGAACATCTTTCCTAATTGACTCCTTCTGATCTCTTATCAACCATACAGTAGTCCATATTTAACATACTGAACATATTTCAGGCGAAAGAGGCTTTGATCTTGAATTTTCTATACTGACAAAGTGAGGCCATCTGATTTCTCATCTATCATACAGTAGTCCATATTTGACATACTGAACATACACTCACCTAAAGGATTATTAGGAACACCTGTTCAATTTCTCATTAATGCAATTATCTAATCAACCAATCACATGGCAGTTGCTTCAATGCATTTAGGGGTGTGGTCCTGGTCAAGACAATCTCCTGAACTCCAAACTGAATGTCAGAATGGGAAAGAAAGGTGATTTAAGCAATTTTGAGCGTGGCATGGTTGCTGGTGCCAGACGGGCCGGTCTGAGTATTTCACAATCTGCTCAGTTACTGGGATTTTCACGCACAACCATTTCTCGAGTTTACAAAGAAGGGTGTGAAAAGGGAAAAACATCCAGTATGCGGCAGTCCTGTGGGTGAAAATGCCTTGTTGATGCTAGAGGTCAGAGGAGAATGGGCCGACTGATTCAAGCTGATAGAAGAGCAACTTTGACTGAAATAACCACTCGTTACAACCGAGGTATGCAGCAAAGCATTTGTGAAGCCACAACACGCACAACCTTGAGGCGGATGGGCTACAACAGCAGAAGACCCCACCGGGTACCACTCATCTCCACTACAAATAGGAAAAAGAGGCTACAATTTGCACGAGCTCACCAAAATTGGACAGTTGAAGACTGGAAAAATGTTGCCTGGTCTGATGAGTCTCGATTTCTGTTGAGACATTCAGATGGTAGAGTCAGAATTTGGCGTAAACAGAATGAGAACATGGATCCATCATGCCTTGTTACCACTGTGCAGGCTGGTGGTGGTGGTGTAATGGTGTGGGGGATGTTTTCTTGGCACACTTTAGGCCCCTTAGTGCCAATTGGGCATTGTTTAAATGCCACGGCCTACCTGAGCATTGTTTCTGACCATGTCCATCCCTTTATGACCACCATGTACCCATCCTCTGATGGCTACTTCCAGCAGGATAATGCACCATGTCACAAAGCTCCAATCATTTCAAATTGGTTTCTTGAACATGACAATGAGTTCGCTGTACTAAAATGGCCCCCACAGTCACCAGATCTCAACCCAATAGAGCATCTTTGGGATGTGGTGGAACGGGAGCTTCGTGCCCTGGATGTGCATCCCACAAATCTCCATCAACTGCAAGATGCTATCCTATCAATATGGGCCAACATTTCTAAAGAATGCTTTCAGCACCTTGTTGAATCAATGCCACGTAGAATTAAGGCAGTTCTGAAGGCGAAAGGGGGTCAAACACAGTATTAGTATGGTGTTCCTAATAATCCTTTAGGTGAGTGTATTTTAGGCGAAAGAGGCTTTGATCTTGAATTTTCTATACAGACTAATTGAGGCCTTCTGATTTCTCACCAATCATACAGTAGTCCATATTTTACATACTGAACATATTTCAGTCCAAAGAGTCCTTGATCTTGAATTTTCTATACTGACTAATTGAGGCCTTCTGATTTCTCATCTATCATACGGTATTCCATATTTTACATACTGAACATATTTCAGGCCAAGAGTTCTCAATCTTGAAGTTTCTATACAGACTAAAAAAGGTCTTTTGATGTCTCATCAACCCTACGGTAGTCCATACTAAACATATTTCAGTCCAAGGAGTTCTCAATCTTGAACTTTCTAAAGAGACCAATTGACTCCTTATTTGACCTTTTGAACATCTTTCCTAATTGACTCCTTCTGATCTCTCATCAACCATACAGTAGTCCATATTTGACATACTGAAAATATTTCAGGCGAAAGAGGCCTTGATCTTGAATTTTCTATATAGACTAATTGAGGCCTTCTGATTTCTCATCTATCATACGGTAGTCCGTATTTTACATACTGAACATATTTCAGGCCAAGAGTTCTCAATCTTGAACTTTCTATAGAGACAAACTGACTCCTTATTTGACCTTTTGAACATCTTTCCTAATTGACTCCTTCTGATTTCTCACCAATCATACAGTAGTCCATATTTTACATACTGAACATATTTCAGGCCAAAGAGTCCTTGATCTTGAATTTTCTATACTGACTAATTGAGGCCTTCTGATTTCTCATCTATCATAAGGTAGTCCATATTTTACATACTAAACATATTTCAGACCAAGGAGTTCTCAATCTTGAACTTTCTATAGAGACTAATTGACTATTTATTTGACCTTTTGAACATCTTTCCTAATTGACTCCTTCTGATCTCTCATCAACCATACAGTAGTCCATATTTGACATATTGAAAATATTTCAGGCGAAAGAGGCCTTGATCTTGAATTTTCTATACAGACTAATTGAGGCCTTCTGATTTCTCATCTATCATACGGTAGTCCATATTTTACATACTGAACATATTTCAGGCCAAGAGTTCTCAATCTTGAACTTTCTATAGAGACAAACTGACTCCTTATTTGACCTTTTGAACATCTTTCCTAATTGACTCCTTCTGATGTCTCATCAACCATACAGTAGTCCATATTTGACAAACTGAAAATATTTCAAGCCAAAAGAAGCCTTAATCTTGAACTTTCTATACAGACTAATTGAGGTTTTTTGATGTCTCATCAACCATACAGTAGTCCATATTTTACATACTGAACATATTTCAAGCCAAGAGTTCTCAATCTTGAGCTTTCTATAGAGAATAACTAACTCCTTATTTGACCTTTTGAACATATTTCCCTATTCACTCCTTCTGATCTCTCATCAACCATACAGTAGTCCATATTTGACATACTGAACATATTTCAGGCGAAAGAGGCTTTGATCTTGAATTTTCTATACAGACTAATTGAGGCCTTCTGATTTCTCACCAATCATACAGTAGTCCATATTTTACATACTAAACATATTTCAGTCCAAGGAGTTCTCAATCTTGAACTTTCTATAGAGACTAATTGACTATTTATTTGACCTTTTGAACATCTTTCCTAATTGACTCCTTCTGATCTCTCATCAACCATACAGTAGTCCATATTTGACATATTGAAAATATTTCAGGCGAAAGAGGCCTTGATCTTGAATTTTCTATACAGACTAATTGAGGCCTTCTGATTTCTCATCTATCATACGGTAGTCCATATTTTACATACTGAACATATTTCAGGCCAAGAGTTCTCAATCTTGAACTTTCTATAGAGACAAACTGACTCCTTATTTGACCTTTTGAACATCTTTCCTAATTGACTCCTTCTGATCTCTTATCAACCATACAGTAGTCCATATTTAACATACTGAACATATTTCAGGCGAAAGAGGCTTTGATCTTGAATTTTCTATACTGACAAAGTGAGGCCATCTGATTTCTCATCTATCATACAGTAGTCCATATTTGACATACTGAACATACTGTATTTTAGGCGAAAGAGGCTTTGATCTTGAATTTTCTATACAGACTAATTGAGGCCTTCTGATTTCTCACCAATCATACAGTAGTCCATATTTTACATACTGAACATATTTCAGGCCAAAGAGTCCTTGATCTTGAATTTTCTATACTGACTAATTGAGGCCTTCTGATTTCTCATCTATCATACGGTATTCCATATTTTACATACTGAACATATTTCAGGCCAAGAGTTCTCAATCTTGAACTTTCTATAGAGACAAACTGACTCCTTATTTGACCTTTTGAACATCTTTCCTAATTGACTCTGTAACACACTTCGTATGTTCCAGGAAGAAGGAGGCGGGAAACCGGCGAACATTTAAAACTTTAATCAAACAAATAAACAAAATGAAAAATCACCGCGGCAGCCCCTCACGGACGACTGCCGCGCACACACACAAAATAAAACGTAAACAAAAACGCAACATAAGTCCAGGCCTGGTCCTCTCTCGTCTTGCACTGTCGTCGCTCCTACTTTCATGCTCCCGTCTCTCCTCCGTGAGACGAGACCAGTGTGGCGCGCAGCTGGAGCTCATTATCGCTCGTCACCGGCCCGTTCTCACGGTCCCTCACCTCACCGCTCGCCACAGACTCCTTCTGATGTCTCATCAACCATACAGTGGTCCATATTAAACATACTGAAAATATTTCAAGCCAAAAGAAGTCTTGATCTTGAACTTTCTATACAGACTAATTGAGGTCTTTTGATGTCTCATCAACCATACAGTAGTCCATATTTGATATACTGAAAATATTTCAAGCAAAAAGAGGTCTTGATCTTGAATTTTCTATACTGACAAAGTGAGGCCATCTGATTTCTCATCTATCATACGGCAGTCCATATTTTACATACTGAACATATTTCAGGCCAAGAGTTCTCAATCTTGAACTTTCTATAGAGACTAATTGACTTTTTATTTGACCTTTTGAACATCTTTCCTAATTGACTCCTTCTGATCTCTCATCAACCATACAGTAGTCCATATTTGACATACTGAACATATTTCAGGCGAAAGAGGCTTTGATCTTGAATTTTCTATACAGACTAATTGACTCCTTCTGATTTCTCACCAATCATACAGTAGTCCATATTTTACATATTGAAAATATTTCAGGCGAAAGAGGCCTTGATCTTGACTTTTCTATACTGACTAATTGAGGCCTTCTGATTTCTCATCTATCATACGGTAGTCCATATTTTACATACTGAACATATTTCAGGCCAAGAGTTCTCAATCTTGAACTTTCTATAGAGACAAACTGACTCCTTATTTGACCTTTTGAACATCTTTCCTAATTGACTCCTTCTGATGTCTCATCAACCATACAGTAGTCCATATTTGACAAACTGAAAATATTTCAAGCCAAAAGAAGCCTTGATCTTGAACTTTCTATACAGACTAATTGAGGTTTTTTGATGTCTCATCAACCATACAGTAGTCCATATTTTACATACTGAACATATTTCAAGCCAAGAGTTCTCAATCTTGAGCTTTCTATAGAGAATAACTAACTCCTTATTTGACCTTTTGAACATATTTCCCTATTCACTCCTTCTGATCTCTCATCAACCATGCAGTAGTCCATATTCGATATACTGAAAATATTTCAAGCAAAAAGAGGTCTTGATCTTTAATATTCTATACTGACTAACTGAGGCCTTCTGATTTCTCATCTATGATACGGTAGTCCATATTTTACATACTGAACATATTTCAGGCCAAGAGTTCTCAATCTTGAACTTTCTATAGAGACAAACTGACTCCTTATTTGACCTTTTGAACATCTTTCCTAATTGACTCCTTCTGATCTCTCATCAACCATACAGTAGTCCATATTTGACATATTGAAAATATTTCAGGCGAAAGAGGCCTTGATCTTGAATTTTCTATACAGACTAATTGAGGCCTTCTGATTTCTCACCAATCATACAGTAGTCCATATTTTACATACTGAACATATTTCAGGCCAAAGAGTCCTTGATCTTGAATTTTCTATACTGACTAATTGAGGTCTTTAGATGTCTCATCTATCATACGGTAGTCCATATTTTACATACTGAACATATTTCAGGCCAAGAGTTCTCAATCTTGAACTTTCTATAGAGACTAATTGACTTTTTATTTGACCTTTTGAACATCTTTCCTAATTGACTCCTTCTGATCTCTCATCAACCATACAGTAGTCCATATTTAACATACTGAACATATTTCAGGCGAAAGAGGCTTTGATCTTGAATTTTCTATACTGACAAAGTGAGGCCATCTGATTTCTCATCTATCATACAGTAGTCCATATTTGACATACTGAACATATTTCAGGCGAAAGAGGCTTTGATCTTGAATTTTCTATACAGACTAATTGAGGCCTTCTGATTTCTCACCAATCATACAGTAGTCCATATTTTACATACTGAACATATTTCAGGCCAAAGAGTCCTTGATCTTGAATTTTCTATACTGACTAATTGAGGCCTTCTGATTTCTCATCTATCATACGGTAGTCCATATTTTACATACTGAACATATTTCAGGCCAAGAGTTCTCAATCTTGAAGTTTCTATACAGACTAAAAAAGGTCTTTTGATGTCTCATCAACCCTACGGTAGTCCATACTAAACATATTTCAGTCCAAGGAGTTCTCAATCTTGAACTTTCTAAAGAGACCAATTGACTCCTTATTTGACCTTTTGAACATCTTTCCTAATTGACTCCTTCTGATCTCTCATCAACCATACAGTAGTCCATATTTGACATACTGAACATATTTCAGGCGAAAGAGGCCTTGATCTTGAATTTTCTATACAGACTAATTGAGGCCTTCTGATTTCTCATCTATCATACGGTAGTCCATATTTTACATACTGAACATATTTCAGGCCAAGAGTTCTCAATCTTGAACTTTCTATAGAGACAAACTGACTCCTTATTTGACCTTTTGAACATCTATCCTAACTGACTCCTTCTGATGTCTCATCAACCATACAGTGGTCCATATTTGACATACTGAAAATATTTCAAGCCAAAAGAAGCCTTGATCTTGAACTTTCTATACAGACTAATTGAGGTCTTTTGATGTCTCATCAACCATACAGTAGTCCATATTTGATATACTGAAAATATTTCAAGCAAAAAGAGGTCTTGATCTTGAATTTTCTATACTGACAAAGTGAGGCCATCTGATTTCTCATCTATCATACGGTAGTCCATATTTTACATACTAAACATATTTCAGTCCAAGGAGTTCTCAATCTTAAACTTTCTATAGAGACTAATTGACTTTTTATTTGACCTTTTGAACATCTTTCCTAATTGACTCCTTCGGATCTCTCATCAACCATACAGTAGTCCATATTTGACATATTGAAAATATTTCAGGCGAAAGAGGCCTTGATCTTGAATTTTCTATACAGACTAATTGAGGCCTTCTGATTTCTCATCTATCATACGGTAGTCCATATTTTACATACTGAACATATTTCAGGCCAAGAGTTCTCAATCTTGAACTTTCTATAGAGACAAACTGACTCCTTATTTGACCTTTTGAACATCTTTCCTAATTGACTCCTTCTGATCTCTTATCAACCATACAGTAGTCCATATTTAACATACTGAACATATTTCAGGCGAAAGAGGCCTTGATCTTGACTTTTCTATACTGACTAATTGAGGCCTTCTGATTTCTCATCTATCATACGGTAGTCCATATTTTACATACTGAACATATTTCAGGCCAAGAGTTCTCAATCTTGAACTTTCTATAGAGACAAACTGACTCCTTATTTGACCTTTTGAACATCTTTCCTAATTGACTCCTTCTGATGTCTCATCAACCATACAGTAGTCCATATTTGACAAACTGAAAATATTTCAAGCCAAAAGAAGCCTTGATCTTGAACTTTCTATACAGACTAATTGAGGTTTTTTGATGTCTCATCAACCATACAGTAGTCCATATTTTACATACTGAACATATTTCAAGCCAAGAGTTCTCAATCTTGAGCTTTCTATAGAGAATAACTAACTCCTTATTTGACCTTTTGAACATATTTCCCTATTCACTCCTTCTGATCTCTCATCAACCATGCAGTAGTCCATATTCGATATACTGAAAATATTTCAAGCAAAAAGAGGTCTTGATCTTTAATATTCTATACTGACTAACTGAGGCCTTCTGATTTCTCATCTATGATACGGTAGTCCATATTTTACATACTGAACATATTTCAGGCCAAGAGTTCTCAATCTTGAACTTTCTATAGAGACAAACTGACTCCTTATTTGACCTTTTGAACATCTTTCCTAATTGACTCCTTCTGATCTCTCATCAACCATACAGTAGTCCATATTTGACATATTGAAAATATTTCAGGCGAAAGAGGCCTTGATCTTGAATTTTCTATACAGACTAATTGAGGCCTTCTGATTTCTCACCAATCATACAGTAGTCCATATTTTACATACTGAACATATTTCAGGCCAAAGAGTCCTTGATCTTGAATTTTCTATACTGACTAATTGAGGTCTTTAGATGTCTCATCTATCATACGGTAGTCCATATTTTACATACTGAACATATTTCAGGCCAAGAGTTCTCAATCTTGAACTTTCTATAGAGACTAATTGACTTTTTATTTGACCTTTTGAACATCTTTCCTAATTGACTCCTTCTGATCTCTCATCAACCATACAGTAGTCCATATTTAACATACTGAACATATTTCAGGCGAAAGAGGCTTTGATCTTGAATTTTCTATACTGACAAAGTGAGGCCATCTGATTTCTCATCTATCATACAGTAGTCCATATTTGACATACTGAACATATTTCAGGCGAAAGAGGCTTTGATCTTGAATTTTCTATACAGACTAATTGAGGCCTTCTGATTTCTCACCAATCATACAGTAGTCCATATTTTACATACTGAACATATTTCAGGCCAAAGAGTCCTTGATCTTGAATTTTCTATACTGACTAATTGAGGCCTTCTGATTTCTCATCTATCATACGGTAGTCCATATTTTACATACTGAACATATTTCAGGCCAAGAGTTCTCAATCTTGAAGTTTCTATACAGACTAAAAAAGGTCTTTTGATGTCTCATCAACCCTACGGTAGTCCATACTAAACATATTTCAGTCCAAGGAGTTCTCAATCTTGAACTTTCTAAAGAGACCAATTGACTCCTTATTTGACCTTTTGAACATCTTTCCTAATTGACTCCTTCTGATCTCTCATCAACCATACAGTAGTCCATATTTGACATACTGAACATATTTCAGGCGAAAGAGGCCTTGATCTTGAATTTTCTATACAGACTAATTGAGGCCTTCTGATTTCTCATCTATCATACGGTAGTCCATATTTTACATACTGAACATATTTCAGGCCAAGAGTTCTCAATCTTGAACTTTCTATAGAGACAAACTGACTCCTTATTTGACCTTTTGAACATCTATCCTAACTGACTCCTTCTGATGTCTCATCAACCATACAGTGGTCCATATTTGACATACTGAAAATATTTCAAGCCAAAAGAAGCCTTGATCTTGAACTTTCTATACAGACTAATTGAGGTCTTTTGATGTCTCATCAACCATACAGTAGTCCATATTTGATATACTGAAAATATTTCAAGCAAAAAGAGGTCTTGATCTTGAATTTTCTATACTGACAAAGTGAGGCCATCTGATTTCTCATCTATCATACGGTAGTCCATATTTTACATACTAAACATATTTCAGTCCAAGGAGTTCTCAATCTTAAACTTTCTATAGAGACTAATTGACTTTTTATTTGACCTTTTGAACATCTTTCCTAATTGACTCCTTCGGATCTCTCATCAACCATACAGTAGTCCATATTTGACATATTGAAAATATTTCAGGCGAAAGAGGCCTTGATCTTGAATTTTCTATACAGACTAATTGAGGCCTTCTGATTTCTCATCTATCATACGGTAGTCCATATTTTACATACTGAACATATTTCAGGCCAAGAGTTCTCAATCTTGAACTTTCTATAGAGACAAACTGACTCCTTATTTGACCTTTTGAACATCTTTCCTAATTGACTCCTTCTGATCTCTTATCAACCATACAGTAGTCCATATTTAACATACTGAACATATTTCAGGCGAAAGAGGCTTTGATCTTGAATTTTCTATACAGACTAATTGAGGCCTTCTGATTTCTCACCAATCATACAGTAGTCCATATTTTACATACTGAACATATTTCAGGCCAAAGAGTCCTTGATCTTGAATTTTCTATACTGACTAATTGAGGCCTTCTGATTTCTCATCTATCATACGGTATTCCATATTTTACATACTGAACATATTTCAGGCCAAGAGTTCTCAATCTTGAAGTTTCTATACAGACTAAAAAAGGTCTTTTGATGTCTCATCAACCCTACGGTAGTCCATACTAAACATATTTCAGTCCAAGGAGTTCTCAATCTTGAACTTTCTAAAGAGACCAATTGACTCCTTATTTGACCTTTTGAACATCTTTCCTAATTGACTCCTTCTGATCTCTCATCAACCATACAGTAGTCCATATTTGACATACTGAACATATTTCAGGCGAAAGAGGCCTTGATCTTGAATTTTCTATATAGACTAATTGAGGCCTTCTGATTTCTCATCTATCATACGGTAGTCCATATTTTACATACTGAACATATTTCAGGCCAAGAGTTCTCAATCTTGAACTTTCTATAGAGACAAACTGACTCCTTATTTGACCTTTTGAACATCTTTCCTAATTGACTCTGTAACACACTTCGTATGTTCCAGGAAGAAGGAGGCGGGAAACCGGCGAACATTTAAAACTTTAATCAAACAAATAAACAAAATGAAAAATCACCGCGGCAGCCCCTCACGGACGACTGCCGCGCACACACACAAAATAAAACGTAAACAAAAACGCAACATAAGTCCAGGCCTGGTCCTCTCTCGTCTTGCACTGTCGTCGCTCCTCTTTTCATGCTCCCGTCTCTCCTCCGTGAGACGAGACCAGTGTGGCGCGCAGCTGGAGCTCATTATCGCTCGTCACCGGCCCGTTCTCACGGTCCCTCACCTCACCGCTCGCCACAGACTCCTTCTGATGTCTCATCAACCATACAGTGGTCCATATTTGACATACTGAAAATATTTCAAGCCAAAAGAAGCCTTGATCTTGAACTTTCTATACAGACTAATTGAGGTCTTTTGATGTCTCATCAACCATACAGTAGTCCATATTTGATATACTGAAAATATTTCAAGCAAAAATAGGTCTTGATCTTGAATTTTCTATACTGACAAAGTGAGGCCATCTGATTTCTCATCTATCATACGGCAGTCCATATTTTACATACTGAACATATTTCAGGCCAAGAGTTCTCAATCTTGAAGTTTCTATACAGACTAAAAGAGGTCTTTTGATGTCTCATCAACCCTACGGTAGTCCATACTAAACATATTTCAGTCCAAGGAGTTCTCAATCTTGAACTTTCTAAAGAGACCAATTGACTCCTTATTTGACCTTTTGAACATCTTTCCTAATTGGCTCCTTCTGATCTCTCATCAACCATACAGTAGTCCATATTTGACATACTGAACATATTTCAGGCGAAAGAGGCCTTGATCTTGAATTTTCTATACAGACTAATTGAGGCCTTCTGATTTCTCATCTATCATACGGTAGTCCATATTTTACATACTGAACATATTTCAGGCCAAGAGTTCTCAATCTTGAACTTTCTATAGAGACAAACTGACTCCTTATTTGACCTTTTGAACATCTATCCTAACTGACTCCTTCTGATGTCTCATCAACCATACAGTGGTCCATATTTGACATACTGAAAATATTTCAAGCCAAAAGAAGCCTTGATCTTGAACTTTCTATACAGACTAATTGAGGTCTTTTGATGTCTCATCAACCATACAGTAGTCCATATTTGATATACTGAAAATATTTCAAGCAAAAAGAGGTCTTGATCTTGAATTTTCTATACTGACAAAGTGAGGCCATCTGATTTCTCATCTATCATACGGTAGTCCATATTTTACATACTAAACATATTTCAGTCCAAGGAGTTCTCAATCTTGAACTTTCTATAGAGACTAATTGACTTTTTATTTGACCTTTTGAACATCTTTCCTAATTGACTCCTTCGGATCTCTCATCAACCATACAGTAGTCCATATTTGACATATTGAAAATATTTCAGGCGAAAGAGGCCTCGATCTTGAATTTTCTATACAGACTAATTGAGGCCTTCTGATTTCTCATCTATCATACGGTAGTCCATATTTTACATACTGAACATATTTCAGGCCAAGAGTTCTCAATCTTGAACTTTCTATAGAGACAAACTGACTCCTTATTTGACCTTTTGAACGTCATTCCTAATTGACTCCTTCTGATGTCTCATCAACCATACAGTAGTCCATATTTGACATACTGAAAATATTTCAAGCCAAAAGAGGCCTTGATCTTGAACTTTCTATACAGACTAATTGAGGTCTTTTGATGTCTCATCTATCATACGGTAGTCCATATTTTACATACTGAACATATTTCAGGCCAAGAGTTCTCAATCTTGAACTTTCTATAGAGAATAACTGACTCCTTATTTGACCTTTTGAACATATTTCCCTATTCACTCCTTCTGATCTCTCATCAACCATGCAGTAGTCCATATTTGACATACTGAAAATATTTCAAGCCAAAAGAGGCCTTGACCTTGAATTTTTTATAGAGACTAAAAGAGGTCTTTTGATGTCTCATCAACTATACGGTAGTCCATATTTGACATACTGAAAATATTTCAAGCCAAAAGAGGCCTTGACCTTGAATTTTTTATAGAGACTAAAAGAGGTCTTTTGATGTCTCATCAACCATACGGTAGTCCATATTTTACATACTGAAGATATTTCAGGCCAAGAGTTCTCAATCTTGAACTTTCTATAGAGACTAATTGACTTTTTATTTGACCTTTTGAACATCTATCCTAATTGACTCCTTCTGATCTCTCAACAACCATGCAGTAGTCCATATTTGACATACTGAAAATATTTCAAGCCAAAAGAGACCTTGATCTTGAATTTTCTATACAGACTAATTGAGGCCATTTGATTTCTCATCTATCATACAGTAGTCCATATTTTAAATACTGAACATATTTCAGGCCAAGAGTTCTCAATCTTGAAATTTCTATAGAGACTAATTAAATTTTATTTGACCTTTTGAACATCTTTAACAATTGACTCCTTCTGATCTCTCATCAACCATACAGTAGTCCATATTTGACATACTGAAAAAATTTCAGGTGAAAGAGGCCTTGATCTTGATTTTTCTATACAGACTAATTGAGGCCTTTTGATTTCTCACCAACCATACGGTAGTCCATATTTTACAAACTGAACATATTTCAGGCCAAGAGTTCTCAATCTTGAACTTTCTAAAGAGACTAATTAAATTTTATTTGACCTTTTGAACATCTTTAACAATTGACTCCTTCTGATCTCTCATCAACCATACAGTAGTCCATATTTAACATACTGAACATATTTCAGGCGAAAGAGACTTTGATCTTGAATTTTCTATACAGACTAATTGAGGCCTTCTGATTTCTCACCAAAAATACAGTAGTCCATATTTTACATACTGAACATATTTCAGGCCAAGAGTTCTCAATCTTGAAGTTTCTATACAGACTAAAAAAGGTCTTTTGATGTCTCATCAACCATACGGTAGTCCATACTAAACATATTTCAGTCCAAGGAGTTCTCAATCTTGAACTTTCTATAGAGAGAAACTGACTCGTTATTTGACCTTTTGAACATCTTTCCTAATTGACTCCTTCTAATGGCTCATCAACCATACATTAGTCCATATTTGACATACTGAAAATATTTCAAGCCAAAAGAGGCCTTGATTTTGAATTTTCTATACTGACTAATTAAGGCCTTCTGATTTCTCATCTATCATACGGTAGTCCATATTTTACATACTGAACATATTTCAGGCCAAGAGTTCTCAATCTTGAACTTTCTATAGAGACAAACTGACTCCTTATTTGACCTTTTGAACATCTTTCCTAATTGACTCCTTCTGATGTCTCATCAACCATACATTAGTCCATATTTGACATACTGAAAATATTTCAAGCCAAAAGAGGCCTTGATTTTGAATTTTCTATACTGACTAATTAAGGCCTTCTGATTTCTCATCTATCATACGGTAGTCCATATTTTACATACTGAACATATTTCAGGCCAAGAGTTCTCAATCTTGAACTTTCTATAGAGACAAACTGACTCCTTATTTGACCTTTTGAACATCTTTCCTAATTGACTCCTTCTGATGTCTCATCAACCATACATTAGTCCATATTTGACATACTGAAAATATTTCAAGCCAAAAGAGGCCTTGATTTTGAATTTTCTATACTGACTAATTAAGGCCTTCTGATTTCTCACCAACCATACGGTAGTCCATATTTTACATACTGAATATATTTCAGGCCAAAGAGTCCTTGATCTTGAATTTTCTATACTGACTAATTGAGGCCTTCTGATTTCTCATCTATCATACGGTAGTCCATATTTTACATACTGAACATATTTCAGGTCAAGAGTTCTCAATCTTGAAGTTTCTATACAGACTAAAAGAGGTCTTTTGATGTCTCATCAACCCTACGGTACTCCATACTAAACATATATCAGTCCAAGGAGTTTTCAATCTTGAACTTTCTAAAGAGACCAATTGACTCCTTATTTGACCTTTTGAACATCTTTCCTAATTGACTCCTTCTGATCTCTCATCAACCATACAGTAGTCCATATTTGACATATTGAAAATATTTCAGGTGAAAGAGGCCTTGATCTTGAATTTTCTATACAGACTAATTCAGGCCTTCTGATTTCTTACCAATCATACAGTAGTCCATATTTTACATACTGAACATATTTCAGGCCAAAGAGTCCTTGATCTTGAATTTTCTATACTGACTAATTGAGGCCTTCTGATTTCTCATCTATCATACGGTAGTCCATATTTTACATACTGAACATATTTCAGGTCAAGAGTTCTCAATCTTGAAGTTTCTATACAGACTAAAAGAGGTCTTTTGATGTCTCATCAACCCTACGGTACTCCATACTAAACATATATCAGTCCAAGGAGTTTTCAATCTTGAACATTCTAAAGAGACCAATTGACTCCTTATTTGACCTGTTGAACATCTTTCCTAATTGACTCCTTCTGATCTCTCATCAACCATACAGTAGTCCATATTTGACATATTGAAAATATTTCAGGTGAAAGAGGCCTTGATCTTGAATTTTCTATACAGACTAATTCAGGCCTTCTGATTTCTTACCAATCATACAGTAGTCCATATTTTACATACTGAACATATTTCAGGCCAAAGAGTCCTTGATCTTGAATTTTCTATACTGACTAATTGAGGCCTTCTGATTTCTCATCTATCATACGGTAGTCCATATTTTACATACTAAACATATTTCAGTCCAAGGAGTTCTCAATCTTGAACTTTCTATAGAGACTAACTGACTTTTTATTTGACCTTTTGAACAACGTCCCTGATTGACTCCTTCTGATGTCTCATCAACCATACATTAGTCCATATTTGACATATTGAAAATATTTCAGGCGAAAAGAGGTCTTGATCTTGAATATTCTATACTGACTAAGTGAGGCCTTCTGATTTCTCATCTATCATACGGTAGTCCATATTTTACATGCTGAACATATTTCAGGCCAAGAGTTCTCAATCTTGAACTTTCTATAGAGACTAATTGACTTTTTATTTGACCTTTTGAACATCTTTCCTAATTGACTCCTTCTGATCTCTCATCAACAATAGAGTAGTCCATATTTAACATACTGAACATATTTTAGGCGAAAGAGACTTTGATCTTGAATTTTCTATACAGACTAATTGAGGCCTTCTGATTTCTCCCCAAAAATACAGTAGTCCATATTTTACATACTGAACATATTTCAGGCCAAGAGTTCTCAATCTTGAAGTTTCTATACAGACTAAAAAAGGTCTTTTGATGTCTCATCAACCATACGGTGGTCCATACTAAACATATTTCAGTCCAAGGAGTTCTCAATCTTGAACTTTCTATAGAGAGAAACTGACTCGTTATTTGACCTTTTGAACATCTTTCCTAATTGACTCCTTCTGATGTCTCATCAACCATACATTAGTCCATATTTGACATACTGAAAATATTTCAAGCCAAAAGAGGCCTTGATTTTGAATTTTCTATACTGACTAATTAAGGCCTTCTGATTTCTCATCTATCATACGGTAGTCCATATTTTACATACTGAACATATTTCAGGCCAAGAGTTCTCAATCTTGAACTTTCTATAGAGACTAATTGACTTTTTATTTGACCTTTTGAACATCTTTCCTAATTTACTCCTTCTGATGTCTCATCAACCATACAGTAGTCCATATTTTACATAGTGAACATATTTCAGGCCAAGGGTTCTCAATCTTGAAGTTTCTATACAGACTAAAAGAGTTCTTTTGATGTCTCATCAACCATACGGTAGTCCATACTAAACATATTTCAGGCCAAGAGTTCTCAATCTTGAACTTTCTATAGAGACAAACTGACTCCTTATTTGACCTTTTGAACAACGTCCCTAATTGACTCCTTCTGATGTCTCATCAACCATACATTAGTCCATATTTGACATACTGAAAATATTTCAAGCCAAAAGAGGCCTTGATTTTGAATTTTCTATACTGACTAATTGAGGCCTTCTGATTTCTCATCTATCATACGGTAGTCCATATTTTACATACTGAACATATTTCAGGTCAAGAGTTCTCAATCTTGAAGTTTCTATACAGACTAAAAGAGGTCTTTTGATGTCTCATCAACCCTACGGTACTCCATACTAAACATATATCAGTCCAAGGAGTTTTCAGTCTTGAACTTTATAAAGAGACCAATTGACTCCTTATTTGACCTTTTGAACATCTTTCCTAATTGACTCCTTCTGATCTCTCATCAACCATACAGTAGTCCATATTTGACATATTGAAAATATTTCAGGTGAAAGAGGCCTTGATCTTGAATTTTCTATACTGACTAATTGAGGCCTTCTGATTTCTCATCTATCATACGGTAGTCCATATTTTACATACTGAACATATTTCAGGTCAAGAGTTCTCAATCTTGAAGTTTCTATACAGACTAAAAGAGGTCTTTTGATGTCTCATCAACCCTACGGTACTCCATACTAAACATATATCAGTCCAAGGAGTTTTCAATCTTGAACTTTCTAAAGAGACCAATTGACTCCTTATTTGACCTTTTGAACATCTTTCCTAATTGACTCCTTCTGATCTCTCATCAACCATACAGTAGTCCATATTTGACATATTGAAAATATTTCAGGTGAAAGAGGCCTTGATCTTGAATTTTCTATACAGACTAATTCAGGCCTTCTGATTTCTTACCAATCATACAGTAGTCCATATTTTACATACTGAACATATTTCAGGCCAAAGAGTCCTTGATCTTGAATTTTCTATACTGACTAATTGAGGCCTTCTGATTTCTCATCTATCATACGGTAGTCCATATTTTACATACTGAACATATTTCAGGTCAAGAGTTCTCAATCTTGAAGTTTCTATACAGACTAAAAGAGGTCTTTTGATGTCTCATCAACCCTACGGTACTCCATACTAAACATATATCAGTCCAAGGAGTTTTCAATCTTGAACTTTCTAAAGAGACCAATTGACTCCTTATTTGACCTGTTGAACATCTTTCCTAATTGACTCCTTCTGATCTCTCATCAACCATACAGTAGTCCATATTTGACATATTGAAAATATTTCAGGTGAAAGAGGCCTTGATCTTGAATTTTCTATACAGACTAATTCAGGCCTTCTGATTTCTTACCAATCATACAGTAGTCCATATTTTACATACTGAACATATTTCAGGCCAAAGAGTCCTTGATCTTGAATTTTCTATACTGACTAATTGAGGCCTTCTGATTTCTCATCTATCATACGGTAGTCCATATTTTACATACTAAACATATTTCAGTCCAAGGAGTTCTCAATCTTGAACTTTCTATAGAGACTAACTGACTTTTTATTTGACCTTTTGAACAACGTCCCTAATTGACTCCTTCTGATGTCTCATCAACCATACATTAGTCCATATTTGACATATTGAAAATATTTCAGGCGAAAAGAGGTCTTGATCTTGAATATTCTATACTGACTAAGTGAGGCCTTCTGATTTCTCATCTATCATATGGTAGTCCATATTTTACATGCTGAACATATTTCAGGCCAAGAGTTCTCAATCTTGAACTTTCTATAGAGACTAATTGACTTTTTATTTGACCTTTTGAACATCTTTCCTAATTGACTCCTTCTGATCTCTCATCAACAATAGAGTAGTCCATATTTAACATACTGAACATATTTTAGGCGAAATAGACTTTGATCTTGAATTTTCTATACAGACTAATTGAGGCCTTCTGATTTCTCACCAAAAATACAGTAGTCCATATTTTACATACTGAACATATTTCAGGCCAAGAGTTCTCAATCTTGAAGTTTCTATACAGACTAAAAAAGGTCTTTTGATGTCTCATCAACCATACGGTAGTCCATACTAAACATATTTCAGTCCAAGGAGTTCTCAATCTTGAACTTTCTATAGAGAGAAACTGACTCGTTATTTGACCTTTTGAACATCTTTCCTAATTGACTCCTTCTGATGTCTCATCAACCATACATTAGTCCATATTTGACATACTGAAAATATTTCAAGCCAAAAGAGGCCTTGATTTTGAATTTTCTATACTGACTAATTAAGGCCTTCTGATTTCTCATCTATCATACGGTAGTCCATATTTTACATACTGAACATATTTCAGGCCAAGAGTTCTCAATCTTGAACTTTCTATAGAGACTAATTGACTTTTTATTTGACCTTTTGAACATCTTTCCTAATTTACTCCTTCTGATGTCTCATCAACCATACAGTAGTCCATATTTTACATAGTGAACATATTTCAGGCCAAGGGTTCTCAATCTTGAAGTTTCTATACAGACTAAAAGAGTTCTTTTGATGTCTCATCAACCATACGGTAGTCCATACTAAACATATTTCAGGCCAAGAGTTCTCAATCTTGAACTTTCTATAGAGACAAACTGACTCCTTATTTGACCTTTTGAACAACGTCCCTAATTGACTCCTTCTGATGTCTCATCAACCATACATTAGTCCATATTTGACATACTGAAAATATTTCAAGCCAAAAGAGGCCTTGATTTTGAATTTTCTATACTGACTAATTGAGGCCTTCTGATTTCTCATCTATCATACGGTAGTCCATATTTTACATACTGAACATATTTCAGGTCAAGAGTTCTCAATCTTGAAGTTTCTATACAGACTAAAAGAGGTCTTTTGATGTCTCATCAACCCTACGGTACTCCATACTAAACATATATCAGTCCAAGGAGTTTTCAATCTTGAACTTTCTAAAGAGACCAATTGACTCCTTATTTGACCTTTTGAACATCTTTCCTAATTGACTCCTTCTGATCTCTCATCAACCATACAGTAGTCCATATTTGACATATTGAAAATATTTCAGGTGAAAGAGGCCTTGATCTTGAATTTTCTATACTGACTAATTGAGGCCTTCTGATTTCTCATCTATCATACGGTAGTCTATATTTTACATACTGAAAATATTTCAGGTCAAGAGTTCTCAATCTTGAAGTTTCTATACAGACTAAAATAGGTCTTTTGATGTCTCATCAACCCTACGGTACTCCATACTAAACAATTTTCAGTCCAAGGAGTTTTCAATCTTGAACTTTCTAAAGAGACCAATTGACTCCTTATTTGACCTTTTGAACATCTTTCCTAATTGACTCCTTCTGATCTCTCATCAACCATACAGTAGTCCATATTTGACATATTGAAAATATTTCAGGTGAAAGAGGCCTTGATCTTGAGTTTTCTATACAGACTAATTGAGGCCTTCTGATTTCTCATCTACCATACGGTAGTCCATATTTTACATACTGAACATATTTCAGGCCAAGAGTTCTCAATCTTTAACTTTCTATAGAGACAAACTGACTCCTTATTTGACCTTTTGAACATCTTTCCTAATTGACTCCTTCTGATGTCTCATCAACCATACAGTAGTCCATATTTGACATACTGAAAATATTTCAAGCCAAAAGAGGCCTTGATTTTGAATTTTCTATACTGACTAATTGAGGCCTTCTGATTTCTCATCTACCATACGGTTGTCCATATTTTACATACTGAACATATTTCAGGCCAAGAGGTCTCAATCTTGAACTTTCTAAAGAGACCAATTGACTCCTTCTGATCTCTCATCAACCATGCATTAGTCCATATTTGACATACTGAAAATATTTCAAGCCAAAAGAGGACTTGATCTTGAATTTTCTATACTGACTAATTGAGGCCTTCTGATTTCTCATCTACCATACGGTAGTCCATATTTTACATACTGAACATATTTCAGGCCAAGAGGTCTCAATCTTGAACTTTCTAAAGAGACCAATTGACTCCTTCTGATCTCTCATCAACCATGCATTAGTCCATATTTGACATACTGAAAATATTTCAAGCCAAAAGAGGACTTGATCTTGAATTTTCTATACAGAATAATTGAGGCCTTCTGATTTCTCACCAACCATACGGTAGTCCATATTTTACATACTGAACATATTTCAGGCCAAGAGTTCTCAATCTTTAAGTTTCTATACAGACAAACTGACTGCTTATTTGACCTTTTGAACATCTTTCCTAATTCACTCCTTCTGATGTCTCATCAACCATACAGTAGTCCATATTTTACATAGTGAACATATTTCAGGCCAAGGGTTCTCAATCTTGAAGTTTCTATACAGACTAAAAGAGTTCTTTTGATGTCTCATCAACCATACGGTAGTCCATACTAAACATATTTCAGGCCAAGAGTTCTCAATCTTGAACTTTCTATAGAGACAAACTGACTCCTTATTTGACCTTTTGAACAACGTCCCTAATTGACTCCTTCTGATGTCTCATCAACCATACATTAGTCCATATTTGACATACTGAAAATATTTCAAGCCAAAAGAGGCCTTGATTTTGAATTTTCTATACTGACTAATTGAGGCCTTCTGATTTCTCATCTATCATACGGTAGTCCATATTTTACATACTGAACATATTTCAGGTCAAGAGTTCTCAATCTTGAAGTTTCTATACAGACTAAAAGAGGTCTTTTGATGTCTCATCAACCCTACGGTACTCCATACTAAACATATATCAGTCCAAGGAGTTTTCAATCTTGAACTTTCTAAAGAGACCAATTGACTCCTTATTTGACCTTTTGAACATCTTTCCTAATTGACTCCTTCTGATCTCTCATCAACCATACAGTAGTCCATATTTGACATATTGAAAATATTTCAGGTGAAAGAGGCCTTGATCTTGAATTTTCTATACTGACTAATTGAGGCCTTCTGATTTCTCATCTATCATACGGTAGTCTATATTTTACATACTGAAAATATTTCAGGTCAAGAGTTCTCAATCTTGAAGTTTCTATACAGACTAAAATAGGTCTTTTGATGTCTCATCAACCCTACGGTACTCCATACTAAACAATTTTCAGTCCAAGGAGTTTTCAATCTTGAACTTTCTAAAGAGACCAATTGACTCCTTATTTGACCTTTTGAACATCTTTCCTAATTGACTCCTTCTGATCTCTCATCAACCATACAGTAGTCCATATTTGACATATTGAAAATATTTCAGGTGAAAGAGGCCTTGATCTTGAGTTTTCTATACAGACTAATTGAGGCCTTCTGATTTCTCATCTACCATACGGTAGTCCATATTTTACATACTGAACATATTTCAGGCCAAGAGTTCTCAATCTTTAACTTTCTATAGAGACAAACTGACTCCTTATTTGACCTTTTGAACATCTTTCCTAATTGACTCCTTCTGATGTCTCATCAACCATACAGTAGTCCATATTTGACATACTGAAAATATTTCAAGCCAAAAGAGGCCTTGATTTTGAATTTTCTATACTGACTAATTGAGGCCTTCTGATTTCTCATCTACCATACGGTTGTCCATATTTTACATACTGAACATATTTCAGGCCAAGAGGTCTCAATCTTGAACTTTCTAAAGAGACCAATTGACTCCTTCTGATCTCTCATCAACCATGCATTAGTCCATATTTGACATACTGAAAATATTTCAAGCCAAAAGAGGACTTGATCTTGAATTTTCTATACTGACTAATTGAGGCCTTCTGATTTCTCATCTACCATACGGTAGTCCATATTTTACATACTGAACATATTTCAGGCCAAGAGGTCTCAATCTTGAACTTTCTAAAGAGACCAATTGACTCCTTCTGATCTCTCATCAACCATGCATTAGTCCATATTTGACATACTGAAAATATTTCAAGCCAAAAGAGGACTTGATCTTGAATTTTCTATACAGAATAATTGAGGCCTTCTGATTTCTCACCAACCATACGGTAGTCCATATTTTACATACTGAACATATTTCAGGCCAAGAGTTCTCAATCTTTAAGTTTCTATACAGACAAACTGACTGCTTATTTGACCTTTTGAACATCTTTCCTAATTCACTCCTTCTGATGTCTCATCAACCATACAGTAGTCCATATTTGACATACTGAACATATTTCAGGCCAAGAGTTCTCAATCTTTAAGTTTCTATACAGACAAACTGACTGCTTATTTGACCTTTTGAACATCTTTCCTAATTCACTCCTTCTGATGTCTCATCAACTATACGGTAGTCCATATTTGACATACTGAAAATATTTCAAGCCAAAAGAGGCCTTGACCTTGAATTTTTTATAGAGACTAAAAGAGGTCTTTTGATGTCTCATCAACCATACGGTAGTCCATATTTTACACACTGAAGATATTTCAGGCCAAGAGTTCTCAATCTTGAACTTTCTATAGAGACTAATTGACTTTTTATTTGACCTTTTGAACATCTATCCTAATTGACTCCTTCTGATCTCTCAACAACCATGCAATAGTCCATATTTGACATACTGAAAATATTTCAAGCCAAAAGAGACCTTGATCTTGAATTTTCTATACAGACTAATTGAGGCCATTTGATTTCTCATCTATCATACGGTAGTCCATATTTTACATACTGAACATATTTCAGGCCAAGAGTTCTCAATCTTGAAATTTCTATAGAGACTAATTACATTTTATTTGACCTTTTGAACATCTTTAACAATTGACTCCTTCTGATCTCTCATCAACCATACAGTAGTCCATATTTGACATACTGAAAAAATTTCAGGTGAAAGAGGCCTTGATCTTGATTTTTCTATACAGACTAATTGAGGCCTTTTGATTTCTCACCAAAAATACAGTAGTCCATATTTTACATACTGAACATATTTCAGGCCAAGAGTTCTCAGTCTTGAAGTTTCTATACAGACTAAAAAAGGTCTTTTGATGTCTCATCAACCATACGGTAGTCCATACTAAACATATTTCAGTCCAAGGAGTTCTCAATCTTGAACTTTCTATAGAGAGAAACTGACTCGTTATTTGACCTTTTGAACATCTTTCCTAATTGACTCCTTCTGATGTCTCATCAGCCATACATTAGTCCATATTTGACATACTGAAAATATTTCAAGCCAAAAGAGGCCTTGATTTTGAATTTTCTATACTGACTAATTAAGGCCTTCTGATTTCTCATCTATCATACGGTAGTCCATATTTTACATACTGAACATATTTCAGGCCAAGAGTTCTCAATCTTGAACTTTCTATAGAGACAAACTGACTCCTTATTTGACCTTTTGAACATCTTTCCTAATTGACTCCTTCTGATGTCTCATCAACCATACATTAGTCCATATTTGACATACTGAAAATATTTCAAGCAAAAAGAGGCCTTGATTTTGAATTTTCTATACTGACTAATTGAGGCCTTCTGATTTCTCATCTATCATACGGTAGTCCATATTTTACATACTGAACATATTTCAGGTCAAGAGTTCTCAATCTTGAAGTTTCTATACAGACTAAAAGAGGTCTTTTGATGTCTCATCAACCCTACGGTACTCCATACTAAACAAATTTCAGTCCAAGGAGTTTTCAATCTTGAACTTTCTAAAGAGACCAATTGACTCCTTATTTGACCTTTTGAACATCTTTCCTAATTGACTCCTTCTGATCTCTCATCAACCATACAGTAGTCCATATTTGACATATTGAAAATATTTCAGGTGAAAGAGGCCTTGATCTTGAGTTTTCTATACAGACTAATTGAGGCCTTCTGATTTCTCATCTATCATACGGTAGTCCATATTTTACATACTGAACATATTTCAGGCCAAGAGGTCTCAATCTTGAACTTTCTAAAGAGACCAATTGACTCCTTCTGATCTCTCATCAACCATGCATTAGTCCATATTTGACATACTGAAAATATTTCAAGCCAAAAGAGGACTTGATCTTGAATTTTCTATACTGACTAATTGAGGCCTTCTGATTTCTCATCTACCATACGGTAGTCCATATTTTACATACTGAACATATTTCAGGCCAAGAGGTCTCAATCTTGAACTTTCTAAAGAGACCAATTGACTCCTTCTGATCTCTCATCAACCATGCATTAGTCCATATTTGACATACTGAAAATATTTCAAGCCAAAAGAGGACTTGATCTTGAATTTTCTATACAGAATAATTGAGGCTTTCTGATTTCTCACCAACCATACGGTAGTCCATATTTTACATACTGAACATATTTCAGGCCAAGAGTTCTCAATCTTGAAGTTTCTATACAGACTAAAAGAGGTTTTTTGATGTCTCATCAACCATACGGTAGTCCATACTAAACATATTTCAGTCCAAGGAGTTCTCAATCTTGAACTTTCTATAGAGACAAACTGACTGCTTATTTGACCTTTTGAACATCTTTCCTAATTCACTCCTTCTGATGTCTCATCAACCATACAGTAGTCCATATTTGACATACTGAACATATTTCAGGCCAAGAGTTCTCAATTTTGAAGTTTCTATACAAACTAAAAGAGGTCTTTTGATGTCTCATCAACTATACGGTAGTCCATATTTTACATACTGAAGATATTTCAGGCCAAGAGTTCTCAATCTTGAACTTTCTATAGAGACTAAATGACTTTTTATTTGACCTTTTGAACATCTTTTCTTATTGACTCCTTCTGATCTCTCATCAACCATGCAGTAATCCATATTTGACATATGGAAAATATTTCAAGCCACAAGAGGCCTTGATCTTGAATTTTCTATACTGACTAATTGAGGCCTTCTGATTTCACATCTATTATACGGTAGTCCATATTTTACATACTGAACATATTTCAGGCCAAGAGTTCTCAATCTTGAACTTTCTATAGAGACTAATTGACTTTTTATTTGACCTTTTGAACATCTATCCTAATTGACTCCTTCTGATCTCTCAACAACCATGCAGTAGTCCATATTTGACATACTGAAAATATTTCAAGCCAAAAGAGACCTTGATCTTGAATTTTCTATACAGACTAATTGAGGCCATTTGATTTCTCATCTATCATACGGTAGTCCATATTTTACATACGGAACATATTTCAGGCCAAGAGTTCTCAATCTTGAAATTTCTATAGAGACTAATTAAATTTTATTTGACCTTTTGAACATCTTTAACAATTGACTCCTTCTGATCTCTCATCAACCATACAGTAGTCCATATTTGACATACTGAAAAAATTTCAGGTGAAAGAGGCCTTGATCTTGATTTTTCTATACAGACTAATTGAGGCCTTTTGATTTCTCACCAACCATACGGTAGTCCATATTTTACAAACTGAACATATTTCAGGCTAAGAGTTCTCAATCTTGAACTTTCTAAAGAGACTAATTGACTTTTTATTTTACCTTTTGAACATTTTTCCTAATTGACTCTTTCTGATCTCTCATCAACCATGCAGTAGTCCATATTTGACCTACTGAAAATATTTCAAGCCAAAAGAGGCCTTGATCTTGAATTTTCTATACTGACTAATTGAGGCCTTCTGATTTCTCATCTATCATACGGTAGTCCATATTTTACATACTGAACATATTTCAGGCCAAGAGTTCTCAATCTTGAACTTTCTATAGAGACTAATTGACTTTTTAGTTGACCTTTTGAACATCTTTCCTAATTGACTCCTTCTGATCTCTCATCAACCATGCAGTAGTCCTTATTTAGCCAAAAGTAGCAGTAGCCAAAAGAGGCCTTGATCTTGAATTTTCTATAGAGACTAAAAGAGGTCTTTTGATGTCTCATCAACCATACGGTAGTCCATACTAAACATATTTCAGTCCAAGGAGTTCTCAATCTTGAACTTTCTAAAGAGACCAATTGACTCCTTATTTGACCTTTTGAACATCTTTCCTAATTGACTCCTTCTGATCTCTCATCAACCATACAGTAGTCCATATTTGACATATTGAAAATATTTCAGGTGAAAGAGGCCTTGATCTTGAATTTTCTATACAGACTAATTCAGGCCTTCTGATTTCTCACCAATCATACAGTAGTCCATATTTTACATACTGAACATATTTCAGGCCAAAGAGTCCTTGATCTTGAATTTTCTATACTGACTAATTGAGGCCTTCTGATTTCTCATCTATCATACGGTAGTCTATATTTTACATACTGAACATATTTCAGGTCAAGAGTTCTCAATCGTGAAGTTTCTATACAGACTAAAAGAGGTCTTTTGATGTCTCAACAACCCTACGGTACTCCATACTAAACAAATTTCAGTCCAAGGAGTTTTCAATCTTGAACTTTCTAAAGAGACCAATTGACTCCTTATTTGACCTTTTGAACATCTTTCCTAATTGACTCCTTCTGATCTCTCATCAACCATACAGTAGTCCATATTTGACATATTGAAAATATTTCAGGTGAAAGAGGCCTTGATCTTGAGTTTTCTATACAGACTAATTGAGGCCTTCTGATTTCTCATCTATCATACGGTAGTCCATATTTTACATACTGAACATATTTCAGGCCAAGAGTTCTCAATCTTTAACTTTCTATAGAGACAAACTGACTCCTTATTTGACCTTTTGAACATCTTTCCTAATTGACTCCTTCTGATGTCTCATCAACCATACAGTAGTCCATATTTGACATACTGAAAATATTTCAAGCCAAAAGAGGCCTTGATTTTGAATTTTCTATACTGACTAATTGAGGCCTTCTGATTTCTCATCTACCATACGGTTGTCCATATTTTACATACTGAACATATTTCAGGCCAAGAGGTCTCAATCTTGAACTTTCTAAAGAGACCAATTGACTCCTTCTGATCTCTCATCAACCATGCATTAGTCCATATTTGACATACTGAAAATATTTCAAGCCAAAAGAGGACTTGATCTTGAATTTTCTATACTGACTAATTGAGGCCTTCTGATTTCTCATCTACCATACGGTAGTCCATATTTTACATACTGAACATATTTCAGGCCAAGAGGTCTCAATCTTGAACTTTCTAAAGAGACCAATTGACTCCTTCTGATCTCTCATCAACCATGCATTAGTCCATATTTGACATACTGAAAATATTTCAAGCCAAAAGAGGACTTGATCTTGAATTTTCTATACAGAATAATTGAGGCCTTCTGATTTCTCACCAACCATACGGTAGTCCATATTTTACATACTGAACATATTTCAGGCCAAGAGTTCTCAATCTTGAAGTTTCTATACAGACTAAAAGAGGTTTTTTGATGTCTCATCAACCATACGGTAGTCCATACTAAACATATTTCAGTCCAAGGAGTTCTCAATCTTGAACTTTCTATAGAGACAAACTGACTGCTTATTTGACCTTTTGAACATCTTTCCTAATTCACTCCTTCTGATGTCTCATCAACCATACAGTAGTCCATATTTGACATACTGAACATATTTCAGGCCAAGAGTTCTCAATTTTGAAGTTTCTATACAAACTAAAAGAGGTCTTTTGATGTCTCATCAACTATACGGTAGTCCATATTTTACATACTGAAGATATTTCAGGCCAAGAGTTCTCAATCTTGAACTTTCTATAGAGACTAAATGACTTTTTATTTGACCTTTTGAACATCTTTTCTTATTGACTCCTTCTGATCTCTCATCAACCATGCAGTAATCCATATTTGACATATTGAAAATATTTCAAGCCACAAGAGGCCTTGATCTTGAATTTTCTATACTGACTAATTGAGGCCTTCTGATTTCACATCTATTATACGGTAGTCCATATTTTACATACTGAACATATTTCAGGCCAAGAGTTCTCAATCTTGAACTTTCTATAGAGACTAATTGACTTTTTATTTGACCTTTTGAACATCTATCCTAATTGACTCCTTCTGATCTCTCAACAACCATGCAGTAGTCCATATTTGACATACTGAAAATATTTCAAGCCAAAAGAGACCTTGATCTTGAATTTTCTATACAGACTAATTGAGGCCATTTGATTTCTCATCTATCATACGGTAGTCCATATTTTACATACTGAACATATTTCAGGCCAAGAGTTCTCAATCTTGAAATTTCTATAGAGACTAATTAAATTTTATTTGACCTTTTGAACATCTTTAACAATTGACTCCTTCTGATCTCTCATCAACCATACAGTAGTCCATATTTGACATACTGAAAAAATTTCAGGTGAAAGAGGCCTTGATCTTGATTTTTCTATACAGACTAATTGAGGCCTTTTGATTTCTCACCAACCATACGGTAGTCCATATTTTACAAACTGAACATATTTCAGGCCAAGAGTTCTCAATCTTGAACTTTCTAAAGAGACTAATTGACTTTTTATTTTACCTTTTGAACATTTTTCCTAATTGACTCTTTCTGATCTCTCATCAACCATGCAGTAGTCCATATTTGACCTACTGAAAATATTTCAAGCCAAAAGAGGCCTTGATCTTGAATTTTCTATACTGACTAATTGAGACCTTCTGATTTCTCATCTATCATACGGTAGTCCATATTTTACATACTGAACATATTTCAGGCCAAGAGTTCTCAATCTTGAACTTTCTATAGAGACTAATTGACTTTTTAGTTGACCTTTTGAACATCTTTCCTAATTGACTCCTTCTGATCTCTCATCAACCATGCAGTAGTCCTTATTTAGCCAAAAGTAGCAGTAGCCAAAAGAGGCCTTGATCTTGAATTTTCTATAGAGACTAAAAGAGGTCTTTTGATGTCTCATCAACCATACGGTAGTCCATACTAAACATATTTCAGTCCAAGGAGTTCTCAATCTTGAACTTTCTAAAGAGACCAATTGACTCCTTATTTGACCTTTTGAACATCTTTCCTAATTGACTCCTTCTGATCTCTCATCAAACATACAGTAGTCCATATTTGACATATTGAAAATATTTCAGGTGAAAGAGGCCTTGATCTTGAATTTTCTATACAGACTAATTCAGGCCTTCTGATTTCTCGCCAATCATACAGTAGTCCATATTTTACATACTGAACATATTTCAGGCCAAAGAGTCCTTGATCTTGAATTTTCTATACTGACTAATTGAGGCCTTCTGATTTCTCATCTATCATACGGTAGTCCATATTTTACATACTGAACATATTTCAGGCCAAGAGTTCTCAATCTTGAAGTTTCTATACAGACTAAAAAAGGTCTTTTGATGTCTCATCAACCCTACGGTAGTCCATACTAAACATATTTCAGTCCAAGGAGTTCTCAATCTTGAACTTTCTATAGAGACTAACTGACTTTTTATTTGACCTTTTGAACGTCTTTCCTAATTGACTCCTTCTGATCTCTCATCAACCATACAGTAGTCCATATTTGACATATTGAAAATATTTCAGGCGAAAAGAGGTCTTGATCTTGAATATTCTATACTGACTAAGTGAGGCCTTCTGATTTCTCATCTATCATACGGTAGTCCATATTTTACATGCTGAACATATTTCAGGCCAAGAGTTCTCAATCTTGAACATTCTATAGAGACTAATTGACTTTTTATTTGACCTTTTGAACATCTTTCCTAATTGACTCCTTCTGATCTCTCATCAACAATAGAGTAGTCCATATTTAACATACTGAACATATTTCAGGCGAAAGAGACTTTGATCTTGAATTTTCTATACAGACTAATTGAGGCCTTCTGATTTCTCACCAAAAATACAGTAGTCCATATTTTACATACTGAACATATTTCAGGCCAAGAGTTCTCAATCTTGAAGTTTCTATACAGACTAAAAAAGGTCTTTTGATGTCTCATCAACCATACGGTAGTCCATACTAAACATATTTCAGTCCAAGGAGTTCTCAATCTTGAACTTTCTATAGAGACTAATTGACTTTTTATTTGACCTTTTGAACATCTTTCCAAATTTACTCCTTCTGATGTCTCATCAACCATACAGTAGTCCATATTTTACATAGTGAACATATTTCAGGCCAAGGGTTCTCAATCTTGAAGTTTCTATACAGACTAAAAGAGTTCTTTTGATGTCTCATCAACCATACGGTAGTCCATACTAAACATATTTCAGGCCAAGAGTTCTCAATCTTGAACTTTCTATAGAGACAAACTGACTCCTTATTTGACCTTTTGAACATCTTTCCTAATTGACTCCTTCTGATGTCTCATCAACCATACATTAGTAAATATTTGACATACTGAAAATATTTCAAGCCAAAAGAGGCCTTGATTTTGAATTTTCTATACTGACTAATTAAGGCCTTCTGATCTCTCATCAACCATACAGTAGTCCATATTTGACATATTGAAAATATTTCAGGTGAAAGAGGCCTTGATCTTGAGTTTTCTATACAGACTAATTGAGGCCTTCTGATTTCTCATCTATCATACAGTAGTCCATATTTTACATACTGAACATATTTCAGGCCAAGAGTTCTCAATCTTTAACTTTCTATAGAGACAAACTGACTCCTTATTTGACCTTTTGAACATCTTTCCTAATTGACTCCTTCTGATGTCTCATCAACCATACAGTAGTCCATATTTGACATACTGAAAATATTTCAAGCCAAAAGAGGCCTTGATTTTGAATTTTCTATACTGACTAATTGAGGCCTTCTGATTTCTCATCTACCATACGGTTGTCCATATTTTACATACTGAACATATTTCAGGCCAAGAGGTCTCAATCTTGAACTTTCTAAAGAGACCAATTGACTCCTTCTGATCTCTCATCAACCATGCATTAGTCCATATTTGACATACTGAAAATATTTCAAGCCAAAAGAGGACTTGATCTTGACTTTTCTATACTGACTAATTGAGGCCTTCTGATTTCTCATCTACCATACGGTAGTCCATATTTTACATACTGAACATATTTCAGGCCAAGAGGTCTCAAACTTGAAGTTTCTATACAGACTAAAAGAGGTCTTTTGATGTCTCATCAACCATACGGTAGTCCATACTAAACATATTTCAGTCCAAGGATTTCTCAATCTTGAACTTTCTATAGAGACAAACTGACTGCTTATTTGACCTTTTGAACATCTTTCCTAATTCACTCCTTCTGATGTCTCATCAACCATACAGTAGTCCATATTTGACATACTGAACATATTTCAGGCCAAGAGTTCTCAATTTTGAAGTTTCTATACAAACTAAAAGAGGTATTTTGATGTCTCATCAACTATACGGTAGTCCATATTTGACATACTGAAAATATTTCAAGCCAAAAGAGGCCTTGACCTTGAATTTTTTATAGAGACTAAAAGAGGTCTTTTGATGTCTCATCAATCATACGGTAGTCCATATTTTACATACTGAAGATATTTCAGGCCAAGAGTTCTCAATCTTGAACTTTCTATAGAGACTAATTGACTTTTTATTTGACCTTTTGAACATCTTTTCTTATTGACTCCTTCTGATCTCTCATCAACCATGCAGTAGTCCATATTTGACATATTGAAAATATTTCAAGCCACAAGAGGCCTTGATCTTGAATTTTCTATACTGACTAATTGAGGCCTTCAGATTTCACATCTATTATACGGTAGTCCATATTTTACATACTGAACATATTTCAGGCCAAGAGTTCTCAATCTTGAACTTTCTATAGAGACTAATTGACTTTTTATTTGACCTTTTGAACATCTATCCTAATTGACTCTTTCTGATCTCTCAACAACCATGCAGTAGTCCATATTTGACATACTGAAAATATTTCAAGCCACAAGAGGCCTTGATCTTGAATTTTCTATACAGACTAATTGAGGCCATTTGATTTCTCATCTATCATACGGTAGTCCATATTTTACAAACTGAACATATTTCAGGCCAAGAGTTCTCAATCTTGAACTTTCTAAAGAGACTAATTGACTTTTTATTTTACCTTTTGAACATTTTTCCTAATTGACTCTTTCTGATCTCTCATCAACCATGCAGTAGTCCATATTTGACCTGCTGAAAATATTTCAAGCCAAAAGAGGCCTTGATCTTGAATTTTCTATACTGACTAATTGAGGCCTTCTGATTTCTCATCTATCATACGGTAGTCCATATTTTACATACTGAACATATGTCAGGCCAAGAGTTCTCAATCTTGAACTTTCTATAGAGACTAATTGACTTTTTATTTGACCTTTTGAACATCTTTCTTAATTTACTCCTTCTGATGTCTCATCAACCATACAGTAGTCCATATTTTACATAGTGAACATATTTCAGGCCAAGGGTTCTCAATCTTGAAGTTTCTATACAGACTAAAAGAGTTCTTTTGATGTCTCATCAACCATACGGTAGTCCATACTAAACATATTTCAGGCCAAGAGTTCTCAATCTTGAACTTTCTATAGAGACTAATTGACTTTTTATTTGACCTTTTGAACATCTATCCTAATTGACTCCTTCTGATCTCTCAACAACCATGCAGTAGTCCATATTTGACATACTGAAAATATTTCAAGCCACAAGATGCCTTGATCTTGAATTTTCTATACTGACTAATTGAGGCCTTCTGATTTCACATCTATTATACGGTAGTCCATATTTTACATACTGAACATATTCCAGGCCAAGAGTTCTCAATCTTGAACTTTCTATAGAGACTAATTGACTTTTTATTTGACCTTTTGAACATCTATCCTAATTGACTCCTTCTGATCTCTCAACAACCATGCAGTAGTCCATATTTGACATACTGAAAATATTTCAAGCCAAAAGAGACCTTGATCTTGAATTTTCTATACAGACTAATTGAGGCCATTTGATTTCTCATCTATCATACGGTAGTCCATATTTTACATACTGAACATATTTCAGGCCAAGAGTTCTCAATCTTGAAATTTCTATAGAGACTAATTAAATTTTATTTGACCTTTTGAACATCTTTAACAATTGACTCCTTCTGATCTCTCATCAACCATACAGTAGTCCATATTTGACATACTGAAAAAATTTCAGGTGAAAGAGGCCTTGATCTTGATTTTTCTATACAGACTAATTGAGGCCTTTTGATTTCTCACCAACCATACGGTAGTCCATATTTTACAAACTGAACATATTTCAGGCCAAGAGTTCTCAATCTTGAACTTTCTAAAGAGACTAATTGACTTTTTATTTTACCTTTTGAACATTTTTCCTAATTGACTCCTTCTGATCTCTCATCAACCATGCAGTAGTCCATATTTGACCTACTGAAAATATTTCAAGCCAAAAGAGGCCTTGATCTTGAATTTTCTATACTGACTAATTGAGGCCTTCTGATTTCTCATCTATCATACGGTAGTCCATGTTTTACATACTGAACATATTTCAGGCCAAGAGTTCTCAATCTTGAACTTTCTATAGAGACTAATTGACTTTTTATTTGACCTTTTGAACATCTTTCCTAATTGACTCCTTCTGATCTCTCATCAGCCATGCAGTAGTCCTTATTTAGCCAAAAGTAGTAGTAGCCAAAAGAGGCCTTGATCTTGAATTTTCTATAGAGACTAAAAGAGGTCTTTTGATGTCTCATCAACCATACGGTAGTCCATACTAAACATATTTCAGTCCAAGGAGTTCTCAATCTTGAACATTCTAAAGAGACCAATTGACTCCTTATTTGACCTTTTGAACATCTAACCTAATTGACTCCTTCTGTTCTCTCATCAACCATACAGTAGTCCATATTTGACATACTGAAAACATCTGAGGCAAAAGAGGCCTTGATCTTGAATTTTCTATACAGACTAATTGAGGCCTTCTGATTTCTCACCAACCATACGTTATACCACATTTTACATACAGAACATATTTGAGGCCAAACAGTCTTTGATCTTGAATTTTCTATCCTGACTAATTCAGGTCTTCTGATTTCTCATCTATCATACAGTAGTCCATATTTTACAAACTGAACATATTTCAGGCCAAGAGTTCTCAATCTTGAACTTTCTAAAGAGACTAATTGACTTTTTATTTGACCTTTTGAACATCTTTCCTAATTGACTGCTTCTGATCTCTCATCAACAATGTAGTAGTCCAGATTTGACGTACTAAAAATATTTCAAGCCAAAAGATCCCTTGATCTTGAATTTTCGATACAGATTAATTGAGGCCTTCTGATTTCTCACCAACCATCCGGTAGTCCATATTTTACATACTGAACATATTTCAGGCGAAAGAGGCCTTGATCTTGAAATTTCTATAGAGACTAAAAGAGGTCTTTTGATGTCTCATCAACCATACGGTAGTCCATACTATACAGACTAATGAGGCCTTCTGATTTCTCACCAACCATACGGTAGACCATATTTTACATACAGAACATATTTCAGGCCAAAGAGTCCTTGATCTTGAATTTTCTGTACAGACTAACTGAGGCCTTCTGATTTCTCATCTATCATCCGGTAGTCCATATTTTACATACTGAACATATTTGAGGCAAAACAGTCTTTGATCTTGAATTTTCTATCCTGACTAATTCAGGTCTTCTGATTTCTCATCTATCATACAGTAGTCCATATTTTACAAACTGAACATATTTCAGGCCAAGAGTTCTCAATCTTGAACTTTCTAAAGAGACTAATTGACTTTTTATTTGACCTTTTGAACATCTTTCCTAAATGACTCCTTCTGATCTCTCATCAACCAAACAGTAGTCTATATTTGACATACTGAAAATATTTCAGGCGAAAGAGGCCTTGATCTTGAATTTTCTATACAGACTAATTGAGGCCTTCTGATTTCTCATCTATCATACGTTAGTCCATATTTGACATACTGAAAATATTTCAAGCCAAAATAGGACTTGATCTTGAATTTTCTATACAGACTAATTGAGGCCTTCTGATTTCTCATCAACCATACAGTAGTCTATATTTGTCATACTGAAAATATTTCAGGCGAAAGAGGCCTTGATCTTGAATTTTCTATAAAGACTAATTGAGGCCTTCTGATTTCTCACCAATAATACGGTAGTCCAAATTTTACATACTGAACATATTTCAGGCCAAGAGTTCTCAATCTTGAACTTTCTATAGAGACAAACTGACTCCTTATTTGACCTTTTGAACATCTTTCCTAATTGACTCCTTCTGATGTCTCATCAACCATACAGTAGTCCATATTTGACATACTGAAAATATTTCAAGCCAAAAGAGGCCTTGATTTTGAATTTTCTATACTGACTAATTGAGGCCTTCTGATTTCTCATCTACCATACGGTTGTCCATATTTTACATACTGAACATATTTCAGGCCAAGAGGTCTCAATCTTGAACTTTCTAAAGAGACCAATTGACTCCTTCTGATCTCTCATCAACCATGCATTAGTCCATATTTGACATACTGAAAATATTTCAAGCCAAAAGAGGACTTGATCTTGAATTTTCTATACTGACTAATTGAGGCCTTCTGATTTCTCATCTACCATACGGTAGTCCATATTTTACATACTGAACATATTTCAGGCCAAGAGGTCTCAATCTTGAACTTTCTAAAGAGACCAATTGACTCCTTCTGATCTCTCATCAACCATGCATTAGTCCATATTTGACATACTGAAAATATTTCAAGCCAAAAGAGGACTTGATATTGAATTTTCTATACAGAATAATTGAGGCCTTCTGATTTCTCACCAACCATACGGTAGTCCATATTTTACATACTGAACATATTTCAGGCCAAGAGTTCTCAATCTTGAAGTTTCTATACAGACTAAAAGAGGTTTTTTGATGTCTCATCAACCATACGGTAGTCCATACTAAACATATTTCAGTCCAAGGAGTTCTCAATCTTGAACTTTCTATAGAGACAAACTGACTGCTTATTTGACCTTTTGAACATCTTTCCTAATTCACTCCTTCTGATGTCTCATCAACCATACAGTAGTCCATATTTGACATACTGAACATATTTCAGGCCAAGAGTTCTCAATTTTGAAGTTTCTATACAAACTAAAAGAGGTCTTTTGATGTCTCATCAACTATACGGTAGTCCATATTTTACATACTGAAGATATTTCAGGCCAAGAGTTCTCAATCTTGAACTTTCTATAGAGACTAAATGACTTTTTATTTGACCTTTTGAACATCTTTTCTTATTGACTCCTTCTGATCTCTCATCAACCATGCAGTAATCCATATTTGACATATTGAAAATATTTCAAGCCACAAGAGGCCTTGATCTTGAATTTTCTATACTGACTAATTGAGGCCTTCTGATTTCACATCTATTATACGGTAGTCCATATTTTACATACTGAACATATTTCAGGCCAAGAGTTCTCAATCTTGAACTTTCTATAGAGACTAATTGACTTTTTATTTGACCTTTTGAACATCTATCCTAATTGACTCCTTCTGATCTCTCAACAACCATGCAGTAGTCCATATTTGACATACTGAAAATATTTCAAGCCACAAGATGCCTTGATCTTGAATTTTCTATACTGACTAATTGAGGCCTTCTGATTTCACATCTATTATACGGTAGTCCATATTTTACATACTGAACATATTCCAGGCCAAGAGTTCTCAATCTTGAACTTTCTATAGAGACTAATTGACTTTTTATTTGACCTTTTGAACATCTATCCTAATTGACTCCTTCTGATCTCTCAACAACCATGCAGTAGTCCATATTTGACATACTGAAAATATTTCAAGCCAAAAGAGACCTTGATCTTGAATTTTCTATACAGACTAATTGAGGCCATTTGATTTCTCATCTATCATACGGTAGTCCATATTTTACATACTGAACATATTTCAGGCCAAGAGTTCTCAATCTTGAAATTTCTATAGAGACTAATTAAATTTTATTTGACCTTTTGAACATCTTTAACAATTGACTCCTTCTGATCTCTCATCAACCATACAGTAGTCCATATTTGACATACTGAAAAAATTTCAGGTGAAAGAGGCCTTGATCTTGATTTTTCTATACAGACTAATTGAGGCCTTTTGATTTCTCACCAACCATACGGTAGTCCATATTTTACAAACTGAACATATTTCAGGCCAAGAGTTCTCAATCTTGAACTTTCTAAAGAGACTAATTGACTTTTTATTTTACCTTTTGAACATTTTTCCTAATTGACTCCTTCTGATCTCTCATCAACCATGCAGTAGTCCATATTTGACCTACTGAAAATATTTCAAGCCAAAAGAGGCCTTGATCTTGAATTTTCTATACTGACTAATTGAGGCCTTCTGATTTCTCATCTATCATACGGTAGTCCATGTTTTACATACTGAACATATTTCAGGCCAAGAGTTCTCAATCTTGAACTTTCTATAGAGACTAATTGACTTTTTATTTGACCTTTTGAACATCTTTCCTAATTGACTCCTTCTGATCTCTCATCAGCCATGCAGTAGTCCTTATTTAGCCAAAAGTAGTAGTAGCCAAAAGAGGCCTTGATCTTGAATTTTCTATAGAGACTAAAAGAGGTCTTTTGATGTCTCATCAACCATACGGTAGTCCATACTAAACATATTTCAGTCCAAGGAGTTCTCAATCTTGAACATTCTAAAGAGACCAATTGACTCCTTATTTGACCTTTTGAACATCTAACCTAATTGACTCCTTCTGTTCTCTCATCAACCATACAGTAGTCCATATTTGACATACTGAAAACATCTGAGGCAAAAGAGGCCTTGATCTTGAATTTTCTATACAGACTAATTGAGGCCTTCTGATTTCTCACCAACCATACGTTATACCACATTTTACATACAGAACATATTTGAGGCCAAACAGTCTTTGATCTTGAATTTTCTATCCTGACTAATTCAGGTCTTCTGATTTCTCATCTATCATACAGTAGTCCATATTTTACAAACTGAACATATTTCAGGCCAAGACTTCTCAATCTTGAACTTTCTAAAGAGACTAATTGACTTTTTATTTGACCTTTTGAACATCTTTCCTAATTGACTGCTTCTGATCTCTCATCAACAATGTAGTAGTCCAGATTTGACGTACTAAAAATATTTCAAGCCAAAAGATCCCTTGATCTTGAATTTTCGATACAGATTAATTGAGGCCTTCTGATTTCTCACCAACCATCCGGTAGTCCATATTTTACATACTGAACATATTTCAGGCGAAAGAGGCCTTGATCTTGAAATTTCTATAGAGACTAAAAGAGGTCTTTTGATGTCTCATCAACCATACGGTAGTCCATACTATACAGACTAATGAGGCCTTCTGATTTCTCACCAACCATACGGTAGACCATATTTTACATACAGAACATATTTCAGGCCAAAGAGTCCTTGATCTTGAATTTTCTGTACAGACTAACTGAGGCCTTCTGATTTCTCATCTATCATCCGGTAGTCCATATTTTACATACTGAACATATTTGAGGCAAAACAGTCTTTGATCTTGAATTTTCTATCCTGACTAATTCAGGTCTTCTGATTTCTCATCTATCATACAGTAGTCCATATTTTACAAACTGAACATATTTCAGGCCAAGAGTTCTCAATCTTGAACTTTCTAAAGAGACTAATTGACTTTTTATTTGACCTTTTGAACATCTTTCCTAAATGACACCTTCTGATCTCTCATCAACCAAACAGTAGTCTATATTTGACATACTGAAAATATTTCAGGCGAAAGAGGCCTTGATCTTGAATTTTCTATACAGACTAATTGAGGCCTTCTGATTTCTCATCTATCATACGTTAGTCCATATTTGACATACTGAAAATATTTCAAGCCAAAATAGGACTTGATCTTGAATTTTCTATACAGACTAATTGAGGCCTTCTGATTTCTCATCAACCATACAGTAGTCTATATTTGTCATACTGAAAATATTTCAGGCGAAAGAGGCCTTGATCTTGAATTTTCTATAAAGACTAATTGAGGCCTTCTGATTTCTCACCAATAATACGGTAGTCCAAATTTTACATACTGAACATATTTCAGGCCAAGAGTTCTCAATCTTGAACTTTCTATAGAGACAAACTGACTCCTTATTTGACCTTTTGAACATCTTTCCTAATTGACTCCTTCTGATGTCTCATCAACCATACAGTAGTCCATATTTGACATACTGAAAATATTTCAAGCCAAAAGAGGCCTTGATTTTGAATTTTCTATACTGACTAATTGAGGCCTTCTGATTTCTCATCTACCATACGGTTGTCCATATTTTACATACTGAATATATTTCAGGCCAAGAGGTCTCAATCTTGAACTTTCTAAAGAGACCAATTGACTCCTTCTGATCTCTCATCAACCATGCATTAGTCCATATTTGACATACTGAAAATATTTCAAGCCAAAAGAGGACTTGATCTTGAATTTTCTATACTGACTAATTGAGGCCTTCTGATTTCTCATCTACCATACGGTAGTCCATATTTTACATACTGAACATATTTCAGGCCAAGAGGTCTCAATCTTGAACTTTCTAAAGAGACCAATTGACTCCTTCTGATCTCTCATCAACCATGCATTAGTCCATATTTGACATACTGAAAATATTTCAAGCCAAAAGAGGACTTGATCTTGAATTTTCTATACAGAATAATTGAGGCCTTCTGATTTCTCACCAACCATACGGTAGTCCATATTTTACATACTGAACATATTTCAGGCCAAGAGTTCTCAATCTTGAAGTTTCTATACAGACTAAAAGAGGTTTTTTGATGTCTCATCAACCATACGGTAGTCCATACTAAACATATTTCAGTCCAAGGAGTTCTCAATCTTGAACTTTCTATAGAGACAAACTGACTGCTTATTTGACCTTTTGAACATCTTTCCTAATTCACTCCTTCTGATGTCTCATCAACCATACAGTAGTCCATATTTGACATACTGAACATATTTCAGGCCAAGAGTTCTCAATTTTGAAGTTTCTATACAAACTAAAAGAGGTCTTTTGATGTCTCATCAACTATACGGTAGTCCATATTTTACATACTGAAGATATTTCAGGCCAAGAGTTCTCAATCTTGAACTTTCTATAGAGACTAAATGACTTTTTATTTGACCTTTTGAACATCTTTTCTTATTGACTCCTTCTGATCTCTCATCAACCATGCAGTAGTCCATATTTGACATACTGAAAATATTTCAAGCCAAAAGAGACCTTGATCTTGAATTTTCTATACTGACTAATTGAGGCCTTCTGATTTCACATCTATTATACGGTAGTCCATATTTTACATACTGAACATATTTCAGGCCAAGAGTTCTCAATCTTGAACTTTCTATAGAGACTAATTGACTTTTTATTTGACCTTTTGAACATCTATCCTAATTGACTCCTTCTGATCTCTCAACAACCATGCAGTAGTCCATATTTGACATACTGAAAATATTTCAAGCCAAAAGAGACCTTGATCTTGAATTTTCTATACAGACTAATTGAGGCCATTTGATTTCTCATCTATCATACGGTAGTCCATATTTTACATACTGAACATATTTCAGGCCAAGAGTTCTCAATCTTGAAATTTCTATAGAGACTAATTAAATTTTATTTGACCTTTTGAACATCTTTAACAATTGACTCCTTCTGATCTCTCATCAACCATACAGTAGTCCATATTTGACATACTGAAAAAATTTCAGGTGAAAGAGGCCTTGATCTTGATTTTTCTATACAGACTAATTGAGGCCTTTTGATTTCTCACCAACCATACGGTAGTCCATATTTTACAAACTGAACATATTTCAGGCCAAGAGTTCTCAATCTTGAACTTTCTAAAGAGACTAATTGACTTTTTATTTTACCTTTTGAACATTTTTCCTAATTGACTCTTTCTGATCTCTCATCAACCATGCAGTAGTCCATATTTGACCTACTGAAAATATTTCAAGCCAAAAGAGGCCTTGATCTTGAATTTTCTATACTGACTAATTGAGGCCTTCTGATTTCTCATCTATCATACGGTAGTCCATATTTTACATACTGAACATATTTCAGGCCAAGAGTTCTCAATCTTGAACTTTCTATAGAGACTAATTGACTTTTTAGTTGACCTTTTGAACATCTTTCCTAATTGACTCCTTCTGATCTCTCATCAACCATGCAGTAGTCCTTATTTAGCCAAAAGTAGCAGTAGCCAAAAGAGGCCTTGATCTTGAATTTTCTATAGAGACTAAAAGAGGTCTTTTGATGTCTCATCTATCATACGGTAGTCCATATTTTACATACTGAACATATTTCAGGCCAAGAGTTCTCAATCTTGAAGTTTCTATACAGACTAAAAAAGGTCTTTTGATGTCTCATCAACCCTACGGTAGTCCATACTAAACATATTTCAGTCCAAGGAGTTCTCAATCTTGAACTTTCTATAGAGACTAACTGACTTTTTATTTGACCTTTTGAACGTCTTTCCTAATTGACTCCTTCTGATCTCTCATCAACCATACAGTAGTCCATATTTGACATATTGAAAATATTTCAGGCGAAAAGAGGTCTTGATCTTGAATATTCTATACTGACTAAGTGAGGCCTTCTGATTTCTCATCTATCATACGGTAGTCCATATTTTACATGCTGAACATATTTCAGGCCAAGAGTTCTCAATCTTGAACATTCTATAGAGACTAATTGACTTTTTATTTGACCTTTTGAACATCTTTCCTAATTGACTCCTTCTGATCTCTCATCAACAATAGAGTAGTCCATATTTAACATACTGAACATATTTCAGGCGAAAGAGACTTTGATCTTGAATTTTCTATACAGACTAATTGAGGCCTTCTGATTTCTCACCAAAAATACAGTAGTCCATATTTTACATACTGAACATATTTCAGGCCAAGAGTTCTCAATCTTGAAGTTTCTATACAGACTAAAAAAGGTCTTTTGATGTCTCATCAACCATACGGTAGTCCATACTAAACATATTTCAGTCCAAGGAGTTCTCAATCTTGAACTTTCTATAGAGACTAATTGACTTTTTATTTGACCTTTTGAACATCTTTCCAAATTTACTCCTTCTGATGTCTCATCAACCATACAGTAGTCCATATTTTACATAGTGAACATATTTCAGGCCAAGGGTTCTCAATCTTGAAGTTTCTATACAGACTAAAAGAGTTCTTTTGATGTCTCATCAACCATACGGTAGTCCATACTAAACATATTTCAGTCCAAGGAGTTCTCAATCTTGAACTTTCTATAGAGACAAACTGACTGCTTATTTGACCTTTTGAACATCTTTCCTAATTGACTCCTTCTGATGTCTCATCAACCATACATTAGTAAATATTTGACATACTGAAAATATTTCAAGCCAAAAGAGGCCTTGATTTTGAATTTTCTATACTGACTAATTAAGGCCTTCTGATCTCTCATCAACCATACAGTAGTCCATATTTGACATATTGAAAATATTTCAGGTGAAAGAGGCCTTGATCTTGAGTTTTCTATACAGACTAATTGAGGCCTTCTGATTTCTCATCTATCATACAGTAGTCCATATTTTACATACTGAACATATTTCAGGCCAAGAGTTCTCAATCTTTAACTTTCTATAGAGACAAACTGACTCCTTATTTGACCTTTTGAACATCTTTCCTAATTGACTCCTTCTGATGTCTCATCAACCATACAGTAGTCCATATTTGACATACTGAAAATATTTCAAGCCAAAAGAGGCCTTGATTTTGAATTTTCTATACTGACTAATTGAGGCCTTCTGATTTCTCATCTACCATACGGTTGTCCATATTTTACATACTGAACATATTTCAGGCCAAGAGGTCTCAATCTTGAAGTTTCTATACAGACTAAAAGAGGTCTTTTGATGTCTCATCAACCCTACGGTACTCCATACTAAACATATATCAGTCCAAGGAGTTTTCAATCTTGAACTTTCTAAAGAGACCAATTGACTCCTTATTTGACCTTTTGAACATCTTTCCTAATTGACTCCTTCTGATCTCTCATCAACCATACAGTAGTCCATATTTGACATTTTGAAAATATTTCAGGTGAAAGAGGCCTTGATCTTGAATTTTCTATACTGACTAATTGAGGCCTTCTGATTTCTCATCTATCATACGGTAGTCTATATTTTACATACTGAACATATTTCAGGTCAAGAGTTCTGAATCTTGAAGTTTCTATACAGACTAAAAGAGGTCTTTTGATGTCTCATCAACCCTACGGTACTCCATACTAAACATATTTCAGTCCAAGGAGTTTTCAATCTTGAACTTTCTAAAGAGACCAATTGACTCCTTATTTGACCTTTTGAACATCTTTCCTAATGGACTCCTTCTGATCTCTCATCAACCATACAGTAGTCCATATTTGACATATTGAAAATATTTCAGGTGAAAGAGGCCTTGATCTTGAGTTTTCTATACAGACTAATTGAGGCCTTCTGATTTCTCATCTATCATACGGTAGTCCATATTTTACACACTGAACATATTTCAGGCCAAGAGTTCTCAATCTTTAACTTTCTATAGAGACAAACTGACTCCTTATTTGACCTTTTGAACATCTTTCCTAATTGACTCCTTCTGATGTCTCATCAACCATACAGTAGTCCATATTTGACATACTGAAAATATTTCAAGCCAAAAGAGGCCTTGATTTTGAATTTTCTACACTGACTAATTGAGGCCTTCTGATTTCTCATCTACCATACGGTTGTCCATATTTTACATACTGAACATATTTCAGGCCAAGAGGTCTCAATCTTGAACTTTCTAAAGAGACAAACTGACTCCTTATTTGACCTTTTGAACATCTTTCCTAATTGACTCCTTCTGATGTCTCATCAACCATACAGTAGTCCATATTTGACATACTGAAAATATTTCAAGCCAAAAGAGGCCTTGATTTTGAATTTTCTACACTGACTAATTGAGGCCTTCTGATTTCTCATCTACCATACGGTTGTCCATATTTTACATACTGAACATATTTCAGGCCAAGAGGTCTCAAACTTGAAGTTTCTATACAGACTAAAAGAGGTCTTTTGATGTCTCATCAACCATACGGTAGTCCATACTAAACATATTTCAGTCCAAGGAGTTCTCAATCTTGAACTTTCTATAGAGACAAACTGACTGCTTATTTGACCTTTTGAACATCTTTCCTAATTCACTCCTTCTGATGTCTCATCAACCATACAGTAGTCCATATTTGACATACTGAACATATTTCAGGCCAAGAGTTCTCAATTTTGAAGTTTCTATACAAACTAAAAGAGGTATTTTGATGTCTCATCAACTATACGGTAGTCCATATTTGACATACTGAAAATATTTCAAGCCAAAAGAGGCCTTGACCTTGAATTTTTTATAGAGACTAAAAGAGGTCTTTTGATGTCTCATCAATCATACGGTAGTCCATATTTTACATACTGAAGATATTTCAGGCCAAGAGTTCTCAATCTTGAACTTTCTATAGAGACTAATTGACTTTTTATTTGACCTTTTGAACATCTTTTCTTATTGACTCCTTCTGATCTCTCATCAACCATGCAGTAGTCCATATTTGACATATTGAAAATATTTCAAGCCACAAGAGGCCTTGATCTTGAATTTTCTATACTGACTAATTGAGGCCTTCTGATTTCACATCTATTATACGGTAGTCCATATTTTACATACTGAACATATTTCAGGCCAAGAGTTCTCAATCTTGAACTTTCTATAGAGACTAATTGACTTTTTATTTGACCTTTTGAACATCTATCCTAATTGACTCTTTCTGATCTCTCAACAACCATGCAGTAGTCCATATTTGACATAGTGAACATATTTCAGGCCAAGGGTTCTCAATCTTGAAGTTTCTATACAGACTAAAAGAGTTCTTTTGATGTCTCATCAACCATACGGTCGTCCATACTAAACATATTTCAGGCCAAGAGTTCTCAATCTTGAACTTTCTATAGAGACTAATTGACTTTTTATTTGACCTTTTGAACATCTATCCTAATTGACTCCTTCTGATCTCTCAACAACCATGCAGTAGTCCATATTTGACATACTGAAAATATTTCAAGCCACAAGATGCCTTGATCTTGAATTTTCTATACTGACTAATTGAGGCCTTCTGATTTCACATCTATTATACGGTAGTCCATATTTTACATACTGAACATATTTCAGGCGAAAGAGGCCTTGATCTTGAAATTTCTATAGAGACTAAAAGAGGTCTTTTGATGTCTCATCAACCATACGGTAGTCCATACTATACAGACTAATGAGGCCTTCTGATTTCTCACCAACCATACGGTAGACCATATTTTACATACAGAACATATTTCAGGCCAAAGAGTCCTTGATCTTGAATTTTCTGTACAGACTAACTGAGGCCTTCTGATTTCTCATCTATCATCCGGTAGTCCATATTTTACATACTGAACATATTTGAGGCAAAACAGTCTTTGATCTTGAATTTTCTATCCTGACTAATTCAGGTCTTCTGATTTCTCATCTATCATACAGTAGTCCATATTTTACAAACTGAACATATTTCAGGCCAAGAGTTCTCAATCTTGAACTTTCTAAAGAGACTAATTGACTTTTTATTTGACCTTTTGAACATCTTTCCTAAATGACTCCTTCTGATCTCTCATCAACCAAACAGTAGTCTATATTTGACATACTGAAAATATTTCAGGCGAAAGAGGCCTTGATCTTGAATTTTCTATACAGACTAATTGAGGCCTTCTGATTTCTCATCTATCATACGTTAGTCCATATTTGACATACTGAAAATATTTCAAGCCAAAATAGGACTTGATCTTGAATTTTCTATACAGACTAATTGAGGCCTTCTGATTTCTCATCAACCATACAGTAGTCTATATTTGTCATACTGAAAATATTTCAGGCGAAAGAGGCCTTGATCTTGAATTTTCTATAAAGACTAATTGAGTCCTTCTGATTTCTCACCAATAATACGGTAGTCCAAATTTTACATACTGAACATATTTCAGGCCAAGAGTTCTCAATCTTGAACTTTCTATAGAGACAAACTGACTCCTTATTTGACCTTTTGAACATCTTTCCTAATTGACTCCTGATGTCTCATCAACCATACAGTAGTCCATATTTGACATACTGAAAATATTTCAAGCCAAAAGAGGCCTTGATTTTGAATTTTCTATACTGACTAATTGAGGCTTTCTGATTTCTCATCTTTCATATGGTAGTCCATATTTTACATACTGAACATATTTCAGGCCAAGAGTTCTCAATCTTGAACTTTCTATAGAGACTAATTGACTTTTTATTTGACCTTTTGAACATCTTTCCTAATTGACTCCTTCTGATCTCTCATCAACCATGCAGTAGTCCATATTTCACATACTGAAAATATTTCAAGCCAAAAGAGGCCTTGATCTTGAATTTTCTATACTGACTAATTGAGACCATTTGATTTCTCATCTATCATATGGTAGTCCATATTTTACATTCTGAACATATTTCAGGCCAAGAGTTCTCAATCTTGAAATTTCTATAGAGACTAATTGAATTTTATTTGACCTTTTGAACATCTTTCCCAATTGACTCCTTCTGATCTCTCATCAACCATGCAGTAGTCCTTATTTGACATACTGATAATATTTCAAGCCAAAAGAGGCCTTGATCTTGAATTTTCTATAGAGACTAAAAGAGGTCTTTTGATGTCTCATCAACCATACGGTAGTCCATACTAAACATATTTCAGTCCAAGGAGTTCTCAATCTTGAACTTTCTAAAGAGACCAATTGACTCCTTATTTGACCTTTTGAACATCTAACCTAATTGACTCCTTCTGTTCTCTCATCAACCATGCAGTAGTCCATATCTGACATACTGAAAATATTTCAAGCCAAAAGAGGCCTTCATTTTGAATTTTCTGTACTGACTAATTGAGGCCTTCTGATTTCTCATCTATCATACGGTAGTCCATATTTGACATACTGAAAATATTTCAGGCGAAAGAGGCCTTGATCTTGAATTTTCTGTACAGACTAACTGAGGCCTTCTGATTTCTCATCTATCATCCGATGGTCCATATTTTACATACTGAACATATTTGGTGGCCAAAGATTCTTTGATCTTGAATTTTCTATCCTGACTAATTGAGGCCTTCTGATTTAACATCTATCATACGGTAGTCCATATTTTACATACTGAACATATTTCAGGCCAAGAGTTCTCAATCTTGAACTTTCTATAGAGACTAATTGACTTTTTATTTGACCCTTTGAACATCTTTCCTATTTGACTCCTTCTTATCTCTCATCAACCATGCAGTAGTCCATATCTGACATACTGAAAATATTTCAAGCCAAAAGAGGCCTTCATTTTGAATTTTCTGTACTGACTAAGTGAGGCCTTCTGATTTCTCACCAACCATACGGTAGTCCATATTTTACAAACTGAACATATTTCAGGCCAAGAGTTCTCAATCTTGAACTTTCTAAAGAGACTAATTGACTTTTTATTTGACCTTTTGAACATCTTTCCTAATTGACTCCTTCTGATCTCTCATCAACCATGCACTAGTCCATATCTGACATACTGAAAATATTTCAAGCCAAAAGAGGACTTGATCTTGAATTTTCTATACAGACTAATTGAGGCCTTCTGATTTCTCATCAACCATGCACTAGTCCATATTTGTCATACTGAAAATATTTCAGGCGAAAGAGGCCTTGATCTTGAATTTTCTATAAAGACTAATTGAGGCCTTCTGATTTCTCACCAATAATACGGTAGTCCAAATTTTACATACTGAACATATTTCAGGCCAAGAGTTCTCAATCTTGAACTTTCTAAAGAGACCAATTGACTCCTTATTTGACCTTTTGAACATCTAACCTAATTGACTCCTTCTGTTCTCTCATCAACCATACAGTAGTCCATATCTGACATACTGAAAACATCTGTGGCAAAAGAGGCCTTGATCTTGAATTTTTTATACAGACTAATTGAGGCCTTCTGATTTCTCACCAACCATACGGTAGACCACATTTTACATACAGAACATATTTGAGGCCAAACAGTCTTTGATCTTGAATTTTCTATCCTGACTAATTCAGGTCTTCTGATTTCTCATCTATCATACAGTAGTCCATATTTTACAAACTGAACATATTTCAGGCCAAGAGTTCTCAATCTTGAACTTTCTATAGAGACTAATTGACTTTTTATTTGACCTTTTGAACATCTTTCCTAATTGACTCCTTCTGATCTCTCATCAACCATGCAGTAGTCCATATTTCACATACTGAAAATATTTCAAGCCAAAAGAGGCCTTGATCTTGAATTTTCTATACTGACTAATTGAGACCATTTGATTTCTCATCTATCATATGGTAGTCCATATTTTACATTCTGAACATATTTCAGGCCAAGAGTTCTCAATCTTGAAATTTCTATAGAGACTAATTGAATTTTATTTGACCTTTTGAACATCTTTCCCAATTGACTCCTTCTGATCTCTCATCAACCATGCAGTAGTCCTTATTTGACATACTGATAATATTTCAAGCCAAAAGAGGCCTTGATCTTGAATTTTCTATAGAGACTAAAAGAGGTCTTTTGATGTCTCATCAACCATACGGTAGTCCATACTAAACATATTTCAGTCCAAGGAGTTCTCAATCTTGAACTTTCTAAAGAGACCAATTGACTCCTTATTTGACCTTTTGAACATCTAACCTAATTGACTCCTTCTGTTCTCTCATCAACCATGCAGTAGTCCATATCTGACATACTGAAAATATTTCAAGCCAAAAGAGGCCTTCATTTTGAATTTTCTGTACTGACTAATTGAGGCCTTCTGATTTCTCATCTATCATACGGTAGTCCATATTTGACATACTGAAAATAATTCAGGCGAAAGAGGCCTTGATCTTGAATTTTCTATACAGACTAATTGAGGCCTTTTGATTTCTCACCAACCATACGGTAGTCCATATTTTACAAACTGAACATATTTCAGGCTAAGAGTTCTCAATCTTGAAGTTTCTATACAGACTAAAAGAGGTCTTTTGATGTCTCATCAACCCTACGGTACTCCATACTAAACATATTTCAGTCCAAGGAGTTTTCAATCTTGAACTTTCTAAAGAGACCAATTGACTCCTTATTTGACCTTTTGAACATCTTTCCTAATGGACTCCTTCTGATCTCTCATCAACCATACAGTAGTCCATATTTGACATATTGAAAATATTTCAGGTGAAAGAGGCCTTGATCTTGAGTTTTCTATACAGACTAATTGAGGCCTTCTGATTTCTCATCTATCATACGGTAGTCCATATTTTACACACTGAACATATTTCAGGCCAAGAGTTCTCAATCTTTAACTTTCTATAGAGACAAACTGACTCCTTATTTGACCTTTTGAACATCTTTCCTAATTGACTCCTTCTGATGTCTCATCAACCATACAGTAGTCCATATTTGACATACTGAAAATATTTCAAGCCAAAAGAGGCCTTGATTTTGAATTTTCTACACTGACTAATTGAGGCCTTCTGATTTCTCATCTACCATACGGTTGTCCATATTTTACATACTGAACATATTTCAGGCCAAGAGGTCTCAATCTTGAACTTTCTAAAGAGACCAATTGACTCCTTCTGATCTCTCATCAACCATGCATTAGTCCATATTTGACATACTGAAAATATTTCAAGCCAAAAGAGGACTTGATCTTGACTTTTCTATACTGACTAATTGAGGCCTTCTGATTTCTCATCTACCATACGGTAGTCCATATTTTACATACTGAACATATTTCAGGCCAAGAGGTCTCAAACTTGAAGTTTCTATACAGACTAAAAGAGGTCTTTTGATGTCTCATCAACCATACGGTAGTCCATACTAAACATATTTCAGTCCAAGGAGTTCTCAATCTTGAACTTTCTATAGAGACAAACTGACTGCTTATTTGACCTTTTGAACATCTTTCCTAATTCACTCCTTCTGATGTCTCATCAACCATACAGTAGTCCATATTTGACATACTGAACATATTTCAGGCCAAGAGTTCTCAATTTTGAAGTTTCTATACAAACTAAAAGAGGTATTTTGATGTCTCATCAACTATACGGTAGTCCATATTTGACATACTGAAAATATTTCAAGCCAAAAGAGGCCTTGACCTTGAATTTTTTATAGAGACTAAAAGAGGTCTTTTGATGTCTCATCAATCATACGGTAGTCCATATTTTACATACTGAAGATATTTCAGGCCAAGAGTTCTCAATCTTGAACTTTCTATAGAGACTAATTGACTTTTTATTTGACCTTTTGAACATCTTTTCTTATTGACTCCTTCTGATCTCTCATCAACCATGCAGTAGTCCATATTTGACATATTGAAAATATTTCAAGCCACAAGAGGCCTTGATCTTGAATTTTCTATACTGACTAATTGAGGCCTTCTGATTTCACATCTATTATACGGTAGTCCATATTTTACATACTGAACATATTTCAGGCCAAGAGTTCTCAATCTTGAACTTTCTATAGAGACTAATTGACTTTTTATTTGACCTTTTGAACATCTATCCTAATTGACTCTTTCTGATCTCTCAACAACCATGCAGTAGTCCATATTTGACATAGTGAACATATTTCAGGCCAAGGGTTCTCAATCTTGAAGTTTCTATACAGACTAAAAGAGTTCTTTTGATGTCTCATCAACCATACGGTCGTCCATACTAAACATATTTCAGGCCAAGAGTTCTCAATCTTGAACTTTCTATAGAGACTAATTGACTTTTTATTTGACCTTTTGAACATCTATCCTAATTGACTCCTTCTGATCTCTCAACAACCATGCAGTAGTCCATATTTGACATACTGAAAATATTTCAAGCCACAAGATGCCTTGATCTTGAATTTTCTATACTGACTAATTGAGGCCTTCTGATTTCACATCTATTATACGGTAGTCCATATTTTACATACTGAACATATTTCAGGCGAAAGAGGCCTTGATCTTGAAATTTCTATAGAGACTAAAAGAGGTCTTTTGATGTCTCATCAACCATACGGTAGTCCATACTATACAGACTAATGAGGCCTTCTGATTTCTCACCAACCATACGGTAGACCATATTTTACATACAGAACATATTTCAGGCCAAAGAGTCCTTGATCTTGAATTTTCTGTACAGACTAACTGAGGCCTTCTGATTTCTCATCTATCATCCGGTAGTCCATATTTTACATACTGAACATATTTGAGGCAAAACAGTCTTTGATCTTGAATTTTCTATCCTGACTAATTCAGGTCTTCTGATTTCTCATCTATCATACAGTAGTCCATATTTTACAAACTGAACATATTTCAGGCCAAGAGTTCTCAATCTTGAACTTTCTAAAGAGACTAATTGACTTTTTATTTGACCTTTTGAACATCTTTCCTAAATGACTCCTTCTGATCTCTCATCAACCAAACAGTAGTCTATATTTGACATACTGAAAATATTTCAGGCGAAAGAGGCCTTGATCTTGAATTTTCTATACAGACTAATTGAGGCCTTCTGATTTCTCATCTATCATACGTTAGTCCATATTTGACATACTGAAAATATTTCAAGCCAAAATAGGACTTGATCTTGAATTTTCTATACAGACTAATTGAGGCCTTCTGATTTCTCATCAACCATACAGTAGTCTATATTTGTCATACTGAAAATATTTCAGGCGAAAGAGGCCTTGATCTTGAATTTTCTATAAAGACTAATTGAGTCCTTCTGATTTCTCACCAATAATACGGTAGTCCAAATTTTACATACTGAACATATTTCAGGCCAAGAGTTCTCAATCTTGAACTTTCTATAGAGACAAACTGACTCCTTATTTGACCTTTTGAACATCTTTCCTAATTGACTCCTGATGTCTCATCAACCATACAGTAGTCCATATTTGACATACTGAAAATATTTCAAGCCAAAAGAGGCCTTGATTTTGAATTTTCTATACTGACTAATTGAGGCTTTCTGATTTCTCATCTTTCATATGGTAGTCCATATTTTACATACTGAACATATTTCAGGCCAAGAGTTCTCAATCTTGAACTTTCTATAGAGACTAATTGACTTTTTATTTGACCTTTTGAACATCTTTCCTAATTGACTCCTTCTGATCTCTCATCAACCATGCAGTAGTCCATATTTCACATACTGAAAATATTTCAAGCCAAAAGAGGCCTTGATCTTGAATTTTCTATACTGACTAATTGAGACCATTTGATTTCTCATCTATCATATGGTAGTCCATATTTTACATTCTGAACATATTTCAGGCCAAGAGTTCTCAATCTTGAAATTTCTATAGAGACTAATTGAATTTTATTTGACCTTTTGAACATCTTTCCCAATTGACTCCTTCTGATCTCTCATCAACCATGCAGTAGTCCTTATTTGACATACTGATAATATTTCAAGCCAAAAGAGGCCTTGATCTTGAATTTTCTATAGAGACTAAAAGAGGTCTTTTGATGTCTCATCAACCATACGGTAGTCCATACTAAACATATTTCAGTCCAAGGAGTTCTCAATCTTGAACTTTCTAAAGAGACCAATTGACTCCTTATTTGACCTTTTGAACATCTAACCTAATTGACTCCTTCTGTTCTCTCATCAACCATGCAGTAGTCCATATCTGACATACTGAAAATATTTCAAGCCAAAAGAGGCCTTCATTTTGAATTTTCTGTACTGACTAATTGAGGCCTTCTGATTTCTCATCTATCATACGGTAGTCCATATTTGACATACTGAAAATATTTCAGGCGAAAGAGGCCTTGATCTTGAATTTTCTGTACAGACTAACTGAGGCCTTCTGATTTCTCATCTATCATCCGATGGTCCATATTTTACATACTGAACATATTTGGTGGCCAAAGATTCTTTGATCTTGAATTTTCTATCCTGACTAATTGAGGCCTTCTGATTTAACATCTATCATACGGTAGTCCATATTTTACATACTGAACATATTTCAGGCCAAGAGTTCTCAATCTTGAACTTTCTATAGAGACTAATTGACTTTTTATTTGACCCTTTGAACATCTTTCCTATTTGACTCCTTCTTATCTCTCATCAACCATGCAGTAGTCCATATCTGACATACTGAAAATATTTCAAGCCAAAAGAGGCCTTCATTTTGAATTTTCTGTACTGACTAAGTGAGGCCTTCTGATTTCTCACCAACCATACGGTAGTCCATATTTTACAAACTGAACATATTTCAGGCCAAGAGTTCTCAATCTTGAACTTTCTAAAGAGACTAATTGACTTTTTATTTGACCTTTTGAACATCTTTCCTAATTGACTCCTTCTGATCTCTCATCAACCATGCACTAGTCCATATCTGACATACTGAAAATATTTCAAGCCAAAAGAGGACTTGATCTTGAATTTTCTATACAGACTAATTGAGGCCTTCTGATTTCTCATCAACCATGCACTAGTCCATATTTGTCATACTGAAAATATTTCAGGCGAAAGAGGCCTTGATCTTGAATTTTCTATAAAGACTAATTGAGGCCTTCTGATTTCTCACCAATAATACGGTAGTCCAAATTTTACATACTGAACATATTTCAGGCCAAGAGTTCTCAATCTTGAACTTTCTAAAGAGACCAATTGACTCCTTATTTGACCTTTTGAACATCTAACCTAATTGACTCCTTCTGTTCTCTCATCAACCATACAGTAGTCCATATCTGACATACTGAAAACATCTGTGGCAAAAGAGGCCTTGATCTTGAATTTTTTATACAGACTAATTGAGGCCTTCTGATTTCTCACCAACCATACGGTAGACCACATTTTACATACAGAACATATTTGAGGCCAAACAGTCTTTGATCTTGAATTTTCTATCCTGACTAATTCAGGTCTTCTGATTTCTCATCTATCATACAGTAGTCCATATTTTACAAACTGAACATATTTCAGGCCAAGAGTTCTCAATCTTGAACTTTCTATAGAGACTAATTGACTTTTTATTTGACCTTTTGAACATCTTTCCTAATTGACTCCTTCTGATCTCTCATCAACCATGCAGTAGTCCATATTTCACATACTGAAAATATTTCAAGCCAAAAGAGGCCTTGATCTTGAATTTTCTATACTGACTAATTGAGACCATTTGATTTCTCATCTATCATATGGTAGTCCATATTTTACATTCTGAACATATTTCAGGCCAAGAGTTCTCAATCTTGAAATTTCTATAGAGACTAATTGAATTTTATTTGACCTTTTGAACATCTTTCCCAATTGACTCCTTCTGATCTCTCATCAACCATGCAGTAGTCCTTATTTGACATACTGATAATATTTCAAGCCAAAAGAGGCCTTGATCTTGAATTTTCTATAGAGACTAAAAGAGGTCTTTTGATGTCTCATCAACCATACGGTAGTCCATACTAAACATATTTCAGTCCAAGGAGTTCTCAATCTTGAACTTTCTAAAGAGACTAATTGACTTTTTATTTTACCTTTTGAACATTTTTCCTAATTGACTCTTTCTGATCTCTCATCAACCATGCAGTAGTCCATATTTGACCTACTGAAAATATTTCAAGCCAAAAGAGGCCTTGATCTTGAATTTTCTATACTGACTAATTGAGGCCTTCTGATTTCTCATCTATCATACGGTAGTCCATATTTTACATACTGAACATATTTCAGGCCAAGAGTTCTCAATCTTAAACTTTCTATAGAGACTAATTGACTTTTTATTTGACCTTTTGAACATCTTTCCTAATTGACTCCTTCTGATCTCTCATCAACCATGCAGTAGTCCTTATTTAGCCAAAAGTAGCAGTAGCCAAAAGAGGCCTTGATCTTGAATTTTCTATAGAGACTAAAAGAGGTCTTTTGATGTCTCATCAACCATACGGTAGTCCATACTAAACATATTTCAGTCCAAGGAGTTCTCAATCTTGAACTTTCTAAAGAGACCAATTGACTCCTTATTTGACCTTTTGAACATCTAACCTAATTGACTCCTTCTGTTCTCTCATCAACTATACAGTAGTCCATATTTGACATACTGAAAACATCTGAGGCAAAAGAGGCCTTGATCTTGAATTCTCTATACAGACTAATTGAGGCCTTCTGATTTCTCACCAACCATACGGTAGACCACATTTTACATACAGAACATATTTGAGGCCAAACAGTCTTTGATCTTGAATTTTCTATCCTGACTAATTCAGGTCTTCTGATTTCTCATCTATCATACAGTAGTCCATATTTTACAAACTGAACATATTTCAGGCCAAGAGTTCTCAATCTTGAACTTTCTAAAGAGACTAATTGACTTTTTATTTGACCTTTTGAACATCTTTCCTAATTGACTCCTTCTGATCTCTCATCAACCATGCACTAGTCCATATCTGACATACTGAAAATATTTCAAGCCAAAAGAGGACTTGATCTTGAATTTTCTATAGAGACTAAAAGAGGTCTTTTGATGTCTCATCAACCATACGGTAGTCCATACTAAACATATTTCAGTCCAAGGAGTTCTCAATCTTGAACTTTCTAAAGAGACCAATTGACTCCTTATTTGACCTTTTGAACATCTAACCTAATTGACTCCTTCTGTTCTCTCATCAACCATGCAGTAGTCCATATCTGACATACTGAAAATATTTCAAGCCAAAAGAGGCCTTCATTTTGAATTTTCTGTACTGACTAATTGAGGCCTTCTGATTTCTCATCTATCATACGGTAGTCCATATTTGACATACTGAAAATATTTCAGGCGAAAGAGGCCTTGATCTTGAATTTTCTATACAGACTAATTGAGGCCTTTTGATTTCTCACCAACCATACGGTAGTCCATATTTTACAAACTGAACATATTTCAGGCTAAGAGTTCTCAATCTTGAACTTTCTAAAGAGACTAATTGACTTTTTATTTTACCTTTTGAACATTTTTCCTAATTGACTCTTTCTGATCTCTCATCAACCATGCAGTAGTCCATATTTGACCTACTGAAAATATTTCAAGCCAAAAGAGGCCTTGATCTTGAATTTTCTATACTGACTAATTGAGGCCTTCTGATTTCTCATCTATCATACGGTAGTCCATATTTTACATACTGAACATATTTCAGGCCAAGAGTTCTCAATCTTAAACTTTCTATAGAGACTAATTGACTTTTTATTTGACCTTTTGAACATCTTTCCTAATTGACTCCTTCTGATCTCTCATCAACCATGCAGTAGTCCTTATTTAGCCAAAAGTAGCAGTAGCCAAAAGAGGCCTTGATCTTGAATTTTCTATAGAGACTAAAAGAGGTCTTTTGATGTCTCATCAACCATACGGTAGTCCATACTAAACATATTTCAGTCCAAGGAGTTCTCAATCTTGAACTTTCTAAAGAGACCAATTGACTCCTTATTTGACCTTTTGAACATCTAACCTAATTGACTCCTTCTGTTCTCTCATCAACTATACAGTAGTCCATATTTGACATACTGAAAACATCTGAGGCAAAAGAGGCCTTGATCTTGAATTTTCTATACAGACTAATTGAGGCCTTCTGATTTCTCACCAACCATACGGTAGACCACATTTTACATACAGAACATATTTGAGGCCAAACAGTCTTTGATCTTGAATTTTCTATCCTGACTAATTCAGGTCTTCTGATTTCTCATCTATCATACAGTAGTCCATATTTTACAAACTGAACATATTTCAGGCCAAGAGTTCTCAATCTTGAACTTTCTAAAGAGACTAATTGACTTTTTATTTGACCTTTTGAACATCTTTCCTAATTGACTCCTTCTGATCTCTCATCAACCATGCACTAGTCCATATCTGACATACTGAAAATATTTCAAGCCAAAAGAGGACTTGATCTTGAATTTTCTATACAGACTAATTGAGGCCTTCTGATTTCTCATCAACCATGCACTAGTCCATATTTGTCATACTGAAAATATTTCAGGCGAAAGAGGCCTTGATCTTGAATTTTCTATAAAGACTAATTGAGGCCTTCTGATTTCTCACCAATAATACGGTAGTCCAAATTTTACATACTGAACATATTTCAGGCCAAGAGTTCTCAATCTTGAACTTTCTATAGAGACAAACTGACTCCTTATTTGACCTTTTGAACATCTTTCCTAATTGACTCCTTCTGATGTCTCATCAACCATACAGTAGTCCATATTTGACATACTGAAAATATTTCAAGCCAAAAGAGGCCTTGATTTTGAATTTTCTATACTGACTAATTGAGGCCTTCTGATTTCTCATCTTTCATACGGTAGTCCATATTTTACATAATGAACATATTTCAGGCCAAGAGTTCTCAATCTTGAACTTTCTATAGAGACTAATTGACTTTTTATTTGACCTTTTGAACATCTTTCCTAATTGACTCCTTCTGATCTCTAATCAACCATGCAGTAGTCCATATTTCACATACTGAAAATATTTAAAGCCAAAAGAGGCCTTGATCTTGAATTTTCTATACTGACTAATTGAGACCATTTGATTTCTCATCTATCATACGGTAGTCCATATTTTACATTCTGAACATATTTCAGGCCAAGAGTTCTCAATCTTGAAATTTCTATAGAGACTAATTGAATTTTATTTGACCTTTTGAACATCTTTCCCAATTGACTCCTTCTGATCTCTCATCAACCATGCAGTAGTCCTTATTTGACATAATGAAAATATTTCAAGCCAAAAGAGGCCTTGATCTTGAATTTTCTATAGAGACTAAAAGAGGTCTTTTGATGTCTCATCAACCATACGGTAGTCCATACTAAACATATTTCAGTCCAAGGAGTTCTCAATCTTGAACTTTCTAAAGAGACCAATTGACTCCTTATTTGACCTTTTGAACATCTAACCTAATTGACTCTTTCTGATCTCTCATCAACCATACAGTAGTCCATATTTGACATACTGAAAACATCTGAGGCGAAAGAGGACTTGTACTTGAATTTTCTATACAGACTAATTGAGGCCTTCTGATTTCTCACCAACCATACGGTAGACCATATTTTACATACAGAACATATTTCAGGCCAAAGAGTCCTTGATCTAGAATTTTCTGTACAGACTAACTGAGGCCTTCTGATTTCTCATCTATCATCCGGTAGTCCATATTTTACATACTGAACATATTTGAGGCCAAACAGTCTTTGATCTTGAATTTTCTATCCTGACTAATTCAGGTCTTCAGATTTCTCATCTATCATACAGTAGTCGATATTTTACAAACTGAACATATTTCAGGCCAAGAGTTCTCAATCTTGAACTTTCTAAAGAGACTAATTGACTTTTTATTTGACCTTTTGAACATTTTTCCTAATTGACTCCTTCTGATCTCTCATCAACCATACAGTAGTCTATATTTGACATACTGAAAATATTTCAGGCGAAAGAGGCCTTGATCTTGAATTTTCTATACAGACTAATTGAGGCCTTTTGATTTCTCACCAACCATACGGTAGTCCATATTTTACATACTGAACATATTTCAGTCGAAACAGGCCTTGATCTTGAATTTTCTGTACAAACTAACTGAGGTCTTTTGATGTCTCATCAACCTTACGGTAGTCCGTATTGAACATATTTCATGCCAAGGAGTTCTCAATATTGAACTTTCTATAGAGACTAATGGACTTTTTATTTGACCTTTTGAACATCTTTCCTAATTGACTCCTTCTGATCTCTCATCAACCATGCAGTAGTCCATATTTGACATACTGAACATATTTCAGGAGAAAGAGGCCTTGATCTTGAATTTTCTATAATGACTAATTGAGGCCTTCTGATTTCTCATCTATCATACGGTAGTCCATATTTTACATACTGAACATATTTCAGGCCAAGAGTTCTCAATCTTGAAGTTTCTATACAGACTAAAAGAGGTCTTTTGATGTCTCTTCAACCATACGGTAGTCCATACTAAATATATTTCAGGTCAAGGAGTTCTAAATCTTGAACTTTCTGTAGAGTCTAATTGACTTCTTATTTGACCTTTTGAACATATTTCCTAATTGACTCCTTCTGATCTCTCATCAACCATGCAGTAGTCCATATATGACATACTGAAAATATTTCAAGCCAAAAAATGTCTTGATCTTGAATTTTCTATACAGACTAATTGAGGTCTTCTGATTTCTCACAAACCACACGGTAGTCCATATTTTACATACTGAACATATTTCAGGCCAAGAGTTCTCAATCTTGAACTTTGTATAGAGACTAATTGACTCCTTATTTGACCTTTTGAACATATTTCCTAATTGACTCCTTCTGATCTCTCATCAACCATACAGTAGTCCATATTTTACACACTGAACATATTTCAGGCCAAAGAGTTCTCAGTCTTGAACTTTCTATAGAGACTAATTGACTCCTTATTTGACCTTTTGAACATATTTCCTAATTGACTCCTTCTGATCTCTCATCAACCATACAGTAGTCCATACTGAACATATTTCAGGCTAAGGAGTTCTCAATATTGAACTTTCTATAGAGACTAATTGACTGCTTATTTAACGTTTTGAACATCTTTCCTAATTGACTCCTTCTGATCTCTCATCAACCATACAGTAGTCCATATTTAACATACTGAAAACATTTCAGGCGAAAGAGGCCTTGATCTTGAATTTTCTATCCTGACTAATTGAGAACTTCTGATTTCTCATCTATCATACAATAGTCCATATTTTACATACTGAACATATTTCAAACCAAAAGAGGCCTTGATCTTGAATTTTCTATAAAGACTAATTGAGGCCTTCTGATTTCTCACCAACAATACGGTGGTCCATATTTTACATACTGAACATATTTTAGGCCAAAGAGATCTTGATCTTGAATTTTCTATACAGACTAATTGAGGACTTCTGATTTCTCACCAACCATATGGTAGTCCATATTTTACATACTGAACATATTTCAGGCCAAAGAGATCTTGATTTTGAATTTTCTATAATGACTAATTGAGGCCTTTTGATTTCTCATCTATCATACGCTAGTCCATATTTTACATACTGAGCATTTTTCAGGGCGAGTTCTCAATCTTGAACTTTCTATAGAGACTAATTGACTTTTTGTTTGACCTTTTGAACATCTTTCCTAATTGACTCCTTCTGATCTCTCATCAACCATACAGTAATCCATATTTGACATACTGAACATATTTCAGGCGAAAGAGGCCTTGATCTTGAATTTTCTATACTGACTAATTGAGGCCTTCTGATTTCTCATCTATCATACGGTAGTCCATATTTTACATACTGAACATATTTCAGGCCAAGAGTTCTCAATCTTGAAGTTTCTATACAGACTAAAAGACGTTTTTTGATGTCTCATCAACCATACGGTAGTCCATACTGAACATATTTCAGGCTAAGGAGTTCACAATATTGAACTTTCTATAGAGACTAATTGACTGCTTATTTAACGTTTTGAACATCTTTCCTAATTGACTCCTTCTGATCTCTCATCAACCATACAGTAGTCCATATTTAACATACTGAAAACATTTCAGGCGAAAGAGGCCTTGATCTTGAATTTTCTATCCTGACTAATTGAGAACTTCTGATTTCTCATCTATCATACAATAGTCCATATTTTACATACTGAACATATTTCAAGCCAAGAGTTCTCAATATTGAACTTTCTATAGAGACTAATTGACTCCTTATTTAACCTTTTAAACATCTTTCCTAATTGACTCCTTCTGATCTCTCATCAGCCATGCAGTAGTCCATATTTGACATACTGAAAATATTTCAATCCAAAAGAGGTCTTGATCTTGAATGTTCTATACTGACTAATTGAGGCCTTCTGATTTCTCATCTATCATACGGTAGTCCATATTTTACATACTGAACATATTTCATGCCAAGGAGTTCTCAATCTTGAACTTTCTATAGAGACTAATTGACTCCTTATTTGACCTTTAAAATGTCTTTCCAAATAGACTCTTTCTGATGTCTCATCAACCATACAGTAGTCCATATTTGACATACTGAAAATATTTCAGGCGAAAGAGGCCTTGATCTTGAATTTTCTATACAGACTAATTGAGGACTTCTGATTTCTCACCAACCATATGGTAGTCCATGTTTTACATACTGAACATATTTCAGGCCAAAGAGATCTTGATCTTGAATTTTCTATCCTGACTAATTGAGAACTTCTGATTTCTCACCAACCATACGGTAGTCCATATTTTACATACTGAACATATTTCAGGCCAACTGTTCTCAATCTTGAACGTTCTATAGAGACGAATTGACTTTTTATTTGACCTTTTGAACAATTTTCCTAATTGACTCCTTCTGATCTCTCATCAACCGTACAGTAGTCCATATTTGACATACTGAAAATATCTCAGGCGAAAGAGGCCGTGATATTGAATTTTTTGTACAGACTAATTGAGGCCTTCTGATTTCTCATCTATCATACGGTAGTCCATATTTTTCATACTGAACATATTTCATGCCAAGGAGTTCTCAATATTGAACTTTCTATAGAGACTAATGGACTTTTTATTTGACCTTTTGAACATCTTTCCTAATTGACTCCTTCTGATCTCTCATCAACCATGCAGTAGTCCATATATGACATACTGATAATATTTCAAGCCAAAAAATGTCTTGATCTTGAATTTTCTATACAGACTAATTGAGGTCTTCTGATTTCTCACAAACCATACGGTAGTCCATATTTTACATACTGAACATATTTCAGGCCAAGAGTTCTCAATCTTGAACTTTGTATAGATACTAATTGACTCCTTATTTAACCTTTTGAACATTTTTCCTAATTGACTCCTTCTGATCTCTCATCAACCATACAGTAGTCCATATTTTACATACTGAAAATATCTCGGGCGAAAGTGGCCTTGATCTTGAATGTTCTATACAGACTAATTGAGGTCTTTTGTTGTCTCATCAACCGTACGGTAGTCCATATTTTACATATTGAACATATTTCAGGCAAAGGAGTTCTCAATATTGAACTTTCTATAGAGACTAATTGACTCCTTTGATCTTTTGAACATCTTTCCTAATTGACTCCTTCTGATCTCTCATCAGCCATGTAGTAGTCCATTCTTTACATACTGAACATATTTCAGGCCAAGGAGTTCTCAATATTGAACTTTCTATAGAGACTAATTGACTCCTTATTTAACCTTTTAAACATCTTTCCTAATTGACTCCTTCTGATCTCTCATCAGCCATGCAGTAGTCCATATTTGACATACTGAAAATATTTCAATCCAAAAGAGGTCTTGATCTTGAATGTTCTATACTGACTAATTGAGGCCTTCTGATTTCTCGTCTCTCATACGGTAGTCCATATTTTATATACTGAACATATTTCAGGCCAAGAGTTCTCAATCTTGAAGTTTCTATACAGACTAAAAGAGGTCTTTTGATATCTCATCAACCATACGGTAGTCCATACTGAACATATTTCAGGCCAAGGAGTTCTCAATATTGAACTTTCTATAGAGACTAATTGACTTCTTATTTAACGTTTTGAACATCTTTCCTAATTGACTCCTTCTGATCTCTCATCAACCATACAGTAGTCCATATTTGACATACTGAAAATATCTCAGGCGAAAGTGGCCTTGATCTTGAATGTTCTATACAGACTAATTGAGGTCTTTTGTTGTCTCATGATCCGTACGGTAGTCCATATTTTACATATTGAACATATTTCAGGCAAAGGAGTTCTCAATATTGAACTTTCTATAGAGACTAATTGACTCCTTCTTTGATCTTTTGAACATCTTTCCTAATTGACTCCTTCTGATCTCTCATCAGCCATGTAGTAGTCCATATTTTACATACTGAACATATTTCAGGCCAAGAGTTCTCAATCTTGAAGTTTCTATACAGACTAAAAGAGGTCTTTTGATGTCTCATCAACCATACGGTAGTCCATACTGAACATATTTCAGGCCAAGGAGTTCTCAATATTGAACTTTCTATAGAGACTAATTGACTGCTTATTTAACGTTTTGAACATCTTTCCTAATTGACTCCTTCTGATCTCTCATCAACCATACAGTAGTCCATATTTAACATACTGAAAACATTTCAGGCGAAAGAGGCCTTGATCTTGAATTTTCTATCCTGACTAATTAAGAACTTCTGATTTCTCATCTATCATACAATAGTCCATATTTTACATACTGAACATATTTCAAGCCAAGAGTTCTCAATATTGAACTTTCTATAGAGACTAATGGACTTTTTATTTGACCTTTTGAAGATCTTTCCTAATTGACTCCTTCTGATCTCTCATCAGCCATGCAGTAGTCCATATTTGACATACTGAAAATATTTCAAGCCAAAAGAGGCCTTGATCTTGAATTTTCTTTACTGACTAATTGAGGCCTTCTGATTTCTCATCTCTCATACGGTAGTCCATATTTTACATACTGAACATATTTCAGGCCAAGAGTTCTCAATCTTGAAGTTTCTATACAGACTAAAAGAGGTCTTTTGATGTCTCATCAACCATACGGTAGTCCATACTGAACATATTTCAGGCCAAGGAGTTCTCAATATTGAACTTTCTATAGAGACTAATTGACTGCTTATTTAACGTTTTGAACATCTTTCCTAATTGACTCCTTCTGATCTCTCATCAACCATACAGTAGTCCATATTTAACATACTGAAAACATTTCAGGCGAAAGAGGCCTTGATCTTGAATTTTCTATACTGACTAATTGAGGCCTTCTGATTTCTCATCTATCATACGGTAGTCCATATTTTACATACTGAACATATTTCATGCCAAGGAGTTCTCAATCTTGAACTTTCTATAGAGACTAATTGACTCCTTATTTGACCTTTAGAACGTCTTTCCAAATAGACTCTTTTTGATGTCTCATCAACCATACAGTAGTCCATATTTGACATACTGAAAATATTTCAGGCGAAAGAGGTCTTGATCTTCAATTTTCTATACAGACTAATTGAGGACTTCTGATTTCTCACCAACCATATGGTAGTCCATATTTTACATACTGAACATATTTCAGGCCAAAGAGATCTTGATCTTGAATTTTCTATCCTGACTAATTGAGAACTTCTGATTTCTCACCAACCATACGGTAGTCCATATTTTACATACTGAACATATTTCAGGCCAACTGTTCTCAATCTTGAACGTTCTATAGAGACGAATTAACTTTTTATTTGACCTTTTGAACATCTTTCCTAATTGACTCCTTCTGATCTCTCATCAACCATACAGTAGTCCATATTTGACATACTGAAAATATCTCAGGCGAAAGAGGCCTTGATATTGAATTTTTTGTACAGACTAATTGAGGCCTTCTGATTTCTCATCTATCATACGGTAGTTCATATTTTACATGCTGAACATATTTCATGCCAAGGAGTTCTCAATCTTGAACTTTCTATAGAGACTAATTGACTCCTTATTTGACCTTTAGAACGTCTTTCCAAATAGACTCTTTCTGATGTCTCATCAACCATACAGTAGTCCATATTTGACATACTGAAAATATTTCAGGCGAAAGAGGCCTTGATCTTGAATTTTCTATACAGACTAATTGAGGACTTCTGATTTCTCACCAACCATATGGTAGTCCATATTTTACATACTGAACATATTTCAGGCCAAAGAGATCTTGATCTTGAATTTTCTATCCTGACTAATTGAGAACTTCTGATTTCTTACCAACCATACGGTAGGCCATATTTTACATATTGAACATATTTCATGCCAAGGAGTTCTCAATATTGAACTTTCTATAGAGACTAATGGACTTTTTATTTGACCTTTTGAACATCTTTCCTAATTGACTCCTTCTGATCTCTCATCAACCATACAGTAGTCCATATTTGACATACTGAACATATTTCAGGCGAAAGAGGCCTTGATCTTGAATTTTCTATCCTGACTAATTGAGAACTTCTGATTTCTCACCAACCATACGGTAGTCCATATTTTACATATTGAACATATTTCATGCCAAGGAGTTCTCAATCTTGAACTTTGTATAGATACTAATTGACTCCTTATTTGACCTTTTGAACATTTTTCCTAATTGACTCCTTCTGATCTCTCATCAACCATACAGTAGTCCATATTTGACATACTGAAAATATCTCAGGCGAAAGTGGCCTTGATCTTGAATGTTCTATACAGACTAATTGAGGTCTTTTGTTGTCTCATCAACCGTACGGTAGTCCATATTTTATATATTGAACATATTTCAGGCAAAGGAGTTCTCAATATTGAACTTTCTATAGAGACTAATTGACTCCTTCTTTGATCTTTTGAACATCTTTCCTAATTGACTCCTTCTGATCTCTCATCAGCCATGTAGTAGTCCATATTTTACATACTGAACATATTTCAGGCCAAGAGTTCTCAATCTTGAAGTTTCTATACAGACTAAAAGAGGTCTTTTGATGTCTCATCAACCATACGGTAGTCCATACTGAACATATTTCAGGCCAAGGAGTTCTCAATATTGAACTTTCTATAGAGACTAATTGACTGCTTATTTAACGTTTTGAACATCTTTCCTAATTGACTCCTTCTGATCTCTCATCAGCCATGCAGTAGTCCATATTTGACATACTGAAAATATTTCAATCCAAAAGAGGTCTTGATCTTGAATGTTCTATACTGACTAATTGAGGCCTTCTGATTTCTCACCAACCATACGGTAGTCCATATTTTACATATTGAACATATTTCATGCCAAGGAGTTCTCAATATTGAACTTTCTATAGAGACTAATGGACTTTTTATTTGACCTTTTGAACATCTTTCCTAATTGACTCCTTCTGATCTCTCATCAACCATACAGTAGTCCATATTTAACATACTGAAAACATTTCAGGCGAAAGAGGCCTTGATCTTGAATTTTCTATACTGACTAATTGAGGCCTTCTGATTTCTCATCTATCATACGGTAGTCCATATTTTACATACTGAACATATTTCAGGCCAAGAGTTCTCAATCTTGAAGTTTCTATACAGACTAAAAGAGGTCTTTTGATATCTCATCAACCATACGGTAGTCCATACTGAACATATTTCAGGCCAAGGAGTTCTCAATATTGAACTTTCTATAGAGACTAATTGACTTCTTATTTAACGTTTTGAACATCTTTCCTAATTGACTCCTTCTGATCTCTCATCAACCATACAGTAGTCCATATTTAACATACTGAAAACATTTCAGGCGAAAGAGGCCTTGATCTTGAATTTTCTATACTGACTAATTGAGGCCTTCTGATTTCTCATCTATCATACTTTAGTCCATATTTTACATACTGAACATATTTCAGGCCAAGAGTTCTCAATCTTGAACTTTGTATAGATACTAATTGACTCCTTATTTGACCTTTTGAACATTTTTCCTAATTGACTCCTTCTGATCTCTCATCAACCATACAGTAGTCCATATTTGACATACTGAAAATATCTCAGGCGAAAGTGGCCTTGATCTTGAATGTTCTATACAGACTAATTGAGGTCTTTTGTTGTCTCATCAACCGTACGGTAGTCCATATTTTACATATTGAACATATTTCAGGCAAAGGAGTTCTCAATATTGAACTTTCTATAGAGACTAATTGACTCCTTCTTTGATCTTTTGAACATCTTTCCTAATTGACTCCTTCTGATCTCTCATCAGCCATGTAGTAGTCCATATTTTACATACTGAACATATTTCAGGCCAAGAGTTCTCAATCTTGAAGTTTCCATACAGACTAAAAGAGGTCTTTTGATGTCTCATCAACCATACGGTAGTCCATACTGAACATATTTCAGGCCAAGGAGTTCTCAATATTGAACTTTCTATAGAGACTAATTGACTGCTTATTTAACGTTTTGAACATCTTTCCTAATTGACTCCTTCTGATCTCTCATCAGCCATGCAGTAGTCCATATTTGACATACTGAAAATATTTCAATCCAAAAGAGGTCTTGATCTTGAATGTTCTATACTGACTAATTGAGGCCTTCTGATTTCTCATCTATCATACGGTAGTCCATATTTTACATGCTGAACATATTTCATGCCAAGGAGTTCTCAATCTTGAACTTTCTATAGAGACTAATTGACTCCTTATTTGACCTTTAGAACGTCTTTCCAAATAGACTCTTTCTGATGTCTCATCAACCATACAGTAGTCCATATTTGACATACTGAAAATATTTCAGGCGAAAGAGGCCTTGATCTTGAATTTTCTATACAGACTAATTGAGGACTTCTGATTTCTCACCAACCATATGGTAGTCCATATTTTACATACTGAACATATTTCAGGCCAAAGAGATCTTGATCTTGAATTTTCTATCCTGACTAATTGAGAACTTCTGATTTCTCACCAACCATACGGTAGTCCATATTTTACATATTGAACATATTTCATGCCAAGGAGTTCTCAATATTGAACTTTCTATAGAGACTAATGGACTTTTTATTTGACCTTTTGAACATCTTTCCTAATTGACTCCTTCTGATCTCTCATCAACCATACAGTAGTCCATATTTGACATACTGAACATATTTCAGGCGAAAGAGGCCTTGATCTTGAATTGTCTATACTGACTAATTGAGGCCTTCTGATTTCTCATCTCTCATACGGTAGTCCATATTTTATATACTGAACATATTTCAGGCCAAGAGTTCTCAATCTTGAAGTTTCTATACAGACTAAAAGAGGTCTTTTGATATCTCATCAACCATACGGTAGTCCATACTGAACATATTTCAGGCCAAGGAGTTCTCAATATTGAACTTTCTATAGAGACTAATTGACTTCTTATTTAACGTTTTGAACATCTTTCCTAATTGACTCCTTCTGATCTCTCATCAACCATACAGTAGTCCATATTTAACATACTGAAAACATTTCAGGCGAAAGAGGCCTTGATCTTGAATTTTCTATACTGACTAATTGAGGCCTTCTGATTTCTCATCTATCATACGGTAGTCCATATTTTACATACTGAACATATTTCAGGCCAAGAGTTCTCAATCTTGAAGTTTCTATACAGACTAAAAGAGGTCTTTTGATATCTCATCAACCATACGGTAGTCCATACTGAACATATTTCAGGCCAAGGAGTTCTCAATATTGAACTTTCTATAGAGACTAATTGACTTCTTATTTAACGTTTTGAACATCTTTCCTAATTGACTCCTTCTGATCTCTCATCAACCATAAAGTAGTCCATATTTGACATACTGAAAATATCTCAGGCGAAAGTGGCCTTGATCTTGAATGTTCTATACAGACTAATTGAGGTCTTTTGTTGTCTCATCAACCGTACGGTAGTCCATATTTTACATATTGAACATATTTCAGGCAAAGGAGTTCTCAATATTGAACTTTCTATAGAGACTAATTGACTCCTTCTTTGATCTTTTGAACATCTTTCCTAATTGACTCCTTCTGATCTCTCATCAGCCATGTAGTAGTCCATATTTTACATACTGAACATATTTCAGGCCAAGAGTTCTCAATCTTGAAGTTTCTATACAGACTAAAAGAGGTCTTTTGATGTCTCATCAACCATACGGTAGTCCATACTGAACATATTTCAGGCCAAGGAGTTCTCAATATTGAACTTTCTATAGAGACTAATTGACTGCTTATTTAACGTTTTGAACATCTTTCCTAATTGACTCCTTCTGATCTCTCATCAGCCATGCAGTAGTCCATATTTGACATACTGAAAATATTTCAATCCAAAAGAGGTCTTGATCTTGAATGTTCTATACTGACTAATTGAGGCCTTCTGATTTCTCATCTATCATACGGTAGTCCATATTTTACATGCTGAACATATTTCATGCCAAGGAGTTCTCAATCTTGAACTTTCTATAGAGACTAATTGACTCCTTATTTGACCTTTAGAACGTCTTTCCAAATAGACTCTTTCTGATGTCTCATCAACCATACAGTAGTCCATATTTGACATACTGAAAATATTTCAGGCGAAAGAGGCCTTGATCTTGAATTTTCTATACAGACTAATTGAGGACTTCTGATTTCTCACCAACCATATGGTAGTCCATATTTTACATACTGAACATATTTCAGGCCAAAGAGATCTTGATCTTGAATTTTCTATCCTGACTAATTGAGAACTTCTGATTTCTCACCAACCATACGGTAGTCCATATTTTACATATTGAACATATTTCATGCCAAGGAGTTCTCAATATTGAACTTTCTATAGAGACTAATGGACTTTTTATTTGACCTTTTGAACATCTTTCCTAATTGACTCCTTCTGATCTCTCATCAACCATACAGTAGTCCATATTTAACATACTGAAAACATTTCAGGCGAAAGAGGCCTTGATCTTGAATTTTCTATACTGACTAATTGAGGCCTTCTGATTTCTCATCTATCATACGGTAGTCCATATTTTACATACTGAACATATTTCAGGCCAAGAGTTCTCAATCTTGAAGTTTCTATACAGACTAAAAGAGGTCTTTTGATATCTCATCAACCATACGGTAGTCCATACTGAATATATTTCAGGCCAAGGAGTTCTCAATATTGAACTTTCTATAGAGACTAATTGACTTCTTATTTAACGTTTTGAACATCTTTCCTAATTGACTCCTTCTGATCTCTCATCAACCATACAGTAGTCCATATTTAACATACTGAAAACATTTCAGGCGAAAGAGGCCTTGATCTTGAATTTTCTATACTGACTAATTGAGGCCTTCTGATTTCTCATCTATCATACGGTAGTCCATATTTTACATACTGAACATATTTCAGGCCAAGAGTTCTCAATCTTGAACTTTGTATAGATACTAATTGACTCCTTATTTGACCTTTTGAACATTTTTCCTAATTGACTCCTTCTGATCTCTCATCAACCATACAGTAGTCCATATTTGACATACTGAAAATATCTCAGGCGAAAGTGGCCTTGATCTTGAATGTTCTATACAGACTAATTGAGGTCTTTTGTTGTCTCATCAACCGTACGGTAGTCCATACTGAACATATTTCAGGCCAAGGAGTTCTCAATATTGAACTTTCTATAGAGACTAATTGACTTCTTATTTAACGTTTTGAACATCTTTCCTAATTGACTCCTTCTGATCTCTCATCAACCATACAGTAGTCCATATTTAACATACTGAAAACATTTCAGGCGAAAGAGGCCTTGATCTTGAATTTTCTATACTGACTAATTGAGGCCTTCTGATTTCTCATCTATCATACGGTAGTCCATATTTTACATACTGAACATATTTCAGGCCAAGAGTTCTCAATCTTGAACTTTGTATAGATACTAATTGACTCCTTATTTGACCTTTTGAACATTTTTCCTAATTGACTCCTTCTGATCTCTCATCAACCATACAGTAGTCCATATTTGACATACTGAAAATATCTCAGGCGAAAGTGGCCTTGATCTTGAATGTTCTATACAGACTAATTGAGGTCTTTTGTTGTCTCATCAACCGTACGGTAGTCCATATTTTACATATTGAACATATTTCAGGCAAAGGAGTTCTCAATATTGAACTTTCTATAGAGACTAATTGACTCCTTCTTTGATCTTTTGAACATCTTTCCTAATTGACTCCTTCTGATCTCTCATCAGCCATGTAGTAGTCCATATTTTACATACTGAACATATTTCAGGCCAAGAGTTCTCAATCTTGAAGTTTCTATACAGACTAAAAGATGTCTTTTGATGTCTCATCAACCATACGGTAGTCCATACTGAACATATTTCAGGCCAAGAGTTCTCAATCTTGAACTTTCTATAGAGACTAATTGACTTTTTGTTTGACCTTTTGAACATTTTTCCTAATTGACTCCTTCTGATCTCTCATCAACCATACAGTAGTCCATATTTGACATACTGAAAATATCTCAGGCGAAAGTGGCCTTGATCTTGAATGTTCTATACAGACTAATTGAGGTCTTTTGTTGTCTCATCAACCGTACGGTAGTCCATACTGAACATATTTCAGGCCAAGGAGTTCTCAATATTGAACTTTCTATAGAGACTAATTGACTTCTTATTTAACGTTTTGAACATCTTTCCTAATTGACTCCTTCTGATCTCTCATCAACCATACAGTAGTCCATATTTAACATACTGAAAACATTTCAGGCGAAAGAGGCCTTGATCTTGAATTTTCTATACTGACTAATTGAGGCCTTCTGATTTCTCATCTATCATACGGTAGTCCATATTTTACATACTGAACATATTTCAGACCAAGAGTTCTCAATCTTGAACTTTGTATAGATACTAATTGACTCCTTATTTGACCTTTTGAACATTTTTCCTAATTGACTCCTTCTGATCTCTCATCAACCATACAGTAGTCCATATTTGACATACTGAAAATATCTCAGGCGAAAGTGGCCTTGATCTTGAATGTTCTATACAGAGTAATTGAGGTCTTTTGTTGTCTCATCAACCGTATGGTAGTCCATATTTTACATATTGAACATATTTCAGGCAAAGGAGTTCTCAATATTGAACTTTCTATAGAGACTAATTGACTCCTTCTTTGATCTTTTGAACATCTTTCCTAATTGACTCCTTCTGATCTCTCATCAGCCATGTAGTAGTCCATATTTTACATACTGAACATATTTCAGGCCAAAAGTTCTCAATCTTGAAGTTTCTATACAGACTAAAAGATGTCTTTTGATGTCTCATCAACCATACGGTAGTCCATACTGAACATATTTCAGGCCAAGAGTTCTCAATCTTGAACTTTCTATAGAGACTAATTGACTTTTTGTTTGACCTTTTGAACATCTTTCCTAATTGACTTCTTCTGATCTCTCATCAACCATACAGTAGTCCATATTTGACATATTGAACATATTTCAGGCGAAAGAGGCCTTGATCTTGAATTTTCTATACTGACTAATTGAGGCCTTCTGATTTCTCATCTCTCATACGGTAGTCCATATTTTACATACTGAACATATTTCAGGCCAAGAGTTCTCAATCTTGAAGTTTCTATACAGACTAAAAGAGGTCTTTTGATGTCTCATCAACCATACGGTAGTCCATACTGAACATATTTCAGGCCAAGGAGTTCTCAATCTTGAACTTTCTATAGAGACTAATTGACTCCTTATTTGACCTTTAGAACGTCTTTCCAAATAGACTCTTTTTGATGTCTCATCAACCGTACAGTAGTCCATATTTTACATACTGAACATATTTCATGCCAAGGAGTTCTCAATCTTGAACTTTCTATAGAGACTAATTGACTCCTTATTTGACCTTTAGAACGTCTTTCCAAATAGACTCTTTTTGATGTCTCATCAACCATACAGTAGTCCATATTTTACATACTGAACATATTTCATGCCAAGGAGTTCTCAATCTTGAACTTTCTATAGAGACTAATTGACTCCTTATTTGACCTTTAGAACGTCTTTCCAAATAGACTCTTTTTGATGTCTCATCAACCATACAGTAGTCCATATTTTACATACTGAACATATTTCATGCCAAGGAGTTCTCAATCTTGAACTTTCTATAGAGACTAATTGACTCCTTATTTGACCTTTAGAACGTCTTTCCAAATAGACTCTTTTTGATGTCTCATCAACCATACAGTAGTCCATATTTGACATACTGAAAATATTTCAGGCGAAAGAGGTCTTGATCTTGAATTTTCTATACAGACTAATTGAGAACTTCTGATTTCTCACCAACCATACGGTAGTCCATATTTTACATATTGAACATATTTCATGCCAAGGAGTTCTCAATATTGAACTTTCTATAGAGACTAATGGACTTTTTATTTGACCTTTTGAACATCTTTCCTAATTGACTCCTTCTGATCTCTCATCAACCATACAGTAGTCCATATTTGACATACTGAACATATTTCAGGCGAAAGAGGCCTTGATCTTGAATTTTCTATACTGACTAATTGAGGCCTTCTGATTTCTCATCTCTCATACGGTAGTCCATATTTTATATACTGAACATATTTCAGGCCAAGAGTTCTCAATCTTGAAGTTTCTATACAGACTAAAAGAGGTCTTTTGATATCTCATCAACCATACGGTAGTCCATACTGAACATATTTCAGGCCAAGGAGTTCTCAATATTGAACTTTCTATAGAGACTAATTGACTTCTTATTTAACGTTTTGAACATCTTTCCTAATTGACTCCTTCTGATCTCTCATCAACCATACAGTAGTCCATATTTAACATACTGAAAACATTTCAGGCGAAAGAGGCCTTGATCTTGAATTTTCTATACTGACTAATTGAGGCCTTCTGATTTCTCATCTATCATACGGTAGTCCATATTTTACATACTGAACATATTTCAGGCCAAGAGTTCTCAATCTTGAACTTTGTATAGATACTAATTGACTCCTTATTTGACCTTTTGAACATTTTTCCTAATTGACTCCTTCTGATCTCTCATCAACCATACAGTAGTCCATATTTGACATACTGAAAATATCTCAGGCGAAAGTGGCCTTGATCTTGAATGTTCTATACAGACTAATTGAGGTCTTTTGTTGTCTCATCAACCGTACGGTAGTCCATATTTTATATATTGAACATATTTCAGGCAAAGGAGTTCTCAATATTGAACTTTCTATAGAGACTAATTGACTCCTTCTTTGATCTTTTGAACATCTTTCCTAATTGACTCCTTCTGATCTCTCATCAGCCATGTAGTAGTCCATATTTTACATACTGAACATATTTCAGGCCAAGAGTTCTCAATCTTGAAGTTTCTATACAGACTAAAAGAGGTCTTTTGATGTCTCATCAACCATACGGTAGTCCATACTGAACATATTTCAGGCCAAGGAGTTCTCAATATTGAACTTTCTATAGAGACTAATTGACTGCTTATTTAACGTTTTGAACATCTTTCCTAATTGACTCCTTCTGATCTATCATCAGCCATGCAGTAGTCCATATTTGACATACTGAAAATATTTCAATCCAAAAGAGGTCTTGATCTTGAATGTTCTATACTGACTAATTGAGGCCTTCTGATTTCTCACCAACCATACGGTAGTCCATATTTTACATATTGAACATATTTCATGCCAAGGAGTTCTCAATATTGAACTTTCTATAGAGACTAATGGTCTTTTTATTTGACCTTTTGAACATCTTTCCTAATTGACTCCTTCTGATCTCTCATCAACCATACAGTAGTCCATATTTAACATACTGAAAACATTTCAGGCGAAAGAGGCCTTGATCTTGAATTTTCTATACTGACTAATTGAGGCCTTCTGATTTCTCATCTATCATACGGTAGTCCATATTTTACATACTGAACATATTTCAGGCCAAGAGTTCTCAATCTTGAAGTTTCTATACAGACTAAAAGAGGTCTTTTGATATCTCATCAACCATACGGTAGTCCATACTGAACATATTTCAGGCCAAGGAGTTCTCAATATTGAACTTTCTATAGAGACTAATTGACTTCTTATTTAACGTTTTGAACATCTTTCCTAATTGACTCCTTCTGATCTCTCATCAACCATACAGTAGTCCATATTTAACATACTGAAAACATTTCAGGCGAAAGAGGCCTTGATCTTGAATTTTCTATACTGACTAATTGAGGCCTTCTGATTTCTCATCTATCATACTTTAGTCCATATTTTACATACTGAACATATTTCAGGCCAAGAGTTCTCAATCTTGAACTTTGTATAGATACTAATTGACTCCTTATTTGACCTTTTGAACATTTTTCCTAATTGACTCCTTCTGATCTCTCATCAACCATACAGTAGTCCATATTTGACATACTGAAAATATCTCAGGCGAAAGTGGCCTTGATCTTGAATGTTCTATACAGACTAATTGAGGTCTTTTGTTGTCTCATCAACCGTACGGTAGTCCATATTTTACATATTGAACATATTTCAGGCAAAGGAGTTCTCAATATTGAACTTTCTATAGAGACTAATTGACTCCTTCTTTGATCTTTTGAACATCTTTCCTAATTGACTCCTTCTGATCTCTCATCAGCCATGTAGTAGTCCATATTTTACATACTGAACATATTTCAGGCCAAGAGTTCTCAATCTTGAAGTTTCTATACAGACTAAAAGAGGTCTTTTGATGTCTCATCAACCATACGGTAGTCCATACTGAACATATTTCAGGCCAAGGAGTTCTCAATATTGAACTTTCTATAGAGACTAATTGACTGCTTATTTAACGTTTTGAACATCTTTCCTAATTGACTCCTTCTGATCTCTCATCAGCCATGCAGTAGTCCATATTTGACATACTGAAAATATTTCAATCCAAAAGAGGTCTTGATCTTGAATGTTCTATACTGACTAATTGAGGCCTTCTGATTTCTCATCTATCATACGGTAGTCCATATTTTACATGCTGAACATATTTCATGCCAAGGAGTTCTCAATCTTGAACTTTCTATAGAGACTAATTGACTCCTTATTTGACCTTTAGAACGTCTTTCCAAATAGACTCTTTCTGATGTCTCATCAACCATACAGTAGTCCATATTTGACATACTGAAAATATTTCAGGCGAAAGAGGCCTTGATCTTGAATTTTCTATACAGACTAATTGAGGACTTCTGATTTCTCACCAACCATATGGTAGTCCATATTTTACATACTGAACATATTTTAGGCCAAAGAGATCTTGATCTTGAATTTTCTATCCTGACTAATTGAGAACTTCTGATTTCTCACCAACCATACGGTAGTCCATATTTTACATATTGAACATATTTCATGCCAAGGAGTTCTCAATATTGAACTTTCTATAGAGACTAATGGACTTTTTATTTGACCTTTTGAACATCTTTCCTAATTGACTCCTTCTGATCTCTCATCAACCATACAGTAGTCCATATTTGACATACTGAACATATTTCAGGCGAAAGAGGCCTTGATCTTGAATTGTCTATACTGACTAATTGAGGCCTTCTGATTTCTCATCTCTCATACGGTAGTCCATATTTTATATACTGAACATATTTCAGGCCAAGAGTTCTCAATCTTGAAGTTTCTATACAGACTAAAAGAGGTCTTTTGATATCTCATCAACCATACGGTAGTCCATACTGAACATATTTCAGGCCAAGGAGTTCTCAATATTGAACTTTCTATAGAGACTAATTGACTTCTTATTTAACGTTTTGAACATCTTTCCTAATTGACTCCTTCTGATCTCTCATCAACCATACAGTAGTCCATATTTAACATACTGAAAACATTTCAGGCGAAAGAGGCCTTGATCTTGAATTTTCTATACTGACTAATTGAGGCCTTCTGATTTCTCATCTATCATACGGTAGTCCATATTTTACATACTGAACATATTTCAGGCCAAGAGTTCTCAATCTTGAAGTTTCTATACAGACTAAAAGAGGTCTTTTGATATCTCATCAACCATACGGTAGTCCATACTGAACATATTTCAGGCCAAGGAGTTCTCAATATTGAACTTTCTATAGAGACTAATTGACTTCTTATTTAACGTTTTGAACATCTTTCCTAATTGACTCCTTCTGATCTCTCATCAACCATAAAGTAGTCCATATTTGACATACTGAAAATATCTCAGGCGAAAGTGGCCTTGATCTTGAATGTTCTATACAGACTAATTGAGGTCTTTTGTTGTCTCATCAACCGTACGGTAGTCCATATTTTACATATTGAACATATTTCAGGCAAAGGAGTTCTCAATATTGAACTTTCTATAGAGACTAATTGACTCCTTCTTTGATCTTTTGAACATCTTTCCTAATTGACTCCTTCTGATCTCTCATCAGCCATGTAGTAGTCCATATTTTACATACTGAACATATTTCAGGCCAAGAGTTCTCAATCTTGAAGTTTCTATACAGACTAAAAGAGGTCTTTTGATGTCTCATCAACCATACAGTAGTCCATATTTGACATACTGAAAATATTTCAGGCGAAAGAGGCCTTGATCTTGAATTTTCTATACAGACTAATTGAGGACTTCTGATTTCTCACCAACCATATGGTAGTCCATATTTTACATACTGAACATATTTCAGGCCAAAGAGATCTTGATCTTGAATTTTCTATCCTGACTAATTGAGAACTTCTGATTTCTCACCAACCATACGGTAGTCCATATTTTACATATTGAACATATTTCATGCCAAGGAGTTCTCAATATTGAACTTTCTATAGAGACTAATGGACTTTTTATTTGACCTTTTGAACATCTTTCCTAATTGACTCCTTCTGATCTCTCATCAACCATACAGTAGTCCATATTTAACATACTGAAAACATTTCAGGCGAAAGAGGCCTTGATCTTGAATTTTCTATACTGACTAATTGAGGCCTTCTGATTTCTCATCTATCATACGGTAGTCCATATTTTACATACTGAACATATTTCAGGCCAAGAGTTCTCAATCTTGAAGTTTCTATACAGACTAAAAGAGGTCTTTTGATATCTCATCAACCATACGGTAGTCCATACTGAACATATTTCAGGCCAAGGAGTTCTCAATATTGAACTTTCTATAGAGACTAATTGACTTCTTATTTAACGTTTTGAACATCTTTCCTAATTGACTCCTTCTGATCTCTCATCAACCATACAGTAGTCCATATTTAACATACTGAAAACATTTCAGGCGAAAGAGGCCTTGATCTTGAATTTTCTATACTGACTAATTGAGGCCTTCTGATTTCTCATCTATCATACGGTAGTCCATATTTTACATACTGAACATATTTCAGGCCAAGAGTTCTCAATCTTGAACTTTGTATAGATACTAATTGACTCCTTATTTGACCTTTTGAACATTTTTCCTAATTGACTCCTTCTGATCTCTCATCAACCATACAGTAGTCCATATTTGACATACTGAAAATATCTCAGGCGAAAGTGGCCTTGATCTTGAATGTTCTATACAGACTAATTGAGGTCTTTTGTTGTCTCATCAACCGTACGGTAGTCCATACTGAACATATTTCAGGCCAAGGAGTTCTCAATATTGAACTTTCTATAGAGACTAATTGACTTCTTATTTAACGTTTTGAACATCTTTCCTAATTGACTCCTTCTGATCTCTCATCAACCATACAGTAGTCCATATTTAACATACTGAAAACATTTCAGGCGAAAGAGGCCTTGATCTTGAATTTTCTATACTGACTAATTGAGGCCTTCTGATTTCTCATCTATCATACGGTAGTCCATATTTTACATACTGAACATATTTCAGGCCAAGAGTTCTCAATCTTGAACTTTGTATAGATACTAATTGACTCCTTATTTGACCTTTTGAACATTTTTCCTAATTGACTCCTTCTGATCTCTCATCAACCATACAGTAGTCCATATTTGACATACTGAAAATATCTCAGGCGAAAGTGGCCTTGATCTTGAATGTTCTATACAGACTAATTGAGGTCTTTTGTTGTCTCATCAACCGTACGGTAGTCCATATTTTACATATTGAACATATTTCAGGCAAAGGAGTTCTCAATATTGAACTTTCTATAGAGACTAATTGACTCCTTCTTTGATCTTTTGAACATCTTTCCTAATTGACTCCTTCTGATCTCTCATCAGCCATGTAGTAGTCCATATTTTACATACTGAACATATTTCAGGCCAAGAGTTCTCAATCTTGAAGTTTCTATACAGACTAAAAGATGTCTTTTGATGTCTCATCAACCATACGGTAGTCCATACTGAACATATTTCAGGCCAAGAGTTCTCAATCTTGAACTTTCTATAGAGACTAATTGACTTTTTGTTTGACCTTTTGAACATTTTTCCTAATTGACTCCTTCTGATCTCTCATCAACCATACAGTAGTCCATATTTGACATACTGAAAATATCTCAGGCGAAAGTGGCCTTGATCTTGAATGTTCTATACAGACTAATTGAGGTCTTTTGTTGTCTCATCAACCGTACGGTAGTCCATACTGAACATATTTCAGGCCAAGGAGTTCTCAATATTGAACTTTCTATAGAGACTAATTGACTTCTTATTTAACGTTTTGAACATCTTTCCTAATTGACTCCTTCTGATCTCTCATCAACCATACAGTAGTCCATATTTAACATACTGAAAACATTTCAGGCGAAAGAGGCCTTGATCTTGAATTTTCTATACTGACTAATTGAGGCCTTCTGATTTCTCATCTATCATACGGTAGTCCATATTTTACATACTGAACATATTTCAGGCCAAGAGTTTTCAATCTTGAACTTTGTATAGATACTAATTGACTCCTTATTTGACCTTTTGAACATTTTTCCTAATTGACTCCTTCTGATCTCTCATCAACCATACAGTAGTCCATATTTGACATACTGAAAATATCTCAGGCGAAAGTGGCCTTGATCTTGAATGTTCTATACAGACTAATTGAGGTCTTTTGTTGTCTCATCAACCGTACGGTAGTCCATATTTTACATATTGAACATATTTCAGGCAAAGGAGTTCTCAATATTGAACTTTCTATAGAGACTAATTGACTCCTTCTTTGATCTTTTGAACATCTTTCCTAATTGACTCCTTCTGATCTCTCATCAGCCATGTAGTAGTCCATATTTTACATACTGAACATATTTCAGGCCAAGAGTTCTCAATCTTGAAGTTTCTATACAGACTAAAAGATGTCTTTTGATGTCTCATCAACCATACGGTAGTCCATACTGAACATATTTCAGGCCAAGAGTTCTCAATCTTGAACTTTCTATAGAGACTAATTGACTTTTTGTTTGACCTTTTGAACATCTTTCCTAATTGACTTCTTCTGATCTCTCATCAACCATACAGTAGTCCATATTTGACATATTGAACATATTTCAGGCGAAAGAGGCCTTGATCTTGAATTTTCTATACTGACTAATTGAGGCCTTCTGATTTCTCATCTCTCATACGGTAGTCCATATTTTACATACTGAACATATTTCAGGCCAAGAGTTCTCAATCTTGAAGTTTCTATACAGACTAAAAGAGGTCTTTTGATGTCTCATCAACCATACGGTAGTCCATACTGAACATATTTCAGGCCAAGGAGTTCTCAATCTTGAACTTTCTATAGAGACTAATTGACTCCTTATTTGACCTTTAGAACGTCTTTCCAAATAGACTCTTTTTGATGTCTCATCAACCGTACAGTAGTCCATATTTTACATACTGAACATATTTCATGCCAAGGAGTTCTCAATCTTGAACTTTCTATAGAGACTAATTGACTCCTTATTTGACCTTTAGAACGTCTTTCCAAATAGACTCTTTTTGATGTCTCATCAACCATACAGTAGTCCATATTTTACATACTGAACATATTTCATGCCAAGGAGTTCTCAATCTTGAACTTTCTATAGAGACTAATTGACTCCTTATTTGACCTTTAGAACGTCTTTCCAAATAGACTCTTTTTGATGTCTCATCAACCATACAGTAGTCCATATTTTACATACTGAACATATTTCATGCCAAGGAGTTCTCAATCTTGAACTTTCTATAGAGACTAATTGACTCCTTATTTGACCTTTAGAACGTCTTTCCAAATAGACTCTTTTTGATGTCTCATCAACCAAACAGTAGTCCATATTTGACATACTGAAAATATTTCAGGCGAAAGAGGTCTTGATCTTGAATTTTCTATACAGACTAATTGAGGACTTCTGATTTCTCACCAACCATATGGTAGTCCATATTTTACATACTGAACATATTTCAGGCGAAAGAGGCCTTGATCTTGAATTTTCTATACTGACTAATTGAGGCCTTCTGATTTCTCATCTATCATACGGTAGTCCATATTTTACATACTGAACATATTTCATGCCAAGGAGTTCTCAATCTTGAACTTTCTATAGAGACTAATTGACTCCTTATTTGACCTTTAGAACGTCTTTCCAAATAGACTCTTTTTGATGTCTCATCAACCATACAGTAGTCCATATTTGACATACTGAAAATATTTCAGGCGAAAGAGGTCTTGATCTTGAATTTTCTATACAGACTAATTGAGGACTTCTGATTTCTCACCAACCATATGGTAGTCCATATTTTACATACTGAACATATTTCAGGCCAAAGAGATGTTGATCTTGAATTTTCTATCCTGACTAATTGAGAACTTCTGATTTCTCATCTATCATACGGTAGTCCATATTTTACATACTGAACATATTTCATGCCAAGGAGTTCTCAATCTTGAACTTTCTATAGAGACTAATTGACTCCTTATTTGACCTTTAGAACGTCTTTCCAAATAGACTCTTTCTGATGTCTCATCAACCATACAGTAGTCCATATTTGACATACTGAAAATATTTCAGGTGAAAGAGGCCTTGATCTTGAATTTTCTATACAGACTAATTGAGGACTTCTGATTTCTCACCAACCATATGGTAGTCCATATTTTACATACTGAACATATTTCAGGCCAAAGAGATCTTGATCTTGAATTTTCTATCCTGACTAATTGAGAACTTCTGATTTCTCACCAACCATACGGTAGTCCATATTTTACATATTGAACATATTTCATGCCAAGGAGTTCTCAATATTGAACTTTCTATAGAGACTAATGGACTTTTTATTTGACCTTTTGAACATCTTTCCTAATTGACTCCTTCTGATCTCTCATCAACCATACAGTAGTCCATATTTGACATACTGAAAATATTTCAGGAGAAAGAGGCCTTGATCTTGAATTTTCTATACAGACTAATTGAGGACTTCTGATTTCTCACCAACCATATGGTAGTCCATATTTTACATACTGAACATATTTCAGGCCAAAGAGATCTTGATCTTGAATTTTCTATCCTGACTAATTGAGAACTTCTGATTTCTCACCAACCATACGGTAGTCCATATTTTACATATTGAACATATTTCATGCCAATGAGTTCTCAATATTGAACTTTCTATAGAGACTAATGGACTTTTTATTTGACCTTTTGAACATCTTTCCTAATTGACTCCTTCTGATCTCTCATCAACCATACAGTAGTCCATATTTGACATACTGAACATATTTCAGGCGAAAGAGGCCTTGATCTTGAATTTTCTATACTGACTAATTGAGGACTTCTGATTTCTCATCTCTCATACGGTAGTCCATATTTTATATACTGAACATATTTCAGGCCAAGAGTTCTCAATCTTGAAGTTTCTATACAGACTAAAAGAGGTCTTTTGATATCTCATCAACCATACGGTAGTCCATACTGAACATATTTCAGGCCAAGGAGTTCTCAATATTGAACTTTCTATAGAGACTAATTGACTTCTTATTTAACGTTTTGAACATCTTTCCTAATTGACTCCTTCTGATCTCTCATCAACCATACAGTAGTCCATATTTAACATACTGAAAACATTTCAGGCGAAAGAGGCCTTGATCTTGAATTTTCTATACTGACTAATTGAGGCCTTCTGATTTCTCATCTATCATACGGTAGTCCATATTTTACATACTGAACATATTTCAGGCCAAGAGTTCTCAATCTTGAACTTTGTATAGATACTAATTGACTCCTTATTTGACCTTTTGAAAATTTTTCCTAATTGACTCCTTCTGATCTCTCATCAACCATACAGTAGTCCATATTTTACATACTGAACATATTTCAGGCCAAGAGTTCTCAATCTTGAAGTTTCTATACAGACTAAAAGAGGTCTTTTGATGTCTCATCAACCATACGGTAGTCCATACTGAACATATTTCAGGCCAAGGAGTTCTCAATATTGAACTTTCTATAGAGACTAATTGACTGCTTATTTAACGTTTTGAACATCTTTCCTAATTGACTCCTTCTGATCTCTCATCAACCATACAGTAGTACATATTTAACATACTGAAAACATTTCAGGCGAAAGAGGCCTTGATCTTGAATTTTCTATCCTGACTAATTGAGAACTTCTGATTTCTCATCTATCATACAATAGTCCATATTTTACATACTGAACATATTTCAAGCCAAGAGTTCTCAATATTGAACTTTCTATAGAGACTAATGGACTTTTTATTTGATCTTTCCTAATTGACTCCTGATCTCTCATCAGCCATGCAGTAGTCCATATTTGACATACTGAAAATATTTCAAGCCAAAAGAGGCCTTGATCTTGAATTTTCTATACTGACTAATTGAGGCCTTCTGATTTCTCATCTATCATACGGTAGTCCATATTTAACAGACTGAACATATTTCAGGCCAAGAGTTCTCAATCTTGAAGTTTCTATACAGACTAAAAGAGGTCTTTTGATGTCTCATCAACCATACGGTAGTCCATACTGAACATATTTCAGGCCAAGGAGTTCTCAATCTTGAACTTTCTATAGAGACTAATTGACTCCTTATTTGACCTTTAGAACGTCTTTCCAAATAGACTCTTTTTGATGTCTCATCAACCATACAGTAGTCCATATTTGACATACTGAAAATATTTCAGGCGAAAGAGGTCTTGATCTTGAATTTTCTATACAGACTAATTGAGGACTTCTGATTTCTCACCAACCATATGGTAGTCCATATTTTACATACTGAACATATTTCAGGCCAAAGAGATCTTGATCTTGAATTTTCTATCCTGACTAATTGAGAACATCTGATTTCTCACCAACCATACGGTAGTCCATATTTTACATACTGAACATATTTCAGGCCAACTGTTCTCAATCTTGAACGTTCTATAGAGACGAATTAACTTTTTATTTGACCTTTTGAACATCTTTCCTAATTGACTCCTTCTGATCTCTCATCAACCATACAGTAGTCCATATTTGACATACTGAAAATATCTCAGGCGAAAGAGGCCTTGATATTGAATTTTTTGTACAGACTAATTGAGGCCTTCTGATTTCTCATCTATCACACGGTAGTCCATATTTTATATACTGAACATATTTCATGCCAAGGAGTTCTCAATATTGAACTTTCTATAGAGACTAATGGACTTTTTATTTGACCTTTTGAAGATCTTTCCTAATTGACTCCTTCTGATCTCTCATCAACCATGCAGTAGTTCATATTTGACATACTGAAAATATTTCAAGCCAAAAGAGGCCTTGATTTTGAATTTTCTATACTGACTAATTGAGGCCTTTTGATTTGTCATCTATCATACGGTAGTCCATATTTTACATACTGAGCATTTTTCAGGGCGAGTTCTCAATATTGAACTTTCTATAGAGACTAATTGACTGCTTATTTAACCTTTTGAACATCTTTCCTAATTGACTCCTTCTGATCTCTCATCAACGATACAGTAGTCCATATTTTACATACTGAACATATTTCAGGCCAAGAATTCTCAATATTGAACTTTCTATAGAGACTAATTGACTTTTTATTTGACCTTTTAAACATCTTTCCTAATTGACTCCTTCTGATCTCTCACCAACCATACAGTAGTCCATATTTGACATACTGAAAATATTTCAGGCGAAAGAGACCTTGATCTTGAATGTTCTATACAGACTAATTGAGGTCTTTTGATGTCTCATCAACCATACAGTATTCAATATTTGACATACTGAACAATTAACAGGCCAAAGAGTTCTCCTTCTTGAATTTTTCATGCTCACTGACTCCATCTGATGTTACATCAGTCTGACATTTATCCAAATGGTACGTACTGAACATTTTTCTGGTCAAATAGACCTCGATTTTGAACTTCCTATACATACTCATTCATTGATTGCTTCTGATGTTACATCCGTCATACAGTAGGACTTATTTGACCTTTTAAACATCTTTCCTAATTAACTCCTTCTGATGTCTCATCAACCATACAGTAGTCCATATTTTACATACTTAACATATTTCAGACCAAGGAGTTCTGATGTCTCATCAACCATACAGAATCTGTATTTGACGTACTGAACATATATCAGGTCAAAGAGACCTTGATCTTTAACTTTCAGACAGTAGTCCTTATTTTACCATTTGAACATCTTTCTGGCAACAAAAGTTATCATTCCATTCATACTCCTAGACTCCTTATGATGGGGTTAGGGTCTATGAGTATGTTCAGTGGGTCAAATATAGACTACTGTCTTGCTGATGTAACATAAAAATGAGTCAATGAGTAAGGATATCAAGTCAATGTTCAAAGACTCAAAAATATGTTCAGTAGGTCAAATATGGAGTACTGTCTGGCTGATTTAAGATCAAAATCAGACTATGAGTATATATAGTAAAAAAAACTTTTGTGGACCCTTTGGCCAAAAATATATTCAGTATGTCAATTATGGTCTTCTTTATGGCTGACGTAACATAATAAGTAAATGGGAATGTATAGAATGTTCACACACAAAAACAGAGCGTGGCCTCTCGTGCTCCCCCTCAGAAAGATTGGGAACGCAGGAGGCAGGCTCAACCGCAGTCTCCAAGGGGTAAAACAGATCTGAGGACCGTTATTATGTCCAAGAAGGCTACGGGGAAAAGGTCCTGACGCCCGAGGGGTCAGGCCAATGAGGGCAGTCCCCCCCCGAAGCAGAGAGGTCAACACCTCATTATATGGTGCCCGTCTCCCTTCGGTGCCCTCAGGGGGCCGTTCTGCCAACCCTGCCACCTCTGGTGTTACAGGGCGCAGAGGGCTCCCGCGAGCACATATCTCAGGGTCCACCCGAAAACGTAGTGGCCTTGGGATGCCAGCCCCCTCCAAGGAGGGTTCCAGAGCAGTCAGTTCCGTTGTTCCCTGCCGGTTCGCCGGCACAACAGCACAACAAAAGCCAGAATCCATCCTCGAGAGGTCCTATCTACAGTGGTGGGCCCCGAGCAGGTTCTGGTAATGGAACAGGAAGTGAAAACTCTGTTAGAGAAAGAGGCCATAGACTATGTACCTCCCTCAGACAGGGAGACAGGGAAACAGCCAGTATTTCATAGTTCCGAAGAAGGATGGGGGGCTGCATCTCATTTTGGATCATCGGGTGCTGAACGCCACAGTCATGCATTTGAAGTTCAAAATGTGGGACTCAACGTCGATGCAGGCACGCCTGTCCCCGGCGCGTATAGAGTTCATCCTTTTGGCTGTGAAAAATATAAAACTAGGCCAGTCACTCACTGGGGTGGGACTCATACGTCGATGCAGGGACTCCTGTCACCGGCGCGTATAGAGTTCATCCTTTCGGCTGTGAAAAATATAAAACTAGGCCAGTCACTCACTGTAAAACAATTTCAGAGACTATTAGGTTTCATGGCAGCAGCATCCAACGTGATACCATTTGGACTGCTGTACATGAAACCCCTGCAGTGGTGGCTCAGGACCAAAGGGTTTTCCCCGAGGGGCAACCCCTTTCGCATGATCAGTGTCACGCGGCGATGCTTACATGCCCTGGTCATGTGGAAGAAACCTTGGTTCCTGTCCCAGAGTCCCATGTTGGGAGCTTCGGGTCGTCGCAAAATGCTAACGACAGATGCTTCTCTCTCGGGCTGGGGAGCGATCTTAGAGGGATGCTCGACTCAAGGTCTGTGGGGGGACCACCATCTCTCATGGCACATCAACAGTCTGGAGATGTTGGCAGTATTTCTTGCTCTCAAGAATTTCCAAGAGGGGCCATCATGTGTTAGTTCATTCAGACAACACATCGGTGGTCGCCTATTTAAATCATCAGGGGGGTCTGTGCTCGCGTCCGCTTTGCAAACTGGCGCACCAGATCCTCCTGTGGTCCCAGGGGAAGTTACTTTCACTCAAAGCAGCTTACATGGGGCCCAGAATATAGGAGACAGGGGCTGAGGCCTGGGGAATGAAGGCTCCACCCCGAGGTGGTGGAGCAGATATGGAGGATGTTTGGCCAGGCTCAGGTGGATTTGTTTGCATCTCGAGAGACGACTCACTGTCCACTCTGGTTCTCCCTCACGCATCCAGCTCCCCTGGCCGAGGCTGCGCCTGTATGCATTTCCCCCGATCGCTTTGCTCCTGGGAGTTCTAGAGATAGTTTGCAGGGACCAGTTCTGCCTTATTTTGATAGCCCCGCGGTGGCCGGGCCGAGTATGGTTCTCCGAACTAGTATCTCTCCTCGATGGGCCTCCACTGGAGTTACCCGTCAGGAGGGACCTTCTGTCCAGGCAGGGGGCTCGATATTTCACTCTGAGGGGGCACAGCTCATAGGGGCTGGTCTCTCAACTGAGGTTGTGGAGACCATTCTAGACTCCAGAGCTCCTTCCACGAGGAAACGTTATGCCCTAAAGTGGAAAGTCTTTACTTCATGGTGTAGTGACCGTCAGTGGGACCCGGTTAACTGCCCGGTTGGTACAGTGCTGGAGTTCCTGCAGGACCGGTTCACTGCAGGGCTATCCCCTTCCACCTTAAAAGTTTATGTGGTGGCCATAGGTGCTTACCACATTCCTTTGGGTGGTATGTCTTTGGGTAAAGATCCGTTGGTATCTCGTTTTCTCTGTGGTACTCTGAGGCTGAGGCCTGCAGTTTGTGCTAGGGTACCGACTCACTATCTCATCTCTTAAAAGGATAGGAGATTTGCAAGCACTGTCGGTTGCACCCTCGTGCCTGGAATTTGCACCTGGTATGGTTAAGGCCTTCCTTCATCCGAGGCCAGATTATATTCCTAAGGTCTCTACTAATGTAGCCAGATCTATTGTACTGCAGGCCTTTTGTCCTCCACCTTTTCAAAATGCGGACAAGGAAAAGAACAATTTGTTGTGCCCTGTTAGGGCTTTAGATGCTTATGTCCACAGAGCTGCCCTGTGGCGTAAATCTGAACAACTGTTTGTGTGCTTTGGGCCCTCTAACAAAGGGTCCCCTGCATCTAATCAAAGAATGAGCAAGTGGGTGGTTGAGACCATCTTGCTTGCTTATGAGTCAGTTGGACAGCCTTCTCCTATGGCTGTCCGTTCCCACTCTATGGAGTATGGCGGCCTCTAAGGCCCTTATGTCAGGAGTTGCTCTTCAAGATGTTTGTGATGCGGCAGGGTGGTCCTCACCGCACACATTTGTGAGATTTTACTTTCTGGACTTGGACTCTACACCAGGGTCCCAGGTGCTCTCGTCCTAGTGCTGCTCTTCGGATTCACACTGGACAGTCACGTCTCACTATGTTGGTATAGACGTTCCCATAGCGTCATTTGATGCAACAGGAGTTCCCTTGAAAGGGAACGCCTAGGTTACGACTGTAACCTCGGTTCCCTGAAGAGGGAACGAGCGTTGCATCGCCCTGCCATATCTCCTACGTGCATGCTCTTCAGGGAACCGAGGTTACAGTCCTAAACTAGGCGTTTCCTAAACTCTTAACACACCTACAACACACAATTGCCAAAACGGTTAATTTCATGCTCAAAATAACACATTGTAAACTAAACTCCAACACTAATTTTCAAAACACAACAATATACTAACACAATACATTATGTCAACCAAAACCCAAACACATGTTCTCTTCCAAAAGAAACATTTAGTCAATCATAGCACAATGTCATAAAAACACTAACACTAGATGGAATTACAGAAACTGAATTATTTTATGTGTCAGGTCTGCCCTTATACAATAGACAGTATATTTTATTGATCATAGATTGTGTCTTTTGAAGCCTCTCCACATTTTTGTTTTGTTGGGTTTTGCTGCAGAAATTCAATACAAAACATTAATGACCCATCTCAGAGTAGCTTTATGGGATGCCCTTCAGTTTTATTTAATTATCAGCAATCACCATGTTGACAATAGCAAGTTTCTGTTCTTCATTCAGGAGCTTTCCTCTGCCCCCTGAGGGAGGTGTTGAATCCTTAGATAGACAAAATACAGTTACATATTAGAGACCAGAGGCATAGAGTCACTGTAATATGGTATTATTTACACTTTGCAGTAGGAGAAGCCCATATACAATATCCTACCTGTTGGTTTCTTCGAAAGATCTGGATAATGGATGCCACTGAGTCCCGGCTGAGATTTGGCTGTATTCGTTTACCAGCCTCTCTTTATGATAGTAAAAGAGAGGCTATGAGAATATCTATTTACAAAAATAAATAGACAGTAGATCAATTATGGTTTTCTGTATAGCCATAACAAAAAAACAAAAAACAAAAAGAAAACCTTTAAAAAAAAGAAAACCCTTTGGCCAAAAATAGGATTCACAAAGGACATCAATAAGTATGTATAGTAAGTTCATGATCGAAGACTCTTGGGCTAGCAATATTGTCACAGACACGCCAGGCTCCCACATCACACAATCACAGCGCACGTCTTCCCCTGAGTACTAATCACACGCACCTGCAGTTCATCATCACAGCATTCACCCACAGTACAAAAGACACTCACACACTCTCAATCACTGTCTGGTCTCGTTCGTATAAGGTACTTACCTCTATGCTTACTACAAGGACGTCCTATATGATACTTACCTTCATCCATTGTTACCTCCAAGTCTCCATTGTGTTCCAGCGTCGTGTGTGTGTGTCTGTGTCTGTGTCTGTGTCTGTGTCTGTGTCTGTGTCTGTGTCTGTGTCTGTGTCTGTGTGTGTGTGTGTGTGTGTGTCTGTGTGTGTCTGTGTCTGTGTCTGTGTCTGTGTCCTCTGTTCTCTGTTCCTGTGTTCTCTGTTCTCTGTTCTCTGTTCTCTGTTCTCTGTTCTCTGTTCTCTGTTCCAAGCCTGGCTCCAGCGACCACCACCTGCAAGTATACAGACTGTGTCATTCAGGATCTCATCACCGAACTCCCACGAACTTCTGCACCACTCACCTGCACTTCCGTTTGCACTACTGGATTGTTCAATAAACTTCACCAACCTGTACTTCTTGCCTCCGACCCTTCTGTATTGTAACAGAAGACCAGACCAAAACAGATGAGCACCAGTATGAGCTGTCGAGCACTTCCATCCAACCCACCAGCGAACACTTCCACCAACAACACTACTTCTCCTTCGTCACCCGTCTATGCCAGTCCAATGGCCAAACCGGCGCCCTTCTCTGGTACGGCGGAGGACTGCAATAGATTCATTCTGCAGTGTTCGCTGATCCTGGAGATGCAACCGCACTTGTATCCCGACGATTGTTCCAAGGTAGCCTTCATTCTGTCTCAACTGAATGGCAAAGCGCATCGCTGGGCCGAAACCCTTTGGACTCCGAATAATCCAGTAGTACAACCTATGACCAGTTTCATCGCCCATTTCAAAGAGGTCTTCGGAAAACCAGCCTGGGATGCCTCCATTGGTGAGCAATTGTATCATTTGAAGCAGAATAACATGCCGATCAATGAGTATGCCCTCCAGTTCAGGACACTGGCTACCGCCAGTGGATGGAACAAGCAATCTCTGCTGACCACCTATCGTCAGGGACTGGCTCCCCACGAGCGGTTGCATCTCACTGCATACGAGGATACCATCGGGCTCAAACGATTCATCCAGTTATCCATCCGCTTCGCCACTCGTATGCAGTCGTGTCTCGAAGAGCACCAGGGCCAGGAACTATTCACTCCTTCCCTCAGCCGACCAGAGTCCGTCAGCCCTCCAGAACCAGTACCACAATCCATGCAGTTAGAGCATGCGTGCCTCACCCAGGGTGAACGGCAGAGGCGGCTGATCCAGATTCTTTGCATCTACTGCGGTTCCTCTGAGCACTACATATCCAAATGTCCCATTAGTCCTCCTCGTCCCATGGTGAGTGCCTTTTTTTTCATCTACTCATAAAATGCAACCTCTCACCACTATTGTGAACCTAACTGCTGCCGGTGTTAGGTGCCCTCTGCCGTCAGCTCAAACTCAAGACCACTGCCACGCCGTCTACCTACCAGATCCACTCGGTAATGGGGAAACCCCTCAGCCGAAGACAGGTTCGTTCCGTCGCCGGTCCCATCCAGTTCCAAGTGGGTATCCTGCCCACGGGAACAACAACATTTACTGGTTCTGGAGGAGTCCACCGCTGACGTGATTTTAGGGCGCCCATGGTTAGAGCAGCATAACCCCGTCATCTCATGGAAGACCGGTGAGATCCTGAAGTGGGGTGATAGCTGCTTCCCGGATTGTTTCTCGGCTCTCCCTGTTCCCTCTACTCCATGTTCCAAGAAGATGTCTGTGTGTGCCACCTCCATTGAGAGCCCGGTTGAGCAACGCTCGGTGGAAATACCACCATGCTACGCCCCCTTCAGTGATGTCTTCTGCCCTCAGCGAGCCTCCAAGCTGCCTCCCCATCGGCCATGGGACTGTGCTTCAGGGTGAGTCAGTGCCCCATGGTAAAATCTACCCTCTGTCACTCCCGGAGGAGAAGGCCATGAAGGAATACATCAAGGAGGCGCTCGACCAGGGATACATCCGCCCGTCTATTTCCCCTGCTACTTTCAGCTTCTTTTTCGTGGCCAAGAAGGACGGAGGCTTGCGGCCCTGCATCGATTACCGTGCCATTAACAAAATTACTGTAAAATTCCGTTATCCCCTTCCTCTCGTCCCAACAGCGCTGGAACATCTCCGTGGTGCCACTGTCTTCACCAAGTTGGACCTCCGCAGCCCGTACAACCTCATCCGAATACGTGAGGGGGACGAGTGGAAGACGGCCGTCGTGACCCCTACTGGCCACTATGAATATCTCGTCATGCCTTATGGACTGTCCAACTCCGTATTCCAGGACTTCATTCATGAGGTGCTCCTCCACAGATCTGTACTGGTGTATATCAACGACATCCTGATACTCCTGGAGCCTGGCCGAACATCACCATCATGTTGCGGAGGTCCTGCAACGCCTGAGGGAGTTCCAGCTGCATCTCAAGGCCAAGAAATGCTCCTTTCACCAACCCTCAGTGCAGTTCCTTGGATACAACATCGATAGCAGTGGCATCCGGATGGACGAGGGGAAGGTGGAAGCCATCAGGAACTGGCCCACTCCCACAACCATAAAAGAACTTCAGAGATTCCTAGGATTTGCTAACTTCTACCGCCGTTTCATTAACAACTACAGTCTTATTTCATGCCCTCTTACTCATCTCCTCCGCAGTAAGCCCAAGTCTCTGTCCTGGAACCCCGCTGCCACGAAAGCCTTTGAAGACCTTAAAGAAGCCTTCACTTCGGCTCCCCTCCTAGTACATCCAGACCCCACAAAGTCCTTCGTTGTCGAGGTAGACGCGTCTACCACAGGAGTGGGAGCAGTGCTCTCACAGCAGCAGGGGACCCCAAGTAGACTCCATCCATGTGCCTTCTTCCGCAAACTCAACCCGGCGGAGGTTAATTATGACATCGGCAACTGGGGGCTTCTCGCCATCAAGATGGCCCTGGAAGAGTGGCCTGTACCATAATGGTAGTTTAACAAACTCAGGGTTACAGGATTAGTTTTGAGTTGACAAAACCAAACCAATCTATTCAGGCTTTGTTGGTCCCATGATGCTGATCATCAGCTTTTTCTGTCAACTCAGGCTTTAAACCTGAGTTTAGGAGTTTTAGCTGTGACATCAGTAGTTAACAGCCAATCACATGCTGTGGATCAGTGAAACTGAGATTCACTTCTCACGAGAGAAGCAGTGAGATTAATTTCTCTATTCTTCAGAATATTACATGATTGAAAAATATTAAGAATTTAAACAGATTTACACAGCAAGAAGAAAAGAGCTGTCTATGAAAGAGGACAACTTAAAGAAAAATCTTATACATCAATGCAAGTAAAAGTTATGAAGTTAGTTTAGTTGATATATATATATAGAGAGAGAATTGAACATTTAAGCTCACATGTAGTAATTTTTATAGCTTTATTTATAGCTTTATTTTAAAGCTTATTTGTATGACCTTTATATAGGCTATTTATATTAATTTTAACAGTGCCTATTAATGATTGATTTACTAAAATGATACATGTGTAATTGATTAAGGGTATAATAATTACATAAATGATATCTAAATCATTCAAAATTATTATTATTATAAATAAGCATTGTTAAAAGCCAGACAATGTAGTCTTTAAAAACCATTTGCTATGTAGTGACCTTTAATTTGGAGTAGAAACAGGGGGAGTGACTTTATTGCATCAGAGGTGTGTCACTTTGCTCACAGCTAATTGGTCCAATTTCAGTTTGAGATTTCTTATCCAGAGCATAACCTGCCTGTGTTGGCCCTGGAGCAGGTTAGCCGTGGAGCATAAGTTACTATAGAGATGAACACTGCTAAAAGCCAAACCACTTTAATGGTACCTAATAACCAGGATTGGCACAAACTAAGCTTAAACATATCTGGCTAGCTAGCTAAACTGGCTTCATGGTATAGGCCCCAGGTCTGGAGAAAACAGCGATGTCAATGTCCAGCTCAGTTCAGTTCTCATTCAGTAGTGTCAGTGCAGTCAGATCAATCATATTGTTGAATATTATTGAATATTGTTGAGGACTCCACATGCAGGCAAAGGGAAAAATAGAGTTCCAGTCTTGACAACATTCTCCACACCTTGCTCTTTCTCATCCTCAGCCTCTTCCTCCTCGTCCACCATCTCTTACACATACTCTTCCTCCTTTCCCTCTATTGCTGGTATCAACATTCAGTGCACCTATGTCACCTGTGCACCTGAACAGCCTATATTTTGTACAGTTGGCTTAATCACATCATTAGAAATGTGTGAACAATTTTGAGTAGTTGTGTGCAAACAATGACAACTGTGTTTAACTTTTGCCTCTTGTGTTTAGTGTTTTGTGACTATCACAGTGTGAAATGTGTATTAGTGAGTGAGAATGTGTTTAGAGTTTAGCATAAAATGGTGCATGAGATTTGCAAACAGTGTCTAACTGCATGAACTTGTTTAAGGTTTTGCAGAAAGAGTGAGAATTTGGTTCAGAGAATGGGGTTTAGTGTTTTAGTAATTCAGAAAAACTGTAGTAGAGGCTTCTGGGCTGTGGCTTAAAATTACAATTAATTTGATTCCTTCAATTTCTGAAAATGACATAACTTTTGGAATAATAATGGAAGATGTACACGTTCAATTTCTCATGAACAATATTTTCATGGGGAAATATTATATTCATAAATGTAAATGCCTTTAAACAAAGCCTTTGTTTTATGTTTTTCAGAAAGAATTTTGGATTTTCTGTAAATCTTTAAGAATGTTAATTGAAAAGTGGTAGAAGACTACTTTATTGAAGAAATTTAAACTATTGGAAGATCCGGTTGTATAATTTTATTTTTGTTTAATGTTTTATTTTGACCTTTTCCCGCCTTTTCTCTGATTTAGTTTCCTTTCTATCTAGTTATTTAGAGATTTTATATGATTTTGTATTGCCTTATTGTAATTGTGTTTTCTTGCATTAAAAAACAAAACAGAAACAAAAAACAAACCTTCAGTTTTGCTCTCAGTGGGACTTCAGGCCCACAGATTTCCATGTGCAGCGCGCCCTCTGTCGTCCTCTCTGCAAATCTCTCTCCAGTGTGATTAGTAACAGCGACGCTGTTCCGTTTCCAAGCGCAACCAAAAAGCACAACAGTGCTCTTCTCGCTACCTTTCATAGCTAATCTTTTAGTCGTGAACATCATTCCCACTTTATTTTAATGACAGGGCCTTTTGATGCTCGATCCTGATGTTAACGCACTGTATTTGATTCTAGAGTTGTTTATTTTCACTCTTTGTCACGATAAAACTCCTCATCGCTCTGCTGTAATGGTAAGTAGCTTAGCCAGCTAACATTAGCTAATTTGATGAAAAACTAGATAATAAATCATATGTGTGGCTACATTTTACTAGTTTGTTAACATACGCGTTATTTCGGAGCAATACACTGATGCGATCTCTAAAATAAGCAGTTTAAGAGTGGGAAAAGAGTGAATACTAGCAGGATCTATAAGATGACATTAGTAGGTTGTAATGTTTTTAGGCTATTGATACCATTAAATGCAATGTGAGTTCAGTGTAACATAATACTGATATATTTTTCTTTATTATAAGAAATATCAAATCATAAGCTGTTCAGAAATCAGCGTAATTTGTGCGAAATAGTTAACGTTATATAGGCCAGATCAAACAGATCACTGCCCTGTAATGTCATTATTGATATAATTAACCAGTAAAAGCGTTTTGAATAAAGGTTCTTTTAATAGGAGACACCTATAGACATCAATACAATTTTCTGTGTTTAAAATGTCTGAATGTATTGGAAAATTCAACTATTTATCACATAAACTCGACAACTTATCACATCAAATCAAATTTATAACATAAAATATATAAACAATTGTGTGTTTGAGAAAAGTTTATTAATTTAATTGTATACATCTTTAGAAAAGATATTGTTAATCAGCTTTAAAGTTGTGTGAATTTTACAGTGATATAGCCTAATATTCTTATAGCTCTTAGTACAGTGGGTTGGTGTTAAAGTGTCATTCAGCCAGAAGAGGGCGCTGTTTCTCTGTAGTAAGTTTTCTGCTACAAGCTTTGTCTGTAAAGCTGTTTGCCATTAAATATAATATTCTGTGGCTTTCCCTAAAGGCTGATTTTGGGTTTAATGAGCACCATCAGAATGAGGTGATAAACTACATGCGCTTTGCCCGCTCCAAACGGGCCTTGAGACTGAAGACAATCGACTCCTGTTTCCAAGACTTGAAGGACAGTAGGTGAGAGAATGCAAGCCTATGCCGTTTGTGTATTCACATAACTTTATTTTAGTTTCCATTCTTTTCTGACTTGTTCCCCCTCTCTCCCTCCATAATAAAGGCTCATAGAGGAGACTTATACGGTGGACGAGGTGTCTGACATGCTTGATGGGCTGCAGGTGCTGGTGCGTGGAGAAGTGGAGATGGAACTCATAAACACAGCTCACACTAACGTGCTTCTGCTGCGACAACTCTTTTCCCAGGCGGAGAAATTCTATCTGAGACTGCAAACAGACATTTCCGAGCTGGAGAACAGGTGAGGAAAAGGAAGAAACAATTTGTCGCTACTTCCATTTCATTGCAACTTTTTAGAGGAGAAACAAACCATCTGATAATAGAAATGTTTGGAAGTATAGTAAAAGTCTTTTTCTTCTCACATAATAAAATAATTTTATAAACATAACAAGGTTTCTGCAGTCCTTCTTAAGAGGTCATTAAGATGTCCTACCAAGACTCCAATCTGAAGAAGATGTAGAATATCAGAAGACCTGAAACGCATCCGCCAGGCAGTAGGCAGTGTGTAGACTCAGACCAGGTAGAAAACAAAAGAAATGAGGGAAGAAGTTTATTGGGTTAAAAAAGTTTCTAGGTGCCACTGTTGAGTGGCTTATGGCTAGCAAGAGTTTGTTAAACCTCAAAGTATAGTTTATTTTTTGTGGTATGTACCAGGAGTGGAAGGTCAGTGAAGAAAATCAACTCGGAAACTGCATACTGATGAAACAGATCTAAACAGCTTTAGGTGAAGTAGAGAAACAAAAGGACAGAAGATTAGAGAAGATGTCCTTAAGGCACTTCAATACCCTAGTTCTTCACAAAGTCTGGTTATAGTTTTATAATAAAGGAGTGAATAGTTCATCATTAATTGATGGTGTTGGTGTTAATTAATTAATGTACTTATGCTAACCACCAGACTGAATTATAATAATTTGAGGGGCTTAGGATGAGAAATTTGTGGCAATATGCTTAATTTCTCTCATGATCTCACATTTGTGACCCATGTGCTCTTGCTCCACTGTCAAAGTCAAAACCACATCCTTCCCACTACTCTGGTTGGGCCTCATGCTGAAAGGTCAGCTGAAAGTTATACTTTCACTCTTGAAGCTGGCAGATTTCTATGTTGATGATGAAGACATCTGAGAGGTCATCAGGCTAGGACATTTGGAACGCCATAGTGGTCTTAAGGCCTGTTCGCACTAAGGACAATAACTATAACAATAATGATAAAGATATATATATATTTTTAAATCATTCTAAATATAAAAGAATAGCAGAGTCCACACCACAACTATAATGATAATGGAACAGGGAAAAGATAGAATTGAAATTACTTGTAGAACACGTTTTTCCAGCTGATGAACGATAAAAACATTGACAACCAATCAGAAACCATTCTGCTTTAAAAGCTCGAGGATTTAAATTGGCAGATGACAAAACTGTAGCACACGATTAGAATAAACAGAATTGTGTTGTCCATGTGGACACTAATATAGTTATGGTTATTTTTAGTTATCATAATTTGTTATTTTTATAGGATTTTTATATTTATGTCTTTAAGGTGTGAACGGTCCTGTTGCGGACAGAGTTTCTTTAGTTATACACATGTAACTATACACCTATTTAAAACGTTTTATAAATGTTATTAATATTATAAATATTTATATTATATATATTTATTAAGTAGGTGAATAACCCTGGAGAAATAGGTAATTATGTATAGGGATGCACCGATATAATTTTTTTCAGAACCGATCCAATCCGATATTAAAAATTCTGAGTATCGGCCGATACCGATACTGAGTATCAGGTCGGTACATCCCTTATTATGTAAGCATAGTATCTCACTTGAAAGAAACCAATGATTAGCATATATCTTCCAATACATACCTTGATGCCATGTGCGTGTAATTTGAAAATAAAAAAGTGGTTTATCAAGATGAGATAAATGAAAGAATGAACTAGCTGGATTTAAGTAATACAGCTGGTGGGATGACTAGCCAATTCTGATAAGCCAGAATTGTATTAATATTTCGTATATGAATATAGCTTCCCACCCAATATGTTTAAGGATGGTTAAAATGGTAAACAAACTGCTCAACTTTGCCTGTTAACATCATTCTGTGCTAGTAAATGCTTAAAGACCACAATTTTCGACCATTGGGATTGATCTCTCTAAGGTGCCTCAGCAAACATTATTAATAATTATTAAAATAATCTAACTAATCTAAATTAAATTGCTAAAAATATGTCAACAAATTATATTTCTTCCCCCAGTAACTATTGTCTTTAATGTAGAACATACATTCATGAAACTTAGGGAATTACAAAATGAAGCTTGGCAGCGAACACAGCGTCCCGTTCCCTATTCAGCGAACATGGGTACGCAAGTAACCCGAGATGTTCTCTTTCATAGGTTCACTCGCCGCCAGAGCAGTACACATACGTCTTTAAAGCCTGAACAGGGCAAAGCAAATGAAGCTTCTCCTCCTCAGTGGAGGAAAAAGGAGGGGGACAGAAAGAGTGAAGTACAACCATGTGAGAGCGAAATGATGTGGACATAACATAACCAGGCCTGGGTCGCAGAAACACCTTTACAAGACCTGAGGCAAACTCCATGCAAGGCCCACTCACAGAAAGAGCCTGCAGATCCCCCACACGCTTGACAGAGGCCAATGCTAACAAAAGCACCACCTTGAGAGTCAGAATCCGGTCAGGAGCTGACTCCAAGGGTTCAAAAGGAGGCTCCAATAGCACCTCCAAAAACAACCGATAAATCCCAGGTGAGGACCCTAATAGGACATGCAGGCCTCAAACGTCAAACTCCACGCATAAACAAAGAGACCAGATGTTGTCTACCTAGGGGGACCTTGTCTGACTCCTGATAGCCGCAGCGTAAACTCTCAAAGTAGTCAAAGTTGCTCCGGCCACAAATTTATCTTGCAGGAATTCCAGCACTGAACCAAACGGGCAGCTGACTGGGTCTACTGCACAAATCGAACACCAAAACTCAAAGACTTTCCACTTCCACTTAGCCATCTAGTAGAAGGCGCACGAGCGTTATCAATGTGTGCATGTCCGCAAGCCTCCCTGGTAATTTATGTAGTACACCACTGCCATTGAGTTGGACACCAAGGAAAGTGGTCCGTTGAGAAGGAGTTAAGACACTATTCTGAGCATTCAGCCTGAGACCAAGAGACCGTAGGTGGTGGAGAAGGACGTCCCTGTGACCACACACCAACTCTCTGGATTGAGCCATAATGAGCCAGTCGTCTAGATAATTTAGTATATGGATGCCCTGGAGCCTCAAGGGGCCAGAGCTGCATTCATGCACTTGGAGAACATCCGTGGAGCCAAAGCTAGACCAACTGGAAGGACCCGATAGTGGTTTGCCTTTCCCCCAAAAGTGAACCTGAAGAACCTCCTGTGCCGTGGAATGACCTGGATGTGGAAGTAGTTGTTGTTCAGGTCCACGGTGACAAACCAGTCCCCAGCAGTGTGCTTAGTTGCACGCAGTGCCATGTCGGTAGATCTGTGGAGCTCCTTGACCGCTTCCGGTGTAAGGCCCCCACCCTCGTCCATTTCCTTAAAGACGTCTGCTTGGTAGGCCTGAAGAATGGCTATGGTATGAAGCGCCATACCTGCCTGGCCAGCTACCATGTAGGATTTGCCTAAGATGGCGGAAGTTGTTCTTACAGGGCTCAAAAGGAAAAAGGGGCGGGACTTCCAGGAAGGAGCGGAAGAAGGCGAAAGGTGAGTGGCCAGCATGTCCTCAACTGCTGGAATGCACATGTAACCCTGCTTCACAGAACCTACCAGGTTGGTGAAGTCAGTGGCCACCGCATTAGTCAGACGAGCTGAGAAAGGCTGCTTCCAGGGCCTTGAAATCTCAGTGAAGATCGCTGAAAAATTGTATGCCTCTGGACTGGGGCATAAATAATCATGGAGAAATTCCACCGGAGAATTAGCGTGGCACACATGCTCGGGTGAGAGAGAGAGAGAAAGAGAGAGTGAGTAGCCTCATTTTATATACGGGTTCAGACAATCAGCACCGGCCTAAGGGTGTTCCCATTGCGTCATCGCTATGCAGCGTTAAGGGAACCTATGAAAGAGAACAAGTAGCTTTTTTCATAATAAAAAAAAAATCTTATCTTATATGGGGTGGGGGACAAGGGGTGGGCGGTGCTTCGAGTGGATAAAGTTTAGAACTTAAAGGTTCACCAAAAAAGTAATCATTACCTTCATGTTGTTTAAACCCATTTGGCTTTCCAATCTTTTCCAATCCACAAAAGAAAACAAAACATTGAAGTATCAAAAAACTTAACGGAAAGTAGATGAGTAGAATATTAATTTTCATTTTTGTACTTTTAAAATTATGCACTGAAGTGTGGACAATACTGAACTAAATTTGACCACAAACAGATCTGAGAGAGCTGAGCAGCATTCACACACGTAAACAGTTTTTTTTTAATGTTTACTGTAACATGTCGCTTGTGCAATGTATTTGTGTTTGTGGCAGAGTGCCTTTCGTCTCCATTACATACATAAACAGCTGTGTATGATCCTCCCTCCTTGGTACATCAGTGATGGGCCTCACACAGGGAAAACACCCATATCTGCATGCGTACACCGCAATCTTCACAGACCACAAGCTGTTTTCAGAAGGAGAAGGAGGGGCTTTATTTTTCCATTTAGAACTGACATGTATGTGTTGTTTTTAGTGGCTCTTCCTCTCTCCTTTCTTTGACTCCACCCACAACCGAGAATCCGAGCAGGTGCATCTGCTTTTTGTCATTGATGTGTCTTTTCTGTGGCTTACATCAACATGTAACATCAACTTAAATTAATATTTTTCATACATTTAAAAAAGTCATTATACATTTTGTCATTATTTATGTATGTATTATGTATTTTGAGCTAAAGCAATCATAATATTGTTTTTAATGACCATCTTCCTTCTTTGAATTAAACGGGCCATTTGACTAAAGTTATCAAGGACATGACTTACTCTTTCCTAATATTGATGTTCATTTTCCTACAAAATAATCAAAATTACTCTTAAATTAACTGGAGAGAAAGACTGGAGAGAATGGACTAGTTGAATGGGCTTTTATGGTAGTTTTTGTTTTTTTGGAGCTGGACAGCCCCAGTCCCCTTTCATGTTGTATGGAAAACCAGCTTGGACACTGTTCATCTCAACTATCAAGGAAAAGTGTGATTTCTAATGATTTGACTCCTTTAAAATTAATTATTATTAAGATAATGCTCATATATTGCGCAACATTCATAATGAATCCTTTTTTCTCACTTTTTAAAAAAATTAATCATTTCTTATCTTATCAGAGAGTTACTGGAGCAAGTAGCTGAGTTTGAGAAGACTGATTTCAAGCCCAACAGCAAGGTGAGTTCATTGCTGGTCTGGACAGGAGACATTTGTCTCTGATAGGTGTAGTCAGTTATTAAGTTGTTTAATTTGTAGCAGCCTGCACAAAATTCACACATTTTTCAGGTTAAAGTGTGACACACCTTTTGCTGTTCTAGATTGTCATGGCTTGTGATGTTCTTAAATACAGCTTTTCATGCTAGATGATGACAGCAAATGAAAACAGTCAAAACATATCTTCCCTTAATATCTTGTGATAATATAACTGTAGTTTCTGTCATAGTCATGAGTTCAAATAAAAAATTCCATGAAATGCATTGGTTATTTATCAAATTTAGAAGTATATTAGACGAGCTTACAAATGGCTTCAAAGCTAATAAACCACAATACTAATTCTGATAAAAATGTTGTTTTCTTGTGTCCTAAATAAACAAAGACAGTACTGTATTTTATGAATGTTTCCCCATAGTGAGCTACCATCATGCTTTATGTGCTTTCAGGTAAATAAGGAGTCCAGTAAGCCAAAATTAGCACCGTTGAATGAAGGAGGCGTTTCTGAACTATTTCAGAAGGTAATATTTTGAATTAAAAAACACATTTACTGTATATAAATCAACACTAACATAGAAAGTCTTTCACTTTTTAATTTTAGGAGATTTCCAGACTACAAGAGGACAATGACAAATTGAAAGCTAGACTCAGAACTTTGGAATCTCAGGTAAAGAAATTATGATGATAATAATAAAAATAATAATAGTAAAAACTCAGAATGTCTTAGTATATTGGTAAATGTGATGCATACTGTGGCCCCAGAAAGTATTTGCACCCTAAACAATATTATTTTATACATGCAACAGACAAATTTTTGTGAAATGTTTTGCTTTAAAAGTGAGCTTGTGCTATGTTTCTTTAAAAAAAAGCCTCTTGGTTTGATATTTTGTATCGAAAACCATGCAATTCAGACATTTTTAACACTGGCTTAAGTATCCAAATAGTTTTGGGGACCACTATATGGTACATTATTATCTCTCTCATGTCTTTTATAATGATTGTGTTGTAGGCCATGAGCGCTCTAGATGACAAGTCCAAAGCAGAGAAGGCCTTGAAAGACCTTCAAAAAAGCCAAGGAGATCATCAGGTATAAAATATACCACACACTAGCCAAGTTGGCAAGCCTTCAGCTTCATTATTGGTAGACCTATACTTTATAGTTTTGCAAATATTTATGGCATGGATTTGATCCCATAGTAGACATTTTTATTGTGTTTGAACCTTTGTTAATGCCCCTGTGAACATAAAGATTGATTTCCCTTTGTTGGCAATATGACTTGTCATATTTTGTTTATAAGATTTTATTTCTCACCATTTTTGTAATGACTTTCTGTTTGGCTTCATGGAAACTCTGTGGTATGTGCTGTTTTTATTTATTTCTGTCAAGTGTACAGTACTATATGTGCCTGTAAAGTTTTTTTGTTTGTTTTTGTAAAGTTTAGAAACAGCAATATAATTGACAAAATATTTACAGACATTTCTTTCGTTGGTAGTTTGCAATGTGTGCTCAGGAGATCGCAAATCTAGAAGGCACAGTTGCAGCAATGCAGGCTGACTTTGAAAAGACCCTGAATGCCAATGTTGCTTCTCAGAAAGGCCTGCAGGACAGCTTGGTATCCGCTAAACATGACCTGCTCCGTGTCCAGGAGCAACTTTCCCTTGCTGAGAAGGTAATAAGGCCACCTGCACATTGCAAATTCTGACGCTATAGCGCTTATCAGACACTAATCTGAATTCTGAACTGACTGTTCACACTAAAATCACATAGCAAAAAAACAGATACATATTCAGTATATTTCCACATATGAATGAGATCAGATCACAATTGGAATGTGTTTATGTGTTTGATAAATCATTTTGTGTTTATCTCCTAATTAAGGAACTGGAAAAGAAATTTCAGCAGACGGCTGCATACCGCAACATGAAGGAGATTCTGACTAAAAAGAATGAACAGATTAAAGATCTGAGAAAGAGACTACAAAGGTATCATTTCATTTTGGATGTTATGACCATCACTAAAATGTTGTAATTTGTTTAAAATCAGTATTTTTGTGAATTTTATTGTATTATATTTCCTTCTCAGGTATGAATCAGATGAGTGAACGTTTTAACCCACAGGACACATATGAAGAGGTCAACAGAGGGACTTTTAATGCATACTAAAGGAAGTGAAGTCATTTTTGTCTATAAAGGTATACATTTCAAAAAGGCAAAGGACTAAAGTATGATCAACAAAAATGAGCTGAGATTCTTACACAGCTCTATGCCTTTTTATGTAATTCCTCATCGGCGAGATGATCACTACGTATCAGCTACAACTTGTACAATTTAGTGGTTTTCAGTAGATTAGAAATTGTATTCAGACGTGACACTGCAATTGCTTAGTTATTCATCACCTCTCTGTATTATTCATTGTCTACAGCTGGTTACCCGAGAGGCACTTTTTGCAAGTACCTTCGTGTTTTTGCACAGAACATTGTGGGTTCACTTTGCTAAAGAGGAAACTTAATGCCCAAGGCTTTGTTCTCATCTTTCCTAGAGGAATACAGCTTGACTGCTGTCAAATTCTTGTTTTTAGGTCCAACATACTTTGTTTTCAAATAAGTAGATAGCTGTGCATTTTTTCATTGTTTTTATGCATAAATGAATCCACTAGAACCTTTATCTGTTACCACAAGGACATAACCTATAGAAAAATTCATAATTATAACATCTCATAGGAAATATTAATAACACATTCTATGAAATCTGTGTATATATAATTAAGAATAGTTAATTATTTTGTTTTGTTTTTTTGCATGGCTACAGTTAGATACTTCGTTAAAAATATGTTTATTCCCATTCTGACTCACACCACAGGCGTAAAGCACTAGTCAACATACTTTATTTTGACTTTTACTCTTCATGTTACTTTGAATCTTTTGAAATATTTTGTAAACTCAGAGGCCAGTGAAACGTATCTACATATTAACACCACAGGCCAATTAGAAGCTGAATGCAGTCTTTACATCACTGGAGGCACCAGTGCATTTAAATATTTACTGTATTGCACAATCGTTGTATATTTATATGCTATCCACAGTATATTTTTGTAAGACATTTGTCCTTTCCCCTTCAATCAGTAAGGATCACTGGAACAGCTGTGTAGGAGTGATATGACTCTACCTGTGGTCGGGGTTTTTTATCGTGTGTAGTGATGTAATAGTGTGAAATGCAATAGTTCACTTGAGCTCATAAAGTTTGCTTTTGCGGCATTTTTGGTCTGATTTATGATCATTTATCATCAGTTACTGCTTAAGCAGTTGTTTGTAGACCTGACAGTTACTAGTTGTATTTATCGGAATCAACAATTCATAGTAAAATTCACTATCACATTTAGCTTAAATAAGGGGATATTAAGGGGGATAATAATTGGCATGTTGTGAACTAACACCTATCACATGCATTATTTCATATTTATTATTATATTGTTTATTTCAATTTATTTCATTTATCTAAACAATTTAATTAAGGACACAACACATTTAGTTCTTGAGTGTCTGACACTTATACACTTATCTGACACTGGATTTTCCTGTTTATATAATCATGCATGTGTTCGTTTACTTTTGTGAGCATGATGGCAAGCATGATGGCTTTCATGTTTCTGATGTTTCTTTTGTATTGTGACGGGTAATTCTGGTAAATAGTGATCCTGACTACACCAGCACACAGAGGTGAGAGACGGGCCTGTGTTCATCATCAAATTCCCCAAAGTTAACCTGTGGTTTGAATTGGATATGCTGGCACTCCTAATATAGCTTGAACACCATGATATAACACTACACACTGTAGCTCAAGCCTTTAAAGTGTTTTTGGCATGGTTAAAAAGAGTACCAAGTGGTAAGCCTCTTGATGTTTGTAGTGAATGTTTATAGTGAAACTTTCAAAGCCACTGTCTGCTGTCAAGTAACCCAGCACTCCTGATTTACAATATGAGTGCACATGGATATTCATGGCTCTGTATGAGTATATTTGGATGAGCAGTGTTGTGTATCAATGCCTTAAACTGAAACCACAAAACCTATTTATTTCAGGCAGCTTCAAATTAGAAATTAAGGGCCAGATTTACTAGTGAAAAGTTCTGCGCGTTCTACTGACAATGCACACATTAAAGAACAAAGACGCAGCCGGATCATTTCCAAAATGACCAACACAATACCAAGAGCAGTGCAAATTAGCATCTGGTTTAAGACATGCTTTTTTAAAGGTAAATAATGACGCAAATACTAGTAAATTGACTAGCGTAAACCTTAGTAAATCACCTTGCATGATTCATTTAAATACTCCTCCCATACATTTTGCGTCTGAAAGGGAAACTCCTACAAATGCATATGCAATCAGTCGCAAAAATAATGTCCACGCATTTTCAGTGCAAATTTTTCACTGCGTCTTTAGTAAATCCTGACAGTAGTTTTTTAATGCCAAAAGAGGGTTAGCGCTGGCAAAAGCTGTTAGTAAATCTGGCGATAGATGCAGAAATGTCAATTCCTGCATTTATTAATCATAACAATTATAGAAAATCATGGTGATCAGTTTTTAACAGAAATTATTTTTTATTTTTGGCACGAAGTACAAAAGAATTGACTGAATAATGTGAGGCTATTTTTGCACTGACCTTCAATCTTGTAACATTCAGTCCTGAAACATATAACAATTTATACAGTTGGCACAAATTATCTAATTGTCATAGGTGTGATACTACCATAAATTACTGCTACATTAAAAAATTAAAGGTGGAAGGTGATAAACTCACACCAACTAAGTGACCACAATCCTCTCACCGAATGCAGAGATTACAGCAAGGGGTTCACATGCCGGCAACAGGTCCCGCATGTCCTTGGGTCTCTGTACATACCTACGATATAAGCAGCCCCGAAATTTAGAGCAGATGTTAGAGTCACTCTACATCAATTACATCAATCACATGATGTAAACAGCTCCCTGCCTCACCCCGGTGGTCTGCCATGTACAGAATACAAAGTGCTTTAGCTGCTTGCATGATATAAGTAGTAAGGGGTTCACATGCTGGCACAGGTCCCGTACACCCCCTGCTCTCAGAATGTGCCTATGATAGATGCAGCCTCAGCGTGGCGTTCTGCCTTGTATAGGGCACAAATTGCTCCAGCTGCTTACTTGTTCACATTACCAATTAGGCCTCAGCGAAGAGCTGTCTGGGCAGGCAGCCTCAGCCTCCATGATATGTCCTCCTATATGCAATATGTGCAGGCTGTGATCATTAAGATGTATAGTGTTGCCTACACTACGACTATGTACGCCAGTGATGCCGCCATTTATTTGTTTCTCTATGATAAAGCATCGACTGTACCGCTGCTTTCATAAGGTTGCATGATGTTGCTCACACTAACCACTATATACATCTGTGCTGTTCATTGCCTTGCTATGATTAAAAACACAGGCCAGGCCACTGTTTTCTTAAGGTTGTACTAACCGATATATGCCAACATTGCTAGTGTTTTGTGATTGTTGACCTGACTGTTTCCATAAGGGAGTGTAGTGCTGCTTATGCTAACAGCCGCTGTACAATCTGCACATCGGTTTCAGACTGTGTCTCACGTTCCCATGTTGGGTAACAGAGCCAATTGTCTTCTGCTATTTTTCTTTTTCAAATGAAGAAATGCAATAAAGTAAAAATAAACAAAGACTATCAATATCAGAGTCTTTTTCTTTTTTCTTTACTCGCTGCAGAGCGGCTAATGGACTTGAATAATGGACTTGCTATTGAGGATAGCGTGTCGATTAAACAATTATTAAATAGGAATATTCAAAATATCGGAGTCATCATGCCGGAGATGGATCCATTGAGGATGCCATGTCGATGAGCAATTTCAGAGGGTAGACTAATTGACACGGTCTCTGCAAACACTTCAGGGATGAGCTGGTCATGTCCAGGTGCAGGTCCACCATCTGATCTGGATACAGCCCGGATCCAGCTGACTGTGGTAAACCTCGGGATGCCATAGATGCCATTCTTCTTATGATGTAACGAGTACATCAGGTGTTATGGGAAGTGTTCCCAGTTCCGGCTGACCTAGTTAATGCAGCCTAACAATCATTTACTTGATTTGAATAAAATAAATTAAAAATGTTTTATATGTATGCCATAGTAAAGAGATGGGTTTTTAGTCTAGATTTAAACTGACAGAGTGTGTCTGCTTCCCGAACAATGCTAGGAAGGCTGTTCCAGAGTTTAGGTGCTAAATAGGAAAAGGATCGACCGCCTGCAGTTGATTTTGATATTCTAGGTATTAACTGGCCAGAGTTTTGAGACCGCAATAGATGTGATGGAGTATAATGCGTTTAGAGCTCGCTCAAGTACTTGAGTGCTTTGTAAGTAATTAGCAAGATTTTAAAATGTATGCGATGTTCAATAGGGAGCCAGTGCAGTGTTGACAGAACCGGGCTAATATGGTCATACTTCCTGGTTCTAGTAAGAACTCGAGCTGCTGCGTTTTGGACCAGCTGCAGTTTATTTATTAAGCGAGCAGTGCAACCACCCAGTAGAGCATTACAATAATCTAGCCTTGAGGTCATGAACGCATGAACTAACTGTTCAGCATTTTACATAGAAAGCATATGCTGTAATTTAGATATATTTTTAAGATGGTAGAATTCAGTTTTACTGATGCTAGAAACGTGGCTTTCAAATGAGAGATTGGTATCAAAGAGCACACCCAGGTTCCTAACTGACGACGAGGACTTGACAGAGCAGCCATCAAGTTGTTAGACAGTATTCTAGGTTACTACATGGAGTTTTTTTTGTCCAATAATTAAAAATTCTGTTTTTTCTGAATTAAGTTGCAGGAAATTACTACAAGCAGAGATTGATACACTTGTCACAAAATGGACAATAGAGGTAGTGCCTCTGTGCTGCTGCATTGCACATGTTGAACTAGGCAATACCATGATGAGGGTGCTGGTGTCACCTCTACCGACCGTAGATGATTGGCTGCTCATAAACCATTCAGAGAGTGTTACACAGCCACAAATTCAAACTACTCAAGCACTTCAGGTGTTTAGGGCTTGCAATCAATATACAAAGAGCATACTGCAGCGCACTCATTCCTGGGAATAGAGATAAACTCAGTCTCAACTGAGAACAGTTCATTTGGCATTATATCGTGTCTATACCGGACGGGAGCGGCGCGATGCGACGCAAAAAAAGACAATAGAATCAGTTATAATCAGTGATTCTGTGTCTACACTGGATGCGTCGCAACTGTCTACAAGTGGGGTGCTGTTTATTAATCGGCAGGATGGCGTACACTTTTGCGAAATAAATATTGAAGGTTCCCCTATCAAACAGTACAAATCAGATCCAGCGGGTAATTTTCTTTGGAGCTGCACTGTAAAAATTTGTCTGCCATGTTTGTTTACTTTAAAGTCACGTTTGACCATGCAGGATTTCACATGTTCACAGTAGAGGTCAACACTGAGCACCTGAGACCCTTGAATCCTGGAACCGTACAGTTTCGGGTCTATATTTTAAATGGTCAGCCGGGTCCGGGTCCCAGTCTATTACTTCGGTCCCGGGTCTGTTTATGTGTAGGCTAATACCGGAGTCGATCAGACTCGGAGAACACCTGGCCGTGATTAGAGTCAGTCAACACGGTGTGTGTGTTTTTTGTAACTTGCAACTTGTAAAATTAGGATAAGAAAAGTGTGAGGCGGGAATTAAGGTAAAAAAAAAAACGAGCGATCTCTCTCTCTCTCAGCCGTTAGAAGCAAGGCGGGCAGATTGAATGCAAGCGCACGGTAATAAATGTACTCCTATTTAAATAATACATTTCAAATCAGCAACAAAATCTCAGGTGAACCGTCACAAATGTTTTCTATGACGCTCAAATTGCGTAAAAAAGCGAATATTTCAGGTTTCTCTAGCTAACGCGCATGTTTCTATGGCAACCCGAGCTCCGCAGTGACTTTAAAAATAATATGAATGAACCGTCTTGTTTAATCTTAAAGTTTTGGTGGTCAGACTCGGCTCACAGAGATGAAAGCAAATAAATAATGCGAACGTCAGCGGCCATGGCACCGAACGAGCAATCGTTATTAGTTCAAAAGGGCAAACAGTCAAATTTATTATGCGAGTTAACTCGAGTCGAAATGCAAATCTGAAATGTTGCATTTGTCATCCGTCACCGTGACATAAAGTGGACTTTTACAGCTGAAATGTTGAGTGAATTAAGCATGCTTGGAATAACAAGAGAGGAATAACATGGTTAGAACTTTTTTCTTGGCAAGGATTGTAATGCATCACAATTAGAAAGGGAGACAACAGCTATAGTTAGGCTAAGACAAAAAGTTATATTTTTTCGACTTTTAATATTATTATTATTATTATTATTACTTAACTGATTAATAGCAGTTTATTGTGGAATATGTGACAATCGGGTCCAGTCGGGTCTGTGTCTTCCCGCTGGGTTCGGTTCCAGCTTTCAAATAATAGACGGGTCCAGGTCGGTTCCGGGACGGGTACTACATTTTTGGCATTTCTCGGATCTGCACGGGTCCTTGTCCAGCTTTTGAAATAATAAACGGGTCCGGGTCGGTTCCGTGTAGCACATTATTACGGGTCTCTTCGGGTTCATTAAACAAGGGATATCAACCAAACATAATAAAGTCAGTTCATCAAAATTATCAATATGCATATTGAGTTCCTTACGAAAAAGTATATTTCAAGTTAATTTTATGTAGTATACTTAAGAAAAGTTCAAGTATATTTTTAAGTATACTTTATGTAGTAAGTATACTAATGTCAGTGTACTAGTAGTACATTGTAACTTGTACAGTGTACTATTTCAATACTGCTTGGGACTAAATCGACCCACTTTTTAGTATATAAAAGTATATGTTTAAGTGTCCTATAAGTGTAACAGTAGTAAACTATGTTTCTCATTTGTACTGCATCTGTACTACAAGTGAACTTAAAAGTAAACTACTAGTTTACTATTTTAATACTTGTAGCACATTTTTTGTTTTGTTTATTAAAGTACACTTTTAAGAATACTCTCAGTAAACTACTAGTTTAGTAGTTTTATAACTTTTTCCATTTTTAAAACATTTTATTCTAGCTTCATGCATCCTTTTTTATCAACACTTGAATGTGGGTACATTTCAAAAGAAAGCAACATTTTAAACAAAAAGCTGAGAAAATCGCACTTTTGTCTAAGACTACATCCAGATAGGTTTCAGAATGATGATCAAAACATAGATGGGGGAGATCAAGTCCATCAACACCCCCAAAGTTTCACATTTGTTTCCTCTTCATGGGTTCAACATTTCATTCAATAACGTTAGGCAGTTTTGATTTATATGCTTAAGCAATCTTCCATCAATTGTTTCTGCTTCTTCAACTGTATTTTGATCCGGAGATTCTGTACTAGAAGATGTGCCCCCTACCGTATAACAGTGAATACACGGATAGCCAGAAAATTCAGTCAGTGGCGGTGAAATAGTGAAGTAGATTTAAAGTAAATTCCTATGTACACTACCAGTGGACTAGCCCACACAAAAATTCAGATACTCAGAATTAGGAACATATCTCTTTTTTTTATAAATCAATATTTTTTAAACAATGTAAGTTTATAAGACTCTATGTAAAACTATGTGCAAAAAAGTATTTAATAGGCTACTCAATCAAAAGAGTAACCACAACTACAAGCCAAGTATTCTTAAAATACTTAAATACTTTTAAGTATATCTAGATCAAAAGATTGAGTTCAAGTAGGTATAGGCCAAATATACTTAGACCTTTCTTTCAGTATAAGTCAAGTATACTTAAGTGCAATTTTAATTATATTTCTGAGAAGTACATAAAGTATATTTTAAAGTACATAAAAAGTAGACTGAAAGTATACTTTCTTATTTTTTTGTTTAAAATAAGTATACTAATAGCACACTTGAATAAACTTCTTTCTTTGAGCATAAAACTAATGTAAACAGATATGGAAACTTCAGTGCTGCTTGATGCTTAAAACTTCAATGCTGCTTGATGCTGTTAAGGCACTGGGCCAGAGCCTGAAACTTCTAAATGGAGACATGCAGATACGAGAAAGCTATTTTGGCATCTTTACCCTTTTATTTGTTTCAAACTAATGGTATTACTCATTACGAAATAAAAACTTCAGAGCATATGTCTTATCATCATTAAATCAATTTGAGAAACAAATCTCAGCACAGAGCACAAGCAAGAAACAGGAAGTGGTTTATTGCTGCTGTGCTTCTCAATTTTATTTCCTGAGTGACTGGCAAATTCCAGAAAAAAAAACAACAAGAAAATGTTGGGTAATTTTGAAAGTGCTCACTAATTCTGACCATTATTACTGCTCTTGTGCGGTACAATTCCCTGTACTGTGCCAAAAAACCACTAGAACTTTAGGGGATTTTTGAGTCACCAAAAACAACTCTGTTTTATATACAATGGCTTCACAGTGAGCTCTTGTACTTGGGGACACTTTCATGACTAATGCTGTCTTGACTAATTAAAAATGTGTATAGTGTGTGAGAATTTCTGTGCTACTGTGTACACAAACAACCAACGTATTTAAACATAGCCATGCACTGGCTTTGAAAGTGTTGCTAAACATTTTGCCAAAATGTCATCACAGACATAGTTTTTCCAATGAGCCCGGTTTGGTGAAATACATTATAATGCAATTGTTAAAATCACCCAAAAAAACAAACAAAAAAACTAAAATAACAGCTTGGTCTGTCTTCCAGGTCTTTTCAGGTCACAGTTGCTTTATCTGCACTAGGAGTTAGGAGACCAGTGGTTAACAAATATTGAGTTCTCATTGCTCAGGTCTTAAAACGCTTGTTGGAGGCCGTTGTTGTTTTGCCTCAGTCCGTTTGTGGTTAAGCCTGTGCAGAACAGGTCTCGATCTCATACCAGATCTAGTATTTAGATGAGTCAGTGCATGCATGCCATGTGACTGGGCTTTCAGTTTAACTACAGTGAATAAAATGTGGCTTAACGACTACAGATAAGTTTCACAAGTAGTTTTCTCACAGAAACAGGTCTAATCTCTCTAACCTCTGACTTACTCAACCTAGCTGATTAGCTAGCTAGTTTACATGTACACCCTACACATTCAATACCACTCAGCATCCTAGCTTAGAATTCCACCAGCTGATTAGCCTATACCTTATACAAACGTTCAAATATACTACTCAGCATCTTAGCTTAGGATTCTGTTAGCTGATTAACCTGTTCAGCCTTTACCTTATATAAATGTTCAAATATAACATATTAGTTTATAATTCCATTAGCTGATTAGCCTGTTAGCTTTGCCTATACCCTACACTAATGTTCAGTTATAACATTTTGTGTACACTCACCTAAAGGATTATTAGGAACACCATACTAATACTGTGTTTGACCGCCTTTCGCCTTCAGAACTGCCTTAATTCTACGTGGCATTTATTCAACAAGGTGCTGAAAGCATTCTCCCCGTTCCACCACATCCCAAAGATGCTCTATTGGGTTGAGATCTGGTGACTGTGGGGGCCATTTTAGTACAGTGAACTCATTGTCATGTTCAAGAAACCAATTTGAAATGATTCGAGCTTTGTGACATGGTGCATTATCCTGCTGGAAGTAGCCATCAGAGGATGGGTACATGGTGGTCATAAAGGGATGGACATGGTCAGAAACAATGCTCAGGTAGGCCGTGGCATTTAAACGATGCCCAATTGGCACTAAGGGGCCTAAAGTGTGCCAAGAAAACATCCCCCACAGCATTACACCACCACCACCAGCCTGCACAGTGGTAACAAGGCATGATGGATCCATGTTCTCATTCTGTTTACGCCAAAGACTCTACCATCTGAATGTCTCAACAGAAATCGAGACTCATCAGATCAGGCAACATTTTTCCAGTCTTCAACTGTCCAATTTTGGTGAGCTCGTGCAAATTGTAGCCTCTTTTTCCTATTTGTAGTGGAGATGAGTGGTACCCGGTGGGGTCTTCTGCTGTTGTAGCCCATCCGCCTCAAGGTTGTGCGTGTTGTGGCTTCACAAATGCTTTGCAGCATACCTCGGTTGTAACGAGTGGTTATTTCAGTCAAAGTTGCTCTTCTATCAGCTTGAATGAGTCAGCCCATTCTCCTCTGACCTCTAGCATCAACAAGGCATTTTCGCCCACAGGACTGCCGCATACTGGATGTTTTTCCCTTTTTTTTTACACCATTCTTTGTAAACTCTAGAAATGGTTGTGAGTGAAAATCCCAGTAACTGAGCAGATTGTGAAATACTCAGACCGGCCCGTCTGGCACCAACAACCATGCCACGCTCAAAATTGCTTAAATCACCTTTCTTTCCCATTCTGACAATTCAGTTTGGAGTTCAGGAGATTGTCTTGACCAGGACCACACCCCTAAATGCATTGAAGCAACTGCCATGTGATTGGTTGATTAGATAATTGCATTAATGAGAAATTGAACAGGTGTTCCTAATAATCCTTTAGGTAAGTGTATTGCATAACATTCCATTTCGTTAGCTTAGCCTATACCTTACACAAACATGCAATTATATGTTTTTACACAAAGGTCTTTAAGCTTGCTCCTGGAGGCCCTGCAAACTATTACAAATGGCTACCCCTTGAGGTTATAGGCATTCAATGGACAGATCAAACTGTTTAGAACACTGGCTTTAAAAAAAAATTACATTGTGCAGTGCATGAATGTTTTTTTTCATCAGAGAGAATATGCTTTTAATGTTACATTTTGTCAGGGTGCACCTGGTTCTTTGAATGTGTGTACAATTCTCTCTGCTAATCACAGGTGACTTCTTTTGGCTCATGCACAATTATATTAGCTTTGAATATGTCACATCCTGTGAGAACACTTTCCCAGACTCTTCACTGCATGGTCCCATGGCCGTTTCGTTACTGTGGTCTAAACTGAGAAAGAAAAACGACAAACCTGTGGGCACGACACCTCACCTTCTTAATACCATGTTTGGTTCCTTCGCAGAAAAAACAATGCTTTGTACCTAATTAGTGAAACTGTCAAATCAGGTTTTGGTTCTGAAACCCCTGTGAGTATGGGCATGGCGGATGTTTTCAGATGTATAGTACAACTTTAACACCAAGCAGACTTGGCACTGTTTCTTGAGAAAAGTTAGCGCACAAGACCACATTTGTACATCTGTTACCTAATGACATTGTTCCCACAAATTGTTTTTACAGGTTAGGTTACACCAGCATAAGTCATTTTTACAGGTCTACGGAAGCCCTGAACCGCAAAGTAGAAAAAAAATTCTGTAAAAAAAAAAAACATTCTAGCATTTCGAGATTAAAGTCAAAACATTTCGAGATTAAAGTCGAAACATTTCTAAAATTAAAGTCGAAACAGTTCGAAAATTAAAGTCGAAACATTTCGAGAATAAAGTCGTAATATTTTGGCGTTCTGCGTGAGAGCGCCCTGCGGCTTTAAACTGTCGAAGTTACACTACATAAGGCTCACATGATCATCTCATTTTACATAAGAATAATCCAAATCCGTCAGGTCACGCATATCTGGTCTCTCTGAATTTAAATCTAGATTTATCCACATTGACCCATAGAAATCTTTATGTGAACACATCCGAAAAAAGTGCAGGGGTTTTTAATTAGATTTTGCTCTCAGAGCAGATATTAATGTATAAGATAATACTGATAATAGGGTTTATTTAATTATATTTACAATCACAGCAGTTTAGGCCTATAATCATTCTTCTTGAGCCTCACTAATAGGCGCTCGCAGTTTGAAAACTCCTGTAGGCCTAACTGTTTCATGACTGTTGAGATAACCTGAACACTACGTTTTATATTTCCATTTTATCTCTTGTTTAGTGATATTTACTGTACATTAAGGACAATTACCTGATGGATGATGAAAGTTTTCGGCCCCCTGTTCAAATACACTGGCGGGCTGGCGCAGGGCTGTAGTGTCTGTGTTACGTCAATGAGACTGCGTTTGTAATTTTGACTTTAATCTCAAAATATTTCGACTTTAATCTCAAAATATTTCGACTTTAATCTCGAAATATATTTTGTCTTTATATTTTGTCTAAAAAAAATAAATAAAAAAAAAATACTAGAATTTCGAGATTAAAATCGAAATATTTCGAGATTAAAATCGAAATATTTCGAGATTAAAATCGAAATATTTCGAGATTAAAATCGAAATATTTCGAGATTAAAGTCAAAATATTTCGATTTTAATCTCGAAATATTTCGACTTTAATCTCAAAATATTTCGACTTTAATCTCAAAATATTTCGACTTTAATCTCGAAATATATTTTGTCTTTATATTTTGTCTAAAAAAAATAAATAAAAAAAAAATACTAGAATTTCGAGATTAAAATCGAAATATTTCGAGATTAAAATCGAAATATTTCGAGATTAAAATCGAAATATTTCGAGATTAAAATCGAAATATTTCGAGATTAAAGTCAAAATATTTCGATTTTAATCTCGAAATATTTCGATTTTAATCTCGAAATATTTCGATTTTAATCTCGAAATATTTAGATTTTAATCTCGAAATATTTCGATTTTAATCTCGAAATTCTAGTATTTTTTTTTTATTTTTTTTTTTTACATTTATTTTTTTTACTTTGCGGTTCAGGGCTTCCGTACAGGTCGGATCAAGTTTAAATAGCTAAAACAGTTGCAATGATCTTACAACAGATCTGCAATCCTCATCAACAGCAGTGAACATTTAATCATGAGTTGAATTGGGTAAAGATCTGTTTCATCCTGTTTTCAAAAGTGCTGTGCCCCATGACAGGAATGAGCCAACTATTTGTGATGGGTAAACATATAGAATTAACTCAAAGTTCAGAGAAGAACAAGAGAAAGTGAAGGTAAACATGTGCTGCATCCCAATATGCCTACTTATACTATGCCCTAAAGTATGTACTCTTTTTATGAAGAAAAAGTACATACTTTTGAGTGTGTAGCAGAAGAGACAAGCTTTGGAACACAGTATCACATCATAAAATGGCGTCTTTAATGGTTGCTCACTGTTGCTCTGTTACACACATCCTGTCACCATAAACTGGCATGTCAATCATCTTGTCACAGTTAACACCTCCACATTTAATTAAATTTTCTACCGTATCAGAGAGAAATGCAGTAGTCGTGGGTCTTTCATGTGGAGACTCTCCTCATATAAATGCATAGTGAAGCATTTAAAAGTTTATGGACAAACTGATCTTTATAAAAGTTATAAATGTTGTTGTTGCATATGAAATATAGGTAACACTTTACAATATGGTGCACTAATATGCATTAATTCATGCTTAACCAATGCACAAATAATCATGAGTTAATGTTTGACTCATGAAGAAATAAACCATTTATTAATGATTACTGCATCAGCAACTAATGAAGATTCTACATGATTAATAGATTAAGTAATATATTAATTCCTATTAATTAAATATGAAATCATGTATTAATTCCCTAATAACCTATTATATTAACTAATAGTGTAAATTCATATGTTAATTACCACAATGGGTCATTGCATTTTAACTTCCAGTTGTCTGCTTTAATTAATCATTAGCTAATGATTTGCCACATTCATGGAGTAGGTACTGGTAAACAACAACTCGCCATTCACCATCGGCCTTGCTAAGGACATCATTACCAGTCCCACTCCACCACCGCCAGAGACCAGCCTTCCACCACCGACCGCGCCTGCTAAGAGGGAGTTGTCTGTGCCTACCGCAGACCGTGGAGACCGGATAGCTGCGATTGACGAGCCCGAACCCAGGCAGGGGTTGAAAGGAGTCATCGCCCCAGAGCCCGGACCACAGCGAGAGTCTGACCAGGTGCGTGAGCCGGCAACATCGTGCGTCAAGGAGGGGGTACTCGTGGTGCTTGAGGGCTGGGAAGGGAGACCCGCCCACCACCCCGCCGCGGTGGAAGTAACGAGGACCTCTGGTGGCTATCTTGAGGAACTGCGCAATATATTCGAGGTGAATTTGATAGACTGGTATTCGGAAGTTTCTCCTACACCCCCTGTCTCTCCAGTAACCCCAGTTTCTCCAGCTTCCCCTGTCTCTCCAGCATTCCAAGTTTCTTCAGTGCCTTCAGAACTCCCACCCAACCTCCCTCTTCCTCCTCCTCTGTCTACCAGCTCCTCAGCCCTGCCTACACTGCTGTCCTTCATCCCCTCTGCTCCTCCCACATGCAGTGTGTACTCACCTTGGGTCTTCAGTCCAGCAGTTCCGTCTGACTCAGAGGATCCCCTGTCGTCACCGGCAGTCTCATCACCCTACACTCCACCACGGCCCGTCGACACTTCGGCTCTGCCTTGGTCAGTCGTCGTCCTGCCTTCTCCTTCGGCTTCGTCTGGCTCCGCCTTCCCCTCAGCTCCGCCTTTGTCCTCGGTCGCACTGGCTCAGCCTCAGTCCTGCGGTTCTCTGGCTCCACCTCGGTCGCTCGTCACCGCGGCTCCACCTCGGTCGCTTGTCGCCGCGGCTCCACCTTGGCCTCCTGGGCCTCCGGTCTCATGTGGGCTCATCGACTCGGCAGCTCCTCCAGTGGCTCCATCATCGCTGGCGGCTTCGTCATTGGTGTTGTCTGCCACCGAGTTGACTCCTCTCTGGCTCCTCCCACCGTCGACTCCACCCTGGGGCCTCGTCCTGGCTGGTCTCTGTGCCATCTGGCTCCTGCTTCAGGCTCCCCACTGGCTCCTCCCACCATCCACTTCTCCATGGACAGTTTTCTTTTTTTTTCTCCCCTTGGACTGTGTTTTTTTTTTCTTGTTCTTTCCACGCCCACCTCCAGAAGCCCCCTCCCTCCCCCCCTCCCTCCCTTAGGCAACACATATCAGGACCTACTCATCGCCGTAATCATACTTTAGACCTAAAACTGTCACATGGAATAAATGTTGATACCGTTGAAATTCTGCAGCAGAAAGATGACATCTCAGATCATTACCTAGTATCATGTATACTTCATTTAGCTAAGTGAGACTGCTCTCATTAGAGTTACAAATGATTTACTCTTATCATCCGATCGTGGTTGTATCTCTCTGTTAGTGTTACTCGATCTTAGCGCTGCATTTGATACTATCAACCACAACATTCTTTTGAATAGACTCGAAAATTATGTTGGCATTAGTGGAATGCTTTTCACTCTGTACATGCTACCACTGGTAGATATTATTAGGAAGCATGGCGTTAGTTTTCATTGTTATGCTGACGATACTCAGCTCTATATTTCTTCACGCCCTGACGAAATTTACCAATTCACAAGATTAACGGAATGCATAGCTGATATCAAAAATTGGATGACTAGTAATTTCCTGCAACTTAATTCAGAAAAAACTAAATTTTTAATTATTGGACAAAAAAACTACAAGTAATAACCTAGAATTATCTCTAACACTCGATAGCTGCTCTGTCAAGCCCTCGTCGTCAGTTAGGAACCTGGGTGTGCTCTTTAATACCTTTCATTTGAAAGCCATGTTTCTAGCATCTGTAAAACTGCATTCTACCATCTTAAAAATATATCTAAATTACGGCACATGCTTTCAATGCAAAATGCTGAACAGTTAGTACATGCGTTCATGACCTCAAGGCTAGATTATTGTAATGCTCTACTGGGTGGTGGCCCTGCTCGCTTAATAAATAAACTGCAGCTGGTCCAAAACGCAGCAGCTCGAGTTCTTACTAGAACCAGGAAGTATGACCATATTAGCCCGGTTCTGTCAACACTGCACTGGCTCCCTATTAAACATTGCATACATTTTACTTACAAAGCACTAAATGGTTTAGCCCCCCAGTACTTGAGCGAGCTCTTAACGCATTATACGTTATATCATCACGTCTATTGCGGTCTCAAAACTCTGGCCAGTTGATAATACCTAGAATATCAAAATCAACTGCAGGCGGTCGATCCTTTTCCTATTTAGCACCTAAACTCTGGAACAGTCTTCCTAGCATTGTTCGGGAAGCAGACACACTCTGTCAGTTTAAATATAGACTAAAAATGCATCTCTTTACTATGGCATACACATACAACATTTTTAATTTATATTAAATATTGTTTTAGGCTGCATTAACTAGGTCAGCCAGAACCGGGAACACTTCCCATAACACCTGATGTACTCGTTACATCATAAGAAGAATGGCATCTACGCTAATGTTAGTCTCTCTGTTTATCCTGAGGTTTACTGCAGTCAGCCGGATCCGGGCCGTATCCAGATCAGATGGTGGACCTGCGCCCAGACATGACCAACGCATCCCTGAAGTGTCTGCAGAGACCGTGCCAATTAGTCTCCCCTCTAAAATTGCCTCATCAACACTGCATCCTCAATAAATCCGTCTCCGGCCTGATGACTCCGATCCTTCGAATATTCCTATTTAATAATTGTTTAATCGACACGTCATCAATAAACCCGTCTCCGGTGTGATGCCTCCGATCTTTCGAATATTCAGATCTAATATGACTTGTCATCTAATATGAAGTCATCTAATATGTCTTCTGACCTGTAAGGTTGCCAGAAAAATAATCATACACTGTTAATTGGCCAGAGGAGAACTGGCTCCCCGACTGAGCCTGGTTTCTCCCAAGGTTTATTTTTCTCCATTATGCCACCAGATGGAGTTTATGTTCCTTACCACTGTCGCCTTTGGCTTGGCTTGCTCAGTTGGGGACACAAAATTTTCAACTAAATATCCAAATAAATTCAATTACTAAACTAAATTAACTATATCAACTAAATTACTGATCTGCCCACATTGACACTAGATGATAATTGAAATTAGCTGGATAACATCACCGTTTTCTCCAGAGCGACTGTACAGCCGATTCATAATCTGTTGCATTTTGAGGCAATTTGTTGTCTCGATGAAACAATTTCAGAGGGGAGACTAATTGGCACTGTCTCTGCAGACACTTCAGGGATACGTTGGTCATGTCTGGGCGCAGGTCCACCATCTGATCTGGATACGGCCCGGATCCGGCTGACTGCAGTAAACCTCGGGATAAACAGAGAGACTAACATTAGCATAGATGCCATTCTTCTTAAGACGGATTTATTTTTCTCCATTATGCCACCTGATGGAGTTTTGGTTCCTTGCCACTGTCGCCTTTGGCTTGGCTTGCTCGGGTGGGGACACTACATTTTCAAATAAATATCCAAGTAAATTGAATTACTAAACTAAATTAACTATATCAACTACATTACTTGAATATATATGATAATTGAAATGAGCTAGATGACATCACCGTTTTCTCCAGAGCGGCTGTACAGCCGAATCAAATTCGGTTGCATTATTTTCCTGTTAACACTGTGAAGCTGCTTTGAAACAATCTGCATTGTAAAAAGCACTATATAAATAAAGTTGACTTGACTTGCATTATTTTCCTGTTTAACACTGTAAAGCTGCTTTGAAACAATCGGCATTGTAAAAAGCGCTATATAAATAAAGTTGACTTGACTTGACTGTTCATGTGACAGTTAAAGAGTATTCAGTGATCAGAGTTCAATCAAAACACACAACGAGGGGAATTCTGGTACATTATGTGAAGGTGAAATCTAGAAATTTTTGATTCTGTTGGTTTCTCTTTCTCCTCTCAAAGCCCTAGTAGTTCAAGTATTCATAAAATTTTATTGGATAAACAAGCATAGTAGGTGATTGACTAAATGTGTTTTTTAGTTCAAATAGGCCTACAAAAATGTGTCTGTTTCAATCCCATTCGTTCTTTTCTCAGCATGCACTGGGGCGTGATTAATTACTATGGTTACAACTGTTTGCCAGTTTTATTTACATTGTTGTCATTGATTTTGTTGTCACATTTAGCAATGCATTGTCTTGTGATGTGCTTGTTCCTCTTTTTAAGAGATCAGTTACCCCTTTGTTTATCTGATTGTTACCCTTGTATTTCAAGACTTAAGGTCTATGTAACCTATGCTATTTATCATCTCATGAGCTTTGATGTGATGTTGTCGACGGTATAAAACAGTATTTGTTCCACCTGATATACTGTATGCTGGCTAACTTAAAAAGTAGAAATATACTTATAAAACCTCCTTTAAGGTTAAAGACAGTTTAAGTTCAGTCAAGACATGTATTTGAATAGTTAATAATCTATGCAGAAATGTCATGTAAGCTATCGTTTTTAATATTCAGTGAACACTTCTATGAACTTTTTCTTACAGTACATGGTGAAAGCAGCACCAAGTCAGAAGGTTTCATCTTTTGAGTCATAGAGGTATGCAATAACAACAACCCACATCTCCATAAAGCAACTTCGGTCAAAATGCATTTTTTGTACATCTTCTATGCAGAACTGTCATATTACACCAACGTGTGGAGTCTCTGAAGGGGCTGACATTACTATGCCCTGACACGTGACTTTGTGGTCTTATAAACTAGTTAAAGACTATGGAGGAAGCTTATTCATCACTGAACCGTTGTAATACTCTTGGTTATCTGCTGTGATTCTCCTGAGAGACAGAACATGGATGTCTCTACAACCTCAGACTGTAAGTATCAAAATCATGAAATATTTTATTTAATTGAATGATTGTGTATATAATAAACATCTTGTTTAAAGACTTTAGGAATATTGGCATATTAGGCCATTATGTGAGACATTTTATGAACTGTTAGATGCTTTGGTCCTATATGTGATGCATTTGAATCAATGAATCAATTAATTATATGATTTGAAAATATTCATTTGTAATTTGTCGTTACATTAAACAGCAGTTTATTGATTGATTGACTGAATGATTGCTGAAGCCATATGAATGCCATATGATATTTTGGACTAATCACATGTTTTGTCTCTCAATAGATGCTTCTAATTTCACAGATTTCACAGATTTGACAGATTTGGTGAGTATGAGTATGAATATATATATATATATATATATATATATATATATATATATATATATTGTATATTTAATATTTTTGTGGGGTCCAAAATTCTGGTTTAAAAGTGTTAAATTTCACATTAGCAACACTTTTAAACTTTAAAGTTCTAAGATGTAATCAAGCTTTTTTTGCTATAACGCAACTAGTCAAGTCAAAATTAAAATGCCGCCCACAGCAAATGTTATCAGTAAGCAGAGATTAAGCTCTGTTCCAAGTGCTGCTTGCTTATTTGGACATTTGATGTGTCAGCCAAGTAAACTACCTATACTAATCCATATCTTCATCTCTTATTATTTGATGCACCTCTTGGATTGAGATCACACATATTTGGCTGTTACAACATTTTGTGCAGTTTTTAAACAACATAATGAATGATTTTCCATTGTGTGTGTCACATATCCTTAATCTGTTATCTTTATGTATGGGAGTATGGAACAGAATCTAGTGTTTGACATGCTCCGAAGGGGCTCTGTGTATGTCGACCCCCAGGGTGGGTGATGCTCTATCTGTTTGTGCACGCTTCAGAAAGGGTTGAAAGAGGATGTGGATGCGGTGTACTTGTGTGGTTTCTCCAATAGAGACACCTGCACCTGAAATGAGCTGTGGAACATGTTTCGTAAATTTAGATTGTCAAAGTTTGCAGGGGGCGTGATGTCACACTGATTCACGCTTTACTGATCAACTGGATTACAGCTGCAAAATAGTGAGAGACTGTTTTACCACTGTAGACAGGAAAAGGCTGTCAGTTGAGTTGAAGATAGTGGGTTGAAGATGGTGGGAAACAAACTTTTAAGCTTCATAGTCAGAATTCTGAGAGAATTCAGATGAAAAGCTAATAAGAGAATTAAAAAGAATAATCATCTAAAAAATCTTTTACTCACCCTCATGTCGTTTCAACCCTGTATGACTTTCTTTCTTCTGTGGAACACGAAAGAAGATATTTTAAAGAATGTACAGGCCACTGTTTACCATATAATGACAATGACTGAAGGCTGTCGAGCTCCAAAATAAAGAGAAATGCAATAAAAGTGGTTCACATGACTCATGTGACTCTTGTGAAGCCTTATAACTGTTGAACAGACCAATTGTTTTTATTTATCAAAAAAAAATGTATCATCCACTGTTGGCATCCATTAAAACATGTGCCTTAAGACAAAACACACCATTTTGACATCAGTGTTGTGATCTCAACGGAACTTGAACAGTTTTGACACAGCAAGTTTTAATGTTAGTCGAAGTGCAAATAAAATATGGTAGGGGAAGAATATAAGTGAATAAACTTAAATTTCATTTGTCACATGAATGTATCGTCTTTTTTATGATAAATTTTTTATTAGGAATCACAGTTAATATATAATAGTATAATAAGACATACAGCAATGGAAATAAAGTGCAATACACTGAACTCTTGATTTTAAATGTATCATGTCTTGAGAAGTCTTGCGCGAAAGACTTTCAGAATATAGCGCAAAAGTCACATGGAGTCCTTTTATGCTTATGATTCTTTTATACTGCTTTTTTTACTTTTTGGAGCTTGACATTCCAAATCTCCATTAATTTTCATTACATGAAAAACAAAGGCCAGTATGTTCCTCAGAACTTCTCCTTTTGTGCTCCACAGAAGAAAGACGTTCCTTTAGATGATTGGTATGTTTTGTTTTTTAGTAAACATTTAAATCAAATGAAATGGTCATTGCACAGAATTCAAAGTTCCTGAATATATACTTTTTTTTTCATTTCAGACAACTGATACTGATGACTATGAATCGGACCTGGGTGGATTATGTAACAAAGAACTAGTGCGACAGTTTAGTAAGACCTTCGAGCCCCCTCTCTACTGGATCATTTTTGTCGTGGGGGCTTTGGGCAATCTACTGGTCGTCTGCATCTTCACAACTGTGCGAAACCGCCTCAAAACCATGACTGACGTCTACCTGCTAAACCTGGCAGTGGCTGATCTTCTCTTCCTTGGCACATTGCCCTTCTGGGCAACAAATGCCGCTCAGGGCTGGGTGTTCAGCCAGGCCATTTGCAAAGGAGTTTCTGCGGTCTACAAGATCAACTTCTTTGCCAGTATGCTCTTACTCACTTGCATTAGCGTGGACCGTTACATCGCCATTGTCCACGTAACCGAAGCGCACAACTACAAAAACAAGCGCATGCTGTATAGTAAGATAACTTGTGTGTTTGTGTGGCTCGCCTCTTGCCTCTTAGCTCTTCCGGAATTTCTCTTCGCCAAAGTGAAAAATATAGGCCCTGAGCACAACTCCTGCGTCATGGTATACTCTATCACAGACAACAACCGTACTAAAGTCTTGGTGTTGGCTTTACAGATCTGTGTTGGCTTCCTACTTCCATTGCTGGTCATTGTTTTGTGTTACTCAGTCATTATTCGTAAACTCATGCTGGCTCGAAGCTTTGAAAAACACAAGGCTCTGAGGGTCATCTTTGCAGTTGTGGCTGCTTTTGTTCTCTCACAGTTGCCGTTCAATGGATATCTGATTATAGAAGCAGGCCAAGCCAACAATGCCACAATAACAGACTGCAAAGTCATGCAAAGCTTAGATATGGCTGGGCAAATTGTGAAATGTCTTGCCTACACACATTGTTGCCTGAATCCCATTCTGTATGTCTTTATCGGGGTTCGCTTCCGGAAGGATCTCTTGAGCCTGCTTCAACACATGTCCTGTAGCCTAGGACTGGTCGACAACAGCAAACTGCAACAAGTTCCCAAGAGGCCTTCTGTTATGTCCGACACTGACACCACCCCTGTTTTTTCTTTATAGACCTGTCTACTGTACTTACCGTATCAACAACTTTTTCAAAAACTTTGTCTTCATCTACAGAGTGTGTCATTGGCATGTTAATGGCATGATAGACTTATTTTTAGGTCCTTATAGGTCCTTATAACCACAAACATTATTGTGCAAGGTCTATGAAATGTGCTTCATAGTACTATTCCTGTATAGTTCTCTGGGAGTACATGATGGGATATTGTGAAGATTTATGTACATAGATTCTGTTCATGAGCATTTAACCAGTATTTTACAGATGCTTCCCGTTAGAGCGGTATAATGTGTCCTAGAGGTATACTATTATACTTTTCATACTTTTTTAGCAAAAAAATGCTGCAAAAATATTGTACATATATTTTGAGAATTTGTTGATATGAATAAAAAACTTCAACAAATTATAGCCAATTGATAAGATTATTATTGCAGCTTTCATAGACATCAGTGTATGGAATTTGTATTTGACAAACTATAAATGATGTTTCATTAACAAAGTTCAGGAGGAGCATGTTCAATGATCTATCCAATCAACATGTCATCAGCATTAACATGTCTATCCTATTAGCATATATATATATATACCTGTCAGGCATAACATTATGACCTAATATTGTGTCGGTCCTCCTTTTGCTGCCAAGACAGCCCTGACCCGTCGAGGCATGGACTCCACTAGACCCCTGAAGGTGTGCTGTGGTATCTGGCACCCCAAGATGTTAGCAGCAGATCCTTTAAGTCCTGTAAGATCGGTGTATATATATATATAGTCGACTCACTTACATTCTTCAACCGTTTTCAGCATCACTCCACCACCCCGACTTCTCACTCTTGGCGGGTTCCTACCACAGCCAGGAATACGGACAACTATTGTTCTCTAAGTATTGTTCTAACAGTTGTTCTAACTAACACGTATTAGTTAACTTTACTTAATATCTAAACTTAATTGTAAAAATCTAGTAACCTGTACTATTCACATACTATGCCTTGTTTACCCCGAAAACTCAAGTTAAGATTAGTTTAAGTGCTATTTCATCAAGCAAACCCCAACCCCCCCCCCTCCCTCACTAATTTCCAAAAGTCATATTGAATGTTGATTTGTCAATACAACTGAAAAAATTGAGGACATCACATAAGCTGACTTCATAAATTGATGTTTTTTTACTGTCAAGAGTAAATAATAAATATTATAAATAAAATATATATACAGTTCTTTTTTAGTTACTAGAACTCTTGTGTAAGTGAACTATACTAAATAAGCATTTGTCAGTACAACATACTATTCCTGTTTCACTTCGGCAATCGGTTTGCATGCTTTTGTTTAAGTAAGTCTAACTAATTAGATTTTACAGTGTACTCTCAAACTCAGAGCCCTCTCCTTAGAGTAAATGGCATGCATATTTGGCATGCTGTCCATCAACTTATTTGTAAGTGTGAACTCATGAAATGTATTTTTTTATTTTACATGTAAATGTATTTTAAATTACTGAAACCTAAAATAAACATTATGTGGTTAAAAACACTGAATAGTTGTGATATATGAAAACCACTGAGCGTGTCCATCTCTGGCTCAGCTCCAGCCATGGCACAAAACCACATTTGAATTTAGCAGTGACGCACTGAACATTCTAATCACACCGGTGTGATTGTTAAAATCAATCATGTAAAAGGATAGATCACCTATAAATAAAAAAATAAAAAAACATAATTTGCTTTCCTTCATGCTGTTCCAAACCATATGATTTTCTTTCTTCTGTGGAACACAAAATATAAATTTTTATGAATATACTGGCCATGGTTCTCAATACATACATTAATAATATTTCCCATACAAATTTTGCAAATTATATTTTCTGTTAGTAATGATCTTACTCGTAAACAAATTATCATATATGACTATCAAGGCCCCTAGGTCTTGTTTTTGTTCAATCCCAAGTGAAAGCCACATGGTGCTTTTTAACTGTGTGTAACATATTTTCTGTGGTAAGAGAAAAGTTTATGAATGTGGCTTCTGTGCACTGCAATGTTTTCACTATGACTGTTATGTCTGGTATGGATTAAGAAAACGTTGAATAATGAAAAAAGGTCTGGTTGGCATGCACTGTGGGTTATGGTAAAGCAAAAGTGACACAGCAGTTTCATATGGTATTAGATGCAGAATGAGACCATGCATGCAGAGTATATTGCAATTACATATCAGCTGCCACAGCAGTAATGGTTATGCAACTATAGGAAAAGACCATTTTAATGCACATCATAGCGTGAGTCTAGATTGGATCCTTGTAGGTTAGAGTCCTGGGAGCAGGGAGATACACCTTCACAATTTTGGGCCAACTACCAGAAGTCCACGTTCGCTCAAGAAACAGTGGCTGCAACAGTGAAAGAGAAAATAACTACATGAAACAGTAATTGAACAATTCAGAACTTTATATTTTGCGCCCAGATTAACTAGGAGAATTGACATATCAGGTATAAAGGAGCTGGAGACACTGCATTATGTGTCTTGATATATAATTAGCATAATCCCCGCCCATAAATTGCAAATGCAAATGATGTGGCCAGGAACGCTGTGGAATCTTCTGGAATTCTTTCTCAGGTGTGGCTCCAGTATTTTGCATAAATGCTAAAGAGACTAATTGGCCATATGCCTAGCAATAAATTATTAAATTATGGTGTGTCCACCAAAGCATTTTTAGCCAGCTAAAAAACGCCTGGTGCTCTTCTGAAAATGGCCAGCTGGTGGCGCTTGAAAGCGCTTTGCAAGCACAGCGTTTTTCCAGCTGAGATACTTTGTTTGCAATGATACAGAATATCCATGGCAGTAATGTGTTACTAGTATCTTATTTTGAAGAATATTACTGAATATAAAATGCAGTAAAAATCAGTATTAACTTCTCCATTATTGTTGTTCAGTTGGTGTACAAGTGGGATGATTGGTCGGTGTAGTTTTTGTCCCGCCCCTCCTACACTGTGATTAGACGGCCTGGTAAAAAGTGATAGTGACGAGAGCTGCCTATTACCCAACGTTAATAATAAAATATTATTGAAATATTATTATGGTAGGCCTAAATAGTGCATAAAAATGCCATCAGTTTGCCTAAATTAGAACATAGAACGTTAAAATATTTTACGCACCATTTACACGTGGTAGGGAGCAGGTGTAAATTGCTTTAGTACCAACTAACATTTTGAAAACACGAACATTTTCGTGAATCCGAATATTTACGTCAGAGCGGCTTTACGAACGATTTACACACAAATTCGTTCTGCTCGTATTTCATGAATGAGGCCCAATGTCCGTATTTGGTATCTGAGAAGTGACTGCGGGTCTGACCCAGTGTCAGGAGTGCAGTAACAGTGTTTATTTATTCAGCCCGACTTCCAGAGAATAAATATGTACTTATAATCAATTAATTAGCTTGCTATTATTTGAAAGGTACTATCCCATTAAAAGACAGCCTTAGTTTTTTTTCATCAAAAGTGAAACGCTAAATCATAAATTATTTAAAGTGGCCATTGTTAATATTGTCTTATTTCTTAGGCTCCACTTTTGACTATTCTTGTGTAAGACTGCCCTTGTGTACCTCCTTTCTGTTATGTTATTTGCACATCATGGACACACCTAGATAAAGGACTATCCACTAGGACTAAGGACTAGGCCTTGGACACACTTATACACTCACACGCAAACGGGAGCTCAAAACACACATAGGCTATACATTTGAACATCTTACCTCTCTTATTTATTATATTCCTTAATATGCCATATATGGTTGGATGTTGATCTTTGAGTACAATGCTTGGATGGACTGGACATTGTGGATGATTCTGATTTGTCTTGTGTATAAATATGACCCTTCTTCCTTAATAAACTTGAGAATGTTATGGTACTGCACTGTCTGCTTGATCATTCTTCCGAGATTTCGCACTAATGCTGCCACACATCACAGGGGTTGAGGTGCCTTTTTCCAACTGATGACGGATAGCTTTGAGGCTGCAGATAGTCTACCTTAAAATGAATCTAACATTTAATTAGATCACTTGTTTAGTATAAACTATAATCTCTTCTAGTTATACTTTTTTCATTACGTACGCCACCTTTGGAACCAATTCCACTTGCAATACCAGTTGTGACACTTGTTATCCAATATTATTCAGAATATAAAATTTGGACTACCTTTCTTACAGAATCCCTTTTAGAATGAAGAAAAAATTATATAAAAAAACCAACACAATACAATGAAAGGATTCACAGGTAAGATGACCACATTACAGTTTTTTACAATGACAATTTTTTCAATACTTTTAACAATTTTCCTAAACTCTTAACACACCAACAAACCTACAACACACAATTGCCAAAACGGTTAATTTCATGCTCAAAATAACACATTGTAAACTAAACTCCAAAACTAATTTTCAAAATACAATAATGCATTAACACAATACACTATGTCTACCAAAACCCTAACACGTTCTCTTCCAACAGGAACATTTAGTCAGTCATAGCACAATGTCATAAAAACACTAACATCTGATGGAATCACAGAAAATGCATTATTTTATGTGTCAGGTCTGCCCTTATACAATATAGACAGTATATTTTATTGATCATAGATTGTATCTTTTGAAGCCTCTCCACATTTTTGTTTTGTGGGTTTAGTAAATGCATGCATTTTGTTTCTTTTGCTGCAGAAATTCAATACAAATATGAATGATCCATCTCGAAGTAGCTTTATAGAATGCCCTTCAGTTTTATTTCATTATCAGCAATCACCATATTGACAATAGCAAGTTTCTGTTCTTCATTCAGGAACTTTCCTCTGCACCCTGAGGGAGGTAGACATAGATAAACAAAATACAGTTACATATTAGAGACCAGAGGCATACAGTCACTGTAATACATGGTCAAATTATTTACACTTTGCAGTAGGAGAAGCCCTTATACAATATCCTACCTGTTGGTTTCTTGAAAAATATGGATAATGGATACCACTGTGTCCCGGCTGAGATTTGGCTGTACTCGTTCACCAGCCTCTCTGTATGATAGCCTGTGGTTTATGACATGGTCTATGATAGTAGCTCTTATTTCATCAGTTACCCTAATTCTGGCCCTTCTTTGAGCGCCACCATGCATTCTAACTCCTCAACCTCTATCCTATCCTTATCCAGGCATTCCTCTCCCTTGCCCTTGTCCCACTCATCTCCCTTGTCCTGGTACTCATCTTCCTTTCCTTCGTGCAGGCATTTTTCTTACTTTCTTTGTGTTGCTCTATATTGTTCCCAAAGGAGCCCTCTTTTACTGTATACTGTTTACCACAAGTAAACAGTCAGCAATACGATAAGAACAAAAAAACTATATTACAAACAAAACCAACAAAAAATACAACAGAACAAAAATACAAATTAATAAATAGTGCTTTAGGTTTTTCAGGTACCACTAACAGTGGTATTCAAGTAAGTAGTAGCCTACAACAGAAATTGAATAAAGTAATCAAATGTAAAATAACACTGCTGTATACATGAAATATAGACTAATCCTAATTTAAACTAGTTTATTCATTCAAGAGCAGTGAGTGATTTTATCTTTGTCTTCTGTATTAGATTTATTAGGCTTTCTCAGTGTGTACATTCACTTAAGAAATAACCGACTGTGTTTATGAGGATACTTACCAAAATGGCATTTTGATAGTTTAGGCGCGTATCTGAAGCCGAGTTCCGGAACTCTGTGTCTCTTTCGCAGCTTAATACACTTTTAATAACAGTGTTTAATATCAAGCACATCCCTCAGTTTAGCAACAGTAGACTTTATTTTACAACACTCACTTATTTGGCTGATTTGGATGTCAAGTTTGGGCTTTTAGGGAGGAACGAAAGTGCACCGCTGTGAAGGAAAGGAAGGTGCGCTGGACGAAATGCGGCAGTAATTTTTTACCTTGATTATCTTGTTTTCATAATCGTTGGAAGCCAAAATTGAAAAATCAATTATGATTAATCGCACAGATGTGTGTCTTTTGCCTGGCCCGTGCCCATGCAGAGGCCACCATTGAGGAGCCTGGCCACACTACGATGCCATGAACATTAGGACTCTCCGTAGATGGATAGCCCAGTCAACAGATACATCTTTTGATCTTAAAAATGTATTAGTAATTGTTAAAATTAACATTAACTAAGAATAATAGAAGTATTGTTCATTCTTATCTCATGTTAACTAATGTAGTAAACTTATGTTAACAAATGAAACCTTATTGTAAAGTGTTACCAAATATATATATATACATTTAATTTCTCACTAAGGTTGTTGCAATTTATATATATTAATAAGATCAATTTACTATATTCAATGCAAGTTTTAGAAAATGTGGTTGTGTGTTTTTCTTTGTGGTGTTAATACTTTCTTTTTCCAAAGCACAAAACAAACAAGTATGATGTTATTGAGGTTTAGAGGGTTTAGAGAGAGGCTGTATCCTGCAGCCTTCAGGTGAGACCACAGCTTCAACATCTATCCATCTGTTTTCTCTCAGTCACACTCCACTGTCTTTCTCTACTCCACTGTCTTTCTCGTTCACTTTTCTCACTCTCTCCGCTTACTTTCTTCTCACGACAGGAAACTGTCAATCATGTCAACTTTCTGTATACATGCTAATGCGTGCTTCTCTGCTAACACTGTACATACAATATTTAGGATTACTGAAATATGGGAAATTTTCTAGAACTCTCTCTGAAGCCCATCCCTTCTAAACTGAACCATCACACACTTCTCATCTCAGAAATGTATAAAGTATTTGTAAAATAATTTAACACTCGTTAAAGTAGTGTCATCAAGATGAGTAAAAGTGAAAAAGTGAGAATGCTGTACACCAGACATATTAACTGTGTTAGAGAAATGTAACTCAGAAAAAAAAACTCTATAAATATATTCTTCTGAATTTGCAATTAGTGTAGCCGTTATAGCCCACAGAATCCTGTCCCACTTCCTCAATAAAGCTGTTCCATAGCTCAGGCAACTTTTTCTTAGGCAGTCTATTAGATGCCTAATTAGAAATTATACAAAATTATACAAATTGAAAATCTGCATTCATTCTTAAAAATGAAAATATGTCAATAATATTTTTTACATTGCATATCGCTATTACCGAAGCTAAATATTGTCAAATTAAATATTTACCTTTGTTTTTGTATTGCTTTAGTACGTCATCAGCTCAGGCTAACATAATATAGTTCTACAACTGGTTGAGAAAAGCTATTTAGATTAACTATATCAATACAGTATATTACAATATCAAGAGTTTTGGGCGGGAGCAACCATCTTGGGTACTACTTCCTAGGGGGTGCATAATTTTCCGTGTTAATTTCACTGGGACACGAGTGAAATTGTATTGCTAAATAATTCTTGCCTTGCGAGGGTAGGGTAGGTTGGGGTAAGATTCCCCCCTGGGGCAAGATGACCACACCGTCATTTTTTAACTTCTCATCTAAGCACATTTGATGAATGGCTACACCATTTTTTAATTATCAACATTTGTGAGATTTAGCATCTGAAACAGTTCTGAGGTTAATTGATCTAATTTTGTGCCTCTGGAAAATAGTGATCTATATGACATTGTATTATGTTGAATATCAAAGTTTTTATGACTATTTGTTAATGAGGGATTTGTGGACACATTAATGTTTTTAGATTTGTGGAGTAAAAGATATAGTTTTTATTTTGAAGTAAGAACTGGCACAGAAGGCATGTTGGCATGCAGGCCCAAAGTGGCATGTTGTGTTATTTTTAAATGTAATAATTATTGTATTTAATGGGGTTAATATGCAGTATTTTTCTCAACTTTTAAGTTCACTTAAGACCACCCGACTGTGTTTACGAGGACACTAACCAGATGGGTATTTTGACATAATCGTGTGTGTATTTATCCGTTGAAGCGCAAGAATATCCAAAAGAGTGTGCACGCTTTTGCACAGAAAACAGCATGCCAGTAGCCTACCGTATTGAGTCTTCTTAAAAACTTGTATAAAGGGTAAACCAGGGCCATTTCTGACCATTTTGGGGCCCTATGCGAGATCCCTTTTGGAGCCCCCTTTCTCCCCCTCACAACTTAAACACTCAAAACTTAAATAACAATGTTCCTAGACATTTATTTTTTACTTTTATTTTTTATTTTTTACTAATTATATAAATAAGTTTTCTCTTAATAAGCATTTAAATTATTCACCAATTTATGTAGGCTACATGAATGTTTTTTTTTCCTGTTCACACTGCCGTGGCACGTCCATATTAGTTATCATAATAATGAAACTAATGTGCAGTGGCTCAGAATATTAAAGTTAGTTTGTAATGAAAACTTCACAGATTGTGCACAGTATCCAAATCTAATCCCTCGGATTTTCTGTTTTACCTGCTTTAGAGAATTCTACGTTATTTCATTTGCCAAGGATGTGGAAGGTACTTATTAACAATATGCAATAACAATATGCCTTAGTACTGCCAGAGCAGATATTTTTGGAAAGGTAATTTTCAGTGTTATTTATTTTTATTTTTTTTAGAGATTGTTACATTCATTAGCCTACATTAACTAACTAGACTAGGCTGATTACATTTTAAAATGAAACAACATTCATATAGAAAAAGGTTGGGACTTTATTTGATCTATCTAGAACTGATTTGGTCATAAAATTTGGTTTGAGAGTTTGCAATCCGTTTTTGAAATACTACTTTCCTCCCTAAAACCCTGCCAACAGCTGCTTCTGAGGAGGCATTTTGACCAGATTAATGTTTACAGATTACTGTGTTAACTATCAAAGTAAAACCAACAAGGATTACCCAAAACATCAGCCTAAAACAATGTGTGATTTCTGTCCGTTAACGTTTTCCTGTAGACTATGGCTTAAGTGATGTCATCTGAAAAGGAAAACTGTTTCAGGCAAAGTTATTATATTTTAATTACAAGTTTTATGAAACAAAGTTTTTTTTCTTTGCAACTAGTGAATTGTGCACAATAACCAGGAATGTGCATTAAGAAAGTAAATTGGGTTGATTGATTCTGATTTATGTTGACTTCAGTGAGCTATGATTGGCATAGGTCTACTTGAACCAAGCAATTATTTTACTGTAAGTCTGCTTATTAGATAACATTCTTTGAAAAATGAATACAAATTACTTAGGGGAGCCACAATTATGTAACAACATTAAAGCTCTTATGAAACCATTTTGTGCAAATGACACGTTTTTTTACCGCTCTGTAACTGCTTTGTTTTCTGTAAGCTGAGATGAAAAAAATTCAAATGACACACTTCTCAAGTTTCCAGGCTCTGTTAGAGCCACATAAGTCCTTAATGTGGTTCTTTTTAACCATACTGCTCGTGCTTATATGCCTGCACTGTGAAAAAAACAAGCAACATCGGGCCTCCTCTGCTTATATAATGTGCGTGATATCTGTAGGTGGTACTGAAACTGGAGAACACCTGGGTTACCGTCCTAAAAATTTATATTATTGTAAAGTCTCATCTTGGCTACAGCATTTTTGTAGCTTTAAGCATTAATTTTCTTGTTTTATGGAAATAAAGTTCAAAAGTTTTGAATAATAATTTAATATTAAAAAGCTTTGTCTTGTTTATAGAACTGTTCTATAAAATCAATATCATTTAATAAGAAAATCAACATATTGCTTTTAAAAATATAAGTTGCCTACAATCTACACACAAATGTAAATACTTCATGCAATTCACATTGTTCATCAATAGGTGGCACCACTCCATAAACTGAATGCATTAGGGAGAAGTATTCATGAAATCTCAGCAAATTTGAGTTACAGTAGCTCCACCTAGTGGTATATACAGTATTTACGTTGGGTTTGTGTCTGTGCTGAAGCTCAAAAAAATGGAAGACCAGTATAAAACAAAAGACACACAATGCAACATAGTACAGGTGTAGGGGCTAATAAGGCTTTAGTTTTTTATGCTCAAAGCATATTTATCTGCCCCCAACTGTCTTGCTCTCTTTCTCTCTGTATCTGGTCAATTACACAGGAGAGGAAAGCGGCACAGGGGGCAGCCCAAGAGCTATGAAACGAGGGTGTATTTCAAAAGTGGAGCAGCACCTGTGTCTCAGAGCATCCCATTCATTACATAACTCCCTAGAGTATGTGTGTGGGCATGCACGATTGTTTATGTGTGGGATTTGTATGTTTGTCTAATTTTGTATGTGCCTGTGGCATAAAGGGATAGTTCAGTCAAAAACAAAAATTTGGTCTTTTACTCTCCCTTATGTTGTTACAAACCCTTTCTTTCTTTTGTGGAAAACAAAAAGAGATGTTTTGACAAATGTCACACTGCTATTTTCGTAGTCCATATGACTTCTATTCAGGTATACATATGTTGTATTTTTTTAAATCTTTAAAAAAAATTATATCATAGCTTTGAGTCTTTGAGGCAGTTTGCCCTCACTCAATTTTTCTGTCATCAGAGAATTTTTATTTTTTTATTCTCATGGTAGAGTAATATTATGTTCCCCAACACCTTTACATAAGCTCTCAGGTGCCAAACCATCTCAGGATCCTCCCTTATCTACTCATCCCCTTCATATAGAATGTTTCTCTCACAGTTCTCTCAAACTATTTCATCTCAGTCATACTACTGCCCATGTGTGTGTTACCTGCACTGTGATAAGTGTGTGATGGACGACCAGTGTCATTTGTCTCTGTTCTCCTCGGAGTAATGCGTGCACACACACACAGGCCGATGCGATGACGAGTGTGAGATTCCTGTGGTCCTGGACACTAGAGACCACAAACAACAATGAATTGTGGGGTAGCCACTCCAGACTATTGTATGCTGTATTTGGGAACTCATTCTTCCTTACACTTAACACCTTCCTTAACACTTCAGAACTGTACTCTTGGATGGTCTCTCTTTTCATGCTGTGAAAGGCTGATGTTTTCTCTGAGTGTCTTCTTCCACATATGTTCTGCTGTGATCCAATTTTTAATAAAGGGACCTATAAAGCTTTTGTGATATGTCGGCCTTTGTTGGTGTCAAAACAGCAGTCTAAATCTATTGAAAAAAGGAAATTTTGTTCACTATAAGATGTGCATGCATTCCCTTACAAAAAAAAAAAAGTTATAAAACTAATAAACTAGAAATCCTGAATATGGTCTTGATTGTTTCTTCCAGACAACATTTACCTAGACAGATTAATAGGAGCACAATTTTTTCCCCTGAAAAATGTATCTCCTGCAGAGTTTTAGAAGAGATATCATCATTGTCTCAATGCTATATGCAATACCAAAGGCTGCACTTTACACATTACAAAACAAACAAACCAACAACTTTTTTTTTCAAACAGTATTTTTCAAACACTTTTTTATGAAGCTCAAACAGTAGAGCATGGTGCTAGCAAAGCCAAGACCATGGGTTGATTTCCAGCAAACTGAAAACGTATGAACTGATAAAAATTTACACATTTAATGCAGAGTATGTTTCTTCAGATTTAAGTGTTTGCCAAATGCATACATTTAATATTAAAACCCCCCAGAGGTTAGTTGACATAAAATACATAAAAAAATGTTTTTATTTTGGGTCTGTGCAGCTGCCTTTCTTCATGAAAGTGTGCAGGTCAAATTGAGCTATGATTTCTGAGCAATAAAATGAATCATCATGATTTGAAAACTATTTTGACTTAAGATGCTCATTTATTTGATCTGTTACCTGTATTAACAGTCATGTATGAGAGCAATACACTCACCTAAAGGATTATTAGGAACACCATACTAATACTGTGTTTGACCCCCTTTCGCCTTCAGAACTGCCTTAATTCTACGTGGCATTGATTCAACAAGGTGCTGAAAGCATTCTTTAGAAATGTTGGCCCATATTGATAGGATAGCATCTTGCAGTTGATGGAGATTTGTGGGATGCACATCCAGGGCACGAAGCTCCCGTTCCACCACATCCCAAAGATGCTCTATTGGGTTGAGATCTGGTGACTGTGGGGGCCATTTTAGTACAGTGAACTCATTGTCATGTTCAAGAAACCAATTTGAAATGATTGGAGCTTTATGACATGGTGCATTATCCTGCTGGAAGTAGCCATCAGAGGATGGGTACATGGTGGTCATAAAGGGATGGACATGGTCAGAAACAATGCTCAGGTAGGCCGTGGCATTTAAACGATGCCCAATTGGCACTAAGGGGCCTAAAGTGTGCCAAGAAAACATCCCCCACACCATTACACCACCACCACCCGCCTGCACAGTGGTAACAAGGCATGATGGATCTCATTCTGTTTACGCCAAATTCTGACTCTACCATCTGAATGTCTCAACAGAAATCGAGACTCATCAGACCAGGCAACATTTTTCCAGTCTTCAACTGTCCAATTTTGGTGAGCTCATGCAAATTGTAGCCTCTTTTTCCTATTTGTAGTGGAGATGAGTGGTACCCGGTGGGGTCTTCTGCTGTTGTAGCCCATCCGCCTCAAGGTTGTGCGTGTTGTGGCGTCACAAATGCTTTGCATACCTCGGTTGTAACGAGTGGTTATTTCAGTCAAAGTTGCTGTTCTATCAGCTTGAATCAGTCGGCCCATTCTCCTCTGACCTCTAGCATCAACAAGGCATTTTCGCCCACAGGACTGCCGCATACTGGATGTTTTTCCCTTTTCACACCATTCTTTGTAAACTCTAGAAATGGTTGTGCGTGAAAGTCCCAGTAACTGAGCAGATTGTGAAATACTCAAACCGGCCCGTCTGGCACCAACAACCATGCCACGCTCAAAATTGCTTAAATCACCTTTCTTTCCCATTCTGACTTTCAGTTTGGAGTTCAGGAGATTGTCTTGACCAGGACCACACCCCTAAATGCATTGAAGCAACTGCCATGTGATTGGTTGATTAGATAATTGCATTAATGAGAAATTGAACAGGTGTTCCTAATAATCCTTTAGGTGAGTGTATGTGCTTAAGAGGTCATAACCCTTTCTCTGAGACCACCCTCTCTCCTCTTTGTCCAAAAGACAGACTGGTGTTTTAGAGTGTTTTTCTTAACCTAGTCTCCTTACTCTGGAGTTATGTTTTTAAGGTGAACACTATAGTTTAGGATCTAAGAAAAAAAATACCCTAGGTTTGCTTTAAACAAGAGTTATGTCTTTGATGTTGACTGTGCAGGCAGGAGTTTGATGAAATATTGATAGCAATTCTCCAATTGATAGCAGCTCCAGAGGGACGTTAGTTTGCCTTTCAGGGAGAGGAGTTTGTGTAACGGACCTGCACACTACAGTATGAGACGTGATTCATCAAGCATCACAGCATCAGAGTGGATGTCTGTTATTGGACCTAATCACTCAGCTGATCAACACAATATAGTACTGGCTATTGTGATCAAACCGAAGACACTACTTGCAAATCAAACTCACACAAAGTAAACTTAAATTTTTTTATTTTTTTGACAGATTGGACAAACACAAATAAAAAGAACCTATTAGAGGTCTATGACGCTTTGTGCTTTTTCTGCTGTGACAAACATCTCTCAGATTGTTTCGGCCCATGTCTGAGCTTATAGAAGTAGGGATGCACAATATAGTAATATATCTGTAACGATTCACCAGTGTGAGTGCCCCTGATCACCACCAGAGGGCACTCCAACCCGGACTGTCATTCCATCATAGACTACATCACCCATAATCCTTTGCCCGGCCTCATCAGCACCCACTGTTTACACCTGTGTCTCATTTACCTCATTACCTCTGCCTATATCTAGCCTTTTCACCCTGTCATTCTGGACTAAGTCTTGTTTTGTCTCACACTGCATTTCTGAGCGTTATCCCTGGTTTCATGTCTTTTGGTTTTGTTGGAATTCTTGCCTGTGTTCCTTGTTTTGTTTGCCTGATTGGACTGCCTACCTGTGTATGACCTTTTGCCTTTTCTCTGACTACGATTGTGGATTACCCTTTAAATTAAGTTGCATTTGGATCCTAACCCTTCAAGCCTCAGAGCAGTACGTAACAATATCAGTCGATATTTAATTGTTTATGCTTATTTTCCATATTCTTACATTTAGATTAACTCTTAATTAAGTTCATCTTTAAAACATTAATAATTAACACTGTTAAATAAATACAGAAATCTTTAGCTAATACATTATAATGTGATGACTAAATTCACTTGTAGCACTAAAAAATAGATTTTAGATTCTAGTTTTTATTTTTAATTTATTTAGACAATATAGTATATAATTGAAATATTGTCCATTTATCATTCATAACATTTAAATGAATTGTTAGTCAGAATTATATTGGTGCATCTCTATATAAAACAACAAAGTTGTCATTTTAAAAGAAGTTTTATTTAGTAATTTATGGTAAGAACTTTGCATAATGTTCCATAATAACACTTCCATGACCAATCCCATGATGTTCCTAATTATATATTCTCTTCTAAAGTGGCAAAAGACGCTAGTGAGAATGAAATGAGCACTTTTTGACCCAATATTCAAATATTTCCTATCAGTACGAGCGTGAAATAAGATTTCCAGTCGTGGCTCAAAAACTTTGATTTGAGTTGGTGGTAGAAGTGACCCACATTCTTGTGCCGACAAAGAAAATATCCAGGCATGAAATTCACATCTATAAAATATGAATATTGATAACTGCCTTGAGTGTTTTTGTTTTTTATTTTTGTCTGTAGGACAGTATTATAGGCAATGCAAAACTATCAGTGCAGAAGTGCAGAAATGCGTAAGAAATGCGTAAGAAATGCAGTGCAGAAATGACAAAAAGAGAAAATAGAGGAATTAAGTTGTGCGTGCTTGCACACCCTGCATTCATACATAGAGATGCTAATGTGCATAATAACCTCTGTGGGGCATTGCATCAATGTAACCAGAAAGAAAGATGAAACAAAAGAGATGACACAAAAGTGAGTCTGAAACTGAAACACATGAATAAGTGGAGAAGTTGAGTAAAGCCAGGGGCGCATAAAGGTCTCATGCTTTAGAGAAATTAGCACGCTTTTCCACCGCCGTCCATTAGATAATCAAATTCATGCCACACAAGGCTGGGCAGCCCATCCTTTTCATTACTAATCCTTGTCGATAAGACACAACTCGCATACCAGTTTCATTATACTGTCATTTCAGAACCGGCATGGAATCCCCCTTGGGATACTATCAGTCAGAAAATTACTTAACTAGTTAAAGTGGATACAGTTTTGCGTTTATTATTTTTGACAGCCTCAAAATAATCTCACAAATATCCCATTCCAATTTTAGGGCAGGGTGAGGGGCAGAGAGTGCGCCCGTTATCAGCCCAACACACTAATGGCTTATATTCGCAGACACCAGATATACCTCCAGCAGTGAGACAGAGAGATCCCAATATTGGGAGAAGCATATAAAATGAGAACCAAAAAAGAAAGCAACCAACTGCACCAAAAGAGCATGTATTTGACAGGCTGTTTAGGCTGTACGAGCGCGAGGCCTTCTCCTCTTTAGCCTTTGAGCATACAGTGGATTAGTACTCAATAATCTCTCCTTTGTGGAGTGTTTACTGGGCTCAAGACTAAACACTTGAAGATGAGAAACCTCAGTCTGCGAACCAGCTGGTAATCCCCACTCAATCTTTTCAACAAAAAGCCAAGCAAACAAGCAAGTGTACGAGTTAGCTGACTACCAATTGATGATTGGCAGGTCTGGTGAAATCTGAAAAAACGTGTCAAGTGATATGACGCATAATAAATGTTCATAATGTAACCCATTAAAATATGATATAAATGAGCATACATGAATATAAATATATAGAAAAAAATATATTTCATAATTAAGTTTTAATTAATAGTTCATAAGGGAAATTAAAGCAAAAAAAGAAATTGTACTTGCGTTTCTTCTTTACTCACTAGTCACTTGCCTAGGAGAGTAGCGATACCAAACTTTTAAAAATGTAATACCATATTGCTATTTTTTGTCATTACCTATGTTTCCATCCACCTATTTTTATGTGAATTTTGGGATATCACATAAAAAACAGTGGATGGAAATGCCAAGATAAATTCTAAAAATGTGCACAAAAAACTTGTGTGCTCAATAGATGTGAATAATGTTTTTATCCGATAATAAGACGTGCAAAAGCTATGATGGAAACATGTTTACCACATAAATCCTGTGATCCGCAAAAAAAAAAAAAAAAAAAAAAAACTCCTTAACAGAGAATGTGATTGATAATTGGATTGATTGAATTTTGAATCATCATAAGGGGTTGGTTGTAACATTTTTATTGAACTGTTACAACTATCCCCACCCCAAACAGCCATAACATAGCTAACTGTTTTAACGTGGGTTTAATGATAACCTTCGTTCTGCCTTCTCTCGAGACCTTATGTAAACAAAGTCATGCCCATGACCCCGGAAGCGTAACGTCACACACTATTTAAGCGGGTTAAAGTTCCAGCTCATTCTCATTACCTTTCTCGCCTCAGAGACCTGGTACAGGTAGGAACCGAATTAATATTATTTATTCACCATTCAATTCATCACCCAGGTGGTGCAGGTGACATGGGCAGCGATCGATTGCTCCTGTCTGCTCCTGATCGATTGCTCCTGTCTGCCTCGCTGCAGTGTTTGCAGCTTTGTCAAGCTTTGCTTTTGAATCTCTATTTGATATCTTTTCTTTGTTGTTTATACTGCTAAATATAACTTACTCATCACCATATACTGTTTAATATTGCCTATCACATTAAAATTGACATTGCTAGATTTTAATCTAAATCACTATCACAACGTGTTAGCATTTCACAACGCGTTAGCATTTCACTAGCCTGTTAGCCTGCCATACGTGCATCCGGGTTTCCTGTTTTGTCTCTCGTGCCTTTACTAGTCCATCAAACAACTGTGGTGAGTTGGATTGGTCAACAAACACGACTGAATTAATTGGATTAGCAAGTAGACTCCATCAAACAACTGTGGTAAGTTGGATTAATCAACAAATACGGTAAGCCATGTCTTCTCCTCCTTTTATTGCACTACATGTCTCATGTTTAGTATATCTGTCTCCGTTGGTGAACAGGGCTTCACATGTGATAAATGTAAGGAGATAGTCAGGCTGACTGAGAAGATTTCAGAATTAGAGAGTAGTGAGAACGTAACAGCTTTAGACACTGCTTTGGATGCGACTAGCTTAGTGAAATCTATACATTGTTAGGTTCTGGCTGTAGAGCCCATGCAGCAGGGCAACTGGGTGACGGTGAGGCAGCATAGTCGCGGATAAAAAAAACACTCTTCCGTTCCGATTAGAACATCAAACAGGTTCTCCCCACTCAGTGATGCACCCACTGAGAATCCTGTTGAAAGTGCCCTAGTTATTGGCGATTCTATTACACAGAACGTGAAAATAGAGACACCAGCCACCATAGTCACATGTTTACCGGGAGCCAGAGCGCCTGACATCAAAGCAAATTTAAAAGTGCTGGCTAATGCTAATCGTAAATTCTCTAAGATTATTATTCACGTCGGCACTAATTATGTTCGACTTTGCCAGTCGGAGATCACCAAAGTTAACATTAAAGAGGTGTGTGAACTCGCAAGTACGATGGCTGATAGCTTTTTTGCTCTGTTCCCCTCCCTGTTAAAAGGAGTGATGAGATACTTAGCAGACTATCATCACTCAATGGCTGGTTGTCTAAGTGGTGTCCGCAAAATAACATAGGGTTCATAGACAATTGGAAAAGCTTTTGGGGCAGACCTGACCTGTTGAAAAGAGATGGTATCCATCCCTCCTGGGGTGGTGCCGCTCTTCTCTCTAGTAATTTGGCACATAGTCTTAAAGCTAAACCTTGACTAACTAGGGCCCAGGTCAGGAAGCAGACAGACTGGCTTACCCGACCGTCTGCTAGCTGTCTCACGTCAAAGAAGTCAGATAAATCCTAGCACATAGAGACTCTTTCACCTAGATATTATCACATAGAGACTGTGTCTGTTCCACGAATTAGTAAATACAAAAAAACACCAAAATTTTTTATTGATGTCCAACAAATAAACAACAGATATAATACAGATGAACAAATGATAAAGCTCGGGCTGCTGAATATTCGATCCCTTTCCTCAAAAACGCTTATTGTTAATGATATGATTACAGATAATAATCTAGATGTGCTGTGTTTGACAGAAACCTGGCTAAAACCTGACAACTACATTACTTTAAATGAGTCCACACCACAAGATTATTGTTATAAACACGAGCCATGTCTGAAAGGTAAAGGGGGAGGTGTTGCTGTAATTTATAATAATATCTTCAGTATTACTCAGAAGTCTAGTTTCAAATATAATTCTTTTGAAGTTTTGGTGCTTTACGTAACGTTATGTAGTGAAATTGATAAATCCCGTTTAACATTTGTGTTGACTACTGTATACAGGCCACCAGGGCACAATACACACTTTACCAGAGAATTTGCTGATTTTCTATCAGAGTTAGTATTGGCTACAGATAAAGTCCTAATTGTTTGTGATTTTAATATCCATGTAGACAATGAGAAAGACGCATTGGGATTGGCATTTAGAGACATTGGAGTTAGGCAACACGTATCAGGACCCACTCATCGCCGTAATCATACTTTAGACCTAATATTGTCACATGGAATAAATGTTGATACCGTTGAAATTCTCAGATCTCAGATCATTACCTAGTATCACATATACTTAATTTAGCAAAGGCTGCAAAGCCATCTCCTCGCTTCAAATATGGCAGGACTATCACTGCTGCGACTAAAGATTTCTTTGTAAATAAACTTCCTCATCAGTTTCATCTCCTCAGCATCCCAGATAGCCTAGAGGATCTCGATGTTGCAACAGAAAACTATTGATTCTCTCTTTTCTAGCACTTTAGACACAGTTGCTCCTCTGCACTTAAAGAAGATTAAAGAAAATAGTCCAACGCCGTGGTACAACGAGCACACCCGGGCCCTTAAAACAGCAGCCAGAAAAATGGAGCACAGCTGGAAGAAAACAAAACTGGAAGTTTTTCGCATTTCGTGGAAAGAGAGCATGATTTCATACAGAAAAGCCTCAAAAACTGCTAGATCTGCTTATTTCTCGACTCTCTTAGAAGAAAACAAACACAACCCTAGGTATTTATTCGATACAGTGGCTAAATTAACCAAAAATAAAGCTTTAACTTCTGATGTCTGCCAACAGCACAGCAGTAATGACTTTATGAGCTCCTTTACTTGTAAGATTGATAATATTAGGAAAAAAATTATAACCATGCAGCCGTCTACTACTGTATCACATCAGACAGTGCATTGTAGTGTCACTGAGGAAAAATTACATTCATTCACTGCTATAGGAGAGAAAGAATTGGCTAAACTTGTTAAATCATCTAAATCAACAACATGTATGCTCGACCCTATACCGACTAAACTACTAAAAGAGATGCTTCCAGAGGTCATAGATCCTCTTCTTAATATCATTAATTCATCCTTGACATTAGGATATGTACCGAAAACTTTTAAGCTGGCTATTATTAAACCACTTATTAAAAACTGCAACTTGATTCTACAGAATTAGTCAATTACAGGCCAATCTCAAATCTACCCTTTCTGTCAAAAATAGTAGAAAAGGCAGTGTCCTCACAATTATGCTCCTTTTTAGAAAGAAATGGTATCTGTGAGGACTTCCAGTCAGGATTTAGACCGTTTCATAGTACTGAGACTGCTCTCATTAGAGTTACAAATGATTTACTCTTATCATCCGATCGTGGTTGTATCTCTCTATTAGTGTTACTCGATCTTAGCGCTGCATTCGATACCGTCGACCACAACATTCTTTTGAATAGACTCGAAAATTATGTTGGCATTAGTGGAATTGCATTGGCATGGTTTAAATCATACTTATCTGACCGTTATCAGTTTGTAGCAGTAAATGAAGAGATATCACACCGATCACAAGTTCAATATGGAGTATCACAGGGCTCAGTGCTAGGACCGTTGCTTTTCACCCTGTACATGCTACCACTGGGAGATATCATTAGGAAGCATGACATTAGTTTTCATTGTTATGCTGACGATACTCAGCTCTATATTTCTTCACGCCCTGATGAAACTTACCAATTCACAAGATTAACGGAATGCATAGCTGATATAAAAAATTGGATGACTAGTAATTTCCTGCAACTTAATTCAGAAAAAACTGAATTTTTAATTATTGGACAAAAAAACTCCACATGTAGTAACCTAGAATACTGTCTAACACTTGATGGCTGTCCTCGTTGTCAGTTAGGAACCTGGGTGTGCTCTTTGATACCAATCTCTCATTTGAAAGCCACGTTTCTAGCATCTGTAAAACTGCATTCTACCATCTTAAAAATATATCTAAATTACGGCATATGCTTTCAGTGCAAAATGCTGAACAGTTAGTTCATGCGTTCATGACCTCAAGGCTAGATTATTGTAATGTTCTACTGGGTGGTTGCCCTGCTCGCTTAATAAATAAACTGCAGCTGGTCCAAAACGCAGCAGCTCGAGTTCTTACTAGAACCAGGAAGTATGACCAAATTAGCCCGGTTCTGTCAACACTGCACTGGCTCCCTATTAAACATCGCATACATTTTAAAATCTTGCTAATTACTTACAAAGCACTAAATGGTTTAGCTCCCCAGTACTTGAGCGAGCTCTTAACGCATTATACTCCATCACGTCTACTGCGGTCTCAAAACTCTGGCCAGTTGATAATACCTAGAATATCAAAATCAACTGCAGGCGGTCGATCCTTTTCCTATTTAGCACCTAAACTCTGGAACAGCCTTCCTAGCATTGTTCGGGAAGCAGACACACTCTGTCAGTTTAAATCTAGACTAAAAACACCTCTCTTTACTATGGCATACAAATAAAACATTTTTAATTTATATTTTATTCAAATTGTTAGGCTGCATTAACTAGGTCAGCCGGAACCGGGAACACTTCCCATAACACCTGATGTACTCGTTACATCATAAGAAGAATGGCATCTACGCTAATGTTAGTCTCTGTTTATCCCGAGGTTTACTGCAGTCAGCTGGATCTGGGCCGTATCCAGATCAGATGGCGGACCAGCGCCCAGACATTACCAACGCATCCCTGAAGTGTCTGCAGAGACCGTGTCAATTAGTCTACCCTCTGAAATTGCTCATCGACATGGCATCCTCAATGGATCCATCTCCGGCGTGATGACTCCGATATTTCGAATATTCCTATTTAATAATTGTTTAATCGACACGCCATCCTCAATAAACCGATCTCCGGCATGAAGCCTCCGATCTTTCGAATATTCCAATCTAATATTACTTCTGACCTATAAGGCTGCCAAAATAATAATCATACACTGTTTGTTAATTGGCCAGAGGAGAACTGGCACCCCGACTGAGCCTGGTTTCTCCCAAGGTTTATTTTTCTCCATTATGCCACCTGATGGAGTTTTGGTTCCTTGCCACTGTCGCCTTTGGCTTGCTCAGTTGGGGACACTAAATTTTCAAATAAATATCCAAATAAATTGAATTACTAAACTAAATTAACTATATCAACTACATTACTTGAATATATATGATATTTTTTTTGTATTATTGTATTACTAGCCATTCAATATTTCAGTACAATCACTCAATTCAAGCCATTTGCGCTTGTGAATTGCGATGAGTTTTATTGTATTATTCTGATATTCTTAGGGTAGTTTCTAACATACTAGCCATTCAATATTTCAGTACAATCACTCAATTATGCTGTATGTGCTTGTGAATTGTGATGAGTTTAACTGCATTATTCTGATATTCCGAGGCTAGTTTCTAACATAATAGCCATTCAATATTATGGATTATTTCTGTTTTCTTTTAGAGTATCCATCAGTTAAACCTAGTGATTATACTACATTGCAAAATTTTGGGGAGTATTGTTGCCCTTTTTGTGCCCTATATCACTGTTCGCAGTCGTTGGAGTTTGATATAGGCTTGCTAGGTATGTTCGCATACTGGTGAGGGCATTTTTGATTTGCGTGGGCTTAATATACCCTTCACTGCTGTTTGCAGTCAGTGGGATTGTGTGTGGCCTTACCTGGTGTGACAGGGGTATCATGGCCTCTCATTGCTGCCGATTTTGTCAGCTATGGACCCTCGTGATGGGCATATCCCCCATATATATGCCCTTAATGCCTGGGGATGGCTAATTTGAGAGTGGATGTGGATAATCCCTGCAGTGCAGCTTGTGACCTGTCCAGAGAGGAACATCTTTGCTAATAGGGTAGGTGGTTCTGTACCTGAGCATGGTAGGGAGAGGGAACGCTCATCAGACAGGACTAGACATAAGCGTTCTCGCAAGCACTTACATGATCATGACACACAGATCAAGCTGTGAGAGGGTGGTTTAAGTAGCTAAACACCCAACTCCTGCTCCACCAGCAGAAGGTGGCAACACAGACACTCAACTACAGATCCTGGCAACTATTTAGAATTTAGTGCAGAGGATGGACAGAGTTGAAGCTCGCCACTCATTGTCAACATCACTACTTCCTGGTCAGGAATGCATTCCTCCACCTGGGTAACAGTGTAATCCTGACAATGAAGGATTTTCCAGCAAATACTCTTGTTACTAGAGTATTCAGTGCAGCAAAGATCGTTGGTTTGCAGCCGCCTTTGCCTGATCCAGCTCCTGTCGGGGTTGTGTCTGGGAAGGCATATCTCAGACTAATTCTCCACCTTGCATTCTATGGCAGATGATTATACCTAAATGTTGAGGACAGCATGGAAGAAACCATCTCAGAAGCCTCACTTCAATGCAGGCTGTAGATGGTTGGCCAATGCCCGTTACCCAACAGAAACTGGACTGGTGGACATGCCGCCAGTAGAACAGATAGCATCAGAGATAGCATCACGGACATGCAACCTTGTTGATTCTACTCTGGCAGCCCACTCACAATTGACACGCAATGTGGGGGAGGCTATGTCTTCGGCTGTTTTATGTCGTAGACAGATATGGCTGGCACAAACATCTTTACCAGAGGCAATAAGAAGAAAAACAAAATGAACTTGCAAGTAATGCCCGGTCATGTCTTTCATTCAGATTCTCAGGAGGTGCTGGATAGCACGGAACACTCCATTACAATTGTTTGTCACAAAAGGTCTTGAGAAACACAAAGCAACCTGATTGGTCTGGACACACAAGTGGCAATCCTGTTAGTGTTCAGAGGCAGAGCTTTCGTGTTCAAAGACAAAATCCTGCCACATCCCCAGAGAAGATCTCAGTCCCATGGGGGAGGCCAACAGAGAAGTTCACGGAGGGGTGCAGGATGTGACAGCGGACCTGCATAAGGGTCAGGGGCCTTTTGGGAGAGACTTTCTTGGGCCAGTTGGGAGAGAGTGGTCTCTGGGTTTTATCCACAATATCTCACGGGTATTGGCTAGATTTGATGCCCTGATTACAGATTTAATGGTCCGAATGACTATTGTCAAGGACCCACTGTTTCAAGCCTGTATTGATGGGAGAGGTGCAAACTCTTTTACAAAAAGGAGCAATCGCACTGATTCGCACAGGTGCCCTACAATGCACAGCTGACTGGGTTTTATTCAACCTATCCCATTCTCGATCTCAGGCACCTCAACTAGTACTTAAAAATTCTTCCATTCAAAATTATTTATACAAAGATGGTAATGCTATACGTGCTGGACTATACGTGCAGGAGAGTGGTTCATGTCTCTGGATTTAAAAGATGCGTACTTACATATTTCAATTTGTCCAGAGCATAGGCCTTTTCTCCGCTTTGCTTTTCAATGCCAAGCCTTTGAGTTCCATGTTCTACCATTCGTCCTGTCTTTGGCACAGAGAGTTTTTACTTGGGTGGCCTCAGCCGCCCTAGCTGAAGGCTTCTAGCACCCTAGCTTCTGTCCCTGGGGTTCACGGTGAACTGGAAGAAGAGCAGTCTCCAGCCTCAACAGAAGGTAAAATTCCTGGGGCTATATTTCAATTCCATAACAATGGAAGCATGTCTCATTCCCCAGAGAATAGACAGCATGGGGAAGGCATTAAGTCACTTCCAGAAGCGGAAGCTTGTGACAGCTCACAGGGTTCAGAAACTGGTAGGACTGATGGCGGCAGCATCAATGGTGATTCCCTTAGGCCTGCTGAGGACACACCCAATACAGAGATGGTTCAATTCTTTTTGTCTTAATCCAAAAAAGGACAGAAGAACGAGGCAGTTGGTGACACAGGCCTTACTCTGTTGTAGGGACAAAGATTTCCTCTGCAGGGGGAACCCCACTGGGCAATCTTCCTCACAGAAGATCAGTGATAATAACAGACGCATCACTGACAGGCTGGGGAGCCGTTTGGGAAGGCAGGTCAGTAAGTGGCAAATGGGATTCCCTTTGGTCACCAGAACACATAAATGTACTTGAACTGAGGGCTGTTCATCTCGCTCTCAAGGGTCTGTTACTGTTTTTATGCCACAAGAATGTGCTAGTGAGAATGGACAGTACCTCAGCAGTTTACCACATAAATCACCAAGGAGGGACGAAATCTGTCTCCAGGTGGCAACGGATCTGCTAACATGGACATGGCCACGGCTGTCCTCACTGAGAGCAATACACATCCCAGGTGTGACAAACAGAGCATTTGATATTTTGTCCAGTACAGGGCCTCTGCCAGGAAGAGTGGCTGTTGCACATGGAGGAAATAGTCTAAATTTGGGCCTGATACAAGACAGCTCATGTAAATCTCTTTGCTTTCAGGGAGACGACCCATTGCCTGGGATTGTACTCCCTCATGGTACAAGAAGGCAGCTTAGGCCTGGATGCTCTGTCACAAGAGTGGCTGACAGGCTTATTATATGTTTTATCCCCTTTTCTTCTGATTTCCCAGGTCCTCCAGAGGATCAGGGAGGGTCACTGCACAGTTCTGCTTGTTGCTCCATGCTGGCCAGAAGACTATGGTTCTCAGACCTAGTTCAGCTGATTCATGGTCCTCTGTGGCAACAACCATCACAGGCGGATCTCATGTTCCAAATAGACTAGCAGATTTGGCATCCAAACCCGATGGCACTGCGCTCTGCAGAGTCTGTCCCTCAACAGCTAGATGAAATGGTATGTGAGACATTGAATAACACCAGAGCTCCATCTACTCATGTTAATTACTCCATAAAGTGGAGATTTTTTTTCAGAATGGTGTTTAGGCATGAATGTTGATCCAATAACCTGCTTTTTAGATTTCTGCAGTCTCAACTGGAAATTATCACAGATAATAGTTTTGATGTACTCTGCCTAGGGCTGGGTGATATGGCCAAAAAATCATATCTCTGTATTTTTGGGTTGAATGGCAATACATGGTATATATCCCGGTATTTTCTAAGTTTTTCTATTTGGATAAAAAAAAAATCTGTATTTATTTTAATAATAATTAATTTTATTTCACATCCTGCCCAAATGATATCCTAAGAACAATGTTGATATTGAAGGCTATAAACAAATACAGTGAATGTAATGTAGGTTATGCAATATATTATGTGCAAAAAGGGGGTTAAATTACATTCTAACATTGTAACATTCAGTCTAAAAACAAAATTAATAATTCATCAAACTAAAAATAAAAAAATAAAAAAAGCATATTAGCCTACATTTGATTACCCCATCATAATGGCCACTTTCATAAAAATATACTTACTTGTAGGTTTAAAATTCCACATATGGCACATTTATTGTCCAACAACAAATATTTTAGAAATATGTATATATTAGTTTTATTGCGTTCCTATTCTATTGCGCTCCGTCTGTTTGCTGCGCATGCACACGGCAGCGCTCGTTCATGAAAGCCTGAATTTTAGTGGAGATTCACATGCAGAAGGCTATTCCTCTCCGGACAGCAAAATGGACATATTTGCATGACTTTCTAACATTGGAGAATATACATGTGAAAAGTTATGCACTGAGGAAAGCACCACATTTCAAACACATTAAACACCGCAAGTATTTATCTGTCAGAGTATCTCACAGGGCAAGCTGCTTTAAACTATACGTGTTAACTATATCTTACCAGTTATTTTGAAGCCCTTAATATAGCATGTGTCATGTTGAGGACAAGTTGTATCATGCACTTTCCCTGCATCAGCTCACTCTGCATACTCTGCTATTTTTCAGATGCGCTCGTATCAATCTACTGTATATCGATATAAACGGTATTGCCTCATTCCATATCGTTTCTAAAAATATATCAATATATCGTACAAACTCGATATACCACCCAGCCTTTCATTTCATTTTCATTCTTCATTCTTTATTAAGATCTTATAGCTAATTCTTTCTTCAATCGGCAACCATTTCAACGATTTTAAAATCGGACTAATTGATTCGAATTTCTTAACTGACTTAAGCATTCTGGCAGCAGCATTTTTGATTTTTTGAAGACGCGCCATTGCTTTGTTTTTAATTCCAAAATAAAGCGTTAACTCTGCCTTATTGAAACCTGGTCTAAACCAAATGATTATTTATGTCTTAATGAGTCTACTGTTACTATCCACGCCTGTCCTGGACTCCATTTCCCATGATCCTCCCTGTCTCACACCTGAAATCACTCACTCCTCATCTCTCCCACTCTCCCTGGATTCCCTGCACCTGGTCATCGTCATTAGCACTCCCTTTATATTGATCTCACTTTCCTGCACTCCTTGTCCGTTCTTATGTGTTATGCCTATGTGTGTCGTGTTCTGTTTCCCTTTGTAAATAAAAACCCGTCTTTGTGGAAGCCCTGGATCTTCTCTTCCCTGCTGCACTACACACCGTAACAGAAGAACGGACCCAAAAACTGCCAGGACTGCCCTGAAGATGGGAATCTTCATCACCCCGATCTCTCCCGTGTCCCCTCCTGAAGACACGTCAGCGGTGGATCGCCTGTGGGGTCTCAGGCAGGGCGGTCGCCCGCTGGAGAGGTACGTGGAGGAATTCGCTGAGCTGTCTTCTTTGGTGAACTGGCCAGATGCACCACTTAACGCGTGTTTTCTGATGGGCCTAGACAAGGACACTATTCGATATATTGAACCTGCCTGTTCCTTTTCCCTAGTCGAGTCGATGAATCTGATTCTCTGTTTAAATTGTTCCAATTTCGAAATTGAAGAGGTTCAAGAGAATGAGTGTCTTCCTCGTCCGGTCCCCTCAGAGAAGCCTGGTCAGTTCACCCACAGCCAGTTCCCTCCACATATCCCTCCAGTGGGCCTTCCCGTGTTGTCCTGCCTGTCCACAAGCCCAAACGGCAGAGAAGGAGGGCCAACGCCAAGCCCTCATCTCCGGCCAAGATGGCCGCAGCCACGCCAGAGCCCTCGTCTCTGGCTAAGACTGCCGCCGCCACGCCAGAGCCACAGGACCTCTGGTTCATAGACTTTTGGAGCGATCCTGCCGCCTCAGTTCCCGCTCCGAGTCTCCTGGATTCCGCTCCAGGCTTCCCGGTTCCCGCTCCGAGTCTCCTGGATTCCGCTCCAGGCTTCCCGGTTCCCGTTCCGAGTCTCCTGGATTCCGCTCCAGGCTTCCCTGTTCCCGCTCCGAGTCTCCTGGATTCTCCTGGATTCCGCTGCAGCCCTCCTCGAGCCCGCTGCAGCCCTCCTCGAGCCCGCTCCAGCCCTCCTCGAGCCCGCTCCAGCCCAGGAGCTCATCCCATTCCGCGTGCCCTCCATACTACCCCTGAATTCCCCCAAGAAAGTTTTTTTGGGGGGGGCTATATACCCGGGGGTGGGGAACATGTGGGTGGAGCACATGTGGGTGGGGCTCCTGATCCGCCGTGGCATCCCACGGCTCCTGATCCGCCGTGGACTCCCGAGGCTCCTGATCCGCCGTGGCATCCCACGGCTCCTGATCCGCCGTGGACTCCCGAGGCTCCTGATCCGCCGTGGCCACCCGAGACTCCTGACCCGCCATGGCCGCCCGATGTCCTAATCCCGCCCTGGAGACCTCTGTACCTGTCTGCACCTGCGTGTAGGTCTCCAAGTAATGTTACCATCCACGCCTGTCCTGGACTCCATTTCCCATGATCCTCCCTGTCTCACACCTGAAATCACTCACTCCTCATCTCTCCCACTCTCCCTGGATTCCCTGCACCTGGTCATCGTCATTAGCACTCCCTTTATATTGATCTCACTTTCCTGCACTCCTTGTCCGTTCTTATGTGTTATGCCTATGTGTGTCGTGTTCTGTTTCCCTTTGTAAATAAAAACCCGTCTTTGTGGAAGCCCTGGATCTTCTCTTCCCTGCTGCACTACACACCGTAACATCTACTCCACCAGGAAACTATTATAAGCACAAGCCCCGTCTGATTGGTCATGGTGGTGTTGTTGCAACAAACTATAGAGATATTCTTAATGTTACTCAGAAAACAGGACATAGGTTTAATTCATTTGAAATGTTTGGTCAAAATGTTACACATTCAGATAAATGAGAAAAATCTCCATGCATAGACCTCCAGGGCCCTATGTTGATTTCCTAAAAGATTTTGCTGACTTTCTCTCAGACCTATTGGCCAACATTGATAAATTATAAAATACATCGATTGTCAGAGATTTTAACATTCACACAGATAATACAAATTATGCGTTAGATTAGGGCTGGACGATTAATTGAAACCGAAATTCAGAACCTCTAACCGACGTAATTTTCACATGTCGGTTATTTCGGTTTTTAATCCTGTTAATACTTTCCCCTTTAAAACATACTACCGCGTGTGTAGTCACATGACTTCGCCCCGTCCAGTCAGTGGCATGGAAGCAACACGGAGGCGAACTCAAACACGGAGTCAACAACACGATGGTGAACACACGCAGACAGCGTCCTCACAAAAGTTTGTCAATTGTATGTGTTTAAAGGCTAGCCATTTTGAACATTCAAGTGATTTTACACCATTCAATAACATCAATATGGAAAACATCACACTTCAGTGCTCGTGAGCTGTTTTCTGTGACACAGAAAGCCGATCCGTGTTGTGTCTGACAACACGCAAGCCCTGAAGCCAGATCACTTTCACTTGTATCTTCAGTAAACTTTGTCAATTCTATGTGTTTTAAGGCCAGTTTGGACATTAAAGTGATTTTAGACCAAAGGATGTTTATCATTATATTGAGCTACTGCGCTGATGCATTGTGACACGAACACTCATACAGACAGTAGCTCGCACATCACGTGAAGATCTCGCGCACAGAGAGGAGCGCAGAAACTCATCGCCAATGCTGTCCTGTGATTTATGACTAAAGTAGCTTAGAAACTCAAAAGTTATAGCATATATTTTTCTTCTTTTGAAGTAACTACATACAACGCACAGCTGCACTATTAATAGAGAGACTGTATGACTAATTCACACACGCAATGTCTCTTTCATTTCAAATAACTACTCTCATGGTGCTAATTTATTTTAAAAATAAATATCCCACTAATAGTCAAGCATATTTACAGTACAAACTTTGTCAGTGAACTATGAAAATATTCGTTCATTAATCGTAATCAAGGTAAAGTGTTCAATTAATCGAGGTTTTGATTTTAGGTCATATCGTCCAGCCCTACGTTAGATACAGATTTATTAAACTCCTTTGGGGTCAAGCAAAACATCACTAGATCCACTCATCGTTTTAATCATACACTAGATTTAATTATATTGCATGATATAGATATTCTATTGCAAAGTGATGTCACTGATCACTACCTTGTAACTTGCATACTGCCTACTGCTGATATTTGCCATATCGCACCATATCAACCAGGTAGAACAATTATCCCAACCACTATAGATAGATTCACAAATAACCTGCCTGAACTGTCTCAAATGCTCAGTGTTCCCATAAACACAAATGAATTTGAGGAGATGACTAGCAGTATGGGCACCATTTTCTCTAGTACATTAAATGCTGTTACACCCATCAGATTAAAAAAGGTTAGAGAGAAAAGTACTGCACCATGGTACAACAGAGGGCTTTTCACACTGCACTTAACCCCGGGTAAAGGAACGTTATAAACTTGTAATTTAGATGTAAGGTTAGCACCACTTTTTACCGGGGGTTATGAAACGGAGTGTTAGAATGTTAATGATGCACAATGCTAGAGCTTTTATGTAAACAGGTCACATGTTGTGTTTATCCAATCAATGACACTGACACCGCAAAAATGCAAAGAAGAACATTAACCCAGGGTTTAGGTATGTACAATGTGAAACGTCAGTTTATGAATAACCTGGCTTAATTGTTAACCTAGGGTAAATTATGATTAGCGTGAAACGGGAAGCAAGATAACCCAGGATTCCGTTTACCAGGGGTTTAGAATGACCGAGGGTTAAAGGGATAGTTCACCCCATAATTATGAAAGTAAAATAGTGCCAAATGTTTTTGAAACAAAAAAGCTTGTTGAATTGCACTACTTGAAAAAATATGCATTGCATTAACCATGCTTGCATCTCACGCACATTTTTAGGTCTTGCATTTTTATGGACTGAAATTCAACATGGTTGTATATTTAAGATGTGAATATTTCAATTAAAAAAATTTCACACACATTTTCATTATTAAAAATTCAATAATCCATATTCACTTCTCAGATTTCACTTCCAAAATATTAATTCTGTTTAAAAATACAACCTATAATTTTCGACAGCCAATTTTTTTAGACTATTTTATTTCGCTTTACAAATTCGCTTCCACAAATTCAGTGGTTCAAATTTAACAGAAAATTCAACAGTTCACATCCAGGAATTGCAGGAATAGCAGTAGATTACCGAGCATAATCTCCATCTGCTGTTAATCGACCTCACCAGCAGGTGGTGCAAGCGGTTGTTGACGAAGACCAGAGCAACATGTAGAGAGTCATTCATTCATTAAATGGATTTACAGAAATGGAGCAAGTGATATATGGGTCAATGACGTATAAGGATTTTCAACAGGCCAATTTTAAAATACAAAAAATAATAATATCTATTGCAATTGTTCAAACATTAAGAATGTTGTGTACACATAAATTCATATTAAAATTTTAAATTGAGTGATTTTACTGTTTTTTTTACCTAGATGAATTGGCCGTAGCCTTAAAAAATGTCATGTGGTGCGACCATGATTTATCTTAAAATTAATTTATTTCCTTAACATGCTTAACATTTTTTTTTACAAGTTCTCAGTAATTAAAGTGTTTATAAACAAAGTATTTGCATTTATTTTGAGTTTTTGCAAAAGATGATCTCACATTTTGTTTTTAATTTCAGAGTTGCCTTCTTAAATGTAGTTAACAGACTTATTTTTCTTGCAAATTGCATAAACCTGATAAATTTAAAAAAAAAATACCATTCACTTAAGTATTCTGTATCAGTGATTCCTATTTCAGCCACAGAAATTAGATATTTTATTTTTAAATTTAAGACAGTTATTGCTATTATTGGTCGCACCACATGATGAGTGGTCGCTCCAAAAGACATGAACATCTCGAATATTATTAAAAAATCTATTTAAAGAGATCAATAAACAATTTCATACAAAAAATTTATTTAAACCACATTTTATTAATTTCACAGGATTGTTTTTATGAACATAAACAAACATTTTATTTTTTTTAAATAAAAAAAAGTGCAACATTTCATTTAACTTGACAATGGAGACGATGGAAAAAAATAATTTTGATTTAATTTTGATCAGAACCATGTATAATCATGGAATAATGCCTTGTAATGAAGAGTTTTAAGTAAATGCACATTTGTGACCCTGGAGCTCAACAGCAGTCCTGCGTCTCACGGGTATATTTGTGGCAATAGCCAACAATATATTGTATGGGTCAAAATTATAGATTTTTCTTTTAATGCCAAAAATCATTAGGATATTAAGTAAAGATCATGTTCCATTTTGTACATTTCCTACCATAAATATATCAAACATGTATTATTATTAGTAATATGCATCGATAAGGACTTCATTTGGACAACTTTAAAGGAGATTTTCTCAATATTTAGATTTTTTTGCACCCTCAGATTCCAGATTTTCAAATAGTCATATCTCAGCCAAATATTGTCCTATGCTAACATACCATACATCAATGGAAAGCTTATAGATGATGATATAGATTTAAAAAAATTACCCTTATATGACACATTTTTGGCCTTGTTGTGAACAAACGTTTAATTAAATTTGACAGTCATCATGCTGCTGATGGGTATTTTGTAACATCTGTGAGAAAGTGAGGCACATGGTGTTAACTACAGGCATTTCTTTAAACCCAGTTATTTCTGAATCTTGGCTGCTCAATTTAGAGTAGCGAGAGGTTGGCTCAGGTTTACTTTGGACCAATGATAGATGACAGCAGATGATCATGTTAATGAAAAAATACATTTCCATCAGGTAATGGAAAACACACAAGAGCAACTCCATGTTGCTTTATTTATACACTCACCTAAAGGATTATTAGGAACACCTGTTCAATTTCTCATTAATGCAATTATCTAATCAACCAATCACATGGCAGTTGCTTCAATGCATTTGTATGGTATCTTTTTATGCATTAGAGAGTAATAAGACGGAGCTTCTGTCACTTTGATTTATTACCCCCCCCAATAAAATATTGATTTACGAATAAAATTACCATACCAGATGTTTGACCTCTATTTCCGAAAGTCATAAAATGTTATGACCTTTGTATGAGTTCAGCAGGTGTAGGTTCCGTTTCTGGAGGTGGGTGTTTGTGTTTATTTAGGGGGGCAATATATTTTTTATGTGATCAGGAAGGAAATGTTCAGGGCTGTTTGTGTTTACTTACGGGGGGCCATATGTTTTTATGTGATCAGGAAGGAAATGTGCAGGGCTGTTTGTATTTGACACTGTGTATTTGAGCTCTGATCAGGCCATGTGTTGACTTCAGCATTCGCAACATCCAGGCATTTGTCTGTGAATGAAACAATACAAATGAGTTTAAGAAAAGTAACAATGATGAATAAAGTATATAAAATAGTAAATATATATTAAATAAATTATATGTTAGGCTTAAGAGAGAGAGAGAATGTCTTTGAATGAGACAAACAAATGAGTTTAATAACAACATTATTGATAAATAAAGTAGATTTAAAAAAAAAAAAAATTAATATATGAAATAAGATTAAATTATATTTTAATCTAGGGGTTAAGAGAGCATGCATGTCCTTAATAAGTTGATTGAACTCAATTGATTTGAGTAAACTTGAGTAAAAGTATAAACTTTATTTATACTTGTACTTGTATATTTGTATGTCTCCCAAAACTTGTATATTTAAGTTCACTTAACTTGGTGCTCACGTTTATATAATGCACTTAAACTATTAAGTTGGATTTACTTAACTTTTTTATGTCAACAGGTTCCACGTAACTGGATTATGTTGAATTTAATTAACATTGTTTATTTCAGTACACTTAAATAACACTTTTTACATAAGGTTAATTCAATGTCATTTAGTTAAATCAGGTTAACATGCTTAATTTTGTCCAAAACGATTAAGTTCAATTATTCTAAAATGAATATCAAACAAAAAACAGAACAAGTAATCCAGTTTAATTGATTATTTTTATCTAGTGAAATACAATTTTTACAACATTTACAAATGCTATCTAACAGGAAAACCTTTTACAAAATCTTATTGGCTAGCCATAAGATGGTTTAGTTACATGCCCAAAGTAGTTGTTTTTCTATTATTAAAACAACTTTAATTGTTATTAGCAGGTCCTCACCCCAAGCACATACTCTACACTTCACCACAATGGTAACCTCCAAAACACTATAACATAACACAAACTTTTAAATACCAAGATAACAAAACATTAAACATTAAAAAGTCTCTTAATTTTCTCATCTTGTTAAAAGTTCTTATTTTGGACTGTAAGCTTTGTGCAAACATACCAAACTGAAACAACAACAACAACAAAAAAACATACTGAACAGCATATTGAATGTCTTTATTGACTTAAATGAAACGACATTACAGTGCTGTAATGGAATTGGGCCACAACCACACTGTACAGCACTGTAAAGGTAGTAACAGTAATAACAATATCCCGCATCAACTAATGTGCTACAGAAATTGTAGAACTCTGTGCACTTAATTTAAACATCACACTTTTTAGCCTGACACTTATGTTCATATGTAGTGAGCATGTAAATGTAGCAATAACTAAGTTCTTATTACATTTGACTGTTTAAGCTTTGGGCAATCATGCTCAGCTGAAATAAAACATACTGAACAACATATTCTATGTCTCTGACAAAAACCTGAAATACAAATTCTGAAATTTGTAAATGTAAAAATATTTTTTTCAAAACAGTTATCAAATGATGGCAACCCTCATTATCACCTCTGTTGTTTTAATACAATGTAAGAGATGTGCATGCAACTAATACAAATGTAAACGTAAAGGTTGCACACAATGAACATTTTGGATGTCACAGGGCACAGGTTTTGTCAAGGGTAGAGTTCTCCAGTCGCAAAAAAAAAAAAAGTCAACAAGGCAGATAAATGAACATCCACAGTACAAAAAAAATGTCAAGAAAGCAGCTTGTTTTTCAAAGAACGTACTTTAGGAGAGAGCTTAAGTCCATCAAGGTCCAGAAACAGTTTCTTGAAAAATAAAAGGTTCAATCACTTGTTATTATTTTATGAGCATGTCTGAGCTAGTTACAAACAGTATTACACAGCTTGCAACCCTGATTCTTTAGGAGGTAAATAATAATAATAAAATAATCATCTTCAATGATTTCAAACATAGATGTTAAAATATTTAATATAAATAAGATAAAATATCTCAGAGATCGTTTGAGCTGCTGCTGTTGATGCAGAAGTAGAGGCAGAGTAGCCGCATGTAAAAGTCCTATATGTCCCCAGAGAGAAGTTTATCATTTTAACTCAATCCAGTTATGATATACAAATCGTAACTGGACAAACAAAAACAAAAAAGCAGATAGGATGGAATTTCTTATTGTGCAGACTTTAAGTTAACTATTACCAAAGATGTCCAGTTAAATACTTTTATTGACATTGTCATATTAAATTGTCACGAGTAAAATTAAAAACGCAATGTACATATTAACACATCAATAATGATTGTAATGGTTTTTCAAAAATATACAGACAATATTCTACAATTTGAATAAACCATTATTAAGTCTGTAGCATAAGTCACCATTTTATTAAAGCAAACAAATGTACAAGGAAACACGTGAACAAAGAGACACAGAGAACACCTAGAGTTCACTAACATGACAGCAGATTCTAGGAAACATAGCGGGTTTTTCTGGACCAAGTGTAAGAAAAAAAACACACACACAAAACACCCCAATACAGCTACAACTAAATGCTCATTTTCTTGGTCTGGTTTCATAGTCAAAAACTTTATGGTTTATATGTATACTCACAGCGGTGTGCCAATGCCAGGAACACGATCACTGGTAATAACAAACATTGTTTGCTATAAACTAGAATCCAGACTCTAATGTGACTGTGACATTCTGTAGATTCAGATCTCTTCACTAGCATTTGGTAACAACTGAAATGAACCGATGCTAATATTTAAGCTGAACATATATTTAAAGTTGTACAAAATTAAGAGTTGTTAAACAATTTTGGTATTCTGCTGATTATTGAAAAATAATTGAGACAAACATGACGACACATTGTAGTGTAGTTGGGCCTGTTTCATGGATCAAACCTAAAGGCAGGAAAGCGGTGGGAAAATAAAACGACTTGAATCAACTCACCTCTCACTTAAAATAACTATTTATCAAGTTTACTTTTTTATTGGAGTCGTGTTTAGAGACGCGTACAAAGAAAATAGTGTGTCCGTGACATCCTTGTCTTGTAATGTGTAACTTTATTGATAGGCTTGTTTTTGTGATTCCACATCGTGTACAGATGGAACGTTACACTAAAAATATCAATTTAGTCAAAAACTATCAAATAGAAAGACTATCACTTCATTTCTTAATCAAATAGTCAACATGTGTAAAATAGTACTTGTTTGGTATGAATAAATGTTGTGTTTTAGGTGAGAAAAATACACAGACATTAGTTTTCATGAGTATTCCCTGTGGTTGTTCAACACCTGAGGTAAATCTTTTGATTTTAAAATATGTTCTAAAGTGATAATTATCACACACATCCAAAAGAGTTTTCATGTGTAGAAACAACTTGTGTACATTACGGATCACCCCTGATCCAAGCCATTTTAAATAAATAAAAGAATAAAACAAAAGTTTAGTCAACATGTCTTGCAAAAGCAAACGCTTCATTCAAAACTCTTCTAAAAATTGTGTTTTCGTATAGTAACTACACATAATCCTCAAATGATTAGTCACAATAAACTTCACACGGATGTGAGAAAATGTACAACATTACTCTATTGTGTCTTTTGCTTGTTCAGTGTGCAGTGTACATGTATGCATGCACAATTGTTGTACAATTAATGTACTTTACAGTTATTGAGCTGAACTGAATCAATAACACTGAACTGACTTATGTTAGAGCTGCATTACAGCAGAATTTGAATATGTTAAACTATTTGTATTGTATAAATGCTACAGAAATAAAGGTGACGACGTATGTATATTCAGTATATATTTACAAAAATAAACAGAAAGGCATGGGTGAGATTTTTTTTGTTCCTCAAAACACTGAGTTTTGATTTCTAAGTGATCAAATTAGGTATTTATACTATAAACAGAAATGCAAGAGGGGTAAAAAATAATGTATTTCTTTCTGAAAACATTGAGTTTTGATTTTCAATTAACCAATAACCTATAATCAGTAAAAGACTGATTATGCTGATTATTAAAAAATTATCAGTTATACCATCACAAACCCATCAATAAAAATATTGTTAATTAATGGCTACATTAGTTAGCAAAGTTTTACATTTGTAATCATGGCAGCGATCTGTTTTACTATAGCAACGTACCATTAAGATTTAAACAACCATTTCACTATTAAAAATCACATATTTTTACTTAAGATTCACACGATGGAAAAGTCCCGTCTTGATTTGAATCAGCAGCAACAGTCGACGTGGCGAAAAGGACCACCTTAAGGACACTACATTTTCAAATAAATATCCAAATAAATTTAATTACTAAACTAAATTATATCAACTACATTACTTGAATATATATGATAATTGAAATGAGCTGATGACATCACCGTTTTCTCTAGAGCGGCTCAAATACAGCCGAATCAAATTCTGTTCATTATTTTAAGTTGACTTGAGTTGACTTGACCTTTTGCAAATGTCCACCAATCAGTTCAATTGTTCTCTTGTTGCCAGGCAGAACTCCTTGCATGGACAATCACATCAAAGGAAGACCAGAGTGAGCTATTGTAATTATGATTTTGAGTTCATAACACTTGAAATCTTAAGTTTATGTATTTTGTAGTTTAATAAGTTAAACTCGCTTAAATTTTTTGAGTAAAGTAATATTTAGTCAAGATCACTTGATTGTTTAAGTAAAGACAACATTAGGGTTTACAGTGTACAAATTAGTTAAAGAAAAGCATTACTGATAAATAAAGTATAGTTAAAAAAAAAAAGCTTACCCAGAGTTGAATTGGGATGCATGCAGTTCAGTCGGTTGATAAATTGAAAATGAAGTTCGTTTCCAGCTTGGCTGCTGGGCCGGCCCGCCCTTTCCTGTTTGGGGAGGTCTGTCATAGAGTGTATTTGGTTTACCATGTGTTGCCGCATATCAAACAATTAAAAGTTAGTCAGATTTAACTTTGATCACATGATAATAAAATGATAATAAAACTTTAGAGGAGGCCCTCTAAAGTTTTATTATCATGTAATCAAAGTTAAATTTTCCATTCTTCCTTCCTTCCTTCCTTCCTGTCTTTCTGTGAGAAAGGATGTTTTTTTTATTTTGTTTTTTTAAAGTTACATCTGTATTATATTGCAGTGCCAACACCTCTACACTGACCAGTTCTGTAGATCAATAGGACATGTTAACACCCCTTGAGGAAGCGGAAAGTGTCTGTGACCCAGTCTGCAAAACTACAAACACATTATATGCTTTACACTCAGTCTGCATTTGTAAAACAAACTTTTTGCAAATCGCTAAACACAGTTCCCTTTCAGTCAGTACACTACGAGTTACGTCAGTTACTGACGGAATGGGGGTTTCGCTTAGAAGCCAATCACCTTTGAGCTCTACAAAACGAGCCAATGGCATGAAAATGCCATGGGTCTGCGGAATTTGCATGCCGCAACCCTGCCCCACGGCGTGGGTATAAAGGGCGTTGCGTGGCAATCTCGCATTATGTTTCTGCTTCAGAGCCGAGTTTACTGCCTGAGCGCTTTTCTCTTCAAGACGAGTTTCTCTCCAGAGTGTTGGTGTTACGGCACGTTCCAGCGAGTTCCGCATTTCCTGTCTGATCTGTGCAGTGATCGAGCACAGCGTGCGCGTTCTCCCTGGGTGCTTCGGCATTCTGCAGAGTTTTCACTCCTCTCTAAAAGAGCTGCACGCGGCACGTCTTTTTAAAGATGGCTCGCCCGTGCTCCGTTTCTGGGTGCGGTCGACTGGTACCTCCGTTCGATGGTCATGATCGCTGTTTGGTGTGCTTGGGCCTCGTGCACGCTGAACGCGCGTTCATGGATGAGTCATGTTCTCATTGCGGGAACATGGCCATCTCAGTGTTGCGATCGAGACTCCATGATCTCCGTAGTGGGGAGAGAGTCCCCTCTACCACACCCCAATCTACTTCCTCCACTGGAGGGGGTACTTTGGCTGGTGGTCAGGGTGATCTGAGGCTTACGGTGTGGAACAACCCGACGAATCCTCCTCGGGCCACACCCCCCTCCTGCACACTGCAACACCGTGGTGTTGCCTGATGAGGGCGCCGGGGCTTCCCGTTCGGGGCCCTGCGTTTCATTTGGCACACCCGCGGAGGATGCTATGTCGATCGCCGCATCACAAGGTGGGCTGGATTCCTCCGGAGATGACGGTTCGGCTGTGTTGCCTCCTTCGGGAGTTCCAGCATTGTCCGAGTCCGATCCGGAACTCACAGCCATGCTTGCCCGGGCGGCCGAGACGATTGGGCTTGTGTGGAACCCTCCGCCATGTCCCGAGCATCCCGGCTAGATGATTGGTATCTGGGGGCGGCCCGTGCCGAAGGCGCCCGTCAGCCCCCAGTGCCTTTCTTCCCGGAAGTCTCCCTTGACTTTTCGCGATCGCTCGGCAACCACTTCCGCCTTCACTGCCCTCGATGGCGGCGCGGTGAAAGGGTACACTGGGGTTCCCCCTGTTGAGCGCTCTGTTACGATGCAACTGTGTCCACAGAGTGCTGCGACATGGTGCGGTGACCCAAAGCACCCGTCCAAAGCCTGTAGATTCACGTCCACGTTGAAGGCGAAGACCTACAGAGCTGCGGGCCAGGCCACGTCCGCCCTGCATGCCATGGCCACCCTACAGGTCTATCAGGCCAAGGTGCTCAGGGACATGCACGAGGGCAATGCTGACCCTGCATTAATGCAAGAGTTGTGGACGGCCCCCGACCTCGCTCTACGGGCAACGAAGGTGACCGCTCGCTCTCTCGGTCAGGTGATGTCCACTTCGGTGGTCCAGGAGCGACATCTATGGCTCAACCTGGTTGATGTGGGAGAATCTGAGCGAACACGTTTCCTCAATTCTCCCATTTCCCAGGCTGGGCTATTCGGCGGGGCGGTCCAGGACTTCGCCCAACAGTTCTCGACCGCTCAGAAGCAGACTGAGGCAATTAAACACATTCTGCCCCGGCGGCCAGCTGCTGCCTCCACCCAGCCACCGGCCCAGAAGCCTCAGCCTGCTCCCCGCCGAGGCCGCCCCCCAGCGACTCCCACCCCTCCTGCCCGGCCCCAGCAGCAGCCTTCACCCGGGCCGAGGCGTGGAGGACGTCGCACAAAGGCGGCCCCGCCCGTCCCAGCCCCCCAGCCTGCCAAACGGCAGTCTAAGCGGCGGTCCTGAGACGGGCGGCTCGGAGGTGACCTCGGTTCTTTCCCAGGAGATGGTAGCAGGACCACTCCTTCCCCCGGTGGAGGGCCGGGGGAGAATCTTTTGTTTTCCCAAGGAAGAACTGACTTTCTCACCTCCGAGCCTCAAGAGGGCGCGGCTGGCAGTGCGCGGCGCCCCATGGCCTCGCCGCTCTCGGCCCCCTCTGTCGCCAGCCCCCTGGCAGACGAGACCCCCGTGGAACGCTGGTCCTTCCCTGGTCTCCTCTGTCAGGGCGCGGAATTCGACCCCGCCCACACCCCGGGACGCTCCCATGCCTCCCTTGTCTGGGCCGGTCATTCCGCCTCGCTGCCCCATCGGGGGTACGCCGGTGGTTCGCATGACCCCACTGGTTCAGTTCTTGGGAGCCTGGCTTTAGGTGAGAAAAATACAGTTCCGCTGTACCGCTGGAACTGGCCGGGCGCTCATGCCTCGGCTCTTCAGCAGGTAAACATAATGCGAGATTGCCACGCAACGCCCTTTATACCCACGCCGTGGGGCGGGGTTGCGGCATGCAAATTCCGCAGACCCATGGCATTTTCATGCCATTGGCTCGTTTTGTAGAGCTCAAAGGCGATTGGCTTCTAAGCGAAACCCCCATTCCGTCTGTAACTGGCGTAACGTCTCCGTTCCCTTCCTTCAGGGAACGAGGGTTACATACGTAACCGAGACATTTTCTACATTAGACACATCACTCAAAACTAGCAGTACTAGCGTTTCATTTAGAAAACACCGCCATTTAAATTCCACAGTCTTTTTCCATCGTGTGAATCTTAAGTAAAAATATGTGATTTTTAATAGTGAAATGGTTGTTTAAATCTTAATGGTACATTGCTATAGTAAAACAGATCGCTGCCATGATTACAAATGTGAAACTTTGCTAACTAATGTAGCCATTAATTAACAATATTTGTATTGATGGATTTGTGATGGTATAACTGATAATTTTTCAATAATCAGCAATAATCAGTCTTTTACTGATTATAGGTTATTGGTTAATTGAAAATCAAAACTCAATGTTTTCAGAAAGAAATACATTATTTTTTACCCCTCTTGCATTTCTGTTTATAGTATAAATACCTAATTTGATCAAAAACTCAGTGTTTTGAGGAACAAAAAAAATCTCACCCATGCCTTTCTGTTTATTTTTGTAAATATATACTGAATATACATACGTCGTCACCTTTATTTCTGTAGCATTTATACAATACAAATAGTTTAACATATTCAAATTCTGCTGTAATGCAGCTCTAACATAAGTCAGTTCAGTGTTATTGATTCAGTTCAGCTCAATAACTGTAAAGTACATTAATTGTACAACAATTGTGCATGCATACATGTACACTGCACACTGAACAAGCAAAAGACACAATAGAGTAATGTTGTACATTTTCTCACATCCGTGTGAAGTTTATTGTGACTAATCATTTGAGGATTATGTGTAGTTACTATACGAAAACACAATTTTTAGAAGAGTTTTGAATGAAGCGTTTGCTTTTGCAAGACATGTTGACTAAACTTTTGTTTTATTCTTTTATTTATTTAAAATGGCTTGGATCAGGGGTGATCCGTAATGTACACAAGTTGTTTCTACACATGAAAACTCTTTTGGATGTGTGTGATAATTATCACTTTAGAACATATTTTAAAATCAAAAGATTTACCTCAGGTGTTGAACAACCACAGGGAATGCTCATGAAAACTAATGTCTGTGTATTTTTCTCACCTAAAACACAACATTTATTCATACCAAACAAGTACTGTTTTACACATGTTGACTATTTGATTAAGAAATGAAGTGATAGTCTTTCTATTTGATAGTTTTTGACTAAATTGATATTTTTAGTGTAACGTTCCATCTGTACACGATGTGGAATCACAAAAACAACTCCAATAAAAAAGTAAACTTGATAAATAGTTATTTTAAGTGAGAGGTGAGTTGATTCAAGTCGTTTTATTTTCCCACCGCTTTCCTGCCTTTAGGTTTGATCCATGAAACAGGCCTGAAGAAGAAACTTTTAATTTTGTACAACTTTAAATATATGTTCAGCTTAAATATTAGCATCGGTTCATTTCAGTTGTTACCAAATGCTAGTGAAGAGATCTGAATCTACAGAATGTCACAGTCACATTAGAGTCTGGATTCTAGTTTATAGCAAACAATGTTTGTTATTACCAGTGATCGTGTTCCTGGCATCGGCACACCGCTGTGAGTATACATATAAACCATCAAGTTTTTGACTATGAAACCAGACCAAGAAAATTAGCATTTAGTTGTAGCTGTATTGGGGTGTTTTGTGTGTGTGTTTTTTTTTCTTACACTTGGTCCAGAAAAACCCGCTATGTTTCCTAGAATCTGCTGTCATGTTAGTGAACTCTAGGTGTTCTCTGTGTCTCTTTGTTCACGTGTTCCCTGTACATTTGTTTGCTTTAATAAAATGGTGACTTATGCTACAGACTTAATAATGGTTTATTCAAATTGTAGAATATTGTCTGTATATTTTTGAAAAACCATTACAATCATTATTGATGTGTTAATATGTACATTGCGTTTTTAATTTTACTCGTGACAATTTAATATGACAATGTCAATAAAAGTATTTAACTGGACATCTTTGGTAATAGTTAACTTAAAGTCTGCACAATAAGAAATTCCATCCTATCTGCTTTTTTGTTTTTGTTTGTCCAGTTATGATTTGTATATCATAACTGGATTGAGTTAAAATGATAAACTTCTCTCTGGGGACATATAGGACTTTTACATGCGGCTACTCTGCCTCTACTTCTGCATCAACAGCAGCAGCTCAAACGTATTGAAAAAATATATAAAGACTGAAACTGATAAGCATTTTAAGTAGTAGATCTCTGAGATATTTTATCTTATTTATATTAAATATTTTAACATCTATGTTTGAAATCATTGAAGATGATTATTTTATTATTATTATTATTTACCTCCTAAAGAATCAGGGTTGCAAGCTGTGTAATACTGTTTGTAACTAGCTCAGACATGCTCATAAAATAATAACAAGTGATTGAACCTTTTATTTTTCAAGAAACTGTTTCTGGACCTTGATGGACTTAAGCTCTCTCCTAAAGTACGTTCTTTGAAAAACAAGCTGCTTTCTTGACATTTTTTTTGTACTGTGGATGTTCATTTATCATTTGACTTTTTTTTTTTTTGCGACTGGAGAACTCTGCCCTTGACAAAACCTGTGCCCTGTGACATCCAAAATGTTCATTGTGTGCAACCTTTACGTTTACATTTGTATTAGTTGCATGCACATCTCTTATATTGTATTAAAACAACAGAGGTGATAATGAGGGTTGCCATCATTTGATAACTGTTTTGAAAAAGATATTTTTACATTTACAAATTTCAGAATTTGTATTTCAGGTTTTTGTTAGTTTAAAAGGCTTTTCAAATGTATTGATATTGAGATTACACTATTTATGCATAGAACTGTTCATTTTAGAGTTCTAATATGTGTTTAATATGTCACTGAATGTGGATGTTTATCATTGCTCAAGCTGTTTAAACCTTTAAAGTAATTATAAGCATTATAGGTTTCTGTAAGTGCTTGCTATTTCTTCTTAATAAATGAGGCTTAACTGCACACTTTCTGAAGGGGCATAGACCAAACAGATTAAACATTACAGATTTTCAAATAACAAATTAATTAAAATTAATCAAACTGCACATTGTCACAGTATTATTTTGTCATATTATAAGAGTAACATTTATTTCAATTTAAAATAATTACCAGCACGGCATAAAACAAGTCAAACGTATTTAAAAGAGCAAATGATTTTACTTAATTATATTAATTACATCAGATTCGTAAGTAAAAATTACTCAATATAATTTAACAGGCCAAGATATATATATTAATTTCCATGTGTGTAAAATTTACTTTAAAAATATTTGTGCAAAAACTTGCCAAATAAAATTTTTGTAAATTCTACTTATTGTTTTTCTCAATGTATTGATTTGTATTTAAACTGATTTCTAGCGTATTTAGGCTACTTGAACTTCTTAGGTAATATCTATGGTTTGACCCATTTGATCAGTGGCGGCCAAAATCCAAATTTGAATGGACTGTGAAAGCTCTACGAGTCTGACGTGCGATGCCCGCTGACTGACATGCATGCACATCGCACGCACAGAGAAATATTGCAAGTTACTGCATAATAAATTTTGAACAAGCAGAATAATACAGCATCACGATACACGTCTTTTAATTATTATAGTATTTTGAAGGACAAAAACATGAACTTTAACTATTGGCTTTACATCATCAAGTCAGCTGTCACTTTACTTTGCACGAGGCCCTGGTGAGGCGCAAGGCCCTGTGCGGTCGCACACTTGGCACAGCCCTTGCGACAGTACTGTGTATACGCATGTCTTATGCAACTTTAGAGACGTCCCTAAATGTGCGACTATCGTCCAATGTCATTGTCCAGCCAACTTTATGCCAGCATATCACTGGGTAACGCTTATCGTGAAACTTTGTGCGTTATGTTCATATTCTGAGTCCACCTGCTTGCCTGTAGCCTATATAGTATAGCCTACATCCCCAATAAGGTGCGAGTTTGGTCTTTTATATCACTGTATTAAGCTACGTTAAGCATCCCAACGGCAGGGGAGTCCTGGAGTATGACGTATTGAGGGAACCCCCAGTAGCCTACTGCAGCACAGCGCTGCGATATAAAGTTAAGGAAACTAAACAACTGAGAGCCTGGTTTCTCCCAAGGTTTATTTTTCTCCATTATGCCACCTGATGGAGTTTTGGTTCCTTGCCACTGTCGCCTTTGGTTTGGCTTGATCAGTTGGGGACACTAAATTTTCAACTAACTATCCAAATAAATTTAATTACTAAACTAAATTAACTATATCAACTAAATTACTGATCTGCCCATATTGTCGCTATATGACAATTGAAATGAGCTAGATGACTGACCAGTTTTCTCCAGAGCGGCTGTACAGCCGAATCAAATTCTGTTGCATTATTTTCCTGTTTAACACTGTGAAGCTGCTTTGAAACAATCGGCATTGTAAAAAGTGCTATATAAATAAAGTTGACTTGACTTGACTTGAGAGAAATATATGTCTACCTCAGATTAATGTTTGGTCTAGGGACCGTCTCTAAAGTTACATATGACATGTGTATACACAATTCTAACTTCACTAGCATTTGAAGAGAATGACTTACAGTCATATAACCAACTGTAAAGTGTTCATGTAGGTGTCAGGCATGATGCAACTTTAGAGACGGTCCCTAAATGTGTGACTGTCGTCCAATGTCATTGTCCAGCCAGCATATCACTGGGTAACGCTTAGCCTATATAGTGCCTATATGCTGATCGATTGCTCCTGTCTGCCTCCTGTCTGCCCTGCTGCTGTGTTTGCGTCTGCTTTGCTTGCTTTGAATCTCTATTTGATATCATCTGTTGTTTAAACTGTTAAATATAACTTTCTCATCACCATATATTGTCTAATATTGCCTTTTGGCCTGTCTAATATTGCCTTTTGGCATCACATTAAATCTGACATAGCTAGCTTTTAATCTAAATCACTATCACGTGTTAGCATTTCGCTAGCCTGTTAGCCTGCCATCTGTGCATCCGGGTCTCCTGTCTCCTGTTTTCTGAGTCTATCAAACAACTGTGGTGAGTTGGATTAGTCAACAGAGTCCATTAAACAACTGTGGTGAGTTGGATTAGTCAACAAACACGGTAAGCCATGTCATCTTCTCCTGTTATTGTCACTTGCACTGCCTGTTACATGTTCAGTATTATCTTCTCTGTCTGCGAACAGGGCTTCACATGTGATAAACGCAGGGAGATAGTCAGGCTGACGGAGAAGATTTCAGAATTAGAGACATTTGTAATTGATGTCCATCAAATAAAAAACAGATATAATAAAAAAATTGCTTATTGTTAATGATATGATTACAGATCATAATCTAGATGTCAAGTCATGTCACCTTTATGTATAGAGCGCTTTTTACAATGCCGATTGTTTTAAAGCAGCTTTACGGTGTTAAACAGGAAAATAATGCAACAGAATTTGATTCGGCTGTACAGCCGCTCTGGAGAAAACAGTGATCTCATCCAGCTCATTTCAATTATCATATAGTGCCAATGCGGGCAGATCAGCAAGGAACCAAAACTCCTTCAGTGGCCAGAATGGAGAAAAAAACCTTGGGAGAAACCGTCTCGGGTTACGACTGTAACCCTTGTTTCCCGAAAAGGGAACGAGACACTGCGTCGTGGTGACGACACTTTGGGAACGCCCTCAGCATAGCGCGTCTGAAGCATGAATGAAATCTATTCCAATCCTGATTGGTGCTGTGTCATGACGTAGTAGATGACGGCATACCATTAGCTTTTGCGATTAAGCAAGCGCTCTGCCTGTGATAGGTGTGGCAACGAGACGCAGTGTCTCGTTCCCTTCTCGGGGGAACAAGGGTTACAGTCGTAACCCAAGGCGTTCCCCTTAGAGGGTTCCCCTGCGTCATGGTGACGACACTTTGGGAACGATATACCCACTATGCCACCCTAGTGTGAAGCTGGAAGCCCAGGCACACTTAGGACGCGAGCACTCTGGTGCCAGGCGTCACAGGGAGTTGCAGACTGTAGAATCTTATGAAGGTTTGCGGGGTGGCCCACCCGGCCGCCTCGCAGATCTCCTAAAGTGAGACTCCAGAAAGGAGGGCCACCGAGGAGGCCATACCCCTGGTGGAATGAGCCCTCACGTCCATAGGTGAAGGCAAATTGCACACCTGATTAGCCGTGGCTATTGCCTGGACAATCCAATTACTGATTGTCTGTTTTGATGCAGGCAGCCCTTTCTTGGGTGAGCCAAAGCACACCAACAACTGGTCTGACTTCCTCCACTGTGAAGACTTTTCCAGGTAAACTCTTAAAGCTCTGACCGGGCAGAGCAGGTGAAGTCTCCCCTCTTCCGCCGTCACGTGAGGTGGAGGATGGAAAGCCTGAAGAACCACTGACCGTGCCACATTAGATGGCACCTTGGGCACATAGCCTGGTCTTGGATGTAAGATGGCCTTCACTCCGCCAGGGGCAAACTCCAGGCAAGTCGGCGTAATCGCCAAGGCCTGGAGATCCCCCACTCTCCTCAGAGAAGTGACTGGAAGGAGAAAGGCCACCTTAAGGGACAGGTTCTTTGCCTCAGCCGCCTCCAGTGGCTCAAAGGGGGCCTCAGCCAGCCCTTCAAGTACCACCGCCAGGTCCCAGGTTGGAACGAGTCGCAGGCCTCTTCCTCCGAGCCCCACGAGGGAACGAAGGCATCTGCACGTTACCCTGATCATACGGAACAAATTTCCCCGATCATACGGAACGGATTTCCCCTTGGGGAAAACCCCTTGGCTCTCAGCCACCACTGTAGGGGTCTCATGTGTAGCAGGCCAAAAGGTATTACGTTGGACGCTGCTGCCATGAGCCCCAGCAGTCTCTGGAACTGCTTCACAGTGAGGCTCCGGCCTAGTTTCACTTTTTGAGAACATCGCCCGTATGGACTCTACGCGCGGGAGACATTTGTGCCTGCATTGTCATCAAGTCCCATACAACTCCCAGGAATGTTGTCCTCTGGGAAGGCGTCAACACACTCTTCTTTGTGACACACTCTTCCCCAAGCACCTGATATGGGCCAGAACGACATCTTGATGCTGAACTGCCATCTCGCGTGACTCGGCCAATATGAGCCAATCGTCGATATAATTGAGTACACAGATGCCCTGGAGTCTCAGCGGAGCCAGCACTGCATCCATGCACTTGGTGAAGGTGTGAGGGGAAAGAGCTAGGCCGAAGGGAAGAACCCGATATTGGAACGCTTCGCCCCCGAAAGCGAACCTCAGGAACTTCCTGTGACATGGAAGGATGGAAATATGGAAGTATGCGTCCTTAAGATCTATCGTGACGAACCAGTCCTTGAACTGGATCTGACTCACGATGGCTGGAATTGTGAGCATCTTGAACCTGAATCTCCTCAGAGAATGATTCAAGTGCCTGAGATCTATTATTGGACGCAACCCCCCATCCTTCTTGGGAACTATGAAATACCGGCTGTAGAACCCGGACTCCCTGTCTGGCAGAGGAACACATTCTATGGCCTCTTTGACCAACAGGGATTGTACTTCCTGTTTCATAACCCGAACCTGTTCTGGGCCGACCACAGTCCAAACCACCCCATTGAACTTTGGGGGAGGGGAGCTGAACTGCAGTCTGTAACCCAGCTCTACAGTACGCAGGGCCCATGCAGATATATTCGGAAGGCGTGACCATGCGCCGAGATAATCTGCTAAGGGAACCAGCCTCTCGAGGCTGGCCTCGGGAACCAACTGAGCCTCGTTCCCGACTCCCTGAAGTGGCTGACCGGCAGGGAGCAGTCAAGAACGATGGACACGCTTCCCCAAGGAGTCAGGTTGGCGAGGGAGATATTGCTGGAAAGCCGTCGACTGCTTTTTCACCTACTGAAACCTCTCGACGATGGTGTTTACTGCGCCACCGAAAAGGCCAGAAGGTGAAATCGGGGAATCAAGGAGAAAGTGTTTTGTCTCTCTCCTTCATCCCCGACAGATTCAACCAGAGATGTCTCTCCACACATACCAGACCAGCCATGGAGCGGCCAATGGTGCGGGCCGTCTCCTAGGTAATGCTGAGAGACAAGTCGGCGGCTTTTCTCAGCTCAGTGATACCCTCCAGAGAGGGACCCTCACCCTCATCAAGCTCCTTGAGGAGGTTCGGCCTGGTAGGCCTGCAACACTGCCATTGTGTGCAGGTACCAGCCTGCCCAGCCGCCATATAAGCCCTGCCCACCAGCGAAGATGTATCTAGGCATGGCTTGGTGGGCATATCCACATTCAGCCGCCCTCAACACATTAGAGAAATCGAGCACTGGGGGATTGGAAAGCCTGGCTGAATATGGTTTTTCCCACGACTTGCACAACTCATTGTGCAAGTCTGGGAAAAATGGAAGACCCCGGCGTGGAGGCTGAGCCGGGTGCCTGAAAAAGCGTTCGTCCAGCTTACTTGGCGGCTGAACTACTTGCTCTTCCTGTGGCCAATTGATTTTAAGTTTGGCCACGGCGCGGGTCAGAACCTACACCAGCTCCTCCTGAGCGGGTGAGTGGAGTGGCGATTCTAGCTCCACAGCACCCGCCTCGATGCTCAGCACATCTGACTCCTCAGAGCCAGATAGCTGAAGCATCGGGTCCTCCACCCCGCGGGAAGAAGCCGCTTTGTGGGCTTCCAGACGGGGTAGGGAAAACATCTGCACCTTCTGACGAGGATTGGGAAGATACCTCAGCAGTCCCAAGCCCCGCTGTCAGGTCCATTTGTGAGCCACATGATCTTCGACGTCGCACTGGTTCCTGCGGGGTGCTAGAAGGCTGAATCCGCCTCGCCCTTAACAGATTCCCTCTTGGGATCTCTCAGTGTTCTTATTTGCACTGCAGAGAGTACCCTTTGAGCGATTGCACATTGCACATAAATACCTCTCTTTGAAGGTGGCGCTCCTCACGGCTCTAGCCTCGGTTAAGAGGGTCGAGGACCTGCAGGCATTTTCAGTTGACGAAGCATGCCTGGATTTCGGGCCGGCTAACTCTCACGTTATCTTGAGACCCCGGCCTGGATACGTGCCCACGATTCCCACCACTCCTTTTAGGGATCAGGTGGTGAACTTGCAAGCACTGCTCTGCATTTACGTAGACAGAACTCGGTGCTTCAGGACCTCAGACCAGCTCTTTGTCTGTTACAGAGGGCAGCAGAAGCGAAAGACTCTCTCCAAGCAGAGGCTGTCTCACTGGTTAGTGGATGCTATAGTCTTGGCTTATCAGGGTCAAGGCCTGCCATGCCCCCTAGGGCAAAGCGCATGGCGCCTCGCTGACAGACATCTGTAGAGCTGCAGGCTGTAACATGTTATAAAGTAAAATATCTAGCTTCCGGCAGACTGTCATCCGTATTCAACTTACGATAAAAGAGTAACTGCCGCGACAATGACGTCGGACGTAGCGTAAGCGTTTTGAACTGCGAGAGATGTTACACTTTCTTCGTAAGTTAGGCGGTCTGCCGGAAGCTAGATATTTTACTTTATAAAGTTTCAAATATGGATATTTTTCTTACACAAACCCATCGATTCGCTTCAAAAGGCCTTTATTAACCCCTTGGACTTTTTTGGGCTTAAAATTTTAGGCTGCCATTTACTGCTATTATAATGCTTGGATTAGCCAGGACATTTTTTAATATAACTCTGATTGTATTCATCTGAAAGAAGAATGTCATATACACCTAGGATGGCTTGAGAGTGAGTAAATTATATGGAAGTAAAATAATGGTAAATGTTTTTGAAACAAAAACGCTTGTTGAATTGCACTACTCTGCAGACATTTCAGGGATGCATTGGTCATGTCTAGGTGCAGGTCCACCATCTGATCTGGATACGGCCCGGATCCGACTGACTGCAGTAAACCTCGGGATAAACAGAGAGACTAATATTAGCGTAGATGCCATTCTTCTTATGATATAACGAGTACATCAGGTGTTATGGGAAGTGTTCCTGGTTCTGGCTGACCTAGTTAATGCAGCCTAAAACAAACTGTAACAAAGTTCGTTTGTTCCAGGAAGAAGGAGGCGGGAAACCGGCGAACATTTAAAACTTTAATCAAATAAATAAACAAAATGAAAGTCGCCGCGGCAGCCCCTCACGGACGACTGCCGCGCACACACACAAAATAAAACGTAAACAAAAACACAACATAAGTCCAGGCCTGGTCCTCTCTCGTCTTGCACTGTCGTCGCTCCTCCTTTTATGCTCCCGTCACTCCTCCGTGAGACGAGACCGGTGTGGCGCGCAGCTGGAGCTCATTATCGCTCGTCACCGGCCCGCTCTCACGGTCCCTCGCCTCACTGCTCGCCACATACCCCCAACGCCCTTCGCAGGCCGGGGGGCACTCCCGAGACTGCGCTCTACTCCCCCCCCCCTCCTCCGAGGGGGCCGATCACGGCGGCCGCGGTACCTGGGGGTAAGGACAGAGAGGCGAGAGAAACGGAGCCAGGAGCATGAGGAGCGACAAAACGAGAGAGGGGAGAGAGGAGAAATGAAAAGAAAAGGGGAAAAAAAAAGAAAAAAAAAAATTGTGGTCCGGTTCCCCGACACACTGCCGCTCGGTCCTCAGCCAGCCGAGAGGCTCTTCCTCGCGGTGCCATGCGATGGCACTGGACGCTCGGTGGACGGCTCGATCCTCCTCCGCCTCCTGGCGGCCGGCGGTGGCTCCTCCTATTGAGGGCAGCCGGCAGCGAGCCACGCGCTCCCTGCTCCTCCCCATCATGGCGGATGGCAGCAGGCTTCGGCCCACGGCGAACGCCAATGACTCCTCCGCTCCCTCTCAGACGGCAGCCACCCCACCTCGACCCAGGAGCGCGGCAGCGAGCTCTCCGTCCCACCGGATCTTCACTCGCTCCAGCACCACCGCCTCGGGCAGCCCCTCGCGGTCTTCACTCATCCGCGCTGCCCGACCTCCTCAGCACCGCGATCCCCCTCAGCAGCGAGGGCTCTTCGACAGCATGTCCCTCCTTCCTCCCGGGTTTCGGCACCAATGTAACAACGTTAGTGTGTTCCGGGAAGAAGGAGGCGGGAAACCGGCGAACATTTAAAACTTTAATCAAATAAATAAACAAAATGAAAGTCGCCGCGGCAGCCCCTCACGGACGACTGCCGCGCACACACACAAAATAAAACGTAAACAAAAACACAACATAAGTCCAGGCCTGGTCCTCTCTCGTCTTGCACTGTCGTCGCTCCTCCTTTTATGCTCCCGTCACTCCTCCGTGAGACGAGACCGGTGTGGCGCGCAGCTGGAGCTCATTATCGCTCGTCACCGGCCCGCTCTCACGGTCCCTCGCCTCACTGCTCGCCACACAAACATTTAACTGATTTGAATAATATAAATTGATAATGTTCTATGTGTATGCCATAGTAAAGAGAGGTGTTTTTAGTCTAGATTTAAACTGACAGAGTGTGTCTGCTTCCCGAACAATGCTATGAAGACTGTTCCAGAGTTTAGGTGCTAAATAGGAAAAGGATCGACAGCCTGCAGTTGATTTTGATATTCTAGGTATTATCAACTGGCCAGAATTTTGAGACCGCAATAGATGTGATGGAGTATAATGCATTAAGAGCTCACGCAAGTACTGGGGAGATAGCAAGATTTTTAAATTTATACGATGCTTAATAGCGAGCCAGTGCAGTATTGACTGGGAACTGGGCTAATATGGTCCTACTTCCTGGTTCTACTAAGAACTCGAGCTGCTGCATTTTGGACCAGCTGCAATGTATTTATTAAGCGAACAGGGCAATCACCCAGTAGAGCATTACAATAATCTAGCCTTGAGGTCATGAACGCATGAACTAACTGTTCAGCATTTGAAAGCATGTGCCATAATTTAGATATATTTTTAAGATGGTAGAATGCAGTTTTACAGATGCTAAAAACGTGGTTTTCAAATGAAAGATTGGTATCAAAGAGCACACCCAGGTTCCTAACTGACAACGAGGACTTGACAGAGCAGTCATCAAGTGTTAGACAGTATTCTAGGTTACTATGTGCAGAGGGTTTTTGTCTAATAATTAAAAATTCATTTTTTTCTGAATTAAGTTGCAGGAAATTAATAGTCATCCAATTTTTTATATCAGTTATGCATTCCTTTAATCTTGTGAATTGGTAAGTTTCGTCAGGGCGTGAGAAAATATAGAGCTGAGTATCGTCAGCATAACAATGAAAACTAATGGCATGCTTCCTAATGATAGCTCCCAGTGGTAGCATGTACAGGGTGAAAAGCAACGGTCCTAGCACTGAGCCCTGCGGTACTTGTGATCAGTGTGACATCTCTTCATTTACTGCTACAAACTGATAACGGTCAGATAAGTATGATTTAAACCATGCCAATGCAATTCCACTAATGGCAACATAATTTTCGAGTCTATTTAGAAGAACGTTGTGGTTGATAGTATCGAATGCAATGCTAAGATTGAGTAACATTAATAGCGAGATACAACCACGATCGGATGATAAGAGTAAATAATTTGTAACTCTAATGAGAGCAGTCTCAGTACTATGATACGGTCTAAATCCTGACTGGAAATCCTCACAGATACCATTTTTTTCTAAAAAGGAACGTAGTTGTGAAGACACTGCCTTTTCTAGCATTTTTGACAGAAAGGGTAGATTTGAGATTGGCCTGTAATTGACTAATTCTGTAAGTTGCTGTTTGTTAATAAGTGGTTTAAAATAGCTAACTTAAAAGTTTTCGGTACGTATCCTAATGTCAAAGATGAATTATTGATATTAAGGAGAGGATCTTTGACCTCTGGAAGCATCTCTTTTAGCAGCTTAGTCGATGTAGGGTCGAGCAAACATGTTGTTGATTTAGATGATTTAACGAGTTTAGCAAATTTTTCTTCTCCTATAGCAGTAAATGAGTGGAATTTTTTCTCAGTGACACTACAATGCACTGTCTGATGCAATACTGTAGTAGATGGTTGCATAGTTATAATTTTCTTCCTAATATTATCAATCTTGTACATAAAGAAGTTCATAAAGTCATAAGCAGATCTAGCCATTTTTAAGGCCTTTCTGTACGAAAAATTTCTTCTAGCTGTGCTCCATTTTTCTGGCTGCTGCTTTAAGGGCCCGGGTGTGCTCGTTGTACCACGACATTGGACTATTTTCTTTAATCTTCTTTAAGCGCAGAGAAGCAACTGTATCTAAAGTGCTGGAAAAGAGAGAGTTGATAGTTTCTGTTGCAACATCGAGTTCCTCTATGCTATCTGGGATGCTGAGGAGATGAAACTGATGAGGAAGTTTATTTACAAAGCAATCTTAGTCCTGCCATATTTGAAACAACGGGTGTAGGTATACACGATACTGAGATATCATCGCTCTGCTGCAGAATTTAAACGGTATCAACATTTATTGCATGTGACAGTATTATTGTATTATTGTAAAGTATGATTACGGCGATGAGTGGGTCCTGTCACGTGTTGCCTAACTCCAATACAGTTTAGAATGTCTCTAAAGGCCAATCCCAATGCGTATTTTCATTGTCTACATGGATATTGAAATCACCAACAATTAGGACTCTAATCTGTAGCCATTACTAATTCTGATAGAAAATCAGCAAATTCTTTGGTAAAGTCTGTATGGTGCCCTGGTGGCCTGTATACAGTAGCCAGCACAAATGTCAAACGGGATTTATCAATTACACTACATAAAGTTACATAAAGCACCAAAACTTCAAAGGAATTATATTTGAGACTAGACTTCTGAGTAATACTGAAGATATTATTATAAATTACAGCAACACCTCCCCCCTTTACCTTTCAGAAGCGGCTCGTGTTTATAACAGGGCTCAGTGCTCAGTTTGTAGCAGTAAATGAAGAGATGTTACACCGATCACAAGTTCAGTATGGAGTACCGCAAGGCTCACTGCTAGGACCGTTGCTTTTCACCCTGTACATGCTTCCACTGGGAGCTATCATTAGGAAGCATGGCACTACAATGCACTGTCTGATGCGATACTGTAGTAGATGGTTGCATAGTTATAATTTTACACTGACTAAGCTGCTAAAAGAGATGCTTCCAGAGGTCAAAGATCCTCTCCTTAATATCATTAATTCATCTTTGTCATTAGGATACGTACCGAAAACTTTTAAGTTAGCTATTATTAAACCACTTATTAACAAACCGCAACTTGATCCTACAGAATTAGTCAATTACAGGCCAATCTCAAATCTACCCTTTCTGTCAAAAATACTAGAAAAGGCACAACAGGATTTAGACTGTATCATAGTACTGAGACTGCTCTCATTAGAGTTACAAATTATTTACTCTTATCATCCGATCGTGATTGTATCTCGCTATTAATGTTACTCGATCTTAGCGCTGCATTCGATACCATTCGATCGATCAACCACAACATTCTTCTAAATAGACTCGAAAATTATGTTGGCATTAGTGGAATTGCATTGGCATGGTTTAAATCATACTTATCTGACCGTTATCAGTTTGTAGTAGTAAACGAAGAGATGTCACACTGATCACAAGTTCAGTATGGCGTACCGCAGGGCTCAGTGCTAGGACCGTTGCTTTTCACCCTGTACATGCTACCACTGGGAGCTATCATTAGGAAGCATGGCGTTAGTTTTCATTGTTATGCTGACGATACCCAGCTCTATATTTCCTCACGCCCTGACGAAACTTACCAATTCACAAGATTAAAGGAATGCATAACTGATATAAAAATTGGATGACTATTAATTTCCTGCAACTTAATTCAGAAAAAAATGAATTTTTAATTATTAGGCAAAAACCTTCTGCACATAGTAACCTAGAATACTGTCTAACACTTGATGACTGCTCTGTCAAGTCCTCGTTGTCAGTTAGGAACTTGGGTGTGCTCTTTGATACCAATCTTTCATTTGAAAACCACGTTTCTAGCATCTGTAAAACTGCACTCTACCATCTTAAAAATATATCTAAATTACGGCACATGCTTTCAATGCAAAATGCTGAACAGTTAGTTCATGCGTTCATGGCAACATTACAGGCTAGATTATTGTAATGCTCTACTGTAATGCCCTGCTCGATTAATAAATACATTGCAGCTGGTCCAAAACGCAGCAGCTCGAGTTCTTACTAGAACCAGGAAGTAGGACCATATTAGCCCGGTTCTGTCAACACTGCACTGGCTCCCTATTAAACATTGTATAAATTTTAAAATCTTGCTATCTCCACAGTACTTGAGCGAGCTCTTAATGCATTATACTCCATCACATCTATTGTGGTCTCAAAATTCTGGCCAGTTGATAATACCTAGAATATCAAAATCAACTGCAGGCGGTCGATCCTTTTCCTATTTAGCACCTAAACTCTGGAACAGTCTTCATAGCATTGTTCGGGAAGCAGACACACTCTGTCAGTTTAAATCTAGACTAAAAACACCTCTCTTTACTATGGCATACACATAGAACATTATCAATTTATATTATGCAAATCAGTTAAATGTTTGTTTTAGGCTGCATTAACGACATTGGACTATTTTCTTTAATCTTCTTTAAGCGCAGAGGAGCAACTGTATCTAAAGTGCTGGAAAAGAGAGAGTTGATAGTTTCTGTTGCAACATCGAGTTCCTCTATGCTATCTGGGATGCTGACTCTATGCTAACTAGGTCAGCCGGAACCGGCGTGACGACTCCAATATTTCAAATAATCTTTCAAATATCTTTCAATCTAATATGACTTCTGACCTGTAATGTTGCCAGAATCACAATCATACACTGTTTATTCGTTGGCCAGAGAAGAACTGAGCCTGGTTTCTCTCAAGGTTTTTTTCTCTATTCTGTCACCTGAAGGAGTTTTGGTTTCTTGCCACCATCGCCTTTGGCTTTTGGCTTGCTCAGTTGGGGACACTAAATTTTCAACTATATTACTGATCTGCCCGCATTGACACTATATGATCATTGAAATGAGCTGGATGACATCACCGTTTGCTCCAGAGCAGCTGTACAGCTGAATCTAATTCTGTTGCATTCTTTTCCTGTTTAACACTGTGAAGCTGCTTTGAAACAATCAGCATTGTAAAAAGTGCTATATAAATAAAGGTGCTTGATTGATTGATTGATTGATTGATCTGTACGTCAGCATCGGGGAATAACATTATAATCTCGTTCACAGTAGAGAAAGCTGCTTAAATGTACAAAAGTAACCGTGAAGACTTAAATGTAAACACAGCTTCTGTGTCTTAATCAGCTTTTCCATAGATATATACTGGCCCTGAAAATCATCACAAATACGTTTCGCTTGCTCCATTTCTGTAAATCCATTTAATGAATGAATGACTCTCTCTACACGTTGCTCTGGTCTTCGTCAATAGCCGCTTGCACCACCTGCTGATGAGGTCGACTAACAGCAGATGGAAATTATGCTCCGTAATCTACTGCTATTCCTGCTGTTCCCGGATGTGAACTGTTGAATTTTCTGTTGAATTTGAACCACTGAATTTGTGGAAGGGAATTTGTGAAGCGAAATAAAATAAAATAAAATAAAATTGCCTGTCGAATATTATAGGTTGTATTTTTAAACAGAATGAATATTTTGGAAGTGAAATCTGAGAGGTGAATGGATTATTGAATTTTTAATAATAAAATTATGTGTGTGAAATTTTTTGAATTGAAATATTCACATCTTAAATATTCAACCATGTTGAATTTCAGCCCATAAAAATGCAAGCCCTAAAAATACAATGCATTAAAATGCAAGCATGGTTATTGCAATGCATATTTTTTTTTGTGCAATTCAACAAGCTTTTTTGTTTCAAAAACATTTGCCATTATTTTACTTCCATATAATTTACTCACCCTCAAGCCATCCTAGGTGTATATGACATTCTTCTTTCAGATGAATACAATTATATTATATTAAAAAATGTCCTGGCTAATCCAAGCATTATAATAGCAGTAAATGGCAGCCCAAAAAAGTCCAAGGGGTTAATAAAGGCCTTCTGAAGCGAATCGATGGGTTTGTGTAAGAAAAATATCCATATTTGAAACTTTATAAAGTAAAATATCTAGCTTCCGGCAGACCGCCTAACTTATGAAGAAAGTGTAACACCTCTCGCAGTTCAAAACACTTACGCTACGTCCGACATCATCGTCTGTAAATAATCTTCCTCATCAGTTTCATCTCCTCAGCATCCCAGATAGCCTAGAGGAACTCGATGTTGCAACAGAAACTATTGACTCTCTCTTTTCCAGCAGAGTGACGAAAAGTCCACTTCAGAGCATAGGCGTGTCTCGTGGACAAGGCTCTAGCTGAAGTGATGGTAGCCAACACCTGAGGTGGTAGGGTACTCAAACCTTTCGCGTCTCGTCCAGAACCCACACGTGCAGGTTCCAGAGGTCGTGTGCCAAAGTGTGCCCCGTCTCTGAGAAAGGAAGTCCTTCCTCAGAGGGACTGACCAAGGAGAGGCTGTCGCGAGGAGCAGCAGTTCGGAGAACCAGGTCCGGTTGGGCCAATAAGGCACAACAAGAAGGACCTGCTCCTTGTCCTCCCTGATCTTGCACAGGACCTGTGTGAGAAGGCTCACTGGGAGAAACGCATACTTGCGGAGGCCCCGCGGCCAGCTGTGCGCTAGTGCATCTGTGCCGAGGGTCTCCTCGGTCAGGGAGTAAAACCAGCAGCAATGGGAAGTGTCTGGGGAGGCAAACAGATCTACCTGTCTGTCGCAGAACTGTTCCCAAAAGCTGAACCATCTGGGGATGGAGTCTCCATTCCCCGGAACATGGCCGTTGTTGTGAGAGCTCGTCGGCTGCACGATTCAGTTCGCCCGGGATGTGAATGGCACGGAGCGACCTCAGATGCTTCTGACTCCATAACAGGAGATGGCAGGCGAGTTGCGACATACAGCGGAAGCACAGCACAGATGGTTGATGTATGCTACTGTCACCATGTTGTCTGAACGTACCAGTATATGCTTGCCCTTCAGCAACGTCCGGAAATGGTGCAGGGCTAGACGTACAGCCAGCAACTCGAGGCAATGGACATGCTATAAGCGCTGGGGTCCTGACCAGGAGCCCACGGCAGCATGTCCATTGCACATGGCACCCCAGCCCGTGGTGGAGGCATCTGTTGACACAACAACATGCCTGGAAACTCGGTCTAAGGGCACTCCGGCCCGTAGAAAAGAGAGGTTTGACCACGGAGTAAAGGTTTGACGGCAAGCAGGAGTGACTGGCACCTGGAGCGTGCCCTGTTGCCATGCCCATCTCGGGACTTGATCGTGAAGCCAGTGCTGAAGCAGTCGCATATGAAGCAACCCGAGTGGTGTGACTGCTGCTGTGTATGCCATATGCCCCAGGAATCTCTGAAATAGTTTCAGTGGAACCGCCATCTTGCCCTTGAATTGACTCTGGCAATTCAGCAGTGACTGCGCACGCTCGTTTGTAAGCTGCGCGTACATGGCGACCGAGGCGATTTCCATACCGAGAAAAGTGATCCTCTGCATGGGGGAGAGTTTGCTCTTTTTCCAGTTGACCTGAAGGCCCATTCGGGAGAGGTGGCTGAGCACCAGGTCCCTGTGCTCGCATAACTGATCCCGAGAGTGAGCTAGAATCGACCAGTCAGAATGCGAAACCCGTGCTGCCAGAGAGGCACAAGGGCTGCCTCCGTAGCCTTCATAAAGACGCGGAGAGACAGGGACAACACGAATGGGAAAGTAGTTGTGCAGCTCTTTTAGAGAAATAAAGATCTCTCAGCAGTGCTGAAGCACCCAGGGGACTTGTTTTGTTAACACTCGAAGGTGATTGGGCTCTCAGGCGAGACTCCCATTCGTCAGTTCCTGACGTAACGTACTAGTGACTGACTGAAAGGGAACAGACATCACCTGAACTGAATAATACCATTACAGTTTAGTAGAAATAATTTTGACAGCGTTTTGTGATTTGGCCTCAATTATCGCCCCTCAAGAACAATTGCAGTGCTTTACAACTAAAGGACAGGAAGAGCTAAATAAACTTATCATCACAACATGTTTATTAGATCCAATACCCACTAAACTACTGAAAGAGTTGTTACCTGTAGCAGAAGAGTCTCTTCTCAATATTATTAATTTGTCTCTATCTCTAGGTCATGTTTCATGTTTCATGTATCTCTATACTAGTTTCACTTGATCTTAGTGCTGCGTTTGACACAATAGATCACAAAATACTCTTAGATCGATTACAAAATTACACTGTGATTCAGGGACAGGCATTAAGGTGGTTTAGATAGTACCTATCAGACCGTTACCATATTGTCTATTTAAACGGGGAAAAATCTAAAATATTGTCAGTAAATTATGGAGTGCCGCAAAGATCTGTGTTAGTCAAGTCACCTTAATTTATATAACGCTTTTTACAATAGAGATTGTTTCAAAGCAGCTTTACTGTGATAACAGGAAATTAATTCAACAAAGAATGTTTTGGCTGTACAGCAGCTCTAGAAAATAGTTATTGTCCACCTTAAGCAATTTTTTGATCGATTAATTTCCAAATTCAAAAACAAAAAAGAAAAATTTTAATGCGCCCTGGCCTTTCATTTACATGACAATGGTGTTTTGGTGGCCTGAGAATGCAAACATTGAAATAGGTTTCAAAGTGCAAGTTTTTTTTTTTTTGAAAACAAGTCTTGAAAACGATACTGTAAGCCTGGAAAAAACTAGCACATGTCGGACTGTCTGATTGAGAAATGATCACTCCCCGAGAAGACAAAAGACACTTTCTGGAAATTAATATCTGAACTGTCTCTTATGAAATTAGCATCACCATTCGAGAAGCAAGTCTCACCTCAGTATCATCCTAATCAACATCTTTCTCTATTGGCCCCCTCTCCCCCCACTTCTACTTTCTCTCATGCTGAGATCACCTAAAATTCACCCAAAATCTATATGGTTTAATGTGAACAAGTATCATACAGTTTTATATCATTTGAAATGTCTCAGTGTGACTGGTACAAAGGTCTCATTCTCACAGAAGTAAAGCAAAAGATAATAAAGCTTTTAAGAGTTTAGAGATATTTTGCTTAATGTGTGATAGGTGTGGCCAATTGGTCTTTACCTCCTGTCGTCAATACAGGTCTATAGGATTTGATTAATGCTAATTCCCATTGTGAACTCATGTTTACATTTGAAAGAGGTTTCTGTCTTGGTCTGTGTATTTAAGGAGATGTTGCAAGGGGCTTAGGGCGCGATTCTGTAACCAGATCAGCCCGTACTGCTATGCATTATGTATCCTATTTCCTTGAAGTCAGGTATACATTTCTTACTCTTTACCTCAGAGCATTTGATGTATGTATCGATTATCTTTTAATTGATTATGTAATTGGCATTATACATTACCTGACGAATAATAAATTGTTACATTGATTTAGTCGGACTTACTCTCTTAAATTATTGATTTTAGTGCATTATGATGAATCCTTTGTTACAGCAAATCTGCGACCATGGGTTAAGTACATACTAGATCTCGGATTGTATGGCGCATGGGGCATGTCTGGCGAGACTCTAGATTTCTGACTGACTGCTCGACTTTAACTAAGTTGTTATGCAGTCGCACTATAGGGGGCCAGATAAAATACTATTGAGATAATACGGCATTATTTTATGGTACTGGCCATAACCTCTGGTTACTGTTTCAACTTTAACTAAGTTGTTATATAGTCGATTGTAGGGGGCTACATGGGTACTTTTTAACAATAGTGAGCATGGGCAACATTGTTAAATCGCTTTACCCATAACCTCTGGTTAATGATCGGACTGGCGAGTTTGTTATCGTGGGCCCGCATAACGTCCAGTGCGAGGACCCTGTGCGACTCTTAGAACCTAATGAATGATTTCAATAATAGTGTAAGGCTGGGAAAACTAGCAAATGCCGGACTGTCTGATTGAGAAACGAGAACTCCCTGAGAAAATAAAAGAAATTAGCATCTGAACTCACTTTTTAATGCATTTAGCATCTCCATCCGAGACGACATCACACCAAGTTAATCATCGAAAGATTACCTTAATTTACATGTCTTTCCCTTCACTGCCTCTACCCCCATCTCTCTTCCAGAATTCACCCAAAATCTATATGGTTTAATGTGAGCAAGTACGATACAGTATTATACATGTTTGATATTATTTGAAATGTCTCAGTGCGACTGGTACAAAGGTCTCATCCCCACAAAAGTAAACTTAACTATAGGACTTGATTAATGTAAATTCCCATTGTTAACACGTTTACATTTGAAAGAGTTTTCTCTCTTGGTCTGGTATTTAAGGAGATGTTGCAAAGAGGTCAGCTGCGAAACTTTTATATAGGTCAGCCCGTAACGCTGAGTGTAATTTTCAGAAGTCAGGTATCCATATTTTATTTTTGTACTTCAGAGCATTTGATGTTATGTATGGACTATCTTTGAATTGATTATGTAATTGGCATGATACATTTACCTGACTAATAATAAATTGTTACATTGATTTATTCTGACTTACTCTGGAATCTCTAGTAGATTATGGGTATAATTTCAGCAAAGGGTTAAATAGAATAATTAAATGTGTAATTAAACTATTAAATATAAATGACCAAATAACCAATTGGCATTCTAACCTAAATTTGAGGTCATAATAAAATGGAGTCAGATAAAATAAATTGGAATTAAATTAATTTGCCCAGCTGAAAAGACAGAATGCACAAGAAACCTTCACCCACCAATCGGACGCCTATATTGGGACGATTGGGCGGCCTTACAATAGTAAAGAGTTAAACAGATTAATCAAATGTATAGTTAAATTGTTATACAAATGACCTAATAATCAATTGGCATTCTAACCTAAATTCGAGGTCATGATAAAATGGAGGCAGATAAAGGTAAATTGAAACTAAATTACTTTGCCCCGCTGAAAAGACCGAACCTCCCAATCGTAAGCCGTCATTGGGACGATTGGGCGGGCCTTACAATACCATTATCATTTCCGTGTGAACTTCAACGTGAATCTGTGAAAAACGGTGACGGCATGCACATGCGCATTACGCTTTTAGTCTATAGGTATGTGCGTTTGAATGCGTATGAGCGTGGGTGTGTAGTCTTTCTTTTCAAAGTGACTTTTCCAATTACTTGTTTGGCATGCATAATACAGTATTTTGGTTGTTTACGCGGATCCGCGTGAATGGGAATTTATAATGTTTTCATCTGTACAAAGGAAAAACTTTTGTTGTGTTGATGAGGCCTTTGCAGGAAATAGTCTAGTTGACACGGTCTCTGCTGACACTTAGGGCTGCGTTGTGGTTGTGTCTAGGCGCAGGTCATTCATCTGATCTGAATATGGCCTGGATCCAGGCTGACTGTGGTAAACCTTGGGATAAGCAGAACGATATAATATTAGCGTAGATGCCATTCTTCTTATGATATAACAAGTACATCAGGTGTTATGCGAATTGTTCCGGGTTCTGGTCGACCTAGTTTATGCAGCCTAACAATCCTTTTACATGATTTGAATAATATAAATTGATTGTGTTATGTGTGTGCCAGGTTAAAGAGATGTGTTTTTGTGTGTCTGTATCCCGGACAATGCTAGGAAGACTACCACCAGCAGTTGATTTTGGCCAAAATTTTTGAGATTGCAATAGACGTGAAGGACTATAATGTGTTAAGAGCTTGCTCAAGTACTGGGGAGTTAAACCATTTAGTGCTTTGTAAGTAGTTAGCAAGATATTAAAATTTATACAATGTTGAATAGGGAGCCAGTGCAGTGTTGACAGAGCCGGGCTAATATGGTCATACTTCCTGGTTTTAGTAAGAACTCTAGCGGTTGCGTTTTGGACCAACTGGAGTTCATTGTGTGCAGGACAACCACCCAGAAGAGCGGCACCACCCCAGGAGGGATAAATACCATCTCTTTTTAACAGGTCAGGTCTGCCCCAAAAACTGTTCCAATTGTCTATGAACCCTATATTATTCTGCGGACACCACTTAGACAGCCAGTCTGCTGGATGCTAAGTATCTCATCACTCCGGCAAACAGGAAGGGGGCCAGAGCATATTATAGTGTCTGACATCTTACTTACGAGTTCACACAGCTCTTTAATGTTAATTTTAGTGATCTCTGACCGGCGAAGTTGAACATCATTAGTGCCAACGTGAATAATAATCTTAGAGAATTTACGATTAGCATTAGCCAGCACTTAAATTTGCTTTGATGTCTAGGTGCTTTGGCTTCCGGCAAACATGTGACTATGGTAATAGAATCGCCAGTCACTAGGGCACTTTCAACAGGATTCTCAGTGGGTGTGTCACTGAGTGGGGAAAACCTGTTCGATGTTCTGATCGGAACATAACAGCAGTGTTTTGTCCAATGACTTTGCCGTCTCACAGTCACCCAGTTGCCCTGCTGCACGGGCTCTATGGCCGGAACCAAACAATGTACAGAGTTCATTAAGCTAGTCGCATTCTTACTGTCCTCGATTAAAGTTTGGATGCGTGTCTCTTCTGAAATCTTCTCCGTTAGCCTTACTATCTCCCTGCATTTATCACATGTGTAATCCTCACCGCTGACAGAGAAGGCTATAGAAACATGTGGCAGGCAATGCAAGTGACAATAACAGAAGATGACATGACTCACCATGTTTGTTGACTGATCTGACTCACCACAGTTGTTTGATGGACTTGTAAAAGGCGCGTGCAAGAAAAAAGACATTAAGCAAGCACGAATAGCAGCGAAATGCTAGCGCATTGGGCTAGCGATAGTGATTTATATAAAAGCTAGCGATGTCATATCAATGTGACAGACAATATTAGATAATATCAGATATATTTTGATGATTAAATTATATTAAGCAAAATAAACGGCATAGAAAATAGTGTTTAAAAATAAAGCTACAAATGCAATTCACTTAAGCAGACAGGAAACCGCTGTGCAACAATGAAAACGGGCCGTCCGGAAACCAGATGTTAGGCCTTCTGTTATCTTTCGCCCAACAATCCATCACGCTCTTTAAGGTCACAAAACTCTGGACTTTTGGTTGTACCAGGGATATCTAAGTCCACTAAAGGAGGGAGAGCATTTTCACATTTGGCTCGTAAACTCTGGAATAGCCTTCCTGATAACGTTCAGGGCTCAGGCACTCTCCCAGTTTAAATCTATATTAATTATATATCTCTTTAGCCAAGCATTCACATAATGCATCTAATAACCTTGTACTCCAGTTATATCAGATCAAATGCACATGATTATCTTTACTTAATGTTATGAACAGCAGCTATACTAATTATTTTCCATTTGCTTTTCTGTTTTTTCTCGGGATGTCCATACATGTCTCTCGGTGGGAAGAGTCAGTTTTCTCTGATTCAACTCATTGATCATGCTTTGTTACTCAGTGGATCTTTGTTTACTGTGGGGATTGCAGGTGAAATGCCCCAGAGTACCAAAGTGTCTATCATGCAAAATTTAAACGGTGACTGGATTCTAACTTAAACACCTCTGATCAAGAGATCAACAAACATGTCTGTGATTGGACACATTTCTCATCGTTGCAAAAACGTACTCGGTTACTTACGTAACCTTGGTTCCCTGAGAGGGAACGAGTACTGCGTCTTCTAGACACAATGGGAAATAATATATTTCTGGAATTACTGAAGCATTTTTGTAAAATCACGCAGTGCTACTGCCCAGTCAAAACAGTGTCGAGACATCTTGCACGCTATTGGCTGGCCAGTGGGAACTGCATGAACCAATGGCAGAACAGCGTAACTGAGCGAACCAATGGGCACAATGCCCGCGAAGCAGGGCACAAAGCCCGCCAAAATGGGCGTGGCATCTGCCTTAAAGGTACACTGTAATGCCCTAAAACATCAGGTTATAGCGACTGAAGCGATGATCACCCGTTGTTTAGCGCCATAGCACGGCCGTCTACGCAGTACTCGTTCCCTTATCTCAGGGAACCACGGTTACGTAAGTAACCGAGTACGTTCCCTTTCGAACAGTCAGTCGTACTGCGTCTTCTAGACGCAATGGGAACCTGTTCAATCCCGCCGTGCTATTATAGGCGCAATGACATGTACTCCCTCAAGTTGAACACTTATTAAAGGGCCCAAGACTAGAGTTATTGACACGTCATAACATATATATATATATATATGTATACACACACACACACACATATATATATATATATATATATATATATATATATATATATATATATATATATATATATATATGTGTGTATTTTCTATGCGTACTGCGCTCAAAAAAGGCCAGTAACTACAAGGAAAAAACGTTTGTAAGCATTGTAAGCCCCAGATGCCAACTTATTAATTGGACGGGCTTGCAGATGCCATCTTAGTATTTTTATACAACGAGGATTTGTGCCTGCAGCGCAGGGACTTCCAGGCTGTAGAATCTGGTAAAAGTAGACGGTGAGGACCAGCCTGCCGATCTACAGATGTCACCAATAGAAACTCCACTAGACCACACCCAGGAAGAGGCCATGCCTCTGGTGGAGTGAGCTTTGACACCTATGGGGCATTGGAGGCGTCCACTAGCCATCTGGCCAGGCTCTGTTTGGTAATCGGAAGTCCTTTAGTGCGGCCACCAAAACTTACAAAAAGCTGCTCCGACTGTCTAAAGTGGAAGGACTGCTCAATATACACTCACCTAAAGGATTATTAGGAACACCATACTAATACTGTGTTTGACCCCCTTTCGCCTTCAGAACTGCCTTAATTCTACGTGGCATTGATTCAACAAGGTGCTGAAAGCATTCTTTAGAAATGTTGGCCCATATTGATAGGATAGCATCTTGCAGTTGATGGAGATTTGTGGGATGCACATCCAGGGCACGAAGCTCCCATTCCACCACATCCCAAAGATGCTCTATTGGGTTGAGATCTGGTGACTGTGGGGGCCATTTTAGTACAGTGAACTCACTGTCATGTTCAAGAAACCAATTTGAAATGATTCGAGCTTTGTGACATGGTGCATTATCCTGCTGGAAGTAGCCATCAGAGGATGGGTACATGGTGGTCATAAAGGGATGGACATGGTCAGAAACAATGCTCAGGTAGGCCGTGGCATTTAAACGATGCCCAATTGGCACTAAGGGGCCTAAAGTGTGCCAAGAAAACATCCCCCACAGCATTACACCACCACCACCAGCCTGCACAGTGGTAACAAGGCATGATGGATCCATCCTTGGCTCATTCTGTTTACGCCAAATTCTGACTCTACCATCTGAATGTCTCAACAGAAATCGAGACTCATCAGACCAGGCAACATTTTTCCAGTCTTCAACTGTCCAATTTTGGTGAGCTCGTGCAAATTGTAGCCTCTTTTTCCTATTTGTAGTGGAGATGAGTGGTACCCGGTGGGGTCTTCTGCTGTTGTAGCCCATCCGCCTCAAGGTTGTGCGTGTTGTGGCTTCACAAATGCTTTGCTGCATACTTCGGTTGTAACGAGTTATTTCAGTCAAAGTTGCTCTTCTATCAGCTTGAATCAGTCGGCCCATTCTCCTCTGACCTCTAGCATCAACAAGGCATTTTCGCCCACAGGACTGCCGCATACTGGATGTTTTTCCCTTTTCACACCATTCTTTGTAAACTCTAGAAATGGTTGTGCGTGAAAATCCCAGTAACTGAGCAGATTGTGAAATACTCAGACCGGCCCGTCTGGCACCAATAACCATGCCACGCTCAAAATTGCTTAAATCACCTTTCTTTCCCATTCTGACATTCAGTTTGGAGTTCAGGAGATTGTCTTGACCAGGACCACACGCCTAAATGCATTGAAGCAACTGCCATGTGATTGGTTGATTAGATAATTGCATTAATGAGAAATTGAACAGGTGTTCCTAATAATCCTTTAGGTGAGTGTATGCTCTAAGAGCCCTAACTGGGCAGAGCAGGTGTAACTGTCTCTCATCCACAGAGTCAAGTCAACTTTATTTATATAGCGCTTTTTACAATGCCAATTGTTTCAAAGCAGCTTCACAGTGTTAAACAGGAAAATAATACAACAGAATTTGATTCGGCTGTACAGCCGCTCTGAAGAAAACGGTGATGTCATCCAGCTCATTTCAATTGTCATATAGCGACAATATGGGCAGATCAGTAATTTAGTTGATATAGTTAATTTAGTTTAGTAATTACATTTATTTGGATATTTAGTTGAAAATGTAGTGTCCCTAACTGAGCAAGCCAAGCCAAAGGCTCCATCAGGTGGCATAATGGAGAAAAATAAACCTTGGGAGAAACCAGGCTCAGTCGGGGTGCCAGTTCTCCTCTGGCCAATTAACAAATAGTGTATGATTATTATTTGGCAACCTTACAGGTCAGAAGTCATGATCTGGATACGGCCTGGATACGGCTGACTGCAGTAAACCTCGGAATAAACAGAGAGACTAACATTAGCGTAGATGCCATTATTTTTATGATGTAACGAGTACATCAGGTGTTATAGGAAGTGTTCCCGGTTCCGGGTGACCTAGTTAATGCAGTTAATGCATTTAATTGATTTGAATAATATAAATTAAAAATATTTTATGTGTATGCCATAGTAAAGAGAGGCGTTTTTAGTCTAGATTTAAACTGACAGAGTGTGTCTGCTTCCCGAACAGTGCTAGGAAGACTGTTCCAAAGTTTAGGTGCTAAATAGGAAAAGGATTGACCGCCTGCAGTTGATTTTGATATTCTAGGTATTATCAACTGGCCAGAATTTTGAGACCGCAATAGACTTGATGGAGTATAATGTGTTAAGAGCTCGCTCAAGTACTGGGGAGCTAAACCATTTAGTGCTTTGTAAGTAATTAGCAAGATTTTAAAATATATGCGACGTTTAATAGGGAGCCAGTGCAGTGTTGACAGTGTTGACAAGTTTAGCCAATTCTTCTTCTCCTATAGCAGTGAATGAGTGTAATTTTTCCTCAGTGACACTACAATGCACTGTCTGATGTGATACTGTAGTAGACGGCTGCATGGTTATAATTTTTTTTCTAATATTATTAATCTTACAAGTAAAGAAGTTCATAAAGTCATTACTGCTGTGCTGTTGGCAGACATCAGAAGTTGAAGCTTTATCTTTGGTTAATTTAGCCACTGTATCGAATAAATAACTAGGGTTGTGTTTGTTTTCTTCTAAGAGAGTCGAGAAATAAGCAGATCTAGCAGTTTTTATGGCCTTTCTGTATGCAATCATGCTCTCTTTCCACAAAATGCGAAAAACTTAAATTTTTCTGGCTGCCGTTTTAAGGGCCCAGGTGTGCTCGTTGTACCACGGCGTTGGACTATTTTCATTAATCTTCTTTAAGTGCAGAGGAGCAACTGTGTCTAAAGTGCTGGAAAAGAGAGAGTCAATAGTTTCTGTTGCAACATCGAGTTCCTCTAGGCTATCTGGGATGCTGAGGAGATGAAACTGATGAGGACGATTATTTACAAAGCAATCTCGCAACAGTGATAGTCCAGCCATATTTGAAGCGAGGGGACGACTTTGCAGCCTTAGCTAAATTAAGTATACATGATACTAGGTAATGATCTGAGATGTTATCGCTCTGCTGCAGAACTTCAATGGTATCAACATTTATTCCATGTGACAATATTAGGTCTAAAGTATGATTACGGTGATGAGTGGGTCCTGATACACGTTGTCTTATTTCAATAGAGTTAAGAATGTCTCTAAATGCCAATCCCAATGCGTCTTTTTTTATTGTCTACATGGATATTTAAATCACCAACAATTAGGACTTTGTCTGTAGCCAGTACTAACTCTGATAGAAAATCAGCAAATTCTCAGGTAAAGTGTGTATGGTGCCCTGGTGGCCTGTATACAGTAGCCAACACAAATGTCAAACGGGATTTATCAATTTCACTACATAACGTTACATAAAGCACCAAAGCTTCAAAGGAATTATATATAAAAACTAGACTTCTGAGTAATACCGAAGATATTATTATAAATTACAGCAACACCTCCCCCTTTACCTTCCAGACGCGGCTCGTGTTTATAACAATAATCTTGGGGGGTGGACTCATTTAAAGTAATGTATTCGTCAGGTTTTAGCCAGGTTTCTGTCAAACACAGCACATCTAGATTATTATCTGTAATCACATCATTAACAATAAGCGTTTTTGAGGAAAGGGATCGAATATTCAGCAGCCCGAGCTTTATCATTTGATCATCTGTATTATATCTGTTGTTTATTTGTTGGACATCAATTACATTTTTACCGTTAAATGGTTTTGGTGTTTTTTTGTATTTACTAATTCGTGGAACAGACACAGTCTTTATGTGATAATATCTAGGTGAAAGAGTCTCTATGTGTTGGGATTTATCTGACTTCTGTGACGTGAGACAACTAGCAGACGGTCAGTTAAGCTAGTAGGTCTGCTTCCTGACCTGGGCCCTAGTTAATCAAGGCTTAGCTCTAAGACTATATACCAAATTACTAGAGAGAAGAGCGGCACCACCCCAGGAAGGATGGATGCCATCTTTTTTCAACAGGTCAGGTCTGCCCCAAAAGCTTTTCCAATTGTCTATGAACCCTATGTTATTTTGCGGACACCACTTAGACAACCAGCCATTGAGTGATGATAGTCTGCTAAGTATCTCATCACTCCTTTTAACGGGGAGGGGACCAGAACAAAAAATTTTTACGTGACATCGTACTTGCGAGTTCACACACCTCTTTAATGTTAATTTTGAAATCTCCGACTGGCGAAGTCGAACATCATTAGTGCCGATGTGAATAATAATCTTAGAGAATTTACGATTAGCATTAACCAGCACTTTTAAATTTGCTTTGATGTCAGGCGCTCTGGCTCCCAGTAAACATGTGACTATGGTGGCTGGTGTCTCTATTTTCACGTTCCGTGTAATAGAATCGCCAATAACTAGGGCACTTTCAACAGGATTCTCAGTGGGTGCATCACTGAGTGGGGAGAACCTGTTTGATGTTCTAATCGGAAGAGTGGTTTTTTGATCCGCGACTATGCCGTCTCACCGTCACCCAGTTGCCCTGCTGCACGGGCTCTACAGCCGGAACTGAACAATGTACAGAGTTCACTAAGCTATTCGCATCCAAAGCAGTGTCTAAAGCTGTTACATTCTCACTGCTCTCAAATAAAGTCTGGATGCATGCCTCTAATTCTGAAATCTTCTCCGTCAGCCTGACTATCTCCTTACATTTATCACATGTGAAGCCCTGTTCGCCAACGGAGAAAGATATACTAAACATGAAACAATGACAGAAGAAGAAGACATGGCTTACCGTATTTGTTGATTAATCCAATTTACCACAGTTGTTTGATGGAGTCTATTTACTAATCCAACTCACCACAGTTGTTTGATGAACTCAGAAAACAAGAGACCCGAGTGCAGAGATGGCAAGCTAATAGGCTAGCGAAATGCTAACGCGTGATAGTGATTTAGATTAAAAGCTAGCGATGTCAGATTTAATGTGGTAGGCAATATTAGACAATATATGGTGATTGGTAAGTTACATTTAGCAGTTTAAACAACAGGGAATGATATCAAATAAAGATTCAAAAGTGAACAGAGCACACCAGCACCAGGACAAACAGGAGGCAGGCAGGAGCAATCGATCAGCAGGCAGGAGCAATCAATCAGAATGTCCAATCGAAATAATGGTGACTTGACTTGACTAAGTATCTCATCACTCCAGCGAACAGGAAGGGAGCCAGAGCATATTGTAGTGTCTGACATTGTACTTCCAGTCCTTGTCTGTTAATTTGTTCAGTTTTCCTCCGCCCCTGCCTGTTTGTTTCTATGGTTTCTGACTGATTGTTAGTTCGGTTCAGGTGTGTCCTGTTAATTTTGATCCTAAGTTCTGTCTATTTAAACCCTGTGTGTTTTTCAGTTTCGGGTGAGTTCTTAATTTAATGTTTCGTTGCGTGTTGTTGGGTGTTCTGTTCTTGTTCCTGTTCCTTATGATTTTGTATCTGTAAGTTTGAGTTTAGTTAATAAATAAATACTGCTACACTTGGATCCTGCTTCTCATTTGCTTTAGCCACCAGCATTGTGACAACTAGACTAGACTGGTCTGTGAACTACTCCAAACTTTTGGTTCGTCATTTCGGCGGTCAACAAGCTCTGGCTTGTGTCGTGTGCAGCTCACATGGGCACTCTGCCCAAAAGGCCTCACAACATGGGAGTCGCCCGCTGTCCATGGTGCTGATCCTGCACAAGCCCCATTTTACGTAAAAGGCAGACCTAATGGCGTTTTAATGGCATTCCTCTATGTAATAATTTCAACAAATCTGTATGTAATTATGCTAAGTGTACCTTTTTGCATATTTGCAGCTTCTGCAAAGACCCACACACAAAATCTTCTTGATTCTTCTTTGGTTGATTACTTAACTACTGGGCTCTCTCAAGGATTTCAGGTCAGAGTTTGTTCCCTTCTTTCCACCCCTTACGTAGCTAAAAATCTGCAGTCCGCTCTAGCTGAACCTGAAATTGTCTCAAGTCTCATACATAAGGAGCTAAATATAGGTTATATAATCGGCCCTTTCAGTTCATCCCCTTTTTCCATGTATCGAATCAATTCATGATGACATGTCTTCTCCCCATTCTGATAGCCTCGCAAGTGTTAACAAATGCATTCCTCCAGAGCCTGTTTCGCTGTACTACGCTTTGGTAGACGACGCTATCCATCTAATTAAGTTAGCAGGTTACAGTGCTTGGCTAGCCAAAGCAGATATTACCGATCCTTTCAAGATTATGCCTATTCACCCTTCCGATTTTCCTCTTTTTGGCATGAAATGGTAATCTCTGCTTTATTTTGCAGTGAGACTCACTTTTGGGTGTAGAGTCCACATATTTTTAATTTCTTATCTGAGGCCTTGTGTTGGATCCTGTTGAACATTTGCAAGCTCCCTTTTGTGTTACATTTACTCAAAGATTTTTTGCTAATAGATTTTCCCTCACAGCAAAGTTCTGTACTCGCCACGCTAAAATCCCTATTTAGTGATTTAGGCATTCCCCTTTAAAACGAGAAAACTGTGAGTTCTTCTACTTGCCTTGAATTTCTCGGTATCATTTTCGATTCTGTCCAGATGCAAGCCTCTCTTCCTAATGACAAACTCAGAATTAGGTCGTTCCTGGAATCTTTTCTCGTAGCCCGCACGGTTTCTAAACGTGACATGCTCTCTCTATTCGGGCATCTTAATTTTGCTATGAGAATATCTCTCAAAGTCACTCCTTCATTTCTCGTCTGCTTACACTGGCCCATTCTGTCGATAGCCCAAATGACTCAATCTACTTAGACGATGGGTGCCGATCAGACCTTAGGTTTTGGTCGCAACTGCTTAACAATTGGAACGGCATCTCTTTTTTTATAACAATGATTCCAAATCATCCGGTGCACTTGAGCTATTTACCGACACAGCTAATGTTTTTTTTTTTTTCAAGGACAGTGGTTCGCAGAGAAATGGCTGGATGAATTTCATTTCTCGATTGCAAATTCTTCCTCAAGAAGAATAGTAGTGCCATCAACACTTAAATCCTACTTTTCTGCCTGGTTCTGGTTTCAGAATTCCCATACTCCACATTCTAATCTTGACAGTTCATGCGTTTTTAGCTCATTGCTCTGATTCTTGTAACCTGAAGATAGCTACAATACGTAAACTGCTGGCTGGCATCCAATTTCACACACGGTTCTATAATCCCAACTATACAAGTTTCTTTTCTAAGCCCGCAATTCGGCTTTTATTCAAAGGCATAGAGAAGGCTGCTCTCAAGACTCCAGACAAATGTCTCCCTATTACAATAAGCCTTCTGCACAGACTAGTATCTTCCTTATGTAATGGTCCGTTTTGTGAGTATATTAATATCCTCCTAGAGGCAGTGTTTTTAACTGCTTTTTATGGGTTTATGCAATATGGGGAATTTGCCTCAGATTCTAAACTTTTTAATCCGGCTCGCGGTTTGTCTCTTTCCGATTTATGTTTTTCTCCCTTCTTTTTCACTTTTTTTTTATTACATTTTGTAAAGCAGATTCTTCTGGATCAGGTGTCACTATTTCTATATCTGAAATTAATAATTCCTATTGCCCTTATACATCTATGTTCAGATATCTCAAAGCATGACCTTGCACTTCTAAAAGCTCACCCTTATTCATACTACCGAGTGGATTTCCGATGACAAAACACTGGTTTAGAACTCATCTAGCTTCCGTCTTAACGCTCTGTGGTCTTTCTCCACATCTATACACATTGGAGCCGCAACGACAGCAGCAGAATGTGGCGTTCCCGACTCTTCTATCCAAATGCTCGGCAGATGGTCGTCCATGGCATACAAGACCTACATCAGATCTACATACAAATTCTACTAAATGCTCAACAAGCTCTCTCAACCTAGTCAAGTCAAGTCAAGTCACCTTTATTTATATAGCGCTTTTTACAATGCCAATTGTTTCAAAGCAGCTTCACAGTGTTAACATGAAAATAATGCAACAGAATTTGATTCGGCTGTACAGCCGCTCTGGAGAAAACGGTGATGTCATCCAGCTGATTTCAATTATCATATAGTGTCAATGCGGGCAGATCAGTAATATAGTTGAAATTTTAGTGAGCAAGCCAAAAGCCAAAGGGGACGGTGGCAAGGAACCAAAACTCCTTCAGTGTTTAGATTAGACACTTTAGATTATGTCCGTATATCGTCTCATGTTTTATGTAAATTTTGAAGCAAGCTGAATATGTCTTCTATGGTCTTAACACAAGCTGTCTGGTCGGTTTTAAACTCCCACATATAGCACCTAAGATACACAAGCCTACTTTGAATCCATAATATGTAAATTTATAGCAATTTATTTGACAAACTTTTTTTCCAGGATCCTCTTAGGTACGCAAGGAATATATCTCATATTCCTTATTTTTGGGGGTAGGCTCCACCCCTGCCTCCATCACAGTTTACTTCAAGACCTGTACGAAGAACCTTTGACCTATGCCAAAGAACTTTGAGATAGAGCTTGTCAAGGGTTTTTAATTTGGTCTGTAAAATCATTTTACAAAATAAAATCTATTCATACGTGAGTCTTTTTGGTAGAAATGGAAGCACTAGCGTAAGTTCTATCAGAAAGACTCCAATGCCACGTCGTTAATTGATAATCTAGTGTAGCCAATCACAGCTTGACATCAAATATAAAAAGACTGATCTTACCCTCCTATTTCGCTGCCTGTAGGTGTCAAAGTGAAGTTCCCCTCCATCCTCCACCAATACCAGGTTGGTTCATGTCCTCTCTGACGCTCTGTTTCTGTGTGGCACGGTGAGAGGTGCTGGCTTTAGATGTTTGGGGCTGCTCCCGCTCAGAAGCCCCTCCGCCTGCTTGCTGGCCTCCTGGAACCTCTCAACGACTGTGTTTACAGCATCACCAAAGAGGCCAGAAGGCGATAGCGGGTGTCCATCAGAAAGCTCCTATTTTTCCTCTTTTATGGTGCTTAGATTTAAACCTAAATGCCTCCCCGTGGGCTGCCATAGCATGACCGATAGATCTGGCTGTCTCCTTGGTGGCCCGGAGAGAAAGATCTGTGGCCTGACGCAACTCTGTGACTGCATCAGGGCCAATTCCCCCGCCCTCATCCAGGTCTCCTAACAAATCCGCCTGGTAGGCTTGAACTCAATAGGAGACCGGTTTCTTCCACAATCTCGACAGCTTGGTGTGGAGATCAGGAAATAACGGTAGGCCCCGATGGGGTGGCTGTGCTCCAGCTTGCTCAGTTGGGGACACAAAATTTTCAAATAAATATCCAAATAAATTTAATTACTAAACTAAATTAACTATATCAACTACATTACTTGAATATATATGATAATTGAAATGAGTTAGATGACATCGCCGTTTTCTCCAGAGCGGCTGTACAGCCGAATCGAAATCGGTTGCATTATTTTCCTGGCACTGTGAAGCTGCTTTGAAACAATCTGCATTGTAAAAAGCGCTATATAAATAAAGTTGACTCGACTTGACTCCAGTTTGCTTTTGGGACGAACGTCTTGTTTCTCAGCTGGACAGTCAATGTTCAATCTGGCAACAGCGCGAGGGTCATTCTATAATTGCGGGTACATCTCATGTCTGTGATGTATATTTTTTAATATATTTCCATAAATATAAAGCCCCAGTGCTTATTTTCATAGTACAAAATTATATTTTCCACAGTCACACTACTACATGTGGAAAAACCCATATATTTGGAAAAAAAATGAGGTTCATATCACAGCATATCTCTAGATGTGCTGTGTTTAACAGAAACTTTAAATGAGTCCACCCCCCAAGATTATTGTTATAAACATGAGCCATGTCTGAAAGGTAAAGGGGGAGGTGTTGCTGTAATTTATAATAATATCTTCGGTATTACTCAGAGGTCTAGTTTCAAATATAATTCCTGTGAAGTTTTGGTGCTTTATGTAACGTTATGTAGTGAAATTAATAAATCCCATTTGACATTTGTGTTGGCTACTATATACAGGCCACCAGGGCACCATACATACTTTACCAGAGAATTTGCTGATTGGCTGCTGATAAAGTCCTAATTGTTGGTGATTTTAATATCCATGTAGACAATGAAAAAGACGCATTAGGATTGGCATTTAGAGACATTCTAAACTCTATTGGAGTAAGGCAACACATATCAGGACCCACTCATCGCCGTAATCATACTTTAGACCTAATATTGTCACATGGAATAAATGTTGATACCGTTGAAATTCTGCAGCAGAGCGATGACATCTCAGATCATTACCTAGTATCATGTATACTTATTTTAGCAAAGGCTGCAAAGCCATCCCCTCGCTTCAAATATGGCAGGACTATCACTGCTGCGACTAAAGATTGCTTTGTAAATAATCTTCCTCATCAGTTTCATCTCCTCAGCATCCCGGATAGCCTAGAGGAACTCAATGTTGCAACAGAAACTATTGACTCTCTCTTTTCCAGCACTTTAGACACAGTTGCTCCCCAGCGCTTAAAGAAGATTAATGAAAATAGTCCAACGCCGTGGTACAACGAGCACACTCGGGCCCATAAAACAGCAGCCAGAAAAATGGACCGCAGCTGGAAGAAAACAAAACTGGAAGTTTTTCGCATTTCGGGGAAAGAGAGCATGATTGCATACAGAAAGGCCGTAAAAACTGCTAGATCTGCTTATTTCTTGACTCTCTTAGAAGAAAACAAACACAACCCTAGGTATTTATTCAATACAGTGGCTAAATTAACCAAAGATAAAGCTTCAACTTCTGATGTTTGTAAACAGCACAGCAGTAATGACTTTATGAACTTCTTTACTTGTAAGATTGATAATATTAGGAAAAAAATTATAACCATGCAGCCGTCTACTACAGTATCACATCAGACAGTGCATTGTAGTGTCACTGAGGAACAATTACACTCATTCACTGCTATAGGAGAAGAAGAATTGGCTAAACTCGTTAAATCATCAAAATCAACAACATGTATGCTCGACCCTATACCGACTAAACTACTAAAAGAGATGCTTCCAGAGGTCATAGATCCTCTTCTTAATATCATTAATTCATCCTTGACATTAGGATATGTACCGAAAACTTTTAAGTTGGCTATTATTAAACCACTTATTAAAAAACTGCAACTTGATCCTACAGAATTAGTCAATTACAGGCCAATCTCAAATCTACCCTTTGTGTCAAAAATACTACAAAAGGCAGTGTCCTCACAATTATGCTCCTTTTTAGAAAGAAATGGTATCTGTGAGGATTTCCAGTCAGGATTTAGACCGTATCATAGTACTGAGACTGCTCTCATTAGAGTTACAAATGATTTACTCTTATCATCCGATCGTGGTTGTAACTCTCTGTTAGTGTTACTCGATCTTAGCGCTGCATTCGATACTATCGACCACAACATTCTTTTGAATAGACTCGAAAATTATGTTGGCATTAGTGGAATTGCATTGGCATGGTTTAAATCATACTTTTCTGACCATTACCGAATCAAATTCGGTTGCATTATTTTCCTGTTTAACACTGTGAAGCTGCTTTGAAACAATCTGCATTGTAAAAAGCGATATATAAATAAAGTTGACTTGACTTGATAGAACCCTGGTATTCAACTGTCAACTGATTTTGTAAAGTTGCTCATTCTAATCTGCATTTAAGCATGAAAAAAACATAAATTAATTTCATACTTTTACCTATAGTTAGATTAGATAATCAAGACATTAGGTTATGCTCTTCAAAAATAATAAGTGTTTATTGTGATATACCTTATTTTATGTGTATCCGAAGAACCATTGTCAACTAAGTTACCCACTAGGAAAACCCCCTTCAAAAAGAAATGGATTGTCCCTATCTCACATAATTTGCATAGTGTGATGTCATTTCATCTTGAAGCACAGGGATGAAAGACTAAAAGTTGGGTCCTCTCTCTTTTCCATAATATTAGTTAAAAAAGCAAACCTGTGTCAAGAGTGCATTAATTGACTGTCCACATTGTTACAAGTATTATTGCTGCAAATTGCAACTACCAAATTTTACAAAAACTTATGTTATGTTTATAAAAAATATATTTATAAACATACCATGTGCTCAGTGGTTCTAGGCTTCCATGTTGAGCATAGGCCCAAAATGCTAAAAAAAGTTACCAGTAAAGGTAACATAGTGGACAGTAGCAAACTTTTACGCGTGGTGAAACCCTCAAAGTGAGACGATCCAAATGCAGATGAGTTTTAATAATAGAATTAACAGGAACCAAAACAACGGAAACCATGAACAGGAGAGAACCAAACACATAACAGCTATCAAAAGACAAGACTAGACCTAGAGCATTAGCAAACACTGGGGTATTTATACACAAGTTAATCAGGGGCTGACAAAGGACAGGTGTAGGTGATTTGTTTACCCTTAAGGCCAAAGTATACTTCACTTTTTATGTGTACGCGAGGGTCAGCGGACAGTGTGCGTGATGCGAATTTCGTCATCAGAAGAGTATGTGCGTTCTAAATGCGCACTGCTGGATTTTTGTAACCGCGTGTGCTTTGCACATGCAATTTTTAGCAGTATTTACATGGGTTGTAACTCGAGGCGAGAGACTTTTCAAAACTGCCCATGCATCAAATGCCTGTGTCATATGCGAGTCAAAAGAAGTATACTTTGCAAGGCTGTGCGCTCAACTGTGCGCATATGCTCGCGTCCGCGTAAAAAAACTAAGTAAACTTTCGGCTTTACACCTTACACCTTGGCCTTGACCCTTTTGTTGTAACTAAAAGGGGGTTGCTATGGAGACAAACAAGGCAGCAAGGCAAACAGGTGCTGTGTTCGAATTTGCCCCCTATACCCTCATTCACTATTCCCTACATTACTCCACTAATATAGTCCACTTGAAGGAGTGAATGAAAAACTGGCAGCTCCAATAGTAGGCTAAAGATTTATCTTGAACTCTGCCATGAAAAGTAGCATGTTTAAACCGTAATTAAACAATTTAATAATGAATTAAAAAGGAATTTATACCTGTATGATACTATGCTGGATCAGTGCGGTTTGGAAAATGGATGAATGGATGATTCAGCTGCGGTCACCATTTTCTGGTGAGAGGCGGGAATTCATTCAGCGTGCGGCTTTCACAGTGTATTATGGGTATTCTCTAGCCGTTAAGCGTACATCAGTACACTCGTTATTGCGGTGCATTGTGGGATTGAATAAGTGCACTCAATATCGTCCACAATAATTTCGGACACCACTACAAATGGCTGTCCCCTCAAATAGTGCCCTATTGAAGGGTATAGGGGTTGATTTCGGACAAAGCCAAGGACAGGAACTAAACAAAGGAAGTAAACATTTCTCATGCCCAGTCAACTGTGTTACCTTTGTCAACTATGTTTCCGTGTGGTCAACTGTGTTACTGCAGAGTTTTTTATTTTCAAAAATACCCAGTTGCCTACTGTACAACATGTTGAACAGTGCTGAACAGTTAGTTCATGCATTTATGACCTCAAGGCTAGATTATTGTAATGCTCTACTGGGTGGTTGCCCTGCTCGCTTAATAAATAAACTGCAGTTGGTCCAAAACGCAGCTTGAGTTCTTACTAGAACCAGGAAGTTTGACCATATTAGCCCGGTTCTGTCAACACTGCATTGTTCGGGAAGCAGACACACTCTGTCAGTTTAAATCTAGACTAAAAACACATCTCTTTACTATGGCATACACATAAAACATTTTTAATTTATATTTTATTCAAATTGTTAGGCTGCATTAACTAGGCCAGCCGGAACCGGGAACACTTCCCATAACACCTGATGTACTCGTTACATCATAAGAAGAATGGCATCTACGCTAATGTTAGTCTCTCTGTTTATCCCGAGGTTTACTGCAGTCAGCCGGATCCGGGCCGTATCCAGATCAGATGGTGGACCAGTGCCCAGACATTACCAACGCATCCCTGAAGTGTCTGCAGAGACCGTGTCAATTAGTCTACCCTCTGAAATTGCTCATCGACATGGCATCCTCAATGGATCCATCTCCGGCATGATGACTCCGATATTTCGAATATTCCTATTTAATAATTGTTTAATCGACACGCCATCCTCAATAAACCCGTCTCCGGCGTGATGCCTCCGATCTTTCGAATATTCCGATCTAATATTACTTCTGACCTATAAGGCTGCCAAAATAATAATCATACACTGTTTGTTAATTGGCCAGAGGAGAACTGGCACCCCGACTGAGCCTGGTTTCTCCCAAGGTTTATTTTTCTCCATTATGCCACCTGATGGAGTTTTGGTTTCTTGCACTGTCGCCTTTGGCTTGCTCAGGTGGGGACACAAAATTTTCAAATAAATATCCAAATAAATGTAATTACTAAACTAAATTAACTATATCAACTACATTACTTGAATATATATGATAATTGAAATGAGCTAGATGACATCACCGTTTTCTCCAGAGCGGCTGTACAGCCTAATCAAATTCGGTTGCATTATTTTCCTGTTTAACAATGTGAAGCTGCTTTGAAACAATCTGCATTGTAAAAAGCGCTATATAAATAAAGTTGACTTGACTTTAGTGTTATGAGATTACCAGAGGTGTCCTTTGTCCATCAAGGTATTTTTCTTCCAAAACAGCATATACAAATTTGACTAGTTTGAGAAAATGTTAGGACCATTTAACTACTTTTGTGAAAATAGAGAGGTATTATACCTCTAAATATTTTTCCCATAAAGCGTTAATGATTATATTTTTTTATTTTGGTAAGTGGATACATAATCTGTCAGTCAGGTGACTATTTCAATTGTAGGTATTTTTCCAAGCTATGAACAAATACTTATTTTGTCCGTAACATAGTTGCCCGGAATATATCTAACATCCGCTTTTGGAGGAAACCCTGAGTTTGGCTAATAGACTAATTAAGAAGAAAACTTGATTTCTTCACATTGTCAACTTCCAAATGCACCCCTAATTATAGAATGACCCAACAACCTCCATCAGGTCCTCATAGGCTGGAGAGTGAGGTGACGAGTGCTATCAACATCCAACTCCTCAGAGCTAGATATTTGCAGCACTGGTGCCTCACCCTGGAAGGGAAGAAACCGCAGTGCATATTGTGTTTTCATTTACTCAAATAGCTAGCATAAAGTGTTAAAAGCCAGGGGTCTTTTTTCTTACATGTACTTAACCCCTGCATTACCACTGCGCAGCTTCATTTGTTAGGTGGTCTGAGACAAAACTTTCGTTTTTTGTTTTAGGGAGCAAGGAGCAGACAGCTGAGTTTATTTAAACGAGGGCCGAAAATGAGTATTTATTTACCGGGGCCAGTGTAGCTTGGGAGGTAAGGCAAGGACCCATTTGTAATATTTCCACTAAGCTCAATTGTGTATTATAACAATTAGCCATCACCACATACAAAGCCCACAACAATAAAACAACCAGTAGATAAGGCAATAGTTTTTCACTTTGTTGTTTTTTTATAGTGCTGTTATGCTAGTTGTGTGTACAAATGTTTTAACCAGATTTAAGTGTTGAGTATTTTGTGTGCATGTACTGCTGTGTCATATTTTCTAATCTTCTTTTCTAATTTTCTAATTGCTCCTCTGTCTTAATATTTTTAATAAGTGTTTCCTTTTTCTGTTGTTTTAGGACAATTCTGGAGAAAATGGGCCTGCTGGGGAATAATAGACACGTCTTTGCTGAAATTTATTGTGCTGTTGTTGTAAACAGACATGGTTCATTTGCTCTGCCTTAGAATTGCAAGTGTCCAGGCACCTGAGGACACACCAGGGCCAAGTTCAGCAGTGGATGAGAAGGAGCCAGCACCATACCAGCTAAGAAAAAAAGAGAGATTTTTGTCTTCAGATCTGTATTGTGTACTGTGTGTGCTGAACAACTTTCTTCTCAACTATACCTTTGTTAGGAGTTAGTTTTGCCAGGCAGGAATAAGCACTCTTTTTCTCTTTCTTTTTTACGAAAAGAAAGGAGTTAAAAAAAGACAAGAAAGTAAAGTAGTAAATCATGGCGAGTGAATCCGGTAAGAGATGCGTACCGGTCTGCTCGCAGCCTGTGGCAAGCAGTGGGACTGCGAGAACGGGGTGAGGCCGGTGGCGTGCCGCACCGGTCTCGTATTTCTCACGGAGGAGTTTCGGAAGCATAAAAGGAGGAGCGATGACAGTGAAGGATGAGAGAGGACCAGGCCTGGCCTTTACGTTGTGTTTTGTTTGTTTTGTTTATGTGTGTGTGTCCGTGAGGGGCTGCCGATTTTACTTTCATTTTGCGTTTATTTCTATATTAAAGTGTTTAAACAAAGCTTTTCAGGCGGCGGGTCAGGCTGGTGCTGCCCTGCACAAATTCCAGGCTGACCAGCTTAGTGATCTGGGCACGAGCGGGGGAAACATCAGTGATCTGTGTGCCATGTCACAGATCTGTCTCTGCGCGTGACCAACCAGATGGCCTGTGCCATAGGCTGTTCTATGGGTGCTATGGTTGCTACGGAGAGACATCTGTGGCTAAACCTCACTGGCATCAAGGAGAGAGATAAGGTTTTTCTCCTTGATGCTCCCGTGGCACCGTCTGGTCTATTTGGCGACTTAGTTAATGCTGGAGTCAGTAGATTCAGGGAGGAAGTTACTCGTTCGATAAGTTACTCCCTTGCCATGCCCAAGGGTCGGGGCTGTCGGCCACCCAGCCCCAACCAGGTCCAGCTTCTCAGAAACGTGAAGCTCAGAAACAGAGCATGGCGAGTCGCTCACGCTCCACCTTCTAAGAAGAAGCTGGACTTGAGATCCCTGATCTCAGAAAGTGATGATGCACTGCCAGGGGAGAGATAAGTGATAATGCATTGCCAGGGGGAGAGATGGCCCGTGAGCATCTCTTCAACCTGGTGCATCATCGTTTAACCCTGTGCCTTTTCACCCACGATAGTTGAATACACCGACATAGCAGGCACGAAGACAAGGGAAGAATAGGGCTTGTTCCAAAGAAGAGGTCCTGAAGCTTTTGAGCCCAGGACCGAGGGGGTGTGCCCCCAAGGACAGGGAATGTAAAAATCCAACAAAAGCAAACTCCTTCCCGACACCCTCACATCGCTGTTCTATCCCCGCCACCTCCGGTGTTTCCGGGGGCAGAGGTTTCCAGCAAAATGTTAAATGCTCGGGTGATTCCTGCCATTTTACAGGGCGCAGGACATTTTTCATTCCCCATCAACAAGACACTGCGTCACTCGACACTGCGTCAAACGATGTTATTTCAAAATGAATACCCCTTTCAGAGATGTTAGAAGCGTGGAAGCTACTGCCAAACATATTTCCTTGGGTCTTGAGAACTATAGAAAAAGGCTACAGAATACAGTTTGCGCTCCATCCTCCACGTTTCAACAGTGTGGTCTCCACTACCGTGAAACCGGAACAGGCACACTTGCTGGTACAAGACCTGAAAACTCTGCTGGACAAAGGGGCCATAGAACATGTTCGCCTCCCAGACAGACAGTCAGGTTACTACAGTCATTACTTTCTGGTTCCCAAAAAAAGATGGGGGTTGCTTCCAATTCTAGCCCTCCGAGGTACAAAATGCATGGATGCAGCACTGGCTCCTTTACGTCTCCAGGGCATCCGCATTTTAAATTACATAGACAACTGGCTGATTGACTGGCTAATTGAGACCATTCTGAATGCTAGGGCTCCTTCCACCAGAAGAATGTACGCCCTTCAGTGGCACGTCTTTGAAACATGGTGTGCTACATGTCATGCAGACCCAGTCCACTGCCAGATTGTTTCAGTGATGGAGTTCTTGCAAGAAAAGCTGTCAGCAGGCACATGTCCTGCTACTCTCAGAGTTTTTGTGGCCACCATTTCAGCTTGCCACGCTTTGATTGATGGGGTGTCAGTGGGGAAACACCCTTTGATCGCCCGCTTCATTCGTGGAGCTAAGCGACTGAGGTCTCCTGTCAAAGTTCAAAGTATCAAAGTTCTCTCATGTGATTTAGCCGTGGTCCTTGAGGGGCTAGTCGACAAACCATTTGAACCCCTAGAGTCAGTGCCGGTCAAGCTTCTACTTCTACTACTAACTCTAAAGATAGTTTTCCTTATTGTTATCTCGTCACTAAAGAGAATTGGTGATTTGCAGGCTCTGTCAACAGAGCCATCCTGCTTAGACTTCGTCCCTGGGCTGGTTAAGGCTATTTTGCACCCTAACCCTGACTATCTTACAAAAGTCCAAAATCGATCTTGAAGCCTTCTGTCCTCCGCCATTCACTTCGCTGGAGCAGGAGAAACTCCACTTACTGTGTCCAGTTTGTGCACTTCAGATTTATTTCCGCCGCACTAGCCAGTGCCGTAAGTCAGAGCAAATGTTAATTTGTCATGGAGGCCGTAACCAGGTGGCTGCCACAAAGCAGACTATGTTACATTGGGTGGGGGATGCTATCGCCCTAGCCTATGAGGTGCGTGGTCAAGCTTCGCCTCTAGGCATGAGGGCTCGTTCTACCAGGGGTTTGCATCCTCCAGGGCTTAAGCAAAAGGTGCCCCCTTGCAGCAAGTATGTGATGCGCCAGGTTGGTCCTCTCCACACACATTTATTAGATTCTATAGTTTGGATGTTCAGCGAGCACACGGGAACCGGCTCTACACAGAGGCTATAAAATCTAGCGAAAGTGTTAGGTGTCGCCCAGCCCGCAGCCTTACATATTTCTGTCAGCGAGGTGCCTAGTGGAGTTAGCCCTCAGCCTGAGTGGGCAAGGAAAGGTGTGGTACACCAAGGCAATGGCATCCACTATCCAGTGGGCCATCCTCTACTTGGAGACAGCCTTTTGTAGCATGTGTGTCGGGTCGGATGTGTCACACTTGCATATGGTTCAATATGGGCCAACTGATCAGAAGAAAGGTGTGACTACTGGAGAGAGGGAGGCAAGGAGGCAGGTAGGTGAAAAGCAAGAGTCTTGTTTACTGATTGGAATCTTGTATTCACTGAGGGATTTCTTAATCGCAATTTGTTTGGAGTGTGTAAATCTCAAACACTGTCAATTAACAACATACAATGTATGACAATTTTTTTAAATTTCAGGTAACAACCCAAACAGATCAACTCAATTGAGAAACAATTCTCATATACTTCGTACAATAGAAATAATAAAATAAAACCTTTTGGAAAACTCAACAGCCTCTGTTTGTTTATAACCCAATAAAATTGAAGAAAATGATGAACAATATTTCAAAACAAATCAATGTCAATGTCTCTCCGTTTGAAGGAAAAATAGGCAAAAAAACAAGGTCTCAGTGAGTTCACATCCTGTTTGTCCAAAAAGGAAAAGGATTTTTCTACCAGTTCCGATGAGTTCAAGAGCAAAGTTCAGCAGGCAAATCGAATCCGTGGGTGGCTCGCCTTTTATATACGCTCAAATGCGTCTCACGTGTCCAGGATGATGATCACAATTTCTCAGAAGAATAAAACCCAGCCTTGTATAAAAGGCAGAACAATAATTAATCTTCTATTCAAACACTTTCATCAACAAATACCATGTATACACTTAAAACAACATATTAACTCAATATCTTGACACTTTTACACAACATTTTGTCACTCTTCATTGACTCATTTGCATCTTCACATGACTAGCTTTAGCCCACGTGCAAATTTGCACTGGCGTGCATTATGCATAAGCAGCCTATATAAGCAGACAGTTTTCTTGCAAAATGTCAAGTCAATATTTGAAATGTAACTTACCAAAGCAAGAATTTGAGATCTTATTTAACAAGTTAACTTGCAGTGCTTTGATGCTCCGTATATCTGCATCGGCCTTTATTCCTGATTCTCTGCGGAGATGCAGAGTTTCTGGAAATTACTCAGCGTGCAGCTGCTTCGTCTGACTCGCTCACTCTCTGTCTCTCTCTGTTCACCCTGACAGCGGCAGTGTCGCCGGCGCAGTCTGAATGCGCTGCTACCATTGGCTCGTTGGAGTGTCTCTCACTGCAGCACTGTAGCGACTCGGCTGCATATAATAATAATAAATTAAATTAGCTCAATAGGGAATTATGATTATTAATGTTTAATTATTTATAACTAATCGCAACGGGTTATGATTAAATTATAAATCTCCAAATCACCCAAAAAGGGAAATACCTAACCTAGGTATTTATGCAATATATATATAGTTAACGACAATGGGTTGCAATTAACTACGAATATATATTAAATCATTACGGAATAACCTTTGAATTAGAATTAATTTAAAATTCATCTGATCCGTTCATTTAACGAACGAACAGTATTACAATCCTTTTTCAATTCTCACAAAGTTTTATTCTTTCTTATCAAATCTTCGGGAAGATTATCCTTCTGGTCACGAAGAATAAACTTTCCGAACTATTAGGATATTAATTAAAGTATTCAAAGATACTTGAGAGCTCGTAGCTAGATCGGAACATTACAGTGACCATGCCTTGTGAGCGGCAACAATGACAATCGAACGTGGATACAATGGTTTTAATAATTGATACTACGAACACATACGACTAAAACAAAGAATACATGTATATACAGAACAACAAATAGTAACGAAAGAGAATAAAAAGAAGAGAATGAAAGAGAGGAAGGAAAGGTTCAGGAATGGCAATTTCACAAACATAACCACGAGAGCCAGCAACGAATAATATCACCTTAAACAGGGGTACACATCTTAAACGCATCTAAATTTCGATTGAATTTATACTTGCATGGGTTGTTTTGTGCTGAGTATAAAGAATGCGCGTGAGTCTTCTCAGAGAGTTCTTTGAGCTGGAGCGTGTTCTCTTTTGGTCCTTCCGGAGCGTTCTCGATCCGCGGGAAGTTTGAAGGTGGTTGAAGCGAATGCCGAAAAGGGGAGGAAAAGAAGATTGTCTCGTCGGAGTTTTTGAAGACGACTGAGCGCTGAGATGGAGCGCACTGGGATGGCGCGCGTTGCCTGTCCGCCTGGCTGCGGAGCACGCCGACTTCAAAGGAACCAACCCACGTGACTGAGCCGCCAAGCCAGGGCCGAAGCCGTCTGGCCAGGGGACGAGCCGAGATGATAAGAGGGTTGTTTATCGTCTGCACCGACTGAGCAAAGATATGCTGGTGTTACTGTCCTTTAAAGAAACATTAACATCCGCCCATCTTTTCTGAAATGACCAATCAGATGTGGGAGTTTTAGGCGGGAGAACACTTTCTTTGTCTCCGTTTATGACCTCATTTGCCTAATTTATGATGGTGTCATACTTGGTACATTTCTACTCAAAAGGGGGGGTAACATAATGTGATGCATTTCATAATCATCTACTGTGCACCGTTGGTTAAGAGAAAGAGAGAGGAATATTTAGATATCAAACACAGTATGACTGGGAGATATTAGAGCAGAGATACATTCTTACACATGAATACAAGCATCTTAAATGACTTTACATTGTTCGTACATCATGACTATGTTGGCAATGACATAGGGAGCATGCGTACACACAGGAATCATCATATACATTCTGGGATAGTTTAATTAAAGTTACATAAAGAAAATGTTTGTGTCTGTGTATTGGAAGGAGCCTGTGTGTCTAGGCCCCCCCTATCTTTTTGAGTGAGGGGGGGGGGGGGGGGGGATAGGGGGAGAGATTGCGTCCTGATTGAAGTTCTCACAGGATTATAACGGTGCTGTCTGTTCTACCTCAGCCAAACCACAAAACTGTCCACGATGCCATCTTCCTCAGACTCCTCGGTACCGGAACCTAATTTATATATATGGCTAAAAGGCTTTCTGACGTTTATAGTGGAATCGACTCATCTTTGATCCTGTCCAGAGAGACTCCAGACGCTACAGTCCCCCTTTTCGTCTGACGAAGTCCGTGTGACATCGTCGGACGACAGTCATGATGGTCGGATGGCAGGTGGATCATGATGGTCGGATGGCAGGTGGATCATGATGGTCGGATGGCAGGTGGTTTCTAATTGTTCTCAACCTTTGGTTCCTCAGGCTGAGAGTCCATCTCGATGAGGTTTGGCATGGTATCTGTTTTGGTACCTCTTTTCCGTGGGTTTCGTTTGAAACCTAGGGGGAGAGCGACCGTGTTCTTGGTCATGGACTCTCGCATCTCGTGGACCTTCTTGAACAGGATGAAGGCCAGGCCCAGTGTCAGGCTGTAGCCTAATACCGTAGAGAGGCAAAGAGCTGTGTCGGCGGGAGTTGGTCAGGATGGGCAGCCGGGACAGTGTTTGGAGGGCCGTGTCGATGGGAGTAATGTCAATTAGCTGGGACCCCCTTTCCTCAATCCTCAGTTCCAGTTCCGGATCTAGAGTTATGATTCTTGAAGAAGGATGGGATTTCCAGCTCTGACCAGTACTCTTCATTTGGGAGATGGTACAACGGCAGATCATCGAGGTGGAGGATGGCACCCTTTGGTACTTGAATCCACATACTCTGGTTGGGCAGGCTGATGCGGGTGGCCGTGTCATGCTGATCGTAAGTCAGGGTGGCCGTACGAGTGGGAGTGTTGACGAGCCACCTGTCACCCACAATCTCCGCTCAAGTTTTAGTGACTTGGGTGCGAGATGTGGCCTTGGCAGGGCAAAGGGTGTCACTTCTCATGGGCTGCAACCTGCAGATTCCTTCAGTGTTGTCTCTGAGGAATGGCTTGCTAGGGCAGAGGTAGTGAATGTCCTTTATCAAAGTACACATACGCAGGTTGGGGGCCAGGTACAGCAGTGTGTTACTGTCGTGGTAGGCCACCACATTGGGGGTGTGTATCTTGATATGAGTGTTGCCTTGCCAAAACCCGACATTGACCAGGTCCTTGAGTCTGTAGATGTTGTTTGATTCGATGATTGGTAGATTCAGGAGAAAGGCCACCTCCCTTTGCTCAGGGTCGACGTGCAAGGGGATGGCACTACCCAAAGAGTAGGCAAGGTGTGCTTGAAGAGGATCTGCTGGGCTGGTAGTGGCGGAGGCCAGCACTTTTTGCACAAGGCTCAGGGGTACCAGATACGGAGGAATCCTGCCCATGGCTAAGCTGTCAATTGAGGAGCTCACTTCCCGCAGCATGCCTGTCATCAGGGCTGTGACCAGCTGAGTTTGGCCAAAATCATTTTGGAAAACGGAAAACAGTTGTCTCACTGAGTTCAGTTTGGTTCAGCAGGACACTGTGAGTATTGAGAACCACCACAGTGTCTTTCAATGATTTGCCGATGGTCTGCAGGGTTGCACCTTTTGGAAAACTCAACAGCCTCTGTTTGTTTATAACCCAATAAAATTGAAGAAAATGATGAACAATATTTCAAAACAAATCAATGTCAATGTCTCTCCGTTTGAAGGAAAAATAGGCAAAAAAACAAGGTCTCAGTGAGTTCACATCCTGTTTGTCCAAAAAGGAAAAGGATTTTTCTACCAGTTCCGATGAGTTCAAGAGCAAAGTTCAGCAGGCAAATCGAATCCGTGGGTGGCTCGCCTTTTATATACGCTCAAATGCGTCTCACGTGTCCAGGATGATGATCACAATTTCTCAGAAGAATAAAACCCAGCCTTGTATAAAAGGCAGAACAATAATTAATCTTCTATTCAAACACTTTCATCAACAAATACCATGTATACACTTAAAACAACATATTAACTCAATATCTTGACACTTTTACACAACATTTTGTCACTCTTCATTGACTCATTTGCATCTTCACATGACTAGCTTTAGCCCACGTGCAAATTTGCACTGGCGTGCATTATGCATAAGCAGCCTATATAAGCAGACAGTTTTCTTGCAAAATGTCAAGTCAATATTTGAAATGTAACTTACCAAAGCAAGAATTTGAGATCTTATTTAACAAGTTAACTTGCAGTGCTTTGATGCTCCGTATATCTGCATCGGCCTTTATTCCTGATTCTCTGCGGAGATGCAGAGTTTCTGGAAATTACTCAGCGTGCAGCTGCTTCGTCTGACTCGCTCACTCTCTGTCTCTCTCTGTTCACCCTGACAGCGGCAGTGTCGCCGGCGCAGTCTGAATGCGCTGCTACCATTGGCTCGTTGGAGTGTCTCTCACTGCAGCACTGTAGCGACTCGGCTGCATATAATAATAATAAATTAAATTAGCTCAATAGGGAATTATGATTATTAATGTTTAATTATTTATAACTAATCGCAACGGGTTATGATTAAATTATAAATCTCCAAATCACCCAAAAAGGGAAATACCTAACCTAGGTATTTATGCAATATATATATAGTTAACGACAATGGGTTGCAATTAACTACGAATATATATTAAATCATTACGGAATAACCTTTGAATTAGAATTAATTTAAAATTCATCTGATCCGTTCATTTAACGAACGAACAGTATTACAATCCTTTTTCAATTCTCACAAAGTTTTATTCTTTCTTATCAAATCTTCGGGAAGATTATCCTTCTGGTCACGAAGAATAAACTTTCCGAACTATTAGGATATTAATTAAAGTATTCAAAGATACTTGAGAGCTCGTAGCTAGATCGGAACATTACAGTGACCATGCCTTGTGAGCGGCAACAATGACAATCGAACGTGGATACAATGGTTTTAATAATTGATACTACGAACACATACGACTAAAACAAAGAATACATGTATATACAGAACAACAAATAGTAACGAAAGAGAATAAAAAGAAGAGAATGAAAGAGAGGAAGGAAAGGTTCAGGAATGGCAATTTCACAAACATAACCACGAGAGCCAGCAACGAATAATATCACCTTAAACAGGGGTACACATCTTAAACGCATCTAAATTTCGATTGAATTTATACTTGCATGGGTTGTTTTGTGCTGAGTATAAAGAATGCGCGTGAGTCTTCTCAGAGAGTTCTTTGAGCTGGAGCGTGTTCTCTTTTGGTCCTTCCGGAGCGTTCTCGATCCGCGGGAAGTTTGAAGGTGGTTGAAGCGAATGCCGAAAAGGGGAGGAAAAGAAGATTGTCTCGTCGGAGTTTTTGAAGACGACTGAGCGCTGAGATGGAGCGCACTGGGATGGCGCGCGTTGCCTGTCCGCCTGGCTGCGGAGCACGCCGACTTCAAAGGAACCAACCCACGTGACTGAGCCGCCAAGCCAGGGCCGAAGCCGTCTGGCCAGGGGACGAGCCGAGATGATAAGAGGGTTGTTTATCGTCTGCACCGACTGAGCAAAGATATGCTGGTGTTACTGTCCTTTAAAGAAACATTAACATCCGCCCATCTTTTCTGAAATGACCAATCAGATGTGGGAGTTTTAGGCGGGAGAACACTTTCTTTGTCTCCGTTTATGACCTCATTTGCCTAATTTATGATGGTGTCATACTTGGTACATTTCTACTCAAAAGGGGGGGTAACATAATGTGATGCATTTCATAATCATCTACTGTGCACCGTTGGTTAAGAGAAAGAGAGAGGAATATTTAGATATCAAACACAGTATGACTGGGAGATATTAGAGCAGAGATACATTCTTACACATGAATACAAGCATCTTAAATGACTTTACATTGTTCGTACATCATGACTATGTTGGCAATGACATAGGGAGCATGCGTACACACAGGAATCATCATATACATTCTGGGATAGTTTAATTAAAGTTACATAAAGAAAATGTTTGTGTCTGTGTATTGGAAGGAGCCTGTGTGTCTAGGCCCCCCCTATCTTTTTGAGTGAGGGGGGGGGGGGGGGGATAGGGGGAGAGATTGCGTCCTGATTGAAGTTCTCACAGGATTATAACGGTGCTGTCTGTTCTACCTCAGCCAAACCACAAAACTGTCCACGATGCCATCTTCCTCAGACTCCTCGGTACCGGAACCTAATTTATATATATGGCTAAAAGGCTTTCTGACGTTTATAGTGGAATCGACTCATCTTTGATCCTGTCCAGAGAGACTCCAGACGCTACAGTCCCCCTTTTCGTCTGACGAAGTCCGTGTGACATCGTCGGACGACAGTCATGATGGTCGGATGGCAGGTGGATCATGATGGTCGGATGGCAGGTGGATCATGATGGTCGGATGGCAGGTGGTTTCTAATTGTTCTCAACCTTTGGTTCCTCAGGCTGAGAGTCCATCTCGATGAGGTTTGGCATGGTATCTGTTTTGGTACCTCTTTTCCGTGGGTTTCGTTTGAAACCTAGGGGGAGAGCGACCGTGTTCTTGGTCATGGACTCTCGCATCTCGTGGACCTTCTTGAACAGGATGAAGGCCAGGCCCAGTGTCAGGCTGTAGCCTAATACCGTAGAGAGGCAAAGAGCTGTGTCGGCGGGAGTTGGTCAGGATGGGCAGCCGGGACAGTGTTTGGAGGGCCGTGTCGATGGGAGTAATGTCAATTAGCTGGGACCCCCTTTCCTCAATCCTCAGTTCCAGTTCCGGATCTAGAGTTATGATTCTTGAAGAAGGATGGGATTTCCAGCTCTGACCAGTACTCTTCATTTGGGAGATGGTACAACGGCAGATCATCGAGGTGGAGGATGGCACCCTTTGGTACTTGAATCCACATACTCTGGTTGGGCAGGCTGATGCGGGTGGCCGTGTCATGCTGATCGTAAGTCAGGGTGGCCGTACGAGTGGGAGTGTTGACGAGCCACCTGTCACCCACAATCTCCGCTCAAGTTTTAGTGACTTGGGTGCGAGATGTGGCCTTGGCAGGGCAAAGGGTGTCACTTCTCATGGGCTGCAACCTGCAGATTCCTTCAGTGTTGTCTCTGAGGAATGGCTTGCTAGGGCAGAGGTAGTGAATGTCCTTTATCAAAGTACACATACGCAGGTTGGGGGCCAGGTACAGCAGTGTGTTACTGTCGTGGTAGGCCACCACATTGGGGGTGTGTATCTTGATATGAGTGTTGCCTTGCCAAAACCCGACATTGACCAGGTCCTTGAGTCTGTAGATGTTGTTTGATTCGATGATTGGTAGATTCAGGAGAAAGGCCACCTCCCTTTGCTCAGGGTCGACGTGCAAGGGGATGGCACTACCCAAAGAGTAGGCAAGGTGTGCTTGAAGAGGATCTGCTGGGCTGGTAGTGGCGGAGGCCAGCACTTTTTGCACAAGGCTCAGGGGTACCAGATACGGAGGAATCCTGCCCATGGCTAAGCTGTCAATTGAGGAGCTCACTTCCCGCAGCATGCCTGTCATCAGGGCTGTGACCAGCTGAGTTTGGCCAAAATCATTTTGGAAAACGGAAAACAGTTGTCTCACTGAGTTCAGTTTGGTTCAGCAGGACACTGTGAGTATTGAGAACCACCACAGTGTCTTTCAATGATTTGCCGATGGTCTGCAGGGTTGCACTCTGTGTTGAAAGCTGTTCTCTCAGCTGTGGGATTTCAGTCTGGCTCATTGCGTTGACGCTAGACATGCCAATGTTGAACAGGGTTCCGACGGCAGCGTGAGCTGGAGGCAAAGGACAGTGAGCTGGAGGCACAGGACAGTGAGCCCCAGCAGCATCCTGGTATAGGAAAGAGAGAGAGAGAAAAAGAGAGATGGGGAGAGAAGTGGTTGATCAGCGAGGAGTGTCCTTGGTTGGTCAGGACAGTCTTTTTGCTGTGGGGTCTGCAACTGAGTTTAGTTTGCATTGGCCCCTCCCAGTCTTTCTCTGCCAGTAGCCACGTCTTTTGACTTGATTGCGGTGGACCCATTTGAAAATTGGCTCTTTCTGTCCCCGGCTCAGTTTGATTCGATATGCGACCGGATAGGACCTGTCCAGTGAGGCAGGAATTTCTTTGACAGCCGATGAGAGGCTGTCCGGGGCGGTTGGACAAAGCTATAATGCCAGACCCTATCGCCTATGTCCAGTTCCTGGTGTGACGCTTTCTGGTCATAATATGCTTTTCTGGCCTTCAGCACTCTTTTGAAGTCAATGCTGGGCGAAAGCAAAGGTTGCTCTCAGGTTCCGGTGTAGTTCATCAAGATACTGGTGAGTGGTGTAGGCTGTGACAAGGCTGGAGTCTCCTGTTTGATACAGCAGGTGCAGCGGCAGTGTCATTTGCCGCCCAGCCATTAGTTCAAAGGGAGGCATACGAGTTGATTCATGCGGGGTGGCTATGAGCACAAAAGGAAGTTTCCCATCCCAGTCTTGCTGGTTGGCAGACACATACTTTCTCAGCATGCTGACTACAGTTCGACTTGTTAGTTCCACTTGGCTGGACGAGATGGAATGGTGGCTGATGGGCAGTTGAGCTTGTACTCCCAGGAGTTTACAACTCTGCTGCATGATCTCAGCTGTAAAGTGAGTGCCTCTGTCCGAGTTCACTTTAAGTAACAGTCCGAACCTGGAGAAGATGTGGTTCATCAGGAGGTATGCCGTGGTCTGGGCAGTGTTGTTTGGTGCTGGAAGACACTCTACCCACTTGGTGAACTGGCACACAACCGTGGGGAAGTATTTGTTGCCCCTCGTCGATCTGGGCAGGGGTCCTACCCAGTCTATTTGGAGGTCTGACCATGGGAATGTGACTCCTCTGCGTTGCAGTGGGGCTCTATGGTTTGGGTTTACTGGTTGGAATTGGCAGCAAACCAGGCACTCACTGACATATTCTGCCACGTCTTGCTGCATGCCCGTCCAGTATGCCACTTGTTTCAGTGTCTCGTAAGTGGCTCTGGTACCGTGATGTCCGGCACATGGTGCATCATGGGCATACATTAGCATGACCCCCCTTTGGCAATGTGGCACCACAAGCCTTTGCGCTGTAAGGTCATCAGGGGCATACCACAGAATGTTGTCTTTCCCTCGCATCATGTGTTTGACGTCATGCAGTCGTCTGAGGCCTGAGGCAGCAGTGAATTCAGACGTAGTAATAGGGTGGTTGGAGGGGTCTGAGAGGTGGTTTAGCATAGTTTGTATGGCAGAATCAGAGGTTTGCATGTCAGCTATGTCGTTGTTGGAAATTTGTGGAGCCGGCGCAAGCGGCTGTGATGTTGGAACCATCACAGGAATAGGTCGTTTGCTGCGGGTTATCACTGCAACATTAAGGGTGGGTGGGTGGGCTCAGACTTGTCTGAGTTCTTCGCGTTCTGCATCGTCCTTTATGGCATCTGCTTCTTTCAGGATTTGCTGGACTTGTGTCTCAAATCCTGGATACGGCTCCTCTGTTGTTGTGTCGCCTGTCGTGTTGGCAGTCAGAGGTGCGGCACTGTCATCAGTCTCGCAGGCAGGCTGGCTAGTGACTGTGTATACTGCAAGATGTTGGTCCTCTGTCAGCTCTGTTCTGCACACTTGATCTTTGGCCATCGGCATGACAGAAGCGATGGAGATGATTTTGAAGGGTGCTGTGAACACTGTGTTGTCTGTGCTCCCTTCTGGGGTCATCGAAGATGGGATTGGACCAATGACTGGTAAGGTGAGTTCAAAGTCATGGAAGTCGTGACTCACTAGCCATCCCAGGCGGTAGGCCTTGGGAATCCTGATGTCCATTGCTGTGCAGTTGTTGAACAGGATGTAGACTACACGGGATGACAGTTCAGTGAGTGGTGTGGCCAATCCCACACATTCGGGTGAAGGTTGGAAGAAGCCCAGCATGTGGTTTAGTGTTTGGCCACATCGTATGTTGAGCCGAACAGCGACCCCTTTGGTGTAAGCTGGTACTGTGGTTTCCTGTTCATTGATTAAGGTGCAGACTTCTGGAATGGTCTGGCCTGACAGGAGGTTTTCAGGGTTGACAGGAACCACAGGGGGCTGTGATGTCGGTGGGGCCCACACATACCTCATTGATAAAATCCACATGAGCCTTGAGGCCAATCAAGATGTCTGCTCCTATGTAGACATTATGCGGCAGGTCTGGAAGGACCAGGAAGTAGTGAGTGAGGCACCGGTCATTCCATTTCAAGTTCAAAGCACAGATGCCCTTGGTAGTTACCATGGTTGATAGGCAGGAGTCCAAAGGAAAGCGGGTGTGCTTGCTGGCAGACGGAAGGTCTGGTGTGTCTTCCATGAGGGCTTTGAACAGTGCTAGGCTGATGGCTGAGTTGTCTGCCCATAGTGTGAGCATGATGTCTGTAGTTGTTACATCATTCAGCTGGAGGTCAGTCATGACCTTGGGGCAGTGACAGTCAGAGTCTATGGTGAGTTGAAAAGTGCAGAGTAGCGAACTTGAACTTTGCTCTGGTGCTGAGACAGTGTTCTCGTGGCTGGCTGCAAGGTTTCTCGTGACCTCTGTGGCCTGACAGTCTGGCTCAGGTGATCTGGGCGGCTGGAGAGGCAGAGGTTCTCGCACTTGAGCCCAAATTTTCAGCTGTCTGAAGTCCAATAGGGGCTCGAAGCGGTCTAGCAGATCTTTGCCGACGAGAAGGGGGTATGTGTCCATTGGTGAGATGTACACAGGGTGTACCAGACTCATTGGACCAATCGTTAGATGGATGGGAGCGATCCGTTCAAGTTGGATCTCATTTTGGCTGTATGACTGCACATTTAGCTCACATTTTTGGGATTTCAAAGTTCGATTTTGTCTCTTAGCTTCAATTCGGAGTTGAGATGACCTTAAAGTGAGATCAGCTCCTGTGTCGACCAGGGCTTCAAGTCTCACCTCATTCTCCAATGTGATGGCTAGATATAGTTTTCTGGCCACTCCCTTTTCGATCAGGTTTCCCAGGAGTTTTGGTTCTGGGGTTTGTGTGGTGATCGGTAAGCAATTAGGGATGGTATCATGTGGCTCGTTAGGGAGGCAGACAACCAAAACAGCACTCTCTGGTACCTTGATTTTGGTTGTTGGCGTGATGACTTGCGTTGTGTTGATCAGGAAGTGCAGCTGTCAGCTGAGGTGATTGGGCGACGCTGTCACTTGGTAATGAGGTGTCTGGTTCTGTGGACTGTGACTGGTGCGCAGTGCTTTGGGTGCTTGGTTTAGTCGGAGGGCAGTCAGGAAGGATGTTGGGTGCAGGCCTTACACTTAGTCATAAGGAGTCTGGCCTGTCCTTCTTGTCTCCCTCGCGAGGTTTCTTCTGAATGAGTTCTTTCAGAATCCTCAGGATCTCTGCTGACTCAGACGAAGCTGCACTGTTTTGCTCTGGTGGGTGCTCAGACTTGAGTTTGCTCGGGGCGTGTCGCGAGCCATTCCGCTGCTGGCCATCTGGGCTGGATGCTCTGGCTGATGAAGGTCGTCCATTTCTGGGCCGTCGGCTGGCATCCCACGTGGCTCCACCCTTTGGGTGGTTAGACTGACGTGGCTTGTCCCAGAATCTTTCAGAGCGCCCGGTCTGGTGCTTAGGATGGGCACCATGCCGGTTGTGCTGCTCTCTGCTGGCTTGGAACGGTCTTGACTCTCTGTTAACAGGTCTGTCACCGTGGTGTTGCTGGGCGCCCTCTAGAGCCAGCTCTGAACGGTGGTCAGAGACGGGGCAAATTGTTGGATTTCTCACAGTCTTTTCAGAAGCAGTCTATTGCTTGGCATAAGCTTTATGGGCTAAGTCCCGTAGCTGTCGGGTGGACATGCTACGTGGGCAGGCCAGGACTCCTAAGTGATGGCTTACTGTTGGATGCAGATTTCGAAGGAATAGAGTTCTGAAGTTGAAGTCTTCTTCCATACCTGGCTCGTTTTGTGCTCCAAAGTAGGCCTGTCGGAGTCTGTTGTAGTAGGCCTGTGGGGTTTCCAGTCGGTCCTGTCTCAAGTCCATGCCGCTGATGATCCCTTGGTCTGAGTCAGGGTCCGAAAACTCTCTAATCAGGGCCTGACGCAGCTGCTGGTAGTCTGATTTGACAGTCTCGGGTTGCCGATCGAGGAAACTCCGCACCTCACGGCTGGACGTACCTTGAAGGAGATAAGGTCTGTCCCATGTGGTCACGTTAGCCATAGTTTGCAGGTGAAAGTCTATGTCCTGCAGGTAGGCGTGCACGTCGTGGCCTCCTGCAGGGTTTGGGGTGAATGTTGGGATGTTTCTGGCCAGCTTGTAGTGTTCTTGGGGAGCCATGGCGTGACTGGGGGCACATATTTTCTGGACGGGCTTCCACCCCTTTGCTGCTGATGGGGGCTCTTGGAAACTGGCTGGTGACATCTTGAGCAGTGGGTCTCACCCCCCTTTTGAGCTCGGAACTCTTGACGGGGAGGCATAGGCCCACTTGTCAGGGGAAACTCTGTGGTGTGTGTTTCCCCTTTCTGGTCACTCTGCAGTCTGTAAGCGTACTTAAGTTCTCTGTGAACAGCTGCAAGTTCTTCTTTTAAATAGTCTTTTTGTTAAACCAAATCATGGATCTGGGCACGGGCCGCTTGCAAGTGGTTTTCACAGGCTATGGCCTTGCCGTCCCTTTCTTTCAGTTCAATTTCTGCTCTTGCTAGGAGAGCTTCACCTTGTTGGAGTTTTTCCCATAGTTCCTCTTGGGATTCTCTCTCCAACTGCTCTCTGTGCTCTGTATCTACACGAAGGTCTGCCAGGGCATTTTGAAGTCTCTCCACTTCCTCCTGAAGCTGTGGGTCCGTTTCATCCTCTGTCTCGTGCCGGTCCTGGGCCTCGAGGAGTAGTTGATCTAGACGACTCTGTGCGTGGGCCTGGTTCCTCCGGGCCTCCTCAGCCTGGAGCTTCAGTGCTGCTGCTTCTTGCTCCAGGTGGATGTTGCTCTTTTCGCTGAGTCGTGCCTGGACGATGAGGTTGTGAGCGAGGCCCCCGACAATCTTGGCCCATTCCTTGTGGCTGTGGCTCTGGGTTGGATCGTGGGCCATCAGCCGGTTCAAGTCGTCGTCCAGCTGTTCTTGGCTCAGGTGCTGCAGGTCACCGGTGGCTTTAGGCAGGAACGCAGTCGTCATGGCGGTCAACCAGGTCTCGACGTGATCCCAGTGGTCAGTGGGGCTGGATGAACGGGACATACTGGGCTGTAGGCAAGAGAAAGACAACACAAAAGAGGCCAATGCAAGTCCGTATAGGGTTTTAGCGAGCTATAGCAATGTGTGACTATTTAATTTGTGTGTGTAATTTTGGCTAACTGGTTCGGACAGTTAGTGAAATCTAGGCCGGGCACCTATTGTCTTGGCCGTGAGCGGCCAGGTGGGGCCGATTTGTGTGGGTAAGTGTCGGATCTAAATAACAATTTTGACAGTGCGGTAGCCTACTGGGTCATTTACTGACACTGGCTGCTGGGTCGTCAATCTATTATTCAGCTTTCCTTGATGGCTCTCACAGGTTCTGTCTTTAGGTGAACTGGAAGAAAATAGAATTAAAAGGAAAGCAAATAGAACAAAACAAAATAACCGAAAATAACTAAAAGAAAAGGCATGAAATAAAAATGAAACAAAAATGAGAACATAAGAAGAGATAGAGAGGGAAAAGGTCTCAGCTTAATACCAATGCTAGGGTTTATGACAGGGCCAAGCGAGTGGGAGGCGCTGTTGAGCTATAAAACCTAGGGGAATGGTATGGCTTAAGACAGGAAGGTTGGGCCAAACACTTAAATGACCAGGGAATATGTATATTCTATGGCTTGCAATAAGTGAATGGGCTTTACCTGATTTACTATGCCTGGGGTGAATTGGGGTCACTCAGGGGGGAATCGGCGGTGAAGTCAATCTCACCGGCGGTCCCTGGACACTCGACTGCGGTGTCCCCGGATCCTCGTCCCCTTTCTACCACGGTGCGCCCACTCAAACAGCTTGTGACTCTTAGCACAACTGGGTGGCACTCAGGTAAGGCGGGTCAATGGCCAGTCTGCAGGGTCAAAAATTGGGTTTCCTCTGAGGCCCCTTTGGAGTCCAAATGGGTGGATCAGAGTAATTAACCAAAATTGCCCTGGTGGTCAGCTGGACTCGTTGACTTCTCCCTGGAGTGCCCAAATTGCTGATGTCGGCTGCGTGCCGCCACCAATGGTACGAGGACAGAGGTGCCCGAGATTCACACACGGCCACTGTCAGTTACGCCGGCCAGGTGACTCCACCCCTCGAAACCCAACCAGAAGGTAACCGTCACTTCACCACCAAGTACTAGGGGAAGTACTACCTGTAAGTACACAACTGGCTGAACAAGTGAGACTTAATGTCAACTTAAGCTTAGTAATTGTTTACACCAAATTTAAATAGTTAGGTATGGTAAGATAGGTAAAGGATTATTTACCAAATGGTGCTAAAACACAAAAGAATGATGAAAATAATGGTAATTATCTGAATAACCTTGAAAAAGGGAGACATCAAAATAAATCCATTCAGAAAACGGAGCCAAAGGGGAAGAGAGAGGAATGCCCACCCATATGAGGACACCCAGTAGGGGGCGTGCTACTGATAAGTGGCTATCACAGGCTGAAAAGAGAAGGCTTAATTTAAATTTAAGTTCAAACTTGTCTAAACTAAAATCTAAATAAGTGCGGAGTACTAGAATGGTACCAATTGGAAATAAGGTAATGATAAATTGATGAGGGAAATCAAATAACTAAAAGGGAAAATAGAATCAAAATAATTCAAATTAAAACAACAGGAGAAAAGGAGGAAAACTGACTTAGCCGAGGATGTCACATAGGGGCGTGCTCCCACCAAGTAACATTAATGGCTGAACCGAGAACTTAATTTAAATTCATGTTTAAACTTAGTTTAAACAGGATTTAAATAAGTGTGAGAAGTCAGCAAAACAAGAGGATTGAACAATTTAAAATAACAGTAATAACAGGAAAGAAATTGAAATGATTATAATAGTAAACAAATAAAATAGCGGAAAAGATAGTTCACTTTGACAAACGAGATAGAGGGAAGGAAGGAAACATCCGCAGATGCCCACAAGATGGCGTAGTTGAGTCCACACCAAGGAGTGGGTGGGGGTGTGCGTAATTTGAGAGGTGCTGAACACCTGACAGGCTGCCCTCTTGTGTTAGTCAGAGGTATTACGACACTTTAAATAAAAAAAAAATAAAAAAATAAAAAGTGATTTAAGCGTCCGAAGAGAGTAAGTTTTTTTTTCTTCCTAAACGTGGCGATTTACAATCACGAGTGAGAAGAGAATTTATTTTCAAATCTCCTTTTTGTGCCAATTTGTACACAAAGAATATGTGCCCGGAATTCTTTTTCCGCATGCACACACAAATGTATGGAACAGAATATTTTTTTCTGTTACAAATTTTAAACTGGATCAAGGTTTAAAAATAAATACTCCCATTTACCCATCAATCGGACACTGGCCAGCAGTTTTTCCGATTGATTTGTATAAGGTATAAGCATTTGGTTAGCTACGCCAAAGTTTAACCTAAAGGAGTGAGATCGCTTAGTTGAATAATACACCGACGCAATTAAATCAACTACGATACATTAGTGAGGCCTTCACTAAGATGAAATGAGGAACATCGCTCAAATCAATATTTATCACACTGAAAGAAGATTTCTTCGTTCTTACAGGTTTTGAAAATATTAAACTGTGCTGTAAAGAGGTTTCCTTCTCTTTCACAGAAACAGTTTTAATATTATGAACTGCAGTTTATTTTAAGCAATTAACAGTGACTCAAATGTTTGACACATAGCAGCTGTTAACTGGGCTGAAATCAGCTTTGGGCCATTTTGGGCCAGTTATCAGATATGTGAGTTTGCGTCGCGTTGCGACTTCTCTCACTTTCTGAAGCGCGCATACACAAACAAAAATTAATACCAGTAATATACACATAAAACTGACACTGTTGCTCACAAAACAAAGTTTAAAATGTGCCCGAATTTTTCTCCACCATAAAATGTAGCGACTCGGCTGCATATAATAATAATAAATTAAATTAGCTCAATAGGGAATTATGATTATTAATGTTTAATTATTTATAACTAATCGCAACGGGTTATGATTAAATTATAAATCTCCAAATCACCCAAAAAGGGAAATACCTAACCTAGGTATTTATGCAATATATATATAGTTAACGACAATGGGTTGCAATTAACTACGAATATATATTAAATCATTACGGAATAACCTTTGAATTAGAATTAATTTAAAATTCATCTGATCCGTTCATTTAACGAACGAACAGTATTACAATCCTTTATCAATTCTCACAAAGTTTTATTCTTTCTTATCAAATCTTCGGGAAGATTATCCTTCTGGTCACGAAGAATAAACTTTCCGAACTATTAGGATATTAATTAAAGTATTCAAAGATACTTGAGAGCTCGTAGCTAGATCGGAACATTACAGTGACCATGCCTTGTGAGCGGCAACAATGACAATCGAACGTGGATACAATGGTTTTAATAATTGATACTACGAACACATACGACTAAAACAAAGAATACATGTATATACAGAACAACAAATAGTAACGAAAGAGAATGAAAAGAAGAGAATGAAAGAGAGGAAGGAAAGGTTCAGGAATGGCAATTTCACAAACATAACCACACGAGCCAGCAACGAATAATATCACCTTAAACAGGGGTACACATCTTAAAACGCATCTAAATTTCGATTGAATTTATACTTGCATGGGTTGTTTTGTGCTGAGTATAAAGAATGCGCGTGAGTCTTCTCAGAGAGTTCTTTGAGCTGGAGCGTGTTCTCTTTTGGTCCTTCCGGAGCGTTCTCGATCCGCGGGAAGTTTGAAGGTGGTTGAAGCGAATGCCGAAAAGGGGAGGAAAAGAAGATTGTCTCGTCTGAGTTTTTGAAGACGACTGAGCGCTGAGATGGAGCGCGCTGGGATGGCACGCGTTGCCTGTCCGCCTGGCTGCGGAGCACGCCGACTTCAAAGGAACCAACCCACGTGACTGAGCCGCCAAGCCAGGGCCGAAGCCGTCTGGCCAGGGGACGAGCCGAGATGATAAGAGGGTTGTTTATCGACTGCACCGACTGAGCAAAGATATGCTGGTGTTACTGTCCTTTAAAGAAACATTAACATCCGCCCATCTTTTCTGAAATGACCAATCAGATGTGGGAGTTTTAGGCGGGAGAACACTTTCTTTGTCTCCGTTTATGACCTCATTTGCCTAATTTATGATGGTGTCATACTTGGTACATTCCTACTCAAAAGGGGGGGGGTAACATAATGTGATGCATTTCATAATCATCTACTGTGCACTGTTGGTTAAGAGAAAGAGAGAGGAATATTTAGATATCAAACACAGTATGACTGGGAGATATTAGAGCAGAGATACATTCTTACACATGAATACAAGCATCTTAAATGACTTTACATTGTTCGTACATCATGACTATGTTGGCAATGACATAGGGAGCATGCGTACACACAGGAATCATCATATACATTCTGGGATAGTTTAATTAAAGTTACATAAAGAAAATGTTTGTGTCTGTGTATTGGAAGGAGCCTGTGTGTCTAGGCCCCCCCTAGACATAGGGGATAGGGGGAGAGATTGCGTCCTGATTGAAGTTCTCACAGGATTATAACGGTGCTGTCTGTTCTACCTCAGCCAAGCCACAAAACTGTCCACGATGCCATCTTCCTCAGACTCCTCGGTACCGGAACCTAATTTATATACGGCTAAAAGGCTTTCTGACGTTTATAGTGGAATCGACTCATCTTTGATCCTGTCCAGAGAGACTCCAGACGCTACAAGCACAATCAATGATTGGACAAATTTTTTTTTCCTTCTAAAGCACTTGTTTTACTCTCTTCTTTCCTTTTCTTAATTTTTCCATCTTTTAACATATCTTTCAACTCGTTTACTGGTAGCCTGGATCGTCCGGGTTACACTTTCCCTTCTGCTGTCCTCTGTAACAGATGAAGAGCTGTTCTGAGGTCCTAAAGCTTTGCGTTCTGTCTACGTATAACCGCAGAGCGCGGACGGGACAGAGAAAAGCCAGGGCTGGGTCTGCCTCCTCTGGGGGCAGCGCTTGCAGGTTCACCACCTGGTCCCAGAAGGGAGTGGCAGGAACCTTGGGCACATATCCGGGCACAATTCCAGGCACGATTTGTCGACCAAAAATGCCTGCAGGTCCCCTACCCTCTTGATGGAGGCCAATGCAGTCAGTGTCTTCCAAGACAAGATCTTTAACTCGGCTGAGTGCAGGGGCTCAAAGGGTGCTCTCTGCAGTGCGGTTAGCACCAGAGATAAGTCCCAAGAGGGTATAGAGTGAGAGCGAGGCGGATTTAGTCTCCTCGCTCCCCTCAGGAACCTGACGATCAGATCGTGCTTCCCTACAGACTTACCATCAACCATATCGTGATGTGCAGCGATAGCGGCAACATACACTTTGAGGGTGGAGGGAGACAGCCTTTGCTCCAACCCTTCTTGTAGGAAGGAAAGCACCGAGCCGATCAAACATCTTCGGGGGTCTCTTTTTGGCGAGAAGAACACCACTCGATGAACAGGTTCCACTTGAAGGCATAGAGGCGCCTCGTAGAGGGGGCTCTAGCAGAACTGATGGTGTCTACCACAGCCACAGAAGTACCACAGAAGTGATGGAGTCTCCACTCTCCCGGAAGCACTTGCGACCTCAGATGCTTCTGACTCCAGAGGAGGAGATGGCGGGCGAGTTGCGTCATGCAACGGGAGCGTAGACCACCCTGTTTGTTGATGTACGCAATGGTCGCAGTGCTGTCTGTACGGACCAATACGTGCTTGCCATGTAGCGGCCCCTTGAGGTGGCCCAGCGCAAGACGTACTGCTAGCAACTCGAGGCAGTTGATATGCCATTGTAGTTGGGGCCCCGTCCACAGACCCGAAACTGCAAGCCCATTGTACGTGGCCCCCCAGCCGGTGGCAGAGGCATCCGTGGAGACCAAGCATGCCTGGACACTTGTTCTAGGGGAACACCTGCCCGTAGAAACGAAGGGTCCGCCCACGGGTTGAAGGTTTGGCGGCAATCTGGTGTTATTGTTACACGGAATGACCCACTCTGCCACGCCCATCTCGGGACTCGACCGTGTAGCCAGTGTTGAAGCTGCCTCATATTAAGTAACCCGAGCGGCGTTACTGCGGCTGTGGATGGCAAATGCCCCAGGAGCCTCTGAAAATGTTTCAGTGGGACTGCTGTTTTGCGTTTGAACGAATTCAAGCAGTTCAACACCGACTGGACATGCAACGAGAAAAGAGATCCTCTGCATGGGGGGAGTTTGCTCTTTTCCCAGTTGACCCGAAGCCCCAACTGGGTGAGGTGACTGAGCACCATTTCCCTCTGTTTACACAACTGCTCTCTCTCATGGCAGCAATGGCCGCCTCCACGACCTTCGCGAAGACAGGGACAGCCCGAAGGGTAAGACTTTGTACTGATATGCCCGCCCCTCGAACGCAAAGTGTAGGAATGGTCTGTGTCGAGAGAGAATCGAGACATGAAAGTACGCGTCCTTCAGGTCGATCGCTGCAAACCAATCTCGGGGACGGATGCACCCGAAGATGCGTTTCTGCGTTAGCATCTTGAATGGCAGCTTGTGCAGGGACCGATTCAAGAAAAACAGATCCAAGTTTGGCCGTAACCCACCGCCTTTCTTGGGTAAAATGAAGTATGGGCTGTAGAAGCCTGTCTTCATATTGGCTGGAGGGACCGGCTCTATCGCGTCCTTCGCCAGTAGGACTGCGATCTCCGCCCGTAACACAGGGGCAGCCTTCTTCAACACGGAGGTGAAGTGGATGCCCCTGAACTTGGGGGGCCGCTGGGCGAACTGAATCACATAGCCAGGTCTGATAGTACAGATAAGCCAGCAAGACGGGCTGGGAAGCGCTAGCCAGGCTTCCAGCGACCGAGCAAGCGGGACCAACGGCACCACAAACGTACCCGAAGTGGGGCAGCGAGGCGGGATGCAGGGACCCTACTCGGACGGCATAGCGGCCCGATGTGGGGTCTGAGTGTGCAGTGTAGCACTTACCTGCTTCCGCTGAGGGGGCGCATGGGTGTGACGAGGACTCTTGTGTGCGTCCTGACCATAGTCAGCACTCCCCGCTGTCATCCCCGCGTCGCACACCGCCAAGCGCGTTCTCTTGGTACCCAGGGACATTGGAAACATGTGGAAACCAGTGGTGGAACACAAATAAAACGGTTTCTTAAACAAAAGATCCTCCCCCGGCCCTCCTCCAGGGGAGGGAGGGAGTGGTACATCCCTGGGTGGCCCGTCTCAGGGCCGTTTACACCACTGCTTTCCTCCTGGTTTGGCAGCGGCCTGAGCGGGCTGGATGTTTGTAAACAGCACAGCAGTAATGACTTTATAAACTTATTTACTTGTAAGATTGATAATATTAGGAAAAAAATTATAACCATGCAGCCGTCTACTACTGTATCACATCAGACATTGTAGTGCATTGTAGTGTCACTGAGGAAAAATTACATTCATTCACTGCTATAGGAGAAGAAGAATTGGCTAAACACATTAAATCATCAAAATCAACAACATGTATGCTCGACCCTATACCGACTAAACTACTAAAAGAGATGCTTCCAGAGATCATAGATCCTCTTCTTAATATCATTAATTCATCCTTGATATTAGGATATGTACCGAAAACTTTTAAGTTGGCTATTATAAAACCACTTATTTAAAAAAACGCAACTTGATCCTACAGAATTAGTCAATTACAGGCCAATCTCAAATCTACCCTTTCTGTCAAAAATACTAGAAAAAGCAGTGTCCTCACAATTATGCTCCTTTTTAGAAAGAAATGGTATCTGTGAGGATTTACGGTCAGGATTTAGACCGTATCATAGTACTGAGACTGCTCTCATTAGAGTAACAAATGATTTACTCTTATCATCCGATCGTGGTTGTATCTCTCTGTTAGTGTTACTCGATCTTAGCACTGCATTCGATACTATCGACCACAACATCCTTTTGAATAGACTTGAAAATTATGTTGGCATTAGTGGAATTGCATTGTCATGGTTTAAATCATACTTATCTGACCGTTATCAGTTTGTAGCAGTAAATGAAGAGATGTCACACCAATCACAAGTTCAGTATGGAGTACCACAAGGCTCAGTGCTAGGACCGTTGCTTTTCACCCTGTACATGCTACCACTGGGAGATATCATTAGGAAGCATGGCGTTAGTTTTCATTGCTGACGATACTCAGCTCTATATTTCTTCATGCCCTGACGAAACTTACCAATTCACAAGATTAACAGAATGCATAGCTGATATAAAAAATTGGATGACTAGTAATTTCCTGCAACTTAATTCAGAAAAAAATGAATTTTTAATTATTGGACAAAAAAACTCCACATGTAGTCCTCGTCGTCAGTTAGGAACCTGGGTGTGCTCTTTAATACCAATCTCTCATTTGAAAACCACGTTTCTAGCATCTGTAAAACTGCATTCTACCATCTTAAAAATATATCTTACGTAATATATTATGGCATATGCTTTCAATGCAAAATGCTGAACAGTTAGTTCATGCGTTCATGACCTCAAGGCTAGATTATTGTAATGCTCTATAGGGGTGGTTGCACTGCTCGCTTAATAAATAAACTGCAGCTGGTCCAAAACGCAGCAGCTCGAGTTCTTACTAGAACGAGGAAGTATGACCATATTAGCCCGGTTCTGTTAACACTGCACTGGCTCCCTATTAAACATCGCATACATTTTAAAATCTTGCTAATTACTTACAAAGCACTAAATGGTTTAGCTCCCCAGTACTTGAGCGAGCTCTTAACGCATTATACTCCATCACGTCCATTGCGGTCTCAAAATTCTGGCCAGTTGAAAATACCTAGAATATCAGCCTTTTCCTATTTAGCACCTAAACTCTGGAACAGCCTTCCTAGCATTGTTCAGGAAGCAGACACACTCTGTCAGTTTAAATCTAGACTAAAAACACATATTTTTACTATGGCATACACATAAAACATTTTTAATTTATATTTTATTCAAATCAATTAAATGATTGTTAGGCTGCATTAACTAGGTCAGCCGGAACCGGGAACACTTCTCATAACACCTGATGTACTCGTTACATCATAAGAAGAATGGCATCTACGCTAATGTTAGTCTCTCTGTTTATCCCGAGGTTTACTGCAGTCAGCCGAATCCGGGCCGTATCCAGATCAGATGGTGGACCTGCGCCTGGACATGACCAACTCATCCCTGAAGTGTCTGCAGAGACCGTGTCAATTAGTCTCCCCTCTGAAATTGCTCATCGACATGGCATCCTCAATGGATCCATCTCCGGTGTGATGCCTCCGATCTTTCGAATATTCCAACCTAATATGACTTCTGACTTGCAAGGTTGCCAAAATAATAATCATACACTGTTTGTTAATTGGCCAGAACTGGCACCCCGACTGAGCCTGGTTTTTCCCAAGGTTTATTTTTTTCCATTATCCCACCTGATGGAGTTTTGGTTCCTTGCCACTGTCGCCTTTGGCTTGGCTTGCTCAGTTGGGGACACTACATTTTCAAATAAATTACTAAACTCAATTAACTCTGTCAACTACATTACTTGAATATATATGATAATTTAAATGAGCTAGATGACATCACCGGTTTCTCCAGAGCCGAATCAAATTCGGTTGCATTATTTTCCTGTTTAACACTGTGAAGCTGCTTTGAAACAATCTGCATTGTAAAAAGTGCTATATAAATAAAGTTGACTGGACTTGACTATAGCAGTGAATGAATGTAATTTTTTCTCAGTGACACTACAATGCACCGTCTGATGCGATACTGTAGTAGACGGCTGCATGGTTATAATTTTTTCCCTAATATTATCAATCTTGCACGTAAAGAAGTTCATAAAGTCATTACTGCTGTGCTGTTGGCAGACATCAGAAGTTGGAGCTTTATCTTTGGTTAATTTAGCCACTGTATCGAATAAATACCTAGGGTTGTGTTTGTTTTCTTCGAAGAGAGTCTAGAAATAAGTAGATCTAGCAGTTTTTACGGCCTTTTTGTATGCAATCATGCTCTCTTTCCAGCTGCGCTCCATTTTTCTGGTTGCTGTTTTAAGGGCCCGAGTGTGCTTGTTGTACCACGGCGTTGGACTATTTTCTTTAATCTTCTTTAAGCGCAGAGGAGCAACTGTGTCTAAACTGTTGGAAAAGAGAGAGTCAATAGTTTCTGGGATGCTGAGGAGATGAAACTGATGAGGAAGATTATTTACAAAGCAATTTTTAGTCGCAGCAGTGATAGTCCTGCCATATTTGAAGCGAGGGGACGGCTTTGCAGCCTTAGCTAAATTAAGTATACATGATACTATGTAATGATCTGAGATGTCATCGCTCTGCAGCAGAATTTCAACGGTATCAACATTTATTCCATGTGACAGTATTAGGTCTAAAGTATGATTACGGCGATGAGTGGGTCCTTACACGTGTTGCCTAACTCCAATAGAGGTTAGAATGTCTCTAAATGCCAATCCCAATGCGTCTTTTTCATTGTCTACATGGATATTAAAATCACCAACAATTAGGACTTTATCTGTAGCCAGTACTAACTCAGCAAATTCTTTAATAAAGTCTATATGGTGCCCTGGTGGCCTGTATACAGTAACCAACACAAATGTCAAACAGGATTTATCAATTTCACTACATAACGTTACATAAAGCACCAAAACTTCAAAGGAATTATATTTGAAACTAGACTTCTGAGTAATACCGAAGATATTATTATAAATTACAGCAACACCTCCCCGTTTATCTTTCAGACGCGGCTCGTGTTTATAACAATAATCTTTTGGGGTGGACTCATTTAAAGTAATGTAGTCGTCAGGTTTTAGCCAGGTTTCTGTCAAACACAACACATCTAGATTATTATCTGTAATCATATCATTAACAATAAGCGTTTTTGAGGAAAGGGATCGAATATTCCGCAGCCCGAGCTTTATCATTTGTTCATCTGTATTATATCTGTTTTTTATTTGTTGGACATCAATTAAATCTTTACCATTGAATGTTTTTTTGTATTTACTAATTCGGGGAACAGACACAGTCTCTATGTGATAATATCTAGGTGAAATTGTCTCTATGTGTTGGGATTTATCTGACTTCTGTGACGTGAGACAGCTAGCAGACGGTCGGTGTCTAAGTGGTGTCCACAGAATAACATAGGGTTCATAGACAATTGGAAAAGTTTTTGGGCCAGACCTGACCTGTTAAAAAGAGATGGTATTCATCCCTCCTGGGGTGGTGCCTCTCTTCTCTCTAGTAAAATGGTACAGTTGAACCTTGACTAACTGAGGCCCAGGTCAGGAAGCAGAAGGACTGGCTGAACTGACCATCTGCTAGCTGTCTCACGTCACAGAAGTTAGATAAATCCCAACACACAGAGACTCTTTCACCTAGATATTATCACATAGAAACTGTATCTGTTCCCCGAATTAGTAAATACAAAAAACTCTCGAACACATTTAAGGGTAAAAATTAGTGCTGGGCAATCAATTAATCGCATCCAAAATAAAAGTTTGTGTTTACATAATATATGTGTGTACTGTGTAATTATTATGTATATATAAATACACACACACATGCATGTATATATTTAAGAAAAATATGTTATATTTATATATAAAATAATTATATTTATATATAAGATAATATATACAAGTATATATGTATACACATGCAAATATTTCTTAAATATATACATGCATGTGCATGTATTTATATAAACATAATAATTATACACAGTACACACATATATATTATGTAAACACAAACTTTTATATTTTGGATGCGATTAATCACGATAAATCGATTGCCCACGAACTAGTAAAATTTTTATTTATGTTCAACAAATAAAAAAATGATACAATACAGATGAACTAATGATAAAGCTTGGTTTGCTAAATATGAACCCTTTCTACAAAATCACTTTTTGTAAATGATATGATTACAGATCATAACCTAGATGTGCTGTGTTTGACAGAAACCTGGCTAAATCCAGATGATTTCATTACTTTAAATGAGTCCCCCCCCCCCCAAGATTATTGCTATAAACACAAGCCATGTCTGAAAGGAAAAGGGGGAGGTGTTGCTGTAATTTATAATAATATCTTCAGTTTTACTCAAAGTCTAGTTTCAAATATAATTCTTTTGAAGTTTTGGTGGTGAAGAGTTAGTACTGGCTGCAGATAAAGTCATATTTGTTGGTGATTTTAATATCCATGTAGATAATCAAAAAGACACATTGGGATTGGCATTTAGAGACATTCTAAACTCTATTGGAGTTAGGCATGTTGATGCCACTGAAATGACATCTCAGATCATTATCTAATCTTGTGTACACTTCATTTAGCCAAGGCTATAAAGCCGTCTCCTTGTTACAAATATGGTAGAACTATCATTCCTACCACTAAAGATTGCTTTATAAATAATCTTCCTGATCCATTTCATCTCCTCAGCATCCCAGATAGCTTAGAAGAACTCGATGTTGCAACAGAAACGATTGACTCTCTCTTTTCCAGCAGATTAAACACAGTTGCTCCTTTGAGGTTAAAGAAGATAATAGAAGAAAATAGTCCAACGCCGTGGTACAATGAGCACACTCGACAGCCAGAAAAATGGAGCCTGCTGGAAGAAAACAAAACTAGAGTTTTTTCCACATTTCATGGAAAGAGAGCACGATTGCGTACAGAAAGGCCTTAAAAAACGGTTAGATCTGCTTATTTTTCTACTCTCTTAGAAGAAAACAAACACAACCCTAGGTATGTATTTGATACAGTGGCTAAATTAACAAGAACTTTCCAAACAGCACAGCAGTAATGACTTTATGAACAAGATTGATAATATTAGAGAGAAAATTATAACTATGCAACTATCTACTACAGTATCGCATCAGACAGTGCACTGTAGTGTCACTGAGAAAAAATCCCATACATTCACTGCTATAGGAGAGGAAGAATTGTCTAAACTCGTTAAATCATCTAAATCAACAACATGTATGCTTGACCCTATACCGACTAAGCTACTAAAAGAGATGCTGGCAGAGGTCGTAGATCCTCTTCTTAATATCATTAATTCATCTTTGTCATTAGGACCTGTACCGATAACTTTTTGGCTGGCTATGATTAAACCGCTTATTTAAAAAAAAACGCAAATTGATCCTACACAATTTGTCAATTACAGGCCAATTGGAGAGATTGCCTTACTGTGTACATATATGACTTCTAATATGACTTCTGACCTGTAAGGTTGCCAGAATAATAATCATACACTTTGTTAATTGGCCAGAGGAGAACTGGCACCCCGACTGAGCCTGGTTTCTCCCAAAGTTTATTTTTCTCCATTATGCCACCTGATGGAGTTTTGGTTCCTTGCCACTGTCACCTTTGGCTTGCTCAGTTGGGGACACAAAATTTTCAACTAAATATCCAAATAAATTTAATTACTAAACTAAATTAACTATATCAACTAAATTACTGATTTTCGCTATATGACAATTGAAATGAGCTAGATGACTGACCAGTTTTCTCCAGAGTGGCTGTACAGCCGAATCAAAATCTGTTGCATTATTTTCCTGTTTAACACTGTTAAGCTGCTTTGAAACAATCTGCATTGTAAAAAGCGCTATATAAATAAAGTTGACTTGACTTGACTTTGTCTATAATTAAGTTCACCTGTTGATCACTGAGTTCCCATTCAGTCGGTCACTATCGACGTCACGTTAGAGTACCGACGAATAGGAATCTCGCTCGCGAGAGCCAATCTACTTCGAGTGAAACTAAACGAGCCAATGCACATTGGCATGCAATGATTGCACCAGGTGCTCATGCCACGCAGCGCGGGTATAAATGAGACACAGGTGTTTGAATCAAATTAGCTTTTTGCTTCGGAGCCGAGTGGTAGATGCAGTCCTGACTGAAAAGAAGCCTGCCCTTTTGGAAGCAATCTCTTCAGTCGGTGTTGGTGTAACGGCACTGCAGCGGGTCGTGTGGTTTTTCGATCATCTCTCTTTCTCTTTGAGCAAACACAAAGGCTGTTCTCACAGCTGGTTCGGTGCGCTAGGTGGAGAGCGCTGAAAAGCCGTTCTTACAGCTGGTAAGAGAGCGCCTTCGTGTGAGAGAGCACGCACGTCAGGCTGCACTATCCCCTGACTGTGTCGCCGCGACCCCTCCCCCTGCGTGCTTCAGCACCAAGGAGAGCGTCCTTCTATTAGAGCAACACAGATAGAGCTTGCGTCCTTTTCAGGATGACATTCTATCTGTGTGTTTCTGGATGCGGTGGTTATCTGTCACCGAGGGATGGTCACAAGCGCTGTATCTCGTGTTTGGGCGTTCAGCACGCTGAGGCAGCGCTGGTGGATGACTCATGTTCTCACTGCGGGAACATGACCATCTCGGAGTTGCGGTCAAGACTCCATCTCGCAAGGGGTGGAGTCCCCGTGCCTCTGCCTCGATCTAATCCTCCACAGAGGGTTACTTCAGGCAGTAGCGCGGGTGATCTGAGGATTACGGTGAGCGCGCTTCCCCCAGGGACCCAACCCCCGGGGAACCCTCCCCGCACTTCGCAGCCAGGTGTGTACTATCCGTATCCTTCGGGGCTCCTCTTGACGATCAGATGTCCATCGCTGCATCGGAGGGAGGGTCAGAAGTTTCTGGAGATGACGTGTCAGCACAGGGGGCTCCTTCGGGAAGATCCGCTGTGCCCGATGCGGATCCGGAAATGATGGCCATGCTTTCCCGGGCCGCTGAGAGAGTCGGGCTCGTGTGGAACCCTCCACCGTGTCCCGAACCCTCGAGGCTGGACGATTGGTTTCTTGGGGTGGCCCGTGCTGGTTCTCAGCGCCCCACCCCGGTTCCTTTCTTTCCGGAGGTGCATGACGAGCTCACTAGGTCGTGGACGGCACCTTTCACTGCCCGAAACCGGCCCAGTGGCTCCTCCTCCCTCACCACCCTCGATGGGGGAGCGCAGAAGGGTTACACGCAGGTTCCTCCCGTGGAACGGGCCGTTGCTATGCAACTGTGCCCTAACTCCACTTCCAGGGGGAACCCGTGTCTCCGCTCCCAGGCCTGTAGGTACTCGTCTGATCTGATCGGAAAGGCCTACCAGGCTTGTGGGGATGCTGTCTCCTCCTTACACGCTATGGCGTTGTTGCAGGTCCATCAGGCCCAGGCACTGAAGACCTTGCACGAGGGTGGTCACGATCCCGCAGTTCTCCAGGAACTGAGAACCGCAACGGACCTCGCGCTTCATGCGACGAAGGTTACGGCGCGGGCAGTGGGTCGTGCGATGTCCACTATGGTGGTCCAGGAACGCCATCTCTGGCTGTGTCTGGCTGACATGAGGGAAACCGACAAAATCAGGTTCCTTAATTCCCCCGTGTCCCAGACCAGCCTCTTCGGCGACGCGGTCCAGAACTTCGCTCAGCAGTACACGGCCGCACAGAAGCAGACTGAGGCGATCAGTCACATCCTGCCACGGCGGACAGCTGCTGTCTCCACCCCGCCGCCGGCAGCGCCTCAGCCTGCTCGTCGCCGAGAGCGGCCGCCTGCGTCTGCCTCCGCTCCCGCGTCGCAGCAGCAGCCTCCACCCAAGTGTCGTCGTGGAGCCGGGCGTAAGCAGGCCGCCCCGCCCGTCCAGGCCTCTGCCAAGAGGGGTAGCAAGAGCAAGGGCAAGCGGCCCTGAGACGGGCGACCTGGAGATGGGGAGGACTGCTCTTCTGGAGACGGTGACCGCACCGCTCCATCCCCCGGTGGAGGGCCGGGTGGAGAATCTTGTGTTCTGTTTTGTTTCTGTTCCGCCGCTGGGCTCAGCTCCAGCGGTACCCAAATTCTCAGTAAAAGAGCAGTTTCCCCTATCTCCGGGTCCCCAGGGGGCTCGGAGGGTTGTGGCCGGCCAAACCCCGGACCAGACTCATCCTCCCCCTTCGCCAGCGGGCAGCAGTGGACGATCCCCTCACGTTCCTTCTGCCCACCTGTGGAATCAGGTAAGTGTTGCAATGCACACTCACACCTCGCTGAGGGCCGCCTCCACGAGACAGCCTCCTAGCACGGTACCTGCATTCCACCTCGCTGCCCCACGGTGGGTACGCCGGTGGTCCCTTTGGTCCCGCTTGCACGGTCTCTGCGAGCCTGGCTAGCGATCCCCAGTCCGTCTCGCTGGCTCATTCGGACCATCAGGCTTGGCTATGTGATTCAGTTCGCCCGGCGCCCCCCCCCAGGTTCAAGGGCGTCCGCTTCACTTTGGTGAACGCCGCAGACGCCCATGTCCTGCGTGCGGAGATCGCAGTCCTACTGGCGAAGGACGTGATAGAGCCGGTCCCTCCAGCCGATATGAAGACAGGCTTCTGGCCCACTGGATAGTGGATGCCATCACCTTGGCTTACCAAGCACAAGGTGTGCCCTGTCCGCTCAGGGTGCGAGCACACTCTACTAGAAGTGTTGCATCCTCCTGGGCGCTGGCACGTGGCGCCTCGCTGTCAGACATCTGTAGAGCTGCGGGCTGGGCGACACCCAACAAGTTCGCTAGATTCTATAGTCTACGTGTAGAGCCAGTGTCCTCCTGTGTTCTCGCCTCAAACGGGTAGAAGCACTGAGAGGCCCTGGCTCTTGTCGGCTTGCTGCACCACGGCGCTTTATTTCTCCAGAAGCAAACTCTGTCGAGTCCTCCATCACCCTCGGTGCTGGACGTGGTGGAACGTCTGGCACCAGGCCCTTTGCCGCTGAATCCTTGAGAACCGGTACTGGGCTGGGGATATATGAGTGACCCTGCGGGGATCCCATATATTTTTCCACGGTCGCTCCTACGGGAAGCCCGTGTCTTTCCCTTGGGAGAGCCTTCCCATCACTGGGACTGAGCCCCCTCTCTTCATTGCGGGCTACGGCTCAGCATTGTACTCCACATAACTCCTTTGGGGTACGATGTGGGCTCCGCAGCGTTCCCTTCACTAGGGCACGCTTTCCCAGTGTTATCCAATAGTCACTGAACGGGTCATGCGGAAGAGCAGTGATGGACATCTCTGTGTGAGCCCCGTCTCATCAGGTAAGAGAGCTCAGGAGGCTCACACGGGGCACTGGATGGGGGCAGAGGCCATGGCGCTTTGGTAGGGATTCCTATTCATCGGTACTCCGACGTGGCGTTGAGAGTGACCGACTGAATGGGAACGCCTCGGTTACGTATGTAACCCTCGTTCCCTGAAGGAGGGAACGGAGACGCCACGTCCCGTCGCCATGCCCTCTGCACCCTGCTGGGGTGCCAGTCTACCTACTCGGCTCCTCAGCAAAAAGCTAATTTGATGCAAACACCTGTGTCTCATTTATACCCACGCTGCGTGGCATGAGCACCTGGTGCAATCATTGCATGCCAATGTGCTTTGGCTCGTTTAGTTTCACTCGAAGTAGATTGGCTCTCGCGAGCGAGATTCCTATTCGTCGGTACTCCGACGTGGCGTCTCCGTTCCCTCCTTCAGGGAACGAGGGTTACATACGTACACGAGACGTTTCCTTGTTTACCTCTGTTCTTTTCCTTTGCTTTAGGCTTATATTCTACTGAGTGTTTTGATTTATCCTTTATTAAAGCTTTACTGCTGCAACTAGATCCTGCATCTACTCATCTTTGCTGCAACCAATTGTGACACACCATGTATGGATCTAGCAGCAGTTCCAACAGAGTCCACTGGAGGCGAGTTTGCTGAACCCAAGTGCAGTTTATTACACAACATACAAACATAAAACAAAGACTTGGCTTGGCTTGGCTTGGCTTGGCATGACATGAAAAGGACAAGGACAAGGACAAGGACTCACTAACACGCAGGTTACACATGCAATACAAGACAAGGACATATGACAAACATGAGGCTAAATACACAATGAACAATGATTAACCAATAAACCAGTAAGAACATGACAACAGAACACAAGACAAAGGAGCACATGGCAGGATCACATGACAAGACTAGGAAGTGCATGGCAAGACATGAAGTGAACATGGCAAACTTAAACACATGAAACATAACCAAAACACCCTGTGACACCCTCCCTGTGGAAAAAGAAAGAGAGGAAGCCTGCTCCACAATCTCCATGTTGTTACGCCCCTGGTCTAGGGTCAGCAAGGCCAACATAAAATAAAGAAACCCAAAACTGTTGTTACCGTTCTTTTTGTTAGAGCTTCCTTATATGTACACAGTAAGGCAATCTCTTCAGGATTGGGTAATGCCAAAATAAGAAACAAATCTTGACACTAACTAAACCCAGGGTCTCTAAATAACCTATGCGAAAGAAAAAATAAACAAATAACAGCATTCTTCCCTGATTCCCTGCTTACAGCCAAAAACAGGAGAAAAAGGTATTTACAATAAAGAAAACTGGCACCCAATCCCTACAGCCTTTAAAATGAAAGGCACGGTAATATTTACAGTGTGTACAATAAAGTACCAAAAATAGCCCAGATAGCAAGCATGTTTGGGCCACATGTGGGTTTTATCTGGCACACATGGCCCAGATATGGCATGGCTGAACAGATATGGGCCAAAATGTGACCATATTTGTTTTGCCATAACTTTAAAATCGGCTGGAAATGTTCTCTTGGTTCATATGTATATGGCGCAGATAACAACGTACACACGAGGACCACATGTGTTTGAGCTAAGGCACAAAGTGAGAAACACTGCCTTGTGGTAAACCTTTGGATTTTATATGGGAAAACACAGGAAACCTGAAATCAAGCGCAGCTGACATCCGAGGTTCCACGTGTTATGTATCTTCTCTCCTATTGGTGGAATGAATCTGACTGATACTACGGTGCGAATACGACCCCGGCGCAGGCGCCATTTTCTCATCTGCTCTCACGCATGTCTTCAGGTAAGTGATGTTTTGGCATTTTAAAGTTATTTTGTTGAAATATGCTGCATTATGTGTCAACATTGCATGTTATTAAGCTTTTAGTTATTTGTTTCATTGAGGAGGGTTTTGAATTAGCCTCAGTTTAGTGTATTTACGTATCGTTAGCATTCTGCCGGTGTGCCGTTTCTGACTATACATCAGCAGTGCACTTGCTGTCGTACACATATCGAATATCATGTGTAATATATGTTTATGAATTCAGGTGACGCGTCCCGTCGTCTGTGTTATTTTTCGTCAAAAAACGGTAATTTGGCTTGGTATTTTCCCAGATGGTGGGAAAAAAACACTGATATATTGTATTAGAGCGGTAATAAAATCACAGACTAACCTCAGTAAATGCTGAATATAGATGAAGTGAACACTATCGTAATCCATACAACCCCAGTTATAAGTAGATTTGGGCTGTATAAGAAAAATAATATTTATTAAACTTTTTAAACTATGTCAATCATTTCCTGACTATCATACATTGGATTCATTGGTGTCATATTACAGTTCGTTTTAAATGGAGACGCACCCAAAATGTTAGGTACAGGAAGGGACATGTTTTGTCCTCTTTTTGTTGTGGCCGCTTACATAGTAACTTTTGGGAATGTGAGTGTGTTTTGGCCATGAGATCTTTTGAGAGGAATGACATATTTTTGTTTGCGTCTATGAGCTTAAAGCGATGGTTCACCCACAAATTAATTCTGTCATTTACTGCCCTCATGTTGTTCCAAACCGTAAGACATTTGTTCATTTTCAGAACAACGGTTTAACCTCAATTGAATGGAAACCTGGCTAGTGATGTGTTAAATTGATGCTAGGGTATTCTGTGTGTGTGTTTGTGTGTGTGAGTGAGTGATTGAGAGTGTGTGAGAATGATAAATAGATAGACAAACTTATATGATAGATAGATAGATAGACAAACATTCAGTCAATGAAAGTCAATAGGATTTTTCAGAGATTTGATCGTCATTTTTAGGAAAACCGTGAATCCGATCAGTCTGAAAAGATACAGCAACTAACTTCAGAACAGTCTGAAGGTCTGAGCCGAGTTTGGTGATTGTAGCTTTATTGATTTGTAGTCTAGGAGGAGTACCAGTCAACGGTTTTTGTAAGAAGAATAATAATAAGTTTATATAGCATTTCAGTAAGTTGGTTCTCCCAAGCCAACTTAATTATGTTGAAAGAATGTTTGAAAAATGTCATACCTTATAAAAAAATAGAAAGAAAACTAGACATTTTTTTTTACGTTTTAGATGAACCAACACTGAATATTTAGAGAACATTCTTGTAATGAAATTCTGGGATGGGATGTGACACTGAAGACTAGTAATGGTTGATGAAAATTCAGCTTTTTTTGCATCACAGAAATAAATTGTATTCTGATGTATAAAGTTTAAAATTTGTTTTAACAAATTTAATCTACATTTCATCTCACCCATGCTTCTGTTTTAGATTTGCCTCAACACTCATTTATTCTTGACGTAAAAACCCGCTGGAATTCCCTCTACGTGATGATAGAACGGTTACTTGAACAGTACCCTGCTATTCAGGCAGCCAGCTTGGATCAGCGTTTGAGAAAGCCGATAGAAAGGCTGTCTGGTGAAGATTTCAGAAAGGTAGAAGAGTTTGTCCATCTGATGAGAATTTTATACACATCTAAACTCTGTGTTTCTTCTGAAAAGAGCCCTACATGTGGTCAGATCCTACCAATTCTTCAAAAGCTTGAAAAACACTTCACAGTTGTAGAGGAAGACACAGTGTTTTCGTCCAGCATTGAGCAGGCTGTCTGGGAAAACCTGTCCAAGCGATACCAGGTAAATAAGATTTTTAAAGAAGGAAAGAAAAAAAGAATAACATGCTTGCTTGATGTCTTTGTTGTTTTTAATAAATATTTGTCTTACAGAGGGATGACATGAGAAGCTTTCTTGAGGAGGCCACTGCATTGGACCCACGCTTTAAACACAAAGTTGAAGACAGCAGTGTCTGGGTCCACATTAAAGAAAAGCTAATGGTGGCACATCTACCAGAATCTACACAGGTGAAAACTGATGTTTACATACATAATATGTTGGTCTAACATCAGTTATGACAAAATACATTCCTGTCTAAATCTTAATTGCACTGTCTCTAGTCAAGAGTGGATTGTGAAGAAGGGATTACAATGCAGTCAAATGAGGAGAGAAGAAAACAAAGAGAGAATGACATCACAGACAAGGGGGAGAGTGAGGAAGAGAATGATAATGTAAGTATATAGTAAAAAATAGCTAAAATTATATTTGTTAACTAAAATCTTAACAATAATTTAACTGTGTATTTATGATTTTTTCTTATTGTTATAAGTAATACTACTGTTCTCTCTCTGTAGCCACCTCCCTGCAAAAGAGCCATAATATCCCCATTGAAGGAGCTTTTTGCAGCAGATGATGAACTAAAAATGAAATCCACAACAAGAGCACAACATTGTCCATTGACGACAAAGTGGATGCAGAGCTGAAGTTGTACCAATTCATGCCACCTACAATGAGATCTGATGAACCTGCTGCCTGGTGGTGGAAACAGAAAAACGAAGCTTCATCATATTTATGTGAGCAGGCTTCTTCAACCCCAAGTGAAAGGGTTTTTTCCACTGCTGGAGGTACTATTTGTCCTGAAAGATCTCGTATACTCCCAGAAAAGGTAAGTATTTTTTTAAATAAAAATTGCTAAGCACTGGTGATAACTTAAGCAAACCCCTACAAGCCCATGCACTCTTAAAAGCAAGTCCTATGCACTTTTAGTTGCAACCAACAAGTGTTGTGTATTTTAATTTAACTTTAATTTAAGTTTTTTGAACATATGTAGCTGAGCAGCTCAGTTCTTATGTAGCCTAGTGCTGGTTTTTGTTTGTTATTTGGGCTGAAACTAATGGCACAGAAAATAAACATGTTTGATATATTAATGTTTGACTTTTGTTGTTGTTGTTTTTTACTACATTGGAATCGAAACTGGGAATCGATAAGGATCGGAATCGGAAATGATACCCAACCCTACTCATTAGAGACTTTCTTTATCTTTCTTGTTAAGTTATTGATGGTTATCTTTAGCAAGTTACTGTGATTTTTCTTCTTCTTTAACTCTCATTAGTAGTTCTACATAATACACACTCAAATGTGAATTTTGGTGTAAAATAAAAGTCTATAGACTCTTTGAATGATATTTATATTAATATAAATGGTTTCTGAGTAACTGTAATTATTTAAACATTGGTCAAAATTGAATAAATTTTTGTTGTTGAGTGTTTTATTTACCATGGAGTTAATAAGACTTTTAAACAATACTCAAAGTCGCATGTAGGCCACATACAGGCCATTAGATTTTAACAAAACTCAGCCATACTAAAATTGCATATATGGCCCACATAAGGGCCACATAAAATTTTATTATTTGGCTCATGTTTGGCGGAGTTATGGCACTGCTTTGGCGGAGCTGTGATAAAGAAGAAGTGGGCCAGATCTGAGCCGGCAAACACAATCTAATCTGGGCCACATCTCAACGGTTTATCTGGGCCAGATCTATGCCAAAGGAAATTTGCTGACTGGGAGTGGCACACTCGCCAGCTCACGAAAACAAAAAAGAAAAAGGGGGAAGAAAAATGAATGGTTGATAACAAAAACAACAGACTGAGGAACAAAGGTTTAAACCATGAAAGATATACACAACGGAGTTCCTAACAACAGAATAACATTCAATGCTATTACTACGAGACTCCAATTCACCACACGCAGCAACGCCAACAACAAATATCTCTCTGTCCCAGTCTCTTTGCGTTCGAATATTTTTAAAAAAACGCGGGGCCTCAGATGATGAACCAGCAAGCACGTCTTTGTATGTCCAATTAGGGCAGAGACCTAAGAGCAAGAAAGAGGAGAGAGAGAGAAAAAGAGAGAGAGACACACCGCAAAAATACGTCTCCAGACATAACAGTGTTCATTCCAGCCACTACCTCAAATCCTCCAGTGGACATCATAGAGTCCAGCCAGCCATCAGCCACACCCCCATGGACATCATGCCTGAGCCCACGGCAGATGTGGAGCCGGAGCCTGCCGCAATGAATAAGCCAAACGAATGGATTGAGCCATCCCAGTGACGAGGGAGACACATACCCATTTACACCTGGTGCTTTTGTACGGTGGCCGAGAGAGCTCAATGCACTGCAACTGAAGAAAACACATGCATATAGAAAAACACCAGCCAATTAAGAAAACGTCTTCATTCGTTTGACAACATGTGCTGCAAATAATCACTCCTTGACTTGACTTTTAGACCCCGTTTACTGTATTTAGTGTCGTCCACTTGTGATTCGATCAACCAAAACGCATCTTAGTACCAGGTGTAAACAGGGCCTAAATTTCATCCAATATGAAATTATTTCAATTTAGCAATAATCATCTCTACAAAAGACAATAGTGTTGTTATTCAGTTCAAGTCAGTTAAATGTAGATTAAATGGCCCAGATTAGATTGTGTTTGCCGGCTCAGATCTGGCCCACTTCTTCTTTATCACAGCTCCGCCAAAGCAGTGCCATAACTCCGCCAAACATGAGCCAAATAATACAATTTTATGTGGCCCTTATGTGGGCCATATATGCAATTTTAGTATGGCTGAGTTTTGTTAAAATCTAATAAAGCAGCTCTGCAGAAGACAGTGTCATTATCCAGCTCAATTAAATTCTATTTTTTTAATTCTCATCCAAACCGTTAATGCAATATTATGGAATATTTGGTGTCTTTTAACCCCGATTTAACCAAGCCAAAGGTCGTAGTGGTTTATACGAAATCAAGTTAGATTACATGATCTACAACCTAAACAACCTACAACCTAAACCTGTCACATCCGCCAGCTGGAATAAACATTATCTCCACCAGAGGGCACTCCTCTCGACTCCTGGGCTATCTTATCATGAACTGCATTTCCCATAACCCATTGCTCATGTTTGATTACTTACACCTGGGTATCATTATCTTGTTAATGTCTGCCTATTTAAGCCCTGTGTTTTCACTCATTCTTTGCAAGGTCTTGTAAGTGTCACACTGTCTTTCTGAACACGTGCCTTCTGGTTACCCATGTTTTGGTTTTGACTTTCTGCCTGGATTTCCGGATTTCCCTGTTTGCCTGTGTTTTTCTGCCCTGTTGTCTTTTTGGATTATATGCCCTGTGTTTTGACCTTTTTCCTGTTTTATAATTCTGGATTGCCCTAATCAAGTTTGTGACAACCTAACCATGATTTAATTTGAAAACAACAACTATAAATGTAACCATTTTGTACAAGGCAAGTTGTACAATATAATATGATGTATGAATTACTGCAAGTTGTTGTGAGAGTGTGTTGGTGTCTTGCGAGGTGAAACTCCGAAACAGGAAAGAGAACCAAAGCCAAATGTAGATTACGATTTATGGTTACACTTTATTTTAAGGTGACGTAGTTACATTGTACTTACTCTCAAATGAGTACTGAGTAATATTTATTTACTTCACGTACTTACTATAGAGTTACAGTTGGGGTTTGGTTTATGGTTTGTTACTGTACTTGAAGTGCATAATTTACTGTAGTAAATACATTTAGTAGCGTGTAACTACGTCACCTTAAAATAACATGTCACCCGATTTATTACCAAAAAACCACAGAGCACAAGGGGCAAAAACAAGGACATCACCTGACAAACAACATGGGAAACACAAAGGCTGTGTCTGAAATCGCCCCCTATACCCTTAAATAGGGCACTCCATTAGTAGGACAGCCATTTGTAGTGGTGTCCGAAACCATAGTGGACGTTACATTTACATTTATGCATTTAGCAGACGCTTTTATCCAAAGCGACTTACAACTGAGTACAGGAAGCGATCTGTTATGAAGAGGCGAAGAAATGCAAAAAGTGCCTTAAATACTAAGCTTTGGACATTGCTCAGAGTGATAAGAGTGCATTCTTGAGTGCACTCATTCAATCCCACAATGCACTGCAATAATGACACAGTGTACAACTGATGTACGCTCAGCGGCTAGATAATACCCATAATGCACTGTGACGGTTGCGCCGAATGAATTCCCGCATCTTGCCAGAAGATGGCATCCACAGCTGAATCAATCATCCATCCATTTTCCAAACCGCTGGTCCAGCATAATATTACACAGGTATAAATTCCTTTTTAATTGTTTATTAATTTTTTTTATTACGGTTTATACATGCTAGTTTCCATGTTTTCATTACCACTGAAGCTGCCAGTTTGCTCTGTTTCAAATAATTATTAAAAAGCAAGCACAAACTATGCAAAAGGGGCAGCCCTTCAGGCACACAGTGTCTGAATTCACTCACTTGTTTTCATTCACTCCTTCAAGTGGACTATATTAGTGGAGTAATGTAGGGAATAGTGAATGAGTGTATAGGGGGTACTTTCGAACACAGCAAAGGGCTATATTTGCATATAGGGCTAACAAGGGTAACAAGGAAATAAGCTACACCTGGGAGACAATTAAAGAGACCCAATCAACAAAGAAACTACAAAGGGACTAGAAATATGGCACAGGAAATCAAGAGAACAAACTAAAAGTCCACAACACTAAATTTTCAACTAAATATCCAAATAAATTGAATTACTAAACATTGTCGCTATATGACAATTGAAATGAGCTAGATGACTGACCAGTTTTCTCCAGAGCGGCTGTACAGCTGAATCAAAATCTGTTGCATTATTTTCCTGTTTAACACTGTGAAGCTGCTTTGAAACAATCGGCATTGTAAAAAGCGCTATATAAATAAAGTTGACTTGACTTGACAACACAGGGAACAGTTGGTTTGGCTGAATCATTTTGTAAAATAATTTTTTATCAAAACTGATATTTGAAAAAACTTTTTTTTTTTTTGCAAAATCAAAATCATGTGGTGCATGCAGAAATATTAAAATAAACACAAATATTGTGAAAATTATGAAATTGGCCCATAGCTTGATTGTTTGGTAAGTGTGCACAGTCTCCAAAAGTAAATCACAGTGTGTTTTCCTACACACTGCATTGTAAAATTACTATTGTATGTACATAAGTCTCAGGGTGTGCACCATGCCAATGTGAGTCAAGTCTGGAATAGTCAGGAATTCTTGTTTAATTGGGGTCAGATCAGGGGCTCATAAGGGGCCAAGGAGGGACCTGTACCCCTTTATTTCTCCTCCAGAACCGCTTTGGCACCACTGATGCTTTTGATGTGTGCTTTGGCTCTTCGAGGCCGACTTTGGAATATGTTCTTGGGAGACCAACGGTTACTTGCCTTCGGGCAAAATCTCAATTCCCGGGATCCAGCTCCTCTTTGATGGAATACTTTCGGGAGCAGATAACCACCCCCAATCCCCACTCTGACTTACCCCTCCTCTCGTTCCTCCTCTTTTCTGTGAACCCTCTCTCTCTCATCCATCTCTCTCAAAGATATTCACAAAGAGCACTGACTGATTGCCTACATCTCTATATCAGTCACTCCATTCACTTCAGCAGAACAGATGATAGCGATAACAGTGAGAAAGTTGTATCGTGTTATCCATGTCTGGACCTTCTAGACTCATTTGCCATCTGCTTTTATATAGGCCCATATGAAATGGTATTTAGTTAAATAAAAAGCACTTTAAGACAGAAAACATTACTCAAAATATGATAGTTTCATTAAATTATGAATGCAATAAATTATTTTATGTACCTAAATACATAAATGAACACACATTAATGTGGCTTTTGTAGCTTACATATATAACATATATTTTACATATATCTTTATTACTGTGCAACCATCAAGTTTTACTCTCTAACAGACACATCAGTAGCATGCACAGCATAAAATGAACTCTATTGGACTTGACTTGTCGGCCACACACGCAGTCAGATTGTGTTTAAGAGATTAGAGTGATTTTCAAATGTGAAAAAATCAGTTCCTGCCCCATTGATTGATGGTGAGCCCAGAAGGTCTTTTTTAACAGCCTAATTTCCCTGTATATTGATCATGTATATTGATTAGGAATAACCCTACAGGAGGCACAGTTTTCTTTTCAATGTTTGTGAACATCATGGTCTCACTTTGAGGTTTATTTCCACAGACAGAGTTACCAGCTTCTACTGTATAATCTTGTCACCCCCCCCCCCCCCCCCCCTCCAGAATATACCTGGCTGAGCTATTAAAATAATACAATGAGAATTAAATAATATTAAATAATATACTAAAATATGTATTAAATCCCTGTACTTAAAAAGAAATCCCTGTTTCAAAGCATGATGATAAGTGTTAAAGCAGACTTTGACCATTAATTAATGTAATGTAAGACATGTCTTAGTTTTACCCTCTTATTAATCAACATTTCTTGTTTTTCTTGATAAAGTCACTGATTATGAAGGTTTGGAAAACAGAATTTGCCTGAAAATGACATCCAAGCCACTTTTATATTTAAAGCGTACAACCTTAAATATTACTTAACATTATAGTCAGTGAATTAATATTTTGCTATTTTGTTTTGTATTTTTGTTTTATGTTAAAATGCAGGACAACTCAAAGAAAGTTTTCATATTTTATTCATTTTTTACTTCTTACCTGAGAAATTTCAGTGAATACTTTTTGAATTTGTACTTGGCAGTACAGAGCTATCTGAAACAAGCTTTCTATTCATTGATTTAGTTTTAGATTTTATTTTAGTTTTTTTATTCTCCCTCCCAAAGTTCTATGAATGTAAGTTCATTATTTAATTTACTTAATATAATTATTCCATGCATTGAACCCCAAAACCTTTTTTTTTTTTTTTTTTTTGCACCCAAAGCTGCATAGGCCTACAGATCTTGGAAGGTTTGCTTAAAACTTCAGTTTATACTAGGCCTATATGTTGGAAAATTATTTGAAAGAACCATTTGAAACAAGCTTTGAATGTTTTATGTTTGTTTCTGGTATCATTTTCTTCATTATAACATTTAGTTTACAAATCTTACAAAATAAACAAATCCTTTTTAAAGAAGTTGCTGCGTCCAAAGCTGTCCAAATTTAAGTGTCCTTTTGAATAGTTTCACATCACTTTTCATTACAGTTTCAATGCTACACATTTTATATATATATAAAAAGTACATTTACAAGTTGCAAGCTGCGTATTAACATAATCACGCGCACTGTAGCCTATTTGTAAAGTGACCATTTCGTTTTCCATCTTCAAACATGACTGCACCGTCTCAGTAAGGAGCGCTGGGATAAGACAAGGAGAGAGGGAGGGAAAAGGGGGCAGAAGGAAAAAGAGGGGAGGTAGTGTGTCTGTTCTCCGAAAGGGAGGAGTCAGGCACAGGGAAAGGGCAGCTGGGGCTCTACAACTCAAATCTTCTTTCCCCAAGAAACTCTGCGTTACGGTCTTTACCGTGATAAACATATAGAAGTTTCACGAGTCGCTGTACTTTTGTGTTTATACTGTAGCTATGGGCAAAGACAGGGCGCTAGTTCAGTGCTGGGCTGCCCCTGCCAAGCGCACATAGGACAGAAAGAGAAGACGAGGGAAGAAAGAAAAAAGTCCGCAGAGCAGTTTTAGGAGTTTCGAGTGAAGAAACCAAGAGTCTGTCTACAACAAGCATCTGCGAGCAAGCGAGGAGAAAGTCTTCGAAGAGAGGACAGAAAAGTTGCTGAACGAGTAAGTGCAAGAAATGTGCAGTCTTCTCAGCCTCTTTGAAAGTTTTGCAAACCGTTGAAGAGGGAAGGAGTCATGTAAAATGTGAAATGCGATACTCCTGCCAGTCTGGTGCAAATGATTACATGAAATCAATAGGACAAAGGCATGAATAGTTTATTGGCAGCGGTCGGTGGCTGTTATTTGAGTTTTCTGCTTTATAGAAAGTTCGGCAGAGCCGTCTTGCAAACTCTTATTGTCAAACTTGCGGCCCGGCCCCTATTGGTCTGTTAAAATGTTTTGAAAGTGTCCATTTGTTTTATGCTTGTCACATTGATAAGTATCTGTAAATAACGAGACCCATCACAGTACAACGGGTTTCAGTGCAATATGTCCTTGCAACAGTTTAAATATCCCCAAATGCTTAAGTGAGTTTTTATTGGAAATAGTCCTGAAGAAAAGTTCGAGGTCCCGCATAAGCTTTCGATTTCCCCAGAAAGCAGAACGTAAGAATGTTTCTCGTATTTTCATCTTGTTTATTTGTTTTTGTTTTAAATATAATTATGTTAGCAAAAATTTATTTGGCTTTTTTGTGTAATAGGGCGAACAAGCATTTTAAAATAATTATGTGTGATGGTAATATGTAAAATATTTGATCTATTAAGATAAGTAAGTGTTATAAAATTAAATTCACTTAGGCTACTAATCTAGCATTTTATCCGTATGGAGAGCCGAAAACGTCCAAATAATAATTACACACAGCTAAAATGTTTTCATCATTGCCATAACATGTTTGTTTCTATCTATTTAATTGTCGCAATTATTTATGTCATATCTAGCCTACTCGATTTTAACAGTTTCCAGAGATGTTTTTTTAAGCACTGATTAAATTCAAAGTGAATAAAAAAAGCAATTCACATACAGTATCACTGCAGGCCGTAACTTTGATTTTATTTGCGAAATTAATGCTACAAATAGCCTAAACGTAGGTTTTCTATTTTAACGTGTTACATTTTAGAATTAACAGCAAATATTGTATTTGTTTAAAATATCAATATAGGCTACCGTTTGGATGTTGTGTAAAGTGTTTGTGTCGTAGAACTTGTGTAAATATTTGCTTTCAACTTTTTAAAACTTTTCACACACTGATGCCACGAAATGTAGTTTGTCGACGAAGCTTCAGAACATCCGTGTCCCGCCAAACCTCTCATGACACCTGCGCGCGATTAATTGAGGACATATAATTTGACATTTAAATTCAAAATTCACAGTTCAGTTAAAGGTTCCGTCACACGTCAAACGTTTATGTTACTATGTTTTTTGCAAGCTTGTACTGATTAACAGCAATGAACGTATTTACATGATATTGTGTAAAGCTGTTATCATTTAAATAACATGCATTTAAAGTGTAGCCTGCTTGATGCTTTTTTTGGCCATAAAAAGTAAACGAGTTCTGCTCGTTCTGCCTATATTATTGCGTGTTTGAGGTTTGCTTTTCTTTTCTTTTTTTTTTTCTTTTTTTACATTTTATTGCATTTGCCTTTTATGCCTTTTAGAGAGTGTTTTTTCCCCCCAGTGAATTGTATGTCCTGAAATCTGTATATAGTTAGTATATAGTTGACCCAGTGCTGAATTCAGCACACATTAAATGTTAAAATCCAGGCATGTAAAATGCTTTCATATATTAAATGCAATTAATAATTTGTTATATTATACTCTTTGTAATATGTCAGTTATTATCCGGTTACCTATGGATTTGCATGACGTGACAAACAGGATAAAGAAATGCATGTCAAACAAACTGTAATCTGTCTTTCATGTCAAATTTACCGGTGGGCCATAACAGAGATTTATGATTTTTTTTCTGCCTGTAATTAATGTTATGAAATAAGCATTAATTTGAATTGTTCAATTCAAGCTCTGTGATGATAATATGACATTGTTTTCTAACAAGACACAGACCTCAGTGTGATTAGAAAAATCCACAGCACGAGTTTTCAAGTCAGTGTTTATCTCACACAAATTTGTACCTTGTTGCTCTAAAAAGAAAAATTAATTGTTTAAAATCATAAACAATATATTCTATTATATAATCCAAACAGGAATTAATAATAATAATGAAAAAAGTTTAAAATGGAAGAATATATTTGATTATTGGAATATGAATTTCACTGGAGTGTTGTAAATAACCGAAATTTAAATGCTTATGGTTGCATTTGCTTCACAGACTTAATCAAATCTGTAGAATGTTATAGTATCATCAAAAATAATTCCAGAAATATCCGCTTGCTTTGATCAAACAGGTGTAATTTAGCAAAAACACTCGCCTCATCAGGAATTATTCACCCTCACTCATGAGCGGAGTAGACCAGATTAAAAAAAAAAGGTTTCATTGAGAGTCACTCATCAAACTGGAGTTTATCACGCATCATATATGCAATGCTGCATTATAGAACAGAACTGAAGGTTAGCAGGTCACTCTCCAAACCTCCCCTTTTCCTGCCCGCCGTACTGAGCGCACTGTGTCACCGGCTAATATTAACAAGCGGAGATGACATACGATTATCCTCAATGTCATCCCACCCCCTCCTTCCACTTACTCCATGTGTATAAAACCCTCAGATTAGGCCCGGTGCTGGAGAGGGATGCCTGTACCCTTAACCCTCAGGGTGCTTTAGCATCCTAAAGCAGTTCTACCTGTCATTAGGTGCATGTGGGAATGAGATGACTAAGAGGGGGGGCATTGAGATGCTAATGTGGGTTTGAATAACGCTGTGCTTATTGTCCAAACCAATAAAGAACAAATGAATGGGAAATTTGTGTTTCTGCAAGGCCGATAGCAGATTGCTGTCCTGGAAGGGCTCTCAGGAGCTTTTTTTTTTTCATGCTGTGGTTTGTGGTGCAGCAGTAAAGATTGTTTTTTGCGAGTATGAGTCTTGGAATCCAAGTCGGACTGATTGCTTTTAGGTATAGTGATTTGTTATGATAGATCTATAGCAGCATGAGGTGACTACTGGGCTTTTTGCGCATGTGGTATATCATCAAGAATCGAACTCCCTGATCTGTTGTCAATCTTGAAATACATTTTTCATTTTTTTTCTCAAAGTATCCAATGTATTTGGCCATGTTTAGCATTTTTGACCCTAACAAGCAGCACCTAATCTAAAATTGCCTGTAAACCTTTGTTGTGCACTACTGTGGTGCTTTGCTTCCACTCGCCGCTGTCAACAAGCCAGGACTTCCAACCGAAACCTCTCACTTTGATGATTCTCAACTTTGATAGGTTCGACATCAAATGAAATGGACACAAAGAGCAAGAAAGAGGAAAGGGAAACAAGTGAAAGCGAGTAATTGAGAAAAAGAGGTGATGCTCTCGAGCTGTGGGCGTTGGATCAGAAGTTGAGCCGTTGTGGAAAAGTAGAGACACGTCAAAAGTGTTCGTCTATATTTGTGTCTCAGTGGAGGGGGTCTCTAGCTTTGTAGGGGGCTTGCTCTCAAGCTCTCTCTCTTTCCTTTTCTCTTCACCCCCTTCTAATCCCTAGGCCCAGTCATCCCTTCAGGGCATGCCTCAGATCTGCCTCTATGTCAGGACGACCCCTTCCTTCTCTTTTTTCTGTTGCCCTTTCTCTCTTTCTTTTTGCTTTATCTCCATTTTCATTTTATATTTTATTATTTCACACTCTCTTTTTTATATATATACATACACAGTGGCTCCAAAAATATATAGACTTACACTTCTGCCGCACTTAAATGTACAAAATGTATGAATACAATTTTGTATAAGATACAAAATATCACACAAAAACCTTTTATCAGAACTTTTTTTCAATTATTTTAATCAGTTAGTCCCAGCATGAAGCAATTCATCACATTAACTATGAACCTGTTACACTAATGTTTAACAACCAGGGGTGCGTTTCCCAAAAGCATCGTTAGCCAACTATGTCGCAAGTTCCGTCGTTATCAACATAGTTCAACGAGTCGGTGTTTCCGGAAACCATCGTTGCAAAGTTGAGTGGTTGGAACGACAGCTCTCGACCTGTGGTTAGAAGCATGGTTTCTTGTTTGCATGACATGTGGACTTAATAAATCCTTACCTTGAGCAAAATAAGCAAGCTGAAATTTAGTACAATCTATATCTTTTATTTTGAATACATACAAATGTCATTTATGTCTTTTAGTTTGTCAAATGTTTAGCATGTGCCTACGTGCTCTAGTAAGTAAGAACGAGCCTGTGATTGAATCTGGAAATAAAGCAAAATAACTGAGAAAAATAAGAATTAGTCCTCAGATGCCATGTCCATAATTTATATCAAAAAATCTAGCATGAATTCGATCTCAAACTAATTCATTAAAAGCAGTTATTACTCCACCACCTGTGTGACATCATTAACCAACGTGGTTGAACGACAGATTTTGAGACGGTTTCGGGAAACAGTCATGACTAGCTAGTTGATTTCTTCAATGATGCATCGTATTATGGTAGTTAAGCAGTGAGTAACGTCGTTGTATGGGAAACGCACCCCAGAAAGTGTCCAAGCAATATATTGTGTGATAATTTAAAGTCGACATGAAATACAAAAATTAATCCTGTTTTCCAAATGCAGGGTTTCATAAAAAAAAATTGACCTTGTAATGTTTAATCAATGTTTAATCTGTTTCTTGCATTTTTTCCTTTTTAAAGTCTTTTCTCTCTCGGTCATGTTTTTTTTCATTCTCAGTTTTTTCTCTCATTCACATACTGTCACAGGAAATGAGCAGGTTCATACCAAAGTATAGTGACAGGCTGTTTTCACTGGCAGGACTGGCTTCTGGAAACTCAAAATTGACCTGTGAATTAGCCTGGACATTTACCCTTTTAGAGAAGCATTAGCAATGGTAGAAGAAAAAAAAAATTCACCAGAAAAAGAGAAGTTCTCAAGAAATGTTATTCGTAAGTGGATCTTCAGCTTGCCGTGCAGAAAAGATGTTAGCTTAAACAGTAGGCCTGTTAACCAGCATAAACCAGTCCGAACTACCAGAGAAATTCATGCTGGCCTTTTCAGGCAGGGTGCTACTCGCATAGATGTGTGAGTGTCATGGATAACGCTAATGTTTTCTTTTCTCAAGGTAGCTGCAAACAATACACATTGTGTGTTGGCAAGAACTTCTTGGTTTGTCTCTTTAATTTGCAAGCATCTGTGTGTGAAGTTCAGCAACAAGAGAACTAAGTAATTCCCCCTTTGGTGGCAGGGTGTGTTAAGGAGTTGTGACGGAGTGGTTGTGTGTGAATGAGAGTGTTGTAAATGTACCAGTATGTTGGCTTTGATGTGAAGTATTTCAAACAAAAGTGAAATGCACAAACGCACACACATAGAGGGGACAGATAACATGGTCCTTGCATATGATCGATGTCTTGTCTCCTGCACTGCGATTTATAGGCATTTTAGATGTGAATGAATAAATAAATGAATGAACACACAATGAAGCAAATGTTAACTGTAAAATTAAATATATATATATATATATATATATATATATATATATATATATATATATATATATATATATATATATTTTTTTTTTTTTTTTTTTAAATAATGTATATGGTTAGGATTTTTAGAGCATTCCATTCTTTTACATAAAGAATCTATTTAAAAAAATTATATATTAGAGCATTCCATAAATAAAAAAAATTAAATAAGAAATCATTTAAAATAAGAAAAAAATGTATGTTAACCCTAAGCGATACAAGGCCAGGGGAGTAGCTGAATATAAGATTCATATGTAGAAAGATAAAAACAGTCTTTGCCAGCCTGCCAGGGCATGTGTTCTCCCTGAATCCCTAAGTATAACTCCTCTCCTGTTTGCCTCTTCTTCTCCATGTTTTGCACTCTTCTCTCTGTCCCCTTTTGAGTACTTTTAAAGTAAATGTCAAAGCCTTTGCTTCCCTATTCCCTGAGATAAATAATGTCCCTATTTACAAAAACAAAAGAGAAGACTCAACTCTATGAGCAAATTTCAGGCAGGACTGAAAGACTCCCCCATTGTCATCACAGCATCTGAAGACTAATCGTTTTTCTAATGCAAAGTGTGCTGGTTTTAATGGCCCAGGCATAGATGGAGTGAGAGGGAGAACGAGAGAGAGGGGAAAGAGATGTGTGTGTGTGTGGGGGGGGGGGCTTTGTTTTAACAATACTCCACAGGGAACTTGGAAGGGGAGGCAGGGTCTATTGGAGGGGTCCCTCTCCCGCTGAACAAAGACCAGTTCCTTCCAAGCAAAGAGAAGGGGAGGGGATGGAGGTGAAAGTTTTACAGACTAGTTCCCTCAAGGAGATTTTGAAGTGGAGGGTAGCAGAAGGGAGGTAGAGAACAGGGTCTTTGGAGTCCTTGGTTGTTTATAACGATAATGTGTCACTGTTAATTCCCAATATGACACACAAACACTCTGAGGGGCAAGGGAGGAGGAGGAACAGAGGCTAGGATTGGCGGTATGATGGTATGTTGTGGGATAGCTGAAGTGTCAACCAGGAGAGATTTTGTTATTCTGTTTATACTGTGGCTACTTTTACACATGATAGTGAAAATAACAATAAAAACATGGCATTACAGAGAATGACATGTTCCCAAACAAGTTTAGTTGAGTTTAGTAGTTTTTTTTTGGTTGCTGGGAAACATTGCCAAGAAACATCACAAATTGTTGTGTTAATATAATGCCACTAATGTGCATTTTACAATGAGGAGGGATTTTCTTTTTCTTTCTTTCTTTCGTTCTTTCTTTCTTTCTTTCTTTCTTTCTTTTCTTAAAATATTTAAAAATATATTTTATGTTTAAATTCAGTGGATTATCCAAAAATAGGATGTATGTGTATAACTAATATATGATTACCATGGTATAATAATTTGCTCATACTGCCCTCCCCTAACAGAGGCAAACATTTTGAGGGAAACAGCAGGATAAATGTGCACATGAGCAGTAAAGGAGCTCTTGCCATACCACTCCAGAAGGCTGTTTTTATTAAGAGGGCTCAGCTTGCTTGAGAAATACATCTTATTCTTGTAGGAGGACAAGGTTAGACTTTACTATGAAATTTTTTATTCAGTCACACTCACAACCACAGGTACACACACACATAATCGGACTCTTTAGGTTACCGGCTGCTCATGGCGAGTGTGCTGTGTGCCGTAGTAAAAGCTCATCCAGCAGCCACGGTTTAGAGCGAAAGGTTCCATTTGTCAAAGGTGCTCGAGAGTGCTCCCCCTCTCTCGCTGCCCCGCAGTTTGGCGGCTACTTGCCGAAGTCATTGTCTGAGAAGAGGCAGACCATTACTCACTGCTGAGGGAGGGAGAAAGAGATTTGGGGCCCCAGGCACCCGGACTGACCGGGTTTATGAATGGGGAATTAGGTTTGCATACTGTGAGTTAGTTACTGTGACAGTAGAGCCCTTTAGACTTGAACTTGACTGGGCTGATGTCCACCATATGAGGAACAGAAAGAGAGGAAAACATATAGTTGTGTGTGTGTGGGGGGGGGGGGGCATGTTTGGATGCTTGTATTGTGAAGTAAGTGGGTAGCTGACATGTAATACTTTTAGGAAGTTGACATGCACAGCAGACATGTTAAACTTAATGTAAAACTGCTTTAAACAGCATTTTGTGATTTGTAGATACAATCATGCAAGCATAATAATTAAATCAATATTATGTTTTGTTGTCAATATATATTATATTTTGTATGTATAAGAATTAGTGTATGCTCACCATGTACTTCTTTTCAAGAGTACTATACACTCATGATGTGGATGCTGCAAGACTGCATAAAAGGAAGAGAGGGTAGAGAAAGGTGGAGATAGAGTTAAAGAGAGAAAGAGTTGAGCGGGAGTGTTTTTTCCTCTCAGAGCTCAGTGTGTAAGCTCACGTCTACCTCCCAAAGCTGCGTTCACAAAGAGATTTACAAGACAGGTCTCTACCGCCCTGCATTTCAAGTGTGTGTGTGTGTCTGTGTATGTAAGTCTGCCCACCTGTGCGAGTTATTTCATGCATATAAAGTGCATGTGAGCAGAACACTGCAGATTTCCACATGCATGTTCCAGATTATGTTTCAGTATGTGCGCTTACAGTTTATACAATTTTAGTAATGTTTGTCAGTCAAAGTTTTTACATATCAGTATGTACAGTAATTTTTTCATATGGGCAACGGGATACCTGCACAGACCTACTGACATACTTTTAATAGATTTGAATATGTCCTCTCAGAAAAGCTTGAAAAACCTTCAGATGCCAGGAAATGTGTGTGCGTGCGTGCGTGCCGTGCATCATGTGTCGGCATGCGTGTGTCGGCACTGTATTCAGGGGTACTTCCACATACAAAGGGGGCTCCTTGGCTTTTAGAATTATTTATGTTGTTTGGCTTTTTGTGCTACAGTCTAAGCACTTGTCTCCTCCTATTAAACTGAATGACTCTACTGAACCCAGCTGAAATCTCTTCAACTCATCCCACCAAAATCCCCCTCCTCTACACTTTGCAGACTATAATGTCTTGCAGGTTCACATTTGCAGCCCGTTGTTAATCATGATTTTTGCTAATAAATGCTTGTAGATCAAAATGAGCAGTAAAGGCTTGATGTGGTTCACACATTCTAAATAAATATTTTTAATTGCTATCACGTTTTCAAATGTCTTGCGTAACTGCAATTATCCTTCAGGAATTAACACCACTTTTAAAGTAACATTTTTGGTTTAGTACAAGTTGTGTTGCTTAGAGTTAGGATTGTGTTGTTGAATAATTTAAGAAAGAGTGCATTACTATAAAGCAATATTTGTTACTTCAGTACAAGTCGGCTGTTTACTTTGTTAAAACATTGGCTCTTATTCATATAATTTTAATAAAAGTTTAAACATAAATCTAAAAAAACTAAATAAAAAATAAAATAAATTAAAATTGAAATAAATATATATTATATATTTAAATAATGTAATAATACATGTATAAAATTAAATGAAATAAAAATAAAATAATAAAAAAAGAGTTATATTGATTAATTTGTGTGTATAGTTATGGTAAATGTTGGACAAAATGTTATTTTTATTATATACTTTTTTAACCAAATTGTAAAGCACTTTGGGCAACTAAGTTGTTATAAATGTGTTATATAAAAGAAAGAAAGAAAGAAAGAAAGAAAGAGAAAAAAAAGAATTATATGATAAAAAAAAAAAAATATGTAATCACAATAGGGATATTTAAATCCCTGAGGCAGGAGATGTGAACATTTTCCATCATGTTGAGGGTGCAAAGGTCTAAATTCTGGATAAAATTTGCTTGATGTTTAAACGCTGGGCATCCCTGGAAGTGGCATATGTTAATGGCGCAGATATTGGGAGTGTGTTTATATGATTAGCGAGTGAGAGGTCGAGATGAGAGTTGAGCCAGAGTGATTTGTCTTCTCACACAGTGAAAGGAGATCAATGTAAAGTGCCTCTCGCCTGCTTAACAAGCCATGTAAACTCATTAACTCCCTGAGACCTGTCCTTTCTTTTTACATACACACACACAAACATGGCAAATCAGTGAAATTACATGTGTGAGTAGGTTAATGTTTTAATGAGTGTGAGTGGGTGTCTGTGATTTTCTAATCTGTGGGGTTTTTGAGTTGTTATATAGATCTTTGGCGATGAAGGTTTGAAGATGTAACATTTAAGTTCCTGGGTTATTTAGCATCAGTATATAAGTGCTTTTATGGAGAAGTTCTTTGTGGAACTTCAACCCTCTACAATGCGAGTAAATTACTCGCAAATGTGACCAAACTTCACGCTAGGCGACTAAATAATGTCTATCCTTAGCCATTGACATAATAAATTGTTAAAATTAATACATTTTATGTATATTTTATTTTTCTTCAACAACTGACACAAGGCAGAGGGATGATCCGCACACAATTTCAAATTGTCACTTTAGTTTTTAGTAAAAAAAAAAAAAAAGTTACTGATAGTGCAGTAATCTACATAAATATATATATATAAAAAAGAAAATTATATTTTGTGGAAAAAAAATCTAACTCTGACTATTAACACATCCTGAACTAACAGCTTTAAGTCTGTATCAATAACACACAGTTTATAGACCAAACTATAGAACCAACGGGCTGACAAGTTCAATAAAAAAGCTGCATTCAATAAATATAGCAATGCGAAAGAGCAATGACTCAATGCACTCATACATGACATCTGGCTTTAAATCCCTTCTTGGCGCTTTTATTTTTAAAAGTGTGAGGGCTTGAGATCCTTATCCACTTGTTAGGTTGTGACATAAGGAATAGTGTTTCTAGGTACAAGGCTACAAGCCTCTACTCTTATCAACAGCCGTTTATGAGCAGTATTTATTCATATTACACATTTAAGCTAAGCTTTTAAAAAAATCTCAGTGTACACTACAGTCTCTGGGCTCATGGCATCCCGGACACCCATATTTTAACGATTCATAAAAGATGAATCACTGTTTTGTCATCTGAGATTAAGGAAGTAAAATAAATAAATACACAAACATGTGAAAGTGTGCTATACCTGTGTTATACCAAATTCTGACATAATCACACGTCACATAATTCGGTGGGTCACAGAATTCGGCACAACATCGGCTCCCGTTAGCCAGATATGAGAGCGCTACTGCAACACACATAGCCGCCACAGAGTAGCTGAGAATCTCTTCAGGAAGTTACGTGCAAATTGCCGCAAATTAAACTGAAAGTTCGGCATCTCATCTTGAAGCTCAACACACAATCATCTTTATTAAAAGTAGTGAAGCTATATTATTTTATACCAGTGCTGATGCCGTTCTCTCTCCTATTGTATTCTTTGATCTTTAAATTAGCTGATAATAAATAAAATGCAGCTCATATCTGTTATTTTTGTTGCACATAGTGCGGGAATTAAAGGGATAGTTCACTCAAAAATGAAAATTATCCTATAATTTACTCACCCTCAAGCCATCCTAGGTGTATATGACATTCTTCTTTCAGACAAATACAATCAGAGTTATATTAAAAATGTCCTGGCTAATCCAAGCATTATAATGGCAGTGAATGGCAGCTAGATATTTTAAAATATGGATATTTTTCTTACACAAACCCATCGAAGGCTGAATGCACCTGCTGTCGTAACGACTTCCCAACTCATAAGTACGACCTTCCCAGGAGCACTTGGTAGTTTGGATGGTGATGGTGAAGATAACGAGGGGTTGATATTGAGAACACAGGTGAAGTGAGATACAGTTCCTGCCTCCTCACTGCTGCTCGTGTCTTTCTGTGTACCTGCAGATGGATGATGTTTCTGAGTGTGTGTGGGGAGACAGAGAGCCGTTAGAAGTTTCCAGAATTCCCCCTGTGCCTGCCTCCCCGGTGCGCTTGTTTCACATCTTAGTTTCCCTCCTTCGGGCGGATTCTACAACTTTATTTGCCTCTGATTTACAGAGGATTATACACACACACTCCAGTGCATGTAGGTACGCATGCTTTCTTCCATTTGCAGGTAGCGCAAGTGAATCAACTTTTACATACATGCACACACACTATCATGTATAAAGCTGTTTATTATGGTAAATATCAGTCGCATGCAGGTGGGATTACTTAACAAAACAAACTTTCCTGTAACAGGAACTTTACTGGTTCAAAGATGTGGACATTTAGGATGTTGAATATGCAGTATATTAAGTTGATGGATAATATTGATTGATGGTATTTAATTTTAATAAAAAAAGAAACAAAACACTCAGGAGCAAAACTCAGTTCGTTTACATGACAATGGTGTTTTGAGGGCCTGAAAACGTAAACTTTTGTGAAAAAACTGTGAATGCGCATGCGTATTACGTGTTTAGTCTGCCGTGCACGTTTGGCATGAGTCTGCTCTGTAAAAGAATGCGTATGTGCGCAGATTCAGTGCACTGGAGGGATTTTGCGATTGAGGCAGCCCTTAATATGGCCGACTCCTGGATCAGTGCCCTAACTACTGAACTAGGGAGCTGATTGAGATGCAACCCTAAGACAACCAAATGAACGGAGACAAAACTATATACAAAGGATCAAACTAAACAGAACATGAACTTGACAAACATACAGTTGTTTTCATTTAATTTAAGACTAAATGTTTGTACGCTTACATAAAATGTCCTTTTTTAAGCTTTTTTCTGTACATGTTACTACCCTCTTTACTGTATTTATGTATAGGTCTGGGCAATAACGTTAGACCTGTTAAAGTTCGATTCATATCTGTGAATTGAATTTAAATTCAATTATTCATTTGAGTCATCACTCAGAAATGTTCACTTAAGTCCCAGTGTGACAAATTTTCATATATTAGTTTTATTAAAATGTCAGTAAATATAACCTTAAATATAAATATATACATGCACATACATTTATTTTTATATGGGTGTATATAAATGGAAGAAGATTAACTGTAATGTTTTAATATAGTTTACACATAACATTTTTGAATCTACAGTACTTGGCAACATTATATACACTCACCTAAAGGATTATTAGGAACGCCTGTTCAATTTCTCATTAATGCAATTATCTAATCAACCAATCACATGGCAGTTGCTTCAATGCATTTAGGGGTGTGGTCCTGGTCAAGACAATCTCCTGAACTCCAAACTGAATGTCAGAATGGGAAAGAAAGGTGATTTAAGCAATTTTGAGCGTGGCATGGTTGTTGGTGCCAGACGGGCCGGTCTGAGTATTTCACAATCTGCTCAGTTACTGGGATTTTCACGCACAACCATTTCTAGAGTTTACAAAGAGTGGTGTGAAAAGGGAAAAACATCCAGTATGCGGCAGTCCTGTGCCTTGTTGATGCTAGAGGTCAGAGGAGAATGGGCCGACTGATTCAAGCTGATAGAAGAGCAACTTTGACTGAAATAACCACTCATTACAACCGAGGTATGCAGCAAAGCATTTGTGAAGCCACAACACCCACAACACGCACAACCTTGAGGCGGATGGGCTACAACAGCAGAAGACCCCACCGGGTACCACTCATCTCCACTACAAATAGGAAAAAGAGGCTACAATTTGCACGAGCTCACCAAAATTGGACAGTTGAAGACTGGAAAAATGTTGCCTGGTCTGATGAGTCTCGATTTCTGTTGAGACATTCAGATGGTCAGAATTTGGCGTAAACAGAATGAGAACATGGATCCATCATGCCTTGTTACCACTGTGCAGGCTGGTGGTGGTGGTGTAATGGTGTGGGGGATGTTTTCTTGGCACACTTTAGGCCCCTTAGTGCCAATTGGGCATCGTTTAAATGCCATGGCCTACCTGAGCATTGTTTCTGACCATGTCCATCCCTTTATGACCACCATGTACCCATCCTCTGATGGCTACTTCCAGCAGGATAATGCACCATGTCACAAAGCTCGAATCATTTCAAATTAGTTTCTTGAACATGACAGTGAGTTCACTGTACTAAAATGGCCCCCACAGTCACCAGATCTCAACCCAATAGAGCATCTTTGGGATGTGGTGGAACGGGAGCTTCGTGCCCTGAATGTGCATCCCACAAATCTCCATCAACTGCAAGATGCTATCCTATCAATATGGGCCAACATATTTATGCCAGTATATATTAATTTATGTAAGTACATTAGTCAATTGCTGGAATATATGATTGAATAGCTTTTGAAAAAGTGCCCATTCCAGACATGAAGTCAGTCCTAAAAGTCTCACCTCATACTCCTTTCTTCACCCTCTCTTTCTAACCTCTCTTCATCCCACTTTTAGAATTTCGATAACTTTATCTGGCCTAATTTTCAGAGGTTTGCCATCCTACTTTAGCTTTTCTTCCACACTGTCTTTATCTTTGTTTATGTTAAAACGAATGCATTCCCTTTGCTTGACCTTTCCTCTCTCTTCTGCTCTCCTCCATCCATCTTTCCCTCCCTCCTTCTCACTTCCACTTTTTCCATTTTGCATTCAGCCCTCTACGGACCCCCCCCCCCCTTTTTTTTTTCTTTCAGCGACAGAGCCCTATACTGCAGGATGACTTCATCTAGTCTAATTTCTGGGTTGTAATAAGCTGTAAATGGTGAGGCTTCCAGGGCCTGTATAGGAATTAATAAGAGCTAATAAAGCATGCCTGTGGGGGCAGCAGCCTGTCTTTAAGTAAACATTATGACTTTTCCAGTGGGGCTGTTTGCTGCGTAGCGTGGGGCTGCTAAGGGACTGGGCTCTGGCTTGATGAATCATGAAGCCATGGGATAGATAATTTGCTCCTTAATTCTACACCAATGGGGATAATAAAGCCTCTCTGTCTGATTGGATAGGCAAGTGTGAAGTCTGTGTGTGTGTATGTGAACATGAATCATGTGTATCTGGTAAACTTTGGTTTGAGGAGTAACTGACACTGTCCCATAGGAAAGAAATGTCATGAACCTTTTTTTTCTTTTGCTTCTCTTGGTCCTAAGAGCCAAGTGATCTCAAATTTCAGAAGATTCACTAAGACGCCAAAGTCTGCAACTAGAAGTCAATATGTCAACATGAACCTCAACATTTCTTATTTAAATGAATAAAACATAATAATGAATAATATGAAATAATCATAGAATAAATAATAGTAATTAAATTAAATGTTGTATGTTATTTTAAAAAAATTAAAAAATAACAAGCAATGTTGTAAAAAATTTTTTTTACAGATATTAATAACAAAAATTTATATATTTTTAAAATTATTTATAAAAAATGATAGAATAAAAAAATTTTTTTTTTATAAATAAATTAATTGTTGTAAAAGATTGTTTAAACAAAAAATGCCAATGTTGTAAAAAAACTGAAAATCAATATTTAATAACAAACATGAATCATTTTAATAATAAATGTTTAAATAGTTGATAAATAATAAATGTAACTTTTATGCTTAAACAAGAAAAAATATTTAAGATATATTCTCTTAACTTAATATACTTCATGCTTTATATTATGTACATTTTTCTTGTTAAATAATGTTTAGACAATTAACATATGACAAAATACTACTTAATTATTATTATTGTTTGCAGTGTGAAAATCCAAGTCTCATGAGCTATTATTTTTTTTTTTTTTTGTGTGTGTAAGATCAACTGTTGATGTATAGCCAGAGTAGAGCTGTTAGATGTATGTGGGTCTCTGTAGTTGTAAGTGAGCCGGTGTTCAGAGGTGAACAGTACCTGTTGTGAGTTACTGTGAGGTACTGAGATGTGACAGGTACTGAGGTGTGCTCCGAGTCCCTGGAGAGAGGAGCACGAGACCCCCCCCTAAAAGCCTTAGCAGCCTTACCATAGTTATGTTTGATCTCAGTCAATGCAAGCATTGTGTGTGTATGAGATGGAGAGGAAAAGAGAAAGACGGGCAGGCTGGATGCTTTGCATCAGCTAAGGAAACCCTCTTACTTACTCCTCAGCTTCCTGAACTTCACATTCACACACCACAAAACACAACAGTGTGTGCACACAAACACTGGATGGAGAATGGGGGGCGAGGAGGTGTCTCTCCTCCCACACACTTCCAGATGCTGTCAGATTTGAGAATGGTGTGTGGCTCTCGAGCTTTTTCACATACTGTAGGGAGAACAGTTTTTACTGTAGTGAATATTACGTTTAATGTTACCTTAAAGTTATGGGTACAGAAAAAAATTATTTAACATACCTTTGTTATTGCTCAGTATTAAAAAAAAGACTTTTGGGGCATGTTGGGGTATGTTGGAGCCTATTATAGCCTTTTCAACAAAATGTATAAATGTAACAAATGTTATTTTTATGAATAATTTTTTTTTATATATCTATATATACCTCACCAAGGCTGAATTTATTTGATAAAATACTGTAAAAAATAGTAATATTGTAAAATATTTATTAGAATGATCTCTAAAGTCTCTAGCCTGGAGTAGTGGCTGCTCAAAATTCAGCTTTGCCATCATATAAATAAATCACATTTTAAAATATATTAAAATTAAAGACAGTTATTTTAAATTATAATAATATTTCACAATATTTCTGTTTTTAGTGTATTTTCAATCAAGTAAAATTAGCCTTGGTAAGCGAGAGGTTTCAAAAACATAAAATCATTAAAATATTATTTCAAACTTTTTGCCTGCAGTGTTTTTATGTTTATATTAATATTGCTATACTTAATGCTATACACTGTTATTGAACCGAATGGAATCAACATTGAACTGACTCTGAAGCAGGGGCGATTCTAGGATTTTCATTTTAGGGGAGCTCAGCCCCCAGTGAGGGTATGACAAAAATGGTAACACTTCAGTTTAGGGTCCAATTCTTACTATTAACTAGTAGCTTATTAGCATGCATATTACTAGGATATCGGCTGTTTATTATTACTTATAAAGCAAATATTAATGCCTTATTGCATGACCATATTTTACATCCCTTAATTGTACACAGGAATGTAGGCAGGGTTTTAATCACTAAGATCCCAAATTTCTATGATCTACATATGTGCATTTTAAGATGTTCTGAAGGCCAAAAAATTAGATAACAATAGCTTGAAAACCATGCCAGTGGGCAGTAGATTATTTGTCTTTCTTCTTATCTCCACATCTCTCTTTTTCTCTTTGTTTTTATCTTGCCCTTTCTCTTCCTCTCCTAACGCTGAGCTTTGACTGATATAGTTTTTCCATTTTTGTCAGTGAAGAAAGTAAACATATGGTTAACTGATATTTATATGTTTTATGAATCATTTTCTTAGACACGTTATTTACTGAAGGCTACCAGGAAAGCTAGGTAACTAAGTTTATTAAATTAATTCACAATATGCACACATTCATTACTAATCTTATTCCAATACAGGCTTATTTCATTTGTAGACTTAATTTACTGAAGGCTACAAATCGAATTATGTTAATTTACAATATGTACACATTCATTATTATTTTATGCCTAATCTGATGAAAACGGCTTTGTTAATATTTCTTGTTCGTTAATTACATTATGAATCACATAGGCCTATTTTCAATTCAAAATGGCGAAATTAGACAAAAGTTTATTAATTTGCCTGAATATTTTTGTTATTTGTTTAAAATTTCTGACTTAAAGTATGAGATTACTTGAGTATTCTCATAAGAGCGGTCTTAAATTAGTTAAATAATGTGTTAAATGAACTTATAGAGCTGTGAGAAAATGAGGTGCACGTCAGGCTCACATCATGTTCGGCAGCTGCAGATCTTAAAGTGACAGAAGCCACTAGTGCTGTCTGTCATTAATGTTAAACAAAGGACAATGGTAACAGAGAAAATTCTAGCTTTAATAAGAATCAGTGTATATTTAATTTATAATTTAACCAGCAGCCATATCACCCTGTAGCCCAAGACTGGTTTCCAACTGAAGCTAAGCAGGGTTGAGCCTGGTTAGTACCTGGATGGGAGACCTCCTGGGAAAACTAGGTAGCTGCTGGAAGAGGTGTTAGTGAGGGATAGTGAAGCCAGCAGGGGGTGCTCACCCTGTTGTCTTTGTGGATCCTAACACCCCAGTAAAGTAATGGGGACACTGTACTGTCAAAAAGCACCGTCCTTCGGATGAGACGTTAAACCGAGGTCCTGACTCTCTGTGGTCATTAAATATCCCAGGATGTCCTTCGAAAAAGAGTAGGGGTGTAACCCTGGCATTTGTCCATTGGCCTCTGTCCATTATGGCTTCCTAATCATCCCCATATACTGATTGGCTTCATCACCCTGTCTCCTCTCCACCAATAAACTGGTGTGTGGTGAGCGTTCTGGCGCAATATGGCTGCCGTCACATCATCCAGGTGGATGCTGCACATTGGTGGTGGTTGAGGAGATTCCCCCCTTCTATATGTAAAGCGCTTTGAGTACCCAAAAAAGCACTATATAAATGTAACAAATTATTATTATTATTATTATAATTTATGCACTGTAAAATGTTTGATAACCATTCAATTTCTGTATATTTCCCAACTGTTAGACAGGCTACTTTATCCGCTATTTCAGTTTCATTGCAAACCCTTTAGGCTTTTACATTGTGTGTTTTCATTTAATTTGTCTGTGTGTTAGGCCCTAAATGAGGTTTGAAGATTTTGGAAGTTTTCAAGCAAAGAGCTGAACTTGCATTTCTCCCTTTTCATTTGTCTCAAATGAAAACACACCTGAAAAATCTAACCAAAGTCTTCAGGATTTGAGTGTTTGATTAGAGATGGAGCTAAATTCTGCAGGACAGTGGCCCTTCAAGACCAGAATTGCCCATCCCTTGTCTAAAAGAATAAAGCATGCAAACCATCAGACAGGAGCTCAGTGGTATAAAATGGAAATGAATCTTGTCAGGAGCATTTGACTACACAACAAAAACTTCTCTGCTCTGGGGGAAGAATAAAGATGAGAAAGCTACTCCTTCATTTGCAACGTCTTTTGGGTCTCTTATTCTCTGTATCTCTGCACTCGCTCTCTCTCAGCTTACAAAACAACGCGGGGCAGAACAAACAAACAAACAAGGCAGTTAATAAGCCAAGGAGCCAGGGCTCACAAGAGGTTTGGTATTGTTGTGCGTTCTTTATTCCGCTCTTATCTACTGAGCAACAAGCGCAAAAAGAGGGACCATGTAAGCATTAAGATTACATCATTGTGCAATTGTTACCCAGGAATGTAAGACGTGGCGGGCTCAATCAGCAGTGAAAGTCATTCCTGGTCCCTCTCCAGCTCCTCTAAAACATCTTAAGTGGAAAAGGTTGTAGAAATAGGAAAGCTAATCTTATTAGTGCACAGTGCTCAACGCTCACCGATGGACCACAGTGCTGGGACAAGGGAGCTTGGCTTGCTCATCTTTGAAACAACCCATTTTCCCTCCTACACATTCCTGCTTTGCCTCACCATTAGATAATTTCCACCAATATGAACACTTACATGTAGCTGGTTATGGGGTAATGGATCATTAAGATTAATATAATTTTATATTTGAATCATTAATTTTATATTTTTATTTAATGCGTATTTCATTTTAAAATATTTTATTTTTTAAACAATTTGTTGTTACATACTTTACATACATGCTTCATTTTACATATTACATTAAAATACATTTTAATTGTATTTTTTGAACTTTTTGTTTTTTAAAATGTTAATGCATATTTTCTGGCAGCACCTGGCAGCTGGCACCAAATTTCCATTAGGATCAGTTTATTTATCAAGATAAATGAATAAATACACTGATATAGTTATATATTTATTTGTATTTATGTATGAAGGATTTGAGTTTTTAGAATTTAACTACAGTTAAAAAAGTGTGTGTGTGTGTGTGTGGAATGGTTACTAGCTCTCAGTGTCCTATTTGAAATCAACCTAGTATCCTGTAAAAAGCTGTTTGTTTGACCTTTAAATTTAAACTCTAATCCTCTCACCTGCACGTCAGAGACCCTGAATCAAGCTTAAATCCCACTGTATAGAAACTGACTTGGGCTTATGAGAAATATGCAACTTAGTATGAGAAGCAAAACCTTTGTAGGCAACTTATGTTTGCATGATGCCAAGGTGAAGGGGAAAACTCTTCGAAGTAAACATTACAATTTCAATCAAGCATGTTAATGACTCAAAGTGTATTTGGGGTGCATGACTTTGAAGTACCATTCACAGCTGACTTTCAACTCCCTGCTTTTGTCAGAAGAGCGTATAATTTATGTTAAATTGATTTCCTTAATGTGCTTAAAATAAGAATTTTTTTCCTTTGGAGAAGGCTGAATTGCGGTATTTTAAACCTGGTTAATCGCTTCTCTTTTTGTGAGAAAGGATTATGGGCCAGCACGCAGAATGAAACACCCTTTCTCTTTCCCACAGCTAATTGGGTGTGGGACTCTGTCAGTACAAGGAATAAGAATTAATATGAGAATTTACATTTATTTTGGGAAACAACTGCCACAAAACAGTGGTTTTAATGCATTCTATTGTAAGCTTCTTCATTTCAGGGTTTTTAGATAGCTGGCTTTAACATCCTGGTGCATACTTTTCATAGCTTTTCATCTATTCATTTCACGTAACTGACATTGTGTTATTGACCGACACACTAAAGTACACCTGTATATAATAAAGTTAAAGTGTTAAATTATGAACAGACTTATGGGGCAAATAAATACATGACAGAATAGCCTACTGACCACATAATCAGTAGGAAAGATTAAATCTATAACCTATAAAGGTTAAATCTCCATAGAATATTTTTTTTTCCGCTATTTAATCTTACAACTTTTGTTTCAGACAAGATCTCAACCATGTCTCAAACTGTGCTCAGATTTTCCAGAAAAGCAAATCTGAGATTTCAAAATGAAATCAAGAAAGAAAAGTCACAAATGAGATTCATATCTCAATTGTTTCTCTTAAGCAGTAATTAAAGGCCCACTGAAGTGCCTTGAAACGCGCAGCATTATTCAATGTGTTGACGTAATTTCCCCTGAAACAGAAAGACAGGGCAGGACATATCAAGCAGCTCCTCCCTTTTTTTTAAAACAGCCAATAGCGTTTTGTTTATATCACAGTTTGACTAAAGCCTTTCAGCTCGGTAAAGCCGCAGTTTCCTCCTAATCTCTAACCGTTTCTCATCATAATCTCCTCCATATTGCTTTGAAATACAGCATTCTGTGCAGAATTCAAATGGGTTCGATATGTTTTGTTGTCTGCGCTGACTCGCTCATGTGAACCGCTCTGTGCTCTCGTGTCTCTGGACCGGAGGAGACTGTGTGTGTGTGTGCACTGTAACACTGAACGATTTTGGAAAATAATCTAATTGCGATTTTTTTTTTTTTACCAATATTGCGATTTAATATGCAATTATTTTTTAAGCTTTTTATCGACAAACAATAAATCATTGTATGGTAGGGGTGGGAATCTTTATGAAAATAATGCAACAGAATTTGATTCGGCTGTACAGCTGCTCTGGAGAAAACGGTGATGTCATCAGCTCATTTCAATTATGATATAGTGTCAATGCGGGCAGATCAGTAATATAGTTGGAATTTAAGTGCTTCAAAACTTAAACGTTTGAAGCGTTCAAAAATGTAACTTTTAAAACTTAAACGTTTTGAAGCGTTCAAACATTTTTACGCTTCAAAACATAAAAGCTAGTAAATAAAGAGGAACAAAAAACATTTTACAAGCAATAAACAAAGAGTGCTTTCAGTATTCTAGAGTGGCCTGGCTATTTGAACGTTTTCCATTCATCTTTACAGCTGTTTGATTATTATGATGACATCATAGAGATCTAATAAACTACATTAACACTAAGCACTAAGATGTGGTTTGTCCTGTCTATTTAATCCCCTAAATCTTGACATAACTGTCTGTGTTTACATTAATTTTGCGTCATAAGCATTTTGAGATGCAAGTACATTTAACCACATACACCGAGTCTCTCACAGATGCATGCGCGAGCGCTCTTCACCAAGCGCACGTCAGTATTTGAAATTGAAAGCAGCCTTCTGTCAGTGAGTTTCATATTTTAATATATAAGCCCGCTGCATTCCAAACGACATAAACGATGCCTTCGTAGAGCATTTGTAAGGAAAATACCGGCGGGCGAGCCCGCGCACTGCAAGAGTAAAGCAAAGCACGTTTCTCACACTCGCAGCACAAATCCAGTGCAATGAAGACCGCGAAGGTCATTGTAATTCGCTTCAACCTTTCCGAAATGTATGAAAGATTATTTTACGGAAGGTTCAAGTGGTGTGAGTGTGTGTGAGGAATTGGAAGCCATCAGAATACGGGTGTTTCTACACGCAGCGCCATCGCGCAGCTGCGGTTAAAAACTAAGCTCGTAATCAATCCAGAATCGTTAGAGAGAGAATCTTTTCTCCCACCCCTATTGTATAGTATGACCAACAAAATATTACATAGATTAAACATAAACTGTTCTGTTGTGTAGCCTGCCAAATTAATGCTTCCTCAGAGCTGACTGCTTTACTCAGAGTGTACCAGAGTGTAATTGCAGCCTTTGCGGTTAAAAATTGTTTTATCATATCGCGATATTATCTCAAATGCGATTAATCGTTCAGCCCTAGTGCGCTGCTAAACTAACGTGAAACCAGACTTAATTCGCCTCAACTAAAAGCATATTTACACTGTCTGAATCATTCCCTATCTGCTATATAGTGCACCATGTGCCATTCACCATGTAGAAAATAGTAAATGTGTGAACAAGTGACTGATTTCAGCTGCAGCTTCAGCGTCTATTTAAGGGGCGGGGCGCTTCCGATTCTATAGAGCATTTGATTGGACAGAAGATGTGATGTGATGTGAAGCTTAAGTCCCCTGTGATGTCATAAAAATCTGTGGTCCATTTTAGCGGAAGTGAGAGACTGCAAATTTTGAATGCTTATATCTCCTAAATGAGAATTTTGTCATTGTTTTGGAACACACCAGCTTATTAACCTTAAGGCTTATTCATAACATATTCATACTAAAAGCTTTTCTAAATTTTCATTTTAGGGGGCCTTTAAATTAAATGGAGACTGAATAGAGACTTTTGCTTTAGTCTCCTGCTTGTCAGATTTTTCTCCTCAGAATAAGTTTCTAGTAATCTCACACATATTCCAGACAAAGTATCAAACTATGCTCCAAAAGACTAGCTAATATGTCAGATATTGTCTAATTTTTATAATTTTTTAAGAAACATCTGGAACAAAGCTTGTATTTTCTTGATTTTTCCTGAGTTATGAAAGAGCAATAATATTTTACTCTGGAATCCGTTTTGCACCTACAGTGGGAGAAAAATGTTAGTAAGGGGGAGTTGGGTAAAAAAGCATGAAGAACAAGGAATTTGGGAACACCTATGGAATGAGATGGCACAGGCCAGGTCAATGGGATTATGAGTGAAAAGGTCTCGGTCTTAATTGGTGCAGATGACTGGCCGGCCGCCCCATAGAGCACACAAAAGACACGTCAGCTATGCTTGAGTGGACACAAGCTTGCTGTATTTGCTTGTCCACAGGAATGTGTATGTCCCGATTTCTCTCCACATGTTCCCTTCCCTTTTACAATTACTTTTTCAGTCCATGTCAACAGTTTACCGTTTACCTCATTTTACCTCATTTACCATTTTCGTCTTTCACTCTTTTCCACTTCTCTTTTCTTGGGATTTGAGGAAAATGAACTGAGAAGGGAAAATTTTTGCAAGCATTCTCTCTCTCTCTCTCTCTCTCTCTCTCTCTCTCTCTCTCTCTCTCTCTCTCTCTCTCTCTCTCTCTCTCTCTCACACACACACACACCTGTATTTTACATAGTGCTTTATATAATACAGATAGTTGCAAAGCAGCTTTGCAGTGATAAACAGGAAAAATAATGATCAATGATGCAAATAGATTTCAATTCTGCAGTAATGTCATAATTCAGCTGAAGTCAGTTCAGTGCTGATTCAGTTTGGTTTAAGTATAAAGTTGGATTATGGATTGTGTTCCGTTTTTTGCTATAAAGCAGTGATGTCATAATCCAGCTCAGTTCAGTTCTTATCCAATACTGTCAGTGCAGTCGTCAATAATATTGCTGAATATTACAGTTTTTTTTTTAATTGCTTACACACTAAAAGTGGTACTTGAGGCCCACTCAGTGAAACCATTCACTCATATACCTAATCTTCAGACCAAGTCTGCACATTATATGCTTTAAACACAGTTTGCAATTTTAAAACAAACTAACAGTTGCAATTGCAAAACTCTAAATACAGTTCTCTCATGTTATTCAAAACTAACAGCTCTTGCTTTTCATTTGGGGAAACACTGCCACATTAATTTAAATGCCACATTAATTTACCAATTACCTACACCTAGTGACCATGCTTGAAAACACTTAGTTTGTTCACTTAGAAATCAAAACTCAATGTTTTGAGAAATAAATAAATAATTTTGACCCCTTGCATTTCTGTTTATTTTGTAAATATATACTGAATATACATATACTGTCACTTGTATGTTATGTTCATGTTTGAGTTTCTTTGTTTATCCTCTAGTCTGTTAATTACCTCAGGTTTCTCCTTGTTTGTTTCTATGGTTTCTAATTGATTGAGTTGGTTCAGTTCAGGTGTGTTTCATTAACTATCTCATCCAGGGTTTGAAATTTTCACTTTTTCAAAAAAACTTTTTCACTCACCGGCCAATTTGGCTACTAAATTTTTAAGTTACCGGCCATTCAGAACTTCTATTAGCCGAAAAAAAGAAAAGAAAAGAAAAAAGAAATAAACCATATATATATATATATAATGTGACGTAGTTAATCTGGTTTATTTTTTTCCGGCTAGTAGAATTTCGGCTAGTAGAAATTCAAATTCTGCTGTAAAGCAGCTCTAACAAGCCAGTTCTGCTGAAGTCATTTTAGTGTTGATTCAGATCAGTTCAATAACTGTAAAGTTAATCAATTGTACAATTGTGCATGCATACTGTATATACAGTGTATTTGTGCACATGCATGTACATGTGAGTGCTATGACAAACACGTGTGTACACTGAACAAGCAAAAGACAAAATAGTAGTGTTTTACATTTTTCACATCTGTGTGTAGTTTGGCGTGTATATGGCTAATCATTTGATTTTTGTTTGTAAAGTTACTATAAAAAAAACAATGAGTTAAAATAGTTAAATGAAGTGTTTGCTTTTGCAAGAGATATGTGATGTTTTGCATGTCAATTAAGAAAGCAGAGGTGACCATGGCAAGGAACCCAAACTCAATCAGGTGAAAGAATAGAGAAAAAAACCTTGGGATAAACCAGGCTCAGTCGGGGGACCAGTTCTCCTATGGCCAAACAAACAAACATGGTGTGATTGTAATTTCCGGCTGCGATCTATCAGATTGTGGATTGATATCATTAAAAATATTTCATCCAGCTCCTTCTGCTTGAAGATTGTATACATCACGTGGGCATTTGGTGGGAGGGAGTTGAAGCTGGCCAAAGGGGTCTGTGCAGAGGATTTGTGCGGTTCTCGTGGTCTTTGTTGAGGTTCTGTGCAAAGGGCTTTCTAGTCAACGAGGTCTTCGCAGGGGATCTGTCCCTAGGGCTAGTTGTTGTAGTCTCCTCTGACAAACACATGCACACATACATGTTGGGTTTCCATATTTTATGGGGGACTTTCCATAGACATAATGATTTTTATACTGTACAGACTGTATATTCTATTCACTAACTCTAACCCTTACCCTAAACACAACCCTCACAGAAAACATTCTGCATTTTTACATTAAAAAACAAACAAAAAAACAGCAACATAGTTTTCCCCATGAGGAAAACAGAAAGCCATGTTTGTATTTTAAAATTTGGAAAATGTTCTATTCAATGTTCCAGCACAACCTTTATCTCCCATTAACAGCTAAATAATAAAAAAAACAACAACCCAAACTCTTGATAACTGCATGGTTGTTTTGTTGTTGTTGTTGTTTTTTTGTTTTTTTTTGCAAACCAGGATTGTTAACAGATGTTGTGTTGGGCTGAAAGTGAACACACGCTCAAGTGGTTGAGGGAAAAATCCCTAAACAAACAGAATTAACTGTGTTTGCTGTGCCCCCCCCCCATTCATCATGGTTACACCCCTTCTCTGGAGATTCAAGCACATCAGACTTGAACGGATGTGTTGTAAATCCCAAATTGTCAACATTTAATTGAAATTTGTGATTTTAATTCAATCTAAATACTTAAAAAGTAATTATTGTTGTGCTGTTTTATTTTATTTTGTATACTGTACTATTTATATAATTATATTTTAACTTTTTTAACCACTGTGGAAAAATGTAATTTGTGGTTTTGCTTTCTGTATGGAGTTGGAAATTTGGAAAAACAGTCATTTTCAGTGTATGGACTAATTAATTGATTGTTGTTAATTGTGTGTTATTTGTTAATGAGGTTTATTGTTGTTGATTTAAATGTTTTTTTTCTCAGACCACTGACCTCTGACCTTTTCCTCACTTGTTACCCTGCAGGTATCCTGTCTTGATGAGGTACTGAGGAATGCACAGTTGTCATGGAAACCCAGTCCCAGACCAGTTCTGCAGCAGAGAAGAAGAAGAGAGTGGAGACCATCGTAGCCACCAAGAGCGCGTCCACCCGTGCAGACATCAGTGAGAAGGCTGTGGCCTCCAGCACTACCTCCAATGGTATAGCTCCAATACTTCAACTTCAACCTTCTTTTCTAATTACTTGTCAAGCTCAGTCTTCTATTCTCCATTCATTGTGTCTTTTTGAATTGTTTAAAGGTGAAGTGTATAATTTTAAAATATGTTAAAATATGAAGACTGACGAAGATCTTCACTGATCGAAGCGTTGCTGTTTTATTTGACAAATAAAGGGAATAGATATTCAGTGTGCAGATTTTCTTTGTTTGTTTTAATTTATTATGTCTGTTTAGCAACTAATAACTTGTTTGAAAATAGTTATTATTTTTGCAATTTTGTTTGGTGATACTAGCAGCAAATATATTATACACTTTACCTTTAAGTGTTCTAATTTTTACCACAGTGAATAATTTGTAAAAATTTTTTGTCTTTTGCATCACCTTACCTGCTCCATATTTTTGGCTTTTCTAACTAGTTTGGTAGCTCACCTGTTACAGTGTTGCACTTGTGATGCGGAGGTCTTCTGTTTCACAAGTTCTGTGAAGTTCAGGGTGAAACAACTGAAAGACTTGTAAGCAAGCAACTCAAATATGTAAGCAAGTTAAAATTGTATTGTTGCTTCAGCAGATGCAATTTTATCTCAAGTTTTTTTGAGAGGGTTAGGGTTAGGGTTTTGTTAACCCTAGGGTAGAGTTTAGTGTAGGTGCTGTGTTAATTTCAAACACAATAGAGCATTAACCTTTTAGTACCATTTACCGCACATTTCTTTTCCAAGCTGCCATGATACATACAACAACCATAGTAATAAAATGTTGCCAGATTCAAATTCATCTATTTAAAATAAACCTGAACACACTTTTATTGACAGTCACTGGACATTTCACTTGGAAAGCAAAACGTGCAAGCAGCAACAAAATCATGTAGTCTACAAACTCTAATCAGCTTGACCAAGAGGGTCCACCAGGTCAAAACCAGGTCTATCACCTGATAGTCTAGTTGATCTTACATCAGCTTTGGCCAGAGAATGACTTTAAATGACTAGCGTGGACCTGCAAGAAACTATAAAGCAACACATACAACCATCTTAAAATTGTATTAGCATTTTGTTTCTATCAATGTTGTGTTAAACACTCTCCTTCCCCACACAAAAAGTCACACAAATGGTGTGCGTCTTGTTTGATGAGTGGTCTGATTTTTATACCACTCCACATGAAAGCCTCTGGTAATATGGCAAGAAGTCAAAAAAAAATTCATTTTTTTGTGGAGGAGGGCATTGTTAATTGCTCTTAGGAGCTCCCTCTCCATCTCTCTCTTTCTCACTGTTAGTCATTCCCAGATGGCCAGCTCTCTTTCATTAATTAGAGGGGGGCTGAGAGTTGGGAATGAACAGAGATGTGGGATAGAGCTTTACTGTTGTTGAAAAAGCATGGATGTAATTTGGCTTACTGATTGTGGATTTTTCTCTGTAATGCAAGGGTAATTACTTTTCCGAACAACATAAGGTTTGTCTTGGAAAGTTTGCTGCAGCGATCATCTGGCCGGGGTTCAGTCCCACACTCAGGGGAGAGACCCGGGGGATCACTTTTAAACGAATACCATCACCCTTGACACTCCATTGGACTCAAGTTTTATGTTCCACAAAAACGATGAAAAAGATGAAATAGTAGGCCATGACAAGTCTTTTGTCTAGAGCATTTTCTGATATACAAAAGCATTTCTGATTTAGCATCAGTGTGACAATTTCAGATACCCTCAGAGACAATCTTGTGTCGTGCTTTATGATGTGTTTGCATGATTACAGAGCAAACTGTTTGTAGAACTTGTCTTCGAGGCAGAGTATGATGGAAAATCTAACTAAATTGACATTCTGACAGTAGGCCAGTTTTTCATTGTTTTTTCATAAACTCTGATTCCAGTAAGAAGTCCTGACCGCAAGCTCTCAACAGACCATAATGAGCCATCCATCACAACAGACTCTAGACCTGCTTCTCGAAGGGCCTTACCTCAGCCATAAGATAGCTTACACATTCTTGGTGTGGTTAAATTCCGCTGCATTCCCCTGGTCTCCCAATACTCATAACCTCTTATCTGATGTAACCTAAACCCCTGTCAACTTTAACCTGTGTCGCCCAGCCCCCCCCCCCCAAGACTAACAAAAGGCAATTGTAAGCAACCCAACAGTGGCAGTGGCTGATTGTCCCCCTTTTTTGACAGACCCAGGATTGGCCGGTGGAGGTGCAACATTAACCTTTTACCTAAATGCTGAAACTGATCCTAGATCAGTCCAGGCACATCTGGAGGATGTGCAGAAGGGGAAACCCCAAATAATACAGTGAGAATGTGAAGTTGGAGTATAGAAAAAGGACGATTGCCAAGATGAATGAATTTAAGATAGAGTAGATTGTGGGCAGTAAAGAAATACAGATGTTTGATTAGATCACTGTAGTATATTAAATAAATTAAAGATTTCTAGTTAAGAATTTCTAGAATTTTTAATTTCTATTTTTTAGGGATGTGAATAAATTTTTTTTTTTTAATTATTCGTACAATTTTTGTGGCAAATCATGTTAGCTGTGATTAATGACAAATTTATAAATCATAAATAAATATTCTCATAAATGCATGTGTAGCTCTGAAATAGCCACAGTTATCCAAGTACAAGGTGGAGTGAAACCTATAACCTTGCCGTTGCTAGCACTATGCTTTACCTATTGAGCTACAAGAATATAATAATACCGAAAAATGCATGAAAATTTTTCTTTTCCCGTTTCCTTCTCCTTTACCCTAATACTTGTCTTCCTCTTCTATTTCTCTCACCACATAAAAGTTTGTGAAAAAGTTTAGCTGCAGTGTGTAATTGTGCAGGCTTGGTGGGGAGCATTCCCACATGGTTAGATAAAGACTGGCGCAGGCCTGCAAAGCATTCATCTGTGGACCGGCTCCCCTGGCCTGACAGCTCAAAGGAACCGACTGTGCCACCACAATGGCCTGATTGGTCTTCTTTGGAAGGGGTGAAGGGAAGGGGGCTTCCCTCCTCCTCAACTCACATCATTTGCTAGGCAGGTGGACCACAAAGTCCTCTGATTCTATTGTTGCTGCCAGGACCGTGAGAGGGAGAGTGAGAAAGAGAAAAAGAAAGAGAGAGAGAGATGTCCGTGCGCTTCAACTGAATAAACCCAGTCGTCATGGGATAATTTGTTAATTAAAAAAGGAGAAAGGGGCAAAAAGGCACCTGCCATTCAGAGCAAGAGAGAGAAAGAGAGAGAGATAGGGAAAGAAAGAATAAAAGTCCAAAATACTTTTGGGATTGTTGGTTTATCATACTTTTCATGGATGCCAGATTGATGAAATGAACGAAAATAAAGGAAGCATGAAGAACTGAGGGAAGGAAGTAAGGACAAACGGAGGAAAAAAGGAGGGAAGACTTCGGAAAGTTGTCAGGCAAATAGTTTGAACTCACGTTTTCACTGACTTGAGATGCGTTCACTGTAAACCATGTTGGGGAAGCCTCTTTGAAACTTGTCAAGCTAGAGGCTACTAATAATTTAAAGTAGTTAAACTATACTAAAAAAAAATACTTATAGTGTACTGATAAAATAACTACATTAAATCTATTGCAAAACATGGCCAAAAATTTTAGAAAACATCATTATTAAAAATATATATATATATTTTATTAAATATTTTATATATATATATTTAAGAAAATATTTTAAATATTATAATCAATTGTAATATTTCATATGAATATTTCATATGATCATATGAAAACTCACGTTTTCACTGACTTGAGATGCGTTCACTGTAAACCATGTTGGGGAAGCCTCTTTGAAACTTGTCAAGCTAAAGACTACTAATAATTTAAAGTAGTTAAACTATACTAAAAAAAAATACTTATAGTGTACTGATAAAATAACTACATTGAATCTATTCCAAAATTTTTATAAAACATCATTATTAAAAATATATATATAAGAGCCAGGATATTATTTAATATAACTCCAATTGTGTTTGGCTGAAAGAAGAAAGTTGGTAACACTTTACAATACGGGTGCACTAATATACACTCACCTAAAGGATTATTAGGAACACCATACTAATACTGTGTTTGACCCCCTTTCGCCTTCAGAACTGCCTTAATTCTACGTGGCATTGATTCAACAAGGTGCTGAAAGCATTCTTTAGAAATGTTGGCCCATATTGATAGGATAGCATCTTGCAGTTGATGGAGATTTGTGGGATGCACATCCAGGGCACGAAGCTCCCGTTCCACCACATCCCAAAGATGCTCTATTGGGTTGAGATCTGGTGACTGTGGGGGCCATTTTAGTACAGTGAACTCATTGTCATGTTCAAGAAACCAATTTGAAATGATTCGAGCTTTGTGACATGGTGCATTATCCTGCTGGAAGTAGCCATCGGAGGATGGGTACATGGTGGTCATAAAGGGATGGACATGGTCAGAAACAATGCTCAGGTAGGCCGTGGCATTTAAACGATGCCCAATTGGCACTAAGGGTCCTAAAGTGTGCCAAGAAAACATCCCCCACACCATTACACCACCACCACCAGCCTGCACAGTGGTAACAAGGCATGATGGATACATTTTCTCATTCTGTTTACGCCAAATTCTGACTCTACCATCTGAATGTCTCAACAGAAATCGAGACTCATCAGACCAGGCAACATTTTTCCAGTCTTCAACTGTCCAAATGTGGTGAGCTCGTGCAAATTGTAGCCTCTTTTTCCTATTTGTAGTGGAGATAAGTGTTACCCGGTGGGGTCTTCTGCTGTTGTAGCCCATCCGCCTCAAGGTTGTGCGTGTTGTGGCTTCACAAATGCTTTGCTGCATACTTCGGTTGTAACGAGTGGTTATTTCAGTCAAACTTGCTCTTCTATCAGCTTGAATCAGTCGGCCCATTCTCCTCTGACCTCTAGCATCAACAAGGCATTTTCACCCACAGGACTGCCGCATACTGGATGTTTTTCCCTTTTCACACCATTCTTTGTAAACTCTAGAAATGGTTGTGTGTGAAAATCCCAGTAACTGAGCAGATTGTGAAATACTCAGACCGGCCCGTCTGGCACCAACAACCATGCCACGCTCAAAATTGCTTAAATCACCTTTCTTTCCCATTCTGACATTCAGTTTGGAGTTCAGGAGATTGTCTTGACCAGGACCACACCCCTAAATGCATTGAAGCAACTGCCATGTGATTGATTGATTAGATAATTGCATTAATGAGAAATTGAACAGGTGTTCCTAATAATCCTTTAGGTGAGTATATATATATATATATATATATATATATATATATATATATATATATATATATATATATATATATATATATATATATATATATATATATATATATATTTGTTTTTGTTTGAAAATTGTTTTTTTGTTTGTTTGTTTTATTTAGTGTAGCTATGTAGTCTTTTAAGACCACAAATTAGGTTTGGGCATATTTTGAAAATGCTGATAAGCCTTTATAGCACAGGAAAAAAAGATGAACTGATGAAAAGGATGAAAGGAGAGCCTGAGCAAACAGAAAGAGAGAGGCAGAGGTGACGTCCCTCTTTTTAGGCAGCTATTTAAATGATCAGCAGCAAATAGAGGCGAATGTCATCTGACAGAAATAAAGTTCCTGTTAGCAGCACGGCCGGAAAGTAATTTACAGATAGTCTGTCCCGGCCCATCTTTGTGGCGTGCAGATAAGGGTTCATTTCAGCAGGCGGATAGCAGCCACTCTCCCTCGCTCGGGCCTATTCTGCGACACCTGTGATAACAGCTTGTGGAGCCTAATTGAAAATGGGGGCTCAAAATGGATTTTCTCCTTTCCTCTTCCTGTCTCTCTCCCTCTAAGAGCCGTTCATCCTAACGCTCCTTTCATTTTTCTGTCCCGTCCGACCTGACACCCCCCCCACACCCCCACACTCTCTTTTTTTTTGTGCTGGGCTGTTACACTAACAGGGAATTATTGAATGGACGTGTGTGTGCGTATGGGGGGTAATTCTGGTATTCCCGAGAGGAAGGGTTTGGTAAATGTACTACAGGATCATTTCTCACACCGGTGTCAGCGTGGTGACAGCTGTATGATTCGTCTTATTAATGAAATCATTGATCACTTGATGGGACTCATAATCAACTGTTTCGACACTCTGTCCTGCTGTTCTCCACTTCCCTCGTGCACCCACCACCCTCCTCTCTCTCTCTCTCTCTCTCTCTCTCTCAAAACTAGTATACATCAGTGCAAACATTTGTACGCTGTTCCTTGTTGATATCAGCATTTTCGTTGCACAAGTAAAGCACTGCTATGAGAACAAAGCTTGCTCAGGCTTCCTGTAACAATGATTAACTATTATTTTGTTTGTTTAGAGTTTTATTTAGTTGTAGTTTTGTTGACTTTGCGTAGTGGGAGGTTTTAACAGAACAAAAAAAATTTCCCCCCTGTTTACTGAAGAAAAGAGAGTGGTGCTTGCCCGTGCAAACCTGCCACGATGATGCTATGGTGTTGTTATGTGGCTGTAAAGATGTTGTGGTTTTTACTGCTTATATGTGGTTGCCAGTGTGTTTTGGGTGGCTGTTAGGGCATTGGTTATTGGTTGCAAGGATGTAGGTGTTAAATATGCTTGCTAGGATGTTGTGAGTGGTTTTCAGGCTGTTTGCTATGCAGTTATAAATAGGTTCTGAGTGGTTATTAGTGCTTAGATATGGTTGCCAGGGTGTTTGGGTTGGTTACTTAGGAAGGAAAAACTTAGATGGCTGCAGGAATATTAGGCTGCTGTCACTTTAAGACTGAATGCACAGATCCAATATACTGTTAAACGTGACTTATATCCCAACTCTTTATGTTCACTTATACCGACAGTATTTAAGTGTATTTTTATCAAGCCAAGCATTTTTGACATATTTTTGTGTGTATTTAACCATTTAGGTGTGAACAAGAAGCTCAAAGTTCACTTTGCTTGTCCGTTTTTCACTCTGTCTCAGAGCACGCACACAGAAAGCCGCTTAGGTAACACACAGTATCTCTTTTGCGGCTTAATGCAGTTTTAATAACGCTCTTTATTATCGAGCATGTTCAGCAGTTTAGCAACAGTAATCTATATTTTAGGACAATCACTGATCTAGCTGATTTGGACGTTGGGCTTTTAGAAAGGAAAGAAAGCGCACCGCTATGAAGGAAAGAAATGCACTAAAATATCACAGCCCTAGTTTTTTTGCTGTCATTGCTTTAGGGTTGCTGTCTTTGCAATGTCTCCACTCTCCGCATAGACATTGCAAATGTATTTTCCTTTTCAAACACCTGGTAGAACTGCCAGACTGTTGAATATAGTGAAGCAATTTTAGCTGTGCATACAAAAATTGTCTTGTGAGTTTTGCAACATCTGATCGTCTCTTCTGATTGGCCTTTATAGAGACCACCGATCAAACTATATAAAACTATTATTGGCCGATAACGAGTGTGTAGTTTTGAGGTGCGTCTCTCTCATGCGCAAAACGTGTGGCAGACACACAAGGAAAGATTAAGCAAGAGCGCAATAGTTACGTATTGTCTTCAGGCCATGCAATGGATTAGGTAGGCTAGTTGTTCATTTCAAAACATATTAACTAAGGGTCTAAAAAAACAAAACAAAGCAAGTGATTTTACTGAACATAAGAACTACTTACTTGTGTAAACGACACAATAAAAGTACATAGAATAAACAACAAGTTAGAATATCCTGGTTGATGAGTGATGATCTTCCAGCGCTGTTTCAACTGTGTGCTCCAATTCTATGGCGCATGGTAAATCAAGACTTGTCAATCTGAGCGATCAAACCAATCCAAGCACGCTTCAGCTGTAAAACAGTGTCCGATTGTTCTCTATACATTGTCCCTACACATTGTACCTACCCCACCACACCCGAGATCCAGATTCCATTGGTTGAACTTTTGAACGACGTTGGAAAACACTGCATCATGATCACAACCTCGAACAGATTCCAGAAGTCCTATAGCTTTAGCCAAGCAGCATGTACAAATACTTGGTATAGTTTGGTCTCTTAACTAATCAAATATGCTTTTTGTATTCTGCTAGTTAACGATATATGACAGCACAATCAAGTCATCGCTGCATTAATTATAAATCTATTAGGTAGTCTAATAGTGAAAATACTTTTTTTCCTGTTTTCTTCAAAACAAAAAGTTGCATCATAAATTACATAAGCGTGCTCCGGCGTACGTTAAGTGCGAGTGCAGGCCAATGGGGGAGTGGGGGACAATCGCGCTCGGGCTAGTTACAAGGCAACCGTGCCTAGTGTGCCTAGTACACCATTAGTAGCACCCCCACCCCTGCTTCGGATTTAAGAGGTTGAGGTTAGCGATTACTTGATTATTGTTGTTAATTTAAACAACGATCAATTTATGGCAATTTATGTAAATTGACATCCCTATTACTGACCCATGTCTTTATGAAATTCTGGTCTCCATATATTGTGTCCTTCCTTCAATATAAGTCTATGGAGTGGATTTCATTTTTATAATTTAATTCAAAATGCTTGTATTCACAAATGTTCGAATTGCTCTTTTTCCTTTTCCAGCTGTTATCCCTTTGTTTTTCTGCATCTCTCTCTCGCATATACCTTGGTTCCTCCTCCTTTGATACAGACTTACACACACGCACGCACGCACACACGCACGCACGCACACACACACACACACACACACACACACACAAACACACACATACTCGGTTTTGCTATCTTTGTGGGAACTCTCCATAGGCATAATGGTTTTTATACTGTACAAACTGTATATTCTATCCCCTAACCCTTCCCCTAAACCTACCCATGACAGAAAACTTTATGCATCTTTACATTTTCAAAAAAACATAATTTAGTTGGACAGACACACAATCTCTAAAACTTTTTATCCTTTTAGTCGCCCTCTCTTCCACGCCTGCTCTCCTCGTCTCCTCTGGTATTCTAGCCCGGTTCATAGAGAATGTGGCAGAAATTCTTTACCATTGTTGGGTTCACAGCGGGTGGGGTGGATGCCCGTGTCTCTTCAGTCCAGACAGAGCTGCTCCTCGCTGGCCTCAAGTCTACCAGTCTCCTTCTGGCTGCTGCTCTGGAGTTCATTTCCTGAAGCAGCAGGGAGACGACCAGGCGGCTGGCAGAGGGTGACATCTTTCTGGGGCCTCAGGACAGAGATTAGCTTGGGCCCTGCTGGTACAGAGGTGGAGAGGCCCTCAGCAACCCTGCCCTACACACACAAACATGTACACACACACATACTCCTGGATTAGGTACAGCTTCAGTAGCTGTAGACTCAGCTCCTCCAAATGTACTGATTGTTGTCACAGAGAGTAGCATTTATGAGAGCTCTCTTGGCCAGATGTTTTTCATAAACCCAATGATGAGTTGCAGGGTTTTAGGATTTGTGTCTGGAATATCTAGTTAGGCATCCTGGGAAGAAGGAATAGTTACCCAGAAATGTAAATTCATGTGGTTCCAAACCAATATGAGTTTATTTATTCTGTGGAACACCAAAGGAGATGTTTAGCTGAATGTCCAAGCTACACTTTTGTAATGAAATGGGAAAGGAGAATATGAAAACTTGTGGTCACAGTTCACTTTCAATGTATGGGAAATAGCACCTTAAAGGAATAGGTCACCCAAAAATTTAAATTATCCCATAATTTACAGCCATCCTAGGTGTATATGACTTTCTAGTAACACTTTACAATACGGGTGCACTAATATGCATTAATTCTTGCTTAACTAATGCACAGATAATCACATGTTAATGTAGAACTAGACCATTAATTAATGATAACTGCATTAGCAACTAAAAATAGTCTATATGATTAATAGACTAAGTAATGTATCAATTTATATTAATTAAATGTGTCGTCATGTATTAATTCCTTAATAACATATATAGTATTATAACATATAGTATTAACTTCAACTTCCAGTTGTCTGCTTTAATTAATCATTAGCTAATGATTGCAAATGTTATGACAGGCACATGAATATTAACTAATTGTTAAGTAATATGTCATCATGGTTATGGGTTTTGAAAGGTCTGTGGGTAAGTTGCACATACAGTTAATATAATGTCAGAGAATGTGTTTGAAGGATTGGTAAGTTGGGCTGCACACAAATATCAGCACACCAGAATCTGAACTACTGGCTGTTACACCATGTTTAAACTGGAAGCGAACATTATGGTGTCATACTGCAACAGCTGTCTATACTGGACATGACAGACCATTGCAAGTCCATTTGTCCTTTGTAACAGAAGTAGCACAAGAGCTTGGAGTACGTCAGAAATTGAATGTGGCATCAGTTTTCTTTCGGGGGTTTTGTTGTGTCGTGTACTGTTGTGCTGTATCCAGTGTATCACTGATTATAATGGGATCCATTGTCTTTGTCTGGTCTAGACACAGTGTTATGAAATAGGAGTGCCTGGCCGCATGTTCTCTGTGTTCTGACTTTGAATCCTAGACCTCAAACTTAACCTGACATATTCCTGTGCCATGAGCAACAAGGTACTGGTGTGGCAGTTCATCTGACAATCAAAATGACATATTACAATTATATATATATATATATACAATTATATATACACATTACAATTATATATATATATATATATATATATATATATATATATTAGTGCACCCGTATTGTAAAGTGTTACCAACATTCTTCTTTCAGCCAAACACAATTGGAGTTATATTAAATAATATCCTGGCTCTTCCCAGAAAAAAAGCGCATCCATCATAAAAGTAATCCATACGACTCCTTCTGAAGCAAAGTGATGGGTTTTTGTATGAAAAATATAACATTATTAACTATAATCACTGGCTTTACGAGAGAGTCGAGTTCTAGCAAAAGGGTGACCTCTGACCCGACGTAGGACGTATAATATAAAATTAGAGAAAACTTAGGTGAGAATCTTTCGAAAACCCCTAAGATACGATCACTAAGATGTGGGCAAAAAAAGGTCCATTGTTAGTAGTGTAGTGATATATAAAGCACTGTTCACACAGAAGTCACTTTCCCGAGGTTTACTGCAGTCAGCCGGATCCGGGCCGTATCCAGATCAGATGGTGGACCAGCGCCCAGACATTACCAACGCATCCCTGAAGTGTCTGCAGAGACTGTGTCAATTAGTCTACCCTCTGAAATTGCTCATCGACATGGCATCCTCAATGGATCCATCTCCGGCGTGATGACTCCGATATTTCGAATATTCCTATTTAATAATTGTTTAATTGACACGCCATCCTCAATAAACCCGGTGTGATGCCTCCGATCTTTCGAATAATCCGATCTAATATTACTTCTGACCTATAAGGCTGCCAAAATAATAAACATACACTGTTTGTTAATTGGCCAGAGGAGAACTGGCACCCCGACTGAGCCTGGTTTCTCCCAAGGTTTATTTTTCTCCATTAGGACACCTGATGGAGTTTTGGTTCCTTGCCACTGTCGCCTCTGGCTTGCTCAGTTGGGGACACAAAATTTTCAAATAAATATCCAAATAAATGTAATTACTAAACTAAATTATATCAACTACATTACTTGAATATATATGATAATTGAAATGAGCTGATGACATCACCGTTTTCTCCAGAGCGGCTGTACAGCCGAATCAAATTCTGTTCATTATTTTCCTGTTTAACACTGTGAAGCTGCTTTGAAACAATCTGCATTGTAAAAAGCGCTATATAAATAAAGTTGACTTGACTTGACTTGACTTTCAAACCAAGCAGCTTTCTGTTGGTCAACACTGTGAATTTACATGACCTACTTAAACCCGTTGCGAAAACTACGTGGGGCACTTTTCCACCCTCACAAGAAGCTTGAAGTTTTTGGAGTAATGTCATTTCTGGGTAAAATTTAACTGAGAACTCCTGAGCTATAAAGGAGCAATCTCTGAGCAATAATATTTTCCTCTGTGAGCATATTATAGTAACCCAGAAAGGTGAGGGTGTAAAAAGGAGTAGCAGGAGAGAGATAGTAAATTAGTGGCTAGTTAGAAAACCATCAGCTTTATTTGTTAGTGAACATCAGTGGTGTTGTCCCGCAGAGAGGAACAAACTGAAAGTTTTCTGACTCTGCTGAGTGAATTTATTACACTCTTGTTTCCCTCTCAATCTCGGGCTTTCTTTATGTCATGCCACTCTTCAGATTTTTTCCTCTAACACTCTTTAGTGTAATTGTTTTTTTATTCCACTATCCATTTATGTTGGATCATCCATTTATTTTAGCTAAAGGGGTTTATAGTGCATTTAAGTATATTTTCTTTTCAGCTTGCAAACACACACCTCACTTGCTGTTTTTGCTGTTGAGGCTTTGTCCATCACTTCTCATCTCACTGTAGCACCCCTCACAGCGAGCCTGTATCAAAGAGCTGTGAAGTATGACATTGATTTTCAATGATTGATTAGAAACAGAGGTTGATTCCCACCCCCTGCCCTCCCTCCCCATCTCATCTCTGCAGTAAATGGATCAGGTAATGTGTGTGTGTGAGCCACAGTCATTATTGACAGCTAGAGAAGTGAGTTGATATGGTGAGCTGTATCCTTGTCAGTCAGAAGCTCTTGTCTCTTATCCAGCTGAGGGAGGGAGTGTCAGGCCATCCATTTGTTGTCTTCATTGGATAAGAGCTCGGCCCTCGTAATTGCTGGCCCTGGTATGCCAACACTCACTTAGCTAACAGAGCATCTTAAAAGAGATCGATTTAGCTAAGAAGTGAAAATGAACCGAGCTGTGTAGAGGGAGCAGACGTTTGAAAGAAACCTCTTTTTACCAGGCAGTCAGACTATCTGTGATTACATTGTAAGGACGTACAGTTTGAACCAGGGCAAGCCCTGCTTGTGCAATCAATCAATGCCACAGTTGCAACTCATACAAGACAATTCTGTACAAAAGGCATTGAAGGTCACAGTGTTACTCGTATCAATTGTTTATTCTTGATTTCTATAACTAACCCAACTGTTTTCAGAGTAGATGCCATATGTCATCTGACACAAAAGTGAACAAGCTCAGTATGTGAGAAATAATAGATTGTGAGCCTTTCAGTATTTTAATGTTCACTTGTGGTATTCATGTGGCCATGATGTTCTTAAAATGCTCTGCAATTTGTGGTATTTATTATGTAATCAAATCTGGAACTACTTCACAGACAGTTAACATATTATGCTTGTGTTAGCGAGTCAGAATCAAGCATTCAGGTTCAATTGAAGCTGTATACTGACTCTATATCATCCCACAGAGCCATGTTTTCATGTATATGTAACGAACCCATAGCTGGAGACGGATTAGAATCCATGTTGCAGAGGTACTTTATTGAGAAAGAACAATTCAATGATCAAGCAATCCAAGACGACAGGCAAAAGACGTAATCAAAGTCCAGGCAGAGTTCAGGCACAAAACTGGGCAGGCAGACAGCAAACAAAATCCAAACGATAGACAGAGAGAAGATCCAAAAAACAGGCAAGAGGGTCAAAACTTGAGCAAAGACAATGGCAAGAGAAAACGCTTGGTATGGCAGAATAAACTGGCAATACTTCGCAATGTGTTCAGAGAAGCACATGGCTTATAAAGCTACAAACAGGAAGTGAGACTACAAACAGGAAGTGTCACTAGAACTCAGGTGATGGCTCCCTCTGGTGGAGGGATTAACTGTTCCTGGGCTGAAGTGTTACAGATTTCCCCCCTCTAGGAACACCTCCAGGTGTTCCTTTCCTGGGCCGTCCCCTTGGTCCGGGTGCCGGTCGGTCTGGATGATTACGGTGGAAGTCACTGATGAGTGAGGGATCCAGAATGTCTGAGGCTGTTACCCAGGATCTCTCCTCAGGACCATATCCCTCCCAATCCACAAGGTAATGCAACCGATTAGCCCTCCTTCTAGAATCTCCCGGACGAGATAGGCAGGGGATCCCTCGATCTCCAATGGTGGAGGTGGTGTAGATTCAGTGGTTACCGTTTCAGAAGGTGCAGGTTTCAGGAGGGACACATGGAAGGAAGGGGAGATGCGATAATCAGCAGGAAGCTCTAGTCTATAGGTATCTGGGTTGATTTGTCTTAGTATCTTAAAGGGACCCACGTACCTTGGACTGAGCTTCCTGCTAGGTAGCCTCAGACGTAGATCCCTCATAGAAAGCCATACCATCTGAACAGGCTGGTAATCAGGGTGGGGACGCCTCCTACTCGCTGGAGCCGGATATGGGCGCTGTTCCATACCCTCTCACTCCTTCTAATCCAGTCATCCACTGCCGGCACATCTGATGGTTCTCCAGACCAAGGGAACAATGGCGGTTGATAACCCAGAACACACTGAAACGGGGTTAGTCCTGTGGATGAATGTGTGAGGGAGTTCTGGGCATACTCAGCCCATGGCAGGAAAGTGCTCCATTGGTGCTGTTCCTGACTATAATAGGAGCGCAAGTAGCGTCCAATCTCCTGGTTCACTCTTTCCACTTGACCATTGGCCTGAGGGTGATAGCCAGAGGTTAAACTTACATTGATGTTTAACTGATGACAAAAGGCCTTCCATACCCGTGAGGTGAACTGTGGTCCCCGGTCAGTGACAATGTCATCAGGGAGTCCATACACCCTGAAAACCTGGTTGAACAGGACCTCTGCTGTCTCCATGGCTGTGGGTAGACCCTTCATGGGGATCAAATGACATGACTTAGAAAAACGATCAACTACGACACAGATGGCAGTGAAACCATGGGAATTAGGGAGATCTGTGATAAAGTCTATTGCCAAGTTTGACCAGGGTCGTTGAAGGACGGGCAGGAGTTCCAACAGCCCTGCAGGGAGTTGACGGGGAGTTCTAACTTGTGCACAGACATGGCAGGCATTGACATATTCAGTCACATCATGGAGAAGAGTGGGCCACCAGAAAGAGTTACGTACCAGGGTTGTAGTTCTTTGGATTCCTGGGTGACCAGAACCTAGGGAAGTGTGCACCCACTGTAAGACCCTCTGTCTAAGATTTTGGGGTACATGCTGTCTATTGGAAGGACATTCTGTGGTGATGGTTCATCTTGTTGTCCACAATGGATCTCTTCCATAAGGTCCCAACGAATGGGTGCAAGGATGACAGACTGTGGCAGAATGGGCTCGGGGTGAGTTTTTGAATGAACTGGATCATGTCTTCGAGATAGGGCATCTGCTTTGCTGTTCTTACTGCCTGGACGATAAGTAACCATGAAATTGAATCTGGTGAAAAAGAGCACCCACCTGGCCTGTCGTGGATTCATTCTCTTGGCACTCTTGATATATTCCAAGTTTTTGTGGTCAGTGATGACTTGAAATGGGTATCTGGATCCCTCCAACCAGTGTCTCCACACCTCTAGAGCAGACTTGATGGACAGCAATTCCTTGTTTCCCACATCGTAATTAATTTCTGCAGGGGTGAGCTTTCTAGAGAAGAAGGCCCATGGGTGGAGTTTACCCGGCGTGGGGAAGGCATTGACTGGATATAGCGTGTCAGATGTTCATTATCGGCTCGAAGATTCACAAGTTGTTCTTGAAATTCATGCAGTACGTCACCTTGATAAGCAATCCTGGCTCTGAGCTGTGTAACCTCTGCTGGATTCGGGTCAGGCGAAGTATTCTGTAACGAACCCATAGCTGGAGACGGATTAGAATCCATGTTGCAGAGGTACTTTATTGAGAAAGAACAATTCAATGATCAAGCAATCTAAGACGACAGGCAAAAGACGTAATCAAAGTCCAGGCACAAAACTGGGCAGGCAGACAGCAAACAAAATCCAAACGATAGACAGAGAGAAGATCCAGAAAACAGGCAAGAGGGTCAAAACTTGCCATACCTAGCAAGAGAAAATGCTAGGTATGGCAGAATAAACTGGCAATACTTCGCAATGTGTTCAGAGAAGCACATGGCTTATAAAGCTACAAACAGGAAGTGAGACTACAAACAGGAAGTGTCACTAGAACTCAGGTGATGGCTCCCTTTGGTGGAGGGATGAACTGTTCCTGGGCTGAAGTGTTACAGTATATTTCATTAAATTTATTAGTTACTATTATTATTACTCAAGTTACTATTGAGCTACCCTTTATTATTTACATTTTGTTCCGGTGTAATGAAACAAAAAAAGTGGTCATAGTTCCAATGTATACTTGTTAAAAGTAAAAAAAAAAAAAAATCTCATCTTTTTTGATGGGTTGACATTAAACAAATTATTCAACAATTAAACAATTATAATTCTTTTTAGCTACACCACCCTTTAAAAGTCAAGGCTGCCTTTATTTAATAAAAAAAAAAAAAAAAAGTTAATTAATATTTAATAAATTGATATGAATTAATATCAATATAGGAATATTGTGAAATATTATTACAGTTTTATTGTAACAGTTTTGTTATATTGATATATTTTAAAATGTAAGTTATTCATGTGATATAATTTTTTTTGTGGAAACTGTAAAACATTGTTTTTCAGAATCATTTGATGAATAGAAAGTTTAAAAGAACAGCATTTATTTTAAACATTATACATTCATATTATTCATTTTAGGTATGAAATACCATTTTTGAATGGTAGTGTTTATTTTTTTTTTATAAACAGTTTGAGACAGGTGATAGCAGAGGAGAGGAGATAGAGGAATGGGATTGGGAAAGGACCTCAAACTGGGAACTCTTCGACACGCTCAAAGATATATGTTGTAGTGTAACCCACAAAACTATGGCCCTATTATCATTTAACATTTTGTGAATTAGACGTTCACTATATGCAAATGTGTGATCCTTTACGAAAGAAACTGATGATGATAAAATGTGACAGATTTCCAAATTACTGTGTGTTCAAAACTGAATTATACACACACACCGTGTCCCGTCTTTCTTGTGAATATTTTGGCAACTTCATGACTTCTTTTCTGTGTGTTTAACAGGGGCAGACTAGTCTGTTTTACACTCATCTCCTCATCAATGGTACCTTTGTGTGGTTCTGGCTTTGCCTCCACTCAGCATGGGTCCAGAGAGAGAACAAGAGATCAGGAAAGAAGTAGAAAGAACGAGAGAGAGAGTATTATACAAACATTGCTTTTCAAGACTCTTTCTGATGTACCACTGTGATTTTGATGTGACAACAGCGACATCATTTCCTGCATGGTTTGTGCCATGTCTTTTTTATGTTACAGTGTCACTAGCTAACTGAAAAATATAACAAATAGAAAGAGACACACAAGACTGTGTAATACAACATCATGGCTTCATTACAGATCAACAGTTGGTACATCGACCGAGAAGCACATCCTTTTATGACAGAGAGAAGGAAGAGAGATAAAAGCAGCGAGAGAACCTCATAGGGAGCAGGTTTAGGAGAGTTTAATGCCTTGTCTTTGGAGATATACGGATTGATTCAGGGATGTCAGTAATGTTCAGAAGTGTATCTCATTACATTAACAGGGAGGATGGAGAGGGACTTGAAATAATGATCTGGGTTTGGGTTGAAATGCTGAGCATGATGAAGCTGACTGAGAGAACATCTCCTGGTCATTCTTGTAGGACGTTCTGTAAAGCTTGTGTGAGTTAGCAATAGTAACCACGGGGGCTTTGCAAAGGGTCAAATGTGGTCCAACCTAGTCAAAACAGGGTAAATGCTTAATCTCAAACACAAATCTCCATATGTGGGATGGGATGGGAATCATAAAAAATTTAATGATTAATTTCTGTTTCAGATGTGTGTCTAAGTTCATCTACTTTCTAAATGCATGTTATTTATCTATTTAAAAATTCATGCATGCATATGTTTAATTTTTAAAAAATTGGTTTTAAATCATACATTTATTTACATAAATTCAATAATTAAAGTTGTACATTTAATAAAATAAATTGATGAAACATGATTTGTAATTCCATTGCCTATTTATTAAATAAATTCAAAAATAAATGAATTTAATAAAATAGTTTTGCAAAAGAAAGATCTTTGCTCAGGAATCTGTCTCCACTGTCAACGCTGTCATTTTTTTGATTCGCTAAAAAGAACCGGCTCATTAGTGTCATTTGTTCTGTAATTGGACTACACTGGTCATGCTGTCTGTTGTTTTGTTTCCTTTTTTCATGTCAGATCAGACTGATGTCCCTTCTAATCTGGCCAGTTTTTTTGTGTGTATTTTTAGGCACTAGCCTGCCTGTCTCGCTTGGTGTCTCATAGTATAATAAAAAGATTTGGTTCAGACAGTTGGATCAAAATGAACATTTTCTATCTGCCTAGAATATTTTAAGTGTGTCTAAGTTATAAGAGAATAGTGGATGCCCCAAAGCGCATTTCAAAAAGATTACGACACACATGATTATGCCAGTTAAAAAGTTCAGGATGGTGACTAATATATCACAATAATCTTTAGCAGGTGTTATAGTTTTTGACTGGAATGAACTGAAATGAAAAAATACAGGGATTTTGTGTTAATGACAAATTCCCTTCACTGAAGAACTTCATGTTGGATGACTTTATGAGTCACATATGGAGCTAGTTGAACAGGTCAACAGCAATTGGTGTTATGCTCTGCTTTTTTGCAAAGGAGAAATTGTCATGTTATTTAATGGTCTCGGATTTGCGGTTTGGAATCCTGATTGTCGTGCTATTTTTACGAGGTTTGGCTTGTAGGTTGGAATTCTGATTGTCACGGTGGCTTGTGAAAGGGGCCTTATGTCTGACGGGGCAGCTGAGAAACTGTAAGCATCAACAGCTGCACCTTCAAAGGGCTGCAGTGTGTTACACAGTTTGACCCAAAGCCGTCTCCTTTCACGCCGAAGCTCAAACATTCATTAGAGTAGCACAACATGCTCAAATATCTCTGCTATCCAACCAGATTTTCCTTTCTCTCCTTTTTGTCTGTCTCTCACTGCTTGGTCCATCGTGGAATTTGTCTTTTTTTTTACTTGCATTTAGTTTGTTTAAATTATTCTGGTTTTAGACTACAAAGGCAACCGAATGTTGCCATCCAACATAATACATCAGGAATTCCTGAATTTCTTGGCACCCTTTGATGTATATATATTTACAAGACCCCCTGAGAGTTCTTATTTCAATAATTTAACACATTTTTAGAAAGTTTTATCTTGATTAGATTTATTTTAAAATTATTTATATATTTTAATTGTACAAATATTTATGTTTTTATTATTATTAGCTTTTCATCTTTTGATAATTAGATTTTTATTATTATTATTATTTTCATCAAAAGTAGTTGAAGTTGAAGAAACACCCTAATATATATATATATATATATATATATATATATAGCGAACAGGACTAAACTGTTAACTCATGACTGTTTATGTGGCCGTCTACCAGTTGGCCTGTAAGGCCTGAAAAATCTCCGCCGCACAGTCGCTAACATAGGGGATGCTGCTCCACTTGCAGCAGCATTTCACCGTCATTGATAAAGTGCTTAGCAGCAAGCAAATTAATGAATTTGGCCTGACTGAGAGCAGCTTTCTCATCAGGGCGGGGGACGGAAAGAGTGAGGAGTGGGGGTAGATGGAAGGGTAATCCCGTTCCGGCTAAACGGCTGATCCTTCTCATTCCTCAGATATCAAATGTCAGAAGTTAAATTAGCCTGCTAGCCCCTGATAGGAGTTAACATGCTTTTAAATGCGAGGGGAGGGGAAGGGGCCAGAGAATTCCAGCCCCTATGGGATGGCAAGCAGGTGCCTTTGAACCGTCTAATTATCCTGCTCCCGTTAACTGTCTTAATAAAGCCTGCACCAACCCAGTCTTGCTAGCTTGAACATCTTTACCCACAATCCAGTGATGCAGAGCAAAACAGGGGACTTACAACTAAAAACATAACACAGTATCTATAATTATTATTATTGTTTGTTGATGTTCCAAGATCCAGCTTTACTACATTTATAACAAGAAGTCTGCTGTTCAGAATAAACTTTAAGATATTTTCCTGACCTTTTACTGTTTTAAAAGCCTTGTGAAAAGGATGTGGTCTGTGTAAATTTTGGCTAGCTGATTTGTGGTGAGTTGTCCATCTGAGAGCCTCAGGCTTGGCCCTGATCTGTGTGCTGAGTGAGTGGAGGGATATGCTTACGGTCAAGCGCAGCGGAAAGCTGGCATATACGCACGGGTCATTTGTCTCAGTCCACCCAAAGCAGACCAGCGTCTCAGCCAGCAGTGCCTATCCCTCCAAAAACCAGAGAAAACATTGCTTCGGCATTTAGTTTCTCATCTGCAAGCAAAAGAACCCAAGTTACTTCCATCAAGCTTTGATCCAATGGTTCTTAGTACAAGGCTGTATTCTGTCTTTAAAAAATAATTGTTTGTTATTTTTACATTTTGTTCATTTTTGTCATCTGATTAATAAAAACAACCACACAAACTACTAAACAAACCATACATATATCTCTCCCACCTCATTCAACATGTAATATGACATCTACAATCTATAATTGTCCTGAAATTGAATGAAGTTTAAAACAACATTAATTGCTTATTGTGTGCACAAAGGAAACTTTTATTGCTTGGTTGCTTTTTTATAGCTCAGGATTTTTTTTATCCTTTACCATTTATGTATCAAACTAATGACAATTATAAATATTTTAGATGTTCCTCCTAAAATTCCTTTTAGTAGTAAAATGAGAATTTTTTCCTTTTCTGTTGCTTTTTGAAGACAAGATTTTTCACATTTGGAATATTACAAAATGTAAATGTGGTGATTTTCAAAGTTCTTCAGCCATGTACATCAATAGCAAGCCAAAAGTATCATAACCTTGATACTTTTGACATATTGGTTCTCATCCATTTCTCAGGAAAAATGCAGCCATTTCCTGCTTTCAAGACCTTACCTGGGTTTGGTCCATACCTGCTAGCACCAATCACACTCGATTATGTGCTCTGATCAAGGCCTCAGAATGGCTGGTCAAATGCTTTAGCAGAGTTTGATGTGAGTATGGGCACTGCATCAGTGGCTGCAGAGAAAAGGCAAACTCTGAATAGCCCAAATGCACCATTGTCCCCCCTCTGATAGCACTCCCAGTTCCGCAGCTGGCATACGCTTTCTCCAGCACAATCATGTGCTCTTGAACGTGTCTGAGTATCGAGACCTCTCAGAATGCTGGTGCTACACCCAGAAGGCTGGGGGGAGGAGAGAGACAAGGTTCCCAGGGAGATTTCAAGCTTCTCTGTGACGCTGATTTGAGGTGAACATGGAGAGAGGGAAGAGGCCTTGACTTGTCTTTGATAGCTTGCATCCCAGTGTCCCACTATTGCTGGGCAGGGAATCAGGGACATCCGGCATTCCCTTGGTCTCTGTAGAGGCCTAGCGGCAGAATGCGCTACATGGGATGCAATGCATATATGTACAACCAATTGAGATGTGTGGAAGCTGTCGAATTTGCAAAGATGCTTTTTAGGAGCTGACAGACAAATGACATCATTTACTCTCAATGCTGCGTTTCAGCACTGAATCACTTTGGGAAATACAAAATGTGAAGCATTTCACATCACTGAATCTTAAAATGACTCCCTCTGATCTTGTGTTTAGATCCCTGATGCTATTATCATTTCCTTTTCTATTTTTACTCTCATAACCTGAATTGTGTGGCTCAAGATAAAACATTCTGTGATTTTCATTTGAAGATATAATCAGATTTCTGTTGGCAGTGCTTAGGCTGTATTTCGAAAGGGTGTAGCCATCTACAATTTTCATTGTGCTTTTAAATCTGTTTATGTTTCCTCTTCGCACAGGCTTTTGGTTTTTCCAGAGCTGTTTGGAAATTTAAATAATAATCATTAGCCTTAAAAAATAAGTATTATGGCTATTTGTAGTCCTAATAACCATTCATTGATAGTTTTTAAAAGTAAAGATAGTTTTTAGTCCTGAGGTTTCTTATAAACCATATAAGTCAGTGATCAATAAAGTGGGTTAAGAGAATGTATTTTAACATAAAATATCTTACATACTTTTAATATTTATATACAGTACTGTTTAGAAGTCTGGGGTCAGTAAAGCTTTTTAATGACATCTTATGCTTATCAATGCTACATTTATTTGATAAAAATACAGTAAAAACAGTAATACTGTGAAATATTATTACAATTTAAAATAGCTGTTTTCTGAACAGTTGTGCTGCGTAATATATATATATTTTTTTGGAAACTGTGATACATGTTTTTCAGGATTATTTGATTGATAGATAGTTCAAATAACAGCATTTATTCAAAAATAGATTCTTGAATGTATTTAGTGTTACTTTTGATCAATTTAATGCATCCTTTCTGAATAAAAGTAAAAGTTATTTAAAAAAATGTAATCCCCAAAACTTACTGTCCCCAAAGTTTTGAATGATAAATAACCCATCAAAATAGTGTGCTGTGCCGATCTTTTGCTTTGTTATACCCTGTAATCTACCCACCATTTCTGTATCACATAGATTATTGGCCTCCACAATGGGAAGTTGAACCCATCTTTGAGGATGTGTTAGTTTGGCTTTAAACCTCTCCTGGTGGGGGTTAAAGGATAAGTCTTTAGAACCTATTGCCTTCTTACTGCATGGGGAGCCAAGGAGGAGGAATATCCCACACACTTGTAGTAATCCTGTTGCTCTTCTCTTTCTATCAAGTTTGGTGAAACTGTCTTTTTCTCTGTTTTGTTCCCTCTCTCACTCTCTCATTGCATATTTTCTGATCACAAACGATTCTGTGGTCTTTAGCACAGATGCCAGGCTGACGATTCAGGTAAGCCGTTTGGAGAGGTGCCGTTATTATGCGCATGCCAAGCACAGGAATATCTGCATCCTCTTTGCATTGTTAATGGAAGCTTTTCCTGCAAGTTGATTTGCAAGATAAAGAAATAAGGAGAGAAAAAGACTGAGGGATTACTTTACAGGAGGAGAAAGCTTTGAAGAAACATTTTGTTTTTTTTACTACAAGCTCCCCTGTTCCTCAACTGTAACTCCCCACACATCAGCTCCACCACCACCACTACCACAAAAAGGGTTCCCCAGCTACACCAACCTCAACTATTGACAACAGATCCTTCAAAACATCTGCAGGTGGATATTCAGTCTTAACCTTTTGCTTTCTCCATTTTTTTCCCTCAACAAAGCCCGCACCCTCGCCGGAAACGGTGTGCAATACGGTGCAACTCTGACGTAAATGGCCTCTGTGCTACTCTGCTGCATATTGACTGGCATGAGCCAACCGCTCAGCAGCAGGAGAGCCGGTTCAACTTTGAGCAGGGTGAGAGATGATTGGCATGCATCGAAAAGAGGGCAGAGAGCTAGGGAAAAATAAGAAGACGGCTCTGACTTTGAGCTCACCCTTATACTAGCCTTATACCAGCCTTCAACTTTAGAGCCTCCCATCCCACAGCCAAAAACATCCCTCACTGGTCACAAGAACAATGTTCTGACCTGTCCTCATGATCTCTCTTGTATTTTTCCTGTCTCATCTCTTATTTACAATGTTGATCAGTGATTAAATAAAATTAGTTGGTTAACTGCATTTAAGTGTGACAATAGCTATTCTCAAAATACCTGTAATTTTTCCACAAATGTACATTTTCCAGTGTTTAGTGGTGTAGTGTAACAGAATTACACATTGCATTAAGCATTCTTCTTTAATGAGCAAAAAGAGGAAATAATCAAACAGTTTCTCGCTCTCAAATAGAGTTGGGGAAGTCTGATTTATTTTAGTGAATACGTTTATTTTAATGAACCATTTAAAAAAGAAATCTTTCTGCCGAAGTCTTACAAATTGTATTGGGAAATATGATTACTTTTAGTGTAGTGAATCAGTTTGTTCAGAAAGCCAGCAGCAGAAATCATGGGGTGTTGTGTTTAATGGAGCAGGGTAAGGGGGCAAAGTGAATGAGGTGGCCAGGCCAGGCCCCCTCATGGCGTTGACGCTGATGATTCATTTTAGTGAATCAGTTCTTTCAGACAGTTCATTTAATTAATAATAATAATAAAAAATGTAGGTACCTTTGCAGAAGTGTCTAAAACTGAAATTGGAAGTATGATTCATTTTAGTGGATTGATTTGTTCAGTTTATGTCAATGAACCATTACAAAAATTATTGATTTATTTGAGTTAATTTATTGAAGACTTTGTGAGGCATTTTAGGTCAGTGCTGCTGTTCATTACTATGTTTTTTTATTTTTATTTTGTATTATTATTATTATATGTATTTACATTTCTCTTCAAGTTTAATGCTGGTGTGACAACGCTGTGTAGATGATCAAACACAAACAAAATGATGAAGAGAGAAGACAGTCTTAAATAAATCCAAAGTCAAATAGTTAAATCCAAACAGAGACGATACCCGACAATCAAGGAATGAAACACAATAACTTATACACTCACCTAAAGGATTATTAGGAACACCTGTTCAATTTCTCATTAATGCAATTATCTAATCAACCAATCACATGGCAGTTGCTTCAATGCATTTAGGGGTGTGGTCCTGGTCAAGACAATCTCCTGAACTCCGAACTGAATGTCAGAATGGGAAAGAAAGGTGATTTAAGCAATTTTGAGCGTGGCATGGTTGTTGGTGCCAGGCGGGCCGGTCTGAGTATTTCACAATCTGCTCAGTTACTGGGATTTTCACGCACAACCATTTCTAGAGTTTACAAAGAATGGTGTGAAAAGGGAAAAACATCCAGTATGCGGCAGTCCTGTGGGCGAAAATGCCTTGTTGATGCTAGAGGTCAGAGGAGAATGGGCCAACTGATAGAAGCTGATAGAAGAGCAACTTTGACTGAAATAACCACTTGTTACAACCGAGGTATGCAGCAAAGCATTTGTGAAGCCACAACACGCACAACCTTGAGGCGGATGGGCTACAACAGCAGAAGACCCCACCGGGTACCACTCATCTCCACTACAAATAGGAAAAAGAGGCTACAATTTGCACGAGCTCACCAAAATTGGACAGTTGAAGACTGGAAAAATGTTGCCTGGTCTGATGAGTCTCGATTTCTGTTGAGACATTCAGATGGTAGAGTCCGAATTTGGCGTAAACAGAATGAGAACATGGATCCAGCATGCCTTGTTACCACTGTGCAGGCTGGTGGTGGTGGTGTAATGGTGTGGGGGATGTTTTCTTGGCACACTTTAGGCCCCTTAGTGCCAATTGGGCATCGTTTAAATGCCACGGCCTACCTGAGCATTGTTTCTGACCATGTCCATCCCTTTATGACCACCATGTACCCATCCTCTGATGGCTACTTCCAGCAGGATAATGCACCATGTCACAAAGCTCGAATCATTTCAAATTGGTTTCTTGAACATAACAATGAGTTCACTGTACTAAAATGGCCCCCACAGTCACCAGATCTCAACCCAATAGAGCATCTTTGGGATGTGGTGGAACGGGAGCTTCGTGCCCTGGATGTGCATCCCACAAATCTCCATCAACTGCAAGATGCTATCCTATCAATATGGGCCAACATTTCTAAAGAATGCTTTCAGCACCTTGTTGAATCAATGCCACGTAGAATTAAGGCAGTTCTGAAGGCGAAAGGGGGTCAAACACAGTATTAGTATGGTGTTCCTAATAATCTTTTAGGTGAGTGTATACACAGTATAATGAGGGGAACACAACTGAACGAGATGATGGAATCAAAAAGTAACTATGACAACAAATGACTAACTCAGACAGAAGGTGGAGAAACACAAAAAGCCTCAACAAAAAGAAACACTAAGCGGGTCCACGCGCCATAAAGTGAAGGTGAGAAGGATGAGGAGGTGGTGAAGGGCTGGCTAAAAATGGCAAAGGGATGGCAGAAACAGGCAGGAGGCGGTCTTGGAGGTGGACGGATGACTGGGAGGAGGTCCAACAGAAAGTCCAAGGAGGTGACGAAGGTGGAAGGATTCATGGGATGGCCTTGAACAGGGGCAGGCAGATGATGCCCCAGTGCACAACCAGGGCTGCACTCCACGTCGGCGTCACTGGAGGGAGGAGCTTTGGAGGAAGACAGCTGGATAACCTCATGGTGACATCAGGAGGCGATGGCGACATAGGAGGTGGAGCCCACTGCATAGCCGGAGAGCTGATGAAACGGCAGGACACTGATGATGTAGGCGATCACAACGGAGCCACAGCGACGACCCCCCCGAGGTGGAAGCAGGGATCCGGAGGGCTGAGGTTGTGCTGAGCGACCGAAGGCAGAGGTGGAGCCTGAGAAAGGGCGGAGCTAGTCACAGTCGAAAGGGTGGAGGGCCGGAGGGCAGCGATGTACTGAGGGAGCCCAGCGAGGCCGAATGCCCGATGTTCACTGTAGACATCGAGGGTGGAAGGAGCGCAGGCGTAGGAGTCAGGGCATTAGGTTGAGGTGGACTGGAGCGCACAGAGGCTGAAGGCGGAGTCAGGGGCTCCCCACGCCCAGGAGGAGATGACTCCCAGCAGTCCAGCGGTGTAACTGCGCCACTGAGACGAGGCTGAGGTGGAACAGAGGGGCTCATGGGAGACAGCGATGATTGGGTGGCAGAAATGGTTGGGGACTGGGGAGGAGCTTGAAGGGCCAGACAAAAACCAACCAAAAATAAAACAGTACTTTGGAGAGGTTCTGGGAGAGGGAGGTTGGGCGGGAACAGAGGATTAGGGACATTAGGACTGACAGATTCTGATAATAATGGGGAAAATAAGTCTTTTTTACTTCTCCAAAATAATAATAGTTCTGTCATGACATCTCTCGGAGTGTTTGGCATGGTAATGGGTATGACTATGTTGATATGTTTGGTCTTGGCAGAATAGATCTGCTAAACTGCTGCTGCTTTTATTGCTGCTGCTGCTGTAGGCTATTGCTGCTGCTGCAGAGTAATTACGGGACTTGCTACTGTCAATACATACACGACTCGCTGCTGTGAGCAAGTAAGACATGCTGCTGCTGTACAATAGAGCGTACATGAATTACCCGTAGCAGATCTATACAGGTGGAGCTGGGCAAGGTGGAGGGTTTCTGAAAGTGTGCTGCACTGCTAAAGCAAATGCTGCCTGAGTATTTGAAGGTTGAGCATGCAAGCCCATTGGCTAATGATACAGCAGGAACCAATCAGCTGTGCCCTAAATATGACGATGTGATTACGAGCAGGTAGTTAAAGGATCTATTAGCCTGCGCCATCTAGAGTTTCATGACAGAACTTTGTATTTCTCCTGTGCTGGAACCAAAAACTCATTCACAGTGGCAGGGCAAAAAGAGCAATCTTTTTTCAAAGTGCCGTGGTGTTTACACTTTTAAAGATAATCCAAATGGCTTTGACTGCATATTAAAAAATAATAGACACATTTTTTTTAACATACAAACACTATACATTTAATTTCTAACTACTTAAGTTTTGAGTAGAGAAATTGAATTTACAGTTTTTTAAAAAAGTGTTACGTATGTTTTTGGAAGGTTTCTAGCAGACTTTACAATTCTTGCCCCGAAACATAATAAAGAGTAGGGTACAAATAGTAGCAGGAGAGAGTTGGGCAGAAAAGAGCAGAGAGATTGTCAGAGGAAAACCATGTACAGAGGGAGTTCCAATTGGTAGAGAGAGAAGCCCAGATTAAGACTCAGAGAAAGTGAGTGGAAAAAAGTGAGAGACAGAGATCAAGAGACACACAAAGAACAGGAGAGAGAGAGAGAACCAGTAAGAGGGGGAGAAGAGGGGGAAAGTTGGAGCCGAGTTGCAGAGTCTATTCCTGTGGTACTGAGAGCTGGTGAAATACTAGAGCCTGGGCCGTGTGCCTCTGATCAGGGCGGCAGTGAGCACAATTACCTTCTTTTCAAATCCTTCAGTGACACCACGGGAGAAAGGAGGACTTTGAAACTTGAAAGGCAGGGCGCTCGCTTTCAAACCTCAAACGCAAGCAGGAAAGGGCTCTGAAATTTGTTCAGTGCTCCCCATCCACCATTAGCTTGTTTCTTCCTCTCGCCTCCAGGCATTTAAGCGATTTTTGAAAAGATGTTAAGAAATTCAATCATTACAGAGAGAGAGAGAGAGAGAGAGGGAGCACAATCATTTTTCCTCTCTCACCTTCTCTCTTCCCCTCTTTTGCACTGTTTTTTTTTTCTTTCGCTGGAGCACGCTTTCCTCCCTGTCCACAGAGAACAAGCTTGCTGTTTTTGTGTCAAGGTGAATAGACTGGTGAATCTGTGGAGCAATGGTGGAGCCAAAAATGCAAAAGGAATAAAAGAATGCTGAGGGAGGAAAAAACGAGGAAGTAAAAAAGAAGGGTTGATGGTCAGGCAATGGAAATCCTTCTCATCTGCCTCCTGACATGTGTAATCTCAACATCAGAGCTCCGCTAAGCCCAGAGTGCAATAGCACACTCACCTTCATCTGAAAGTCTGAAGGAAACTTTTGAACTTGCTCTGTAACAGGGCTCAAACGGGAATCCGTTTATGAGAAAAACGCCTAAATGAAATTGCTAGAGATCTGTCCACTTTTATTGTCCCTCAGGAAGGAGAAACCACAAATGAGTACTTTAATATCTCAGTTGTTTCTCCAATGAGGTTAAACTGAGAGCAAGTGGAGACTTTTCCTTAAGTTAAAATCTGCTTTTTAGATTATTCTCTTTCTGAGAAAAGGGCCTTCAAATGTTTCTCCTCTAGAGTTTGAAATAAGATCTCAACCATGTCTCAAATTGTGCACAGATACCAAAGTTTGCAAAGTCAAAAATTTCAATATGAACTCAAACATTGCTAGTCAAATTCAAAGAACAAATGATATGTGCTATGATATCCAGATTAATGGAATAGCTTCATACAGTATGTTAATGTTATCATTTTAGGTGAAACATCTGGGACAAAGTTGATACTTAAATTAGTGTGTCCACTTAAATAACTTCAAAAACTGAGCTTTGAAGGAGAAACCTCTGAGCAATGACATTTTCTTTAGGGACAGTGAGAAGAACAGAGGTAAGAAATTTAATTTGGTGCTGGAAGGTAGCATAATAATAAAGAGAAGAAACGGGAGTGAATGAAGAGAGCTAAAAGGAGAGAGATATTATCAGAAATGTTGCTCCTCTACTGTCTATTGAGTGAATCAAGAGGCTGTTGACCTCCTGTCATTGAGTGTTTGCAGAGCCAGTAGGAGCGCCATAGGGTCTGTGAAGAAGTACATGTCAATTAGTGTAACCCACTGTTCTTGAGGATAGCAACTGGGGTGGGGTTGGGTGGCACTTGTGCCACTATTGAGCTGTAGCCATTGTAAACACTGAAGGAGTTCAGTGCCTAGTGAAAATGAGGGAGCAAAATGCCTTGATGCAGACTGAGAAATGTAAAATTATCTTTGAGCTTAGGGTTAGAGTTGTAAAATTGCATTAATGTCATTATAATCCATTGTGAGGGTCGTAGCCCCATGTGTCTGGCTCAAACTGATTTCAGCCTCTGGATTGGATGGCATATTGCAGCTTAGTACTTACACTAATAAGACTTTGATGAAAGATCTTTGATTAAAGTCAACCAGCTGGGGATCTGACTCAGTTTATCCCTTAGGACAATGACTATGTTTACTTATGCACCAATGATCAGAGTAAGGACATAATCGCATTATTCTGATCATTCACTAAGAATTGTGGTTCCCTTTCAAGGGGAACTTAATGCTGCATCAGTTTCTGATGCTATACTTTATACTTTTTTTTTGTCTTCAGGAAGCCGCTTGTTTGTGTGCTGTTAACAAGAGCAGTGTGTGTTTTAGAAAATTCAAAAGAGAATAAAATGAATGGCGAGCAAACAGACTGCTCAGTTTAGAAAGTGTGCATCCTGTGCCCTAGTTTTATAATGCCTGACGATGCATACAATCTGTGCGTTGTCTGTTTGGGAGTGGAGAGCTGTGGGTCAGGCTAGTGGGGCCCTGCACACCCTGGAGCATCATGCTCAGGCTCTCGCCCCTCCTCCTCTCTTTCTGCTGGGGTACAAGAGGTTGTTTGGGCCATTTCATGTGGGGTATGGTTTTAACAAAAATAAAGAGAAGAATAAATTATATGAGTGGGATGAGTGATTGAGACTGGTCAGCTATGTTGTTGGCTATGTCATCGACTACCTGAAATTCCGATTCTCAAATACGTGTAAGTGAATGTGTTTTGTCGTTTAAACACCTTTATAATGATCATGTTAGTTGATCTATAATACGTAATGGCCGCCGCCATGTTAGTTTGCGGTTTAAAGGCAGGGCTAAAAGACAAACAAGCTCTCTCACCTGTCGCCCTCCCCATTTATTAGATTGAGTCTTAGAGTAGTGTGGCATGTTCCCCTTTTTTTTAGGGTAGATTATATTTACTTACTCTTAGTTTAGAGCTTGGCAGATGTGAACTGAGGTGGAAATTTGAGCCTGACAGATAAAGTCTGTCATCCTCCCCAATTCACTGATTGGGGTTTGAAGCAGGGTTCTGCCCCTGGCAGCTATCCCTTTTAATATAGAGTTTGACAGGTGAAGTTGATTGTGGTTAATGTCAACTCTCTCACCTGTCGCCCTCCCCAATTTCTATGTGACGTCATAGGACTGCCATTGGCCAATAAGATTGGCGTGATTACACATGTACCTCAGATGCTGGGACGCATCCCCATAGTGTCAACAACTGATGCAACATCTCATTGTCCTTTCTGGGAACCAGAGTTACATACATTATTTTTTTACCACTATTATTATCATGCTTTAACAGATCCACAACTAGAGGCATTTTAAAACCCATATGAAAAAGTTTATTAAATAGGACAGCAAACACACGGCAAACAATCCATATGTTACTCTTATAATCATGGTCAAAGACCAGGCAGAGGATGATAATCCAACAAGGCAGTCCACCATCATGTACATTTAATCATTTAGCAGACACTTTTATCCAAAGCGACTAACAAATGAGGAGAACAATAGAAGCAATCAAACCAACAATAGGGCAACAATATGCAAGTGCTGTGACTAGTCCCAGTTACACACAGTACACGTAGCAAAGCGTTTTTTAATAGATATATAGAATAGTAAGTGTTGGTATTGACAAAAAATCATCTTTGGGACGGCACACCAAGGTGACATTCAAGACTCTGGAAGATTCTGATGTAGTGAGTTTAGGTAAAGGGGTGCAGAGTCAATGGTTGTTCTGTAGGAAAATATCTGTGCCTTGAATTTGATGCAAGCATAAATTGGCAATTAGTGCACGTTTATGAAGAGAGGTGTGACTTGCGCTCTCTTCGGCTTGTTAAAGACCACTCTTACTGCAGCATTCTGGATCAGTTGCAGAGGTTTGACTGTGCATTCTGGAAGGCCTACCAAGAGAGCATTACAATAGTCTAGTCTGGGTAGAACAAAAGCCTGATCTTTCTAATGTTGTATAAGGCAAATCTGCTGGACCTTGCAGTTCTAGCAATGTGGTCTGTGAAGTTTAACTGATAATCGATCACAACTCCAAGGTTCCTGGCTGTCCTGGATGGACAGCAAACAAATCCAAAACAGTAATCAATAGCAAAAGTCCAGACTAAACTCGTAAAGAGGTCATACATGCAAGGCAGAACAATAAACATGGGAAAACGCTTGGTATGCAGATGAACTAGCAATACATTGATTGTTTGGCAACAGTTTGTAAACAGGAAGTGACACATAAAACACAGGAAGTGAGGCTAGAACTCTGGTGATGGCTCCCTTTGGTGGAGGGATGAATGTACTGAGGTGGTCCAGGTGTTCTTGTCCTTCTTTTTTGGGAGCTGGTCGATCCGGATGATTGTGGTGGAAGTCTGTGATTAATGAGGGATCCAGAATGTACTTGGGGGCTACCCATGATCTCTCCTCTGACCCGTATCCCTCCCAGTCCACTAGGTAGCCTCTCCTTCTTGAGTCAAGGATCTCCTGAACCAGGTAAGCAGGAGATCCATCAATTTCCACTGATGTTTTTCTCACATTGATATAGAAATGTTTGCAAAAGGCCCTCCATACTCTGAGTACATGTAGAATCTCCTCCATAATGTCCCAATGAATTGAAGAGAAGTGTTGATGGGGTCAAACCTTCTTGACGGTGCATCAACTTTGCTGTTCTTAGTGCCTGCATATGTTACCGTGAAGTTAAAGCATGTGATAAAAAGTGCCCAGTGAGGTTTTCGAGGATTTAATCTCTTTGCGTTTTGATGTATTCAAGGTCTTCAAGTTTACTTGGTGTGCCTTGACGTTATGAGAGGGTTGCACCTATACCACAATTCAATACATCTACCTCAACAATAAAGGGTGAATTAGGCTCAGGATTCTTATCTATTGGGGCTGAAGTGAAGCTGATATGCAAGATATTATAATCTGATCAAGAATAAAACAGTACTGGTATCGGGTTGGCATCGGTATTGGCAGATACACAAGGTTGTGATATTGATATCAGTATTGGACATGAAAAGTGGTATCGAGCCATCCCTATACTGTGAGTAGATGATGTCGTCAACTACATACTGGCAGATGAGATCTTTGAAAATCTCATTGAAGAATAACTGAAAAAACGGATGGGGCATTAGCCCCATACGGCATGACCAAGTATTCATAGTGCCACCCTATGTGGTAAGGAATACAGTTTTCTATTCATCCCCTTCCTTTATCCTGATTATCCTGCATAGATTATATGCAGTTATTAAATCCAACTTCTTAAAAATCTTGGCCTCCTGTAAACTGTTCGAGGGCTGATGAAACCAGAGGAGGTGGGTACAGTTATTTGACTGTCACTGTGCTGTGCCACCTCTCTTCTTCTCAACAAAGAAGAAACCAGCTGCATTGAGGTAAGGTATCCACCTTCAACAGATGACAGGACAGATGAAACCTGATAATGTGGCTTCAATATACTTTTCCATTGCTCAAGTTTCAGGGATCTACAATGGAAATACTTTGCTTTTGGGAGGTGAAGCATTGGGTAGAAGGTCAATGGTGAAATTTTAGGGTCTGTTGGGTGATAACTTGGCTGCTTTTTCTTTACTGAAGACCTTTGCAGAATAATTGTACTCTCTGGGGATGTGAGTTGGTAACTGGGACTCAGGGCTCTCTACATTGGTAGTACAACATGGAAACTAGGGTCCATTCACAAAATATCTTAAGGCTAAAAGTAGCTCTTAACCTGCCAATTTAGGAGAAACTCTTAAAAATAATGGGCTTGTCAGTCCTAATTTTATGACTCCTAAATTTTTGCTCTAAGAGTATTTCACAAAGCATTTTAGTGCTAAAACTAGCTTCTAAATCTGTGAAAATTTAGGGTAATCAAGAGGACTCCTAAGTCATTAAGACCAAATCACAAACTATCCTAAAATGGCTGTAGCTGGCAATCCACCTCAGACATTATACACCATTGAGGCAATAGACAATAGAGCCTTGGGTGCTGAGCCTTCTCCCCTTATAAATGCAATAAATATTTTGATTTATAGGTTTTAATCTGTGATGACATAACATAAAGGTTCATCAGTGTACAAGTAATATGCATTGAATGATGGAGAATAAAACATTGCGTTGGCGCCGATAGCCTTGTGGGCAGATCGGGTGACCCGAGTTCGAGTTCCGGCTCGTGGACCTTTCCCGATCCCGTCTCCCCTTTCTCTCTTCCACTTTTCTTCCCAACTACTCACTGTCCTATCATAATAAAAAGGTAAAAACACTCCCAAAAAACGTAATAAATAAATAAGAAAACAATGTCCTATTACCTATGGCAGTTGTTTCACAAGTTCAAACTTACAAATGATCGAATAGAGTAAACGAGTAAAATAGGCCTATATGGCATGCTGTCTGATGGGATCGAGGGCTCCAAGCTCAGATTACTCCCCCGTATCCCCGTTGGAAATATAAACCAACCAGACTGAGGAGTTGGGGTAGTAGAGGGATGCAGAAAATGTATATGCACTGTTCTTGAGCTAATCTGAAGGCCACACGAAGTTTGGAGGTCTGTAGCTATTGACTCTGCAGAAAGTTGGCGATTTCTGCACACTGTGCGCCTCATTTTACATGGCCTACCACTTCGTGGCTGAGTTGCTGTTGTTCCCAATTGCTTCCACTTTGTTATAATACCACTAACATTTGACCGTAGAATATTTAGTAGTGAGGAAATTTCACGAATGGACTTATTGCACAGATGGCAACCTATCACGGTACCATGCTAGAATTCACCGAGCTCCTGAGAGCGACCCATTCTTTCATAAATGTTTGTAGAAGCAGTCTGCATGCCTAGGTGCTTGATTTTATACACCTGTGGCCATGGAAGTGATTGGAACACCTGAATTCAATGATTAGGAGGGGTGTCCCAATACTTTTGGCAATATAGTGTATTTTGAGACAAAGGTCTCAATGATTTTCAGTTTTGTTGAAGCTAATTAAAGCAACAGTTTTTCAGTAACGGATAGGGGTGTGACGAGACACTTATCTCACGAGATGAGACGAGACACAAGATTGGGTTCACGAGAACGAGACGAGACAAGATTTTTACATAGTATTTTTTAATAAATCCTCAATGATGAAATACATGACTAGAAAAATTGTTTGCAGGTGCATTTGAAATGTTTTAACTTTTAACTCGTCTTGTAATAAATGTCATTTCAGTTCTACTTTTTGAGTATGAATTATCATATGCAGTAAATTTTTTTGCACAAACTCAACTGACTGGCTTCTTTTTTTGATTGTCTCTTCAGACCTTAGAACTGCACATGATTTATGAGCTTCTACAACTTTTGACCTCCTAACTGAGCTCCTTCCCACAAATTGAACATAGATCGAGTGTGTAACAAAGTTTGTATGGATAAGGAAGAAGACAAGGGGGTCGGCTGGTTAGAGACTCGAACAGGGTTTTTATTTGGAGGTTCTCAGTGGTCTTAACGTGCCCAAGGCACAACATAAATTAATGGTTTCTCAATACTCGTCGGTTTCTCCTCGCAGTTCCTCTCTGCCTACTTCTCCTCCCCTGGTCTGAGTCTCTGGCTGTGCTCTGCTCCTCTCTTCCTAGTCCTCATTTCCTGTTTAGCTTTTATCCTGTCTCTCCACGCCAATCACTGAAACAAGAGACAGGTGTTTCTCATCTGGCCTTGATTCACTTACGTGCCGCTCATCCTCTGACTCTCTCTCCCGTCACAGACCTCGCTAAACCACGCCCCCCTCGCCACAGAGTGCAAATAATAAGTGCAACCATAATCAAAGTAGACTACTCAATATTCTCAATATTCAAAGTGCAAACAGAGACCAAATATTTCTTTAAGCATGATACAGAGCTAAGAGATGGTTAACAACACAGATAGCTTTCATATTAAGAGATATTCCCATGCCTCGGGAGCCGCTTTTAAACAGCGGTAAGGTAATGAAATCGCGTTTGAATGCACGCTCACGTTTATTTTCACTTTCAACTTCGCGATCGTGCGCACTCGCGAAAAAATCACTTAAAATAGACATTTGTCTGACACTTCTGTTGCGCAACAAATACTCCGCCACGGTCCTGTCGACCTTCGATTCCATTAGAACTACAAACACGGATAAAAAGTGTTAAAAAACTACATGACGGATGTGCGAGTCTGATGGTTAAGTAGAGAGATTTATCCAACCTTCTACCCGTGAAAGTGCACTGGAACGGTAGTCAAACCCGTGACTTCCCACCCGTGAAGTCGTACTAGATCGATGTACTCCCAGTGACGTCACATAGCCCGCGAAACAACAATGGCAGCCCCTACGGATGCGGTGTTTATGAAAGTCGTACATTAAAAACCAAATCGTTCATTAAAATAAGGTATTGCTCTAACGTTATTTATCCGCAAATGTTATGCATTATCAGCAGCTTTTCTAGCGTTAGCTAGTTTTCAGTTCATTGAATGCAAGAATAAATGAATACCAAATACATTTCCAAATATACAAATAACGTAAAATAAAAGGTATAACAGCTTCTCTTGCCTTATGCGCCGTTTTTTTACTCCTCCGTTTCCTTCAAATAATCAAGGAGTAAGCACCTTTTGTGGATAGAAATGATTGTAAATGAGCATAAGCCCTGTACGGTCCGCCATGCTTTGTTTACATCTAGCTATCACAATTCCTTGCGCTCAGGCAGTTTGGCGTGACTTTACCCGGAACGCTGCAAAGTCGTGAGTCATGGTTTGAAGTCGTTACTTATGGGCGTTAAAACCTGCCTGGAACACAGCATAAGATTAATTGGTTTGAGTGATCTATTATCCGTATTTAACCTGACGAAAAGAGATTTATTCAATGTTATCCACATTATATTTCACCTGCAGCAGCATTTTGTAATGATACGTTTGGCCATTAACTTTTAAATGCATCATTATATTTAAACTGCAAACACATGAGGAGAGTCTCTGCATTAAAGCCCCACGAATGGCAGATCAACGTGCCACTACATTACGGTAGGAAATTAAACTGAATGTGGAGGATTTTAACTGTGATGGTGATTGACGGCAGTTTAAACGGTAACGGGATGCACGCAACTAAGCAACAGAGTCCGTTAAAGATGACAAAGTAGTATGTCCCAAAGCTTGCATACTCTTCTGCTACACACTCAAAAGTATGTTCTTTTTCTTCACAAAAAGAGTACATACTTTTAGGTCGTAGTATAAGTAGGCGAATTGGGACGCAGTTAGTTATCCTAACTTCACCCTCACACTCCGTCATGACAAAAATATGACGCGAGACAGCTTTTCACCTCGACGTGGCATGAGATCTTGTCACACCCCTAAAAACGGAAGAATATGTAAAAGTATGGTATTTGGGGTAAAAGGCGCCCCTGCTTTTGGGGCTAAAGTCAAGTCACCTTTAGTCAAGCCAAGTCAAGTCAACTTTATTTATATAGCGCTTTTTACAATGCCGATTGTTTCAAAGCAGCTTCACAGTGTTAAACAGGAAAATTGGAGAAAACGGTGATGTCATCTAGCTCATTTCAATTATCATATACACTCACCTAAAGGATTATTAGGAACACCTGTTCAATTTCTCATTAATGCAATTATCTAATCAACCAATCACATGGCAGTTGCTTCAATGCATTTAGGGGTGTGGTCCTGGTCAAGACAATCTCCTGAACTCCAAACTGAATGTCAGAATGGGAAAGAAAGGTGATTTAAGCAATTTTGAGCGTGGCATGGTTGTTGGTGCCAGACGGGCCGGTCTGAGTATTTCACAATCTGCTCAGTTACTGGGATTTTCACGCACAACCATTTCTAGAGTTTACAAAGAATGGTGTGAAAAGGGAAAAACATCCAGTATGCGGCAGTCCTGTGGGTGAAAATGCCTTGTTGATGCTAGAGGTCAGAGGAGAATGGAGCGACTGATTCAAGCTGATAGAAGAGCAACTTTGACTGAAATAACCACTCGTTACAACTGAGGTATGCAGCAAAGCATTTGTGAAGCCACAACACGCACAACCTTGAGGCGGATGGGCTACAACAGCAGAAGACCCCACCGGGTACCACTCATCTCCACTACAAATAGAAAAAAAGAGGCTACAATTTGCACGAGCTCACCAAAATTGGACAGTTGAAGACTGGAAAAATGTTACCTGGTCTGATGAGTCTTGATTTCTGTTGAGACATTCAGATGGTAGAGTCAGAATTTGGCGTAAGCAGAATGAGAACATGGATCCATCATGCCTTGTTACCACTGTGCAGGCTGGTGGTGGTGTAATGGTGTGGGGGATGTTTTCTTGGCACACTTTAGGCCCCTTAGTGCCAATTGGGCATCGTTTAAATGCCACGGCCTACCTGAGCATTGTTTCTGACCATGTCCATCCCTTTATGACCACCATGTACCCATCCTCTGATGGCTACTTCCAGCAGGATAATGCACCATGACACAAAGCTCGAATCATTTCAAATTGGTTTCTTGAACATAACAATGAGTTCACTGTACTAAAATGGCCCCCACAGTCACCAGATCTCAACCCAATAGAGCATCTTTGGGATGTGGTGGAACGGGAGCTTCGTGCCCTGGATGTGCATCCCACAAATCTCCATCAACTGCAAGATGCTATCCTATCAATATGGGCCAACATTTCTAAAGAATGCTTTCAGCACCTTGTTGAATCAATGCCACGTAGAATTAAGGCAGTTCTGAAGGCGAAAGGGGGTCAAACACAGTATTAGTATGGTGTTCCTAATAATCCTTTAGGTGAGTTTATATTCAAGTAATGTAGTTGTCATAGTTAATTTAGTTTAGTAATTAAATTTATTTGGATATTTATTTGAAAATTTTGTGTCCCCAACTGAGCAAGCCAAGCTAAAGGCGACAGTGGCAAGGAACCAAAACTCCATCAGGTGGCATAATGGAGAAAAATAAACCTTGGGAGAAACCAGGCTCAGTCGGTGTGCCAGTTCTCCTCTGGCCAATTAACAAACAGTGTATGATTATTATTTTGGCAGCCTTACAGGTCAGAAGTCATATTAGATCAGAATATTCGAAAGATCGGAGGCATCACGCCGGAGACGGGTTTATTGAGGATGACGTGTCGATTAAACAATTATTAAATAGGAATATTCGAAATAACGGAGTCATCACGCCGGAGATGGATCCATTGAGGATGCCATGTCGATGAGCAATTTCAGAGGGTAGACTAATTGAAACGGTCTCTGCAGACACTTCAGGGATGAGTTGGTCCACCATCTGATCTGGATACGGCCCAGATCCGGCTGACTGCGGTAAACCTCGGGATAAACAGAGAGACTAACATTAGCGTAGATGCCATTCTTCTTATGATGTAATGAGTACATCAGGTGTTATGGGAAGTGTTCCCGGTTCTGGCTGACCTAGCTAATGCAGCCTAACAATCATTTAATTGATTTGAATAAAATATAAATTAAAATTTTTTTATGTGTATGCCATAGTAAAGAGATGTGTTTTTAGTCTAGATTTAAACTGACAGAGTGTGTCTGCTTCCCGAACAATGCTAGGAAGGCTGTTCCAGAGTTTAAGTGCTAAATAGGAAAAGGATCGACCGCCTGCAGTTGATTTTGATATTCTAGGTATTGTCAACTGGCCAGAGTTTTGAGACCGCAATAGGCGTGATGGAGTATAATGCGCTAAGAGCTCGCTCAAGTACTGGGGAGCTAAACCATTTAGTGCTTTGTAAGTAATTAGCAAGATTTTAAAATGTATGCGATGTTTAATAGGGAGCCAGTGCAGTGTTGACAGAAACGGGCTGATATGGTCATACTTCCCGGTTCTAGTAAGAACTCGAGCTGCTGCGTTTTGGACCAGCTGCAGTTTATTTATTAAGCGAGCAGGGCAACCACCCAGTAGAGCATTACAATAATCTAGCCTTGAGGTCATGAGCGCAGGAACTAACTGTTCAGCATTTTGCATTGAAAGCATATGCCGTAATTTAGATATATTTTTAAGATGGTAGAATGCAGTTTTACAGATGCTAGAAACGTGGCTTTCAAATGAGAGATTGGTATCAAAGAGCACGCCATATTCAGAATCACCATATTCATAATGAAACTATCATATTTAAAAAAATATATATTAATCATTTAATATAATAAAATATAATTTAATGTTGCTACTGTAAATCTATATTAAATTATTATGGGATCTCATTCAATGCTTTCAGAATCTTTACTTTTTAAAGTAATTTTGTTTTCATAAAAAAATTAATTAAAAAAGTATTAAAACAGACTTAATTTTTTTAAAAATACAACTTTATTTAAATTAAATTAAAATAAATATTGAATATATATATATATATATATATATATATATATATATATATATATATATATATATATAGTCATTGTATTTAGGTTGTTAACTGTTCGTTCCCTTACTTCCATACACCCATACGTCAGTATTCACTTTCAAACCCTTGTGTGTGTGTGTGTGTGTATGTGTGTGTCTGAGGATGGTAACGGCATTATACTTGAATCCCTTTATGTTAATATTGTGGTTTTATGGGAGCAGGCCTATTAATCCTGCTTTAACTTTATAAGTGCTATTATTCCCTCAATAAGATCACTGGCTATGCAGTATAGGATTAAAGACTTATAACGTAACTGATGCTGTAATTTTTCATGGATCGAGGAACCTTGAATGCTCTCTATCATGACTGTTTGTGAAGTGTATTCCATAGTGATATGTGAAATACAATCTTTAATCCACACAGTTTTAATTGGTTTTTCCTAGCTGCAGCGCAGCACACTGGGCCAAAGCACTAACCTTAGCTCCAGCGTTACGGGACATTTGGCGGCAGCTCTGTGCCTCCACACTAGAGTTTCTAGAACAGAAAGATTTTAAAACAGCCCAGCTTTAGAGCAGCACTCATCAGCAACAGAAAACTGCTAAACTCTGCCAAACTGGAGGAGGCTTACAGTTTGAGCTTAATGACCTGAGTCACAACCGCACTCACATGCCAAAACACAAGTGCTCCATTCCACCAGAACCCGCTGATACCATTCATTCTGTCAGAGCGGCTCTTGCAGGCTTTCCCAAAGCCAGCACTCTTTTTACTTTGCAAATTACAGAGTCTTGTATGGTCTTGAATTTTGTTAAAAAGTTGTTTTGTTTTTTAAAGCGCTTTCATACAGGAATCTGAGAAATCTGCAAATATCAGCATATGTTGGGCTTGTCTGGTTTCGCTACACATGTGAGGAATAGTTCACCTAATGACATTTTTTTTCTTGTCATTCCAAACTTGGAGACATTTTACATAATGTGCTGGTCATTTTATTTCCCTACAATTATAATGAATTGGGGCTTTCAAGCAAAAGCATTAAGTAATGTTTAATTTACTTGATTAAAAAAAGCTAGAGCAACAAAATTCACAGTACAATTTAATTATATGCAGTTTAGGTAATATATAGTCAAGTCAAGTCACCTTTATTTATATAGCGCTTTTTACAATGCCAATTGTTTCAAAGCAGCTTCACAGTGTTAAAACAGGAAAATAATGCAACAGAATTTGTTTCGGCTATACAGCCGCACTGGTGAAAACGGTGATGTCATCCAGCTCATTTCAAGTATCATATAGTGTCAATGCGGGCAGATCAGTAATATAGTTGAAATTTAAGTGTCCCCAACTCTGGCCGAGGAACAAATACTGTATGATTATGATTCTGGCAACATTACAGGTCAGAAGTCATATTAGATCAATAAATATTCATAGGATTATTCGAAAGATTGGAGTCGTCACGCCGGAGACGGGTTTAATGAGGATGTCGTGTCGATGCGGCATTTACAGGGGGGCGTTTAATTGACATGGTCTCTGCAGACATTTCAGCATTGGTCATGTCCAGGCGCAGGTCCACCATCTGGTCTGGATACGGCCCGGATCCGCCTGACTGCAGTAAACCTCAGGATAAACAGAGAGACTAACATTAGAGTAGATGCCATTCTTCTTATGATGTAACGAGTACATCAGGTGTTATGGGAAGTGTTCCCGGTTCTGGCTGACCTAGTTAATGCAGCCTAAAACAATAATTTAACTGATTTGAATAATATAAATTAAAAATGTTTTATGTGCATGCCATAGTAAAGAGATGTGTTTTTAGTCTAGATTTAAACTGACAGAGTGTGTCTGCTTCCCGAACAATGCTAGGAAGACTGTTCCAGAGTCTAGGTGCTAAATAGGAAAAGGATCGGCCGCCTGCAGTTGATTTTGATATTCTAGGTATTTTCAACTGGCCAGAATTTTCAGACCGCAATAGATGTGATGGAGTATAATGTGTTAAAGGAACACGCCGACTTTTTGGGACTTTAGCTTATTCACTGTATCCCTCCGAGTTAGATAAATCCATACATACCATTTTTATCTCTGTGCGTGCCATAACTCTGTCTGACGCACCCTCCGCTAGCCTAGCTTAGGTCTTAGTACACGATGTAACTATACACGTCACAACATATATATAGGAAAATGTTGCCGTTATTTTGTCACTTATTGAGCAGTAGGCTAGCTGGAGCCGTTTACCTCCAGTCTTTGTGCTAAGCTAGGCTAGCGGTGAAGAGCTCGCTCAAGTACTGGGGAGCTAAACCATTTAGTGCTTTGTAAGTAAGTAGCAAGATTTTAAAATGTATATGATGTTTAATAGGGAGCCAATGCAGTGTTGACAGAACCGGGCTAATAAGGTCATACTTCCTGGTTCTAGTAAGAACTCGAGCTGCTGCGTTTTGGACCAGCTGCAGTTTATTTATTATGCGAGCAGGGCAACCACCCAGTAGAGCATTACAATAAACTAGCCTTGAGGTCATGAACGCATGAACTAACTGTTCAGCATTTTGCATTAAAAGCATGTGCCGTAATTTAGATATATTTTTAAGATGGTAGAATGCAGTTTTACAGATGCTAGAAACGTGGCTTTCAAATGAGAGATTGGTATCCAAGAGCACACCCAGGTTCCTAACTGACGACGAGGACTTGACAGAGCAGCCATCAAGTGTTAGACAGTATTCTAGGTTGCTACTTGTGGAGTTTTTTTGTCCAATGATTAAAAATTAATTTTTTTCTGAACTAAGTTGCAGGAAATTAATAGTCATCCAATATCAGCTTTTTATATCAGCTATGTATTTAATCTTGTGAATTGGTAAGTTTCATCAGGGCGTGAAGAAATATAGAGCTGAGTATCGTCAGCATAACAATGAAAAGTAACGCCATGCTTCCTAATGATATCTCCCAGTGGTAGCATGTACAGGGTGAAAAGCAATGGTCCTAGCACTGAGCCCTGCGGTACTCCATACTGAACTTGTGATCGGTGTGACATCTCTTCATTTACTGCTACAAACTGATACCGGTCAGATAAGTATGATTTAAACCATGCCAATGCAATTCCACTAATGCCAACATAATTTTCGAGTCTATTCAAAAGAATGTTGTGGTTGATAGTATCGAATGCAGCGCTAAGATCGAGTAACACTAATAGAGAGTAAAGAAGTTCATAAAGTCATTACTGCTGTGCTGTTTACAAACATCAGAAGTTGAAGCTTTATTTTTGGTTAATTTAGCCACTGTATCGAAAAAAATACCTAGGGTTGTGTTTGTTTTCTTCTAAGAGAGTCGAGAAATAAGCAGATCTAGCAGTTTTTACGGCCTTTCTGTATGCAATCATGCTCTCTTTCCACGAAATATGAAAAACCTCCTGTACCACGCAATTAATTGTAAATGCAATTAAGAAAAATAACATTTAAATGATCATTTTGCTACAGTTTTTGCTTGAACATGTTAAACACATTTAATCATTTCTGTAATACATTTTCATTTTCATTTTGCAACTTATAAAGCATTAAAATATATGTTTAAATTATATGTTAAAACTAGTGTAGGAAATAGGAAATGTAAATTATATTATTCAATTTGAATTATCATTTTTCTCCAAATGTTGGTATGCACACATGGTATGTAAAATTTAAATTTAAATACAGAAATGCATTGCCATTTTACATATCGCATTGCCATTTTGCATATTGCATTGCAAATTGAATATTGCTACACATATGCTTCCATAGTATACAGTAGCCAGTACAAATGTCAAACGGGATTTATCAATTACACTACATAACGTTACATAAAGCACCAAAACTTCAAATGATTTGAATTGGATTATATTTGAAACTACAGGGAGTGCAGAATTATTAGGCAAATGAGTATTTTGACCACATCATCCTCGTTATGCATGTTGTCTTACTCCAAGCTGTATAGGCTGGAAAGCCTACTACCAATTAAGCATATTAGGTGATGTGCATCTCTGTAATGAGAAGGGGTGTGGTCTAATGACATCAACACCCTATATCAGGTGTGCATAATTATTAGGCAACTTCCTTTCCTTTGGCAAAATGGGTCAAAAGAAGGACTTGACAGGCTCAGAAAAGTCAAAAATAGTGAGATATATTGCAGAGGGATGCAGCAGTCTTAAAATAGCCAAGCTTCTGAAGCGTGATCATCGAACAATCAAGCGTTTCATTCAAAATAGTCAACAGGGTCGCAAGAAGCGTGTGGAAAAACCAAGGCGCAAAATAACTGCCCGTGAACTGAGAAAAGTCAAGCGTGCAGCTGCCAAGATGCCACTTGCCACCAGTTTGGCCATATTTCAGAGCTGCAACATCACTGGAGTGCCCAAAAGCACAAGGTGTGCAATACTCAGAGACATGGCCAAGGTAAGAAAGGCAGAAAGTCGACCACCACTGAACAAGACACACAAGCTGAAACGTCAAGACTGGGCCAAGAAATATCTCAAGACTGATTTTTCTAAGGTTTTATGGACTGATGAAATGAGAGTGAGTCTTGATGGGCCAGATGGATGGGCCCGTGGCTGGATTGGTAAAGGGCAGAGAGCTCCAGTCCGACTCAGACGCCAGCAAGGTGGAGGTGGAGTACTGGTTTGGGCTGGTATCATCAAAGATGAGCTTGTGGGGCCTTTTCGGGTTGAGGATGGAGTCAAGCTCAACTCCCAGTCCTACTGCCAGTTTCTGGAAGACACCTTCTTCAGGCAGTGGTACAGGAAGAAGTCTGCATCCTTCAAGAAAAACATGATTTTCATGCAGGACAATGCTCCATCACACGCGTACAAGTACTCCACAGCGTGGCTGGCAAGAAAGGGTATAAAAGAAGAAAATCTAATGATATGGCCTCCTTGTTCACCTGATCTGAACCCCATTGAGAACCTGTGGTCCATCATCAAATGTGCGATTTACAAGGAGGGAAAACAGTACACCTCTCTGAACAGTGTCTGGGAGGCTGTGGTTGCTGCTGCACGCAATGTTGATGGTGAACAGATCAAAACACTGACAGAATCCATGGATGGCAGGCTTTTGAGTGTCCTTGCAAAGAAAGGTGGCTATATTAGTCACTGATTTGTTTTTGTTTGGTTTTTGAATGTCAGAAATGTATATTTGTGAATGTTGAGATGTTATATTGGTTTCACTGGTAAAAATAAATAATTGAAATGGGTATAAATTTGTTTTTTGTTAAGTTGCCTAATAATTATGCACAGTAATAGTCACCTGCACACACAGATATCCCCCTAAAATAGCTAAAACTAAAAACTACTTAAAATATTGATACAAAAATATTCAGCTTTGATATTAATGAGTTTTTTGTGTTCATTGAGAACATGGTTGTTGTTCAATAATAAAATTAATCCTCAAAAATACAACTTGCCTAATAATTCTGCACTCCCTGTAGACTTCTGAGTAATACTGAAGATATTATTATAAATTACGGCAACACCTCCCCCTTTACCTTTCAGACGCGGCTTGTGTTTATAACAATAATCTTGGGGGGTGGACTCATTTAAAGTAATGTAATTGTCAGGTTTTAGCCAGGTTTCTGTCAAACACAGCACATCTAGATTATTATCTGTAATCACATCATTAACAATAAGCGCTTTTGGGGAAAGGGATCGAATATTCAGCAGCCCGAGCTTTATCATTTGTTCATGTGTATTATATCTGTTTTTTATTTGTTGAACATCAATTACATTTTTACTGTTAAATGGTTTTGATGTTTTTTTGTATTTACTAATTCGGGGAACAGACACAGTCTCTATGTGATAATATATAGGTGAAAGAGTCTCTATGTGTTGGGATTTATCTGACTTCTGTGACGTGAGACAGCTAGCAGACGGTCGGGTAAGCCAGGAGGTTTAGCTCTAAAGCCCGGAACACACCAAGCTGACAGTCAGCCGTCGGGCAGTTTTCATGCGTCGGCCAACTAAGTTTTCTCTGTGTGTTCCACACCGTCGGCTGACGTTGGTCCTCGTCGGCTATTTTTCAGCCGATTCGACATGTTGAATCTGCGTCGGCGCTTGTCGGTCAGTCGGGCCATCTGATCGTTCTGATTGGCTGTTCAGCTAGCGAACCAGTGCACAAGAAAAAAAAATGGAAGTGACGAAGCAAGTAAACGACGGAATCAAGAGGGAACACACAGAACGCCTGTCTCATTTGTTTACATTTCTCATTCCGATACACGTGAATATTTAAAAAAGATATGGCTGTGTGGACCGAGGCAAGTGAAGACGAATTGATCAGCATGATCCAGGAAAGGCCGGCTTTGTATGACATTACGGAAAAATGTTATGTCAACCGTGTGGCAAAAGCTGAACTGTGGCGTGAGATCGCAAATAAACTTGTCATATCAGGTAAGATTTCCTTTTTGGCAATTGAGTACCTGTTTGTTATTTTTCAGTAGTCCATATTAAAAAAACGGACGTGGTACTTGGCCGTCGGATGTCGAGCATCGGCTTGGTGTGTCAGGGCAACTTTGGACCCAGACGCTGCCGACGTGAGCCAACGTGAGCCTACTCAGCAGTCTGCTTTTGTCGCCACTAATTGGTCGGCGTCGGCTTGGTGTGTTCCTAGCTTAAGGCTATGTGCCAAATTACTAGAGAGAAGAGCGGCACCACCCCAGGAGGGATGGATACCATCTCTTTTCAACAGGTCAGGTCTGCCCCAAAAGTTTTTCCAATTGTCTATGAACCCTATGTTATTTTGCGGACACCACTTAGACAACCAGCCATTGAGTGATGATAGTCTGCTAAGTATCTTATCACTCCAGCGAACAGGGAGGGGACCAGAGCAAAATACGCTATCTGCCATCGTACTTGCGAGTTCACACACCTCTTTAATGTTAATTTTGGTGATCTCCGACTGGCGAAGTCGAACATCATTAGTGCCGACGTGAATAATAATCTTAGAGAATTTACGATTAGCATTAGCCAGCACTTTTAAATTTGCTTTGATGTCAGGCGCTCTGGCTCCCGGTAAACATGTGACTAGAATGCATATATATACATGTGTCTCTAATTTCACGTTCCGTGTAATAGAATCGCCAATGACTAGGGCACTTTCAACAAGATTCTCAGTGGGTGCATCACTGAGCGGGGAGAACCTGTTTGATGTTCTAATCGGAACGGAAGAGTGGTTTTTTGATCCGCAACTATGCCGTCTCACAGTCACCCAGTTGCCCTAATGCACGGGCTCTACAGCCGGAACCGAACAATGTACAGGGTTCACTAAGCTAGTCGCATCCAAAGCAGTGTCTAAAGCTGTTACATTCTCAATACCCTCAAATAAAGTCTGGATGCGTGTAATCTTCTCTGTCAGCCTGACTATCTCCCTGCATTTATCACATGGGAAGCCCTGTTCGCTGACAGAGAAGGATATACTAAACATGTGACAGGCAGTGCAGGTGACAATAACAGGAGAAGATGACATGGCTTACCGTGTTTGTTGATTAATCCAACTCACCACAGTTGTTTGATGGACTCTATTGACTAATCCAACTCACCACAGTTGTTTGATGGACTCTGTTGACTAATCCAACTTACCACAGTTGTTTGATGGACTAGTAAAAGCATGAGAGACAAAACAGGAGCCTCGGTGGCACGTATGGCAGGCTAACAGGCTAGTGAAATGCTAACGCGTTGTGATAGTGATTTAGATTAAAAGCTAGCAATTTCAAATGTAACGTGATAGGCAATATTAAACAATATATGGTGATGAGTAAGTTAAATTTAGCAGTATAAACAAAGAAAAGATATCATATAGAGATTCAAAAGCAAAGCTGTACAGAGCTGCAAACACTGCAGCAAGGCAGACAGGAGGCAGACAGGAGCAATTGATCAGGAGCAATCGATCAGGCAGGAAGCTCTTTAAGTAACAAATAACTAACTACACCCAAAAAGTTTACCCTATAAAGTTTACTTTCTATTTGTGTTTGTTGATTTGTGTTGAGAGTGCATGAAAACTGAAACAAGGGATTTCTAGTTCCCAGCATTGCATGGTGCTAAATAGTGCTAAATGATGATATTAACTGTTTATGTATATGTTTTTGTGCCAAATGATAAAAGGAGGAAACCTTTGTTTAATGTTCAGTTAATGTTGGAATTTTGTGCTAAGGAGTGGAGTTTGTGCTTTGTTTTAGGATGGTTACATAAAGCAATGCTGTATGCTCACTCTTAAATTGTTCTTCGCACTAAGAACAATTTTTTTTTTTTAAGAACTGCTCACTGAAAGGTTCTTTAAGAACCCAATACCATTCTTCTGTGGCACTGTTGTGAAAACCTGCATGTGGAACCTTTATTTTTAATTGACAAACTTCTCTACAGAACGCTAGTCACTCTCTGCTCTCTCCGACGACAACATTTTTGTCCTGTGTCGGCTACTGTAGCACTGGTTGATTGCAATTCCCAACCTCACCGCTAGATGCCGCTAAAATTCACACACTGCACCTTTAAGAATTTACTTTTATGTTCCACTGCATAAAGAAAGTCATACGAGTTTTGAACGACATGAGTGTGAGTGAATAATGACAGAATTGTCACAGTCCCTTTAAATGACATCATCTGTGACCTCATTGACCCCTACAGCTGCAGTTATGAACTGAACTTCTTAAGGTTAAAAAGCAGTGATGTTATACAGCAGTAAAAGGGTATGGAGGGGTAGAGGACTTTTTCAGAGCACTGAATTATGGGTTGCTCCACTACTTATTCTAGGCTGAGAGGTCATGACCCAGATGGGGTCAGGAAATGGGTCATGTGTCTTCAAGAAAAGATCAAACACTAAACCCTGTAAACCCTGCAAAGCCCTGTAAACTTGTTTCTCTCTGCCCCATTTTAGACCACTGGAGACTGTCCCTGTGGGGTACAAGTCCAACTCTGCCCGCCAGAACAGATTACTTGCAGACAGAGAAATAAGGAAAGTACACCTCTTTTGGTGTGTGTGTGTAGGAGAGAGGCAGGAACAGTGTTAAAAGACTGGTATATGGAAAGAGAGGGAAAGAGAAAGAGAGAGAGAAGGCGGATAGCTTGTGGGCGTTGATACTACCCATGAGGCCATTTAATGGGCAGTTTGGAATGCAGGGAAAAGACTCAGCTGCCCTCTCCATGGGATTCTGTGTCTTTGAAAAAAAAAATAATAAAGAGAGAGAGAGAGAGAGCTTGTGGGAAATCCTTGCCTGACTGCTGCTGTGATGTTGAATGTTGGCCTGTTTTATTTCACAGACTGTGGCAAAGCACAGACACAGAAACACTCCAACGCTCTTGTGTGAAGCTGTGAACCTGCACATTTGCCTGGAAGAGGCCAAGCCCAGGAGGCTTTGCACATAAAACCCATAAAGAGCTCCCTAAAGCACACGTTAGCACTAACAATGCCTCCCTGCACTACCCAAAGACTTAGCGTGACTAGACATGTTCCACATATTTATTGCCGCTGTCTATAGGTCTGTCTACCTATAAATGTCTCTGTGTATTTGCATTTGTGTATCTGTAGGTTTGTGTGGCCATTAATTTTTCCTATTGCAGTACTAGCTATAAGGATGGTTTTGATATGACTATGACAAATATTAGCAAAGCTCAGACAACAAGCTTATGCCTCCACTTTTACATTGTTTGTTTAAACAAAAAACTACTCCAGGCCTGATATATTCATGCACTGTGTGCAGAATTATTAGGGACGTTGATTTTCTGTTCATATTTTTTTCCAAGCACATTTTATCAATTTCAAACCACATTAATCTTAATAACACTATTCATTTTATTTTTAATCATTTATACCTGATATATAATTGTTCATGAAGGTTAGAAATGAAAAACACCTTATATATATTCAGGTGTGCAGAATTACAGTTCCCTTTCAAGGGAACTCGCACTGCGTCACTGCTTTGGGAACGCCTCTGCGTGATTGCGTCGTGAAGCACATATGTAATCAGTCCAATGGAGAGACGGAACGTCATAGGCGGGTGACGTCATAGACCTGGAAACTATAAAGCATACAAGCAAACACACGCCGTCAGCTTCTGTTGTCTTCAGCAAGCGCTGTGTGTACATTGTCCAATTGTCAGCTCTGTGTTTGTGTCTGAGTTCAGACTTTTTTGTTTTCTTACAAGTTTGCAACACACACTGACACATTTAAGAGACATTATGGTGAGCGAACAGCGTTACAGAAAGTGTGTTCCACCCTGCTCTCGTTACATCACAGGTGGGGATACACACTTGATGTGTGTTGTTTGTTTGGGAGAGCAGCACGCTCAGTCGGCTCTCGAGGGGGCTGTGAGCATTGCGAGACGCTGCCTCTGAGAGTTCTCCGATCCCACCGGGCGGTCTTCGAGGAGGGCACCACGGCTCGCGTTCCCCGCGGCATAGGCTTATGTCATGGGGTTCGCAAATGGACCTGTCAGAGGGGTTAGAGACGGACCCAGCCCTATCTCTGCCTTCACCTGGCAGGTCCGGTGCTGCTTCTCTGGGTACGGGAGCCCGCGCTGTGGTTTCTCCCGCCAAGGGGGCAGCCTCGGTGCTATAGCTGTCCAGTTCTGAGGAGCTGGATGTCTTGAGTATCGATGCAGGGGTTGAAGACTCGCCACTTCAATCTCCTGCTAGTGAGGAGCTCATGGAGGTTTTGAGCAGAGCTGTGGCCAAATTAATTATCGACTGGCCACAAGAATATCAGGAGCGCGCCTCAGTAAAAAGCAGGCTCGTGCTTTCTGCCAGCCCGCTCTGCTCAACCTCCACGTCGGGGCTTGCCATTTTTTCGCGGAACTCCACACCGAGGTGTCGAGATCGTGGAAGTGGCCCATGTCTTCCCAAGTTTTCAGTCCTCAAACGTCTGTGTATAGTAACATCACGGGACTAAAATGGACATGGATATGGTTCGATGCCGAGGGTGGAGGAGACACTTGCGAGCCATCTCTCTCCCGATTCGGCATCGGCCATTAAAGCCCTGACATTGCCCACCAAGCCATTGAGAGCTACATCAGCGCTGGTGGGCAGAGCGTACTCGGCAGCGGGTCAGGCCGCCACATGCCTGCACACTATGGCTATCATGCAGGCATACCAGGCTGACCTGCTGAAAGACCTGGGGGGAAGCCAAGAGATCGGAGCAGATGTCATCAATGAGCTCTGATCTTCGGCAGATTTCGACCACCAAGGAGACGGCAAGATCTGTAGGCCGCCCTATGCCCTGGTGGTCACGGAGAGACATCTTTGGCTAAATCTCACCGAGATTAAGGAGAAGGATAAGAGCTTTCTGCTTGATGCGCCGCTGTCCCCTGCGGGCCTGTTCGGTGACGCCATCACTACTGTCACCGACAGGTTCCAGGAGGCAAAGAAACAGCATGGGCAGGACCCCGTTGAAACTGGGTGGACGACACCTGAACTGAATGGCGTACCCTTTTTTTATAATCTGCAGGACCCACTGAGATAAATTCGGCAGATTCTCCCACTCTGCCAGAAAATCTACTAAGGGTACCAGCCTCTTGAGACTGGCCTCTGATGTACTCTGCACCGCGAGCGCAGTGCCCTGAAGTGGCAAAACTCAAGTTCAGGATGTTTACACTCAAACACATTGTGTCTCAAATCAGGTCCGAGGACTGGTTTGTCACGATAGATCTCAAAGATGCATACTTTCATGTCTCCATCCTTCCACAGCACAGGAAGTACCTGAGGTTCGCTTTCGGGGGAGAAGCATACCAGTATCAGGTCCTTCCCTTCGGTCTAGCACTTTCACCCCGCACGTTCACAAAGTGTGTGGACGCGGCGCTAGTCCCCTTGCGTATGCAGGGGATTCGCATTCTCAATTATATCGACGACTTGCTGATCCTTGCACAGTCAGCGCGCCTGGCGGCTCAACATCGAGATGTTGTTCTCGTGCATATGAAAAAGTTAGGGCTGAGGCTCAACTCCAAGAAGAGCGTTCTTTCTCCAGTTCAGAGAATAACGTACCTAGGCGTGAGTTGGAATTCGGTCTCTATGCAGGTCTGCTTATCAGAGCCTCGCATAGTGTCGATCCTCTCAGCAGTGAAAGGGGTGAAGCTAGACCAGTCACTCAGTGTCAAACAGTATCAGAGGCTGTTAGGTCTGATGGCAGCAGCGTCCAACGTGATTCCTTGTGGCCTGTTGTACATGAGACCTTTACAGTGGTGGCTCAAGACCAAAGGATTTTCCCAGAGGGAAACCCTTTTCACGTGATCAAGGCAACGCGGCGGTGTCTCCTTGGTTTCTGGTCCAAGGCCTGTTACTGGGGTTATCTCTGACCATGGAAGACTCCCTTACGGGTTGGGGACGACCATGAGTGGTCGCTCTGCCCAGGGCTTATGGCAGGATTGTCATCGTTCGTGGCACATTAATTGCCTAGAAATGCTGGCGGTGTTTCAGGCTCTGAAACACTTCCTGCCATATCTCAGGGGCCATCATGTGCTAGTGCGCACAGACAGCACATCGGTGGTCTCATATATAAAACACCAGGGGGGTCTGAGGTCTCGCCTGTTATACAAGTTGGCTCGCCAGATCCTCCTTTTGGCCCAGGGGAAACTTTACTCAGTCAGGGCAGTTTACATCCCAGGGCGCCTGAATGTGGAAGCAGACATCCTGTCAAGGCAGGGGCCTTTGAGGGGGCCCAGCTCATAAGTTCTGGTCTCTCAACCGAGGTTGTGGAGACCATTCTACACTCTAGAGCTCCCTCCACGAGGAAACTGTACGCTCTGAAGTGGAGACTCTTCACCTCATGGTGCAGAGATCACCTGTGGGATCCAGTTAACTGCCCCGTGAGCGCGGTGCTGGAATTCCTGCAGGAGATGTTCTCCGCTGGTTTAGCTCCCTCCACAATAAAGGTGTACGTGGCGGCCTTAGCAGCTTACCACACTCCTTTAGGTGGTGTTTCATTGGGGCGACACCCTCTAGTTACTCGTTTCCTCCGTGGCACTTTGAGGTTAAGACCTGCAGTATGCACAAGGGTGTCCTCCAAGGCCTTCCTGAGGCTCCCTTTGAACCGCTCGAAGAAGTTCCTGAGAAGTTTCTCTCTTAAAACTATCTTCCTTCTTGCTATTTCTTCCCTGAAAAGAATTGGGGATTTACAAGCCCTCTCTCTGAAGCACATATGCACCCGGTATGGCTAAGGCCTTCCTACACCCTAGGCCGTGCTATGTTCCAAAGGTTCCCACTAATCCTGTGAGACCCGTAGTACTTCAGGCCTTCTGTCCTCCTCCGTTTCTGACGTCAGACCAGGAAAAACTTAATCTGCCTTGCCCTGTTCATGCACTTGATGCTTATGTCCACAGAGCTGCCCTGTGGAGGAGATCAGAACAGTTATTTGTCTGTTACAGGCCACCCTCGAGAGGGGGTCCGGCTTCAAAGCAGAGGATGAGCAAGTGGGTAGTCAAAGCTCACTTGCTTATGTGGCGGACAGGCAGCCTTCTCCCTTGGCTGTCCGGGCCCACTCTACTAGGAGTATGGCTGCCTCTCAGGCACTTTTGCCAGGAGCCTCCCTGTATGATATCTGTGATGCGGCAGGATGGTCCTCACCGCACACTTTTGTCAGGTTCTACGAGCTTGACATCAGTGCTACTCCGGGGGCTCGGGTGCTCCCCTAGACAATATCACTCCTATTGGGACATGGGTATTCTCGTTCCCGAAGCGGTGACCCTGAATAGGGAATGAGACACTGCGTCACCCTGCCATATTCCCTGCATGCCCGCAAGTATCTTGTTTCATCCATATTCCAGAAGCTGACGGCGTGTGTTTGCCGGTATGCTTTATAATTTCCGGGTCTATGACATCACCCGCCTATGACGTTCCGTCTCTCCATTGGACTGATTACATACGTGCTTCACAACGCAATCACGCAGAGGCATTCCAACAGGAACATTTAGTCAATCATAGCACAATGTCATAAAAACACTAACACTAGATGGAATTACAGAAACTGCATTATTTTATGTGTCAGGTCTGCCCTTATACAATATAGACAGTATATTTTATTGGTCATAGATTGTGTCTTTTGAAGCCTCTCCACATTTTTGTTTTGTTGGGTTTAGTAAATGCATGCATTTTGTTTCTTTTGCTGCAGAAATTCAATACAAAAAATGAATGACCCATCTCGAAGTAGCTTTACAGAATGCCCTTCAGTTTTATTTCATTATCAGCAATCACCATGTTGACAATAGCAAGTTTCTGTTCTTCATTCAGGAACTTTCCTCTGCACCCTGAGGGAGGTAGACATTGAATCCTTAGATAGACAAAATACAGTTACATATTAGAGACCAGAAGCATACAGTCACTGTAATACATGGTAAAAGTATTTACACTTTGCAGTAGGAGAAACTGTTGGTTTCTTGAAAAATCTGGATAATGGATGCCACTGTGTCCCAGCTGAGATTTGGCTGTACTTGTTCACCAGCCTCTCTGTATGATAGCCTGTGGTTTATGACATGGTCTATGATAGTAGCTCTTATTTCATCAGTTACCCTAATTTTGGCCCTTCTTTGAGCGCCACCATGCATTCTAACTCCTCTACCTTTTCCTTGTCCAGGCATTCCTCTCCCTTGTCCTTGTACTCATCTTCCTCTCCCTCGTGCAGTCATTTTTCTTACTTTCTTTGTGTTGCTCTGTATTGTTCCTTTTTCACACAAGATCAGCCCAAAGAGGCCCTCTTTTACTGTATACCATATGGTCATGTGATTGAAAGAACATCAACACCTGAACAATTCCTAGATGGGAATCAGTTGTGATTTATATATTTGCATAACTTCAATCAGCTGTTTCTCAGTAACAATGGAATAAAATACAGGGGATATATTTGTGTTTCAATTCACAATATAAACAGCTGTTTACCTTGACTTTAGCCTATAAGGTTAGGTTTACAACATGGTGTTATCTGTTCTGACATACAGTGTTAAAGCACTGGTACATTTGCAGGTAAAAATCCATTGTTTTGGTCTTGGTTGAGCTTGTGTGTAAAAGAAGATCAAGCATTTTAAATTTGTGTTAACTATATGCATTTTGTGTCAAAGCAACAATACATGTGTTAATTGTATAGCCTACACAGACAGATGTTGTGCTATTTGTGTTATGAGTTTAGGAAATTTGTTAAAAGTATTGAAAAAATTGTCACAGCGATTGTAAAAAACTGTAAAGCATTAGTAAATTTAGCAGTAAAATCCCAAAAAACTGTATTACAGATAAAACGACAGTAAGTTTTGGGAGTTCATTTTTATTCCATCTCCTATCCTGAAGTCCATTTTGCAGAGATGGACTAAAAATGAACTCCCAAAACTTACTGCCAGGTTCTGGAAGATGAATACTTCAAACAGTGGTACAAAAGGATGTGGTGCTGGTCCTTCAAGAGTCACTCTCATCCTATTCAAATGATCTAGAACTGCTTTAATTATTTTTTTGTGTACGTTTGTAGTGGTTACCTAACATATTTAGCTGTAGTGCTCTTGTATTCATTTCTTTGTACTCTACATTTCAATAAAAGTGGCAAAATTGAAAATAATTAATAAGTATTGTAATTAATAAGTATTAATATTCATTCTTTTTTTTATTTCTTTCTCATTTAGAGGATGACAGTTCAGGTTCCCTGTATCATCGCGAGAGGCGTAACGCCATCAGTGGGCAGACCGCGGTTCTGGGCACATCAGGAAAACTGAACGAGGAGCCATCCACCTCTACAGAAGAGCGCTCACCATTGGTGAAGAAAGAACTTCACAGCTCTCTACCCCACCTGGCAGACAACACCCTGCCCTATCGGGGGACACTGTTCGCTATGGACCCTCGCAATGGATACTTGGACCCTCACTACAGTGAGTTAATACTTTTTTTACTATTGTAAAATTCGGTACAAGCACCCTCTCAATATGCAGTTTTGGTCTTTTTTGGTTTAATCCAACTAATTTATACTTTTTAGCTATTTATCCTAAAATATGTTAGGGCTTATCCTTAAATCCTAAAGGGATAGTCCACCAAAAAAAAGTAAAATACAAAGTAACATGTTTTGGAGAATGTATTGGCTGCTACTTTCTTTGCAACAAATAGTAGACATTGACAAAAAAAGTTGACCATTTGTCTTCAATAGAAATTAGTGTGAGGAACAAACTAAAATTTGATTAGTTCAAATTAAAATTTTAAAATCTTCTACCTCCTGCCTTTTGTTTTTGGGTGAACCTATCCCAACAGAAGTTATTTCAGTAATGTGTTGCATAGAACAGTCACAATGAACCATGAACACCAAGTCCCTGTAGACTGTAGATATTGTCTGTACATAAAACTCAAGGACGAATGTTTAGTGTAGGGCTAGCACACTAACTTTTTCCCCTTTGTGAGGCAAAAAGCAAAGCTGCTAATGGATTGATTGGGCCTGACAGTTGACTATTTGCCCTTTAATTCTCATTCGCTCTCGCTTGCCTTTTCATTTTTTTTCAGAGGGGAAGTTAGTATGGGGGACGTTGTTCTCTGCTCCCTAATTCCCTCATTAGGGGCTGAGTGTAAGCACACAACTCTAGTCTCGCTCATCAGCAGTGTGATCAAAGCGCCACAGAGCGGAGTGCAGTCAAACTCCCCCCTGCCTTGTTCTTTTTCATATTCTCTTTTTCTTGTTTTTCTCTGGTCCACGGACTCCCCCATCATTTTTATAATCAATAATCATGAGAGACGCTTAGCAAGAGAGCAAGAACATGTTCATGGACAGAATAGAGTGAAGGAGATAAATAAAGGTAGAGAGAGACAGATGAGGCAATTCAAGGCCTTTTAAGAGGTTAATATTGCAGACCACCATTGCCTGGTCGTCACCTATAGATGAGGATTCGATGTGATGGCTTGTTTAGTTTCGCTAAATTGCTTTTGAATTGGGCTTGACAGTGTAGTTTTAATCCATAGCACTTAATTAAATGCCCTTTACCTTTGTTCTCTCTCACAAAAACTGTACCACTGTTCGTTTAGGCCCTTTCATTAGCAGCCGAGTGCTTTGTTGGTCTAGTTTTGATCCATCTGTCTTAATGCGCAAGGGTCAACTACAATCCGACCAGTCAGACCCCTCACATATTGACTAATACAGGCCTTACCAGCTCAGCAATTCTGCCAGTCTTTGTGTACAGAGAAACTGAAAGAAATAGGCAGAAAGAGAGTGTTTTAATGGAGTGAGGCAGTGTCAGAGGAAGGGGAAGGAATGGATAGTATACAGTAAGGGAGGGAGAGAAAGAGAGTAACTTAAAGAAATTTTTGAATTTTATATTATATTTCAAGTTTACATCGTTTCATCAATATTATTATTGTTGTTATTTCTAAATAATTCGTATATATAATTTTAATTATATATAATTTAAAATGTTTAAAATAAGTAATATTAATACATTTAAAATACAGAGCTTTATGAGTTTAATTTGTATTGAACCCATAACATTCTTTTAAATGGTTTATAGAGATAAACAAAAAAGTGGAAACATGAAGGGAGAAAAAGAAAAAAAGTGGGCGTAGGGAAAAGAGAAAGTTATAATGTGGGGCAGAGACAGACTGAGGGAGACAAAGAAAAAGAGTGAAGCGAAGGGAAAAGAGAGAGTTAAAATGTGGGGGAGAGAGAGAGGCTGAAAGAGCAAGGCAAAAAAGAACAAAAGTGAAAAAGGGGTGTTCCGGGTGGCTGGAGCCCGAAGAGGGAGGCTGGGGCTGAGGGTGCAGGGTGAAAGGGTGGTGGGGGGGTCAGAGGTCAGGTGGAGGAGGCAGAAACTGAAACAGAGGGGTTCAAAAACAGCAGGAGAAGTCAAAGGAGCCTCTTAGTCGTCCAAAGGTCCATTCTCTCTGCATGGAGGATCACCAGGGCAGCAATGAACTGTGGAGTGGAGAAAGTTGATGATGGAATAAATGCTAGAAGAAGAGGGAGGCACTCTCCTCATATCTCACTCTCCAGGAAGAAATTCTTGCTTTAGAGATATTTCACAGACATGCCTCAGGCATTTGATTCGATTCTTATTAAATAAAAAATTGGTTGTACTTGCACCTAAATTGCTAAAGTTGGCCTGAAGAACAGAGTGAACAAGTCCTGTTAAACCAGTACCTACAGCTCCATAAGTTGCATATACCATTACTTATTTATCTCACAATAAAAGAATACCCAACAGATCTAAAGTAAGTTTTTATATTTTCTTTATATTTTCATATAATGTATAACTTACCACTACAATAACAGGGTGTTGTGTGTTGTTGCTAGGTGATTACTTATTGGCTCTATAAGAATATTTACTTGTGCAGTTATAATTGAGCTAAAGCAGATTTTTTTTTATAGTCAACCTAGTCCTTCATCCGTCTGTCCAAGTTTGCATAACACAATGCAAAATTAATTATTTAAAGGATTAAATACGTTACACTTTACCTATGTTTTTCGGAGCAAGTACACAATGCTGCAGCGAATTGTAAGCTGATTGTGTATAGATGATAGTAGCCAAGTTACAATCTGTCTGTTAGTCCAACTTTACAAAAAACAGACCTGTACAGTTCCAATTAGACAACAGTTTACATAACAATTTAAAAAGGTAAATTATTGCTTTAGACTAGGGGTATTCAATACTGTAAACCATGTTTTTTTCCTGCAGTGTGATGTTTGAAACCTGTATTGTCTAGACTGCAAAGCATCTATGATTGAATAAAGGGCTCAGTGTACATTGTTGATTATAGATGTGGTGTACACTCCTCACCAGATGGGATTATGAGAGGCCAGGACCATTTAACTAACCCTACCTATCCCCATCACTGCTCAGCTCTTTAAAAACCCACACTGGCGCCATTCACTCAGTTCCACAGACTTTGAGTTGTGAAAAACTTGACCCCAATACACATGCACACAATCGCATTCAACAGAACCCCCCTGCATTTCTCTTTCCCTTTGGAGATCCATCAGCTCGTAAATGCGTCCCAGGTGTGCTCTAGTGTAAGTGTGAGCCTGCGCGTGTGTGTGAGTATGTGATGGAGAGCGAGTCGGGCTCTTTGTGCTGTGTATGCACTAGTACTAGTGGCAGGTAAAGCGTGATTACTCTTCCTGCTGGCGCATGTCAAGGCCTAATGCGCCTAAATGAGCCTCCACCTGCTGCCTCTGCACACCTGGTCACCACGGCAACACACAGAGGGGCACCCTGGGAGTGGGTGTCAGGAACAAAGCTCCAAACGACAAGTGCCAGAGGAGGGGGAAGGCATAGATACAGCAAGGACCTCTGAGAAAGTCCTACAAATCTCCTTCCTTACTTTGAGTCAAGGCGCTAATACTGCATTTACACAAACTCTTTGCACCCACTGCATAAGTGCATAAAGGACGCATTTTGCATAAAGAGCGCACAGGATAAATAGCCCTCTTTGTGAGCATTAGTCAATGCATTAGCATTGGCCGTCATTCCTGAGACTTATCCTCTTTTCTCACACAAACACTGGATAAGAGTCCCATATCCCGCTTAGCACCGTGCTAATGCACAGTATGGATAAGACGGCAGGATTGAAAGACGGATTAATGAAAGGAAGAGCACTAAATGTGTGGAAGTGTGAAATGCGGCTAATGCTGTGACATCTGTTTATATTGTCCGCTGATTAGCAGGTCATCGGGCTGCAGCAACAGTGAGGCACTTGCTGCCGTTGCACTCCTTATCTCTCTTGGGGAAGTGGAAGATCCTTCTCTTCTCTCTCTTTATCCTCTTTCCTAATTGTTTGTATTTTCTTAAACAGATGTGCTCTTCTCCAGATAGAGCCATGCCCCGTTATGGGAATTAAAGCATGTTGAATTGAATGTTTTCCTTTTATATGAATCTTAAGATGGAATGGGAATGTTATGAACAAGGCGAGCATGGAGGGATGAAATCCTGCCGTTCCACAATGCTTTAAAATCTTGGACATACACATGATTGTCCCAGCAGCACAAAGCCATATCCTTTCCTCAGCAAACTCAACTGAACAATAGGTTTATTCACGTTCCTCAGTGCAGTCTTGGCTGTCCTTTTGGTCTTAAAGCATTTGTGCTTTTTTTACAAGCACTTTTCCAAAGATTTAGAGAGTTTAGCTCTTTGAAGCCCCTTTGTCCTTAACATTCAAGCCCACGAGTGTCATTACTGCAAAGAGGGTCAACTCCTAAGCCTATTTAGTGTCGGTCTACAACTTCTCAGTGTGAAATATTGTCCCCACTCAAAAGCAAACTGACTCCAACCTTTAGCTTGATCAGCGGTGTAAGGCTACAGTTTCAGTCCTGTGTTCTTGCTTGGATAAAGATCTACCAAGCTTCCTGAAGCCTATAATCCTCTACCAAAGCCTCACTGATGCCTTGCACCAGAGTCCAGACAAACCAACATGAGGAGGGACTGATGATATCCCACCAAACAGACACATCCAAACTGCTTGCATCTGTCTGGTCAGCTCTGCATTGGTGCGCACCATATCAGAGGATATTCCCACTTCAGTGCCCTTGGTGGAGCATAGCAAGCCACTGCCGCCTGAACAAAAGACTTTTTGAGATGGTGAAAAGGATTGAGCTTGACACTGATATATTGGGTGGGTAGTGCTGGGTGTTATTTCCCCCTTACCTCTAAAATCAAACCTTCACTGGCCACTGAACTGTAAACGTCTGCTGTCAAAGAAATAGACATGACCACAACCAAACTAACAATTGGTGTATTCTGGATAGCCATATCAAATGAAGATATGGAGTTGGTTGTTTGACTAGGACAAGTCATTTTTAAGTAATCTTTAGTTTCAGGTTTGGTTTTCGGAAAAAGTGCATCCACAATTTTCATTTCTGTGCATCCCTAATATTGATAGGTTCACCTTGTGCCCCGTAGTAGTGTGTCTTGAATAAATTATTTAATTTTCATTATGACTGAATGAAAATCAGTCTCACTGGCTAGATCCCAGGTAAATATATTTCAGCAAAACATTGCATTTAAATTCTAAAGCATATCTCATCTATACGAGTAACAAGTAATATGTTATTGTACATTTACAGATTTAATCTTTTTTTCACAGAGTGATAAGTGTCCTTGTTTGAAGAAACACCCACATACTTTAGTTTGGAGTTTATACTCCAAAGGTTACAGCAAGTAGGGGAACTTTCTATGCCTTTAATGACTATGTTTTTTCAAAAGTTTTTTTTGCCCTGTAATCATAAAAACACAATGATGCCTCAAAATGAAGATACAAGTAATAGAGAGGTTCCCACTGACAACTTCAAGAACAAGGATGGTCTGCATGATTGTTTCCATATTGGATTTGTGAAAGAGAGGCCCTGCTACGGCCTAGCCAGAGCTCACAGGGGCCAAGATGCCGGGAGCAGTCTTTAGGCACTAGTAAGAAATCTCTTTTACACCTTCATCCTGATCCTTTCATTCTGAAAGTGAATCTTTCACTGTTATTATCCTTCTTGGTCTAGTACAACACAGATAATCTTATGATCCTCTTTTATAGAGGTTATTAAAGGAGTATTGCTGTGTATGGCTTTACCATTAGATTCCTGTGCTTCTTTGACTTCCCTCTTTTCTTTTTCTTTCGCCTGGAGGGTTCAGGGTGAAGCATGTTGGAATAGAGTGGAAATGTTCTTCAGCACTGCCTGATACTGGAGTAATAAACATCAGTTTTTTTGGAAACTTCTTATCTGTATGAGAAATTCCTTAAAGAAAAAAAAAAAGATCCATTGGATATGCCACAGTCATTCATGTGACATGTGTTTCCTTTCATGCTTCTGTGTTTTGTTATTATTATAATGCATAAGCCTTCTCAGAGATTTCTTAGAGAGAAATGCTTTAAACCTTGTCTAAGAAAGCCTGTTTTGAAGGATGGAGACAACTGCTGTCAGTAACTCCACTACCCACTATAAAAATGTTGGCTTAAAAACATGGGAGACTATAACAATGGCTTGACACCTATGAGGTCCCTTTCTCTTTCTCTCTTTTTCGAGTGGACTATTACTGTGTAAATAAATCACACCAGTGGTTCTCACTCTCATCCCCAGTGGGTATTCAGGTAGCATTACACTTGCTCCAGTCCTGTCTGTGTGTACCTGGTATTTCCTACGTTATAGGCACCAAATGTCCCCACAATAATAGTAGTACCAGTAATTTTTGACCTTGTCAGTTTTTTGAAAATGTAAAAGTGCAGTATATTTTCTGTGATGGGTAGGTTTAGGAGTCAGAGTTACTATACAGTTTGTACAGTATAAAAATCATAAAAGCCTCCAAAAAATTGGAAACCAGTATGTGTGTGTGTGTCTGTGCGCGTGTGAATTTGCTCTAAACTTTCATATGAGGAATACATTTATAAATGATTTATTATTTATTTGCTGTTATCCAGCATTTTATTTATTTATTTATTATTATACTGAACAATAGTAAATATAAGTATTTTATGATTATCTAGAAACATAATTTTTTTTCAAACTCCTCCTAGGCCATTTCTCAGGACTTCACCAAACTTTGCACACATCAGCTTTATGTCAGTCGTTGCCTAATGGTTAGAGAGTCAGACTGGTAACCTGAAGGTTGCTGGTTTGATTCTCAATATTGACAGGAAATGACTGAGGTGCCCTTGAGCAAGGCAGCTAACCCTCCCTGGGCCAAAGCAAAACTGGTTGCCCACTGCTCCAGGTGTGTGTGTCCATGGTTTGCAGTGTGTGTTTGTGTTCACTACTCCTAATGTGTGCGCACTGACTTAGATGGGTTAAATGCAGAGGACAAATTCCAAGTATGGGTTACCATAATTATAACACATCACTTTCAGATAATATTTGTCTGGTATGGCCCATTATGACTATTATGCCTATATGTGCACAAAGTCCTAACTTTTCAAAACTTTGTACATATGGAGAACAAGTAATTTGGAGCAAACACTACGTGAAAATAGTTGTTAGATGCTATTTATACGTAGTGCAAATACAAGTACTACTAGATACTATTAGCACCTCAGTGTATTGTAGTGTATTATAAAACAGCATGCAATATTAACAACGTATTCAGTGTATATGATTATACTTATTAAAATCATGCTGCTTTATTGGGACATTACTTGTACTTGACATTATCTCCCCTACACCTACTTCTAACCCTACTCGTTAAACACATTATTCCCACTATTAAATACCTGTTTAGGCACTTTATTTTGTTGTCATTTATTTTCTTGTAAGCTGGGTTTTTTTTTAAACTGTGTATGGCTCAATCAGATAATGGTGGGCAGGGTTAGTATAAATAGCCTCTGTCAACAAGGAGGGCTATTTGCACTTGGTGTAAGTAGATATTCTGATAAAAGATAGATAGTAATAGCTCTGAAACATTACAACTGCATGTATCCACTTTTATTATAGTATAGTAGTATAGTATCACAACCCTGACAATTTCTGAATAAAATTTTTTTTCTGCTTAGTTTCCAAACATGATGATCCATACATGAATGTCAGATTATGTCTACCAGATACACTATTTACACAACTATTTCTCAAACAAGCAAGGAAATCCTGTCTCCTTTAATGTTAGTGAAACTATCACTTGGTGCTTTTATCTGCCTGTATTTGAAAGGAGAGAAAGCGCTAATAACGTTTCCCTCCTTTAATTATTATTATGAGTCTGTAACAAGAAAAGAAAAGCCAAGACAGAGAGGGGTGGAGGGGAAGAATAGGCTACTAGGTGGAAAGGGGGGATAGTAACTAAGCAGAAAATAAAAAGAAACATAAAAGAATGGGAGCTGAAGGAGGTCAGGCCCATCACAGGCTTAGCATTGCCTTCAAAGATGGCTGGGACAGGTGGCAGCTCGAGACAATCTCACTCTGCAGAGCAGCATCCTCTCAGGGGGAGATAAGGGATCCCTCTGTCCATCCTCCCCCTTCTCGTCTCCCACCATCCCCCCACTCTCCTCACCTCTCCTCTCCGCTCTGTGCTGGAAGCTCTTTGATGTGTGTGGAGTGGGATGACTGGCTGGGTCTGAAGCGCAGGAAGGGTTCAGCGCGGAGGTCTCTGAGGTGCCCGCTACTCGGCGCACTCATTAAGGCAGTGGGGCCGGGTTAATCAGCTTTAAAGTTTACACACATATGCTTTTGTCTGCCAGCCCTGGCCAGCCACCCCTGGGCACCACCTGCTTGATAAAGAGGCGACGAGGGAGAGCGAGAGACAGGAAGAGAGATGTTCACTCCCTGACTGTCTAAGTTGCGCTTTCTCTCTCTCCTAAGGCCTGGTCTCTCGACGAGACCTGTGTTGGCGAGGATTATTTGGGAAGTTTTAGTTTGGTGGGACAGAATAAATGGATTACAACTCCTGCTTGTTTTTGGGCCATAACTCTCAAGGTGCCAAGAGGGATGCGGGTTTTCGCTGAGGGACGGCGCGAAGTGCAGAATGTGGATGTGTAAACAAAGGAGAACAAATGACAAATGTGAAAAATGAAAATGAGTTTATTTATCTTCTGTTGGAGCAGAATCAGAGAACTGTTAAAACCAAAGCTAATTTTATAAACTGTGTATTTAGAATTTAAAAAGTCTGAAAGTGTAGTAGCTAAGATTTTTAAAACAGGAAGAGAAAAGCTAGTGAGAAATTTGAGAGTGAGACAAATGGTGTTGGTTAGGTACAGGTCTTAATTTGCCCTGAGGTGCCGACCCTTATCTACCTCTGAGACCTGACCGTGATTACACTGATTACCTTGATCCAGACTCTCTCTTCACTCTTGCTGTTCCTTGTTCAAAAGAGGCACAAGGGATTATTGCCATACAGGCCCTCCTTAATTATCCCGCTGTGGGATGAATAGAAGGACTCTGTTCTGTGATTGGCACTTTATTTGATAAAGCCACAATTAGACCAACATCTCTTTTCCCAATCCCTCCTTTTCCAGTTTATGCTGTAGAAAAGCATGATTTTTCATTTCAATTCAGCATACATTTTGTTACATTAATTTCTACATAGGATAGGAATAAAAACAGTAACCTTTATTTAGTAAATTTTGCAATACTGACATTATTATATGTTATCGCAATATATTATCATATTATTTGTTTTAAAAAAAATACTGTTAACGAGCAATTAATCACCATTGTTGTGTTTTTGTCCAAAAAAAATCAGTAGGGATCTGCACAGCTACATATTTTCAAACTCGACTAGTTGATGGGTTGTCTACGGTGGCCCAGTAGTGCACAACACAACAAAATTTAAAACACAAACATAAGTTCACAACACAGCGAAATCAAGTCACAACACAAAGAAATCAAGCCACAACACAACGGAATCAAACCACAACACAACGGAATCAAGCCACAACACAACGGAATCAAACCACAACACAACGGAATCAAGCCACAACACAACGAAAAAGCCACAACACAACGGAAATGCTCCCGACCACTAGGGGGCTCTCGGAGTGCGGTAAAGTTAGTTTTCCTTGCCATTGTTCTAAAGATTTGCCAGTCTTACAAAGATATAAACACTACGATCAGTTTTAAGTATGTAACCATTGTGCTTGATTCCGTTGTGTTGTGACTTGTTTCCGTTGTGTTGTGGCTTGATTCCGTTGTGTTGTGGCTTTTTTTTTGTTGTGTTGTGAACTTATGTATGCTTTTTAAAATTTGTTGTGTTGTGCACTACTGGGCCACCGTAGTTGTCTGAAAAAATTTGTCTAATTTGACTAAAAAACCCAAATCAATCCATGATGTGTCAACTTTACTATTTACAAGTTGATTGTTGGATTAATGTAATCTTTCTTTCTTTCTTTCACTTATGCTTGAGCACGAAATCGGAGAGGGTGGAATTTGTCTAAGCGGGTGGAATTTGTTGGTGTTTAAACTAAGTGATGAAAAGCAGAGAGGCCTGGATACCTACAATCCGACTTATAACACTCACTTGAATATTAAAAATATTTATCCGTCCATCCCTCCTCACTTTCCTTTCCTCCCTCTGTATTTCTGCTTTGTTTCCAATGCCTGCACTCCACCACCTCAATTCCAGACACATTTGGTACATTTGGATAATTTATACAACTGTAATTAGCCCATTACCGTCACACCAATCGGGAACTATAATTAAACAGAATGCACAAGTCAACAGCAACCCCCGCAGAGCAGTGCTCAACAGCACTCATGTGTGTTTACACGCAGACGCAGCTGGATCCTGCAGCCTGTTTTCGGAATGCTTTACAAGACACGTGCTGCTTGCAATATTCGGTGTCCTTAAGGTATGCTTCTCATCATGAGCTTATCAACTGCTTACAAGCACACACAGGTGTGCATGGGTGTGTTTGGTTGCCTGTGATGCTTTGTTTTTTTTCTGGTTTGCACACACATTTACGGTGAAATAAGCACTTGCTTTCACATTGACACAGGACTTGCACAAACTCACAGGGTTTAATGCTCGTTGGCCCCTCAGTCATCAGCTCTGTGCAGGCGAGCGTGTTTGAGCAGTGAGATCATGAGCAAGTGAAGTGGCGTAATGAAATCTGCAACGTGCAAGGCGCACACAACATAGAACAGCACAGAGCCATCATATGTTCTACATTACTGATTCACAAACTCACCAGCCTCTCTCCCTTTCCTTATACCTATCTTCTACAAACCTCTGACAATTTATCCTTTATTTATGTTTAATTTTGTTTTTGTATAAAACACGTGCCAAGTTCTTTAAAATGTGTTTTTTTTATATTTAATCTGGTTTCATATGGTTTGAAAGAAATATTTTTTCCTTAAGCCTTGAATGTGAGATCTTGTAAGATCTTATTTGTTTTTAAATAATAAAAAAATTTTAATAGAAGATCATTTCATGGGTCTTTTTCCAATAACTAATAATAATTATTATTTTAATGTGGCATAAGATACCAGGACAGTTGTATCACCCTGACATTTTTGAGTGTATACCTCCCAAAACTCCCCCGAAAAAAAAAAAAAACTCATCATAGAAGCTGTATTCAAGTATTTGTGTGTATGTTGCATTTTTGAATATGTGTTTTGTTTGTTGGTTTTTGAAGGAATGTTACATCATTGACCCAGAGGTGTTTGGAGGATGGTCAATAATGCTACGCTGTTGATTATTGAAAGTTTTCTCTTCTTGGCTTTGCTTATGACTTTTTAAGTGGCAGAAGCAGTTATTGTTCTCTCAATCTGATCTGTTGGTCACAATACAATTACCTCTCTATCAGGGAGTTAACATAACATTACGGCAATCCCCCAAAGAGCATGCGTAATGAAACTTCAAGACAGTGAATAGGGGAAGGAAAGAAAAAGTCTTCATAAAACGATTATGGGAGTGATTTTAGTAAATGCTTCAGGCTGTATCATCCTCCTAAAATAATAAGCTGTAATTGTTATCATATTCACGCTCTCTTTTCTGTTCAATGAGTGTTTGTGTTCCATCAGAAACTAATGAGTCTGGTTAAAGTTTGCCTTTAATCAGTTCTTTCATTAAAACCCTTTATAATCGCGTCTTAATGAATGCGGTGTGAAATAATGACAGCAAAAAAAATTGCCCTCTGCATTAAGCATGGCCACAAAAAGTGGTAGTTCAAAAGCAGGGCTGTTGGGAAAGGTTGACCGGACTTTACAGCATGCTTCTGAAAAAGTTTAAACTAAATGAGTAACTTTGGGAAAGGATGCTTTGCTCCCTTTCTAGGAAGTATTGTGTAACTATAGGCCTGATGAAGTACTTCCTTGAAGGCAATCCACTGGTGTACTAGAGAGTAAAGGCTGTTTCTCAGACAAATACTTGTCCTTCTGTTTTACTTTGGCTGCAGAACCAAAAGCATTTAATCGCAATACAGTAGCTATATTGCAAATTCAAAAACTATAAAAAAAAAACAGTGCTGGACAATCAATTAATCACGATTAATCGCATCCAAAATAAAAGTTTGTGTTAACATAATATGTGTGTGTGTACTGTGTATAATTATTATGTATATATAAATACACACACATGCATGTATATATTTAAGAAAAAAGATGTTATATTTATATAGAAGATAAATTATATAAATATATATATAATAATTATAAATACTAAGTAATACATAATTGTCACAATCTGGTTGTGCAGTGAGGGAAAACAGGATGCGGACTTCAAATAATAGATGGGTTTAATTCAAAGCATACAGAAACAGGACACAACCAAACATCAGGGTAACACAAACGAGAACGGACAATGAGTGCAGAGGAGTGAGACAATATAAAGGGAGTGCTAACGAAGAGGGAGAGCGGGAGAGATGAGGAGTGAGTTCAGGTGTGAGACAGGGAGGATCATGGGAAATGGAGTCCGGGACAGGCGTGGATTGTAACATTACCTCCCCCTCCCGGTAAGCGTGTCCTCGCGCCTTAGATGAAACACGGGGAGGGGGGTGGGCGCCCTGGAGACCTACACGCAGGTGCGGGGGAGGTGCAGACAGGTACAGAGGTCTCCAGGGCGGGACTAGGACATCGGGCGGCCACGGCGGGTCAGGAGTCTCGGGCGGCCACGGCGTGTCAGGAGTCTCGGGCGGCCACGGCGGGTCAGGAGCCTCAGGAGTCCACGGCGGATCAGGAGCCTCGGGAGTCCACGGCGGATCAGGAGCCCCACCCCCATGTGCTCCACCCACATGTTCCCCACCCACGGGTGTATCTTTCTCAGCCGTTTGGGCTTTTGGACAGGCAGGACAATACGGGAAGGCCCACTGGAGGGATAGGTGGAGGAAACTGGCTGAGGGTGAACTGACCAGGCCACGTGTTTCTCTGAGGGGACTGGACAAGGAAAACACGCATTCTTATGAACCTCTTCGATTTCGAAATCAGAACAATTTAAAGACAGTATCAGATTTATTGACTCAACTAGGGAAAAGGAACAGGCAGGTTCAATATAGCGAATAGTGTCCTCGTCCAGCCCCATCAAAAAAACACGCGTTTAAAGGAGCATCTGGCCAGTTCACCAAACAAGACAGTTCCGCAAATTCCTCCACGTACCTCTCCAGCGGGCGACCGTCCTGCCTAAGGCCCCACAGACGGTCCACTGCTGTCGTGTCTTTAAGGGGGGACACGGGAGAGATCGGGGTCAGGAAGATACCCATCTTAGCTTAGAAGTCCTTCTGTTAGGTCTGTTCTTCTGTCACAATCTGGTTGTGCAGTGAGGGAAAACAGGATGCGGACTTCAAATAATAGATGGGTTTAATTCAAAGCATACAGAAACAGGACACAACCAAACATCAGGGAAACACAAACAAGAACGGACAATGAGTGCAGAGGAGTGAGACAATATAAAGGGAGTGCTAGCGAAGACGACCAGGTGCAGGGAATCCAGGGAGAGCGGGAGAGATGAGGAGTGAGTTCAGGTGTGAGACAGGGAGGATCATGGGAAATGGAGTCCGGGACAGGCGTGGATTGTAACAATAATCAGTACACACACATATATTATGTAAACACAAACTTTTGTTTTGGAATATCGCGATTAATCGTTTGCCCAGCACTAAAAATATATATATATATATATATATATATATAAAATGCAGAATTATAGTGCTACAGCAAGGTACCACATCTTTGCAAATCTGTGCCCTAATTAATAATATTTTTTATTAAATGTATTTATTTAAATGTGACCCGTCCTAGCAAAATGAGTAATGAGCTACAAGCAAAACAAGTGAAAACTTTGGTCGAATTTGAGGTTTTCACAAAAAAATAAATAGCAATTAAACATCTAAAAGTATCTTTATTTGTACATTTTCTGAGAAGAATACCTTTCCTTTCTCCATGAAAAATGCAGTTTTTCTCTGCTCGCTTCTCGGCGACTGGCAGTTTCCCTCAGCACTTCTCAATTTGGTATGGTTTTAAAGAGCAGCATTCTAACTTTGCGAATATTCATAGCGAATTCTCAATGGCATGATTTTGAACCAATGAAATGTGATTTTCAAACTCATGCTGATGTAAACAAAACGATCTTACTCGCGATCTTACTTACTGACAGATCCGAGATCAGTGTGCCTCTCAGACAGTGCGCGATCCTGATATACACATATACACAGAATTCAAGTATTTCAAAATATCTGTCTTGGCGAGTATTCACGCAAACATTATCTGTTATGTCTTAAGTGAATGTTTGGTTAACTGTTGGGGAAAACACCTGATGTGTAACATTATATTAGATCCGTGCGGTACAGTAGGTCTTAAAATATAGGCTGTTTCATTAATGTTAATCAAACAACTGTGTTGAATATATATTTTTCTTATAGATATTTGGTTTTGACTTGGTGTGTGCCAAATTTGGGGGTATAACCAGAAATTTTAAGGTATAGTGCTAGGCTAGGTGATTTTGTTTTGGCACCTTCAGAAAACTTTCACTTGATTTTTCTCAAAACTGGCTCTATCGACTTCAAACAGGTATAGCTCATACATTTTTCGTCCTATTCCAACAAATCATCATCAATCATCATTTTGAAGGTTTTTTAATAGAGAATGTTAACAAGAAAATAACAATAACATTTTTTGAAAATTTGCTTATTGCAATTCATTATGCCAGCACGGGTCACATATAGTAAGTATAAAAGTTGTACTCTTTTTTTTTTACTGTGTTACACTAAAATCACAAAATATAAAATGTGTTTTGTTGTTTTGTCTAAGAAAAACTGCAAATTGAAGATTTGAAACGTACTTTTCGCTGGATAAAGAAGCTGGATAGCGAATAGCTTGGATAGCTTGAGACTCACACTGCGTCGTTTACGACTCTTTGGGGACACTCCCTTAGCTCTTATCTGAAGTATGAATGAAACTATGCCAATCCTGATTGGTGTTGCGTCATGACGTAACATGTGACGGCATAACCGGAAGCTACAAAGGGACGCCGGAACACAACAGAGATAGCTTTCGCTCTTCAGTAAGCGCTCTCTGTTGTTGTATGTCATATTTGGTGTTGTCTGACACAAATAAGAAAAATAAATAAAATAAAAAAAGTATAATGGCGAGTGGACAGTTTAAGCGATGTGTGCATCCCTGCCTTAGATATCTCATGGGTGGGGACACACATCAGCTATGTGTACACTGTTTGGGAGTGCAGCACGCACGGGCAGCTCTCAAGGGAGCCTGTGATGAATGTGAAAAGCTGCCTTTAAGAGTGCTGCGCTCCCGCCTGGCTGTGTTTGATGAAACCGGCCAGGCACGTGTTCCCCATGGTTCGGGTCCCGCGTCCGTTGAGGTGGCGCGGCGGCTCAGATCATGGGGTTCGCAGAGAGAGTTGGCGGATAAAATCAAGACTGCTGAGGCACATTCTCGGTCATCATCCGCCAGCTCTGATGCTCTCCCTCCCCGTGCAGAAGCCCGGGCTCAGGGTGAGAGCCCGATGTTCGAGTTATCCGCTTCTGAGGGGGCGGATGTGCTCGACATCGAGGCGGAGGACAGTGAAGCACACTCGCCATTTCATATCCCCGCGTATGAGGAGCTTGTTGAGGTTGTGACGCGTGCAGTGGCCAGACTTAACATCAGCTGGCCACATGAAAGTCAGGAAGCACATGTTAAAAGCAGATTGGATGAGCGCAGATCGCAACCTCAACGCCGGGGCTTGCCATTCTTTCCTGACTTACATAATGAGTTGTGTAAGTCATGGAACAAACCATATTCCTCTTATTTATCCAATTTCCCTGTATTTAATTATTGTAATATCACGGGGGTGAGAGAGAGCGATTATGGGATGATGCCGCGGGTGGAGGAGGCCAGTTATTTATCACCCGATGTTGCGTCATCCCTTAAAGCCCCGGTGCTGCCCACCAAACCCTGGCGTGACACATCAGTGTTGGTGGGCAGAGCATATATGGCTGTGGGTCGGGCTGGTGCTTGCTTACACACCATGGCTATTTTGCAAGTGTACCATGCCGACCTTCTTAAAGATCTCGATGAAGGCGATGGGCCCATGCTCGAAGATATTACAGAACTTCGTAAAGCTGCAGACCTGTCTCTCCGTGTTACCAAAGAAGATGGCCCCTTCCATTGGCCACTCCATGTCAGCACTGGTAACCATGAAGAGACATTTATGTTTAAATCTGTCTGGGATTAAGGAGAAGGACAAAGCATTCCTTCTTGATGCCCCGATTTTGCCTTCTGGCCTATTCGGCAGTGCTGTTGAGACAGTTGTCGATATGTTTCAGGAGGCGAAGAAACAGTCTGCAGCTTTTAAGCAATATCTTCCTCGCCGATCGAGGCAGCCGCAGCCATCCACAAGCTCCTCCTGTAGACAGGCGCAAAAAGAGAGCGTCGCCTCTAGGGCTCCCCCCCTCAGGAGATTTGTGATGCGGCTGGCTGGCTTTACATTTATAAGATTTTACAGTCTGCATCTTCCTTCCACGCCGGGTGCACGAGTGCTCTCATCCTAAGTTGTGCCTAATATAGCTTCACACTAGGACAGGCATGTTTCGTTGTGGCATACCCACTGGTATTCATCCCCCAAAGTTAACGACGTTAACGACGTAGTGCGAGTTTCCTCGAAAGGGAACGTCTCGGGTTACACCTGTAACCCTTGTTCCCTGAGAAGGGAACGAGACACTGCGTCAAGTTGCCACGCCTCTTCATGCCTGGGAGTGACTTGCTTCATCACGAAAGCTATCTCTGTTGTGTGCCGACGTCCCTTTGTAGCTTCCGTTTTTTTTTTTTTTACAAGATGGCATCATAGACATTAACCTAAGCTTTAAATAATTTCCGTTCTAAACTGCAACTTTCTCATACTTTTTATGCAGATGTGCAGCTTTGTTTTAATAACCAGTTTATAAATGCACAATTCAGGTCTTTACTAAGTGTAGCAGTGGCAGTTCTCTTCAGAAAAAAGGAGGATATGGATTACTGGAGATATTGTAACAGTCATCCACTGAAGGCAAGTTGCAGAACCCAAGTGCAGTTTATTTAAATAAAAACTAACATAAATCCAAACATGACCAAACTAAACAAAAACTTGACTTGAACAAACTTGACTTGAACAAACTTGACTTGAACAAACTTGACACTCACCAAACAGCAGGTTACACAAACATTCAATACTCGACAAGGACACATGGCAAACATGAGGGCTAAACAGAATATATATATATATATATATATATATATATATATATAACAGAACACATGACAAAAACAACCAATGAGAACAAGGGAATCACATGACAATGGAGCACATGGCAAGATCACATGATAAAAAACAAGAACACATGACAAAACCCAAAACCGTGACGGATATATATTCCTTTTTTTCATTCTCTGTAAACTGTTTGCTTTTGTTCTCTCATGGACAGATAACATTATATATCATGTTTTCTTTTGAAATGGAGTGCATGGGCCAGGAAAAAGAAGGTGACAGCAAACTCTTCGATACAGATACAGACTTTCGAATGTAAACAACAAAGTGAGTGTCAAATAAACATCTGTTGTTTATGCAGAGAGAGAGAGAGAGAAGGAAAGAGAGAACAGTTTATTTCAATAAGTTGTGGGGAAAGAAAAAGAAAAAGTTAGGGGAAAAAAACGTCAGATATGAATGATTCTTCAAATTGATGCTTTCCTTTTCCCTTTTCCTCTTAAACGATTTAACAGGAATTAGGATTATATAAATGTAGCAATGAGGCTCAGGGAAGAAGGATGCAGGAACCGGCAAATGTTCAACAAATTTTAATCCAAAAATAAACAAACAAGCAAGGCGGCAGCCCCTCATGGAAGACTGAAACATATAAATATAATAAAACACAACAAAATTTGTAATACATTTATGAAGTTTCTTAAAATTACAAAACTTTTAAATGAAAATGACTAAGAACTTAAAGTCCCCATGAAATCGAAATTTTAGTTTTTTGGCTTTTAGTATATAATTATATAAGATATAAGCGTTCAAAACGTACAGTCTCTCACGTCTGCCAATATGGATCAATAATTTAGATTTTCTTTCCAATCAAATGCTCTATAGAATCTGAAGTGTCCCGCCCCCTACACTATAAATAGACGCTGAAGCTGCAGCTGAAATCGGTCACTTTTTCTATATTTCTATCTTTATTTTCTATATGGTGAATGGCACATAATTGTCACATGCCTGTCAGTTTGTGTTGTCATTCTGTTTCCTTGTCACATGTTCCTTTGTTCCAGTTTCCCGCCACTCGTATGTCTCCATGGTCACCGTCATTATAAGTTCATCTGTGTCAGCTGTGTGTATTCATCTCGTTTGTGTTCCCTATTTAAGTTTCCTTCAGTCTCTGTCCAGTCTCGTCTTTGTATAGAGTGTGTTGTTAACCTTCCTGCCTACACACACACCTGTGACAATAATGCACTATATAGGGGATAGGGAATGATTCAGACAGTGTAAATATGCTTTCCATTGGGGCTAATGAAGTCTGATTTCGTGTTAATGTCATACGAAAACGTAACCACAAAACGTATCGGAGCCATTTGAATTCTACATAGAATGCTATAAATTTATTGAGAATTTTATACATTTATTGAAAGTTTCTAAAATTTACAAAATAGAAAATAACAAAGAACTATTTATGTGGAGAATTATTTAAAAAGTAATTATTGTTGTCCCCAATATTTTTGTCATTACCATCACACAATGCATTTTAGAATATAATTGGGGTTTTCAAGTTACTTTACTGCTAGCTACCTTGTTATATTAGCAACCATAGACAGACAATTTAAAACAATACTGGAATGTTGATAAAACCATGATCAAATCTTAATTCCAGCTTTTTAGCATGGATGAAACATAGTTTGAAATAGTTTCGATTTTTCAATATATCAGCTAAAGGTGCCCCTAACAAGTATCACTTGCATATGAGTGAGGCTGAGAGGAGATAAAGAATAAACTGCTAAGACACCTGATAAAAGGAACAAGAAAAAGTGAAAGTTGGTGTGGAAAGATATTGGGGTTGATACAGGAGAGGAAGAAGTTGATGAAGGAGCATAGAGGAATGTGGGAGAGGGGGGTTGACAGATTGCAGAGTGGCTGAATTTGGGAACATACAACTTTTAAGGAGCAAGGGAGAGGTGAGTGTTGATGTGAGGGATGCACAGAATATTATGAGTGATAGAACAGGAACAGAGGGGAATTAAATGAGTGCTGCAAGATAGCGATGCGATAGAGTGTTGGAGGCTTATTGTATTGCTGTACAGTATATGGAGAGTAAATGTTTTGTGGAGTGATAAAAGAATAACAAAGAGAGAGAGTCTTTTATGCAAAAATCTGGACTCTTTGGAAGACATCACTGTTGCCCTGTTTTGTTGTTTTAATTTTGTAATTTGATAACTGATTTTTTTCTAATTTCTGATTATATTTCCCAGCATGCAGTTGGTCATGAATTCAGCTTTCTAATGCATCCCTGTTTGATTTATTCTATGTTCTTTTCATTCAAGGATAAGAAATAGTCCAACAGCCCTCAAAAACTAAATTTGGCTTTCTGGACTTTTTGATCTTATCGGATATAATTTTCTCAAGGACTAGTGTTGGAATGAGAGCTGCAGTACTTGCAGTTTCACCAATTAGCTTTCTGAGTGCTGTCACATGGTGTATGAAATGCTAACAGCCCCTATTGTAAAGTGAGGAATGAGGTAAAGCAGGGCTTTACAAATGCGAGGAGCTTGTGGCATGGTGTGGCATTAGGCCCAGATGTTGGCCATTGGTCCCTGGGCACAGCCCTTAAACACCTTGGCACAAGGATGCCAGATGTTTACAAGCAAAAAACACATCCGCTGCTGCTCCCTGCCTTGTTACACTGCCAGAGCCCATTGCAACTCTTCATTACTGTTGGTAGGTTTCTCTCTATATCAACTCTGTATTATACTTATAAATATACTTATACACCCCCCCCCCCCCCACACACACACACACACACACACATATATATATATATATATATATATAGAGTTCAGATGCAAAAGCCGCTAAACGCCACCTTTGTCAAAAATTACATAATCATATTGAGCGAATGCTATCTGCACATTGTATACGTTAACAAATGCTTTCCAGTCCGCTAAATCCTAGTGTCAGCCCATTCAGAAATACCTTTGTCAGCAAAATCCACAGAAAGCAATCAGAAGACAGATCGAATCATATGATTTCAAGATGAATGACGATGTGCGTATGAGCCGGCTTTCAAGTTTTTATCATGCTTTGTCCATCGTTACAGTTGCAATGACAAGATTTTGTGAGTAGCAACTAGCAAGTAAACAACTGTATTCCCTGTGGCATGCACTTGCATCACAGCTCCCCCTATTGTGTGGATCAGTAGAACAAGTTTCTTCATTGTTACATTTTGAATTCTGCTTTCATCAATTGCAATGTTTCCAGTTGCATCTTTAGTGATTTTACAACTGTTTACTATGTCTTGTTGTCCAAAGAGGTGGACTTGACTAAAGAATTGAATTGACTAAAGTGACATTTTTGAAAATAAGGCATTTCAATAACTGACCAATAACCTTTTCATTGCCATTAAAGTGAAATTACTGAATCTAAACATAGGAGCCTAATAAAAAAAATGCTCATTTAAAAGAAAACATGTCAGACGGACTTAGAGGTTTTTGCATCTGAACTCTGCATATATAATATATATATGCAGAGTTCACCCCGCGGCTCCCGAGGTGGTGTGGCTGCTTCAATCATGGGGATCACAGGTAAAGTTAGCTGGCGGAGTGTGAGACTTGTATTCCGAGACATGTATATCTCTCACCCTCTCTAAGGCCCTGTTTTGGATCCGGTTTAGATTCAGAAGCTCGCTCTGTGATCTTTTCTAATCCAAACGATGATCTATATATATATATATATATATATATGCATACAGAGTTTGTAGTAGTTTTTCAAGCTTTTTGCCTTATGGCGCTGAGTTGACTCTATGAGAACGCCTCCTGCGGAACCGCTGTCTGAAGCATGTGTGCAAGCATGCCAATTCTACAATTCTATTGGCCAACGTGAGGTCAGGTGACGTAGTGTGACTTGTCAGTGAGACCATTAAAGGTTAATTACATCACAGAATGTCTCTCTACAGTGTGTGTATTTTGTCACATTTTTTTTCTCGTCTGTCTCAGACAAACAGTATAGGAGATGTGTGACAGCTATATTACGGGCGACACATGGAGGAGCACACGCGGTAAAGCCCTTGAGGGGGCTGATTGCATGCACTGTGAGCACAATGCGAAATCTCAGATCCCGGATTGGCTCATTTCTTGAACCGTCTGCACCCCGTGGTTCAGGTCCCGCGGCTCCCGAGGTGTTGTGGCTGCTTCAATCATGGGGATCACAGGTAAAGTTAGCTGGCGGAGTGCGAGACTTGTATTCTGAGACATGTATATCTCTCACCCTCTCTAAGGCCCTCTCAGAGGGTCCCGGTTTGGATTCAGAAGCTCGCTCTGTGATCTTTTCTAATCCAAACGATGATCTAAATGTTGTCTGCATCTGACTCTGAGGAGTTTCACCCCCTGGCCTGTTTGGCAATGCAATAAACACCTTCGTCGACATGAAAGAGGAAAGAGGCAGTCTGCAACATTCAAGCAACTAATCAAGGACCCTCAATTTATCTCCGCTAGCCACATACCTATTGATGGAGCTTCTTTGGGGAGGCACCCTTTGGTATCTCAATTTTTGTTCTGTGCCAGACGGCTGAGGCCTGTGATCTCTCTGTGGTTTCTGTTACACAGCTTTGTTGGGCAGGCATTCTTTCTCATTGTACTGGTGTTGGTATTGATGTTCCCATAGCGTCAATGCCATGACGCAGTGTTGAGCTCCCTCAAAAGGGAACATCTCAGGTTACATATGTAACCCGGTTCCCCGAGAAGAGAACAAGATGCTGCGTCACTTTGCCACACTTTAGGCATGCCTGTGCATCTTCCTTCAGATAATTATAATATGGGGATTCCGTGACATAGATGCCCTTTTATAGTCTTGCTTCTCAGGGAAACGGATTACATACGTCATAACCTGAGATATTTTTAGGTCTTACAAATTCTTCTACAGATTCTTTTTAAGCTAAACAGAGGTGCACTTTTGAACTCAAAGTAATTAAAACTCAAATGTTGAGTTGCTTTGAAAGATTTTTATGCTGATGTGTAACACTGATTATACTTTTTTAAGCATCTTCTATCAGGTCTAAATATAGATTGTGTTTGTGATCAGATTTTATCCCAGTGTTTTAATGTTTTATCTCTGGATTTTATCCATTTCTCTCTGACTGTTGTGACGAATCATTTTTTGAAGCTTATTGAAATGCAGCGGAGCACACAGTCCAACACTGCAGTATGTAAACACAAGCACATGTTGGACATACTATACAGGATATCTTATCACAATAGGTTGTTGTTGCTGATTAGCCTTGAAGCAACTGTGTGTTTTTGTGATACTGCACACAGATTTATATCTTTTTTGGTGTTAGTGTACTTATATAGCTTTATGTTTGTTTGCGAAAACAAATCTGTGAATGCACCCTTATGAAACAAATTACTGTGTTTTTTTTGTTTAAACCTTTAATCGCAATTAATTTTTAATAATCTCTCTTTTTCTTTTTACAGCTACACCTCAGTTCTTTCCTGCTTTTCATCATCCGGTACCAATCGATGATAGACACACACAAGGCCGGTACATTTACGAACCCTCGCCAGTACCGCCGCTACACGTGTGAGTAAATATATCTATTCCCATATTTAATGCCACCATTAATGTATTTTGCCTTCTATCTAATTTTAATATAAGACACTACAGGTACTGGTCAGTTTTTGATAATTTTGCTTCAATAACTTGTTGTTCAGGCTACTGGTAAGAAAACAACCAAAATCACATTCAAAGTGTTTAATTTTCTTACACTTTATCTATTCAATTACAGTACAACACATTTGTAAAAATGAGCCAGAAATCTCCACTTCAGTATCATAGACTAAACTTGACAGTATTTTTTTTTGGAGTGATAAAAAAAGATATCCAAAATATCTTCTGTTAAAACCTTCAACTCTAATATGTCAACAAAATGAAACAAGAATTTTTAACCTGACTTTATCCAATGTTGAGATTTCAGAAAACCTGTAATACAAAACAATTATCCTAATGTAATGTGATTAATCAGCTGGGGAAAATAAGGTGATATATGTTCAAATGTTTACTTTATTCACCTGTAGTGTTGCCTTAATATGCCTTAAATGTATCATAACTTTCAATCTAAACAAGATCAGAGTTTCTTCATGTTTTCGATTATTCGATTTTAATATAAATTATGACTTGATAGTATTATTTTATAATCTGCATAATGTCATCAGTTCTCATCTTGGCAGATGTATCTTAGGAAGGGGTGTCCATGTCTGGTCTAGCGGTATTGCAGTACACAGTATATTAGCTGTTTCCATGGGTTGTGATCCATACATCTCTCAGATGATCTCTAGTTCTGTGTCAGAGATCAAAGACTGGGTGAAAACACTGTCAAGAGACATGCTAATGAGTGCGTCAGACACAGAGACAGACATGGCAGCCTGTTAGTGCATGATTCCTCTAAAACTGCTCATCAGGTCCCGTCAGAGAAGATGTAACAAACTACTCAAGCTGTCACATGTAGCGCAACAATAACCCACCTCAATCCCAAATGAGGAAACATTTTGTTGCTATTGTACACCATGTGAAAAACATATGGAGGTGTTACCTTCTTCAAGATGAAAAGACACTTTGTGACAATTCACAATTGTTACATATAAAGTTGTAATTACAGTTATTTGTGTTTTGTATTGACAGAGAAATTTCAATTTCAGAAATTCAGAATTTTTGTTTTTATATAAAATGAAAGTCTATGTAAGTGTGTATGTTTGTGTGTGCCTCCACGGGTTCTGCATAGCTCTCTATACGGGGGATTCCCTCAGCAGTTTCCCCTGCTCTCAGCCTCACATCTCTGATACAAGTATGCATTTCTAATCTTTTAAACACTCTTTTTCATGTTCTTTACTTATCATTTCCTTTTTCTGATTGTATTGTATTCAATTCAGCATTAAAGCACACCATGTTCCCATTTTAAATTACAGTCTATGTGTTTGCCTTTTGATCCATTTTTCCTCATCTGTCTCTGCTCTTCTTCCCATCTCTGCCTGACACACGAAACCGCTGTAGCCCTACGGTGGGACAAATTGAATGGGGCAGCTACTTGGTCCATATTATATTTTGTATTGTTCATCATTACATCCTTTGCCTTCCCCACGTCCCCCCTTCTCCATCCTTGAGAGTCATATCTCTTTTGTGCCCATTACACTGCTAGGAATAATGAATTTTTTATGTCATCTCCTCGCTCTAACTCGCATGCTAAAGAGTGTTGTGAAAAGGGGGGAGAGACACACGCTGAGGGCTTGATTTATGTCCAATGTCAGTATAAACAAAATGGCAAATATAATTTAGCATTTAGTTTATGCAGAGATAATGGGGCTGCACGAGGCTCAAACAAGACTCAAACAAATATCTGCCATGGTTTATCATCCGCTGGAAAGACGCATGGAACGGGGTGCGTGTTAGAGGAAGAAAGGAAAAGCAGGTGAATTAAATTACAGGTGGAGTGGCTGTATTCACAGTACACACCTGACTTGTTACACTTGCCTTGCAGTAGACAGACGCACCTTTATGTACGTACTTAACAGAGTGTGAGCTGTCCCACAAATCACTTTACTTTGAGTCTTTGAATATGACAAAGAGCAATAACAGTGTCCGGTCCCATTAATATAGTTTAGTGAACTTTTATTTAAACTGTCAGTAAACCAATGGTAGTAGTGTTGGGGGTAACGCATTACAAGTTACACGAGTTACGTAATCAGATAACTTTTTTCAAGTAATGTACTTTAATGAGTAATGAGTAATGTAATGCATTACTTTTAAATTTACAACTAAATATCTGAGTTACTTTTTCAAATAATGCAAGTTACTTTCCTATTTATTGAGATGTTGAGAGAATGTGGGAGTAAGGTGCAGAGGCGTTGTTTAAACAATGGATATTGTAGTTTTAGACTAAATGTGAGCATGCATTTACTCATCTCACTTGCACAAAAACAGATTCAGTATTTCTAAATGAATAAAAACAGAGAAATGCAAACTCAGAATATTATGCTAACCTCCAATAATTAAATATGTATCCAATTCAACCATACCAATAAGCAAAATTATCTCCTGTGTCCTATTCTTCTGCATTCCACAACAGCAACACAGTCAAAAGGTTTATTTGAGCTGCACCCTCTACTGTACAGGTGTAAAATTGCATTTCCTTCAGCTTAAGGCTTATTCATTTTACTTTTGTTGTGAAAGTGCCTTTACATTTTACAAAAATAGAGCTTTTGTTATTTTGTTTAAAAAAAAAAAAAAAAAGCAAGCCCAGCCCAGGTGAGAAAAAGTAACGCAAAAGTAACATAGCACATTACTTTCCATAAAAAGTACTTAAGTAACGCAATTAGCTAAATTTTAAGGAGCAACATAATACTGTAACACATTGCTGTTAAAAGTAACTTGACCCAATACTGGTAGTAAGTGATCTGTAATGCAGCGTTTGTTGTATTCAGTCACCAGTCAGATACATTTTATTTTATAAAAGCAATATAGCCAGGTTTCATCAGCACTGCAGACCTTACATTCATTAAAAAAAACAGTAATGTTATGAAATGTAGTTAAAATAAAAAAATAACGGTTTTCTTTTTTTAATATATAAAATGTAATTTATACTGGCAATGCAGCATGTTTTCTGACATTTGCAAAACCAAACTTCATCACACAATAAGAGAAGGGACGGACAAATGCATCAGGAAATAGGTTTTGACAGTTAAAAACACCTACAATGGAAGACTATGTGGCAACCAAAAACAGTTGCTCACCAAATATAAAAACAGAACAGTAGTGTACAATTCTGTATTTTTTTTTTTTCAAAAATGATTTTCTGTAGTAAAAAAGATGCTTTAAGTAACTTTTGATAGTGTTTTATTTTTATTTTGCTATTTTGTTACACCTGTTAGTGAACAGAAAGTGTGTGTTTGTGTAAGGCAGTGACATAGACGCTGAAGTGGATGTTAAGAAAGAAAAATTAAATTGTTTAAGACAAGTTCTCCTTGGTGAACAGAATTAATCGTTATTAGCACTCTTAAATATATGCCTAGGAACAGGCGGGATATTATTGCAGTACTTTCCCATGCAGCTCCTCATTACAGCTCGTAATTACAGTAGCTTTCACCTCGCGGCAGTGCTATCAATCTACACAGCTTTTCTCAGCTGCGAGTGGGCACCTATGACAAAAAAAAAAAAAAAAAAAAACAACTGAAAAAAGAAAGAAAGAAAAACAGTGGTAATGACCATCTCATTTCCCTCACCCAGTGCTGATTTGCTGGTTGACGAGGCAGAGTTAGCCAGTCCTGTCCTATTATTTGAGAAGACTTTAATTGAAACATGTTTATTTATTGCCCTCTTTGCTCTGAGTGGAAGCTGCTAGCGTAGCGTGCTAAACGACACTAATGGCTGTGATATGAGGGGACGGAATTAAATTAAAAGCTCATAAAATGAAATATGCTTCATATTAGCAGTTTGACACTTAATTTGCCTCCGAATGAGCAGAGGAAATCACAAATTAACTGTCCTTTGTGTTTTCTCCCTCTCTCCCGCGGCAGTCTTATTAGGCCATGGAAAAGCGCAATTACTGCAGAGTATAATCGTGTGGGTTATGAATTCATACGGGAGAGGGCACCGGTGTGGTATTCAATATTAAATGGCGGGGGGTTGTGTCGACTAATGTGGCTGTTCGGTTTATTTTACTTACAAAGGAAGTCAGACATTCATACAGGAAAGAAGCCATTGAAGAACCAACGGAGTGGTATGTGTTGAGTAGTTTTGTTTTATTTTATTTTATCGTGCCTAATGGACTACTCACAAGGCCACATCTCTGAATCTTTGTTTTTGGAAAACTATAGCTGTAAAACTATAGAAATTATACTGGAATGACTGGAATGAGCTTTTATAGTAATTAAAAAAATATTCTCCTTTTTGAAACAATTTATAAATTAAAGAATCAATTTAATCATTGAATCACATGACTCTCTTGACCTTTTGCCAGCCCTGACCTGGGAACAGCTTGGCTCTATTCATCCCAGGTTAAACAGATCACTTCTCCTGAAACAAATACGATAAATGCTAAAGAGACACTCTCTGCAGGGCGTCTGTTTGTGAATGCGTCTTGCTGACTTGCTCATTATGTCTGGTGCTTAATAGTAAGCGTTCCCTCACTGACTCAGTGTCTCTTTTGCTTGAGTGTTATTTTCTCAGCCAAACAAAAGACACTCACACACACACTTACACACAAAGCCCGAGTGACAGGATTCGGTCTCCTTGGTGACTGCTCTAGACAAACAGAGGCATTCGTCGCAAGTCAATTGCCCAACATCAGAGTTTACTCAAGAGTTAGAACCTCTTGTGCTGGGAGCAAGCAATAAAATAACACACATTACCAGACACACTCCTCACATACTTAATAGACTCACTGGCTTGGCTCAGCAGTACAGCTGCTTACGAGAACTGTAGTAAAGGAAAAAATGGCTTTCAGATTAACATGAGTTTGGTGAATCAAAACTTCTCAAATGTGTTAAAATGCATAATTTAGTTATCCACAGTCTGCCCTTTGTGTTCTCGTCAATCAATAATCACTGAATTCAGCCTAATATCAAGCAATTAGGGGAAATTACAAGAACCTTAACTGTTAATTTCCAGTCACTAATTGGGGTCAAATTAATAGCTGCAGTCATTTCAGTCTTTCCCCAGGTAGCCAATAAGATTTAACTGGGCACATTTTATGGCTGCTGTGGTTTGATGTGTTTTTGTAGGCAAAAGTAAAATGTCCAGGCTGTTGTCTCATGTTTTTCAACTACATAGAGTATAATTTAAAATAAAGCAATAGATTTCTGGGAGCTTAGATGATTTACAGTACTGAAGAGGAGTGTTTAGGCCACTGTAATATTTGTAATATCCCATGCTATTTTTCTGTCACTTTAAGAGTGGTAACCCAGATTTTTGCAGTTGGCTGAAGGTATTGAAGCATTGTTTGTTAGTGGGTTTTCAAAGTAATGCAAGTTAAGCAAAATAACAAAATAAGATGACCATTTGTGTTGATTGTGATAATACTGTTGCACATCTCAAGCCTATTTTAGAAAGCAAAACAAAGCATAAAATCTTGGTGCATTCTTGCTGTGTGTATGTGTCTGAGATGGAGTGCTTTGAATTGTGATATTTACATAAACTGTTGTCAGGCTGCCCAATCTGAGTGGCGACGCTGTGCAGCATAAAGAACAGTTTTTTTATCTCATCAGCCCCCTGCAGACACAAACATATGTGCACTCTCTTTTTCTTCATATACTCTCTCTCTCTCTCTCTCTCTCTCTATATATATATATATATATATATATATATATATACACTCACCTAAAGGATTATTAGGAACACCTGTTCAATTTCTCATTAATGCAATTATCTAATCAACCAATCACGTGGCAGTTGCTTCAATGCATTTAGGGGTGTGGTCCTGGTCAAGACAATCTCCTGAACTCCAAACTGAATGTCAGAATGGGAAAGAAAGGTGATTTAAGCAATTTTGAGCGTGGCATGGTTGTTGGTGCCAGACGGGCCGGTCTGAGTATTTCACAATCTGCTCAGTTACTGGGATTTTCACGCACAACCATTTCTAGAGTTTACAAGAATGGTGTGAAAAGGGAAAAACATCCAGTATGCGGCAGTCCTGTGGGCGAAAATGCCTTGTTGATGCTAGAGGTCAGAGGAGAATGGGCCGACTGATTCAAGCTGATAGAAGAGCAATTTTGACTGAAATAACCACTCGTTACAACCGAGGTATGCAGCAAAGCATTTGTGAAGCCACAACACGCACAACCTTGAGGCGGATGGGCTACAACAGCAGAAGACCCCACCGGGTACCACTCATCTCCACTACAAATAGGAAAAAGAGGCTACAATTTGCACGAGCTCACCAAAATTGGACAGTTGAAGACTGGAAAAATGTTGCCTGGTCTGATGAGTCTCGATTTCTGTTGAGACATTCAGATGGTAGAGTCAGAATTTGGCGTAAACAGAATGAGAACATGGATCCATCATGCCTTGTTACCACTGTGCAGGCTGGTGGTGGTGGTGTAATGGTGTGGGGGATGTTTTCTTGGCACACTTTAGGCCCCTTAGTGCCAATTGGGCATCGTTTAAATGCCACGGCCTACCTGAGCATTGTTTCTGACCATGTCCATCCCTTTATGACCACCATGTACCCATCCTCTGATGGCTACTTCCAGCAGGATAATGCACCATGTCACAAAGCTCGAATCATTTCAAATTGGTTTCTTGAACATGACAATGAGTTCACTGTACTAAAATGGCCCCCACAGTCACCAGATCTCAACCCAATAGAGCATCTTTGGGATGTGGTGGAACGGGAGCTTTGTGCCCTGGATGTGCATCCCACAAATCTCCATCAACTGCAAGACGCTATCCTATCAATATGGGCCAACATTTCTAAAGAATGCTTTCAGCACCTTGTTGAATCAATGCCACGTAGAATTAAGGCAGTTCTGAAGGCGAAAGGGGGTCAAACACAGTATTAGTATGGTGTTCCTAATAATCCTTTAGGTGAGTGTATATATATACTTATTTTCAGCTAGGATGCATTAAATTGATATAAAAACAGTAAAGGCTTTTGCATTATTACAAAAGATTTCCATTTAAAATAAATTGTCTTCTTTTGAACTTTCTATTCATTAAAGAATGCATCACAGTTTTCACAAAAATATTAAGCAGCACAACTGTTTCCAACATTGATAATAATAATAAGAAATGTTTCTTGAGCACAAAATCTGAAAGATCATATGACACTGAAGACAGCTGATAGCAGCTGATAATTTAGCTTTGCTATCACATGAATAAATTACATTTTCAAATAAATTAAATTTGGAAAATAGTTATTTTGAACTGTAATAATATAGTAGACTTAAAAGTGATATATTCTGATATAATTAATATATAAGTGATATAATTTTTTTATCAGGGTAATAGTAAATGTTGTATAAAATAGTTATTCCTGGAAATTAGAATCCTGTAAAATTCCATAATTCTCAAATAGTGGAAAAGAAAGTCCGTAAAGCACTGTAATTGTGAATACGAAATTACAATGGCTTTTCTAATATCCCAACATGGAGACTATCTAAAGAACAGTCCCCTTCATCCCTCCCCTTTCCAGATTTAAAAGCTTAGCTTTCTCCTCTCCTATAATCTCTCTCTCTCTCTCTCTCTCTCGTTTTCGCTTTAATTCCTTGCTCCTGTGCCGCGGTGTGAGGACAGGCGGTCAGGCGGTGGCTGGCCTCATGATTAATGATGTTTATACTTGACAGAAAGCTCCTTTATTTATCTGCATTGCTGCTCTGTAGATATCATCAGTCACCTGAGTGAAAAATATTCACTCATACCAATTTTGCAGTATAATTGAGTGGAGTCACTTCCCTTCTGTCGTCTTTTACCTCCTTTCTCTGCCGGCCTCCTTCTTTTTTCTCCTCTCTCTTCTCTTCTGCTATCTGGCCGTCTTATCATCACCCTAGTAATTTTCACACTGCGTCGTATGATATGGAAAGGCTGGCTTTAGCCGTATTTGACATTAAGCCTCTTCAATTTTCACGAGAGAAGAAAAGGAGAGCGAGAAAGAGAAGGCGGGGGGGGGGGGGGTTGGGGGTGCAAAGAAAGTTGCATGCCACTTTGTGGAGATGCTCAAGAATGGGCAAAATATCTCCCCTTTTTCTCAAGCAATTTCAGGATTTGGAAAGAAGTGAGATAAATTCTTTAGGAGAAATGAGAGCAGACTGATGTAATATCTTTTTTTACTGCTTGGTAATACATTGGTTTCATCACTTAAATGCATGCCCCCCCCCAAGCCAATATGAGGAAGGCGGGTATTATGGAGCTACCCAAGCATACTTACAAGTAACAGATTAGCAAATGAGGGGATAGAGGAAAAAAGGAGTGTGTGAGAAAAAAGATATGTTTTCTGAGGCCTTCAGTTCAAAGAATCATTTTCATTTGTATGAATAGACGCATATGAATTTGTCCATGTGTGACATCATTTTAAACGGATTAAATACTAATTATTAATATTGTATGTACAGCAAAAATAAATTAGTATTCTTATTTTTAAACACATTTTATTGTGTGATGTATTCTTTGTTTTATAAAATGTCATCTAAAACGTAGTAACAGAAATTTTGCTTAATTTATTATTCATATAAAATTTTTATATATATGTTTTTTTTGTCAAAATCAGTTACTTGTCTTTTTTTGCAATAACCAACAGCTATAGATATTTCAAGGGTATATAATTTGAATGGTAAGGAACCCATTTTAAAAAAGAACAGCAGATAGAAATCTTGACAGGCTAAATCCATGTTATCAAATTCAGGCAGTTTAAGGAGGGCGACTGTCAGTCATTCAGTGTCACTCAATGGGCCACGTCCTCTTTTAATTGGCTTGAGAAGACACGCCCCCTCTCACACACTCTTTCACTAGCTTACACACAACTGATTGTCAAGTTAATTTATTAATTTATTTATCCAGTTTTTCATCACAGATTCTGCTGATGAATTTGACAATTACAAATAGATTTTTAATGAAGTCATTCTATTTTTATATACGCAGGAATTTAGAACTAAATTGCACTACTTAATAAATCTTCTCTCCTCATGTATAGAAATAAATGTATACATTCAGATTCCAGTGATTAGTATAACTGATTGCACTCTGGTGAACAGTATTTCATTAGTGGATGAGTTAATGTGGAGAAGTCTGCTGTTTATCTGTGTGCTGTGGCGTTCGGCCCCTACGGAGGAAAGCAGGCTAAAAATGTGCAGTTTCTATTAAGGACTTCTGAGCAGCAGGCCCTGGTCTCTCGCTCAGGGGGGCAGTTACAGTGTTCAACCAGCTTTTCAGAACACAGCAATAAATCCTACCTGCTCTCAGCCAGGAACCTCTCCCGCTCCCCTCTCTCTGTGTCCCAAACACTTTCTGACTCTCTCTCTCTCATGCCAGCATGCTCTCTTAAAGATGTATGTAACACCAGTGAGGTATTTTACGACCTTACCACATGGAGCTGCTAAAACATTTGGTTGTCTGGAATGAGGTGCCTAGACATGCTAAGAATGAATTTATTTCTACTTCTCCTACTCCTGTCACTTCATTTCTCAAAAATGTTTCTATAATTGCTCATAAATAAGTTACTCCATTGATGTTACAGGTGTTTGTTTTTGTGTAGTCAAATTCATGTATTATTTCATGAGGTAGATTTGTATTTTTCAACCCTGACCAAAACTCCTTTTTCAAGTAGGACCAACTCTCTGTTAGTGAGGTCATCACATCTGGATGCGTGCAAATGCATGTTCATCACACACTTCCTTCCTCACATGCAATCACATGTTCAAACAATTATTATTCCAGGGACCTCTGTCACAATTTTGGCTTTAATAAGAAACACCAAAGAAATTATAAAAATGTTGTGTTAATATAAAAAAAAAAAAAAGTCTTAAAAGATGAATTTTTTTTTACTCTCATGCTTTTGGAGAAATACAAATAGAAACAAATATTGGAGGCATTGGTAGACATGTTTTTTTATCTTAGGAGGAAAAATCTAAGAAGCGAGAGACTTAAAGTCTTATTAGATCTCATAGTTGTATAGAAAAAAAAGAGATTTTAAAGAAATCTTATTGTGATTTCTAAAGCTGAACGTTATGTGTGTTTGTCCGCATGAACATTTATTATAGAGTGTTTCTAGTATTCTGTAGTATAGCATGTAATGTTCTCTGCTACTGCTACACACACACACACACACACACAGTTTGAGTCCCTCCCGAATGTTCACTCATGATTAAATATCAACGCACCGTTCTTGACATTTTATTAGTTGAACAAGATGGATCTACTGGTGTGACTAAAGTAGGCTATTGCAGCCCACACCCTACCAAAAGCCTGCCTGCCTTTTACATGGAAAAAAATGGGAGAGACTTTTGTAAGCAATCTTTTCTTTTTTTCTTTTTTTTGGTCCCTGCATCCTGTGGTAATTTTTTTTACTAGCCACACGGAGTCCTAAACTGAAATCTTATTTTACAGTCTGAAAGTCCCTCAAACACACACATAGCCTACTACATTGCCTAAATCCTTCCCATACCTCCAGTATCACCGTTTCTCCTCATGCCTGTCCCGGCTGTGTTAACTCCTCAAGGTAGTTACATAGCATATTGACACTGTCCAGGGGTTGCTTAACCTTGTCTTTGTGTTTGGCTCCGGGCGCTGTTTCCATGCCCGAGTCTGAAGACAAGAGCTGCTTTGAGAAAAGGAACTGATATATTCTCTTTCTTTCTTTTCATTGTGTTGAAAAACAACACTTCTCTTCTGGCCTTCTATTTTCTCTCGCCCGAGGCACGCTGGAGGAGCAGGAGAGCACTGGAGTGAGAGGTTAACCTCACGTATGCTCACACAGAAAACACGTAAATAAGTTAAACTTCTCCAAAATGCACTTCTCAAGCAGTACTTTTGAACTGGAAAATATTTTATTGCTCTCTAGGGTTGAAACTAGTGATTACTTTTTAATGCACCATATGCCCCTTAAAAGGCCAAAAAACACTGAAAAGTTTTGAACACTTTTTTTTTTTTTTTTCAGACAGCTGTTTTTTTTCTTTTTTGCTTATTTTATAACTGGTTATTTGTTTACTGTTGCACATTTGAAAGGCCAGCTACCTTTAAAATAGCTAGCTTCATTCGTAGCTCACTTGACTTGCCTCGGTTATTGTTTGCACTTTCTGTACAGACTTGTTGTTTGTAATGCCCTTATTGCGATGGTTAAAATTACATTTAATTATGACAGAGACGTGTTCCAAACATTTTGTAAGGAGCTTTGCTTTGCAGAACGCTCAAACATAAACGTTTCCTTTACAAGAAGTTGCTGTTTAGTCACCTAACAGTGTTTTACTATGTATGTAGAAATAAACAGAGCTGAAGAGATAGCGTAACGAGTTCAACTGGAACATAAACTACATGCCTGGTAGTTTTGGCTGTAATACAGATACACACACTTTACAAATAAGCTTGAAAAAACGTTGTGTGCACTTGAATGCTAATTTTGTACTGAACAAAATTATAAATGCAACACTTTTGTTTTTGCCCCCATTTTTCATGAGCTGAACTCAAAGATCTAAGACTTTTTCTATATACACAAAAGGCCTATTTCTCTCAAATATTGTTAAAAAATCTGTCTAAATCTGTGTTAGTGAGCACTTCTCCTTTGCCGAGATAATCCATCCACAGGTGTGGCATATCAAGATGCTGATTAGATAGCATGACTATTGCACAGGTGTGCCTTAGGCTGGCCACAATAAAAGGCCACTCTAAAATGTGCAGTTTTACTGTATTGGGGGGGTCCGGGGGGTCCAAAAACCAGTCAGTATCTGCTATGACCACCATTTGCCTCACGCAGTGCAACTCATCTCCTTCGCATAGAATTGATCAGGTTGTTGATTGTGGCCTGTGGAATGTTGGTCCACTCCTCTTCAATGGCTGTGTGAAGTTGCTGGATATTGGCAGGAACTGGAACACGCTGTCGTATAAGCCGATCCAGAGCATCCCAAACATGCTCAATGGATGACATGTCCGGTGAGTATGCTGGCCATGCAAGAACTGGGATGTTTTCAGCTTCCAGGAATTTCAGCTTCCAGCTTCCAGCTTCCAGGCCGTGCATTATCATGCTGCAACATGAGGTGATGGTTGTGGATGAATGGCACAACAATGGGCCTCAGGATCTCGTCACGGTATCTCTGTGCATTCAAAATGCCATCAATAAAATGCACCTGTGTTGTTGTCTATAACATACGCCTGCCCATACCATAACCCCACCACCCCCATTGGCCACTCGATCCACAACGTTGACATCAGCAAACCACTCACCCACACAACACCATACACGCTGTCTGCCATCTGCCCTGTACAGTGAAAACCGGGATTCATCCGTGAAGAGAACACCTCTCCAAAGTGCCAGACGCCATCGAATGTGAGCATTTGCCAACTCAAGTTGGTTACGATGAACTGCAGTCAGGTCGAGACCCCAATGAGGACGACGAGCATGCAGATGAGCTTCCCTGAGACGGTTTCTGACAGTTTGTTCAGAAATTCTTTGGTTATGCAAACCGATTGTTGCAGCAGCTGTCCGGATGGCTGGTCTCAGATGATCTTGGAGGTGAAGATGCTGGATGTGGAGGTCCTGGGCTGGTGTGGTTACACGTGGTCTGCGGTTGTGAGGCCGGTTGGATGTACTGCCAAATTCTCTGAAACGCCTTTGGAGATGGCTTATGGTAGAGAAATGAACATTCAGTTCACGGCCACAACTCTGGTGGACATTCCTGCAGTCAGCATGCCAATTGCACGCTCCCTCAAAACTTGCGACATCTGTGGCATTGTGCTGTGTGATAAAACTGCACATTTTAGAGTGGCCAGCCTAAGGCACACCTGTGCAATAATCATGCTGTCTAATAAGCATCTTGATATGCCACACCTGTGAGGTGGATGGATTATCTCGGCAAAGGAGAAGTGCTCACTAACACAGATTTAGACGGATTTGTGAACAATATTTGAGAGAAATAGGCCTTTTGTGTACATAGAAAAACTCTTAGATCTTTGAGTTCAGCGGGGCAAAAACAAAAGTGTTGCGTTTATAATTTTGTTCAGTGTATGATTATGCATATATTATATTACAGTTTTTTCAAATTGCTTAGACACTAAAAGTGGAACTTGAGGCTCACTTAGCGAAACCATTCACTCATATACCTAATCTTCAGACCAAGTCTGCAAAACTATACGTTTTTTACATTATGTGCTTTAACTCAGTTTGCTATTGTAAAACAAACTTTTTGCAAAACTCTAAACACAGTTCCCTACATTAAACACATCATTCAAAACTAACAGCTCTTGTTTCATTTTGAAAACACTGCCATTTAAATGCCACACTCATTTGCTGATTACCTACACCCAATGATCATGTGTGAAAACACTTATACATAAATTGATCACTTAGAAATCAAAACTCAGTATTTTGAGAAAGAAATTATTTTACCCCCTTGCATTTCCTGTACACTCCACTGCACTGAACAAACAAAAGACACAATATAGTAGTTTACATTTTTCACATCTCTGTGTAGTTTGGTGTGTATGTGGCTAATCATTTTATATTTGTGTGTATAACTACACAAAAACATCATTTTTGGAAGAGTTAATATAGTTTTGATTGAAGTGTTTGCTTTAGAAAGAGATGACTGATGTTTTGCATCTTGTGTGTGTGTGTTTTGTGGTTTTGTGTGTGGAGTTTTGAGAAATTGATCCATTTTTGAAAAACTGTAATCTAAACTTTAAATTCTTGCAAGGGATTTATACTGAAGTGGTATGAGGTTTTCATACTGTATGAGGTAGATGTGGTTTGTTAGCTTTGTGTGTGTGTGTGCGTGCGTGAGTGCGTGCGTGCGTGCGTGCGTGCGTGCGTGAGTGTGTGTGTGTGTGTACATGTGGGTAGCTGTGGGCATACATACAGTATAGGGGTATTTTGTCTCAAGATGAACCCAAAATGAAAAGTTCACACATGCCTTTAGTAAGAAATTAGAGATAAACTACAAAGCCGTGCTTAATCTTTATGGCCATTTGTATTTCACTCTCTTTCTCTCTCTCTCTCTCTCTCTCTCTCTCTCTCTCTCTCGCTCTTTCTCGCTCTCTCTCTCTCTCTCTCTCTCTCTCTCACTGTCTCAAGGCCACAAATGGCGCACAGTTTTTCTGGTTCTCTTGGGGAAAGTGAGGCGGTCCCTGGTGGTCCTAAAGGGAGGCACTGTTCATTAAGTAGAACATTTATCTCCACCCTATTGCCCCCTCTCATCCCTTTCATCTCAACCTCTTCTCTGTCTCTCATTGACTGTGGGTGTGAAAAGAACATAAATTCACAAACACTATTCCTCCCCTTTTGTTCAGAAATCCTTTCACCTCCCATAAAACCATCCTCTTCAGGCTTGGTTATAGCTTAAATGTTCTTTTTGTCATTATCAGAGATTTGTGCAGTGCCACTGAAGCTCAGCTCAGACATGGGGAAGTTCAAACGGGGTGTCAGAAATTCACAAGGACATGATCTGATACAACACCATAGCTTCTTTGAAATCCTAGTAAGGAATTAGAGCATGTGTGCACAGAAACTATTTGCCATCTTATTTTTTCCATAAATAATTCCAAGTTAGACGCCATTCGCTGAATTAAATATGCAGTGAGGTCATTTGACAACAATGTAATACTTGCATTATGTGTTCTGATTCACATACTATTTAAAAAAAACACTACTGTACAATAAATATTAAAGGATAAGTTAATTTTTCCAAAAAAACAAACAAAAAACAAAAACATGTCATTGTTTACTTCCCTCATGTTGTTCAAAACCTTTCTTTCTTCTGAACACACCCCTCCCCCTTTTTTTTCTTTTCTTTTTTGTCCATACAATGAAAGTCAATGGTCACCAAAACAGTTTGGTCACCAACATTCTTCAAAATATTTATTTTGTGTTCTGCAGAAGAAATAAAGTAAGTCATACATGTTATGAACAGCATGAGTGTGAGTAAATTATGACAGAATTCTTATTTTTAGGTGAACTAATCCAAAAATGTATGTTTGGTGACACTGGTGTCACAGAAATGTAAAGAAGTTTTCTAAAGGCAACACTTTTGGCCAAAAAGTGTTGCCTTTAATATTTACACACATACTGACATAAGGTTTCAAAATCCACTGTCTTGCAGTTTATCTCCTAATAGATGGCATAAGCATATGCATGTATGCTTTTTTCTTTTTTTGTTGCTCTATCGTCAATATTTTTTAACGTCTGTCATGTTATCTTTCCAGCGTGCGAATCATACATCATTCCTCACACCCTGAGCTTTCCTCGACCCCTCTCGCTATTTATTTCTTCCTCTCAGGTTAGATTTTACACTTTTTAAGCTTTTTTTTCTCTCTCTCTCTCTCTCTCTCTCTCTCTCTCTCTCTCTCTCTCTCTCTCCAAGTCTGTTCTTTGATCTCAGTGAAAAGAGAAACATTAAAGAGCCGCTGTTTCCGCTGTCAGGGGCCCTCTCCCGTTTCCCCTCATCGTTCTCCTGTCCTCTCCTCTCTTTCACCACTCTCCTACACCCCTTGCTCTCTTATGCCCACTCTTTTTTCTCCCCTATCCTCTGTCTCGTCTCTTTCTCTCGCTGTTGTGCCGGAGTTCTGGCATTGTGCTCCAAGAAGAACTTGTGCTCTAGTCAGAGAATTCTGCGATCTCATTCTCTCTCGCATCAGTTAGCTCAATTCAGAATTCCTGTCAACTTTGGGAAATAAAAGACACTATTAACTGTTCATTTGTATAAATTTTCTTGAGATCATTGCTTATTTTATGACTTAGCTCTCCATATGTTAAGATCATTATATATTATTTTATTTCTCATACTTAGGATTAGAACAAATCTCTAAAGTATTACATTTTAGCATGTAATTAAAAAAATATATATGTTTGTTAATATTTTAAAATATTATATTTTACTAACATATAGAAACGGTCATTTATTTATTTATTGCCACTTGTGACCTTAACATTATCACTAATTAAACACAGCTGATGTTTTCACAGTGTGAGAGGAACAAAGTTTAGTGTGCCTCCTTCTCATATTAGACACACATTTGCTTGTGTCTCAAACAATGTAAGCTAATGCAAGCTAATATTTATTTTACTCTCACTGCATGTATATATTTGCAGACCAGCTGCTATGATCATAGCAGGGAGCCGTTACACCAGTTTGTTTAAACTGCAAAAGTCACAACATTGTTAAGCTCTGCTGCCAGCATAATATTAACACGGCCTGACACCATTTCCTGTTGAAGAATAACACAAGCACGTCGGTCCAAATTTGTTCATTTAAGCTGTCCACTGCAAGCACAGCCTCATGAGGAGAATGAGGCGAATGAAGAGATTGAACATGTGACAGCGTGCAGAATGAGAGAATGAGAGAGAGAACAATGAAAAAGTGTGTGTCTTTGTGGAGGGGGTGTCAGGAAATGGTTTCCATATGTGGCGCCCTCTCTATCCCTCTTTCTCTCCCTCGGCCTGTTCATGATATAACTATTCAAGAGGTGGAATGCATCTTTCTGTACATGTCAGAAAGACCTCTGTCATGCTGATTTACGAGTTCACGCTCTTGAGTAAAGTGTTAAAGTGCACAATCAATGCTGCTACCTTTGCTAATATTTCTAAAGAATGTTTTAACATATATATTGGCATAAACATACATACACATCCACAGACATGCAAACACATACTTTCAATTTCAGTTTGCATGCATCCTTTCTTGAATACCTTAACCATTGTTCACTTCCTCTGTCTTCCTCATATACATTATGGTTCTAAAGTTGTCTTTTTTTCTTTTTATTCTCCTTTTTTTTATTTTTATAAATGAATACATTTATTCAGCATGGATGCATTTAATTGACAGTAAAGTGACAGTAAAGACATATAGTTATAACAATGTATAATGTTACAAAGAATTCCTATTTCCTTATAATAGATTCTGTACTTTTGAAGTTCCTGTTCATCAAAGAAAACTAAAATATTGATAATTATTTATTTTATTAAATTATTTTAGTTTTAATTATTTACAAATTATTTACAAATATTTTAACATCGATAATAAGAAATGTTTCTTGAGCAGCAAATCAGCATAATTTCTCAAGGATCATGTGACACTGAAGTCTGAAGTAATGGCTGCTGAAAATTTAGCTTTGCCATCAAATTTTAAAATATATTCAAATAGAAAAATATTTTAAAATGTAATAATATATCACAATATTACCGTTTTACTGTATTTTTGATCAAATAAAGCCTTGGTAAGCATAAAGGCCCCAGTTTACTCACGGCAAAGTTATTTTTCGTTCTTCACTTAGGGGTAAAGAGAAGCTTAAAATACGTGAGCAGCGATATACTCTCAATAACAAAATAAACACATAAATAAAAATGAGAAAACAACAAGCTTTTTTTTTAAAGAAAGGATAAGAAAAGCATCTGATCAAAGCAACATGGATATGTTTGCATGAGCTCTGCAATACGGCACTCCGTAAAGTCAAGTCACATTTTTTTAATATAGCACTTTATACAATAGATTGCTTAAAAGCATGCAGCTTTACAGTATTAAACATGAAAAACAATGTCAGTGTCAGTAAAACTTAATTTTCTACTAAAAAGCGACTCTCCTGTGTGTTCGTGTTTTTACCCGTGGACGTCTGACGGACCAATCGGACCTAATCGCCACGACCAATGGGAGTTCGAAGGTGTATACCAGCTGGAGTGAACTTTTCCAGAAAGTTTGCTTTGACAAGACATTTTGAACTCCTGAAACGAACACAAAACAAACTTTGTTTTGGCCTGATTTTGTTCAAAATTACATCATATCAGTTCGTTCTTCAATTGAAGTATATCGGGGCCTTAAGAGACTTCTTTTAAAAGACATTAAACCCCAAACTTTTTAACATTAGTGCATTTATCAGTTTATAATCTTACAATCTTTCAGATAACACTGTACATTTGTAAATGTTTTCAACATTCAAATCGCATTTCACTTCCAAAATGCAATGATCAGTGGTCTCAAAAAATATTAATATGACCTCTGCTATCAGTTGTACACTCCTCTATGTTAGAACTATTTAGCAACACATTACAGATAGAATGTGTGATGGTCAATCATTCTGCAATGCTCTATTACACCAAAAACATAGTAGCCTCACTGGGATGAAGAAACAAGTGGCTGCTTGTTTTCCTGTACCTCCTAAAGCAAGTTAAGAATGAGTGTGTAAAGTTACCACTAAAGGTACTGTATTTTGAAATGGCAGCAATCTATTTTGAGGGGGTATAAATTCAGTGCAGTTCATGTTAGGTTTGTTTTTGCCACTGCTAAGGGCGATTGATTTTGTAGCAGTGTGAAAGCTACTATTGCAAATATTGATTTTGTAGTAAAGTCTCATGATAGGAGATAAATAATCATTGTAGGTTTTTTTGTCACGATAGTCATAAAAGATTCATCTTAAAAGAGAGTGTGTGTGTACATGTTTTTCTATGTATTTCTGAATGCACACAGACTCATGGGGATTCATGTCACCATGGGGACCTAAATTGAGGTCTCCATGGGGAAACAAGCTTATAAATCATACAGAACAAGTTTTTTTCGAAAATGTAAAAATGCAGATATTTTTTTTTGATGAGTAGGTTTAGGGGTAGGGTTAGTGTAAGGGGGTAGAATATACAGTTTGTACAGTATAAAAACCATTACGTCTATGGAGAGTCCCCACAAAGATAAACCAGACGTGTGTGTGTGTGTGTGTGTACGTATGTGTACGTGTATGTTTAGTTTGGACGATAGTGGCCGTACTCCTTCATTGCATTGAAATGGCATGAGTATGTTTTTGTGTTTTTAGTAGTTTTATGATGTTTACTGATTATAAAGACACATACCCTGAGGGTGCTGTCACTCAAATATGCATACCTGAACACACCCTTGCTACCAGTATGCTGTAGCATGGGTATGGGAGTGTGTGAGAAAACATGGCAAGTGGTTGACTCAGACCTGAACGGATCTGGTGAAACTCAAAATGGGCACATTCTTTCAACTACCTGCAAAGTCATGTGACATTCAAAGATTAATAGACAACATTTAGTGTGACTTTATAATCGTAAAGTCCTATTGCGAGCCTGCTTTATACTACAGGAAGATGTTGGCGAGCTTGTGACCGTACAGTAGTTTGCACAAATTTTGAACAATATTTATTTATTTAATAGTCAAAATGATTCACAATACGTTTAAACATCACTCATCTGTTTGGAAGTAAAACTGTGTGGTGGAAATTTATAAACCAAAGCAACATTTAACACAATCTGTAATCCAAAAAAACGGTAGTCCAAAGCACACTTCATATTCAGATAATTAAAAAGCTTTTATTCAACATGCTTTCTTCAAGGTGCACCTGTATTGTTTCCCCCCTACCAAAGTGCACCTTTGGAGATATCTCATGGAATTTTTTGAGCAAACTTGATATTTTTGATTTGTCTAACACAATCTGTTTAACTGAAAATGTAGATATGGTTACATTTTATAATACACGTTAGACATTCTACTAACTATAAGTAACTTAGAGTACTCTCATTAGAGTATTAGTTGACTGTTAGGTTAGGGTTAGTAGAATAAGTTGACATGTACTTCCAGAGTTACTTATAGTCAGTAGAATATCTGTTGGGGGAGCATCAAAATAAAGTGTTAGCAGATATTAAGCAGATAGTCTGCTAATACTCTAATGAATGGTACTTGACATTATAGTTACAAAGTTACTTATAGTCAGTAGAATGTCTGTTGGGGGAACATCAAAATCAAGTGTTAGCAGATATTAAGCAGACAGTCTACTAATACTCTAATGACTGGTAGTTGACATGTAGTTAGAATGTCTAAAGTGGACTATTGAAATAGTGTTTATTTATTTAAACAATTATTTTGTCAATCGATTTAAAAAATAACAAATTAATTGCAAATTTAATCGCAACTAAAATTATAGTTTTTAATATATTTTTATATTGTAATAATTTCACATCTTCAAATTAATGTAGAAACAATAAAGACAGTATATTTTAAATATTTAATCTAACAGGTAGAAAATATAGGCCTACAGAAATTAAATAAAGTTATCAAACAATACACACTCTTCCCTGTATAAATTATAAATTAAATATAGACAATTGTTTTTATTAAAGCTACAAACGTTATTCAGTTAAGAGCAGTTAGTGATTTTCTCATTTTCTTTTGCTCTTTGATTAACATTAATGACAGACGGCAGCAGGTTTATTAGGCTGCTGTCACTTTAAACTCTGCCGCACATGGCGGGTATCTGACATACATCTTATTTTCTCACAAAACTCTTTAACGTTCATTTAGGACTTTATTTAACTCATCTAAGACATATGAGAATACTCGACAAATTGGTAATTTTGTCTTTTTGTCCGTTCAAGAGCAAAAGAGAACGTCCGGCACACTGTCTAAAGTGACTTTCTGTGTGCATGAGTCATGTGTGTGTCACACAGACAGGAGATTCACAGATGCGCACCAGTACCGCACTGAGTTCTCTTTTGTGTCTTGTTGTGCTTGAATGGTTTAAAAGCATTTGCATGAATAAGAGCTTGATCATATAATGTAATGCTAGCTAAAGGATGATGGAAAAAACGGATGCTGTGTTAATTGTGCTAAATATAAAAAATAAAAAAAACACATGCATTAACAAGTTAATTTTGACAGCCCTAATTTTAATATTTTCAGTTTTCACTTTAGTTTTATTCAAAGTTTTAGTAATGTTGTGCTTCTGTTATTTTTATAAGTTTATTTTTTTATTTCAGTTGTAGTTTAAGTAATTTTAGTACTTCAAACTAAACTTATTTTATCTAAAATTTATTTAGTTTTAAGTCAGGTGCTGATTCCATGTAGACTCAATCAGTTAATTGTTTTTTGGACTGATTCATTGAAACGAAGCAACTGAATCAGATTCAGTGCTATATTGCTTATATACAAAAGCATCCCCATTAACTTTTAGCTTGCCTAAAACCCTTCAGAATGAAGGGTTCTCATGAATGATTTAATGACACTTAAGAAAGAGTTTTGTTGCTTCCGCTTTAGTTCTTCATTTTAAGATACAGGCCAAACTCTTTCATTAGTGGCTGGTGAAGTAGACTCCTGAGGCTGACAGTAGAGAATTCAGAGTGGACAAGCTTAGACTGTAATTGGGTCCATCTGGTCCTTCAGAGAGGTCACTTGAAGTCAAAGTTCTCTACAGGATTTTACTGTACTTTATTAGTGTGTGTGAACTCACACCTCTTATGTATGTTTGCAAGAGTCAGTAATAAAGTAATTAGGCCAATCATTTTCAGATATTCCAGCAATGTTCAGCAATAGTAATGATGATCTTCTCCATTTTATTTTATTCTTTCTTAAAAGCCCATTTTTCCCATTATTAAGTGCAATTCATACAGAATCACCAAAATGTATTTGTTTTTTTCTCATCCTAAGTCATGCAAACCCACACTGACAGTCCTGCTTGAAGAAAACTAAAATAATAATGTTTGAATAGGGGATGTTGAGACAACAACAAAATCCTCAGCAGACTGAGTGACACTCACCATCTCAAGAAAATATGGCAAGGCATTGTGGGTAGCGGTAAAAATTCCTGGCCGTCTCTGTCTGATTAAAATGTGATGTGTTGAAAGCTGGCTTTGATCTTAGGAAATGTCTGCGAGGGAGCAGTTGGAATTTAGCTTGGGCTTTTCCCCTCCCGCTCACTCCGTGATTTGGCCCTGCAGATGGAGGCCGATAGATAGTGTCACCATTCATTTCCTGCTCAAGCTCCTACACCATTCTGTGCAGACGCTAGACCTGGAGCAGGGATCCAGAAAGAATAGATCACATGCCGAGCTTTTGTGGCTTGTGCTGAGCTCTGTTTTCTTCAATGCTTCATTCTAAATGTATGCATGTGCTTTGGTTTGTACATGCACAGTTAACATGTCATTTTGCAAATAAACCCAAAGACTTGGAACATCCCACCCCACTGAATGGTGGAAGAATACACCATCTGAAAAAGACTCCTAAGGTGCTTAAATGCTTTTCTTCGTCTCTGATTCCAGGCCTCCTGCATTGGCAGCCAGCCCAGCGTTTTCTGATATCTCCCTTATCCGGATCTCGCCGCACCGAAACCCTTCAGTGGGGGCGGAGTCGCCCTTTAACCCCCCACATCCATACATTAACCCCTACATGGACTACATCCGCTCACTGCACAGCAGTCCCTCTCTGTCCATGATCTCTGCGGCAAGGGCCCTCAGTCCCGCAGATGGTAAGTACCTCAGAGACCTGTTCTGGGCCCTAAGTCTTCTAAATGTCAGCCTATTGTGAGCATATCTATCTCTGTATCTATGTATCTATTTATCTGTCTGTCTGTCTGTCTGTCTGTCTGTCTATCTATTGTTCTATCATTAAGTTGGCTTGGGAGAGCCAACTTACTGAAATGCTTAATAAACTTATTTTTCCGCTTCTTCTGACCCTAAAATTTTTGAATGCTACTCCTCCTACAGCTTTAAAGCCACAACCACCAAACTCGGCTCAGACCTCCAGACTGTTCTGACTTAGTGTGCTATATCTTTTCAGACTGATTGGACTTACGATTTTCCTAAAAATTATGATCAAAACTCAGAAAAACTCCCATAGACTTACATTGACGGAATGTTCAGATTTTCAAACTGCCCAACTGTCAAAAATTCAAATCTAAACACTGAAGCCCAGGCTCAATCAAACATTCTATGAACTATATCTAATAGACTCATTTAAACTAATTTATCCATTCATCCATCATCATCATATAAGTTTGTCTATCTACTCATCTTTCTTAATTACTCACTCTAACTCACACACACTCGCACTCGCACACACACACTCACTTTCATACACACTCAACAAACACATGCTCACGCACACACAATCACACACACACACAATACCATAGCAACCACCCGAGTACCATAGCAACCACCCTGAGTACCCTAGCAACTGCATAGCAACCACCCCAAGTACTCTAGCAACAGCATAGTAAAACCCTAGCAACCACCTAAGTACCCTAGCAACCGCATAGATACACCCTAGCAACCACCCTGAGTACCTTAGCAACCACCCCAAGTACCCTAGCAACTGCATAGCAGCCACCCTAGCAACCACCAGAGTTCCCTAGCAACCACGTAGCAAGACCTTAGCAATCATCCCGAGTACCCTAGCAACTACATAGCAACCACCCTAGCAACCACCTGAGTACCCTAGCAACCACACCAAGTACCTTAGCAACCGCATAGCAACACCCTAGCAACCACCCTGAGTACCCTAGCAACCGCATAGGAACACCCTAGCAACCACCCCAAGTGCCCTAGCAACCGCATAGCAACCACTCCGAATACCTTAGCAACCACATAGCAACAACCTAGCAACCACCCTGAGTACCCTAGCAACCGCATAGTAACACCCTTGCAACCACCCTGAGTACTTTTCAAGCTTTCTCAAGCCAACTTCAAAGTTTGTCTTGACAAACTTTTTTATCTAGTTCTATCTATCGTTCTATCGTTCTGTCGTTCCATCTGGTAAAATCTGGGATGTTATAAATGTATATTTCTTATTTAGAATTAGAGTTAGCTTCTCTCTGGAGGGGGAGACCATAGTTTTAACTAGGGCTGTCAAACAATTAATTGCAATTAATTGCATCCAAAATAAAAGTTTGTTTACATAATATATGTGTGTGCCCTGTGTATAATAATAATGTTTATTTAAATACACACATGCATGCATGTATATATTTAAGAAATATTTGCATTTATATACTGTATGTATTTATATAATTTATATTATATATAAATATAAAAAAAAATCTTAAATATATACATGCATGTGTGTGTATTCAAATATACATCATAATTATACACAGTACACATACATATATTGTGTAAACAAAAACTTTTATTTTGAATGCGGTTAATCACGATTAATCGGTTTGACATCACTAGTTTTAACATTTGGCTGGGATCACTCTCTGTTTTTTGTCTCATGTCAGAAAACTTCTGGAGGAACATTCACGTGTCAGGCAGAGTCTAGCGATCACATACTGAGTTAAGAGGGGGGTGAAGTTCAAGGCCATGGTTGAGGACGGAGGGCACGAGAAGGGAGGGAAGGATGAGAAGTGGGAATGGTTTATAGGGATGGACTCCAGAGGCCTTCAGGGAGCCATTTTTGTTCTTTTGCGTGAAGGCGGACTGGGAAATTCATTACAGGGTCAGCAAGAGCCTTCTGTTTTTAAAGAGTCTCTGCAGTATGCCGGCCCCTTGGCCTTCTCCTGAGGCATGGAGTTTTAATTGAAGCCTGAAGCCTCAAATACCAAAGGGGGCCAATCAGAGGGGCCTCTCTGATAGATAATCACGACTGTATTGAACTGCGGTGCCATCTCACAGGAGCCAGGTCTTGCTATGTACCACACGTGTCAAAGGGAGAAATGAAACTTTTCCAGATGTATAGTTATTAAGGGCTAAATTAAACTTGCTGATGCAGTTTGTTTTGATGTGACCTTTTGTGGTTTTGTGTTTATCTGCCAAAAATGCTTTTTTCACCCTAACTACAAAAATGTCACATTAATTGATTGGTTGATTGATTATGGACAGCTATGTAAAACAAACTATGATATAGGGCATGTTGATGAATTATAATTATTTTATTTCTATCATTAATACAATTCCTATAAATATTATATGCAATTATTAATTCAATTCTATGCTGAAAAGAACAAAATATGTTTTGGAGTCTGCTGTTATGGTGTCCCCACCTGTCATCTTAACTAGTACAACTTCCTTTATCAATCAGCTTCAACTCAGTCAACTTCAACTAGCAGGTCTTCAAAAAAACTATGCTGCTCTAGCTTGGTCTTTCCATCAGGAAGTGCTTTTAATCCTCCATGAGCATAGATACATAATAGTTTTATTTTTCACATTAAATCAGGTAGTTTGTTATTTTAAAAAGTTACATAAAATACCTAGATTTCTAAAATAATAATTATTAATCATATTTTGTGTTCCTTATATAACCACCAATTCATGTTGGTGGCTGAGAATAACTAAACGTAGGTGCTAGTTTTATTGCTCTTTCACTTTATCATTTTGTTTTTTCTGCTTGCTTTCCAACCCTGTTTTGAAACACATTTTCATGTACTCTCCCAGATGCCAACATGGTCCACCAGCAGAATGCCTCCTGGCTCTGGTGGCGCACCATACTGAGGGTGCATATTCATCCTTAAAAACTGCCACTCCGATATCCCACAAGCAGAACACTCTCGCTCCAGTTGTTCCCCACCGCCAGTCCTGCAATTCAGTGCCAACATCTCCCATTTAGAAATTCCGCAAAGCTCTTTCTGCACGTGAATGGAAAAACGAGGCACATTACGGCTCAATGCAAGAGCCGAGGCAAAGCAGAACAACGGAGACAATTAAGGAAGCCCCTCTAACCCCTCCCTCACTACTTAAGACAAAATACCCACATCGAATTAATTTGGAATTTCTTCTTACATTCACACAACCAATCAGAGATGCATATTCCATGCATTCAGTCCGGGCGTCAGTCGAGATCTTTTCATCCGCTCTGTTCATTTCTTCTGGGGAAGACAGGAATTAGCCACCACACTTTGTGCAGCTAAACTGATTTTGTATTTGCATTGAGAAGCACTATGTCAGTCTTTCTCTTATTCTCTTTTCTTTATTGTGTGTGTATATGTGTGTGTTTGTGTGTTATTTTAAGCATGTTGCCAAAAGTTATTTTTTTAAGATCAATTTCTGGGACCTGTATCACTCTGTAGCTAAATAGTGGAAGGAAGATAAAGGAAAAACATGAAAGAGAGAGAGAGAAAAAAGAGAAAAGCAGTTTAAAGGTTTGCATCTAAAATTTAGCAATTTTGTTAATTAGTCACCCTCATGTGATTTCAAACTTATAATTTTTGTTTAAACATAAAAGAAGTTTAATCATGACAACTCTAAAAATAGTTTTAGCATGTTAATGAATATGTTAATGTTTTGGTCTTGGCAGACTAGATCTGCTACGCTGCTGTTGCTGCAGAGCAAGTATGGACTTGCTACTGCCTATAGATACACAGACACGCTCCTGTGAGCATTTAAGGCATGCTGATGCTACATAAATAGACATAAATCCTGTAGCAGATCAAGGCATGTGGAGGTGGAGGATTTCAGAGTAAATCTGACTACCTAACTTACAATATGCAATTGCTGTGTAAATACATTTACTGCCTTCTCAGCAGCATTAAACTGTAAATACATCTAAAAGCAACCTCAGATGCTGTCTGACACTGATTTAATTGGTAAAATATAATTCTTAATTGACTAAATTTAAGAATTTAACATTAAAGACGCAATACATGTTTAATAAGGTTAGAAGAAAATTCTAGGTAAAAATACCCCTGAAAAAAGGTCAAATAGTTCCCCTTATGGGAAAGTAAATTTTATAACAGTTATAGATGGCAATAATATATTATAAATATCTTCATCTCTGGCTTTATTGTTCAAAGTGTACTCTTGAATCGATGCTGGTCTGCACTTCACATCACTGTAGCCTAAATGCATTTGCTCCTCACTGTCCAGTGCGTTGTGCAGCTTTGCCACACAGATTTTGATAGTTGGTCAGCTAAATAAAACAGGCAGTGTAACAAATATGCTGGCTAGGGGTAGTTGTGGGTGCAGATGCGAAGTAAATGAATATTTATGAGGTACACTAATATTTCCCGGCACGCGTAAGTGAATTTATGTTTGCACAGAAAAGTCAAGTCAAGTCAAGTCACCTTTATTTATATAGCGCTTTTTACAATGCCAGTTGTTTCAAAGCAGCTTCACAGTGTTAACAGGAAAATAATGCAACAGAATTTGATTTGGCTGTACAGCCGCTATGGAGAAAACGGTGATGTCATCCAGCTAATTTCAGTTATCATATAGTGTCAATGCAGGCAGATCTGTAATATAGTTGAAATTTTAGTGTCCCAAACTGAGCAAACCAAAAGACAAAGGCGACGATGGCAAGGAACCAAAACTCCTTCAGTGGCCAGAATGGAGAAAAAACCTTCGGAGAAACCAGGCTCAGTCGGGGTGCCAGTTCTCCTCTGGCTGACGAACAAATAGTGTATGATTATAATTCTGGCAACATTACAGGTCAGAAGTCATATTAGATCGAAAGATATTCATCAGATTATTCGAAAGATAGGAGTCGTCACGCTGGAGATGGGTTTAATGAGGATGTCGTGTCGATGCGGTATTTACAGGGTGGAGTTTAATTGACAGTGGAGTAGTCTCTGCAGACATTTCAGGGATGTGTTGGTCATATCTAGGCACAGGTCCACCATCTGATCTGGATACGGCCCGGATCTGGCTGACTGCAGTAAACCTCGGGACACACAGAGAGACTAACATTAGCGTAGATGCCATTCTTATGATGTAACGAGTACATCAGGTGTTATGGGACGTGTTCCCGGTTCCAGCTGACCTAGTTAATGCAGCCTAAAACAAACATTTAACTGATTTGAATAATAGAAAATAATAATGTTCTATGTGTATGCCATAGTAAAGAGATGTGTTTTTAGTCTAGATTTAAACTGACAAAGTGTGTTTGCTTCCCGAACAATGCTAGGAAGACTGTTCCAGAGTTTAGGTGCTAAATAGGAAAAGGATCGACCGCCTGCAGTTGATTTTGATATTCTTATCAACTGGCCAGAATTTTGAGACCACAATAAACATGATGGAGTATAATACGTTAAGAGTTTGCTCAAGTACTGGGGAGCTAAACCATTTAGTGCTTTGTAAGTAATTATCAAGATTTTAAAATGTATACAATGTTTAATAGGGAGCCAGTGCAGTGTTGACAGAACTGGGCTAATATGGTCATACTTCCTGGTTCTGGTAAGAACTCGAGCTGCTGAGTTTTGGACCAGCTGCAGTTTATTTATTAAGCGAGCAGGGCAACCACCCAGTAGAGCATTACAATAAGCCTTGAAGTCATGAACGCATGAACTAACTGTTTAGCGTTTTGCATTGAAAGCATGTGCCATAATTTAGATATATTTTTAAGATGGTAGAATGCAGTTTTACAGATGCTAGAAATGTGGCTTTCAAATGAAAGATTGGTATCAAAGAGCACACCCAGGTTCCTAACTGACGACGAGGACTTGACAAAGCAGCCATCAAGTGTAAGACAGTATTCTAGGTTACTATGTGCAGAGGGTTTTTGTCCAATAATTAAAAATTCAGTTTTTTCTGAATTAAGTTGAAGCAAATTAATAGTCATCCAATTGTATGCATTCCTTTAATCTTGTGAATTGGTAAGTTTCATCAGGGTGTGAAGAAATATAGAGCTGAGTATCGTCAGCATAACAATGAAAACTAACGCCATGCTTCCTAATGATATCTCCCAGTGGTAGCATGTACAGGGTGAAAAGCAACGGTCCTCACACTGAGCCTTGCGGTACTCCATACTGAACTTGTGACATCTTTTCATTTACTGCTACAAACTGATAACGGTGAGATTAGTATGATTTAAACCATGCCAATGCAGTTCCACTAATACCAACATAATTTTCGAGTCTATTCAAAAGAATGTTGTGGTCGATAGTATCGAATGCAGCACTAAGATCGAGTAACACTAATAGCGAGATACCACCACGATCAGATGAGTAAATAATTTGTAACTCTAATGAGAGCAGTCTCAGTACTATGATACGGTCTAAATCCTGACTGGAAATCCTCACAGATACCATTTCTTTCCAAAAAGATGAGTCCTAATATTATCAATCTTGGACGTAAAGAAGTACATAAAGTCATTACTGCTGTGCTGTTTGCAAATTTCAGAAGTTGAAGCTTTATTTATTGTTAATTTAGCCACTGTTTCAAATAAATACCTAGGTTTGTGTTTGTTTTCTTCTAAGAGAGTCGAGAAATAAGCAGATCTAGAAGTTTTTTTTGGTCTTTGATGAAGTCTGTATGGTGCCCTGTATATAGTAGCCAGCACAAATGTCAAACAGGATTTATCATTCATACTACATAACGTTATGTATAGCACCAAAACTTCAAAGGAATTATATTTGAAACTAGACTTCTGAGTAGTACTGAAGATATTATTATAAATTACAGCAACCCCTCCCCCTTTGCCTTTCAGACATAGCTCATGTTTATAACAATAATCTTGGGGGGTGGACTCATTTAAAGTAATGTAATAGTCAGGTTTTAGCCAGGTTTCTGTCAAACACAGCACATCTAGGTTATGATCTGTAATCATATCATTAACAATAAGCGCTTTTGAGCAAAGGGATCGAATATTCATCAACCAGAGCTTTATCATTTCATCATCTGTATTATATCTGTTTTTATTTGTTGAACATCAGTTAAATTTTTTCCCTTAAGTGGGTTTGAGAGTTTTTTGTATTTACTAAATCTGGGAACAGACACAGTCTCTGTGTGATAATATCTAGGTGAAAGAGTCTCTATGTGCTGGGATTTATCTGACTTCTGTGACGTGAGACAGCTAGCAGACGGTCGGTTAAGCCAGTCTGTCTGCTTCCTGACCTGGGCCCCAGTTAGTCAAGGTTTAGCTCTAAAACTATGTGAAAGAAAGCCTTATCTAGGCTCTGCCCTGTTAATGTTTGTGTAAAGCCATTCGTTAGTCTGGTTGTTTGATGAGAAAGAGATGAAATGTAGTTGCAATAAACGCTTTAAGAATACATACAACTGTAGCAGTTGTACAGACTGTTATTCTGTTGTGCAAATCTGAAGGCCCTGTTTACACCTGGTATTAAGATGCGTTTTGGTCAATTGGATCACAAGTGGACAACGCTAAATACAGGTGTAAATAGGTTCTAAAACTTTTTGAGCTTGTCCACTTTCGACCACTTCCAGAGGTAGTCGAAAACGCATTCGACCGGATTGCTTTCGTAGTGTAAATGCTCATGTGGTTGATTGTGTTGGAACAGCCGCAAAAGACCGCCTACTGACTTAATGTGTAAACTTTATGGGAAGCGCGCTAGCCAGACAGGATTTAAACTTTGTCGTCTGGAGACCCAAATTTGATTTGAAGATGAAAGCACAATGTTCTCTCACCATTCCTAATTTCTAACACACACTCACCACGGTTAGTGTCGTCTTGCAGCTGTCAGAGCAGAAACTAAAACTGCTTTCCGTGTGTTTCTCCAGGCGTGTTCATATGTAGATTGCACAAGCTTATTTTGTAAAAAACTAATTTGGTTGACCAATCAGTGGAAAGGGGTATTTCATTCCTGCCCATGTAGAGATCGAATGTTTAAGCTGTTTATCCATTTTGCTTTTATTGTGTTTCCATTTAACGAACAAAGAACAAAGTGTGATGAAACCAAAAATCTAAATAAGAAAAAAAAAATATATAAACTGAACCGTTCGGTCTCTTCATTTTCCCGTTTTGAAGACAAAAATTAGAACAAAAATTATCTGAATTTACACGAACCATACATGGACCTAGTCCATATGACTCGTGCCAAGTCTTCTGAAGTCATATGATTAATGAAACCATTGCTGCACAAGTTTGAGAGTAAAAAAGTCAGGGATTCAAGGCATTTGCAGGCATGTATTTAAATTTAGATTAGATTAGACCTCACCAAGGCTGATTTATTTATAAAAGCAGTAGTATTGTGAAATATTTTTACCATTTAAAGTAACAGTTTTCTATTTGGATATATAAAAAAATATATATATTTATTGCTGTGATGGTGATCCAGTAACATTTCTTATCAGTGTTGAGGCAGTTGTGCTGCTTAATATTTTTGTGGAAACTGTGATGTTTGTTTTGGGATTATTTGATGAATAGAAAGTTTAAAAGTAGAAAAATGTTGTAACAATAAGAAAAGGTTTTACTGTTACTTTTGATCAATTTAATGCATTCTTGCTGAATAAATCAGTATTATTTACGTATTTATCTTACTGACTTCACACCTCTTAATGGTATTGTATTTATCAAATGACTGATGTTTGTATGTCCTCTCCACCCTTTTTGATCCCTCAGCACCCCACACTGGTTTGACCACAGCAGAGTACTACCACCAGATGGCCCTGCTTGCAGGTCACCGCAGTCCCTACGCTGACATCATTCCCTCAGTGGCATCCACAACGGGGCCTGCAAGCAACGCCCTGCACATGGAGTACCTGCAGGCTATGGAAAGTAAGTTCTCCACTTGCATACTCTCTTCTGATGTTTACAACATCTACCTATCCTATCCACCTATTAGAGGGGCAGATTTTGTTTTTTAATATATATATATATATATATATATATATATATATATATATATATATACACTCACCTAAAGGATTATTAGGAACACCTGTTCAATTTCTCATTAATGCAATTATCTAATCAACCAATCACATGGCAGTTGCTTCAATGCATTTAGGGGTGTGGTCCTGGTCAAGACAATCTCCTGAACTCCAAACTGAATGTCAGAATGGGAAAGAAAGATGATTTAAGCAATTTTGAGCGTGGCATGGTTGTTGGTGCCAGACGGGCCGGTCTGAGTATTTCACAATCTGCTCAGTTACTGGGATTTTCACGCACAACCATTTCTAGAGTTTACAAAGAATGGTGTGAAAAGGGAAAAACATCCAGTATGCGGCAGTCCTGTGGGCGAAAATGCCTTGTTGATGCTAGAGGTCAGAGGAGAATGGGCCGACTGATTCAAGCTGATAGAAGAGCAACTTTGACTGAAATAACCACTCGTTACAACCGAGGTATGCAGCAAAGCATTTGTGAAGCCACAACACGCACAACCTTGAGGCGGATGGGCTACAACAGCAGAAGACCCCACCGGGTACCACTTATCTCCACTACAAATAGGAAAAAGAGCCTACAATTTGCACGAGCTCACCAAAATTGGACAGTTGAAGACTGGAAAAATGTTGCCTGGTCTGATGAGTCTCGATTTCTGTTGAGACATTCAGATGGTAGAGTCAGAATTTGGCGTAAACAGAATGAGAACATGGATCCATCATGCCTTGTTACCACTGTGCAGGCTGGTGGTGGTGGTGTAATGGTGTGGGGGATGTTTTCTTGGCACACTTTAGGCCCCTTAGTGCCAATTGGGCATCGTTTAAATGCCACGGCCTACCTGAGCATTGTTTCTGACCATGTCCGTCCCTTTATGACCACCATGTACCCATCCTCTGATGGCTACTTCCAGCAGGATAATGCACCATGTCACAAAGCTCAAATCATTTCAAACTGGTTTCTTGAACATGACAATGAGTTCACTGTACTAAAATGGCCCCCACAGTCACCAGATCTCAACCCAATAGAGCATCTTTGGGATGTGGTGGAACGGGAGCTTCGTGCCCTGGATGTGCATCCCACAAATCTCCATCAACTGCAAAATGCTATCCTATCAATATGGGCCAACATTTCTAAAGAATGCTTTCAGCACCTTGTTGAATCAATGCCACGTAGAATTAAGGCAGTTCTGAAGGCAAAAGGGGGTCAAACACAGTATTAGTATGGTGTTCCTAATAATCCTTTATGTGAGTGTATATAGTTTTAGTTTTCAAAGAAGGTAAATGGTCAAAAAAGAGACTAGATAAAACAAACAGCAAATCTTTATTTCTTTCAAAACCATTCCCAAACAATTAAACTGGTTAAATAGATTTTTTTCCGAAAGAAAAAAAAGTGTGGAGGGGAGGGGTGCGCACAGGATGTATGCAAATGAGTTATTTTGAAGAGTAAATAGGAAATTAAAGGCACGGTGACTGAAGAGAGGTCAGGTGGACTGGCCCGTTAGTCTTTAATGAGTATTCATTTAGTCCGTCAGCTTCTCCACTCTCCCGTTTCTCACAAACTAATTAAAACTAGCCAAAATTGCATGGGTATCAGAAAATTAATTGCTATTAGGAGGGAATTGGAATGTCCCACTATTCATCACCGGAGAAATCCTTTCTACTGTGGCACTGTTTAAGATTAATAGACTGAAACAAAACAATTAGGGCCACCATTTTCAAATGAAGATGTCGCATCCCCCCTACTTCAAATCGCCTATGATCAGCCCTTGGTAATAACTCATCCTATTTTAACAATGTGTGTTCCATGCCAGCCAAATTAACACTTTAAAGCTCTCTTTTATGATATATAGACTCTGAGAAGGGGAGTAAATGAGAAGTGCGTTATCTAGTAGCTTTTGTTAATAATGGGGATGCAGTCATAGTTTAGAGCTCAGTTCACATCAGTGTAATTACTTTTAAAGAAGTACTGACTAATGAAAGAATGAACCTGTCCTGCGTGTGTGTGTTCAAGCCGTGCATTGTTTAAGGTGTTAGCTGCTAATTGGCCACTGTCGATTAGATTCTACTTCTGTATTACACACGTCTTGGACCCTCTGCAGGATGTAGATGGAATTATTGTTTTTTTTGTTAAAAGATGTTTGACCAGACATGTAATATTTACTCATACTACAGGAATTGTCTTATATTCAAATTGGCTCATATTCAAAAAATGTGTGTTAACCAATTTCTTACTTTGGCAACCATCATGGGTAAACTTGTCCAGTTGTTCTCAACAGTGCTTCTCAACATCATTATCCACAACAGTATTCAATCCTCTTTTTTCAATTTACAGAAATAGGAGTGTCCATAGATTAAAATAAGTAACTAAAACTTTGTTTTATTTTAAATCATTTTAAGTCATCTTGATGCCTTCTTAGAAGTTTGCTGAGGCACTCTTGTGTTCCCTGGCCAACTGATTGAGAACCGCTGAACTGTTTTGCCCAGCTTAACCAGCTTATGCCAGTAATGTACCACATTAGTTAACTGCATGACTGGTTAACTACATGAATATCTTATTTTCACCTTATTGACCAGTATAAGGTGTTTTGGGCACGTTCATGCTGGTTCACCCATCATAGTTACAATAGTCAAGCTGTTTAAAATTGCTTAACTGGCAAACTTGCCATGCCAGTAATATACCAGTACTGCCAATCTAATATTATAATACAGTTTTTCTGGAACTATGACTCTAAAATAAGAGTCTAAACCAACATTGCATCTAAAACAAGTGACAAGCTTAAATTACCAATGTAAACCATCTTTTTGCATTCCTTGTTCTACCTAAGTTAACCAGCTCATATCATAAATAGACCACAACTGCTTATTTAAACTACTTGAGTCCATCTTGGAGTTTATGCTGGTCCAAATTGGTCTTTGCAGCAGGAAAATCAATATGGCCTTATATACTACACATAGTATTGTATATGAGTGTGAATTATTTGTATGTATTGTGTTCGTGCTCATGTACGTATGGATTCATGTGTGTATGGGTGTGTAAGCTTGTGCATGTGTCTATTCACATTGTGTTTGTTGTGCTCCACACATCCACAATCATTCAAAGGCTCAAATCACAGTTCTAAGCAGAATGCCAACAATGTGTAAAGATGTTTCAAATGTGGGAATACACACACACACACACACACAGTGATTTAAATGTGAATGACAGACCCTGTAATCACTGTATGTGTCAAAGTAGAAAGAGAGGGAGAGAGTCAGAGAGAGATTGAGAGAGAGAGAGCGTACTTTTGTTTTGTTTGCATGCTTTCTGTTAAAAAAAGTGCAGAACAACTGAAAGAAAAAAATATGAGTCACAAAGTCATTGTGTCACTCCATACAACAA